>CANTUQ010000192.1:960000-2345000 GCA_947683425.1 Excoecaria cochinchinensis
ATTTCATTACAGGTATCTAAACCTCCTTAACTTAACACTCTTAAACAAACTTTATGATGCAATAAGAAATTAAGAAAATTATGAAAAGTTCATGATAGAAAAATAGAAAGTAATTGGACCTATCTTCTCAATAAGCATTATAAAAATTGGCTTCTCAATAAGCACTTTAAAAAATGAGGCGATGCATATTTAGCATGGTCTCACTAAGGTGGTATTAGTCTATGCATTATGCAATTGAACCCTGTTATTATAATGCTCTATAGCCAACGTAATGGGAATGTAATTCATGTACATTAAAACATTAATTGTTAATAAAAAAGGTTTTCTTCATTATCAAGTGCTATGTTTTTTACATATGTTTAGTTATATTCTTTAACTATTTAATGAAGTCTCGGGTATATCAACATAGTGTAAAGTAAATCCTGAAGAGTTTATGATATGAGATTCATATTGTATGTATATGTGTTAATACCTAAAATAACATTGTTAATATGGACAGAATAGTATATGTTATACTTCTTGATTGGATCAAGCCGTATTTCTCATAAGCTGCAAGTATAGTGATACTTGAAGTTAACCTGTGGATGCTTGTTTAAGAAGCAAGTACATTGGAGACCTAATAAGAGAATCTTAATATGGATTCTTAATCTATGTCAGTTAAATATCTCTACATATTAGTGGTGTAAGTATCATTGGACTTGAGATCATCATGGTATCTCAAGTATTGGACTTTGACCCCTGTGCTTTTACTCTTTTCAAGGGGTATATATAGTTCGGTGATTGGGTATAACATGAACTACTTAGAGGCACTTGAATGATCAATAAATGATTCATCACCCTAGACAAGAGTGGGGAATTTATCTCAACATTGTATACTATCTTTGTTTATAGAACTGTGGCCAAAGTAGAACGCAAAGTTGAATGAGATTCACAAGAGCATTTTAGGAATAAAAACAAATAGTATTAGAATGAACATATTTAAATTATAAGCATTTGATATAAATCCATACTAAAAACCTAAATGAGAGATATATACAAGACTGGTGAAAGGAGTTATTGCACGGTAACTGCATATAGAAGGGAATAGTCAATACAAATGACTTTCATCACTTGGGTAGTTATGATACTTGACTAGAAGCCTCCCATGACTTGTATAATTTTAGATATATGCTACTACCAAATAAGAATAGATATAATGATTTAAAAGAGTTTAAATCATACAATCCAAGTAAATAAGAATTGTAAGTTATATTATGTATTGCTAAGCTACTAGATATAATAATTTAAAAGAGTTTAAATCATACAATCCAAGTAAACAAGAATTGTAAGTTACATTATGTACTGCTAAGCTACTTAGAAATCCCAAAGGGTCACATACATAACAAGTTTGATGTTTGAGGTTAAAAGGAGTGTCTATATGAATTGAGATGTCATCATAAGTTAGTACACTAGAAGGGAAAACATTTGGATGGCTATAGGACTTGAAAGCCCAAGAGAAATGCATTGAAAGCCCCTCATAGGGTCTTTTGTGCATGGCGCATAGGTGGGCTCAAAAGATTTTCTACCTAGTTTCTATGGGTCTTAGTGTTGGATTGTAGTATGGGTTCATACATCATATATAAGACTGAAAAACAAAATTTTTCTACTAAAGGAATGATCTTGCCATTTAAAATTATAAAAGCCTAGCTAAGTCCATGGAATTATGGAATTACCTTTTAGCTTAAAAGCTTTTGAACAGTTAATAAACACCGTACCGGGTTGTCGCAAACCACAGTATTTAAATGTAGAATACCTCCAATAGTAATCCACACTAGAGTAGGGAGAAAAGAACCAAAAGAATGGCCTTTAGTAATTGCTGAGGTTCCCTTGAGACAATGAGGGAATTCGGCCACACAAAAGAAAATGAGGCAGAGAGATTTTTAGCTTGTGTATTTTTGTTACATTAACCTAATTTCCTTAAGTAGTCTTTATATAGTACTACTTAAACTAGGATTAGGCTTATATAATGGGATGTAGTGATTAAACTTAGTCCATTAAACTTGGGCTTAATTTACACTTGAAAAAGTCCACTCTACATACCATGAGCAAAGACCTAATATTGGGCTTCCATATGCACACTCTTTTCATATAAGGCCCATTTGTATTATTTTAAATCCAATAATTAAAATCCATGCCACATAACTCTTATAGACATCTTATATTATCATTTGGGATAGACATGAGCCACTCAAGGCCTTTTCCAAGTAGTTTGCGTTGTGAACCTTTGAAGGAGACTCTTTTTGTGCAAATTCTTATGTTTGCCTTAATGTACTCTTCCTCTTATTCAATATGACATTATGATATCTCATATCATTTCAATTGTCATTTTACCTTTTTACCTTTAATTTAATGGTGTGTGACCCATTAGATTTTCTGTGCTACTTAGAAGTATATATTATAACTGCACTTAATTGAACTAGGATTGCATGATTTAAACTCTTTTAAATCGTTATATTAATCTCTAATTAATATTTATCATTTACTTATATACAAATCATGAGAAGCTTTTAGTCAATCATCATGACTACCTAAGTGAAGTCAAGTGATTCGACTTTAACCCTTCCATATACTGTTACCGTGCAATTACTCCTTTCACCATTCTTATATCTCATTTAAGTACAGAGTATGGATGAACATCAAAATGCCCTTGTGATCACTATCACCTAGCATTTTCACTTTGGCCAAAGATTCTTGAACAAAGATACATATGAATAGTGTGATAAGTTCCCCACTCCATTGTAGGGTGGTAAATCTTATGTTGGTCATTCAACTACCTCCAAGAAGTTCGTGCTATACCCAATCATCGAGCTATGTATACCCCTTGGAAGGAGAAAAGCATATCAGTCAAAGTATAGCAATTCCCACTTGAGATTACCGTGATGACCTCAAGTTTAAGGATACTTGTACCATTGCTATTCAGAGATTCTTAACTTGACATAGAATGAGTATCCATGTTAAGATTCTTTGGTTCGGTCTCCAATGTTTTTATTTCTCAAAACAAACATCCATATGTTTACTTCAAGGATCAGCATACTTCTAACTTGTGAGAACTATTACTTGATCATCCTTATTAGCAACGTCCCATCTTGTTAATACTATGACTGGGGATATTTTTGGTATTAGCATAATTTCATGTAATCGGAATCTCACATCATGAACATCTTCATGATCTCTTTTACACTCTATTTATATACCTGGGACTTTATTGTAAAGTTTAAGATTTAATCAAACATATGTAATGAACATAGCACAATATAATAAGGAATCACTTTTATAAATAACCAAAGTTAT
This sequence comes from Excoecaria cochinchinensis, assembly GCA_947683425.1. Lineage (NCBI taxonomy): Eukaryota > Viridiplantae > Streptophyta > Magnoliopsida > Malpighiales > Euphorbiaceae > Excoecaria > Excoecaria cochinchinensis. The sequence continues at coordinate 963,331 of CANTUQ010000192.1, forward strand.
AATGTTTATGAAATCATCCCAAAATATACATGGGCTATAGGGAATAACAATAACATTCTCCTACTTACCATGAGCACTTTCATGATTCCTTTACACTAAATTTATATACCTAAAACTTTATTAAAAAGTTTAAGATTTAATCAAACATATGTAAATGAACATAGCACAATTTAAGTAAGAATGCCTTTTATAAATGACCAAAGTTATAATGTACACGAAATCATCCTAAAATATACATGAGCTCTAAGGAATAACACTAACATTCTCCTACATACACTAAAGTTAATCACCCATGTACCTAAGCCCTATAGTCTTCACATGGTGACCATACTTGTTTTGGGATAGTGCCTTGGTTAGAGGATCTACCACATTCTGATATGTGGGAACTGTCTCAATATTCACACCATTCCTACTGATCATTTCTCTGATGAGGTGATAATGTCTAAGGACATGCTTAGACCTTTGATGAGAGCATGGCTCAATTGTTTTCAAAATACATTAGATCAACAATGCTAGGAACCACTCCTAGTTCAGTAATGAACTTTTTGATCTATACTATTTCTTTGGCCGCCTCAGAACCTACTATATACTTAGCCTCAATAGTCAAATCAGTAATTATATTGTAACACCCTACTTCCAATTAAATTACTGTTTATTTTAATCCGATTAACCTAATTGAACTATTTAGGTTATTAAATAGACAATTAATTAAAACCAGTAAATTTTTTTTTTTAATATGCCGTATGAATAGTACTGTATGAATAGTACTATGTGAATAGTGCCATATAGCTAGACAATTTACTTAAGTCTATTAACAATTATTAATTAATCAATAAACTTAATATTCTTATTTTAGTACATTTTCAATTATACCAATTGACCTATAACTATCTAAATTACTAATCATTTAGTCAGTTTTCTTTTAACTTGAAAACCTACATTTTTCTTTACCAATTATATTAACTTAATTTCTACCAATTATTAGGCATGCCAATCACAATATACTAGAGACAATTCTAATAATCTATTACAGTCCAACCCAAAAGTAATATTATAAGACATATACATGCCAAACTTCTTAACATACCTAATATGCTAAATAATTTTCTTCCATACCACTTCCAAAGTATGTGAGGTATGCACTGCTCCCAAAATCCTACAGAGTACCTATGTCAAATAAAACTACGTGTTGTGTAACAACCCGAAATGTACCCTAGAAGGATTTGGGCATATTGAGGATGAGTGATGACCAAAGTTATGCAAGTTGAAGTGTTAGGTATGCCAAATAGATAATTTAAGAATTAATGTCAAAGTTTCGGCAAGAACGGTTAATAGTAAAAATTTTGAAGTATGAGTTTAGGACTTTATTGAAGGAGTAAGACGAATTAAGTGGGTCAATGTGAAGGATTATTAAGTTATAAATATCAATGTATGAGGTTTTGGGAGTTGGAGGATTAAAAAGAGAATTTGACACAAATATCTAATTTGGACCAATGGTAAGGTGACAAGTGGCAAGAGGTGAGAAAAGGGTAGAAAAGAAGAGAGAGAAGGAGAGAGAGGGCAGAAAATCTGCTCTCCCCCCTCTTGTTCCCCGTTGTTTTTCCCTTTTCTCTTCTTCTTCTTCTTCTTCTTCTTCTTCTTCGTTTCTTTTTGTGCTCCAATGCCATCTGCTCCCCTTTAGATCTAAGCCCAAGATTGAGATGATGAAGTTTGGGAGATCAAGCGGGTTAAGTGAAGATTTTGTTGGAAAGGTAAGTTTATGTTTTGATTCCTTCTATCTATTTTGATTAGATTAAACCCTAGATTCATGTCTTATGTATGTATGTTTGTTTGATGAGGATTTGGATGAGAAGACTTTGGATGGGTTTGGGAGCAAGGAAGATCAGCTAAAGAAGCTAATAGGAGCAAAGAAATTAAGGTATGGCAATTTAGGTTTGATGTATTAATTAATTGTGTTGGTTTCGATTTAGTTTTTGGAAATTTATGGGGTTAAAACTTGTTTAGATATGTTTGAATGTTATGGGTTTCGTATAACTTGTGTTGAGATGTCTTGAATGTGAGTTTGTGAGCTAAGGTAATAGATTGAATAAGTTTTTGCAGCTAAAATTCTAGCTTGATAAATCAGGGATTTTGATAGTGTTAATTTCATTATTTCATTGTAATAATTGGAATAAAAGTTGGGTTTTGCGTTGATTACGATGATTTGAATGTGATATTTGAGTTATGTTGAAGTTTTATTGTGTTGGAGGTTTGGGGTAAACTTTTGGAAAATTGGGTTCTGCAATTTTCGCTGGAGCTCTGGAAAATGCGACTCTGTCTTGAGCGCGACGCTTATCGCAATCGCGACAGAGCCATGGAATTCAGCATCTTGCATCAAAGGATCTGTGAGGGGACTGTCTGAGTCGTGTCATCCTTCACAACTCGGCATGCTCCCTCACAAGTCGTGAAGCTCTTCACCAGTCGTGAAGCTCCTGTCATGAGTCGTGATGATCGGCCTTCGCTCCTTCTTTTGCATTCCCTGTGTTTTTGTCTTGATGTGTTCTGCCCTGCTCCGAGTTGTGTCAACCTTCACAACTCGGCAAGACGCTTCTGTCACGAGTCGTGACGCCTATCACGAGTCGTGATAGTAAGCTACTATCACGAGTCGTGACTTTGAGCATGACTCGTGACAGCTTCCCTTCCTGCGGGGCAAGTCTTGCCCCTCTCTACCTTAAAATGTTTTTGAAAATATTCTTCTTTGCATGGTTTCTCACTTGTGTTATGCCTCTATGATTTAAAATATTAATTATTCAAATGTTCTTATGCATGGTAATTATTGAAATATGAGAATTTAATCTACCCTTATTATGTTATAAATGCATATGTGTAATGACATGTAAATCTATTTGCTAAAGTTAAATATATGCATGACATCTAATAATCTGAATATATTTTAATGTGTTTATATAAATATTTCGATTCATGAAATAATACATGATTAGCTTTGAATATGACAAGTATAATTAGTACAAATGATATGCAAGTTTATAAATGCATGACACTATGTGAACATAAGGAACGTTATAAGTATGTAAATAAAACATATGTGGATAGCCTGCGTCAGTCAAGTCGTGGATAGATAGGCATGCCTATAGAGTTCTGATAGCTGCAGCCCCTTTGTTCTATTCTGGACCCTGATCATGTCCCCGTTTGGGTCCTCATGATCCTCAATGTGTTCGAATCTTATTTAAGATCCCCCAATGTGAAAACGTTTTTATGATGAAATAAAGAAGTTACTTTTTGATTGTACCTTCGGGTACCCCAATGTGTTTTGTTCACTCGCTTATCCACCCTTTTGACTTAGCAGGCAACTAAATGAATAAAAGTTATGTGAATAAGCATTTTGTAAGTATTTGTTGATGTTTTGAGCTTGTACTTTAAGCACTTAAATATTCTGGATGCTTTATGGACTCGTATGTGGAAATGTGTGGTATCTTCGGGTACCTAAATGCTTTTGTACCTGACTCTAATGTCAATTAAATGAAAAGAGATGTAACAGATAATGTTTATTCTGATAAGTGTGTATAAATGAATACTGACTGCATGAGAATTTGTATGTGAAAAATGCATGTTATGAATTTGTTTAAAAGTTATGAGTATGATTATATGAAGTCTTTGTAGAAAACTTGTGAAGTATCTAACATGCGTATTTGCTATGGTTGACTATTCAGTAAATGAATTTTTATGTATATATATATGTATGTACATTTGTTTATGTGTTTAAAATGAGAATACAGGTATGTTATAATTTTTGCCTACTAAACCGTAGCCTGGATAACTATTGCAAGTATATTGGTAAGAAATTTATGTGCATTGTTTATTGTTCTGTATGAGCACGGTAATGATATGCATATATTAGTTAAAGGGAAATAAAGTAGTAAGCATGATAGATAACTGGATTTAGGAAATAAATTAGGATTAATTCTGTAACATGTGGGTATAAAGTTTCTATAAAACTACGTGGTTCTGATTCCCAATAACAGGGATACGTAGGAAGCTTGGAATAATTATTTCAAGCCCGAACCAAATCTGAGAATGAAAATGTTTTGTTTAGTTTTGAACAAGTAACAGTTTGATTAAATGAATGGTTTTGACTTAAGTATTGAAAATATAATCTGGATGATTTTGAAAATGTTCGTAATAAAGAGAATTTCTAAGACTTTATATTTTAACTAACAAAATGTATTCTGGTAGCTAAGAGGTATAGCTATTAATGTGGTTAATTGATTAATTTAAGCAAATGATGAATATGTGTAATGTTTTGCTGCTAAAAGTAATGAAGCATTTTCTGCTTATAATGTGCGAATTATAGGTGTTTATGCATGTGTTAGTATCGCCAATCACTATGAGTGGTTGGTTAGTGTTTTATTGTTCCCCTCTAAGCGTTATTGCTTAGCACGGGTGTTTTTCTGTGCAGGTCTTGAGATTGAAGTTTGGTTCGAGCGGTCTGCTGTAACTTTGGCCAACGAGTCGGTAGAAGTTTATAGAAAGTTTTAATTGATTGTTGGATTGTAATTAAATTTTTTTATTAACATTTGTAATGAGTTGTAATAATCTTTAGTGCGAATAATGGTGTGTGTGAGATAAGTTTAGAATGTGTATGTGGTTGAGGTTCTAGATGTTAGAAATTTTAGTATTCCGTTTTCTGTTTTGCTAAGTAAGTGTTTTATCTGGTAGCACCCTCCGCTCACTGTAACTCTCTGTCCTTCGATATGCTATGTGAGGGAGTTGGGGGTGTTACATGCTGAGTATTAAATATGCCCAGTGGTGATTGCAATTCCAGAAATTTCCACTTAAACAAATTTTTTATGCATAAATGATATTCACAAATAATAACATTTAATATTCATAAATAAACACATTTAATTTAATTACTAATTGTTCATGCAATATTATATTTAATTATCCTTAAATCACACAATTAGGCAATTACACAATTAATACATAATTAATCTTATCTACCATTTTATCTTTAACTTATGGCAATATTTCATTTATACCCTTAAACGTTTTTGAAATGACGAAAATGCCATTAGTTCAACTATACTTCACCAAAATTACATTCATGCCATTATTTCATTTTAAATTCACTAATATTACAATTATGCCACTATTTTAATTAATTTCACTAATATTACAATTTTATCATTAATTTACATGCCAAATTACGGTTTTACCCTCCAATTATCATTTTCATGCCAAATTACATTTTTACCCATAAAAAGTGGCCAATTTTCATATTTAACCAGTCCTTTACATTTTTACCCTTATTAATCATTCTTAACACACATATGCACAAAATTACTATTTTGCCCTCAAACTTTTTATATAATTATATTTATGTCCTTTTTCTACATAAATATTATTTTAATCACATTTTAACCATTTTAATCTCATTTTTACCATTATGCCCCTGTAACACACTGGCAGACTCTATATGCAGGATAAATGAGACGTGAACTCCAGAAGTTCACAGAAATACCAGAGGAGTCCTATGGGACCACCACTATCTTTAAATACAGTACAGTACAATATTCAGATACAGAGAGATAGGACTATCATTGGCCTATTTAAAAAGTAAGACGCAATGCTTACACCCGTGGTCTTATATCCCTATGGCATGTCAACATTTCCTGAACTAGACTTGACTACTAGATCACTACATAGGGCAATATTATTTTATTTTTCAAATTTTTAATGTAACATACATATATTACAATTTTTTTTTGACATTTTTAATGTGACATACATATATTTCATGGTATATAATCATAATATCTTATTCTTTTTCATACCATTTCATCATTACACATGTGATTATAATCATTACATCATCACATGCCATGTAAACTCATTATTTCATCATAATACACATGTATACATACATACATGCATACGGCCCACATACCAAATTTATTTACATTAATTATTTTTATCAATTTAATCATTTTTTTAGGCCAATTACATGTTATATAACTTCACCATACCATCAATTTCCATGAAAACACATCAAAATCATGACTTTACATATGATATACATTCGGCCATACATACATCACATACCTCATGATGTGTTCACAACACATATCATTCATTAGTTCACATGCCAAATACCATAGATCCATTATAAACATGCATGAAACATCATGAAAACACATGAAAATCATATGATTCACATTCGACCAAAGAAGGAATTTTTCACACAAAATTTATTTCTTCATTTTAATCACCCATACCATCATTTTTAACATTCTTAAGCATGAATATCATGTTATTTTCAATTAAACATGCATAAATCACATACTTTCTTCATAAATATAACCTAAATCCATACTTTTACCATGGAAATAAATGGAATTTCCAATCACAAACATCAAATCCGTGTAATACACCTCTCAATTATCTTTTTTTGTGACCTTAGGAAGCTTGAAAATAAATTAAAAATATCTAAATCACTTACCTCAATTTTACACCTAAACTTCAAGTCTAGATTTCACCCACTTTCACTCCTTCAAATGAAATTTTAAGAACACCAATGTATTTTAGATGAGTTGTATTATGTTATATAGGTTTGATTTTGAGATGATATGAAGGAGAAATTGAAGAAAAATGGGAGAGTAATTCGGCCAAGGAGGAAGAAGGAGGGTGGCTGAAATAAAAGGGAATCCAAGGGATTTCTAGATTTTTAGGTGTATTTATATGGGTCCAATTGGACCCAACCGGGTCCAATTGGTCCAACCAAAGTGGTTGAGCCGATTTGGTCTTATTTTCAGTTTTCAGGTCATTTTTCACTATTTTGGTGTAATTGAAAGTTCCTGAACTCATTTTCACTCCCAACCAATTCCATCATTCTTAGAATATTAAAATTAGTCTCCTTGAAAGATTTTAGCTGAATCAGAGTCCGTTTGGGGTCCAGTTCACTTAAGTCGGTCCAATTCCGTTCAGTTCGATTTTGCCGTAAAACACAATTCTAAAGCTGTAAAAACTTTATAAAAATCATTCTTAGCCTTTACTCCTCTTAAATTTGACCCTTTTATCCACTCTAACCATTTATAAAAATTCGGTCAAAGTTCAGTCAAACTTTGGTTCAACCGAATCGAACCAGAGAAAACTTTAGACTGATTTTTGGAATCCTATCTGATCTCATTTTTACACCAGATTATACCATTATCCTCCATTTAACATCCTCTTTCTAATGGTGAAATAAAATATTTTCGGGTACTGTTCACCCTAAAGTCACTATTTATGGGACCCACAGTTACTATTCACGGGACCCACAGTTACTATTCACAGACCAGTCAAAGATATTGTCACTATTCATGGACCCAATCAATGATGATATTACTATTCATAGGACCCAGTCAATGACGATATTACTATTTATGGGAGCCAGTCAATGACGATAATACTATTCATGAGGTCCACCTTTACTATTCATAGGCCCCACTTGGGCCCACTTTTACTATTCATGGACCCCACCTGGGTCCACTTTTACTATTCACCGAAGTAAATATTTTTGGGCCATTACATATATCTTGTTTAGAACTCTTCCAACTAATTGCTCCTCCACCAATCATGAACACAAAAACGGACTGTGATTTATAATTATCCTTGTCAAACTGGAAGCTGGCATCAATATACCTACTTACTTGCAAGTCAATTTCTCCATATATTTATAACACATCTTTAGTCCTTTTTAAGTACTTAAGGATTCAATCTAGTGTTCTTCTCCATAATGTTAGTGATTATGCCCTATGCAAAATATTTGGACCTTGATGTAATACTATATTTTCATTTATAAAATGGTTTTCTCCACATTAATATTATAGGCATTTTGCATTATGGTAATGTCTATGAATACTATTTAATATTATTCTATTTATCCCTAGTCATTTATCACAAAAAAGGCATAATGATAAAATAAGACTAGTATGAGTTTGATTGATAATTATGAGATGATTTATATGGTGATATAAATCAAACTTGTAGGTACTTATTAGAGAATAAGGTACTGGATTGACCCTCTATGAGATCACTACATGGATTAGTGTCATAAGTGATCTCATAATAGTTATGTTATCGAATCCTTAGACTTGAGATTATTACAGTTTCCTATATAAGCAACATCATGTTTTGACATAATCAAACGTTATTTTTAATCGGATAATTATAAAGATTATAATTGGACATGATGAGAATTATACAGAGGATAGTGAATAATCAAGATGCAATTTGTCCTTTTCTTATGAGAAAGATATCTATTGGGCCCCTCGATAATTAGGACTGAGAAATGCATAGTCGTGCTCAAATGAAATGATAATGTGATCAATGTCATTTTATTTTATCAGTCTACTTTAGTGATTGAGAAATTATATGTTTGAACGATATAAGTGTGACATGGACCATGACTTATGTGCAAATAAGATATCGTGTGACAAAATGATTATAACATGTTCTACTGGTCAGGTTAAAATTTGACTATCGATATTCATATTATTTGGGTAGCCATAATGTCTTGCTAAAGGCCACTTATGACTTATTGGCTTATAATAGGATTGGGCCCACTGCCATCATAACATGAACTTATTGGGTCACACACTGAGAACCTGATGAATGAGGCTAGAATTTATTTGGGTGTTTCAAATCTTAAATATGTCAAATGTAAAATTCTAAATAATTTTAGAGATAAAATAATATTTCTTATTATTTGAATAAGAAATAAAAATATTTTAGAGATCAAATATTATTTCTTATTATTTGAATAAGAAATAAATATTTCTTATTTTAAATAAGATATCCTAAAAATATCACTCTACATGTTAGGGTTAACATGTATATATATATATATATATATATAAGTGATGCCCTAATTTCATATCTTAATTTTTTGCCATTTTAGAAACACACATAAAAGAGAAAAATAGTTCTCTACCATTTTTATAGAAAAGGAATAGAGTTTTAAAACGAAAAACCCTAGACACCAAAAGGCAACTTTCACCCCTGCATTCATTTGTGATCATTCATGTATGGATACTGGTAGAGGGCATTCGTTCTTAAAGCAACACCTAGAGTCTGATCGAATTAAGGTGTTAATTCACTATTATACACACCAACATGTTGGTATTCGATACATCTTTCCTTTTTAATCAATTGGATCGCATAGACCCTGTAGGGGTTTGGTTTTATTCTGCTGCGTAATTTGAATTATTTTTGCATAAAACCCAACACATAATTGGATTCGAATCTGCTTATGACACTCAAAGCAAATGAGACATATGGATGTGTACATAACATTACATACATAGTAGATCCTATAACAGATGCATATGGATTCCTATACATACGCTCTCTTTCCTTTTGTGTCTAGGGGGCACATAGATTTACAAAGGTGTTTCCTATGTACCATGGGAAGGAAACCCTTCTTGGAAAGATCTATACTAAAACTCTTTAGTACTTTGTCTACGTAAGTGGATTGTGAATGACTCGGCAATGTTTTTGACCTATCTCTATAGATTTGAATACCCATAATATAAGTTGCTTCTCCAAGTTCTTTCATGGAAAATTGCTTAGAAAGCTATATCTTAACAGACTGCAAGACAGAGATGCCATTTCTTATGAGTAATATGTCATTTACATATAATAATAGGAAGACAACTACACTCCTACTAGCCTTCTTATACACATATCGCTCATCTAGATTTTGTGAGAAATTAAATTCCTTTATTGCCTCATTAAATTTGATGTTCCAATTTTTGGATGCTTGCTTCAATCCATAAATGGATTTCTGATGCTTGCACATCAAATTACCATCTTCTGATGTAAAACTCTTAGACTGTGTTATGTTGTGACGCGCGCTGGACCCGACCGATTCTCGAGAACCCGCTTTTAGTGCCCGAGAGGGGTTTGCGTGTTTTGATCTTGGGCAATCATGAGATATTTTGGACACCTCTTTACAATAGAACACTGGAAAGATCATCTAATCCCGTGAAGCCTTTAGGCACTTTTGAGGTATTTTGGAGTCGCCACCCAATTTACCAGAAATTGGGAAAATTCGTCTAATGTAGGAGGTCTTAAACCAAAGAAGGTGTTCGGAACTTCACTCTTATTAATGCCTTAAGTTAAGTTATAAATGAGTTTTTAGTAATTGAAATTCTTTCTCTCATCTCACGCGATCATGCAATAAATTTAAAGCGCATTTCAAGCATTTTTGGAAAAGCAGTAAAGAAAACAATAAAGAATGCGATAAAAAAATTACAATTGAAAAAAATAGGATAGAACAATCACCCAAAATAAAAAGGCATAAATAAATAAATGAATAAACCAAATGAATAAAATAAACATTCATTAAATCGGGATATTATTTAAAATAGGAACTTTGGTTCCTTCATGTTCACTTTAGAAAATTGAAGAGTTATTTTTGGTATAATTTGGAAAAATCGGGATGAGTGATCCCATTTTAAGAAAATTAACTCCTCTTTTTAAAGGTGAATTTTTATGGGTTGAAATTATTGCATTGGTCCCATTTTATTAGAAAACCCCAATTTATCAATATAAACTTTTTGTGATTTTTTAATTAACGTGCATTAAAATAAATAACTACATCTATTACATATTACATAATAAAACCAAATAAAAGCAAAATAATAATAATACAGAAAATACTAAAAATGCTAAAAAGATAAATTCTACCAAAATGGTGTCTTCACCAAAATGTTATTTTCAAAACTTCATGGGCTCCCATTTGCCATTGGAAAAAAAAACTCACACATGAAAATAAGTATTGAAATTAAATCACAAATAAAAATGATGTTAGTAATAAAAAATGAATTTAACATATAACATGTAAAAATGGAAGAATAAATAAAATAACATGTATCATCTATGACAAATCAATTAAATGACATAATAAAAATAAATAACCTAACATATGAACAAACTAACATGCATAAAAACATAAATAATAATAATAATAATAATGATAACAATAATAAATAATACTAACAAAAAATAAAAATAATAATGGTAATAATAATAGTAATAATATATAATAATGATAATAATAATACTAATGATGATAATAATCACAATAATGATAATAATAAAACAAAAGTAATAATGATATTAACAATAACAATAATAATAATAATAATAAACAATAACAATAAAGAAGATGAACAATCAAACAAGCAAAAATAAAAGAAATAAAAAACTAAAACATGTTAAAACATGTTAAATAATATTACTAATAATAATAATAACAACATATGAACAAAAGTAATGATAATAGTAATAATAAAAATAACAAAAGATGAACAATCAAATAAATATACAAGAACAAAATAAAATTTGTTAAAATATTAAATCTATGGCTACATCACATGAACATAAACAAAATAAAATAATAGCTCAAAAATCTACATGGTTGCTAATTAATTATAAACAAAAAGTTATAACAAAAATTAAATTAAAAATTGAGCCTAAAATATTTACCCTTAAATTTTGATGTGATGAATGAAGGTAGGTGATTAATCTCCTTGTCTTGAACGAGAAAAATAAAATATATAACAAAATTTTATCCCAAAAACAAATAATCAATTTATTTGTCTTAAGAAAAAATTGTAAAAAAAAAGAAGTAAGAAAATTCACAAGAACAAATAATTAATTTATTTGTCTCAAGAATTAACGTAAAAAATTAAAAATACTTGGGGAACTTGTTCTTGAAGAAGAAGAAAAAAAGAAAAAGAAGAGAGAAAACCAATTTTTCTTAAGAAAAATCCCCCCTTTTCTCTCTCAAAAAACCCCTTTTATACCTCAAAATAAATCAATTTTTAATGAAAAAATTAAATCAATTTAATCACTAATTAAACCCAAAAACTGAAGAATTTGAAGGGTTGGAAGACAAAAGGATTTGAAAATTAAATTCTACAAAAAAATGAGTAAAAAAACTCAAAAAATGCCAAAAAATGCCCAAAGGGCTGCTGGAGGGGCGACAGGCATGCGGCAGGGGCGAGCGACGCCCGTCGGCGCACGCAGCAACACTCGCCCTACACTGCGCGAGGCGCATGGGCGAGGGCGCGCTGCGTGCAGTGGGCGGGAGAGGGACGCCCGCGCGCGCGCCCTCAGGCCAACACTCGCAATTTTGTTTTTAAATTTTTGCTAAAACACTATAATTTCAAAACTCACTTTCTTTTTTAAAATAATTTTAAAAACACATTTTTATTTACTTTTAATAAATCCATTTCGACAAGGAAACCATCACTTCCAACTTTCATTTTCGCCTATAAACAGGCATACTTAATTTCATCATTGGGTAATCTTGATTTTGGCTGCCTCGGGACCTGGTGTCTACAGTTGCCCCCAATTTTGGGGAGACTAGTGCATAGGGGCCTAGGTGAGCAAAAAAAATTCAAAAAAGGGAAAGAAGCGCGTACCTGAGGCAGCCGTCTTTTCGGACTGGATGAAGTTATTTTGGTGGTTGTCGCTATGTTGTCGGCGTGTTATCCTTTATTGAAGCGGTACTGCTGTGATCGTGCTAGCCCTCCGTGGAGTGGTAGTGCCGTTATCGTGCTAACTCTTCTAAAGTGGTAGAGTTATTGTCGTGCTAACCTTCCGTAAAATGGTAGTGCCGCCATCGTGCTAACCCTTCTGAGATTTGAGGCGGTAGTGCCGTGATCGTGCTAACCCTCCGTGGAGTAGTAGTGCCGTCATCGTGCTAACCCTTCTAAAGTGGTAGTGCCGTGGTCGTGCTAACCTATAGTAGAATGGTAGTGTCGCCATCATGCTAACCCTTTGGAGATTTGAAGTAGTAGTACCATGATCATGCTAACCCTCCGTAGAGTGGTAGTACCGTCATCGTGCTAACACTTCCGAAGTGATAGCGTCGTGGTTGTGCTAACCTTCAGTAGAATGGTAGTGCCGCCATCACGCTAACCCTTCTGAGATTTAAAGTAGTAATGTCGTGATCGTTGTGACGAATGCCGAACCCTGGGGTGTCCCAAACCCCCGCCTTCATGGTGATCCGGATGAGGTTCATGAAAATTTATAAGGAATTACAAGTGCGTCCATTTTGGGCAACAAAGAGGTTTCTTGGAGTCGCCACCCAATAGAACATTGGGAAAGGTCGTCTAGCCTCAGTGAGCCTAAGACAGCACTGCTATGTCCATTATAGGCAAGCCGGAGGTGTCTTGGAGGCTTCCACCCTAATGATAGGATGGTCCTCTAGTGTCACGCTTGGGCAAACCAGAGTTGTCTTGCAGGCATCCACCCTAATAGAATATTAGGATGCCCTCTCGCCTCGTGGCGCCTAGGACTGTGCAATTTTGAGCCTTTTACGGGACACAAGAGGTGTCTTGGAGGGTCCATCCCAATAGAATATTGAGATGGCCCTCTCGCCTCGTTGACCACAAAGACAAAAGAAGGTTCGGGACTTCCCATTTATTCATACCTTGGCTAATTTTATAATTGAGCTTTGAATTTAGCGTTTCATCCCTTTTATCATTCGGTGCAGTTTAATTAAGGCGCAAGTTATTCATTCAAAGGAAGCGATAAATAAAAGCATAATTAAAATGAAGCGTATGAAAATAAATTACAACAAAACTAGGGGCAGAATACAACCCCCATTGTAAATAAAATACAAATCATACATAAAACGGGATATACATTAAAGATGAGGTCATTGGTCCTCGCATGCATATTTATTATAAAACAATTTTGATGTGACGATTTTTATTTTGGATGGAGAAAATTGCGACATTGGTCCCATTTTTATTAGGAAAGATTCCAAGTTAATTAATAAAAATATTTTTGTGATTTTATTTTTAGCGTGCCTAAAATAAATAATTTTATAAGAAAATTACATGGCAAAATAAATGAGAAAGCAAAATACATGAAATATTACAAAAAAAACAATTAAATATTTAACCCAAACGAGCCTTCTAGACCTCCTCGTGTGCTCGCCAAAATACCCAAAAGGGAAAATAAGATGTGAAATAAAAATAAAACACAAATAAAATAATGTTAGTAATTGAATCAATTAAGTATAATAAATGGTAAAATAAGGTGACATCAAAATGACAAATGAATTAACATGTTAACAATTTAAAATAAATGAGAAAAATGTGTTATGAATGACAAATGGATTAAAAGATGTAATTGAAATAAAATATAACATGTTAATGAATTAACATATAAAAATATTAACATGATAATAATAATGAAAATGAGGATAAGCCAATTAATGAATAAACAACGAATATATAACAATAACAATGAAAAAAGAATGATAAAAAATGATGAATAAAAAAATGATCAAAATAATTAAATAATTGACATGATTAATTAATGTTATCACAATTAACATGAAACATTTACATGGCAAAAAGATTAATCAAAATGAATTAATTAATTACACGTTAGAAATAATGAGAAATCAATATTTACATGAACCAAAAATAATATATAAACATATAGATAATAGAATAAATAAATAAATGAACAAAAATAAAAATCTACTTATTAATCAATTAAATATGGACAAAATAAATAAAAGAAAATAAAAGTGTCAAGCCCAGAAAGTTTATCCTTAGAGTTTCGGATTCCATGAAGGTAAAAATGATGATTGATTTCCCTGTTTGTGATGTGCAAGATTAGAGTGGAATATAATAAAATGTTGGAATTTTATTCCGAAAAAAATATCTTTGAAAAATAATGAAAGGAAAATAAAAAAATTCTTCAAGAACAAATAATTGATCTCTTTGCCAAAAGAATTATTTTTTATTGATAAAAATGTTCTCAAGAACAAACAACCATTTTGTTTGTCTCAAGAAAAAATTATTTGTGAAAAAACTTCTTTTTTAGAAAATAAAATGAAAATTAGATTTTAGGAACAAACAATTATTTTGTTTGCACCAAAATCCATTATTCATCAAACAACGATTCAAAATAATAAAAAAAACCTTGAAAAAATTTAATTGAAAACAAATAAAACGTTAAAAATGAATTTTGAGAGCAAATAATTTTTTGATTTGTCTCAAAATTAAGTTCATCAACAAAACTCCTTCTAAAAATATGTTTAGAAGAAATTCTATTGGAAAAAAGAAGAAGAATTGAACTATTTTTATTTTTTGTTGGGGAAAAAATTTAATAATAGTTAGAGAGAATTTTGAAAGGAAGAAGAAGTGAAAAGATGAAGAAAAAACCATAAAATATCCCCCCCTCCCCCCCAAATTCTCTTTCTATCATTTTCTTTTTATATGAAAAAAAGATTAAAACCTAACTAATTAATGGAAAAATCTTAATTAAATCAGATATGAATTATTTTAAATCTTAAAAATTGAAAAAAGCCTTTAAAAACCCAAAAAAATGGAATAAAAAATGGATTTTTGGGTAAAAATTGGAAAAAACTGTTTTTGGGGCGAAATTGGGCAATTTCGGTGGAACAGGTGCGACGGACGCCCGACGCTGGCGAGCGACGGGCTGCCAGCATGCGCGTTGCTCATGCGCGCTGCGTGCGGAGGGCCATGCGATGGCGCTCCGCACGCCGCAATGCCTCACAGCACGCACAGGCGCTGCGCCAGCGCGCTGCCGCGGCCGACGCTCGGAATTTTTTTTTTTATTATTAAAGTTTAACTAAAAATACTACAATTTCTAAATCCCATTTTTCAAATCTAATTTTCAAAATATTTTTTATTATTTTTTACTTTTTCACTCTAAAATGCAAATATGACTAGGAAATCATTACTTTTAACCTTTTTTGCCTGTGAGAAGGCATCTTATCATCATTGGATAACTCTAATCTGGCCTATCTAAGGACCCGGTGTCTACTGTTGCCCCCAATTTTGGGGAAACTAGTGCACTAGTGCCTAGATGAACCAAAATTCAGAGAAGAAGGAAAGAGATGTGTACCTGTGGCAACCGTTACCTCTTTGCCGTGTGGAATGTTGCCACTTGTTGCCGTTGAGCTGTAGTGCTATCCGATTGTGGCTCGTTTGCAATGTTTTCTATCGCATTGTCCCGCTCACCTCCGGTCGGCTTGCACGACGTCTGTGGGATGCGATGTCCTCTAACCATAATCCCGTTGCGATCTGTTCTAATGCGTGTGCCCCGCTGTCCTCATCTCGACATGCACGGTGGCTGATATGTCCCGCTGGCATCATCTCGGCTTGCACGTTATATGTGGGATGCAGTACTCTCTTACTGCAGTCCCATTGAGATCTGTTCTATCGCGTGTACCCCGCTGTCCTCGTCGCGCCATGCACAGTGGCTGATCTATCCCGCTAGCCTCATCTCAACTTGCACGATGTCTGTGGGATGCGGTATTCTACCCTATTGTGATCTATTCTATCGCATGTGCCCCGCTGTCCTCGTCTCGGCATGCACGGTGGCTGGTCTGTCCCACTGGCCTCATCTCGGCTTGCACGGTGTCTGTGAGATGCAGTGTCCTCAAACTACAATCCTATTGCGATCTGTTCTATCGCGTGTGCCCCGTTGTCCTCGTTTCGGTATGCACGGTAGCTGGTCTATCCCGCTAGCCTCATCTAGGCTTGCATGGTGTCTGTGAGATGCAGTACTCTCTGACCACAGTCCCGTTGTGATATGTTCTATCACGTGTGCCCCGCTGTCCTCGTCTCAGCATGCACGGTGGCTGATCTGTCCTGCTAGCCTCATCTCGGCTTGCACGGTGTCTGTGAGATGCGGGTCCTCTAACCATAATCCCGTTGCGGTCTGTTCTATCGCGTGTTCCCCGCTAGCCTCGTTCTGACCTGTACGGTGTCTGTGAGGTGCAGTACTCTCTGAGTACAACCTCTGTTTGCGATTTGTTCTATCGCTGGTCTCCCGTTAGCCTCGTCTCGGCCTGCATGGTGTCTGTGAGGTGCAGTACTCTCTTACTACAACCTCTGTTTGTGATCTGTTCTATCGCTGGTGTCCTGCTAGCCTCATCCTGGCCTGTACGGTGTCTGTGAGATGCAGTACTCTCTGACTACAACCTCTATTTGCGATCTGTTCTATCGTATGTGATTGAACGCGCTGTCCTGGTAGCCGCTTCTGGGCTTGCACAGCATAACCTTGGTAACCTCCAACCGATCCGTGTAACATCCTATCTGCTAACCATTATTCGGTCAGTGTAATAACTGCTAACCACCATTCGGTCAGTACAATATCTGATCTGCTAACCACCATCCGGCCAGTATAATATCTGATCTGCTAACCACCATCCGGTCAGTACAATATCTTATCTGCTAACCCCCATCCGTTTAGTATAATATATGATCTGCTAACCACCATCCGGTCAGTATAATATCTGATCTGCTAACCACAATCCGGCTAGTATAATATTCTGATCTGCTAAGCCCCATCCGGCCAGTATAATATCTGATCTGCTAACCACCATCCGGTCAGTATAATATCTAATCTACTAACTCCAATCCGGCTAGTATAATATTCTGATCTGCTAACCCCCATCCGGCTAGTACAATGTCTGATCTGCTAACCCCCATCCGGCTAGTACAATGTCTGATCTTCTAACCCCCATCCGGCTACTACAATATCTAATCTGCTAACCCCCATCCGGCTAGTACAATATTCTGATCTGCTAACCCCCATCCGGTTAGTACAATGTCTGATCTGCTAACCCCCATCCGGCTAGTACAATATCTGATATGCTAACCCCCATCCGACTAGTACAATATTCTGATCTTGTAACCCCCATCCAGCTAGTACAATGTCTGATCTGCTAACCCCCATCCGGCTAGTACAATATCTAATCTGCTAACCCCCATCCGGCTAAAACAATGTCTGATCTGCTAACCCCCATCCGGCTAGTACAATATTCTGATCTGCTAGCTACCATCCGGCTAGTACAATGTCTGATCTGCTAACCCCCATTAGGCTAGTACAATATTCTAATCTGCTAACCCCCATCCGGCTAGTACAATGTCTGATCTGCTAACCCCCATCCGGCTAGTACAATATTTTGATCAGCTAACCCCAATCTCGCTAGTACAATATTCTAATCTGCTAACCCCCATCCGGCTAGTACAATGTCTGATCTGCTAACCCCTATCCGGCTAGTACAATATCTGCTAACCACTATGATGTAGTGTCTGATTTGCTAACCACCCTCCGGTTAACCCAAAGCCTGACTGTTGACCATCCTTAGGTCGGTATGGTGACTCATTCGTCATTTTCTTTGCTAGCATTTATCTTGAGCCCCTTCTTCTTTTTTTTCTACAAAAAAGGGAAAAGCAAATGTGCAAGGTATATAAAGGAGATGCTTACCTGTGGCAGTACATACCTATTGGGGCCGATGTCAGACGGGTGCCCCCCTGAAGGACGGTTGGTTTTTCCCCAAATATCGATGCCTCTATCATCTCCAACGTAGCCTCCTTGTTAAAAAGACCTGCATACCTCTCGAGAGGGCTCTGTGCTCACATGGAGACTTTAAAAATCTGTGCTCACTGAGAGGCTTAAATGCTCGCTGAGAGTCTTTGATGCTCACTGACAATCTTTGATTTTGATCCTCTAGAGAGGAAAACAGGTTTGAGCCTCCGCAGAGGAAAATTATATTTGAGCCTCCAGAGAGGAAAATTGGATTTCAGCCTCCTCGGAGGAAAATTATATTTGAGCCTCCTCAGAGGAAATTATATTTGCGCCTCCTCAGAGGAAAATTACATTTGAGGTTTTGTTGCTTGCCTGCAGGCAGATGGGTTTCAATGTCTTTGGCGTCTCTTAAAATGATCTTTGTTTTTGTTTTTGTTTTTGTTTTTGTTTTTATTTTTTTTTTTGCTTGTAAGTTTTTGGGATTCTTACATTTTGGATGTATTTGAATTTTTACAGTATATTGGATTTCAAAGGCCTTGAAAATATCTTCTTATTTTTGTTTTTCGTTTTGCTTTATTTGTTGTTGAGAATTTGTATTCTGTTGTTTTTTTTTTTTTTTTTTTGACGGGTTGTATTCTTTGTACATTTTGAAGTTGGATTTTGTACACTTATTGTGTGATGTGTGTGAGCGTACATCTTATGATAGAGAAACTTACCTAATTGCCCCCGGCATGGTGTGCATGAATATGCTTGTTCTTTTAAATGTCTTCTTGGGAGCAAGTCCGCGAGATTCCATTCTCGTGAGGACTTCATCTTAATCTGATTGTTCGGTACGGATGAGCGCCGATGTAGAGCTAAAATTGTACCTCAGCCCATTTTTGCGTCTGATTGCCTAAAGTGTGTGTGGGTAGTCCGGCTTCTCAAGGGATCTTATTTTTTATAGATTTGTGTGATTCCGGAGTGCCCTTAGCATGGTGCGTCAGGATAGGCTTGCTCTTCTAGGCGTCCCACCTTTGTACATATTCACCCGATTTTATGCTGGATATAATGGCCGATCATGTTGAGCTAAACCCATCTGTTGGATCACCCTTGCTCATGAGGTTTATTCAATCCTTTCCCTCTGAGTCATGTGCACAGCAATATATACAAAAGATTGTGTGTGCGTATGGAATTATGTGTGTGAAATATACATACAAAACTATATACAGAAAACACATGCAAAGAATTAATGTACAAGAATTGTGCGTACATATCTATACGTGTAAAAGACTGAATGCACGTGACATGCATGTGATATGCAAAATTGAATAGACCACATCCCAGGTGGTTAAGGGATTCTTTGAGGGTACTGCTCGGCTACTTACATTGTCTGATGCTCCCAAGGATGTAGAAAAGTGTTTTCTTGGCTTTGCGGACTCTGACCCATAATCCTTTCAAGGAGAACTGACTCGTGCGCATCTTTGCCTCCCGATCAATGAGCATTTTGCCCCCCAAGACTCTGAATCAAATTCTGCATTATACACCACCTGCCTAAAGGAAATTTATTTGGAGTAATGTTGCCTGCATCAAAGGTCATTATTTTAAAGGTAGTGCGTCCCTTGTGGATTTTCACACTATCTCTTCTTAGCGGGAAATGCGTCCCTTTGGGGATTTTCACAAGACCCTGTGCCTAATTTTTACCTGGAATGGACCTAACCCACTCCAATGGCTTTTATTCATTTTCATTTTTTGAAGGACAGAC
The DNA here is from genome assembly GCA_947683425.1 of Excoecaria cochinchinensis. Taxonomy (NCBI): domain Eukaryota; kingdom Viridiplantae; phylum Streptophyta; class Magnoliopsida; order Malpighiales; family Euphorbiaceae; genus Excoecaria; species Excoecaria cochinchinensis. Next base: position 983,429 of record CANTUQ010000192.1, read on the forward strand.
TGCTTGTTCCTAGGTTTTCACCCTGCCCTTTGGCCTAACTTTTGCTTAGAGAGCCAGTCACGGTTTTCATCTCTAACGGCTTTTTTTTTTTTAAACTCTCCTGCCTTTCAGGTACGGCTGCAAGAAAAGTTGAAGCTGCTATCAAAGCCCCTTCCTAGGGTAATTAGCAGTCATTCTCTGAGGCATTTTCTCCTTAGGGATCGATTGCATTCCATGGCCTCCCTTGATGAATGTGTTGGTAAATTGGGTGAGGTAGTAGATGAGGATCGGGTTCTTTAGGGCTTCATGGGGCCGCTTTTTACATTACCACCCATTATGCTCTATAGTTCAAAGAGATTAATGGTGTAGTGAGGCATCCCTATATTTCTAAGGTGGACCTTTATCTTCGGTTTTGACCTCCATATATCATGGCCTCTAGGCAAGCTGTTGGTGAAGACTATTATGCCATCTATCGGGGTTATTCCTTTACTCCCACTAATGCATTCAAAGGGTAGGTGATTAGTCTTGCAGTTGATAGTAGAACTCATCGACTTAGACATCTGGACGGTGAGCGTAGTAGCAGAGCGTAGTCATTTAGGTTTCATGCATTCAGTAATGAACAACATTTCTCTTTTTATAAATGAACTAGAAAATAATGAACACGTGTATTTGCAAAGATTGTGTATATTTCAGTATGATTTCTCTATACATGATCATTATCTAACATCGATTCAAAATAAAAAACTACATGTAATCTCAGAGTATATCTTGTAAGCATCAAACTCCTGTCTCCAATCAGCCCTCTCGGGTTTCTTGATTGGATATTTTCTCTCAAGCCTCTAATTTTTGCCCATGGTGCCTTTTTTCGGTTTTCACCCTGACGAGGCACCCATTTTTAGCAAGGTCGCCTTTTTCCGGTTTTCAACCCGCTGGGCTTTTATTCTCTTCTTTTGATTTTTAGTCTTTTGCCATGAACCCTCTTGAGTTCGTCGACGTTGATCGGTTCTTGAAGCCATCTTCATCGCTGCCTGTTGGAAACTCTGCTCCCTTGGATAATAACTTCTTAAGAACAAATATGCCTTCCTGCACTGGTTTGAACTTGCCTCATTTGTCTGGAACATTTGGACTGCTTAAGGGCTAAACCTCCCTCCTTCAGTGGTGCTTTCTGTCTTTCTTCCAGGATGATCAAGCAGAGTGTCTTCTGATAGACCTGACTATGGTAATAATCCCATGACCAGTCCTTGTCTGATGTGTTTGATTGTTGCTGCCTTTGCTGCACCCTATCAGCTTTTGAAATCTGGGCTTCCATGACTGTCCTTAAAGTTTTGTGCTCCACTTTGAATGACCATATTGCTTCTGCCCCCTATATATTAAGAACTGAGAGGTGACTCTTGTAGAGGTTCCGATGGTGGTTCTCCAGCCTCAAAATGCAAAAGGCCATTTCTCTGCCCAGTCCTTGTAGTTTCGAGCCATCTTGATCAAGATCTTCTTGTTAGCAGTCTCTCCTGCCCTATTAGTTTGAGGGAAATACAGAGAGGACTGATAGTCTTCAATGCCATACTTTGGAGCAACTCCCTAGCCTTAACCATAAGGTTTCCTTCTGTTCTTGAACCCTGCGTGGTGCAGGAGACCATCTTGACATGACCCTGTCCGTTGGGGTTTTAGGGCGCACCTCCCCTATGATGTCTATTTCCAAGCTCGAGCAACCTATATCCATTGAAGTCGATATAATTCTTGTGGTCTTTTTCGAAAGTCAAGAAAAATGGCAAAGTACAGTCACGTGTAGATCAGCGGGATTTGAACAAAGCTTGCCCCCCGTGATGGTTTTCCAATCTACATATTGATTCCTTTCCTTCTCTCTTTTTTGTATTTTATTTTTCTGTCTTTTTTTTTCCTTTGTTCTTTTTTGCTGTACTTTTTTTCTTTTTGTTCTTTTGAGGATAAGCTTTGTTCAAATCCTAATAGTTTACACATACACGCACTCCCCCTCTTCTCGATTTGGTACAACATTGACCAACTAAGACTGTCATTGAACTTCGACTAGAAATTTTGGCTTCATTTCTGCTTGTGGATTCCTCTTTTTGACCTTGTCTGCCCCTTCCAGCTTCAATCTTCTGAGCTTTTGCGTGACTTGTGCATAACTGGGATATTTGGAATGGTGTGCTTGGCGATTCCATGATCAACTCTTAGCATGTCTTCATAGGTTCAGGCAAAGACTTTTTCACATTTTGTTTTAATTCTCTCAAATTTTGATCTCTCTTTAGGAGTTATAATAGATGCTATTAAGATTTTCTTTGGGTTCTCCCAAAGTTCTGAGATTAAATGGAGTAACATCGATTGAATCAATATCAAATATGAATGAGTCATGATTATGCGTAGTGAAATCATAAGAGATATCACACAAGTAAGCAAAAACGTTCATGTTATTAATGAAATCAGAATGTCATTATTAACAGTTCAAAAATAAAAAGAACATTCTAAACAGCTAATCATTTTTTGCTTTTGTCAACACAGATGCTGCAGTTGGTGGTCCATTATTATCCTCAAGAACCATCCTCCCTTCCCCAATTTAGGCACTTAATCCATCTTATTCTTTTCCTCTCGCTTTTCTGGGTCGGAGATCTGTTTGGAATCAATCAGATCTTGAATGGCATGTCTCAAGGTCCTGCAATTATCTGTGGTATGCCTGGTGTGTTTGTGATCGGGCTGTCCCTGGCTTCCAGCTGGCCTAGCCGGTAATGGTTGTAGCATCCCCTCCTTCATTAGCCTCTTGAGGACCCAGGATAAGGATCTACCTAAATTAGAAAAATGCCTTCGATTCACTTTTATGGTTGATGCTTTTCCTGTCCTTAGGGCATCACTGCCAGCATAACAACCCTCTCTTAGTCTTGTGGGGCCAGTAATAGTTTTGTTGAGAGGTACTCGATTAGTTGCACACTTGGACTTCATAATTTTTTATTCAAAATCAGCTAGCTCTTTTTTCGTGCTTGAGGGCCTAGAGATGCCTATTGACTGTGAAGGCTCTGTTCCTTCTGCCTTCCTTACTTGTTCTTGTAACTACATCAAAGACCCCTCCGATGTTCCACCTAAGTGCTGACCTGGGCCTAACCTTAAATTATAACCGGCCCTTGATGCTTTACTATTCAGAGCTTACGTCATTGCTGAAATGTCTTCCTTTTCAGGAATACAGTCGTATCCTAGAGCAGGCTTCTTGCCTCTTCCTTGTTCAACTGGCAAGATAAATAGCCTTTGGCTCTGGGTTCGCAAGCAAAAAGAGAAGCTACAACCTTTTCGGTATGAGCCTTCTTGATAATGGCCGGCTCAACCTAGTTAAGTATAGTAATCGCCAGAAGTTGAGCTTGCAGAACAAGCGCCATGGCAAGCGCCATGGCATCCATTCTTTCTTTAATCACAGCCAATAGCCTTTTTTCAAGCTCTTCAAACCTTCTATCCATCTCCTAGGCAATCAAGGCACGAGTCTCTTCGGTCTGTTGCGAAGGGCCAGCCATTTCTACTACTTTTAGATGCTCTGGCAAGGATGCTAAATCTTTGTCAGCCAATCCAACTCTGATCACTCTTTAGACAACTGTTGGGATCCCCTAACCATTAAAGCAAATGGTCTACAATGGCTGAAAAGCAAGGCTTAGAATGATGCATAATAATATGCAATGCATGGTCGTGCTGTGCAATAAATGGTATACAGTGACTAAAAGAGATTACAATGATACATGTGAAACATTTGAAAATCTATACACAGGATGATATATACATGTAATAATTGTATGCAAAGAATAGGATGTATACATAGGGAGGAAATAAAAAAAAATATTATTTGTGCATGAATGACATGAATATGCAATGCATCATCCACAACCACATGCAAGCATATAGTTCCTTCCAACCTTATTACTCCCGCACATGAGGTCATAGTCTCTTTCCTAGGTGGGATTGGCCCATGGGTCAACAGGGGACCCGATGGGCGCGTATGGTGCACGGTTGGGAAACCGGTAGCATAACCTCTCCTAACTAATGAACAGGCACATGAGTTATGATCATTGTGTATTTAGGCAGTGTGAATAAATTGACATGGGCCTATCGGGGCATGAAAGCCTTTGATTAGGTGACCAATCAAATTATCTAGGTTTGTCCAATACATAATGATCTATATAGCAAGCAAGGTATTATGGTTCATACCACCTAGAGGAAGTAACTATTTCTATTACATGAGCTTTAGTCAAAGGCGATGATACTTTAGGGCTACCCAAGCATGGTCCCTGCCAACGGGTCTAGCACATTATGAGCGTAATGACCAATCGGGTCTCCATTTAATATACCATGATGGTACGAGGCTTAGGTTGGTGATTATCCTTAACACTTCCCTACATTGAGTGAACGTAGGGTTGTGCTTCAGGAACGCACCGGGGTTGAAGGAGGGACCAAACTAGCATAGATCTAAGGCTCTAATGAGATGCAATGCAGTTTCAAAAAAGGATGAAATTTTTAAATTAAAACTCAATTGTAAATTTTAACCAAGGTACTTTCGAAGCGAAGTCTCGAGTATTGTCCCTAATAGAGTCGCCACTGTGACGCGCGTCGAACCCCAAGGTGCGCCGAACTGCCCGCCTTCAGGGCGATCAGGATGAGGTTCATGAAAACTTGTAAGGAATTACAAGTGCATCCATTTTGGGCAACAAGGAGGTTTCTTGGAGTCGCCACCCAATAGAACATTGGGAAAGGTCGTCTAGCCTCAGTGAGCCTAAGACAGCGCTGCTATCTCCATTATAGGCAAGCCGGAGGTGTTTTCGAGGCTTCCACCCTAATGATAGGATGGTCCTCTAGCCTCACGCTTCGGCAAACCAGAGGTGTCTTGGAGGCATCCACCCTAATAGAACATTAGGATGACCCTCTCGCCTCGTGGCACCTAGGACTGTGCAATTTTGAGCCTTTTACGGGATACAAGAGGTGTCTTGGAGGGTCCATCCCGATAGAACATTGAAATGGCCCTCTCACCTCATTGACCCCAAAGACCAGAGAAGGTTCGGAACTTCCCATTTATTCATACCTTGGCTGATTTTATAATTAAGCTTTGATTAGCGTTTCATCCCTTTACTCATTCGGTGCAGTTTAATTAAAGCGCAAGTTATTCATTCAAAGGAAGCGATAAATAAAAGCATAATTAAAATGAAGCGTATGAAAATAAATTACAATAAAACTAGGGGCGGAATACAACCCCCATTGTAAATAAAATACAAATCATACATAAAACGAGATATACATTAAAGATGAGGACATTGGTCCTCGCATGCATATTTATTATAAAACAATTTTGATGTGACAATTTTTATTTTGGATGGAGAAAATTGGGACATTGGTCCCATTTTTATTAGGAAAGATTCCAAGTTAATTAATAAAAATATTTTTGTGATTTTCTTTTTAGCGTGCCTAAAATAAACAATTTTATAAGAAAATTACATGGCAAAATAAATGAGAAAGCCAAATAAATGAAATATTACAAATAAAACAATTAAATATTTAACCCAAACGAGCCTTCTGGACCTCCTCGTGTGCTCGCAAAAATGCCCAAAAGGGAAAATAAGATGTGAAATAAAAATAAAATACAAATAAAATAATGTTAGTAATTGAATCAATTAAGTATAATAAATGGTAAAATAAGGTGGAATCAAAATGACAAATGAATTAACATGTTAACATTTTAAAATAAATGAGAAAAATGTGTTATGAATGACAAATGGATTAAAAGATGTAATTGAAATAAAATATAACATGTTAATGAATCAACATATAAAAATATTAACATGATAATAATAATAATGAAAATGAGGATAAGCCAATAAATGAATAAACAACGAATATATAACAATAACAACGAAAAAAGAATGATAAAAAATTATGAATAAAAGATTGATCAAAATAATTAAATAAGTGACATGATTAATTAATGTTATCACAATTAACATGAAATATTTACATGGCAAAAAGATTAATCCAAATGAATTAATTAATTACATGTTAGAAATAATGAGAAATCAATATTTACATGAACCAAAAATAATATATAAACATATAGACAATAGAATAAATAAATAAATAAATGAACAAAAATAAAAATATACATGTTAATCAATTAAATATGGACAAAATAAATAAAAGAAAATAAAAGTGTCAAGCCCAAAATATTTACCCTCAGAGTTTCGGATTCGATGAAGGTAAAAATGATGATTGATTTCCCTATTTGTGATGTGCAAGATTAGAGTTGAATATGATAAAATGTTGGAATTTTATTCCGAAAAAAATATCTTTGAAAAATAATGAAAGGAAAATCAAAAACTTTTTCAAGAACAAAAAATTGATCTCTTTGCCGAAAGAATTAATTTTTATTAATAAAAATGTTCTCAAGAACAAATAACTATTTTGTTTGTCTCAAGAAAAAATTATTTGTGAAAAAACTTCTTTTTTAGAAAATAAAATGAAAATTAGATTGTAGGAATAAATAATTATTTTGTTTGCCCCAAAATCCATTGTTCATCAAAAAATGATTCAAAATAATAAAAAAAACCTTGAAAAAATTTTATTAAAAAAAAATAACAAGTTAAAAATGAATTTTGAGAGCAAATAATTATTTGATTTGTCTCAAAATCAAGTTCATCAACAATACTCCTTCTAAAAATATGTTTCGAAGAAATTCTAGTGGAAAAAGGAAGAAGAATTGAACTATTTTTATTTTTTGTTGGGAAAAAAATTTAATCAAAGTTAGAGAGAATTTTGAGAGGAAGAAGAAGAGAAAAGATGAAGAAAAAACCCTAAAAAATCCCCCCCCCCCCCCCCCCCCCAAATTCTCTTTCTATCATTTTCTTTTAAATGAAAAAAAGATTAAAACCTAACTAATTAATGGAAAAATCTTAATTAAATCAGATATGAATTATGTTAAATTTTAAAAATTGAAAAAAATCCTTTAAAAATCGAAAAAAATGGGATAAAAAACGGATTTTTGGGTAAAAAATCGAAAAAACTGATTTTGGGGCAAAATTGGGCAATTTCGGCGGAACAGGTGCGACGGACGCCCGTCACTAGCGAGCGACGGGATGCCAGCGTGCGCCGTCCGATGGTGCTCTACGCGCACAGGCTTTGCGACAGCTCGTGCGCGTGCCTGTACGCTGCTGCAAGGCTCCGCCGCAACTGACGCTCGGAATTTTTTTTTTTTTTATTATGAAAGATTAACTAAAAATACTACAATTTCTAAACCCCATTTTCAAATCTAATTTTCAAATTATTTTTTATTATTTTTTACTTTTTCACTCTAAAATGCAAATTTGACTAGGAAATCATCACTTTTAACCTTTTTTGCCTTTGAGAAGGCATCTTATCATCATTGAGTAACTCTGATCTGGCCTGCCTCAGGACCCAGTGTCTACCCTTCTAAAGTGGTAATGCTGTGGTCATACTAACCTTTCGAAGAATGGTAGTGCTGCCATCATGCTAACCCTTCTTAGATTTGAAGTAGTAGTGCCGTGATCGTGCTAACCCTTCTGAAGTGGTAATGCCGTAGTCGTGCTAACCTTTCGTAGAATGGTTGTGCCGCCATCATGCAAACCCTTATGAAGTGGTAATGGTGCCCTCTATGAGCCCTTTGGTTGATTGCCCTCTGAGAGGTCTTTGGTTGATGCTTGGATTGATGCTTGAACTGATGTTTGGATTGATGTCCTTTTGGTTGGTTGCCCCCCTGAGAGGTCTTTGGTTAATGCTTGGATTGATGCTTGAATTGATATTTGGATTGATGTTGTCACTTGCCTTCTACCGGTGTCCGCACTGAATCTCTCTTACTGCAAAATTGGAAAGCCAAATATGCAGGAAAAAAAATAGTGAGTATGCACGTGGAATGTATGTGTCATGCAGAAATGCAGGATAAGAATTCATCTAAGTGGACTTAGAGATGATAGCCAGTCTGGCTGCAATTTGTGATAGGATCGATGCTTTTTGAAGCTACTTTTGAATTTCATACCTTTGGGATTGCAAGGTTCTCATCTAATGCCTGTAGTAAATTTTTTGAAGGTAGTGCATCCCTTGTGGATTTTCACACTAGCTTTTCTTAGCGGGAAATGGGGTCAATTTCACTCATGGTCACTCAACTTATCACTTATCGTGCAAAAGTAACCGACTTTTTTTTTTCTTACCTAAATGTCACTGAACTTTTAACATTATTGCACAAAAGTCATGTTGACCGGAATCCGGCGACGACCCTTGCCGGATTGATGACTTTTTTGCAAAAATATTAAAAGTTCAGTAACATTTAAGTTGAAAAAAAAAGTTAATTACTTTTGCGAGATAAATGATAAGTTTAGTGACCGTGAGTGAAATTAATTTAAATGTAGCATTTGTTGAACTTATTAATCCGGCAAGAGTCATCGCCGGATTCCGGTCAACATGACTTTTGTGCAATAATGTTAAAAGTTCAGTGACATTTAAGTAAGAAAAAAAAGTCAGTTACTTTTGCGCGATAAATGATAAGTTGAGTGACCATGGGTGAAATCAACCCGCGAGAAATGTGTCCTTTGCGGATTTTCACATAACCTTGTGCCTTATTTTTGCCTGGAATGGACCCAACCCAATCTAGTGGCTTTTCTTTTCTCTTTTTTTTTTTGAAGGACAGACTGCCTGTTTCCAGGTTTTCACCCTATCTCTTTGCCTAATTTTTGTTTAGAGCGCCAATTACGATTTTCATCTCTAACAGCTCTTTTTTTTTTTTACAGATTGTAAAGGAAGCTGAAGCTGTTACCAAAAATCTTTCAGGCGTGATGGGCATGTACTTACGGCCACATCATAGCTGCATAAGCTTGATTCTTCTCATCATGGTGCTATAGAATTGCCTTAGCAGCTGATAGCAAAATGAGTCGACTGAAGGACCCGAGTGGTGAGAGTAGCAGAGGGTAGACTTTAACACTGTGCTAGACAATTTTGAGTATGCAAAATGAACTGCTATGATCATATCAACATATTATGGCATAAATGCATATGTTTCAGTTTGATTTCATTACACATGATCATTATTTGGCGTTAACTCAAAAATATAAGACCTCATCTAATCTCGAGATAAATCTTGAAATCATTAAACTCTTGTTATCAACCAGCTCTCTCTGGTTTTCATGGTTGAACATTTTCTCTCTGCCCTTAATTTTTTGCCCAGGATGCTCTTTTTTCTATTTTCTTTTCTGAAGCAAATTTTAGATGCAACATTGGGGACGAGACTCAACTTAAATAAATAAATGCTCTTGTGGCTCTCCGCTTGAAGCTCAAGAAACACCATATGCCTCTTCCTTCGTACCGAACCTTATTAAAAGGTCATCTCCACTAATTAGATAAAACTGAACCAAGAATCAAAAGGTCTTACTTCGGTTGTAACATTAGGCTTAGGTAGATGGCTGTCAAAGGAGGATCAGGTTGCTAGAAAAAATGGCCGTAATATTTACTTGACTGATGGGAGGACCATTCTCAGCTCAATTGCATACTATAAAGGTATTCTTGAATTTGAGTTTGATAATACTTTAGCTCATCAAGCTCAGAATAATAATTAAGTTAAAAAGATAACCACAAAAACTCATTAAGAGATTACTATCTTGAGCTCTACTTCTTTTTTCCTTTTTTTTTCTTTTGCTTTTTCTCCTATTTTTTTTTCTTTTCTTTTCGCGAGCTCATGTCTTTTGTGCATGACTAAAACCCTCTTCCAGAAGTGTAAACTTATCCTTATCAGGTCAATTTTTAATAACCCAAAGAATTGTCAATGATGTTCATCTATTCTTACTAGAGCGACCATTCTTTTGAGGGGAGGTAAAAATAATTTTAGGCGAAGGGTAGTTTCAACATGTGTAACAACAAAATCGGTACGCATTTAGCATACGCGCATAAAGGCTCAACGGGCTAGCAAGCGATTGCGAAATAAAGGTTTTAAAGAGCTATACAAAGTAGGGCTGCCTAAATCATTTTCTAGGTTTCGTCTTATCCAGGGATCGCTTTGATGGGTAATCAGAAAGGTTCTAGTGCTCTTAGTGAGTTTTCATCCAATCCCCTAATTGCATCTAGTTTTTTTTTCACTACTTTCTATTTTTATTTTCAGCTCTCAGAATTTTTCCTCTCTTCAGGAGTTATATCAGATGCTATCAAGATTTTCTTTGGGTTTTCCAAAGTTTCGAGATCAAATGTAATCGTATTAATTGAATTAATATCAAAAAATGAATGCATAGTGATCATGAGAAATGAAATTATTAGAGACACTATACAAACACCCAAGATTGTTCATTTTATTGAAATTACCAATACTGTAAATATTGTCATAAAAAGTTCTTTGAATAAAAAACAACTAAAAAACATAATCTTCTCCTCCTATCACATTCATGGTGGGGCAAATGCATTATAGCCTCCCCTCTTCTTCTTGTCTCTCTTCTCAGGGTCAGTGATCTCCTTGGAATCAATAAGATCTTGAATTTTGTTCCTCAAGGTTCGTTAGTAATCTGTTAAATGCCCAGTATGCTGATGGTAAGCGCAGTATTGATCATCTCTATGCCCCGGCTTTCCTTGATTCATGGCTAGCCTGAGTGGCAATGGTCTCAGCTTGCCTTCCTTTGTCAATTTCTCCAATACCCAAGATAGAGAGAAGCCCAAATTAGAGTAGTACTGTAGACACCGGGTCCTAAGTTGTAACACCCCCATCGCCGTCCCCGTTGGAAGGACGCCGACGGACGCGCTAACGACGCACACATATACAGATATACACATGCACAATGCGGAAGCACACTTTACTACTTAACATACATACGAAAATACGGGTTAATTAAAAACTTACCTTGACTTACCTTACGGCACAGACTGAACATGTAATAACTCACGCACATGCAGACACTAAGCTGAAGCATACACTAAGGCATACATAAGACCATTCAACGGAAGCATAATCGAAATAATAAAACAAAGGAATAACAAAACATAAGGACATACTAACTATTACATTTCCAAAAGAAAACTCAAGAACGAAACATAATAATTACATATACCATACTACCGAATACAAAAGCTGAAATACAGAAGCTGAACAAAATACAAAACTTCTAACTCCTACGTGGCCGACCCTGCAGAAGCGCGACTCGATCAAAACCAAACCTGCCACCTGCACGGAAAGGAAATCCGTGCTAAGCGATAACGCTTAGTGGGGAGAACACACAAGAATATGGACGGCCATTCACAATGGTCGTCAAGGCAACACACATTCAAATGACAAATGCGGATATTCATAGCATATCAATAATCAGGCTGCACAATAAAGGCATACATTTTAATACTCACAATCGAACCATAACTTCATGTTCAGGATAGACTAAAACAGACATAATACAATACACATTACAAGCATCATCATGCTGAACCACATACTATATCTCATGCATAAACCTACCTGGTTATCAAATGATAGCATCTTACCATGCGGAGTCACAAGAGCTATATACATGCATTAAATATCACTAAGTACCCACGCCTGAACTGACAACCCAATCATCATGTTAAGCATACACACTAGTCAAATATCCAAAGGATAACATTTAGAGCAACACAATACCGCTGCGCAACTCTAATATATATATTAAGCATCATGCAGAACATTCAGATAACGGAGACTGAAGGCACAACCAAATAGTATTACATTCACATCATCATGCAGAAAGTACAATAATCATCACATACTTACCTTCACAGCTGCTTCGGTTCACATGCTAATATATATGACAAAACTATGCTGAAGTCATATACTTAAATACATCAATCAAATCATTTCAAAGCAATCAGAAACTTATAACAAATCACATGACAAGGACGGATAATCATGTTAAATGTAAAGTCATGCTTACTTAAAACAGACATACCTTCTGAAGCCTAAAGTCACAGTCATATACATATAAGCTGATTTATGAAATTCTTATCATAAACAATCGGATATCACATTCTGATAGCTATTCCAAAATAACAAGTACAATATGCAAAGGCTAAAACATAATCCATATAAACATGCTCATGTGATAAAGCCATCAAATCAGTATTTCATAATAATATCCATTCTGAAATAATCCGATATATAGCCAGATCAGATCAGAGCAGTTCAAATAAACATTCAAAGAACACCTGCTGACTCTGGGTAGTGGATAACGAGTGTACTCATGGTGGTACCTTACGGGTATGAATCGACTCATGGCGGTACCTTACGGGTACGAATCGAAAAACCATTTATTTTGTCACAAAGCATTTTACTGATGGGGGATCTTAACCCGATCCAAATTCATTAAAAAGGACCACGAGGATCCGTACTGAGGGGGGTTCGCGAGGAACCATACGGGGGACCTGATCAGGGTCCAATACATTCAAAGGGCGCTGCAGCTACTGAAAGACTCTATTAGGCATGCCTAACTATCCACTAGACCGACTCTCGCAGGTCATGCATAAAACAATTCACACTTCGAATCGCATAACGCATAATTATATATATACATCATGCATAAACTAGAATACAATAGACATATAAATATGCTCATAAGGTCGGTCGTACATCATACAATTTGCATTGCAAAACATATTACAGTCCATATATTTTAACATTAAACAATATTCCAAAGCATGCCAAGAATCAGGTATAAAAGCACTACCATGCTAATGATTATCAACACAAAGTCTTAATCATGCATTAGGCGAAGATACTACGCATAAATCATGCACATTCCAAATTACATTTAACCTAATACATTGAGTTCCCAGGCTAAAGCATAACAATGTATTCCGACATCAGCCATAATATTCAATAAGTCTGGCATAGCAGGATGCCAATCATACTTCATACAAGTCAAGTACTGGAGCATGCAATAACTCAATTGATAACATCAGCACTATTCATCTTTCTAAAGCATAACAGGAACACATGTTGAATCATATTATGCTAAAGATCAAGGATGCATCATCATAATCGAGGAAAGTTACAGCATAAACTTAAGCATAGCAAATTATCCTTAAAGAAGAAATAGACTAAAATATGCATAGCATAATTCACATTAAGACAGAGCATGTTTGGGACTTAAACAATCGGAAAGTCATTATTCATAATTCTTTCGAATTCAGAATATGATGTGAAATACATATCACAATAATAAGCATATTAAAGTCCAAACCATACTGTTAAAATCCCACAATCATACAACAGGATTACTATAATCCAAAACTGATTCCAAAATACTACATATAACTTATCTTAGAGAAGATATTATTAATACCAAATAAATTGGAATAATCAGTCATGTCATCAAGGTAATATAAAACACAGTAGAGGAAAATACCCTGAAAAGCTTTTGAAAACCATTTTATAAAAACTGGACACTTGGGAAGGAAAAACAGAAGCAAAACAGAACGTGAGGGTTGCTCACGTCGCGTGAGTATAGCTCACGCTTCGTGAGCAATCTGCTCACGTCGTGAGCATTGCTCACGTAACGTGAGCAATCTGCTCACGTCGTGAGCATTGCTCACGTAACGTGAGCTACTTCTCTTGCCCTCCTCTTCTTTCCCGAAATCGCAACTTGCAGATTTCCATCCTTTTTCCAAAAAATCCAAGAACTCGATAAAAACTATTTTCAATCTAATTCAAACACCTCCAGAACTCATCTTACCTTTCAATTGATGTCCCAAATAGCATAAACAAGATAATTGCAACTTAATTCAACAATCAAAACCATGCATAAACATAGTTAATCCAATTAAGAACATAAACCCTAAAAACAATTTCAGTAAGTTCCAAATGTATCAATCTGTTCTTTGATTCAAAGTCATGCATACAAACACAGTACCCAAAACACGACTTGCATAAACTCATCTCAATCATTCAATTACTTGAAATCAAACACCAAAAACCATTCATAATCCAAGAAGAAAAAGGGGCAGAGACAACAACCCAAAACCAAAATAAAGAACACAGAGCTCCCAAACCTCAAAATCACGTTCCAAAAACACATCTTCCAGCTTCACTCCTCAATCCTTGCCTTTACTTTGCTTCTTCTTACAGTCCCAAGCTTGCACAAACAAAACCCACAATTATTCACAATTATTCTTCAAACCCTAATTCAATCAAAACCAAAACCAGGAGAAGAAGATGAAGAAGAAGAACAGAACGTAAATCCAACTTACCTTTTCAAAGCAAAGCACAACCCAAGCCAACCACAACTCCAAGCCAAGGAAAATGAAAGGAAAAGCAGAGGAAGGGAGAAGAGAAGAAGAAGAAGAACGTGAGAGGAGGGGGACGGGAATGCAATCTGTGTTCCCTCTCTCTTCCACTTTCTTTTCTTCTTTTCCCCATTCACTGCCCACCTAACAGTCCACTTGGCAACATCCTATAGGACCCCAAACTCCACTTAGCATTTCAAACCATGGCACAATACTAGAGTCATACCCAAACATTGCCTTAATAAATATCTTGTCTTAATGCTCTTTAGTCCTTAGACAAAATACAATTCACTCACTTACACAATTCTTTCTTAACAAACTTAATTAACTTCTCAATTAGGTCCTTAACACTCCAAATTGCTCAAACACAATTTACTGAAATACCCTTCCGATCCCGACTTAGCATGCATAATCCGACCAGGGCCATTTTGGGGTGTGACAACTCTTCCCTCCTAAAAGAATTTCGTCCTCGAAATTCACAGCGAAACACTTACATCCACACAACCCAAACAAACATAACTTACTTAGACAAAAACTTGCAAATTAACTTACCAGAAGAACCCGCGGTCTCCTTCGAATCCTTGCTAGATGCTACAAACTCTGAAGACACTCGAGAAGATCTGAGCAAATCCTCCACATCCTTTCTAGCTTGACCAGCCAGACTCTCACTCATCTTCTTAGGACAATCGGCAATCCGGTGTTCCATACTGCCACACCTGAAACAAGCACCTGAAAGCTTCCGACATGGACCACGATGTCGCTTCTGGCAGTGCTGACATACTGACGGTACCCACTTCTTACACTTGATCCCATGTTGCTTCTGACATTGCTGATACATCAAAGGTTCTCGAACCCTCTTCACTGCTGACACTTCGCTAACCGGCCCTTTTCTCTTCTGAGGAACATGCCGCACAACTTCTTGAGAAGCACGAGGAGCAGTCAATCTATCCAAAATCCGAATCAATCATTGTACTAATGTCCTATCATCAGAAATACGACCAGAATCTTCAACTGGAGGACGCTTGGAAACATCCTGATCAGCACTAACTCGATTCACACTTTCTGTTGTCTCGCCCACATTCTCACTAGGATCAGACTCCATCTAGACATGACACAAAACAGGACGCGTCTGCATTAGGCCACGACACAAAACCGACTCTCATGCAAAGACTCAACACATAACAAACAACACACCCAGAACCATCAAACCTGGGCTCTGATACCACTAACTGTAACACCCCCATCGCCGTCCCCGTTGGAAGGACGCCGA
Organism: Excoecaria cochinchinensis; assembly: GCA_947683425.1. Classification (NCBI taxonomy): domain Eukaryota; kingdom Viridiplantae; phylum Streptophyta; class Magnoliopsida; order Malpighiales; family Euphorbiaceae; genus Excoecaria; species Excoecaria cochinchinensis. The sequence goes on from CANTUQ010000192.1 coordinate 998,937, forward strand.
CGGACGCGCTAACGACGCACACATATACAGATATACACATGCACAATGCGGAAGCACACTTTACTACTTAACATACATACGAAAATACGGGTTAATTAAAAACTTACCTTGACTTACCTTACGGCACAGACTGAACATGTAATAACTCACGCACATGCAGACACTAAGCTGAAGCATACACTAAGGCATACATAAGACCATTCAACGGAAGCATAATCGAAATAATAAAACAAAGGAATAACAAAACATAAGGACATACTAACTATTACATTTCCAAAAGAAAACTCAAGAACGAAACATAATAATTACATATACCATACTACCGAATACAAAAGCTGAAATACAGAAGCTGAACAAAATACAGAACTTCTAACTCCTACGTGGCCGACCCTGCAGAAGCGCGACTCGATCAAAACCAAACCTGCCACCTGCACGGAAAGGAAATCCGTGCTAAGCGATAACGCTTAGTGGGGAGAACACACAAGAATATGGACGGCCATTCACAATGGTCGTCAAGGCAAAACACATTCAAATGACAAATGCGGATATTCATAGCATATCAATAATCAGGCTGCACAATAAAGGCATACATTTTAATACTCACAATCGAACCATAACTTCATGTTCAGGATAGACTAAAACAGACATAATACAATACACATTACAAGCATCATCATGCTGAACCACATACTATATCTCATGCATAAACCTACCTGGTTATCAAATGATAGCATCTTACCATGCGGAGTCACAAGAGCTATATACATGCATTAAATATCACTAAGTACCCACGCCTGAACTGACAACCCAATCATCATGTTAAGCATACACACTAGTCAAATATCCAAAGGATAACATTTAGAGCAACACAATACCGCTGCGCAACTCTAATATATATATTAAGCATCATGCAGAACATTCAGATAACGGAGACTGAAGGCACAACCAAATAGTATTACATTCACATCATCATGCAGAAAGTACAATAATCATCACATACTTACCTTCACAGCTGCTTCGGTTCACATGCTAATATATATGACAAAACTATGCTGAAGTCATATACTTAAATACATCAATCAAATCATTTCAAAGCAATCAGAAACTTATAACAAATCACATGACAAGGACGGATAATCATGTTAAATGTAAAGTCATGCTTACTTAAAACAAACATACCTTCTGAAGCCTAAAGTCACAGTCATATACATATAAGCTGATTTCTGAAATTCTTATCATAAACAATCGGATATCACATTCTGATAGCTATTCCAAAATAACAAGTACAATATGCAAAGGCTAAAACATAATCCATATAAACATGCTCATGTGATAAAGCCATCAAATCAGTATTTCATAATAATATCCATTCTGAAATAATCTGATATATAGCCAGATCAGATCAGAGCAGTTCAAATAAACATTCAAAGAACACCTGCTGACTCTGGGTAGTGGATAACGAGTGTACTCATGGTGGTACCTTACGGGTACGAATCGACTCATGGCGGTACCTTACGGGTACGAATCGAAAAACCATTTATTTTGTCACAAAGCATTTTACTGATGGGGGATCTTAACCCGATCCAAATTCATTAAAAAGGACCACGAGGATCCGTACTGAGGGGGGTTCGCGAGGAACCATACGGGGGACCTGATCAGGGTCCAATACGTTCAAAGGGCGCTGCAGCTACTGAAAGACTCTATTAGGCATGCCTAACTATCCACTAGACCAACTCTCGCAGGTCATGCATAAAACAATTCACACTTCGAATCGCATAACGCATAATTATATATATACATCATGCATAAACCAGAATACAATAGACATATAAATATGCTCATAAGGTCGGTCGTACATCATGCAATTTGCATTGCAAAACATATTACAGTCCATATATTTTAACATTAAACAATATTCCAAAGCATGCCAAGAATCAGGTATAAAAGCACTACCATGCTAATGATTATCAACACAAAGTCTTAATCATGCATTAGGCGAAGATACTACGCATAAATCATGCACATTCCAAATTACATTTAACCTAATACATTGAGTTCCCAGGCTAAAGCATAACAATGTATTCCGACATCAGCCATAATATTCAATAAGTCTGGCATAGCAGGATGCCAATCATACTTCATACAAGTCAAGTACTGGAGCATGCAATAACTCAATTGATAACATCAGCACTATTCATCTTTCTAAAGCATAACAGGAACACATGTTGAATCATATTATGCTAAAGACCAAGGACGCATCATCATAATCGAGGAAAGTTACAGCATAAACTTAAGCACAGCAAATTATCCTTAAAGAAGAAACAAACTAAAATATGCATAGCATAATTCACATTAAGACAGAGCATGTTTGGGACTTAAACAATCGGAAAGTCATTATTCATAATTCTTTCGCATTCAGAATATGATGTGAAATACATATCACAATAATAAGCATATTAAAGTCCAAACCATACTGTTAAAATCCCACAATCATACAACAGGATTACTATAATCCAAAACTGATTCCAAAATACTACATATAACTTATCTTAGATAAGATATTATTAATACCAAATAAATTGGAATAATCAGTCATGTCATCAAGGTAATATAAAACACAGTAGAGGAAAATACCCTGAAAAGCTTTTGAAAACCATTTTATAAAAACTGGACACTTGGGAAGGAAAAACAGAAGCAAAACAGAACGTGAGGGTTGCTCACGTCGCGTGAGACGTAACTTGAGCATTGCTCACGTAGTGAGCATTGCTCACGTAACGTGAGCAATCTGCTCACGTCGTGAGCATTGCTCACGTAACGTGAGCTACTTCTCTTGCCCTCCTCTTCTTTCCCGAAATCGCAACTTGCAGATTTCCATCCTTTTTCCAGAAAATCCAAGAACTCGATAAAAACTATTTTCAATCTAATTCAAACACCTCCAGAACTCATCTTACCTTTCAATTGATGTCCCAAATAGCATAAACAAGATAATTGCAACTTAATTCAACAATCAAAACCATGCATAAACATAGTTAATCCAATTAAGAACATAAACCCTAAAAACAATTACAGTAAGTTCCAAATGTATCAATCTGTTCTTTGATTCAAAGTCATGCATACAAACACAGTACCCAAAACACGACTTGCATAAACTCATCTCAATCATTCAATTACTGGAAATCAAACACCAAAAACCATTCATAATCCAAGAAGAAAAAGGGGCAGAGACAACAACCCAAAACCAAAATAAAGAACACAGAGCTCCCAAACCTCAAAATCACGTTCCAAAAACACATCTTCCAGCTTCACTCCTCAATCCTTGCCTTTACTTTGCTTCTTCTTACAGTCCCAAGCTTGCACAAACAAAACCCACAATTATTCACAATTATTCTTCAAACCCTAATTCAATCAAAACCAAAACCAGGAGAAGAAGATGAAGAAGAAGAACAGAACGTAAATCCAACTTACCTTTTCAAAGCAAAGCACAACCCAAGCCAACCACAACTCCAAGCCAAGGAAAATGAAAGGAAAAGCAGAGGAAGGGAGAAGAGAAGAAGAAGAAGAACGTGAGAGGAGGGGGACGGGAATGCAATCTGTGTTCCCTCTCTCTTCCACTTTCTTTTCTTCTTTTCCCCATTCACTGCCCACCTAACAGTCCACTTGGCAACATCCTATAGGACCCCAAACTCCACTTAGCATTTCAAACCATGGCACAATACTAGAGTCATACCCAAACATTGCCTTAATAAATATCTTGTCTTAATGCTCTTTAGTCCTTAGACAAAATACAATTCACTCACTTACACAATTCTTTCTTAACAAACTTAATTAACTTCTCAATTAGGTCCTTAACACTCCAAATTGCTCAAACACAATTTACTGAAATACCCTTCCGATCCCGACTTAGCATGCATAATCCGACCAGGGCCATTTTGGGGTGTGACATAAGTCAACCTAGATCAGAGTTACCCAATGATGATTAGATACTTGTACGGAGGCAAAAAGGTTAAAAGTGATGATTTCCTTGTTAAATTTGCATTTTAGAATAAAAAATAAAAACTAATTAAAAATGTATTAAAAATTAAATTTTAAAAATGGAATTTGCAAATTATTGTGTTTTTAGTTAGAGTTAAAAATTTTTTAAAAAAATTTCGGCCGCGTCGACGCTTTGCGGCAGCCCGCGGATGTGCGGGAGCACAGGCGGAGAGCCAGCGCGCGGCGCCCACGGGCGAGCGATGCGCAAGGCGTCGCTCCTTGCTGGGTGAGAGCGCCCGACGCCCGTCTCGCGCATTGACGGGCGTCGGTCGCCCTTGGTCTGCAGCAAACGCGTTTTTCGGCCATTTTTTCTGTTTTTCTTGACTTTTTCTGACTTTTTCACCTTTTTTTCGGGATTTTTAATGATAATTTCCTTTTTTGCACCGAAATTAAGGGGAATTTGATAAAAATCCTATTTTCTTCCTTAATTAATGATTGTTTACATTTTTACTCATTTAAATAGAAAAATGTATAAAGAAGAAAGGTGGAATTCTCTTTTGATCAAAAATCTTCATTTTTCTTTTCTTCTTCTTCTCCAAGAATTCTCTCTACATTTCTTTTATTTTTCTTCTCCAAATAATCAAGAATTTTTCTTGAGACAAAGAAAATCATTTTTTGTTCTTGAGATTTGATTTTTTTTCTATTATCAATTATAATTTCTTGAAACAAAGAAAATAATTATTTGTTCTTGGGAATTAAATTTCTTTTCTTCCATTTTTTTACAATTTTAATCAATAATCATACTTGAGACAAAGAAATCAATTTTTTGTTCTTTGAAATTAATTTCTTTTCTTCTATTATTTTTAAACAATTTTCCTTTGAATAAAATTTCAATTTTTGTTTTTATTTTTACTTTGTAATCAAAGCAAGGAAAATCAATCATATTTTTTTCTCCATCGAATCCGAAATCTTAGGGTAAACATCCTAGGCTCGATCTCTTAATTTAATTTTTCTTTTATTTATTTTTTTTCATATTTAATTAGTAATCATGTAGATCTATTAATTTATCGTTTATTTATTTTATGTGATTTTAGATATTGATTTAACATTTTTAATATTCTTTTTACTTTATCTTATTTATTTGTTTATTCTTCCTTTTTATTATTATTATTATTATTGCATCATTTTTTTCATTATCATTATTTTATTATTAATATTATTATTATTATTATTATTATTATTATTATTATTATTATTATTATTGTTATTTTATTATTATTATTATTATTATTATTATTATTATTATTATTATTATTATTATTATTATTATTATTATTATTATTATTATTATTATTATTATTATCATTATTTTTGTTGTTGTTATTATCATCATCATCATCATCATTATCATCATCATCATCATCATCATCATCATCATCATCATCATCATAATTTATTTTTTTTTGTTAATTTATTAATATGCTAATTTATTTGTTTTAATATGTTAGTTAATCTATTTGTCATATATAATGCATATTTTATCTATTTTAATTTGTTATTTATTATTTTATATATTTAATTGATTTTTTGATTTAATTACTAACATCAATTTATTTGTGTCTTTTTGCTTTAATACTTATTTTTGTCATGTTTGAGCATCCATGCAAACGAAGGAGAAGATTCGGGGTGTTATCTTTTTACTGTATTTATTATTTTTCCTTTATTTGTATTTTAATTTATTTGTCATGTAATTATTAATAAAATTATTTATTTTATATACGTTTAATTAAAAATCACACAAATATTTTTATAAATAAGTTGGTTTTTTTCTAATAAAATGGGACCAATGTCCTAGTTTTTTTTCCATCCAAAATAAATTGTCACATTAAAATTATTTTTTTTAACTATGCATGCGAGGACCAATGTCCTCAACCTTAATAAAGACCCCGTTTTATGTATGATTTACATTTCATTTACATTGGGGGTTGTATTCCGCCCCTAGTTTTGTTGTAATTTATTGTATTTCTATTTACCTTATTTTAATATTGCTTTTATTTACCGTTTTATTATGTGATTGATATGCGCTCTAATTATTGCATTCAAAATGAATGAGAAAAGGGATAAAATCTTAAACTCAAAACTCAATTGTAATTTAATCAAGGTATGAATAAATGGAAAGTCCCGAACTATCTCTGGTCTTAGGCTTAACGAGATTAGAGGACCACTCAATGTCCCATTGGGGTGTGGTCTCTAAAATATCTCTTATTGCCAAAATAGGCCCAATTTGCATAGTCCTAGGCTCCACAAGGTTAGAGGACCATCCCAATGTTCTATTGGGGTGGGGTCTCCAAAATATATTTGGCTTGCCCAAAATGGATGCATATGCATTGTCTTAGGCTCATTGAGGCTAGACGACCTTTCTCAATATTTTATTGGGTGCCGACTCCAAGAAACCTCCTTGTTGCCTAAAATAGATGCCCTTGCAATCTCTTACAAGTTTCCATGAACCTCTCCTAAATGCCCTAAAAGCGAGCGGTTCGGGGCCTCTTGGGGTTCGGCGCGCATCACAGTGGCGACTCCGCTATGGACATAAGAGACTTCTCTTCGAAAGTACCTTATTTAAAACATACATTTGAGTTTTAATTTAAAAATTTCATCCCTTTTCGAAATTGCATTTTATTTCATTAGAGCCTTAGAACTATGCTAGTTTGGTCCCTATTCTTACCCCGGTACATTCTCGAAGCACGACCCTACGTTCACTAAATGTAGGGAAGTGTTAAGGATAATCACCAGCCTAAGCCTCGTACCATCATGGTATATTAAATGGAGATCCGATAGGTCGTTATGCTCGTTATGAGGTAGACCCGTTGGCAGGGACCATGCTTGGGTAGACTTAAAGTATCATCACCTTGGACCAAAGCTCATGTAATGGCAATAGATACTTCCCCTATGTGAAATGTACCTTAATACGATGCTTGCCATGTGGGCCATTATATATTGAACAAAATCAACCAAATTAAATGGTCTTTTATCAAAGGCTTTCATGCCCCGGTGAGCCCATCTTAATTTAGTTGAAATGTTTAAATATATAAAAGATAAAATTCATACGTATGCATATTGATTAAGAGATGTCATGCTGTCAGTTTTCCGCCGAGCACCATATGCGTCCATTGGGTTCCCCGTTAACCCATCGATCAAGCCCACCTAGGAAAGAGACCGTATTACCTCATTTGTTGGAGTAACAAGGTTGGAAGGATCTATTTGCTTGTATATGGTTGTAAATATTGCATAACACATGATCATGCATTGTATATATCATTCATGCATCATTCTAACAATTTAAATTTTTCAGCCATCATAGATTCGTCTAAGTGCACTAGAGGTTCCGACGGTCGGCTAGTAAGGACAAATTTGCTCTTTGAGTTGCTGGAATTAGTGTTTAATTGGGGTTTTGAGTCACTCTCAATAACCAGTGAATCATCTTCTTCACAGTATACTTCAAAACTAAAAATGGCCAACCTACTGAGAGAATCTGATGTAACCCGTACCCTGACTGCTAAGGGGTTGGATATGAGACTAAAGAAGTTTGAAAAGAAGATTTTTGGCATGATTAGTGAAAGAATGGCTGCTATGATGACTTCCTTTGACAAGCAACTTAGAGAACCTGCTATTACCCAAGTCAAACCAATCAAAGTTGGGGAGACTTTCAGGGTAGAATCATCGGCTAACATACCTCCTCAAGCTGTTCACTCAGGGGGCAAACCCTCACTCTTTTCACCATTTGAGAATGGGAGAGGTAAGAGACTCGTTCTAGAGTGTGATCCAGCTGAGATATAAGACTTAAAAAGTTAAAAAAAAAGAGCAAGGACAGAATATGAGGCAGAATCAAATCTTTGCCTGAAGAATACATCAGAAAGATTTTCGATATGGTCATCAGGATAAGTGGGAAAGATAGAAGATCAAAATCATTCACAGTCAGTAGGCATGTCCAATCTCTCTGGGAAGGAGAATGGGTGATCTCGAGAAAAAAATCATTAAGTCTAAGCTTGAAACCACTCAGACGATTTTATATGTTTGTCTTCATATCTGAGCTTTTCAATAATAGTGTATGCAGTACTGATCATTTTAATTATATTAATGGTTTTTGCTTATGTTTCTCATGATTTTGCTATACATGATCATAACCATTTGCATTAACTCATCAAATATCACTGCATTTAATCTTGGGACTTTGGAAAACCCAAAGAAATCTTGATAGCATCTGATATAACTCCTAAAGAGAGGAAATTTCTGAGAGATATAAATAAAAAAAAAGAAAAAAAAGGGCCTTTGCCTGGACATGGAATGACATGCTGATAATTGATAAGGACATTGTGAGGACATCGCTGCTTCAATATGCTAACATGACGATGAGCAAAGTTTCAAAAGCCATTCCTTTGCCTCCTCAACATCTAGGGCGCATACAGTACAGCCAAGCAAAACAAAACTCCGATCATTAAAGGGCTACATCAGAAGTTAGACAGATAAAACTTTGGGCCTTCACAAGAAATATATAGCTCATTAGAACCAAGCTCTTAGGAGTAATTTACTCCCAATTATTTGAGATGTTTACCCCAAAGAAAATCAAGACCGACCTTTAATCATATGAGACCAACATGAGTAAAGCAGGGACCCTTATAACAAAACTTAGGAGGACAGCTCATTACCTTTCAAGAAAAAAATAGAAAAAAAAAGCAAAAAAGAAGAAAAGAAAAAAAAAACCAAAGTCCTGTCCTACACCATAGTTCTGTCCCAAACCATCTGAAACTAAAGTACAACTCCATCTCAACCATTCAAGGTTACTTCAAAAATTGTGTCACACCCCGTTTGCCCCCTAGTAGAATGAGCCTATTTGTGTGTGCATGTAATTGTATGTGTTTGGCATATCATAAGGGTATTTTTGGTAAAATATGTGTTTTAAGGGTTTTGTTAGCATGTGGATGCATGTATAGCATTAGAGTGTGATTTAGTTGGGATATGTTTGTGTGTGCATGAGCATACCATGGTAGGGTGTGCATTAGTTGGGAGTGCATTGGGTGTGTGTAGTGCATGCTTGTTGGGTGTGAGTGGTTAATTTCCACCCATAGGAAAATGACACATGTCTAGGGCAAAGAAAAGAAAAAGAAAAAGAAAAAAAGGGGAAAAAAATACAGATTTTGTTCTTCTTCACGTTTTTCCCCTTCCCTCATCTTCTTCTTCCATTTCTTTTCTCCAAAAACCCTAGTGTGGATTCAAGTCTTGTTGGTGGAAGATTAATCATCTCCTTGCATTCTTTTGGTAAGTTATTGCATTCTTCATCTTGTTTTTCCATTTGTTCATCTTCTTCTTCTTGATTTTTGGGTTTAGATTTAACTTAGGGTTTGGATTTTGGGTGTTCTTTGATGTATTGTGCTTAGATGAGCTTCCTCGCAATCCCAAGGGCAAGGAAATAGCTGAGAGTAGTGGAACTAAGTGATTCAAAGCAAAGAATTTAAGGTTTTGGAAAAATTGCATTTACTGTGTATTTACTCGTTTGATGCTTTGTTGATGGTTTGATGTATTGATATTGCATGTTGGGGTTTGAATGAATGGGTTTTGATTGTGGTTAATGCATGAGGATTGGAACCTTAAGAATGAGATTTACGTTAGAATGAGTTTACTGCGTTAATATTTTTGGGTTCTGATGCTTCAAAATTTTGATTGAGTTCATATCCATTTTGGATGGGTATTTGTTGAAGGAAGTGTTTTTATGTTGTTTATGTTGGTTTTGCATGCTTGAGGAAGCTAATTTCTGGTAAGAATGATTTGAATTTGAGCTGGGATAATTTATGGGAATTCTGGGTTTCTGGGTGAATTTCACGACGTCAGGGTTTTGAAAATTGGAAGCCGCGTGCTTTACCTAGTCGTGTTTGGGTGTGTGAGTCGTGCTCTCCCTTGCTTTTTCTTCTCTTTTCTCTTCCTTGTTTTACTTGCTGTGTTTTGCTGTCCGTGTGCTTGTCCGAGTCATGCTTGAGCGTGTGAGTCGTGTCCATCTTCCTCTCTTTCTTCTCTTTTACACCATCTAAGGGAGAAGTGAGAGAGCCAGAGCACGAGTCGTGCTCTGGCGCACGAGTTGTGCTTTGGAGCATGAGTCGTGCTCTGGCAGAGAGTATGAGCACGAATGGGGCTCAAAGAGCACAATCCGTGCTCATGCTGAGGGACTCAGCACGAGTCATGCTGCTCAGCACGACTCGTGTCCCTCAAAGCTTCTGTCTCTCCCTTTTTTATCAACTCAAATCTGTATTTTTCAATCCTTTTTCCTTTGTTTTGGGTTCTTTAGTCTTCATTTATGTGCTTTCAATTAGCAAATGAAATAAAACGGTATTTTAACTTAGCTAAATAATAAGTAATGTATACCGTATTTCATGTTATAGTTTGTTGAATGCTATCGGGTTATGCATGTCTTCTTTATGATTCCTTGATATGAATGTGAGTATAATTATGTATTACTCTTGGAAACATGATTTGAATGATGCATAACCTGCTAGAGTCAAAGTAAATGGATAGTTAGGCATGCCTAATAGAGTCCTTTAGCTGCAGCCTCTGTTCAGTTTGGACCCCAATCAGGTCCCCGTTTGGTTCCTCGCGAACCCCTCAGTATTGGATCTTGTTTAAGGTCCCCTCAGTAAAATGTTTTTAAAATGATAAAGTAAAATGGTTCTCGATTCGTACCCGTAAGGTACTGTCAGTTATCGAATCGTACCGGTAAGGTACTGTCTGTATACTCGTTATCCACTATTATGAGCAGCAGGTGCTCTTTTTTTTTGTTCCGCTTTGATATGATTACAAGAATACGGTATTCGGATGCGTATAATGATGAGTATGAGAAATTAAATTAAGTGTAAATAAATGTGGATGTGAACTTCTGACTGCATGTCTTTATTATGCAAGTATGATTATATAGCTGATATCATTATTCGCATTTGTCATATTGTATGTGTATGGCATTGACGACCATTGTGAATGGCTATCCACTCTTTTTTTGTGTGTTCCCCACTAAGCGTTTATTGCTTAGCACGGTGTTTGATCCGTGCAGGTGTGGAGGATGGTGTTCTTTTGGGAGAGTCATCGCCAGTCAAGCCAACACAGAGGGATTAGTGTTAGGGCTTTAATTTTGATAGCATGTTGATTCTTTTGTATCGGAACTCTCTTTATACCATTATTTTGTAAAGCTTACGCATTTATATACTTTTGGGATATGTAATTATTTTATTCTGGCTTTTGATCAGAACTTTTTGTAATGAATTTTGCTATTGTAAACATTGATCATTCTGATGCTTATGAAGGTTTTTAATTTCCCCGTAATGATGTATGGTTGCTATGCACGAATGTATGCTTTGTATCTTTATCTGTTTGGTGTAAGACCCGACTCATATAGCTTCTCACTCCATAAGGATGGGTACACCTACGTATGGGTAGGGGGTGGTACAGTTTTTGGTATCAGAGCCTATGTTTAGGCATTTCTGGGTGTTGTTATTGTGTTGAGGTGCATAGATGTGTATATGTCTAGATCTGTGTTGGCTGACGTGATTGTCTTCTCGTTGTTTTAGATGGCTTCTAACTCTATTCGTGGATCACTTGAGGAGTCTGCCGAGAGTGTGAACCCTCAAGCTGTGGATCCTTCAGTTTTTGTGTCGGTTCAACATGCTAGGGTCCATCCCGAGGCCACTGCCATGCCTTTTGAAGCTATGTTCTTGCTATCACAAGACATGGGTAGGGTCTTGGAGAGAGTGACTGCTCTTAGAGCCCCTATAGAGAACTTGAGAAGGGCTAGTGTTGAAGACTTCTATGGCACAGGGTTGGATGAGTCAGAGTTGGCCGAGAAATGGGTAGACAAAGTGAAGCGTGCTTTGAGGGAAGTCCGGTGTCCTCCTGACCAGCAGGCAGAGTGTGCAGTGGCTTTACTGCAAGGGTCCGCTTATGAATGGTGGGAATTGGTTTGTAGGCATCCTCAGCTACCTGATCCGATTACTTGGGATTTCTTTGGGGGAGAGTTCACAAAGAAGTACATAACTCAGACCTATAAGGATGCTAGATGAGCATAGTTTCTGAGCTTGAAACAGAGGGCTTTGTCAGTTTCAGAGTTTGAGAAAGAGTTGAACCGGTTGTCTAGGTATGCTCCAATAGGTATTATGACTGATGAGTTCAGATGCCGTCATTTTGAGGCAGGGTTGAATGAGTCCTTGAGGGTTATGTTGATTTCTTTGATGAGCACTCCTGGGGTGAATTATTATCAGATTGTGGATGCTGCCATGAGGGCTGAAAGGTCAGAGTCAGTGCTGAGAGAGAGAGCTCAGAGAAGGAATCCATCTCGGGGTGGTTCTTCTTCTTCATCTTCGGGTAAGAGAGCAAGAGATCCGTAAGATCAGTCATCATTCGGTTCAGCCACGAGGGGTAGAAGGCGGGGTTCGACAGCTGTGTCTGGTTCTGGCAGGGGTGGTAGATCTGAGGCTATACCTGTTTGTTCGCACTACAGTAAGGCTCACCGGGGTGAGTGTAGGTGGCTCACTGGTGGGTGTTTTAGATGTGGGAGCACCGAGCACCTTCTGGCTAGTTGTCCAAAGTTAAGTGAGGATTCAGGTCCACAGAGAGGGGCTAGCAGAGTTGGATCAAATGCTACACAGGCTGCCTGTGGTAAAGGACGAGGTAGGGGTCGAGGTGGCCGACCTAGAGAGGGAGCTGCATCAGAGTCTGTTAAGCGTCAGTTACCAGTCGCAGCTAGAGCCTATGTTGTGAGAGCCAGAGAGGAGCAGGATGCGCCTGATGTTATTGCTGGTAAGTTCCTACTCCATGATACTAAATTGTATACTCTAATTGACCCTGGTTCCACACACTCATACTTATACACAGATAAGATTGTTGATAAGTTGCATGTGGTTGATCAGTTAGATTATGAGATATGTGTGACCAGTCCATTAGGGCATAGTGTCAGTGTGAGTAGAGTTTTTAAGAATTGTCTTTTGTTAGTTGAGGGAGTTGTGTTTCCAGCGGATTTGATTGAGTTGCCTTTCAGAAAGTTTGATCTGATTCTGGGTATGGACTGGTTGGGTAAGTATCGGGCTGTAGTTGATGGCCATAGGAAGACAGTTGTGCTTCGGGATAGAGGTCAGTCTCCTGTGTTTGTGAAAGGTTTAGGTGCTAGTTCTTTGAATAATGTGATTTCTGCAATGCAAGACAAGAGGTTTATCAGAAAGGGTTGTGAGGCTTTCCTAGCGGTTGTTTTGGATTCCAAGAGGGATCAAGTTCGGATTGAGGACATCCCTGTTGTGCGGGAGTTTAGTGCTGTGTTCCCGAGCGAGCTACCTAGGTTGCCTCCTGAGAGAGAGGTGGAGTTATCCATAGAGATTATGCCGGGTACCACACCCATATCAAAAGCACCTTATCGGATGGCTCCTGTAGAGTTGAGAGAACTCAAAACTCAACTACAAGAGCTATTGGATAAGGGGTTCATTCGACCCAGCATATCTCCATGGGGAGCTCCTGTTTTGTTTGTTAAAAAAAAGGATGGGTCCTTGCGGATGTGCATCGACTATAGGCAAATCAATAAGGTCACAGTGAAGAACAAGTATCCTTTACCTAGGATTGAGGATTTGTTTGATCAGCTTAGAGGTGCAGGTGTTTTCTCAAAGATTGATCTTCGGTCAGAGTATTACAAGCTTCGGGTTAAGGATGAGGATGTGGTTAAGACTTCATTTCGGACTCGGTATGGCCACTATGAGTTCCTTGTGATGCCATTTGGTTTGACCAATATTCCAGCGGCATTCATGGATTTGATGAACAGAGTATTTAGGCCATACTTAGATCAGTTTGTAGTGGTGTTTATAGATGACATCTTGGTGTATTCCAAGGATGAGAGTGAGCATGAAGAGCATTTCTGGTTGGTTTTGCAAGTATTGAGAGAGCATCAGTTGTTTGCTAAGCTTAGCAAGTGTGATTTTTTGCTTCGGGAAGTGTCATTTCTAGGTCATATTGTTTCGGCTAGAGGTATTCAGGTGGATCCGACCAAGATTGAGGTGATAGTTGATTGGAAAGTGCCTAGGAATATTCAGGAAGTGAGGAGTTTTCTTGGTTTAGCGGGTTACTAGCGTCGGTTTGTTAAGGGTTTTTCAGTGATTGCCGCTCCGATGACTAGATTGTTGAGGAAAGGGGTCATATTTGATTGGTCAGATAAGTGTCAGGCTTATTTTGAGCGGCTGAAGAAGTTGGTAGTCGAGGCCCCTATACTTACTCAACCCATCTCGGGTAAAGAGTTTGCCATGTATAATGATGCATCGGGTGTCGGTCTTGGGTGTGTGCTGATGCAGGAAGGTAAGGTTGTGGCTTATGCTTCCCGGCAGTTGAAGCCACATGAGAGGAATTATCCGACGCATGATTTAGAGTTAGCGGCTGTGGTTTTTTCTTTGAAGATTTGGCGCCATTACTTGTATAGGGAGAAATTTAGGATCTTTACGGACCATAAGAGCTTAAAGTATTTCCTCACGCAGAAGGAATTGAACATGAGACAGCGCCGTTGGCTTGAGTTGTTTAAGGGCTATGACTGCATTGTGGATTACCATCCGGGCAAGGCCAATGTAGTCACTGATGCTTTGATTCTTGAGACAGTTTAGATGGAGGTTTGATTCAGATGGAGCTTTGATTGCTCAGTTGCATGTGAAGCCTACCTTGAGACAGAGGATTGTGGATGCTCAGAGGGATGATGAGAGGCTACAGCGGATTATGTAGGAGGTTAGTTCAGGTAAGCAATCTGATTTCTCAGTTTTGAATGGAGTGTTGATGTTTAGGAACCGCTTGTGTGTACCTGAGAATGAGGAGTTGAGGAGTCAGCTGTGGAGTGAGGCGCATAGTACGGTTTTTACTATGCATCCTGGCAGTGAGAAGATGTACCGGGACATGAAGCAGTTTTATTGGTGGTCCGGTATGAAGAGGGATATTGTTGATTTTGTATCCAAGTGCTTGACATGTCAGCAAGTAAAGGTCGAGCATCAAGTTCCTTTGGGATTGCTTACGTCTTTATCCATTCCTGAGTGGAAATGGGATGACATTGCTATGGACTTTGTATCTGGTTTGCCTTTGACTCAGAGGAAGCATAACTCAGTTTGGGTGATAGTGAATCGGCTCACGAAGTCAGCTCATTTCTTGCCTATGAGAGTGGACCATCTGATGGATAGATTGGCCAGTATCTATGTGGATGAGATAGTTCGGTTGCATGGAGTGCCGTTATCCATAGTATCAGATCAGGACCCAAGGTTCACTTTGAAGATTTGGAAAGAGTTGCAGAGAGCTTTGGGTACTAAGTTGAACTTCAGTACGGCATTCCATCATTAGACAGATGGTCAGTCAGAGCGGATCATTCAGATTCTGGAGGATTTACTGAGGGCTTGTACTTTGGATTTTTCGGGTAGTTGGGACAGATATGTGTCGCTTATGGAGTTTGCCTACAATAATAGCTATCAGTCGAGCATCAGTATGGCACCGTATGAGGCCTTGTATGGTCGGCAGTGTAGGAGTATGGTTTGTTGGTCTGAGCTATCCGAGCGTTCATTCATTGGGCCAGAGTTGGTTATGGATACTGAGGAAAAGATCAGAGTTGTGCAGCGGAATTTGAAGGCGGCCAAGCATCGACAAAAGTCTTATGCCAACTTGAAGAGGAAAGATGTGCAGTTTGAGGTCGGGGACAAAGTTTCCCTTAAGGTTTTGCCTTGGAGGAAAGTACTTAGGTTTGGTAAGAAAGGCAAGCTTAGTCCTCGCTTCATTGGTCCTTATGAGATTTTGGATAAGGTTGGTCCGGTAGCCTATAGATTGGCTTTACCGATAGAGTTGGCGAAGTTGCACGATGTCTTCCACGTTTCGATGCTTCCTCGGTACAGGTCAGATCCGTCACATGTCCTGTCGGTTAAAGATGTGCAAGTGCAGCCGGATTTTTCTTATGATGAGGAACCGAGAGCTATTTTAGCTAGAGAAGTGAGACAGCTGAGGAGTAAGCAAATTCTGTTGGTTAAAGTGTTATGGAACCATCATGGAGTCGAGGAAGCGACTTGGGAACCAGAAGAGTCGATGAGAGCTCAGTATCCGCATTTGTTCAGTTCAGGTGAGAATTTCGAGGACGAAATTCTTATTAGTAGGGGAGAGTTATCACACCCCGTTTGCCCCTAGTAGAATGAGCCTATTTATGTGTGCATGCAATTGTATGTGTTCGGCATATCATAAGGGTATTTTGGGTAAAATATGTGTTTTAAGGGTTTTGTTAGCATGTGGATGCATGTATAGCATTAGAGTGTGATTTAGTTGTGATATGTTTGTGTGTGCATGAGCATACCATGGTAGGATGTGCATTAGTTGGGAGTGCATTGGGTGTGTGTAGTGCATGCTTGTTGGGTGTGAGTGGTTAATTTCCACCAATAGGAAAATGACACATGGCTAGGGCAAAGAAAAAAAAAAGAAAAAGAAAGAAAAGAGAAAAAAATACAGATTTTGTTCTTCTTCACGTTTTTCCCCTTCCCTCATCTTCTTCTTCCTTTTCTTTTCTCCAAGAACCCTAGTGTGGATTCAAGTCTTGTTGGTCGAAGATTAATCATCTCCTTGCATTCTTTTGGTAAGTTATTGCATTCTTCATCTTGTTTTTCCATTTGTTCATCTTCTTCTTCTTGATTTTTGGGCTTAGATTTAACTTAGGGTTTGAATTTTGGGTGTTCTTTGATGTATTGTGCTTAGCTGAGCTTCCTCGTAATCCGAAGGGCAATGAAATACCTGGGAGTAGTGGAACTAAGTGATTTGAAGCAAAGAATTTCAGGTTTGGGAAAAATTGCATTTACTGTGTATTTACTCGTTTGATGCTTTGTTGATGGTTTGATGTATTGATATTGCATGTTAGGGTTTGAATGAATGGGTTTTGATTGTGGTTAATGCATGAGGATTGGAACCTTAAGAATGAGATTTACGTTGGAATGAATTTACTGTGTTAATATTTTTGGGTTCTGATGTAACACCCCCTTCCCATACGTAGGCGATCCCATCCGCGAAGGAGTGAGATGCCGTATGAGTAAAGGTGCCACCAAGCAAGTACAAAGTATAACATACAATCATTCATAACATACATTCAAAAGATACAGAATAATTAAAACTTTACATGCAGAAAGCAAAAGCTGATCATGCATTACTATAATTAAACTATTACAATAATGATCTGATCAACTAGCTGAACAAAATAATATTACATATACAAAATATAGATACAAAAGCGGAAGCTGATACAGAGAGTTCTATACAAAAAGAATCAATAACTGATACAAAACTGAGCCTACACTAAAACCCTTCTGTGTTGGCTTGATGACGGCGACCCTCTCAAGGCAAAACGTCTTCCGCACCTGCACGGGTAAACACACCGTGCTAAGCGATAAAACGCTTAGTGGGGAAACACACATAAATTATGGACGGCCACTCACAGTGGTCGTCAAGGCATATCACATTCACAATGGCAGAATGCAAGGACTAATACATAATCCATATAAACATGCTTGTATTTAAAAGCCATACATTTAGTACCTTATAATCATATACATTACAGAATAACCCAACATGTATTTCATCATTAACTCATTCAGATATTCCATTCAAAGCCAAATCAAATCAGAACAATTCCACTAACATTTAAAGAACACCTGCTGACTCTAGACAGTGGATAACGAGTGTACAGACAGTACTTTCCGGGTACGAGCCGATTACAGACAGTACATTACGGGTACGAACCGATTAAACCATTTTATTTTAACTTTTACAGATATTTTCAAAAGGGACCTTAAACAAGATCCAATACAGAAAAGGGTTCGCGAGGAACCAAACGGGGACCTGATCGGGGTCCGAACAGAACTGATGCTGCAGCTAAAAGACTCTATTAGGCATGCCTAACTATCCACTTGCTTGACTCTAGCAGGTTATGCGTCAAACAGATCACATTTCAGGATACAGAATATAATTCATCAGAAAATCATGCTATCACGCATATCGAAGCATTAAACAGTAAAACATGCATCGTACAATATTAAAGTCCATTCAGCAGAAATACCAAATTCAGTTCTGAGTTAAAAACCAGGAAATTTTGGAAAAATAAGCTGAACGGAGAATCGGGCGAGGAATGGCTGGTCACTGGCGTGACTGGCCTTCACAACAGGCAGGTCACGGCGTGACCTAGGGTCACGTCTCGTGACCTGCTTGTTTCTCGCCTATCGCGTTGCGTGATCCTCGCGGGTCACGCAATGCTTATGCAGGTCACGGCGTGACCGAGGGTCACGCGACGTGACGCTGCTTCTCCCTCCCAGATCACGTTGCGTGATCTGCCTCTTCCTCGCAGGTCGCACGACGTGACCGAAGATCACGTCGCGTGACTTGCTTCTTCTTCAGCTGGTCACGCGACTGGCTTCTCAGCAGGCAGGTCACGCCGTGACCGAGGGTCACGCGACGTGACTTGCCTTCCTGCGTAGCGAGTCACGCGACCTGAAGAAATTCAACAGTATATCGACTTTTCCAGAATTTCCAGAATTCTCAGAACACCAATTTCAATCCCAGTTTGATTTTAAACCACTCAAATCCATTCTTACCTTTCAAGGAAGATCCCAAACAATTTAAACATCATATAAACAGCTCAAAACAGAATTCAATCAACCCAATTCAAGGTATTTACATTCAAATTGTTCAAGAACATATAAACCCTAGAAATACCAGTAAACTCAAATTATGCAGATCACAAGCAATTATTCCCAAACCTGGATTCTAAGCCTCTATCACTTAGCTCCACTAGGACCAGCAACTTCTTTGCCCTTAGGTTCGCGAGGAGCTTCAACTAAAACACAAACACAGTAAATTCAACCCTAGGTTAAACCTAAACTCAAGGAAGAAGATGAAGATGCAATTTACAGTAAAACAAAGACTAGATCTTGCACTTACCAAGCTAAGGAATGCAAGGGGAGGATTAATTTCACCAATAGAACCTTGAATCAAAATACACAGTACTTGGGAATAAAGAAAGTGGAGAAGAAGAGAGTGAGTGAGAAAATCGTGAATCTGTAAGTTTCTTTTTCCTCATTCCCTTTTCTTTTTCTTTTCTTTATTCTAAATATGTATCAAACTCCTATTGGTGACACTAATCACTCACACTAAAATACAATGCATTACACACACCCTAAGTAACCTCATTTAAATGCACCCTACAATGGTATATGTAAATGCACACAATTGATTCCCAACTAAAAACACCCTAATATGGTATGCTCAAGTGTACACAAGTAATTCCTAATTAATTCACACACTAATGCCATGTATGTACCCACACAATAATAAAACCCCAAATCATGCATTTTACTGAAATACCCTTATGAAATACTGTACACATGCGAATGCTTACACATACAGACAGATAGATAGATAGACAGACAGGCTCATTCTACTAGGGGGCAAATGGGGTGTGACAACTCTCCCCTACTAAAAAGAATTTCGTCCTCGAAATTCTCACCTGAACTGAATAACTGTGGATACTGAGCTCTCATCGACTCCTCTGGTTCCCAAGTCGCTTCCTCGACTCCATGATGGATCCATAATACTTTAACCAAAGGAATCTGCTTATTTCTCAATTGCCTCACCTCTCGGGCTAAAATAGCTCGCGGTTCCTCATCATAAGAGAAGTCTGGCTGAACCTGGATATCCTGAACTGACAGAACATGAGAAGGATCTGATCTGTACCGACGAAGCATCGAAACGTGGAACACATCGTGCAACTTTGCTAACTCCATCGGTAGCGCTAATCTGTAGGCTACAGGTCCCACCTTAGCCAAAATCTCATAAGGTCCAATGAAACGAGGATTAAGCTTGCCTTTCTTTCCAAATCGAAGCACTCTCCTCCAAGGAGAAACTTTAAGGAAAACCTTGTCCCCGATTTCAAAATGCACATCTTTTCTTTTCAAATTGGCATAAGACTTCTGTCGATCCTTGGCTGCCTTCAAATTCCGCTGCACTACTCTGATCTTCTCTTCAGTATCCCTAACCAAGTCGGGTCCAATCATAGATCTCTCGGATAGCTCGGTCCAACAAATCGGAGTCCTACACTGACGACCATACAAAGCCTCATATGGTGCCATACCAATACTCGACTGGAAACTGTTGTTGTAGGCAAACTCCATCAATGATACATATCTGTCCCAGCTACCCGGAAAATCTAAAGCACAAGCTCTCATCATATCCTCCAGAATCTGAATAACTCGCTCTGACTGACCATCGGTCTGAGGATGAAACGTTGTACTGAAGTTCAACCTAGTGCCCAAAGTTCTCTGTAACTCCTTCCAAAACTTGGAAGTAAACCTCGGATCCCGATCTGACACTATGGACAAAGGCACACCATGCAGTCGAACTATCTCATCTACATAGATACTGGCTAATCTGTCCATGGAGTAGTCCATTCTAACCGGCAGAAAGTGAGCTGATTTCGTAAGCCGATCCACAATAACCCAAACCGAATCATGCTTCCTCTGAGTCAAAGGCAAACCAGAAACAAAGTCCATGGCGATGTCATTCCATTTCCACTCAGGAATGGATAAAGGCATAAGCAAACCTGAAGGAACCTGATGCTCAGCCTTTACCTGCTGACAAGTCAAGCACTTGGAAATAAAATCCACAATATCACGCTTCATACCGGACCACCAATAGAATTGCTTCATGTCTCTGTACATCTTCTCACTGCCCGGATGCATAGTAAAGACTGAACTATGCGCCTCACTCAAGAGCTGTCTCCTCAAATCCTCAGACTCTGGCACACACAAACGACCTCTGAATATAAGTACCCCATCCTGAACTGAGAACTCTGATGGCTTACCCGATCTAACCTCATGCACAATCCGCTGAAGTCTCACATCATCTCTCTGAGCATCCACAATCAACTGTCTAAAAGTAGGCCTCACACGCAACTGGGCAAGCAAAGCTCCATCTGAACCAAATCGCCATCTGAAATGCCTCAAGAACAAGGCTGAAACTGACTTACGACTCAAAGCATCTGCAACTACATTGGCCTTACCAGGATGGTAATCCACAATGCAGTCGTAGTCCTTAAACAACTCAAGCCATCTGCGCTGTCTCATGTTCAACTCTTTCTGTGAAAGGAAGTACTTCAAACTCTTGTGGTCCGAGAAGATCCTACACTTTTCCCCATATAAGTAGTGACGCCAAATCTTCAAAGCAAAGATTACAGCCGCCAACTCTAAATCATGCGTCGGATAGTTTTTCTCATGTGGCTTCAACTGACGAGAAGCATAAGCCACTACTTTTCCTTCCTGCATCAGTACACATCCAAGACCAACTCCAGAAGCATCACTATAAATAACAAACTCCTTACCCGAGATGGGTTGAGTAAGGATAGGAGCCTCAACAAGTAACTGCTTTAACCGATCAAAACAAGACTGACACCTGTCTGACCACTCAAATCTAACTCCTTTCCTCAACAATCTAGTCATAGGAGCAGCAATCACAGAAAATCCCTTAACGAACCGACGGTAATAACCTGCTAAACCGAGGAAACTCCTCACTTCCTGAACATTTCGAGGCGCTTTCCAATCAACAATCGCCTCAATCTTAGCTGGATCTACCTGGATACCACTGGCTGAAATAACATGACCCAAGAATGACACTTCTCGAAGCCAGAAATCACATTTGCTAAGTTTAGCAAACAACTGGTGCTCTCTCAACATCTGCAAAACCAATCTGAGATGCTCCTCATGCTCACTCTCATCCCTGGAATATACTAAGATGTCATCAATGAACACTACCACAAATCGATCTAAATATGGCCTAAACACACGGTTCATCAGATCCATAAAAGCCGCTGGAGCATTTGTCAAACCAAACGGCATCACAAGAAACTCATAGTGGCCATACCTAGTCCGAAATGCAGTCTTAACCACATCTGCATCCTGAACATGAAGCTGGTAGTACCCTGATCGAAGATCAATCTTGGAAAAGACACCCGCACCTCGAAGCTGATCAAATAAATCCTCAATCCTAGACAAAGGATACATGTTCTTCACAGTAACTTTATTAATCTGGCGGTAATCAATGCACATCCGCAGGGATCCATCTTTCTTCTTGACAAACAGCACTGGAGCTCCCCAAGGAGATATGCTCGGTCTAATAAACCCCTTATCCAATAACTCTTGTAGCTGAGATTTAAGTTCCCTCAACTCTACAGGAGCCATCCGATAAGGTGCTCTCGAAATAGGTGCAGTACCCGGCATGATCTCAATGGACAACTCAACCTCTCTCTCAGGAGGCAAACCAGGCAACTCGCTCGGAAACACATCCCCAAACTCTCGCACAACAGGAATATCCTCAATCTGAACCTGATCCCTCCTGGAATCTAACACAACAGCTAGAAAAGCCTCACAACCTTTCCTGATGAATCTCTTGGCTTGCAACACAGAAATAGCATTATTCACTGAACTAGCACCCAAACCTTTCAGAAACACAAGAGACTGACTTCTATCCCGAAGTACCACTGTCTTCCTGTGGCAATCCACTACAGCCCGATACTTACCCAACCAGTCCATACCCAGAATCAAGTCAAACTCTCTGAAGGGTAACTCAATCAGATCCGCTGGAAGCACAACTCCCTCAACAATCAGAGGACAACTCCTAAAAACTCTACTCACACTGACACTATGCCCTAATGGACTGGTCACACAAATCTCATAATTTAACTGATCAACTGAATGCAATTTATCAATAACTCTATCTGTGCACAAATATGAGTGTGTGGAACCAGGATCAATTAGAGCATACAACTCAGTGTCATGGAGTAGGAACTTACCAGCAATAACATCAGGCGCATCCTGCTCATCTCTGGCTCTCAAAGCATAAGCTCTAATTGCAGCCTGAGGAGGACGCTCAAAAGTCTCAGAAGCAGCTCCATCTCTATGCCGTCCACCTCTACCTCGACCTCGGCCTCTGCCACGGTAAGTCTGAGAAGCATTTGAACCAACCCTACTAGCTCCTCCCTGAGGTCCTGAATCCTCAATCGACTGGGGACAACTAGCCACACGGTGCTCAGTACTCCCACATCTAAAACATCCCCCAGTAAGCCACCTGCACTCACCCCGGTGAGCCTTGCTGCAATTCTCACAAATAGGTACGGCATCAGATTTACCTCCCCTACCAGAACCTGACACAGCTGCTGAACCCTGACGTCTACCTCTAGAAGCCGGACCAGATGCTGACTCATCCTGTGGGTTCCTAGATCTCTTACCCACAAAAGATCCTCCACGAGAAGAACTCCTCCTCTGAGCTCTCTCTCTCATCACTGTCTCAGACAACTCTGCTCTCACTGCAGCCTCCACAATCTGATAATAGTGAACCCCAGGTATACACATCAGTGAAATCAAAGCAATCTTCAAAGACTCATTTAACCCTGCCTCGAAATGCTTGCATCTAAAGTCATCAGTCATAACTCCTCGTGGGGCATAGCGCGATAACCTGTTGAACTCTTTCTCATAATCAGCTACTGACAATGCTCTCTGTCTCAAACCCAAAAACTGCGCCCATCTCGAATCTCTATAGGTCTGAGTAATGTACTTCTTTATGAACTCACCCTCAAAGAACTCCCAGGTAATCGGATCCGGTAGCTGAGGATGCCTGC
Source organism: Excoecaria cochinchinensis (assembly GCA_947683425.1). NCBI lineage: Eukaryota > Viridiplantae > Streptophyta > Magnoliopsida > Malpighiales > Euphorbiaceae > Excoecaria > Excoecaria cochinchinensis. The sequence goes on from CANTUQ010000192.1 coordinate 1,022,632, forward strand.
AAACCAACTCCCACCACTCAAAAGCAGACCCCTGAAGAAGAGCTAATGCACACTCTGCCTGCTGGTCGGGAGGACACCGAATCTCTCTCAAAGCACGCTTCACTTTATCTAACCATCTCTCTGCAATCTCAGACTCACTCAACCCAGTACCATAGAAATCCTCAACTCCTGCTCTCCTCAGATTCTCCATAGGTGCTCTAGGAGCAGTCACTCTCTCCAGAACCCTAGCCATGTCCTGATGCAGTCTAAACATAGCCTCTAAGGGCATGGCTGCGGCCTCGGGCTGGACCCTAGCATGCTGAGCCGACCCAGTAACAGAAACAGACTGATCTACAACTGGAGGATTCACACTCTCGGCGGATTCCTCACGCGCACCATGAGCAGAATTAGAAGCCATCTAAACAAACAAGAAACAACCGTATCAGCCAACACAGATCTAGACACATACGCATCTAAGAAACTCAGAACAATCATAACAACACCCAGAAACGCCTAAACCTATGCTCTGATACCACTAACTGTAACACCCCCTTCCCATACGTAGGCGATCCCATCCGCGAAGGAGTGAGATGCCGTATGAGTAAAGGTGCCACCAAGCAAGTACAAAGTATAACATACAATCATTCATAACATACATTCAAAAGATACAGAATAATTAAAACTTTACATGCAGAAAGCAAAAGCTGATCATGCATTACTATAATTAAACTATTACAATAATGATCTGATCAACTAGCTGAACAAAATAATATTACATATACAAAATATAGATACAAAAGCGGAAGCTGATACAGGGAGTTCTATACAAAAAGAATCAATAACTGATACAAAACTGAGCCTACACTAAAACCCTTCTGTGTTGGCTTGATGACGGCGACCCTCTCAAGGCAAAACGTCTTCCGCACCTGCACGGGTAAACACACCGTGCTAAGCGATAAAACGCTTAGTGGGGAAACACACATAAATTATGGACGGCCACTCACAGTGGTCGTCAAGGCATATCACATTCACAATGGCAGAATGCAAGGACTAATACATAATCCATATAAACATGCTTGTATTTAAAAGCCATACATTTAGTACCTTATAATCATATACATTACAGAATAACCCAACATGTATTTCATCATTAACTCATTCAGATATTCCATTCAAAGCCAAATCAAATCAGAACAATTCCACTAACATTTAAAGAACACCTGCTGACTCTAGACAGTGGATAACGAGTGTACAGACAGTACTTTCCGGGTACGAGCCGATTACAGACAGTACATTACGGGTACGAACCGATTAAACCATTTTATTTTAACTTTTACAGATATTTTCAAAAGGGACCTTAAACAAGATCCAATACAGAAAAGGGTTCGCGAGGAACCAAACGGGGACCTGATCGGGGTCCGAATAGAACTGATGCTGCAGCTAAAAGACTCTATTAGGCATGCCTAACTATCCACTTACTTGACTCTAGCAGGTTATGCGTCAAACAGATCACATTTTAGGATACAGAATATAATTCATCAGAAAATCATGCTATCACGCATATCGAAGCATTAAACAGTAAAACATGCATCGTACAATATTAAAGTCCATTCAGCAGAAATACCAAATTCAGTTCTGAGTTAAAAACCAGGAAATTTCGGAAAAACAAGCTGAACGGAGAATCGGGCGAGGAATGGCTGGTCACTGGCGTGACTGGCCTTCACAACAGGCAGGTCACGGCGTGACCTAGGGTCACATCTCGTGACCTGCTTGTTTCTCGCCTATCGCGTTGCGTGATCCTCGCGGGTCACGCAATGCTTATGCAGGTCACGGCGTGACCGAGGGTCACGCGACGTGACGCTGCTTCTCCCTCGCAGATCACGTTGCGTGATCTGCCTCTTCCTCGCAGGTCGCACGACGTGACCGAAGATCACGTCGCGTGACTTGCTTCCTCTTCAGCTGGTCACGCGACTGGCTTCTCAGCAGGCAGGTCACGCCGTGACCGAGGGTCACGCGACGTGACTTGCCTTCCTGCGTAGCGAGTCACGCGACCTGAAGAAATTCAACAGTATATCGACTTTTCCAGAATTTCCAGAATTCTCAGAACACCAATTTCAATCCCAGTTTGATTTTAAACCACTCAAATCCATTCTTACCTTTCAAGGAAGATCCCAAACAATTTAAACATCATATAAACAGCTCAAAACAGAATTCAATCAACCCAATTCAAGGTATTTACATTCAAATTGTTCAAGAACATATAAACCCTAGAAATACCAGTAAACTCAAATTATGCAGATCACAAGCAATTATTCCCAAACCTGGATTCTAAGCCTCTATCACTTAGCTCCACTAGGACCAGCAACTTCTTTGCCCTTAGGTTCGCGAGGAGCTTCAACTAAAACACAAACACAGTAAATTCAACCCTAGGTTAAACCTAAACTCAAGGAAGAAGATGAAGATGCAATTTACAGTAAAACAAAGACTAGATCTTGCACTTACCAAGCTAAGGAATGCAAGGGGAGGATTAATTTCACCAATAGAACCTTGAATCAAAATACACAGTACTTGGGAATAAAGAAAGTGAAGAAGAAGAGAGTGAGTGAGAAAATCGTGAATCTGTAAGTTTCTTTTTCCTCATTCCCTTTTCTTTTTCTTTTCTTTATTCTAAATATGTATCAAACTCCTATTGGTGACACTAATCACTCACACTAAAATACAATGCATTACACACACCCTAAGTAACCTCATTTAAATGCACCCTACAATGGTATATGTAAATGCACACAATTGATTCCCAACTAAAAACACCCTAATATGGTATGCTCAAGTGTACACAAGTAATTCCTAATTAATTCACACACTAATGCCATGTATGTACCCACACAATAATAAAACCCCAAAATCATGCATTTTACTGAAATACCCTTATGAAATACTGTACACATGCGAATGCTTACACATACAGACAGACAGATAGACAGACAGACAGGCTCATTCTACTAGGGGGCAAATGGGGTGTGACATCTGATGCTTCAAAATTTTGATTGAGTTCATATTTGTTTTTGATGGGTATTTGTTGAAGGAAGTGTTCTTATGTTGTTTATGTTGGTTTTGCATGCTTGATGAAGCTAATTTCTGGTAAGAACGATTTGAATTTGAGCTGGGATAATTTCTGGGAATTCTGGGTTTCTGGCTGAATTTCACGACATTAGGGTATTGAAAATTGGAAGCCGCGTGCCTGTCCTAGTCTTGTTTGGGTGTGTGAGTCATGCTCTCCCTTGCTTTTCCTTCTCTTTTCTCTTCCTTGTTTTGCTTGCTGTGTTTTGCTGTCCGTGTGCTTGTCCGAATCGTGCTTGAGCGTGTGAGTCGTGTCCATCTTCCTCTCTTTCTTCTCTTTTACACCATCTGAGGGAGAAGTGAGTGAGCCATAGCACGAGTCGTGCTCTGGCAGAGAGTATGAGCACGAATGGTGCTCGAAGAGCACAATCCGCGCTCATGCTGAGGGACTCAGCACGAGTCGTGCTCCTCAGCACGACTTGTAACACCCCCAACGTCCCCACTAGAAGGACGCCGGAGAGCGCTACCCGATGCTCACTCACAAACAAGCACACATACACTATACGGAAGCATACATTTATCTAAAACACGGGGAAATTAAACTTTGGAAAGCAAAAGCATATACGTTAACTCACACCCACGCAGGCACTAAGCAGAAACATGTATACATATGATCATTCAGCAAAAGCTTAAAGCGAAAGATAAAACGAAGGAATAACTGAAAGCTTAATTACAAATACCATAATACAGAAATACAAAAGCTGAAATATATAAGCTGAACAAATTACAAAACATCTAACTCCTATGTGGCCGACCTTGCAGATGTGCGACTCGATCTGAACACAACCTGCCACCTGCACGGGAAAAGACCCCGTGCTAAGCGATAAACGCTTAGTGGGGAGAACACACAAGTAATATGGACGACCATTCACAATGATCGTTAAGGCATAACACATACAAAAATGACATATGCAAATAATCACAACAGATGGATATACAATCCTGCATATGAAAGCCATGCATTCGGAAGTTCATATTCACATGCAATACAATTATCAGGCAGTAACGAACCCAATTATCATGCCGAGAACACTAGGTATCAAAACATACTTTTATCATGCCACAAGGCGCATACACAAAATGAAACCCAGGGCATAGCATCAAACCACCGCACTTCCACTGGGCAACTCTAAACCAGACAATATCATGTTATGAACTGCAAACACATAACAACGTACCGAAGACACCATGGTGACTGAGTTCAAAGGAACATATAGCATATCATTAAATTATGGCACATGCTCTTACCGGATGTCGACCCACATGCATTGCATCATAATAGTACGTATACTCATTAACACATTTAACCTTAACATTCAATGATTCAAATCAGCGTACTTATACATATTAGTTCACATGCTTACAATTCTAACCAATGAAATCGAACATATTCCCAATACGATATATATACGGGAAAACAGATACAAAATACATATTGAGTCACATTCGGCCCACTCAGGAATTCATAATCTTATTCAGAAAGATGGCTGATTCACATTACTGAAATCTTACCCATTCAGTTATCATATTCTCATATCAGACAAAGCGAACAGAATACCTGCTGACTCAAAATAGTGGATAACGAGTATACAGAAAGTACTTTACGGGTACAAGCCGATTACAGAAAGTACTTTACGGGTACAAATCGCAAACTATTTTACTTTTCATTCACAAACATTTTTACGGGGGATCTTAAACAAGATCCAACCACATTACAGAAGGTTCGCGAGGAACCAAACGGGGACCTGATCGGGGTCCAAACGGAAACGGAAGCTGCAGCAAAGACTCTATTAGGCATGCCTAACTATCCACTAGACTGACTCTTGCAGGCGGAGGCTTACACAGTTTACGGCCATAGTTCAATTAAAACACGCGAAGAGTTCACTTACTTTGATGAATAGGTACAAACATAATATAGCTCATATCAGGTGGTATCATGTGCTAAAATCGATAATTAAACATTCCTAACACATACAAAAAATTAAAGGATTTTATTGCAAAAACAGGGTAGGTCACGGTGGTAATCAAACTGGTTGCCACCGTGACATACCAAGGATCTTCGGCAGAAAGCAAGTCTGGGGTACCTCACGGTGGTAACTAAATAGGTTGCCACAGTGACATACCCACAACCCAGAACAGAATCTAAGGCCTGAACACCTCACGGTGGTAACCGGATTGGTTGCCACCGTGACCTATTCAAAGTCACGGCAGAATGCATCTGGTTCGTGCCTCACGGTGGTAACTGAATTGGTTGCCACCGTGACCCATGCCCAGATGCGATTCCTGAGGGCGATTTCCAGGTTATTCAAACCAACTATCCCAAAGTTCTCATTTCAAACAACATATCCTCATTCCAAGAGCAATTAAAAACCCAAATCAAATATCATTGAATCATGCCATTAATAAGTCTTTCACATGAATTCGAAGAACAACATCACATTACATCAATTCATGCTAACACTTAACAATGCAAAGTCTTAGTCATACAACGGTACAATTTACACTTAAGCATAGCATAATATTCTTAGAGAAGGATCATAAGTACAGATATGCATAATACATTTCACATCCAATATTACATGTTCATGATGAACAACCATGAAATTGGCATTGATAACTCACTTTATTTCAGATGGCGATATACGATACCACCCACAACAACTAACATTAATAAATCACATCAAGCAACCCCACATCATTCGATATCCTTTAAATGTGTATAACTTAATCATGTTACACAGGCTCATACAGATTAAGGTATTACAACCCCTAAATGTCATTTAGCTGGACTAGATTCTAATCATACAATTACACCTAATTATTTCATTAGTTTGTATTAATCTTAATCCTATTCATGTTTATTTTCCAAGTGATAACTATTCTTATACTCATTTAAATGTCCTAAACATACATCGGATGGATCCTAGGAAGTTTCGGTGCAATGCGGGTTCAATTCGGGAAGAAAAACACCTAAAATGGTCAAGACAGAAGGGTTCACGGTGGCAATGAATTCATTGTGACCGTGAGGTCCAAAAATAAGCATTCTGTCCAGCATTTTGGTATGTCACGGTGGCAATGAAATTCATTGTGACCGTGACATACCAAAAATTTGCAAAACAGAAGGCAAAACTCAGGACTGCTTCACAACTCATAAATTCAACTTTAATCCTTGAGAATCCACTTTAAGCACACACTTAAGAGAGTAGAAGGAGCAACGAAAAATGGAAAGAAAGGAAAGGAGAGGAGGAAACGTGAGGGAGAAGCAGAAATCTGCCTTTTGCTTCTCTCTCTCTCTTTTCTTTACATTAATTGCTTCCATCTACCCCATCCATGTGGCAAGCTACTAATGGACCCAACATTCCACTTATTGACTTTCATACTCCAATATACCATACACCACTCACACACTAAATGATCCCTCAAATCAATGCTTTGAAATATTTAGTACCAAAACGCAACACACACCAAATAATTGCTCACAAACACTTTACATCCTTGTGTACAATACACACACTTCACTAGATAATTGCTTTACATTCTTGTTACCAAACAACACACACACTAGATAAAACCACCACAAATACCCTACATCAATACATCACATGCACACCAAATAATTTCCCACACTAACTTATTAATAATTACATTGCAATTAAGTCCTTATTATCCAATCTTCCTCATGCCTAAATTACTGAAATACCCTTAAATTCCCGACTTGGCATGCAAATTCCGACTAAGGCCATTTTGGGGTGTGACAAATCTTCCCTCCTAAAAGAATTTCGTCCTCGAAATTCACTCATACTTGTAAGAAACCCCAAAACTACACTTCGAATCACCATCAGGTTCATACACTTCGTTGCCAAACTATTCTCTTACTTACACTCATTGCCATTACGATATTCTTAAATCACTTTCTACTCAACTTCAGCCAAACGTAGAATACTTTCCTTAACCGATGATATGCTCGCTCTTTCACCCTTAATCCTTAATAGCAAATAGTACGCGTATACCCTGTCAGCTTCCTCTCCAACAAAACACGTATGCAAATGCTTATCATGTATAGTCAAAGAAATGATGATGCAATGAGTATGTAATGATTCATGTATGCAGGATAATGCGGAAGAAATGCAATTGATGCGATAATGATGCACTTTTTCCCATCCCCATGATTCAATATGCTTTTTATTTAAACACTTTTCTGGAGATAGCTGACAGGTATATAGGGTACTACTAAAAGCTCACAAGATCCAAATACTCATCCACTGACCGATGGTATCCAATTCTTCTTACACTTGTCCCAATGTTGCTTCTGACAGAATTGGCATACCGGCACTTCTCAAATTCTTTTCCCTGCTGATACTTCACTGCCTGAAACTTTCCTTTTCTGAGGTATCTTTCAAACAAAATCCAGAGGAACGCGAGGGGTAGTTAACCTATCTTAAATCCAAATCAACCCTTGCCCTAGTGCCCTATCATCGGGAACAGAACCAGAATCCCTAACCAGAGGACGCTCAGAAACACTTTGATCAACACTAACTGGATTCACACTTTCTGTCGTCTCGTCTGCCTTCTCACTAGAATCAAACTCCATATAAACACATCACACACAGGACAAGACACATCTGCATTAGGCCACGACACAAAACCGACTCTCAAATAAAAACTCGACACATAAGAGCTAGCATACAAAGACTCGATACTCAAATAAAAAAGACAACCAGAACCGTCAAACCGCGCTCTGATACCACTAACTGTAACACCCCCAACGTCCCCACTGGAAGGACGCCGGAGAGCGCTACCCGATGCTCTCTCACAAACAAGCACACATACACTATACGGAAGCATACATTTATCTAAAACACGGGGAAATTAAACTTTGGAAAGCAAAAGCATATATGTTAACTCACACCCACGCAGGCACTAAGCAGAAACATGTATACATATGATCATTCAGCAAAAGCTTAAAGCGAAAGATAAAATGAAGGAATAACTGAAAGCTTAATTACAAATACCATAATACAGAAATACAAAAGCTGAAATACATAAGCTGAACAAATTACAAAACTTCTAACTCCTATGTGGCCGACCTTGCAGATGCGCGACTCGATCTGAACACAACCTGCCACCTGCACGGGAAAAGAGCCCGTGCTAAGCAATAAACGCTTAGTGGGGAGAACACACAAGTAATATGGACGACCATTCACAATGATCGTTAAGGCATAACACATACAAAAATGACATATGCAAATAATCACAACAGATGGATATACAATCCTGCATATGAAAGCCATGCATTCGAAAGTTCATATTCACATGCAATACAATTATCAGGCAGTAACGAACCCAATTATCATGCCGAGAACACTAGGTATCAAAACATACTTTTATCATGCCACAAGGCGCATACACAAAATGAAACCCAGGGCATAGCATCAAACCACCGCACTTCCACTGCGCAACTCTAAACCATACAATATCATGTTATGAACTGCAAACACATAACAACGTACCGAAGACACCACGGTGACTGAGTTCAAAGGAACATATAGCATATCATTAAATTATGGCACATGCTCTTACCGGACGTCGACCCACAGGCATTGCATCATAATAGTACATATACTCATTCACACATTTAACCTTAACATTCAATGATTCAAATCAGCGTACTTATACATATTAGTTCACATGCTTACAATTCTAACCAATGAAATCGAACATATTCCCAATACGATATATATACGGGAAAACAGATACAAAATACATATTGAGTCACATTCGGCCCACTCAGGAATTCATAATCTTATTCAAAAAGATGGCTGATTCACATTACTGAAATCTTACCCATTCAGTTATCATATTCTCATATCAGACAAAGCGAACAGAATACCTGCTGACTCAAAATAGTGGATAACTAGTATACAGAAAGTACTTTACGGGTACAAGCCGATTACAGAAAGTACTTTACGGGTACAAATCGCAAACTATTTTACTTTTCATTCACAAACATTTTTACGTGGGATCTTAAACAAGATCCAACCACATTACAGAAGGTTCGCGAGGAACCAAACGGGGACCTGATCGGGGTCCAAACGGAAACGGAAGCTGCAGCAAAGACTCTATTAGGCATGCCTAACTATCCACTAGACTGACTCTTGCAGGCGGAGGCTTACACAGTTTACGGCCATAGTTCAATTAAAACACGCGAAGAGTTCACTTACTTTGATGAATAGGTACAAACATAATATAGCTCATATCAGGTGGTATCGTGTGCTAAAATCCATAATTAAACATTCCTAACACATACAAAAAATTAAAGGATTTTATTGCAAAAACAGGGTAGGTCACGGTGGTAATCAAACTGGTTGCCACCGTGACATACCAAGGATCTTCGGCAGAAAGCAACTCTTGGGTACCTCACGGTGGTAACTAAATAGGTTGCCACAGTGACATACCCATAACCCAGAACAGAATCTAAGGTCTGAACACCTCACGGTGGTAACCGGATTGGTTGCCACCGTGACCTATTCAAAGTCACGGCAGAATGCATCTGGTTCGTGCCTCACGGTGGTAACCGAATTGGTTGCCACCGTGACCCATGCCCAGATGCGATTCCTGAGGGCGATTTCCAGGTTATTCAAACCAACTATCCCAAAGTTCTCATTTCAAACAACATATCCTCATTCCAATAGCAATTAAAAACCCAAATCAAACATCATTGAATCATGCCATTAATAAGTCTTTCACATGAATTCGAAGAACAACATCACATTACATCAATTCATGCTAACACTTAACAATGCAAAGTCTTAGTCATGCAACGGTACAATTTACACTTAAGCATAGCATAATATTCTTAGAGAAGGATCATAAGTACAGATATGCATAATACATTTCACATCCAATATTACATGTTCATGATGAACAACCATGAAATTGGCATTGATAACTCACTTTATTTCAGATGGCGATATACGATACCACCCACAACAACTAACATTAATAAATCACATCAAGCAACCCCACATCATTCGATATCCTTTAAATGTGTATAACTTAATCATGTTACACATGCTCATACAGATTAAGGTATTACAACCCCTAAATGTCATTTAGCTGGACTAGATTCTAATCATACAATTACACCTAATTATTTCATTAGTTTGTATTAATCTTAATCCTATTCATGTTTATTTTCCAAGTGATAACTATTCTTATACTCATTTAAATGTCCTAAACATATATCGGGTGGATCCTAGGAAGTTTCGGTGCAATGCGGGTTCAATTCGGGAAGAAAAACACCTAAAATGGTCAAGACAGAAGGGTTCACGGTGGCAATGAATTCATTGTGACCGTGAGGTCCAAAAATAAGCATTTTGTCCAGCATTTTGGTATGTCACGGCGGCAATGAAATTCATTGTGACCGTGACATACCAAAAATTTTCAAAACAGAAGGCAAAACTCAGGACTGCTTCACAACTCATAAATTCAACTTTAATCCTTGATAATCCACTTTAAGCACACACTCAAGAGAGTAGAAGGAGCAATGAAAAATGGAAAGAAAGGAAAGGAGAGGAGGAAACGTGAGGGAGAAGCAGAAATCTGCCTTTTGCTTTTCTCTCTCTCTTTTCTTTACATTAATTGCTTCCATCTACCCCATCCATGTGGCAAGCTACTAATGGACCCAACATTCCACTTATTGACTTTCATACTCCAATATACCATACACCACTCACACACTAAATGATCCCTCAAATCAATGCTTTGAAATATTTAGTACCAAAACGCAACACACACCAAATAATTGCTCACAAACAATTTACATCCTTGTGTACAATACACACACTTCACTAGATAATTGCTTTACATCCTTGTTACCAAACAACACACACACTAGATAAAACCACCGCAAATACCCTACATCAATACATCACATGCACATCAAATAATTTCCCACACTAACTTATTAATAATTACATTGCAATTAAGTCCTTATTATCCAATCTTCCTCATGCCTAAATTACTGAAATACCCTTAAATTCCCGACTTGGCATGCAAATTCCGACTAAGGCCATTTTGGGGTGTGACACGACTCGTATCCCTCAAAGCTTCTGTCTCTCCCATTTTTCATCAACTCAAATCTGTATTTTTCAATCATTTTTCCTTTGTTTTGGGTTCTTTAGTCTTCATTTATGTGTTTTCAATTAGCAAATGATATAAAATGGCATTTTAACTTAGCCAAATAATAAGTAATGTATACTGTATTGCATGTTATAGTTTGTTGAATGCTATTGTAACAACCCAAAAAGGGCCTGGTCAGAATCTGCGTGGTAAGTCGGTAAAGTAAGGGTATTTTCATAATTTAAGCAAGAGAAAATTTGGATAATAATGAATTAGCTATCGTGTTATGCATGTCTTATTTATGATTCCTTGATATGAATGTCAGTATAATTATGTATTACTCTTGGAAACATGATTTGAATGATGCATAACCTGCTAGAGTCAAGTAAGTGGAAAGTTAGGCATGCCTAATAGAGTCCTTTAGCTGCAGCCTCAGTTCAGTTTGGACCCCGATCGGGTCCCCGTTTGGTTCCTCGTGAACCCCTCAGTATTGGATCTTGGTTAAGGTCCCCTCAGTAAAATATTTTGAAAATGATAAAGTAAAATGGTTCTCGATTCGTACCCGTAAGGTACTGTCTGTATACTCGTTATCCACTATTATGAGTCAGCAGATGCTCTTTTTGTTTTGTTCCGCTTTGATATGATTACAAGAATACGGTATTCGGATGCGTATAATGATGAGTATGAGAAATTAAATTAGGTGTAAATGAATGTGGATGTGAACTTCTGAATGCATGTCTTTATTATGCAAGTATGATTATATAGCTGATATCATTATCCGCATTTGTCATATTTTATGTGTATGGCATTGACGACCATTGTGAATGGCCGTCCACTCTTTTGTTGTGTGTTCCTCACTAAGCGTTTATCACTTAGCACGACGTTTTATCCATGCAGGTGCGGAGGATGGTGTTCTTTTGGGATAGTCATCGCCAGTCAAGCCAACACAGAGGGATTAGTGTTAGGGCTTTAATTTTCATAGCATGTTGATTCTTTTGTATCGGAACTCTCTTTATACCATTATTTTGTAAAGCTTTCGCATTTATATACTTTTGGGATATGTAATTATTTTATTCTGGCTTTTGATCAGAACTTTTTGTAAAGAATTTTGCTATTGTAAACATTGATCATTCTGATGCTTATGAAGGTTTTTAATTTCCCCGTAATGATGTATGGTTGCTATGCATGAATGTATGCTTTGTATCTTTATCTGTTTGGTGGCACACCCGACTCATATAGCTTCTCACTCCATAAGGATGGGTACGCCTACGTATGGGTAGGGGGTGTTACAAATTGAGCCACCAAAGCCAACAAAAGGAAGATACAGACTTTCACGGCCAAGATTCAAGCGAAGAAATCACTATCTTAACCCGTTTGCACAGGGGCCAAGAACAAGACTTTGATGCTAAAAAGAACCACCGTCAGAAGGAGCAGCCTCCCCAGCTAACGGAGATGAAAGCAAATTCAATCAATACCAACGGACTAAAGGAGGTTCCATGGAAAAGGCTAAAAAAAAGAGAAAAATAAATAATAAATGCCCCACGGGTCGAAAACAGAAAAAAGGCGATCTTGCTAAAATTGGGAGCCTTGCTAGAAAAAAAAAGAAGCATTCTGGGCAAAAATTAAGGCCTGAGAGAAAATATTCAATCATGAAAACCTGAGAGGGCTGATTGATAACAATAGTTTGATGCTTTTAAGATCCATCCTGAGATTAGATGAGGTTTTGTATTTTTGAGATTAATGCCGAATAATGATCATGCATACTGAAATCAAACCGAAACATATGTATTTACACCATAATATGTTGATATGATCAGAACAGGTCATTTTGCATACTCAAAATTGTCTAGCACATTGTTACTGTCTACCCTCTGCTACTTTCAGCACTCGGGTCCTTCAGCCTACTCATCCTACTATCAACTATGAAGGCAATTCTACAACACCATCATGAGAAGAATCAAGCTCAGACAAGCATGATTTAAGACGTAAGTACATGCCGATCACGCATGAAAGATTTTTGGCAACAGCTTCAGCCTCCTTTACAATCTGCAAAAAAAAAAAAAAAGCCGTTAGAGATGAAAACCGTAATTGGCTCTCTAATCAAAAGTTTGGCAAAAGGATAGGGTGAAAACCTGGAAACAGGCAGTCTGTCCTTAAAAAAAAAGAAAAAAATCGGTAGATTGGGTTGGGTCCATTCCAAGCAAAAATAAGGCGCAGGGTCATGTGAAAATCCACAAAGGACGCATTTCCCGCTAAGAAAAGCTAGTGTGAAAATCCATAAGGGATGCACTACCTTTAAAAAAAATGACTATAGGTATCAGATGAGAACCTCGCAATCCCAAAGGCATTAAATTCAAAAGCAGCTTCAAAAGGCATCGATCCTATCGCAAATTACAGCCAGACCGGCTATCATCTCTAAGTCCACTTACATGAATTCTTATCCTGCATTTCTGCATGACCCACGCATTTCACGTGCATGCTCACTATTTTTCCTGCATATTTAGTTTTCCAGTTTTACAGTAAGAAAAATTAGATGCAGACACTGACAAAAGCCAAGTGACTACATCAGTCTAAATATCAATCCAAGCAATCAACCAAAGGGCTCACATAGGGCACCACTTCACATCTCAGAAGGGTTAGCACGATGGCGGCACTACCATTCTACGGAAGGTTAGCACGACTACGGCACTACAACTCCACAAAGGGTTAGCACGATCACGACACTACCACTTCACATCTCAGAAGGGTTAGCACAATAGCGGCACTACCATTCTATGGAAGGTTAGCATGATCACGGCACTACCACTTCACATCTCGGAAGGGTTTGCACGATGGCGGCACTACCATTCTAGGGAAGGTTAGCACGACCATGACACTATCACTCCAGAAGGGTTAGCACGATGACGACACTACCACTCCACGGAGGGTTAGCACGATCACGGCACAACAATTTCAAATCTCAGAAGGGTTAGAATGATGATGGCACTACAACTCCACAGAGGGTTAGCACGATCACGGTACTACCACTTCAAATCTCAGAAGGGTTAGTGTAAACACCCTGCCCTGAGGCAATCCAGATCAGAGTTACCCGATGAAGAGATCAATGTCTGTTTTCGGATAAATTGATGGAATTCGGAGGTTTTCGTCCCTCGGTTTCACAAGGATTAAAGTCTTTCTCTCTATAGCGCAAGATTTTCAAAGAGTTTGGGAAATTTAGCTTGAAAATGAGATTTTGCTCAACAGACGGGACGCCCGTCGAAGGCAGGACACCCGTCTCTATTTGGTGTTCCCTGTCTCTCGCATTGAGAGATGGGCCGTCACTCGGATAGACGGGCCGTCTCTTGTGTTGTAGAGACGGCCATCTGTAGTATAAGTGACGGACACGTGTCTGCATAGAGACGGTCGTCCCTAGTCCCGTGACTCGGTCCGTCTGTCGTCCAGATTACCACACGTACCATTCTTACCGACTCCCGTCGGTAGTTCTTGGGATGGCCATCGGACGTGGATCTGATCAGATAACGCCGGATTTTGTAAATTTTATCTGATAAGTTTAATATCTTCCGAATTTGATTTGGATTGGGGCAATTAATTTGGCTAAAAACTGAATTTCAAAAATCCTTTTCAAATTAAAACTTTAAATTGATATTTATCTCAATTATCTTCTTAACTCTATAAATAGTGAATTAAATTTCATTATTTGGGGTTAGCAAATTTTTAAGGGAAAATCTTTTTCTGAGCAATTTACCAAAATCCAAATTTAATAGTTTTTCTCAAGATCTTTATTTTAAGTTTTTATTTTTATTCCAAAAAATTTCTTTCAACCTTTCTACTCTTTTCTCAATTCTTACTTACGAATTAAGCTAATTTGAGGTAACGAAATTCATTCATTTCCATTAATCAGGCTAATTCCAATATTTGAATCACTTTCAAATTTTCGAGAAAGAAAAATATAAAATTTCTTGATCCATTTTTTTTTATCCTTGTTAAACGTGCGGGATGGAAGTCATTCGATATCCACCCAAAAGGTAAAATCCGAGGGTAAACATTCTGGATTAATATTTGTGTAATTTAATTTAATTATATTAATTATTCTCATTTTTAATAAGATATTTTTTATTTAACAAAGAATTTCAAATCATAATTTTGAAGTTTTCTCAATTTTCTGAAATCAGCGGTGACCGACGGGCAGAGTGGTCACCGACACCCATCTCTAGTTTGAGAGACGGGACGTGGATGACGTACCACTCCGTCTACCGATCACACCAGGCACACCCGTCGGTAATGTGCAGAAGGCCATCCCTGGGTAAATTCCCTTATTTTTAACTTGTTTCTTTTACTTTTCTATTTCTTTTTATCTTTTAACTCATTTCCTTTAAAATTTCTTGTTATTTTACTTTTCTTTATTTTACTTTATTCTTGGTTTTGACACTAACATGTTTATTTTTATGAGTTATTATCTGACCATTTTGGATGAGTTGGAGTTGTAAATGATGGTGGTTGTGCCAATCTGAGGATTTCCATCCGGGTTCTTTCTTTACCCTTGTTTTTTTTATTTTTATTCATTTTATTATGAAAATTGTTTAATCTCGTTAAAGTAAAAATGGCCACATGTTTTATAGTAATTAATTTGGGGTTTTTCGAAAATCGTGGGCCAAAGTCCTGTTTTTAGCCAATAAAACCGACACTTCTCAAAAATTGACTTGTAATAAATATGCATGGTAGGACCAATGTCCTCATTTCAATGAATATCTCGATTTTCTGTATGATTTACCTATCGTTTTATAATGGGGGTTGTATTCCGCCCCTAGTGTTATTGTAATTTATTTTCGTGTATTTTATTTTGTGTCAATTTACTGATTTATCTACGTGAATGGATTGCGCTTTAATTAACTGGATTGTATGGAAAGTTGATGAAACAATGAATTCAAAACTTAATCATAATATTAATCAAGGTACAAATAAATGAGAAGTCCCGAACCCACTCTAGTCTTAGGCTCAATGAGGTTAGAGATCCATCTCAATGTTTCATTAGGATCGATCCTCTAAAATATCTCTTGTTCCCCACCAAAAGGCCTAATCTACATAATCCTAGGCTCCCGAGGGTTAGAGGATCATCCTAATATTCTATTGGGCTGAGACCTCCAAGATCCCTCTGGTTTGCCCAAAATGGATATTTACGCGCTATATAATCCAAGGTTCCACGAGGTTAGAGGGTTATCCTAATGTTCTATTGGGCTGGCACCTCCAAGATCCTCTTGGCTTACCCAAAATGGATATGTATGCGCCGTCTTAGGCTCGCTGAGGCTAGACGACCATTCCCAATGTTCTATTGGGTGGCGACTCCAAGAAACCTCCTTGTTGCCCAATATAGACGCACTTGTAATTCGTTACAAGTTTTAACGAACCTCATCCCGATTGCCCTGAAAGCGGGCTGTTCGGGGTGCCCCGGGGTTCGACGCGCGTCACAGTGGCGACTCCGCTGGGGACAATACTCGAGACTTCGTTTCGAAAGTACCTTGGTTAAAATTGACAATTGGATTTTAATTTAAAAATTTCATCCTTTTTTGAAACTGCATCGCATCTCATTAGAGCCTTAGATCTATGCTAGTTTTGTCCCTCTTTCAACCTCGGTGCATTCCCGAAGCACAACCCTACGTTCACTCAATATAGGGAAGTGTTAAGGATAATCACCAGCCTAAGCCTCATACCATCATGGTATATTGAATGGAGCACCGATCGGTCATTACGCTCGTGATGAGCTAGACCCATTGGCCGGGACCATGCTTGGGTAGACCTAAAGTGTCATCACCCTGGCCAAAGCTCATGTAATGGAAATAGATACTTCCCCTAGGTGGTATGAACCATAATACCTTGCTTGCTGTATGGATAATTATGTATTAGACAAACCCAGATAACTTGACTAGTCACTTATTCAAAGGCTTTCATGCCCCGTTAGGCCCATGTCCATTAATTCGGACTGCCAAAATACGTAACGATCACAACCCATGTGCATGAGCATTAGTTAAGAGAGGTTATGCTACCAGTTTTTCACTGTGCACCATGCGCATCCATAGGGTTTCCTGTTAACCCATGGATCAAGCCCACCTAGGATAGAGACCACACAACCTCATGTGTGGGGGCAATAAGTTGGAAGGATCTACTTGTTTGCAAGTGGTTGTGGATGATGCATTGCATATTTATGTCATTCATGGACAAATAAAAATTTTTATTTCCTTCCTATGTATACATCCTATTATTTGCATATAATTATTACATGTACATATCATCCCGTGTATAGTTTTTCAAATGCTTCACATGTATCATTGTAATCACTTTTAGTCACTGTATACCATTTGTTGCACGGCACGATCATGCATTACATATTATTCATAAATCATTCTAACTCCTTGCTTTTCAGCTATTATAGAACATTTGCTTGGGTGGTTAGGGGATCCCAATAGTTTTCTAAGGAGCGATCAAAGTTCACGTGGGCTGACAAAGTTTTAGCATTCTTACCAGAGCATCTAAAGGCATTAGAAATGGCTGGCCCTTCACAATTGAGAGAAGAGACTAGCGCCCTGATTACCCAAGAGATAGATAAAAGGTTTGAAGAGCTGAAAAAAAGGATGCTGGCTGTGATCAAAGAAAGAATGGATGCCATGGCGCTGGTTCTCCAAGTTCAGCTTATGGCAATAGCTCTCGACCAAGTGAAGCCGGCCACAGTTGACAAAGCTCATACAGCGACGGCTATAGTACCTCCATTTTCTTTTGAAACCAGAGGCAAGGGTCCACTTGATTCACAAGTTGAGCAAAGAGGAGATAGGAGGCCTACTCTAGAATGTAGCACTGTGCCTGAAGAGGATAGGGCCCTTACAATCATGCATAAAGATAAAAACTCAGGAAGCCATAACAACAATAAGGCAAATGTTAAGGTTACAGAAGTCTCATCCACTAGAGCAGTTCAGTCCCACCTCACTGTTTTGGGTAGGCCATTATCCTTGCACTTCACCCGTCTCGTCAAGAAAGGGAAGTTACAACCCTTGCCGGCCGGGCCTGCCCCAATTCAAGGATGCCCTAGACATAGAGCAGATTGGTACTGTGCGTATCACAAATATTCAGGGCATAGAATGGACTATTGTCATCCCTTGAGAGATCGCATTCAAGAACTGATGCCAGGCCCAGAAAAGGAAAAGATTGTAGAAGTGCCAACCACGGAAGTAAAGCAAAGGCATTTTTCTAATTTGGGCAGATCTTTGTCCTGGGTCCTTAAGAGGCTGATGAAGGAGGGGATATTACAGCCATTGCCGGCTAGGCCTGCTAGAAGCCAGGGACAACCCGATCACAAGGGGGATCACTATTGTGCCTTCCACCAACACACCGGGCATATCACAGACGATTGCAAGACTTTGAGACATGCTATTCAAGATTTGATTGATTCTAAGAAGATCTCTAACCCAGAAAAGTGAGGGAAAAAGAATGAGATGGATGGTTCTTAGGAATGATAATAGACCATCGACTGCAACATATGAAGACACGCTAAGAGTTGATCGTGGAATCATTAGGCACATCGTTCAAACACACCAGAATCATGAACCGGCCACGCAAAAGCTCGGAAGATTGAAGCTGGAAGGGGCAGAAAAGGTCAAAAAGAGGAATCCACAAGCAGAAATGAAGCCAAAATTTCTAGTCGAAGTTCAATGTCAGTCTTGGTTGGTCAATGTTGTACCAAATCGAGAAGAGGAGGAGTGCGTGTATGTGTAAACTATTAGGATTTGAACAAAACTTATCCTCAAAAGAAAAAAAAGAACAAAAAAAAAAGAAAAGAAAAGAGAAAAATAAAATACAAAAAAAAGAGAAGAGAGAGAAAGAAAAGAATCGATATGTAGATCGGAAAATCATAATGGGGGGCAACCTTTGTTCAAATCCCGTTGATCTACACATGCCCATACTTTGCCATTTTTTTTGACTTCCGAAAAGGACCGCAAGAATTATATCGACTTACAACAGATACGGGATGCTCGATCTTGGGAAAAGACATCATAGGGGAGGTACACCCTACGGCCACTAATGGATGGGGTCATAAAAAAGAATCCAGTAGGTCACTATATTTTCCCATGCCACGTAGGGTTCAAGGACGGAATGACATTTTATGGTTAAGTTGTTCCAAAAGTATGGCATTAAAGACCATTAGTCCTCTCTATATTGCCCTCAAACTAATGGCGCAACAGAGGTTGCTAACAAGAAGATCTTGATCAAGATGGTTCAAAACTACAAGGATTGGGTAGAGCAATGGCCTTTTGCACTTTGAAGCTAGAGAACCGCCATCGAAACCTCTACAAGAGTCACTTTTTATTCCTCCACACATAGGGCAGAAACAGTATGACCAATCAAAATAGAGCTCAAATGTAACACCCCCATACCCCCAGTAAGGAATATTGGGGCGCTACGCGGACACTTACGTATACATGTACATGCATTAGCGGAAGCGATAGCATTATATAGATTAAATTAAGAATAATAAATTGAATTACTACTACACTAGGGCCCAACATGTATTTCATATCAACTACATATATACATATTACTCTTTATACATGTTCATATTACAATTGTTTTCATTTCACTTTACATATGCATTTACATATAAACACTGTACTTTCTATCTACATAATGATGTTACTCAAAACATCACACACTCTGTCTCTATCTTGTACAAAAGAGATCAAAACAAAACTCCTAGTGGCCTGGACCCGCAGATGCCCGCTCACTGCTCCGAACCTGTAGCCTACATGGAAATAAACATCCGTGCTAAGCGATAACGCTTAGTGGGGATGAAAATACTACAAAGGACTTCTTTACGAAGTCACAAATAAATCATACAATACATGTAACAAAATCAACTATCTCATGCATATAGCTCTTATACCTATACCCTATATAGGTTGCATGCTCAGTTATCAAATACTATGAACTCACGTGCATATAACATGTACTCTTTTACTTATTCATGTACACTACAACTTGTACATATCATTTGTTCAAAGATACACTATCATGTGTCCATATTCATGTAAACACACTCATATAATCATACACTTGTATACAGAACTGTAATGTACTTAAACATTACTCTCTTGTACTATAGCATTTATTCAGAACACTTCTCTTTAAACATCTCAAATGCACTACATCACACTAACAAGACAAGCCTGAATTCCTTTCATGGTGGATACGGGTAACTCTGGATACTGTTTAAAGTATCTTACATATGGAGAATTAACTCAAACTCTGTGGAATACAAAGGTATTCCGAACTCTGGGCACAATTAAGGCCAACTCTAGCAGCTGCACTCTAGCCCTTTATAAGCATGCTTATCTATCCACTATAACGGTAATCAGGCTCAATACCAACACACACACTATACACAGATATCAACTCACCAACTAAAATTCAAGTGCATTTATCCAATTCAGAGGCGTGTAATTCATATACAATCTTTAGTAACCATGTTCAACAACTAAAAACATATAACATTTGAATTCCATGCATGCACTCTTATATCACATCATCATATACATGCATTCATAAGTTCATGTATATATATTTATCATGCCATAGCTATCCTTCATTCAATTATACATTGTTACTTTATTAGTTAAATTACTAACTTTAATCATACTCATATGTATTTTCCCATTAACAACTAATTTGTAATCATTTAGGAGCCCTATTCATGTATAAAACGTTAAGGGGAAAGGCAAGGGGTTTACCCATGCCAACCATGGGCTCAAAATGAAGAAAAAAGAGCATAATATAGGTTGTTTTGTCGCGAGGTCGCGACCTGTGTCGCGCTCGCGACAGAGGCTCCGCTTTGGTGCCTCACGAGACTGCTTTTTACCCTAAAGTTATATCATCTAAATGAACCTCTAAAAGTCATTTTTAGGCAAAACATTCTTCTTAACAATTTTTCTCTAAGATGTTATCTTTCAAATGGGACAACGTTTAGGTCATTTGGACATCTATAACAAACGATATGATCTAAAAAATCCATACTGTTCTAGGGAACCCGCCAGAACAGGGTAACCTACGTTCTAATGACTTTTTGGGATACTTAGGGCCTGAATTCGATCAAGCAACCTCTTAGAAATATTTAGATACGGATCTTATCTTTCATATGCAATTGAAATCAACACAATTGGAGTCCTATAACTCTACTTATAATAAATATTATACACAGGGGTCTAATGACAAATAAGCAGAATTTCGCAACATCAAACTCTATTATCAACACAAACACTCAAATGATCAGGTTACATACTTATAAACATATATACACATGTCATGAGCACTGAAAGCAATCAAAATGAACAATAAACCAATATACACTAAAAGAGCAATTGAGCTAGTTAAAGCTCCTCATATACATCTACATCCAGTCGTGGTTCCTTTTAAACACGTATCATTCAATCACATGCCAGGAAAATAAAATCGCACTTGATCCCTACCTCTAGGAACTCGATCACAGCTCTCTATTCAGCTCCAACCCTTTCCTTTATTTTATCCCATTTATTGTTCATAGCTTCCACAAATCACATAGAAAACATTTTGAGTTAGACTTTTTCTCACATTAAATTAAAAACATAAAGAAAAAGGAGGTCAGATCGGAAAACAAATTCAACTTACCTTTAGAAGAGACCTAATCAAGTCCTACTATGCTCTCTTTAAGCCACTTCAAGTGGTTCTCCCTCAAGAACAAATCAAATGAAGAAGAAAAGAACAAAGGCAAGAGCAAGAGAGGAGAACGGCTGAAGGCCAAAGAAAAAGAAAGAAAGAAGAGCAAAAGGGCCAAAGGCAAAGCAACTCACGTAGGAAAAGAGAAAGAAAAGCAAATGAGAAGATGCTCAAACTCTATCCAAAGCCAAAGACCTCATAATTTCCCACTTACCTCATTAAAGGCCAACCACCTCACTTAATACATGTATATCTCTTTTCTTAACAAAATACATACAAGTATTTTGACCAAACCAAATAATATCTTATGCCACATGTCACATCCCTACAAAGCCATGTGTCACTCCCCTAGGACGCCACTTGTCAAACTCCTATGCCGCCACGTGTCACTCTCCTACAATGCCACTTGTCACTCTCATATGCCGCCACTTGTTACTCTTCTATGATGACACTTGTCACTCTTCTATGGTGATACTTGTCACTCTCCTATGACACCATGTGTCAACTCACAACAACTCCAAGTCTCTTAGTCCCACTTATGCAAGCATCTCACGAGAGGGTTCTATCGCGCTCGCGACAGAATGCTCACATCCACTCTAACCAGCTGTAGTTGGAAAACCGCTGGAGTGTTCTGTCGCGCTCGCGACACTCATCGCGCTCGCGACAGAACTCTCACACACAACACCTACTTTTTTGAACAAAAACTCCGTAATTCTTCTAGGGCCATTTTGGGGTGTGACATCAAATCTTTAAAAACAATCATGAAAGCCCAAATTTATGAAGCTGACAGGGCACAACAACGGTAGCAGCAATTGAACAAGTCAGACAAGGACAGGTCATGGGATTATTGCCATGGTCAGGTATATCAGAAAACATTCTACTTGATCATTTGGAAAGACGGCCAGAAAGCATCTGATAAAAGAGAGAGATTCAATTGTCAAGCAAATGAGATCAGGTGTTCCAGGCATACGACATAGGTTTAGGCTAACGTGAGAGGACCCCTTGTCCTTCAAGGATTGTTATCTAAGATAGCAGCAACAGGCAGCGATAAAGATGACTTCAAAGAACTAGTCAACATCGATGAACTCAAGAGGGTCCATGGCTAAAGACTTAAAAATTAAAAGAAGAGAATGAAAGCCCCACGGGTTGAAAATAAAAAAAAAGCGGCTTTGCTAAAAATGGGTGCCTCATCAGGGTGAAAATGTAACACCCCCATACCCCCTGGAAGGATATCGGGGCAACACACGGACACATACGTATACATATACATATACATACACTAGTGGAAGCGATAGCGTTATACACATCCATTTAAGAATAATAAAATAAAATAATACTACACTAGGGCCTAACATGCAATTCATGTTAACTACATATATACATTTATCTTTATACATGCTCATATTACAATATGTTTCCATTTAACTTTACATATACATTTACATGTGATTCTTTTACTTTTATTACATAATGATGTTACTCAAAACATCACCAACTCTATCTCTAACTTATACAAAAAGATATAGCAAAACTTCCAAGTGGCCTTGACCCGCAGATGCATGCTCTCACTGGTCCGAACCTGTACCTACACGGAAATAAACATCCGTGCTAAGCGATAACGTTTAGTGGGGATGAAAATAATGCAAAGGACTTCTTTACGAAGTCACAAATAAATCACACATTTCATCTAATAATCAAATAGCTCATGCATATAACTTTCACACTTGTGCATATCATTTATTCAACTATGCAATAATCATGTGTCCACACCCATGTAAACATATACTTGTATATAAAACTGTCGTGTATTTAAAACATTACTCTCATCTCATGTATTATAACATTTATTCAATGCAACACTTTTAAGCCGTTCATGTTTACTATACAATATTAATAAGCCTGAATTCCTTTCATGGTGGATATGGGTAACTCTGGATACTGTTTACAGTATCTTACATGTGGAGAATTAACTCAACTCTATGGAATACACAGGGTATTCCAAATTCTGGGCACAATTAAGGCCAACTCTAGCAGCTGCACTCTAACCCTTTATAAGCATGCTTATCTATCCACTATAACGGTAATCAGGCTCAATAACAACTCACCTACACTATACACAAATACTTATTCATCACGATGATTCAAATGCATTTATCAAATTCAGAAGCATTTATTTCATGTACAACTTTTATTAATCATGTGCATTTAATAATACTAATAATGCAAGAGGTTTAAAAGATAATTTTAAACCAAACACGGACCAAATGGTGATATGCAAAACTCATCTAAACATATAACAACTCAAAGTAGAAGCAATAGATCAAAACAGGACCAACAAAAAAGGAGAGGGCGTGAGCACGACTCGTGCTCCTGAGCACGACTCGTGCTCCTGAGCACGACTCGTGCTCACTCCCTCCTCTTCTTCTTCTCCTGGAGCACATCTCGTGCTGCCTCTTCTTTCTCTCTGGTTGAGCACGACTCGTGCTCCTGAGCATGACTCGTGCTCACTCCCTCCTCTTCTTCCTCTCCAGGAGTACATCTTGTGCTCCCACTTCTTTTCTATCTTGTTGAGCACGACTCGTGCTCCTGCTCCCTCTTCTTTCTCTCCTGGAGCATGCCTCGTGCTCCCTCTCCCTTTTCTCTCTGGTGGAGCACGACTCGTGCTCCTGAGCAAGACCCGTGCTCCTCCCCCCTGACGTGCTACTCAACACAACTAGGATAACACCAAGCTTCTGAAGAACATGTTTTTGTCGCGATCGCGACTCAAGTCGCGCTCGCGACAGAATCACTTTCTTTCTTCTAAACCCATCCTTGTCCCTTGTCTCCAAAACCCAAACCAACTCCCTCACTTTCACATGGAATAAACTCCTCTATTAACATGCAACTGCCATATAAATCACGCTCATGATCACAATTACACCTAAACCATATAAATTAACTAAAATTTTCAACCACTACATGCAAATCAAATGATTAAAAATCAAACATATCCTCTAAGAGCTATTGAACTAATCAAAGCTCTTCATGCATCTCTATTTACTCATATTACTATTCAAACATATAAATCAAGAACACACACAAAATTATTCAAACACACACACGATCCCTACCTCTAGAAGCTTGAGCTCGGCTCTCTATTCAGCTCTGACCTTTTCTTTGCCTTTATCCACTTTCTTTGCTACAGCTCTTCTTGTACTCTTCAAATCAATCCAAGGGATTCACTCAAAATAGACCAAGAAAGAAGAAGAAAGAACAAAAGAAATGGAAAAAAGAAGAGAACGGTAGAAAACCCAAGGAAGGAAAAAAAACCAAAAGCCAAAGCAAACCAATGTGAGAGAAAGAAAGAAAGAGGCAAATGGTCAAAGCTAATCCATTATTTACTACTCCAATTAATATCACTCACCTTAATTAATTACATACATATCTCTTACCCACTAATTCCCCCCTTTTTTTTAACCAAGCCAAGTGTCTTTTATCCATTGGTCACTTCTTCCATTTTTAATTCATTTAATCCCATAACTTCTTGCCACTTGTCAAGCTCCTACAATGCCACAGATAAAAATTCCAATTTAGTTGACCTACCACAGGAGGGTTCTGTCGCGCCCGCGACGCTTGTTGCGCTCGCGGCAGAAATCTCACACTCAACACTTAATTTATTGAGCCCAAAATTTCTGTAATCCTACTAGGGCCACTTCAGGGTGCTACAAATCTCTCCCCCTTAAGAAATTTCATCCCCGAAATTTCCTCCGATACTGAACAAATAACTCAAACTATATATATATATTACATTTATCAATAAGAGGACTTACCAGGAGATCCAATCAGTGCCTCCACATCTTTAGCAGTCATGGCATAAACAAATGGCTGATCCTCAGTAGGGAATGGCCTCTCAACCGTTTCCGATGTTGGTCCCTCAACTCTACTTCTTCCTCTTCTACTTCTAACATTCCCAGAAGTATTCCCTTTGTCTTTACTCGCTTGTGACGCCAAATTTTCCTTTAACTTGGGACACTGGGCAAGGAGATGTTCCGAACTGCCACACTTAAAACATGCTCCAGTCAGTTTCCTACACTCACCCCAATGACGCCTTCCACAATGGACACACTCTGGTGCTACACTTTTTCTACTAGCTGGTGGCCTTATACTACCAACCGAAGTTAGCATAAACGCTGATGCTTGCTCCACTTTTCCTCTCTTCACTTCTCTAGCTCTGCCAACAGTACCCTCATCTTCTTTTGGAAATCTTTTCTTTTGCTCTCTTTTCTATTTCAACAATTCAGATTCCTCTAGTTTTACAGCTGCCAATACCAAACTATAGTAGTTCACAGGTTGCAAAGCAACCATAGCAGATAGGGGACCCCGAAGACTCTCTCTTAATCAATCCTCAAACTGGCGACATCTAAAATCCTCAGTTAACATACCTTCCGGTACATATTTACTCAAATAAGCAAATTCTTTTTCATATTCCCCAACAGTCATATTCTTGTGCTTGAAAGCTACAAATTCTTTGCATTTAGCATCTCTGTATGCTTTGGTCACAAACTTCTCCTTGAACTCATGAACAAAGAAATCCCATGTGAATTCCACGGGTCTCTGAGGATTCCTCAAAACTAACTTCCACCAGTCATATGCTGCACCCTGCAGCAATGACACGGCGCATGCTACTCTCTGATTCTGAGGGCAACTGATTTCTTGTAAAATCCTTCCTGTCTTCTCTAACCAGAACTCTGCTATCTCAGATTAATCCAAGGATGTCCCATGGAACTCTTCAGCTACTCTCTTTCTTATCAAATATGATGGTGTCTTTAGAGCTGTCAACCTATCCAGAATCTGTACCAACCCTTGTATCAAGTCCGGGTTGTCTTGAATAGGTCTTGCTCTTTCCTCTCTATCTTGTGCTTGTAGATGCAGATCTACTCGAATCGGGTTCACACTACCCGTAGTCTCTCCAACGTTTTCACTCGGGTCGGACTCCATCTATACTCTACAAAACGAAAGAAAAATAACATCTGCATTAAGCCACAACTCTAAACAGACTCTGACATTTAATCTATACTCTACATCTTATAGACCAGAACCTCTAACCTATGCTTTGATACCACAAAAATGTAACACCCCCATACCCCGTGGAATGATATCGGGGCGCCACATGAACACATACGTATACATATACATATACATACACTAGCGGAAGCGATAGCATTATACACATCCATTTAAGAATAATAAAATAAAATAATACTACACTAGGGCCTAACATGCAATTCATGTTAACTACATATATACATTTATCTTTATACATGCTCATATTACAATCTGTTTCCATTTAACTTTACATGTGATTCTTTTACTTTTATTACATAATGATGTTACTAAAAACATCAACAACTCTATCTCTAACTTATACAAAAAGATATAGCAAAACTTCCTAGTGGCCTTGACCCGCAGATGCGCGCTCTCACTGGTCCGAACCTGTACCTACACGGAAATAAACATCCGTGCTAAGCGATAACGCTTAGTGGGGATGAAAATAATAAAAAGGAATTCTTTACAAAGTCACAAATAAATTACACATTTCATCTAATAATCAAATAGCTCATGCATATAACTTTCACACTTATACATATCATTTATTCAACTATGCAATAATCATATGTCCACACCCATATAAACATATACTTGTATATAAAACTTTCATGTATTTAAAACATTACTCTCATCTCATGTATTATAACATTTATTCAATGCAACACTTTTAAGCCGTTCATGTTTACTATACAATATTAATAAGCCTGAATTCCTTTCATGGTGGATACGGGTAACTCTGGATACTGTTTATAGTATCTTACATGTGGAGAATTAACTCAACTCTATGGAATACACAGGGTATTCAAAATTCTGGGCACAGTTAAGGGTAACTCTAGCAGCTACACTCTAACCCTTTATAAGCATGCTTATCTATCCACTATAACTGTAATCAGGCTCAATAACAACTCACCTACACTATACACAGATACTTTTTCATCACGATGATTCAAATGCATTTATCAAATTCAGAAGAATTTATTTTATGCACAACTTTTATTAATCATGTGCATTTAATAATACTAATCATGCAAGAGGTTTAAAATATAATTTTAAACCAAACACGGACCAAATGGTGATATGCAAAACTCACCTAAACATATAATAACTCAAAACAGAAGCAATAAATCAAAACAGGACCAACAGAAAAGGAAAGGGCATGCGCACGACTCGTGCTTCTGAGCACGACTCGTGCTCACTCCCTCCTCTTCTTCCTCTCCTGGAGCACATCTCGTGCTGCCTCTTCTTTCTCTCTGGTTGAGCACGACTCATGCTCCTGAGCAAGACTCGTGCTCACTCCCTCCTCTTCTTCCTCTCCTGGAGTACATCTCGTGCTCCCTCTTCTTTTCTATCTGGTTGAGCACGACTTGTGCTCCTGCTCCCTTTTCTTTCTCTCCTAGAGCATGCCTCGTGCTCCCTCTCCCTTTTCTCTCTGGTGGAGCACGACTCGTGCTCCTCCCCCTGACGTGCTACTCTACACAACTAGGACAACGCTAAGCTTCTGAAGAACATGTTTCTGTCGTGATCGCGACTCAAGTCGCGCTCGCGACAGAATCACTTTCTTTCTTCTAAACCCATCCTTGTCCCTTATCTCCAAAACCCAAACCAACTCCCTCACTTTCACATGCAATAAACTCCTCTTTTTACATGCAACTGCCATATAAATCACGCTCATGATCACAATTACACCTAAACCATATAAATTAACTAAAATTATCAACCACTGTATGCAAATCAAATGATTAAAAATCAAACATATCCTCTAAGAGCTATTGAACTAATCAAAGCTTTTCATGCATCTCTATTTACTCATATTACTATTCAAACATATAAATCAAGAACACACACAAAATTATTCAAACAAACACACGATCCCTACCTCTAGAAGCTTGAGCTCGGCTCTCTATTCAGCTCCGACCTTTTCTTTGCCTTTATCCACTTTCTTGGGTACAGCTCTTCTTGTACTCTTCAAATCAATCCAAGGGATTCACTCAAAATAGACCAAGAAAGAAGAAGAAGGTACAAAAGAAATGGAAAAAAGAAGAGAACGGTAGAAAACCCAAGGAAGGAAAAGAAACCAAAAGCCAAAAAAAACAACGTGAGAGAAAGAAAGAAAGAGGCAGATAGTCAAAGCTAATCCATTATTTACTACTCCAATTAATATCACGCACCTTAATTAATTACATACATATCTCTTACCCACTAATTCCCCTTTTTTTTTTAACCAAGCCAAGTGTCTTTTATCCATTGGTCACTTCTTCCATTTTTAATTCATTTAATCCCATAACTTCTTGCCACTTGTCAAGCTCCTACAATGCCACATATAAAAATTCCAATTTAGTTGACCTACCACAGGAGGGTTCTGTCGTGCCCGTGATGCTTGTCGCGCTTGCGGCAGAACTCTCACACTCAACACTTAATTTATTGAGCCAAAAATTTGTGTAATCCTACTAGGGCCACTTTAGGGTGTTACATAAAACCAAAAAAAGGCATCCTGGGCAAAAATTAGAGGCTCAAGAGAAAATGTCCAATTAAGAAAACCCGAGAGGGCTGATTGGAGATAGGAGTTTGATGCTTGCAAGATCTACTTTGAGATTAGATGTAGTTTTGCATTTTGAATCAATGTTAGATAATGATCATGTATAGAGAAATCATACCGAAATGTACACAATCTTTACGACTATATGTGTTCATTATTTTCTAGTTCATTTAGAAAAAGAGAAATGTTGTTCATTGCTGAATGCATGAAATCTAAATGGCTACACTTTGCTTCTGCTCTCACCATCCGGATGTCTAAGTTGATGAATTCTGCTATCGATTGCGGGACTGAGCACCTACCTCTTGAATGCATTAGTGGGAGCGAAGGAACAATCCCCGATAGATGCTATAATAGTCTTCATCGGCAGCTTTCCTAGAGGCCATGATGTATAGAGGTCAAAACTGAAGATAAAGGTCCATATTGGAAAGATAGATATGCCTCGCTATATCATTAATCCCTCTGAACTATTGAGCACAATGGGCGATAATTTAAAAGGCAGCCTCATGAAGCCCTAAAGAACCCGATCCTCATTCGCTACCTCACCTAATCTGGCAACACATTCATCTAGAAAGTCAAAGGAATCCAACTGATGCCTAGAGAGAAATGTCTCAGAGAATAACTGCTGTTTACCCTAGCTTTAACTTTTCTTTCAGCTGTACCTGAAAGGCGGGAAAGTCTCAAAAAAAAAGAAAGGCCGTTAGAGATGAAAATCATGACCGGCTCTCTAAGCAAAAGTTAGGCCAAAGGGCAGGGTGAAAACCTGGGAACAGGCTGTCTATCCTTGAAAAAATGAATCAAAAGCCGCTGAAATGGGTTGGGTCCATTCCAGACAAAAGTTAGGTATAGGGTTATGTGAAAATCCCCAAAGGGATGCATTTCCCGCTAAGAAAAGCTAGTGTGAAAATCCACAAGGGACATACTACCTTTAAAACAATGACTCTTGAAGCCGGAGTGATAAGGTAATGTTACATCGAATAACTTCCTTTTAGGTAGGTAGTACATGATGCAGAACTTGATTCAGAGTCCTAGGGGCAAGATGCTCATTGACCGGGGGGCAAAGATGCTCACGAGTCTGTTCTCTTTGGGAAGATTATGGATCAGAGTCAGTAAAATCGAGATAATGCTTTTCTAGATCTCCGGGTGCGTCAGAGCAGCCGGGCAGGTGCGCTCAACAAATCCCTTTACCACCTGGGATGTGGTATATCCACTTTTGCATATCACATGCATCTCATGTGCATTCGATCCTTTATGCGTATAGATATGCACACACAATTCTTGTACACTAATCCTTCGCTTATGTCTCGTGTATATAGCTTTATGTGTATATTTCACACCCATGATTCCATACACACACACACAGTCTGTTGTATATGTTGTTGTGTGCATGACTCAGAAGGAAAGGTCCGAATAGACCTTATAAGCAAGGATGATCCAAAGGACGGATTCAGCTCAACATTATCGGCCACGGTATCAAACATAAAATCAAGTGCGTATATACAGAGGTGGAACGCCCACAAGGAAAAGCCTATCCGGACACATCGTGCTCAGGGCAATTCAAAATCACACAAATCTATAGAAAATAAGATCCTTTGAGAAGCCGAACTACCCACGCATACTTTAATTGGAGGCAATCAAATGCAGAAATGGGCCGAGGTACAATTTCATCTCTACATTGGCGCTCTTCTATGCCGAACAGTCGGATCAAGATAAAGTCCTCACGAGAGAAGAATCTCAAGGACCTGCTCCCAAGAGGGAAAAGAATAAGCCTTTCCATGCACACCATGCCGAGAGCAAACAGGTAAGTTTCTCTGTCATTAGATGTACGCTCACACACCACACACAAAGCGTATAAAATCCGGATTTAAATGTATATATATTGCACACACATGATTCCACACACGTGCACAGTGTTTTGTATACATACATGGCTCAGATGAAGGGTCCGAATAGACCTCATGCTTAAAGATGATCCAAGAGATGAGTTCAGCTTAACATTGTCAGATTCATGTACGCCATGCCGGGGGCAATCAAGTAAGTTTCTCTATCATAAGATGTACGCTCACACACATCGCATAATAAGTGTACAAAATCCAAATGCAAATGTATAAGAAAACAAACTCTCAAACCAAAAACAACACAAACCAAATGACAAAACAAAACAAAAAGAAGAAGACATTTTCAAGGCCTTGAAAATCTAATACACTGTAAATACATTCAAAATGTGAAGATCAAAAACAAATAAAAAAACAAAGATAAAAACAAAATAGAAAAATCATCTGCCTGCAGGCAAACAACAAAACTTCCAATCTAATTTTTTCTTTGAGAAAGATCAAATCTTTTTTTCCTCTTTGGGCTCAACATCAAATTCTATCACCCTCTTAAGAAGTACGCATGTCTTTTCAACAAGGAGGCTACGATATATCTGGCATGTCATAGTCAGTACAATCAAGAGAACGGCACCCGTACTTTAGAAGTTTAGAACAGACTTAGCCAAAAAGCCAAGAGGATGACGCTCCACAAATTATCTTCCAGGGGAGCAACCAACCGTCCATTAATGGTGCACCCATCTAACATCGGTCCCCACAGGTATGCATCTTTTATATGCCCTGTACATTTGCTTTTCCCTTTTTGTAGTAAAACAGAAGAGGTCTAGGATAAGCGACAGCAAAGAAAGCGACGAATGGTTCACCATACCGACCTAAGGATGGTCGATAGTTGGATAATGCACTAGCCGGATGGGGGTTAGTAGATCAGATATTATACTGACCGAATGGTGGTTAGCATATCAGATTAAATATCGTACTAGCCGGATGGGAGGTTAGCAGATCAGACATTGCACTAACCGGATGGGGGTTAGCAGATCAGATAATGTACTAGCCGGATGGGGGTTAGCATATCAAATAATGCACTAGCCGGATGGGGGTTGGCAGATTAGACATTGCACTAGCCGGATGTGGGTTAACATATTAAACATTGTACTAGCTGGATGGGGGTTAGCAGATCAGATATTGTACTAGCCGAATGGTGGTTAGCAGATCAGATATTGTACTAGCCGAATGGGGGTTAGCAGATCAGACATTGTACTAGCCGAATGGGGGTTAGCAGATCAGACATTGCACTAGCCGTCTGGGGGTTAGCAGATCTATTGTACTGACCGAATGGTGGTTAGCACATATTACACTGACCAGATAATGGTTAGCATATAAGATGTTACACGGATCAGTTGGAGGTTACCAAGGCTATGCTGTGCAAGCCCAGAAGCGGCTACCAAGACAGAACGTTCAATCACATGCAATACAACAGATCGCAATAGGATTGTAGCTAGAGAACACTACATCTCACAGACACTGCGCGACCCGAGACGAGGCCAGCGGATCACCAGCGATAGAACAGATAGCAATAGAGGTTGGAGTTAGAGACACTGCACCTCACACCGTGCAGGCCGAGACGAGGCTAGCGGTACAAAACAGCCACCGTACAGACCGAGATGATGTTAGCGGGGCGCCAGCGATAGAACAGATAGAAACAGAGGTTGGAGTTGGAGATAGTGCACCTCACACCGTGCAGGCCGAGACGAGGCTAGCGGTACAAAACAACCACCGTACAGATCGAGATGAGGTTAGTGGGGTGCCAGCGATAGAACAGATCGCAACAGAGGTTGGAGTTAGAGACACTGCACCTCACACCGTGCAGGCCGAAACAAGGGTAGCGGTACAAAATAGCCATCGTACAGGCCGAGACAAGGTTAGCGGGGCGCCAGCGATAGAATAGATCGCAATAGAGGTTGGAGTTAGAGACACTACACCTCACACCATGCAGGCCGAGATGAGGCTAGCGGTACAAATCAGCCACCATGCAAGCTGAGATGAAGTTAGCGGGGCGCCAGCGATAGAACAGATCGCAATAGAGGTTGGAGTTATAGACACTACACCTCACATCGTGCAGGCCAAGACGAGGCTAGCGGTACAAATCAGCCACCATGCATACCGAGACGAGGTTAGCAGGGCGCCAGCAATAAAACAGATTGCAAATAGAGGTTATAGTCAGAGAATACTGCACCTCACAGACTCTGTACAGGCCGAGACGAGGCTAGTGGATCACCAGCGAGACAGATTAGCTACCAAGCAGACCGAGACTAGGTTAGCGGAGCAGCCGCAATAGAACAGATCGCAAATGGGATTGTGGTTAGAGAACACCGCATCTTGCAAATGCCGTGCAAGCCGACCGGAGGTGAGTCGCAACATTCCACACAGTAAAAAGGCAAGGGCTGCCTCAGGTACGTATCTCTTTCCTTCTTCTCTGAATTTTGGCTCATCTAGGCACTAGTGCACTAGTTTCCCCAAAATTGGGGGCAATTATAAACACCATGCCCTGAGGTAGTCCATATCAGAGTTACCTGATGAAGAGATCAATGTCTATTTTCAGATAAATGGATCGAATTCGGAGGTTTTCTTCCATCGGTTTCACAAGGATTAAAGTCTTTCTCTCTATAGCGTGAGATTTTTAAAGAGTTTGGGAAATTTAGCTTGAAAATGAGATTTTGCTCAACAAACAGGAAGCTCGTCGAAGGTAGGACGCCCGTCTCTATTTTGTGTTCCCCATCTCTCGGATAGACGGGCCATCTCTTGTGTTTTAGAGACGGCCGTCTGTAGTATGAGTGACGGACACGTGTCCGCATAGAGACGGCCGTCCCTAGTCTCGTGCCTCGGTCCGTCTGTCGTCCAGATTGCCACGCGTGTTCTTACCGACTCCCGTCAGTTGTTCTTGGGATGGCCGTCGGACGTGGATCTGATCAGATAATGCCAAATTTTGTAAATTTTATCTGATAAGTTTAATATCTTTTGAATTTGAATTGGATTGGGGCAATTAATTTGGCTAAAAACTTAATTTCAAAAATACTTTTCAAATTCAAACTTTAAATTGATATTTATCTCAATTATCTTCTAAACTCTATAAATAGTGGATTAAATTTCATTATTTGGGGTTTACAAATTTTTAAGGGGAAAATCTTTTTGTGAGCAATTTACCAAAATTCAAATTTAATAGTTTTTCTCAAGATGTCTATTTTCAGTTGTTTTTTTTGATTCCATAAAAATTTTTTCAACCTTTCTACTCTTTTTTCAATTATTACTTGCGAATTAAGATAATTTGAGGTAACAAAATTCATTCGTTTCCATTAATCCGGCTAATTCCAATATTTGAATCGCTTTCAGACTTTCGAGAAAGAAAAATATAAATTTTCTTGATCCATTTTTTTTATCCTTGTGAAACGTGCGGGACTGAAGTCATTCGATATCCACCCAGAAGGTAAAATCCGAGGGTAAACATTCTGGATTAATATTTGTGTAATTTAATTGAATTATATTAATTGTTCTCATTTTTAATAAGATTTTTTTTTCATTTAACAAAGAATTTCAAATCATAATTTTGAAGTTTTCTCAATTTTCTGAAATCAGGGGTGACCGACGGGCAGAGCGATCACCGATGCCCGTCTCTAGTTTGAGAGACGGGATGTGGATGATGCACCACTCCGTCCGTCGGTCACACGAGGGACGCCCGTCGGTAATGTGCAGAAGGCCGTCCCGGGCAAATTCCCTTGTTTTTAACTTGTTTCTTTTACTTTTCTATTTCTTTTTTTCTTTTAACTCATTTCCTTTAAAATTTCTTGTTATTTTACTTTTCTTTACTTTACTTTATTCTTGATTTTGACACTGACATGTTTATTTTTATAAGTTATTATCTGACCATTTTGGATGTGTTGGAGTTGTTAATGATGGTGGCTGTGCAAATCTGAGGATTTCCATCCGAGTTCTTTCTTTACCCTTATTTTTTTTAATTCATTTTATTATGAAAATTGTTTAATCTCACTAAAGTAAAAATGGCCAAATGTTTTATAGTAATTAATTTGGAATTTTTCAAAAATCGGGGGCCAAAGTCCTATTTTTAGCCAATAAAACCGACACTTCTCAAAAATTGACTTGTAATAAATATGCATGGTAGGACCAATGTCCTCATTTCAATGAATATCTTGATTTTCTGTATGATTTACCTATCATTTTATGGGGGTTGTATTCCGTCCCTAGTGTTATTGTAATTTATTTTCGTGTATTTTATTTTGTGTCAATTTACTGTTTTATCTATATGAATGGATTGCGCTTTAATTAACTGCATTATATTAATCACGGTACAAATAAATGAGAAGTCCCGAACCCACTCTGGTCTTGGGCTCAATGAGGTTAGAGGTCTATCTCAATGTTTCATTGGGATGGAACCTCAAAAATATCTCTTGTTCCCCACCAAAAGGCCTAATCTAAATAATCCTATGTTCCAGGGGGTTAGAGGATCATCCTAATGCTCTATTGGGCTGAGACCTCCAAGATCCCTCTGGTTTGCCCAAAATGGATATTTACGCGCTGTGTAATCCTAGGTTCCACGAGGTTAGAGGGTCATCCTAATGTTCTATTGGGCTGGCCCTCCAAGATCCTCTTGGCTTACCCAAAATGGATATGTATGCGCCGTCTTAGGCTCGCTGAGGCTAGACAACCCTTCCCAATGTTCTATTGGGTGGCGACTCCAATAAACCTCCTTGTTGCACAATATAGATGCACTTGTGATTCGTTACAAGTTTTAACAAACCTCATCCCGATCACCCTGAAAGCTGCCTGTTCGGGGCACCCCGGGGTTCGGCGCGCGTCACAGTTAGCACGATGGCGGCACTACCATTCTACGGAAGGTTAGCACGACCACTTCAAAAGGGTTAGCACGATGATGGCACTACCACTCCACGGAGGGTTAGCACGATCACGACACTACCACTTCAAATCTCAGAAGGGTTAGCACAATAGCGGCACTACCATTCTACGGAAGGTTAGCACGACCACGACACTACCACTTCAGAAGGATTAGCACGATGACGGCACTACCACTCCACGGAGGATTAGCACGATGACGGCACTACCACTTCAAATATCAAAAGGGTTAGCACGATGGCGGCACTACCATTCTACGGAAGGTTAGCACAACCACGGCACTACCACTTCAGAAGGGTTAGCACGATGACGGCACTACCACTCCACGGAGGGTTAGCACGATCATGGCACTACCACTTTAAATCTCAGAAGGGTTAGCACGATAGCGGCACTACCATTCTACGGAAGGTTAGCACGACCACGGTACTACCACTTCAGCACTTCAGAAGGGTTAGCACGATGATGGCACTACCACTCCATGGAGGGTTAGCACGGTCACGACACTACCGCTTCACATCGCATAAGGGTTAGCACGATGGCGGCACTACCATTCCACAGAAGGTTAGCACGATCACAGCACTACTGCTTGAACAAAGATTTACATGCTTACGGTAAATACCACTTCAACGAGGAATTACACGATCACGGTAACTCGATTTAGCAAAGAATAACATGCCGACAAGCAGGCAAATAACCACCCCAACAACATCGTCTAGTCTGGAAAAGACAGCATGTAACACCCCCATCGCCGCCCCCATTGGAAGGACGCCGACGGGCGCGCTACCCGACGCTCACTCACACAGATATGCACATGCACAACGCGGAAGCATACATTCATACATAACATACATACAAAAATACGGGTTAATTAAAAACTTGACTTAACATGCGGGCACAGACTGATCATGCAATAACTCACACACACGCAGGCACTAAGCGGAAGCATAAAGCGGATGGTAAAACAAAGGAAACTTTAACATAAAAACATACTAACGTTTACATTACTCAAAAGCAATCTCACGAATCTTACATATAATTACATATATACAATACTACAGAAACACGAAAACTGAAGTACAGAAGCTGAACAAAAAACAAAACTTCTAACTTCAAAATGGCCGACTAGCAGAAGTGCGACTCGAACAGAACCAAACCTGCCACCTGCACGGAAAGGAAATCCGTGCTAAGCGATAAACGCTTAGTGGGGAGAACACACAAGAATATGGACGGCCATTCACAATGGTCGCCAAGGCATAACACATTCACAATGGCAAATGCAACAGTCAAAAATACATATATAATTAGGCTTGCATAGTAAAGGCATTAATTCGAAAACTCACAACCATAACCATAAACTTATGTCAAGAATAGGCCAAAATAGACATAATACAATACACGATACAAGTATCATCATGCAGAACTACATACTATATCACATGCATAAACCTACAATGGTATCAAATATCAGTACCTTACCGTGCGAAGTCACCTGAGATTTACACATGCAATTATCATAACCAAGTACCCATGCATGAACTGACAACCCAATCCAATGCGACACAATTACCATATGATAACGCACCCAACTATCATGTTAAGAATACTAACTGTCTAACATACTTTGACATGCCATACACACACTAGCCAAAATCCAAGGGACGACATCCAAAGCACCACATTACCGCTGCGTAACTCTGATATATATAAAATATCAGGCCGAAAACACTCTAGTAGTGGAGACCAAAGACATAATCACATAACATCACATTCATATCATCACCATGAAGAAAATACAGTTAAATCTTACATATTTATAGCCACAACTGCTTCGGTTCACATGCTTATATATAACAAAACCATGCTGAGTCACATACATAAATACATTAGTTGAATCACCCTAAAAGCATTCAGAAACTTATAACACATCACAAGACTAATACGAATAATGGTGTCAGGTATCCAATCATGCTTACCATATAAAGACATACATTCCGAAGCTCAAATCCACGTTCATATACATATAAACTGATTCCTCAAATCATTACTATGCTCATTCGGATGTCATATTCTTACGGTTATTCCAAAGTAAAACAACCCAACAAAGCACCTGCTGACTCACAATAGTGGATAACGAGTGAACTGATAGTACCTTACGGGTACAAATCGGCCAAAGGGTACCTTACGGGTACGAATCGAAAACCATTTTATTTTGTCACAATAAAAACATTTCACTGAGGGGGATCTTAAACAAGATCCAAACACATTAAAAAGGATTGCGAAGATCCGCACACATAAAGGGTTCGCGAGGAACCAAACGGGGGACCTGATCAGGGTCCAAACGTCCAAAGGGCTGCAACTAACGGGACATTAAACAATTAAACAATGTTCTAAAGCATATCAAAAATCAGGTATGGAAGCACTACCATGCCAATGATTATCAATACAAAATCCTAATCATGCGGTAGGTGAGGATAACTAAGTATAAATCATGCATAATCCAAAATTACATTTAAGCTTAACACATTGAGTTCAAAGGCTAAAGCATAATAATGCATTCAGACATCAACCATACTATTCAAATAACTTTGGCATAGCATAATATCAATCATACCTCATACAATTCATATTCTGAAGCATGCAATAATTCAATCGATTACATTATAGCACTACTCAATATACTAATGCATGTCAGGAACACATGTGGAATCATATTATGCCAATGACTAATAACGCATAATCTTAGTCGTGGAATGATACAAGAAACTCTTAAGCATGGTAGAATTATTCTTAGAGGAGGATCAGATCAAGAATAAGCATAACATATTGTTAATCACAAATAAATTAGGATAACCATTCATATAAACAAGGTAATATAGCACACCATAGGGGAAAAAGCCATAAAAACATTTGAAAGTCATTTTATAACAAAACTAGTCACTTGGGAAACAAGGCAAAACAGAAAAGGCCATATAAGACCATATAAAAGTATGACATGAATCATACAGCAGTATAAGTCCATACAGAAAAAATAGGAAATTCATTTTGGTTGAAACTGGGCTAATTCGGAAAAATGGGGCTGAAGGGGGGTCGGTCACGAGCCATGTCACGACTCCTGACTAGCCTCAAAGGAGGGTCACGAGTCGTGACTCTATGTCACGCCTCGTGACATGCCTCACAAGGAGTCACGAGCCGTGACTCTAAGTCACGAGTCGTGACTTGCCTCTCACAGGGCAGTCACGCCCCGCGACTGCTTTCAGCCCGCCGAAGAGTCACGCATCGTGACTGGGAAACAGAGTCACGTGTCGTGACTGGGAGTCACGACTCGTGACTTGCCTCACTCAGGGCAGTCACGACACACACGAACACTGGAAGCGAAAATTCCACCAGAATCGCGATTTTCCGTTCCCAGCATGCCCAGAATTCAAAGAACTCGACAAAATCAGTTTCAATTTGATTCAAAACACTACCAGTCTCATCTTACCTTCCAATCGATCTTCCATACATCAAAAAATTGAAGTAACACCAACTTAATTCAACATCAAAACAACCAAAATCATACATGAACACATTCATTTCCCTCAAGAACAGGAACCCTAAAAGTTACGCTAAGTTCAAATCCCAAACTCAGTACCTTCAATTAAATCCTTAACATGCATTACTAACACATCTACTCACATAAATCATGCATATACACATTCCAAAACACACCAAATTCCAGAAATTAAACAATGTAAACACATTTACAACCTAAGTGAGAATTAGGGCAGAGACATTCAATAATTCACAGACTGAAATTGAAGAACACAGAAGCTCCCAAACCTGGAATTAAAGATCCAAAAATGGCACTTTAAGCTTCAATCCTCAATCCAGTACTTGTCCTTAAGCTTCTTCTTGCAATCCAAAGCTTGCACAAACAAGAAACCCACAAAATCCTTAGTCCAAACCCTAACTGAAGTAAAACCAATAGAAGAAGAAGAAGAAGAACAGCATGCAGGAAACCTTAACCCAACTTACCTCTTCAAGCAAAACACACTCCAAGCCAAACACAACTCCAAGCCAAAAGTGAAAGAAAGGAAAAGTAGAGAAAGGAGAAGAGAAGAAGAAAGGAGGCGTGAGAAGAGGGGACGGGAGAGCCAAAATCTGTGTTCCCTCTCTCTTCCTCTTACTTCTTCTTTTTCTTCTTTCAATGCCCACCTACCAAACCCACATGGCAGCTCCCAATTGGACCACAAAACCCACTTAGACTTTTCCAACCATGGCACTATACACTCACATGCACCCAATCCTTTCTTAAATAAATATCTCATGCCAAGGTACCAAACTCACACTTCACTAGATAAATGCCACAACCAAAACACCCTACAACCATATACCACAAGCACACTCTAACATTTTTCTTCTTAACATACTTAATTAATTATTTGCCATTAGGTCCTTATTATCCAAATTTCTCATGCACAAATTACAGAAATACCCTTGCATTCCCGACTTAGCATACACATTCCGACCAGGGCTATTTTGGGGTGTGACATAGCTGCCTCAGGTACGTGTCTCTTTCCTTCTTTCTTTGAGTTTTGGCTCACCTAGGCACCTATGCACTAGCTTCCCAAAACTGGGGGCAACTGTAGACACTGGGTACTGAGTCAGCCTAGATCAGAGTTACCCAATGATGATTAGATGCCTGTTCGCAGGCAAAAAGGTTAAAAGTGATGATTTCCTTGTTAAATTTGCATTTTAGAATAAAAAATAAAAAATAATAAAAAATGTGTTAAAAATTAAATTTGAAAAATGGAATTTGAAAATTATTGTGTTTTTAGTTAGATTTAAAAATAAAAAATAAATAAAAAAAATATTTTTCGGCCGCATCGGTGCGCTGCGGCAACTCGGAGGTGCGCGGGGCTCCTTTGCGCGGCACTCGGGCTGCATCGCCCGTGCGCAAGGCATCGCTCCGTGCTGGACGAGCGTGCGCGTTGCCAGCGCGTGTGCCCGACTCCCGTCGCGCGCACTGGCGGGCATCGGTCGCCCCTGGTCTGCCGCAAACGCGTTTTTCGCCCATTTTTTCCCTATTTCTTGATTTTTTTTTTACTTTTTCACCTTTTTTTTCGGGATTTTTAATGATAATTTCCTTTTTTTGCGCCCAAATTAAGGGGAATTTGATAAAAATCCTATTTTCTTCCTTAATTAATGATTTTTTCCACTTTTGCTCATTTAAATAGAAAAATGTAAAAAAAAGAAAGGGGCAATTCTCTTTTGATCAAAAATTTTCATTTTTCTTTTCTTCTTCTTCTCCATGAATTCTCTCTACATTTCTTTTATTTTTCTTCTCCAAATAAAAATTATTAAGGTTAAAAATTCAATTTTTAATCAATAATTTTTCTTCAGACAAAGAAAATAATTTTTTGTTTTTGAGATTTGATTTTTTTTATTATCAATTATAATTTTTGAAACCAAGAAAATAATTCTTTGTTCTTGGGAATTAAATTTCTTTTCTACCATTTTTTTACAATTTTAATCAATAATCATACTTGAGATAAAGAAATCAATTCTTTGTTCTTGAAAATTAATTTTGTTTCTTCTATTATTTTTAAACAATTTTCCTTTGGGATGAAATTTCAATTTTTATTTTTATTTTTACTTTGTGAATCAAAGCAAGGAAAATCAATAATATTTTTTCCTCCATCGAATCCGAAATCTGAGGGTAAATATCATATGCTGGATCTCGTAATTTAATTTTTCTTTTATTTACTTTTGTTCATATTTAATTAGTAATCACCTAGATCTTTTAATTTATCATTTATTTATTCATTTTATGTGATTTTAGATATAGATTTAATATTTTTAATATTCTTTTGACTTTATCTTATTTATTTGTTTGTTCTTCCTTTTTGTTATTATTATTATTATTGCATCATTTTTTTCATTATCATTATTATTTTATAATAATAATAATAATAATAATAATAATAATAATAATAACAATAATAATAATAATAATAATTATTATTATTATTATTATTATTATTATTATTATTATTATTATTATTATTATTATTATTATTATTATTATTATCATTGTTATTGTTATTGTTATTTTATTATTATTATTATTATTATTATTATTATTATTATTATTATTATTATTATTATTATTATTATTATTATTATTATTATTGTTGTTGTTGTTGTTGTTGTTATTATTATTATCATTATTATTATTATTATTATTGTTATTATTATTATTATTATTATTATTATTATTATTTTCATAATTTATTTTTTTGTGTTAATTTATTAATATGCTAATTTATTTGTTTTATTATGTTAGTTAATTTATTTGTCATCCATAAAGCATATTTTATCTATTTTAATTTGTTATCTATTATTTTATATATTTAATTGATTTTTTAATTTAATTACTAACATCAATTTATTTGTGTATTTTTGCTTTAATACTTATTTTTGTCATGTTTGAGCATCCATGCAAACGAAGTAGGAGATTCGAAGACTTATCTTTTTATTGTATTTATTATTTTTCCTTTATTTGTATTTTTAATTTATTTGTCATGTAATTATTAATAAAATCATTTATTTTATGCACGTTTAATTAAAAATCACACAAATATTTTTATAAATAAGTTGGGTTATTTCTAATAAAATGGGACCAATGTCCTAGTTTTTCCATCCAAAATAAATTGTCACATTAAAATTATTTTTTCTAACTATGCATGCGAGGACCAATGTCCTTAACCTTAATAAATACCCTGTTTTATGTATCATTTACATTTCATTTACATTGGGGGTTGTATTCTGCCCCTAATTTCGTTGTAATTTATTGTATTTCTATTTACCTTATTTTAATATTGCTTTTATTT
The DNA here is from genome assembly GCA_947683425.1 of Excoecaria cochinchinensis. Taxonomy (NCBI): domain Eukaryota; kingdom Viridiplantae; phylum Streptophyta; class Magnoliopsida; order Malpighiales; family Euphorbiaceae; genus Excoecaria; species Excoecaria cochinchinensis. The sequence continues at coordinate 1,065,828 of CANTUQ010000192.1, forward strand.
ACTATTTTATTATGTGATTGATATGCGCTCTAATTATTGCATTGAAAATGAATGAGAAAAGGGATAAAATCATAAATTCAAAACTCAATTGTAATTTAATCAAGGTATGAATAAATGGGAAGTCCCGAACCATCTCTGGTCTTAGGCTCAACGAGGTTAGAGGACCATCTCAATGTTTTATTGGGGTGGGGTCTCCAAAATATCTCTTGTTGCCGAAATAGGCCCAATTTGCATAGTGCTAGGCTCCATGAGGTTAGAGGACCATCCCAATGTTTTATTGGGGTAAAATCTCCAAAATATCTCTGGCTTGCCCAAAATGGATGCATATGCGTTGTCTTAGGCTCATTGAGGCTAGACGACCTTTCCCAATATTTTATTGGGTGGCGACTCCAAGAAACCTCCTTGTTGCCCAAAATAGATGCCCTTACAATCTCTTGCAAGTTTGCATGAACCTCTCCTGAATGCCCTAAAAGTGGGCGGTTTGGGGCCTCCCGGGCTTCGGCTAGCGTCACAAGTACCTTTGACCTTGTCTAACCTCGGTAGCTAAAACCACGGCCGTCTTACCACTTCTATTATTACTTCTTCCAACACTGCCTGATTTGTACCCTGATTGGTTGCCATAACCTTTCAAAGCAAAGTTATTTTAGCTTGCTTTCTTTGCTAAGTAAGCCCCCTCAGCCACCACAGCAATGTCCTTAAATGACTCCCAGTCCCTGAGCCCCTTAAAGCTGAGTAAATCCCTCAAGTAAGGGCAAAAGTTCCTGATAAATAGCCTGATTTGGTCAGCAATGTCAGGCTTTCTCTTCATCTCCTTGACCCTATTTCTCCATCTTATAAGGTATTCGTGGAACGACTCATCATTCTTTTACTGTAAAAGCTCGAGGTCCTTTAAGGTGACCTCCATTCTGGTGCTGCAATCGTACTACTTCATAAACTCTTCAGTCAAAAGGTCCCAATCTTCCTTTGACCTCCTGTCTAACCCATGGTACTAGTCCACAGCCGGACCCACCAGACTAAGGAAGAAATATTCCACCTTTTATTTCTTTGTCAACCCTGTGCCTTTCATCACCAGGGTATACTGCTTAATATGTGCAGATGGGTTCGAAGTACCATCGAACTTTGGCAGCTCAGGCATCTTGAACCTTTGAGGCAAAAACTCTTCATCCCCTAGATCTCTATCTTCGGGGTTGATCCCCTTTCCAACTGATAGCATGCGAGTGATTGCCTCAATCTGTTGCCTCATCCCTCTCATTGCCTCATCTTCTGCCTTGGGTGCTCTACCCCTCACAACTTGAGGCGCTACTGCCTCCTGATCTCTTTCCTCCATTATAAAGTCCTCCTCGGGATTCGGGATCCTTGCCCTTCTTAGCTCAATTGGCACTAATGCTCCATGCTCATTGATGGGTTAGTGGACAGCATTATCAACAAGAGGAGCCTCCTCGCGAGCAGGCAATTCACCTTGGCCCCCAGCATGGACTATCGGTGGTTGTGGAGTAGTAGGTGATTGTGCAGCAGGAGGATGAGCAAACCTATCGGCCATGGCGCCCATCTTTTCTAACATTCTCCGCTCAAAATCCTCTAGTCTCCTAGCAAGGCCTTGAGTGGTTAAAGCTCCGATCTCCTCTGCCATTGATGATTCTATGGATGATTCCTTGGTCGTTGAGAGCGGTTCAGAATTCCAATCAGACACTAATTCTATCAACCCAAGGGGCATATCTATCCTTACCAGCCGACCGTCAAAACTTCTAGTCCACTTAGGTGAATCTATGATGGCTAAAAGATTTGAACTGTTAGAATGATGTATGAATGATATATACAATGCATGATCATGTTGATGCAATATAGTCAATCACATACAAGCAGGTAGATCTTTCCAACCTTGTTGCTCCCACATAGGGGGTCATACAGTCTCTTTCCTAGGTGGGCTTGACCCACGGGTCAGCGGGGAACCCAATGGGTGCGTATGGTGCGTGGTGGGAAACCAACAGCATAACACTCTTAATTTAAAGCACATGCATATGAGTTTTGACCATTATGTATTTGGACTTTTCAAACAGACTAAAAATGGGCCCACCGGGGCATGAAAGCCTTTGATGAGTGTCCAGTTAATATGTTTGAATTTGTTCAATATATAAGGACCCACGTAGCAAGCACATTGTTAGGGTACATATCACCTAGTGGAGGTTTTTGTTGCCATTATATGAGATTTGGTCAAGGGTGGTGTTACTTTACGTCTACCCAGGCATGGTCCCTGCCAATGGGTCTAGCTCATCACGAGCATAACGACCCATTGGGTCTCCATTTGATATACCATAAAGGTACGAGGCTTGGGCTGGTGATTATCCTTAACACTTCCCCACATTGAGTGAACGTAGGGTCATACTTCGGGAATGGATTGGGGTTAAGAAAGGCACCAAACTAGCATAATTCTAAGGCTCTAGCATGGATACAATGCAGTTTTTTAAAAAGAGGTAGAATTTTAATTTTAAAAATCCAATTATATTATTAACCAAGACAGTTTCGAAGCAAAGTTTCAGAGTCCCCAGTGGAGTCACCACTGTGACGCGTGCCGGACTCGACCAATTCCTGGGAACCTGCTTTTAGGGCCCGAGAAGGGTTTGCATCTTTTGATCTTGGGCAATCATGAGATATTTTGGACACCTCTTTCCAATAGAACACTGGAAAGATCATCTAATCTCATGAACCTTTTAGGCGCCTTTGAGGTATTTTTGAGTCGCCACCCAATTTATAAGAAATTGGGAAAGTTTGTCTAACCTCAGAGGTCTTAAACCAGAGAAGGTGTTCGGAACTTCTGTAACACCCCTTACCCGTACGTAGTAAACCATACCGTGAACCGGTGGTTCACGACGACGGTCAAGGGCATTATCGAAACAAACATGAAAAACTTATAAACCTTTAAGCTGAAATATGAGTTATAAAATTTCTTTCATTTTCAAAAACACATTATAATTAACTATGAATTCATTACACAATCACACTATAAAGTATACTTCTTTAGAATTTACTACAGATAGATCATTTACATAACAAATATCACTTTTACAAAACTTATAATTTAAAATTACAAATCTTGCATACATTCTGAAGACTATACAAATCCTACCCTAAAATCTCTTTATAATCTTGCATTGGCCTGGACTACTGCAGAAAGACTCTCAAACAATCTGATTAATAGTACCTACACGGATTAAAAGAAAATACGTGCTAAGCAAAAAGCTTAGTGGGAAACACATAAATATGGACGACTACTAAAAATGGCCGTCAAATAAGTTCAAAGAAAAGCATAATATAGAAAATATAATCATATCAATAATAACAAATTAGATACTTTCAAGGAGGACATCAACATAACCACTTACTTCGCATATCAACTTTAACAAATCACCTATACATTATCACACTTTTTCACATCGTATACATGTCACTTTGTTCACTTATTCACATTCCTTTCAGTTTCCAAAATTCATTTCACACATCTTGCTTAGTAGATGCCTTATCATGTAATTTATCCAATCAACAAGGCATTTAGATTGCAATAACAAAATACATACTTTCGTGCAAGTCTTCACATGTATTCATCAATCCATAACTTATTATTTGATTCACATACTCTTTTTCATTTAATGCCTGCTAAGTCAAGGGGGTGGATAACGAGTAACACATAGATACCCGAAGGTACCAACAATACTTTCTTAACGCATGGATACCCGAAAGTATCAAAATCATTCTTTTCTTTTTGTTTCAAAAACATTTTCACATGGGATCTTAAACAAGATCTAAGACAGAGGGATCACAAAGATTCAATTGGAGCAACTGATCAGGGTCCAAATCACAGAGGGTGTAGCTACAAAGACTCTATTAGGCATGCCTAACTATCCACTACTTGACTAACACAGGCTAAACGCATACTTATTTCCTTTAATGATGTACATGTTATATTTTAATACTTTTTCAGAAGCACATAATTTTATTGTAGTCAAATAATAATCATATGCATAATTCATTTATAAACTAATAGCTCCTCTAAAATATAACAAACCATAACCTTTAATTACAATCATATCTTAGTTTTAAACATGTTTAAAAATTCATTTCAACTATAGCTTACATGGTATAGCATATCCTGATTTACACAATATGTCATATATAAATCACAAGTCAAAACCCATGTCCAATAGCTCAAACAACATACATTTATAGCCTAGGAAAGAGTCGCGCTCGCGACAGAAAACTAGATGGCCTATATCGCGCTCACGACAAAGCCATGCATCACACTCCAACAACACCATTTAAGTTCCAATGGCAGCAACACTTGATCACACTCATGTCCATTCTCAATTAAATACAACTTCACATAAAAGCATATTTATTCTTATAATGCCCATAAATAATTTCATAAACATTACTTCCCCAAATTCATACCTTAAATTCAAGAACTCCAACACACATCTCTCAGACTATTCAATCCATTAGGAATCATTCAATATCTAGACAATCATATAAAAACCATTCGACACACGAAATATTCATTTCTTTTTCAGTTTATGACACACCTAAAATAATCATTTACTTCAAACTTAACATCATATACAAATTTTAAACTATAAATAAGCCTACTCGAGACTTATATCATTAATGGCTCAACCACATTTATTTTTAACAAGTACCAAGGCATTAACAGAGTTCAGCTGATACATTATCTTTTATGTCTGAATAAGTTTCTATGCTTTGGTTCGGACTTGGAAGGATATTCCAAGCTTCCTAAGTATCCCAAAAGATTAAGAATCAAAACCCCGTAGTTTTACTAGTTCAAAAACTACAAATTATAGAATTTCACTTCAAATCTCCTAACAGAATTTGCATCAGGTCAATATTGAAAGAATTCGAAAGTGTTCGACTCATTAAACTTTTAAGTACCTTAGTTAATATTCTTATTTATAACCTTAGTTTCTTACATTCCTAAGTGATATCTATTTATTTACTCTTTTACAAACTCTAAACATGTGATGAATATGTCTCATAAAGTTCCGATGAAGTTCGGGTTTATTTCAGAAGGGAAAACATAACAAAATATACAAACTAGAAGAGGGTAAAGGTAGGCAAGGGTTCCTACCAACCCAAAGGTTCAAAATAAGAAGAAAACCACTTGTTAAGTAGGTTCTGTCGCGCATGGTCGCGCTCGCGACAGAAGCCCCCTTCAGGTTTCTCATGAAGACAGGTCATAAGACTGCTTTCCACTTCAAACTTCAACCGTCTAAACCGACCTCTAAACCTCATTTTTAGGCCAAATGTCCTCTTAACAAATTATCCTTAGGATGATAGCTTTCATATAGAATAAGTTTCAGGTCATTTAGACACCTAAATCATCAGATATGATCAAAATAACCTATACTGCTCCTTTGAACCCCGGCAAGAGAAGATACCTCTTCTTCATGACCACTTTTGGGACACTTAGAGCTAAAACTAGCTCACGCCTATTTCTAAGACATTTGTAGGAATATGTCTTCGCTTTCAAACATTACTAGTCTTATACCATTTGGACTTCGAAAACTCCAGATACAACCTAATAACCAAAAAGTGGTCAGGTGTGTTCTAACACAAATTTTCACCCAGAATGCTATTCACATGCACAATTTAACAATTTAAACCAACACTCACTACTATCATCATATATTATCAACAACACATTCGAGTAACTTATATAACACATGAATATATTCAAACTCATATATAAATAAAGAGTTTCCAAACCTCTTTTCCTTTGCTCCCTAATTGCTCAAATGACTGCACAACCCCTTTGTCTTCTTACTCCTTCTTTAGGTTCTCTTGTTGCCTCCAAACAAAACAACCAAAATTCAATGTTACACATACCTCTACTTATCTTTAAGGAGAAGAGGAGAGGAAGAGGGAAAAGAACCAACCACTTAACTTTCCCAACCAAATCTTGCATCCAATTACTTGAAACTTGAAAAATCCATCTTAGACTTAAATTATAGGAATTGGCGTGAAGAAGGAGGAGAAGAGGTTCTCTCTCTCTTTTATTCCCTCATTTTCCCGGCCAATAATGGCCTATAAGCAGTTAAAAGGGGGTTAAACAAAGCCATTAATTCAATCTTATCCCAAGCGCCACATGTCACCATTTTGTTGGTCCTATAAAGATTTTTATGTCAAACATATCTTTTAATCCCTTTCTTACTTCCTTTCTCTCAATTGGCATTCAACTTTTCTATTTCATACATTGGCCTACATAATTTAACTAATTCATTCAATTTAATCCATAATTATAAAATGACCAAAATACCCTTACCCTTACCCTTTATAAATAAAATCGGTCATGTCCTTTATTACAATTAATCACTTCCATCATCCAATTACACATTTTTAATCACCAAAATAATTCTTTTCATGTCGTTTAAGGCACGATGATATAATTGTCCAATTTACTGAAACTTATCAAAACTTTCAAATTAATGACAGTTGTGTCCTTTTTAACACCTCCGTCCCTATCTCAAACACATTCGGTTTTCGCTACACTCTAAACTTATCCTAATCCGAATAGGGTGTATTCGGGGTGTTACAACTTCACTCTTATTAATGCCTTAAGTTAAGTTATAAATGAGTTTTTAGCAATTGAAATTCCATCTCTCATCTCACGCGATCATGCAATAAATTTAAAGCGCATTTCAAGCATTCTTGAAAAAGCAGTAAAGAAAGCAAGAAACAATGTGATAAAAAATTACAAGTGAAAAAAATGGGACAGAACAATCCCCCAAAATAAAAAGGCATAAATAAATAAATGAATAAACCAAATGAATAAAATAAACTTTCATAAATCGGGATATTATTTAAAATAGGAGCTTTGGTTCCTTCATGTTCACTTTAGAAAATTGAAGAGTTGTTTTTGGTATAATTTGGAAAAAATCGGGATGAGTGATCCCATTTTAAGAAAATTAACTCCTCTTTTTAAAGGTGAATTTTTATTGGTTGAAATTAGGACATTGGTCCTATTTTATTAGAAAACCCCAATTTATTAATATAAACTTTTTGTGATTTTTTTAATTAACGTGCATTAAAATAAATAACTACATCTATTACATATTACATAATAAAACCAAATAAAAGCAAAATAATAATAATACTAAAAATACTAAAAATGCTAAAAAGATAAATTCCACCAAAATGGTGTCTTCACCAAAATGTTATCTTCAAACCTTCATGGGCTCCCACTTGCCATTGAAAAAAAAAACTCACACATAAAAATAAGTATTGAAATAAAAACACTAATAAAAATGATGTTAGTAAAAAAAATGAATTTAAACATATAACATGTAAAAATGGAAGAATAAATAAAATAACATGTATCATGTATGACAAATCAATTAAATGGCATAATAAAAATCAATTAAATGGCTTAATAAAATGGCATAATAAAAATCAATTAAATGGCATAATAAAAATAGATAACTTAACATATGAACAAACCAACATGCAACATGCATAAAAACATAAATAGTAATAATAATAATAATAATAATAATGATAACAATAATAAATAATACTAACAAAAAATAAAAATAATAATGGTAATAATAATAGTAATAATATATAATAATGATAATAATAATACTAATGATGATAATAATCACAATAATGATAATAATAAAACAAAAGTAATAATGATATTAACAATAACAATAATAATAATAAATAATAACAATAAATAAGATGAACAATCAAGATGTAACACCCCCTACCCATACGTAGGGATACCCATCCTTACGGAGTGAGAAGCTATATGAGTCGGGTGTGTCACCAAACAGATAAAGATACAAAGCATACATTTGTACATAATAAACATACATCATTACGGGGAAATTAAAACTTTCATAAGCATCAGATTGATCCATCATTACAATAGCAAGATTCGTTACAAAAATGTCCTAATCAAAGCCAGAATAAAATAATTACATATCCCAAAAGTATATAAATGCGGAAGCTTTACAAAATAATGGTATAAAGAGAGTTCAGACACAAAAGAACCAACATGCTATAAACAATAAAGCGCTAACACTAAACCCTCTGTGTTGGCTTGACTGGCGACGACTCTCCCAAAAGAACACCATCCTCCGCACCTGCACGGATAAAACACCGTGCTAAGCGATAAACGCTTAGTGGGGAACATGCAACAAAAGAGTGGACGGCCGTTCACAATGGTCTCCAATGCCACACACATACAATATGACAAATGCGGATAATGATACCAACTATATAATTATACTTGCATAATAAAGACATGCATTCAGAAGTTCACATCCACATTCACTTACACTTTAATTAATTTCTCATACTCATCATTATACGCATTCGAATACCATATTCTTGTAATTATATCAAAGCGGAACAAGACAAAAAGAGCACCTACTGACTCACAATAGTGGATAACGAGTAAACGCATAGCGTACCTTACGGGTACGAATCAAAAACCATTTTATTTTTGTCGCATTCAAAACATTTTACAAAGGGGGACCTTAAACAAGATCCAAAACGCATAAGGGGTTCGCAAGGAACCAAACGGGGACCTGATCGGGGTCCAGAAAGAATGGAGGGCTGCAGCTAAGAGACTCTATTAGGCATGCCTAACTATCCACTTACTTGACTCTAGCAGGTCATGCATTATTCAAATCATGTTTCCAAGAGTAATACATAATTATACTCACATTTATATCAATGAATCATAAATAAGACATGCATAACCGAATATCATTCAACGGCTTATAACATGCAATATCGTATGCATTACTTATTATTTGGCTAAGTTAAAAATACCTATTATATCATTTGCACATTAAAAACACATAAATGAGGACTAAAGAACTCAAAACAGAAGAAAAAGGAATTGAAAACACACATTTAGGTTTGAAGAAAACAGGAGGGACAGGAGCCTTGAGGGACACAAGTCGTGCTTGAGGAACACGACTCATGCTCCTGCTTCCTGCCAGAGCACGTCTCGTGTTCATGGAACACGACTCGTGCTCTGGCTCCCTACTCCCTCGGGTGGCAAAGAAAGAGAAGGGAGGAAGGAACACTCACCAGAGGAACGCGATTCGGACGGCCATGCATGACTCGGACAACGCACAGACAGCAAAGCACAGCAAGCAAAACAAGGAAGAGAAAAGAGAAGGAAAAGCAAGGGAGAGCACGACTCACACTACAAGAAAAAAGGCCTATAAGGAGGGGAAATTCGATCCCTAAAAGTAAAAATCCGGTCCCTAAAAGTCAATAGAGACCGGAAAACCCGGTCGCCATACGGTCGCTACAGGCTCTGCCGCTAATGACTAAAAAGGACTGTATAACATTCGGTCGCTAAAATCTTTTAGGGACCGATAGTAAATATGGTCCCTAAAAACAATTAAGGACCAGATTTACTGTCCTTAATAGTATATAATAATGACCAAAAGATTGGTCCTTAAAAGGTGCAATACGGTCACTAAAAATATTTTAAGGACCGACCAAATACTGGTCGCTAAAAATTATTAAGGACCAGATTTACTGTCCTTAATAGTCTATTATAATGACCAAAAACTTGGTCCTTGAAAGATGCAATACGGTCACTAAAAATATTTTAAGGACTGACCAAATACTGGTCGCTAAAAATTATTAAGGACCGGTTTTTCCATCTTTATTAAAATATAACAACTGGTTAACCAAGTTATTAGGGACCAAAAATTTGGTCCTTAAAAACTTTTAATGACCAAAAAAAACCTATTCCTAAAAAGTATTAAAGACAAGAATTCCCATCCTCAACAATATTAAAATCATAATAATGGTGAAAAAAATTCTCATCCTTAAAAATAATATCCATTTGAATATATAATATATTAAGAACCATAAAATTAATTCCTAAAAACATAATATAAAGCATAAATTAATATGCTCCCTAAGAATAATTAGACCATATATTTACCCTGTATTTTTAAACATACAATAAATGAATACAAAATAAATAATATCATACTTTTATAGAAAATTTGTAATTCATTACAAATATAGAATTAGCATTCAAAAAAGATATGTATTTTTATACAGCCCCGTTCTAAGAAAAAACAAAAAAATCTCTATCTAGCCAACATTTCAATGTTTCTTCAAGTCTTCACAGTCAATGTTTATCATTCAGTATTTTGTTCATACTAAAAACTGCAAAAAAAAATAAATAAATTAAAATGATTATGTCAAAAAAAATATATAGATATGCTATAAATAATTGACTGAAACTATAAGTGATTTAAGGACAAACATCAAAAAAAATTCTAATTCCATCAAGTTTAACTGTATTCACTTCAAAAACTCAGCATATCAACCTCAAAAAATTGTAATTCCACCAAGTGTAGCTATATACACTTCAAAAAGTCAGCATATATGATAGGGGCTGCAAGATACGAGAGCATAAATTAGTTTGTAGGAATTATATACATAAAAAAATTAATTATTCAAGATAGCAAATTAAGCTTAAGCTGGTTCCACCATATTGCAAACATACTAACTTCGGGGTGGCTTCTTCCAAACCACTCACAAGTAGCTGAGCTCTTAAGACAAAAATCATACTAAGATTCCCACCGTAGCTAGTTAGCATGGTTTCTGCTATATGATTGTGCCTGATAAGATGTAACATGCAGTCATCTTGAAACTAAAATCACAGATTACAAAAATTATTCACGTAAATATTTTTGTCATCTTTGCATGCCTAGTGGCAGCACATAAAACTATGGGTGCATATTTTCTTTTTGAAGTTAACAAATTCGGCTTCACTGAACAAGAACAAAGCACATAACTTGTTCAGTAATGCCTAGCCACGCATTAGTGAATAAAAATAAGAAGAATAATCAAGCTTGAAAGTCAGTGAAATCATGGTGTACAATCTAAATTGAATGCCGTCGCATATAACTATCTTTTCAAAAGCCATAGCACTCAAAAGACCGATCATAAATTATAAATTTTTTGTCTTAGACACTAGCTGCAGCTGAATCTCATTTTCTTAGCATTTAAGATAAAGAACATAACTTAAATATGCAGGGCAAATTGAGAAATGAAGGGCACCAATTTTGGATTTTAACTTCATTCAAGTAATTATCAAAAGTTCGGCATAGAGTTTTTTCTAATCATGCATACTCACATCTATCAACCAAAAATAAGCTTTGCTACCTCCAAAATCATATGAAATAACATTCATGATTGCCAAATCTTCAATCAAACATTCATATATAGCTTTTTCTCCTTCATATTATGGTATTAAGTTAATTAATTAACTAAGATTTGATTTGGTAGTTGGCACAAATCAAGAATTATCATACAATTTGTAAAGCCAACATCAAGAATTATCAGTTCAGGAGTGTCAAAACAATTCTCTCCTAGCCAACATCAAACTTAAAATCCTACTTTTACAAATAAAAATCTTGGTTCCACAAAATAAAACAAAATAGCAAGCATACGATTCTAAAATTCCCTATCAACATGCAAAATCCCACACAATAAATTCTGAATAATAAAAATTCGAGTTTTATTCTTCTATATAACTAAAAATGCAAGAGTTGATAAATTCCTAACCTGTAAATATACTTTTAATATACTAGTCACTCCCTTGAAAAGGTGTTGATGGAGGCTGGACATTGGATTGTTGAGCTAGCAAACATTCTCTTAATTGTCTAAGTTCATTCACTTGAGATTCCACAGTAGACAAGCGATCCTTTAATGCCTGATTTTCTTGTCGGGTTTCTTGTAGTGCAGATAACAGTTCACCTTTAGAGAAACTGCTGCCTTTCAAGTCTTTTGCCTTAACCCCACCGCTAAGAACAACCACTTTACTATGAGTTTGAGGTCCGAAACATCTTTCTACTATCTCTATGTTAGAAAGAGATGGCTCTGACTGCTCAAATTCTAGGATTTCAGTCTATAAAAATATGTAACAGGACAATTAAATAATTATTTATCAAAAAAATTAAAAATTAAAAAACCCAACACAAGCATATCTTTATACATACATGTTTTTTAATTGCTTCGGGTTCAAGAAGTGTGCCATCCTTCTTCTTTCGAGACTCGAAGAAAATTGTTGCTAAGTTTGGTGGGTTGCCATCTTTCCCTCCCTTCACATTAAATTCAAAAGGTTAATCACCCCAATAGTAAGCAAAAAGGATTCATAATATGAAAAGGTCAAAGAATAGTTTATAACATATAAAATTTTTCTTGCAGGACCTATTGATAAATAAATTCCCTGATAGGCCTGCTACCAATGTGATGAGGCATGGTAAGTTTAGCCCTATTTGTTGCATTCCTTTCACTTGCTGCCTACATTAGTGTGAAAATATAAAATTTGAATACCATAAATATTTCCAATTGTAAAGATAATAAATAAAAAAATAAAATTTTACAACTGTTTTCTATGTCAAACCTTAAATACTTTAGAAAAAAAATGTTCTTTAACAAGCCACACCCATTGCTTTTTGTCTACCATCTTTGGTGCATTCCTAAGAGCCTCATGCATTGGCTTACCACGAACGTACTTAGCATACAGATTTCCCCTCCATTTGTTCCACAACTCATTCATCCATTCCAAAATATGTTCACGGTGAAAATTCATATCATCATTCTCAAATTTATCCTACAATAAAATTAAGAAATCAATTCAGTTTTTCAATTCTCAAGTATATCATTTAGATACCAATACCACAAAAAATTCAACCTAAAAACAGAAATTAAAATAATAAATCAAATCCATTTTAGAATTGAAAAAATGAAAAAGTAAAAAGGGAAATCACATATTAGTATTTTGACTTTAAGTAATAACTTAATTGCAAAAAATAATTGATATATTTACCACAACAGAGGCCCACATGTGCTCGATCTTTTCTTTGGGAATCTTTTTCCATGATGATACCCCAAGCGGACATATATTACGATCATGAATAATTTTTCCTAAATGTCTTGCGAATAGTGCATGATTCTTCCCAACAGTTCGATTATTAAAAAAGGTCACTTTCAGCTTCTGTCCTACTTCAAGTGCTGCAACTTCTTTGCACTTGTTTTATCCTCGCACTTTTTTCATCTTTTGTGTAGAAACTTGACCTATATATGTCCAAATAAGCAAATCCATACGTAGTGGAAAAAAAAATGAAATGAAAATCAAATATTGGACAGATTTTAATAACTTATTTCATACCCAATAATGTAGCAGCATGTACTAATCTGGATGATTATAATCTCATTTTATTAAACACTATGTGGACATCCTTTGCACGCAGTAAGAAGTAATAACAAGACAACAATAAGGTGATGCATGAAATCACAGATTCACCACTGCCTTCTCTTTCCTGGATTTTTCTTTCAAAAAGTCTATATGCCAACAAATAATGTAATCCTATCCTTATCATGGTATTAGTAGCAAAAAAGAAATACCTTCGTATTAAAATCATTTATTAAATATTACTTATTGGATAGATTTTAATAACTTATTTCATACCCAATAATGTTGCAGTAGGTACTAAAAAAACAGAAGTAAAATAACTTAGAAAATCAGCTAACCTGTTTCTGCTCTTTGTCTATCATGCATCACATGATCAGTTTCTGCTCCTAGGTTGTTTTGTGTCTCTTGATGGTTGTCTTGAGACAATTGATCAGCGTGTACTCTTAAATTGCCTAACATCTCTGGATGGCTGTCTTGCATCAACTGATTATCTTGTATTCCTTCCTTGTTTTGTGTCCCAAGATCAGCTTGATGCATATGAATTTCATCTTCAATATTGTCTTGCACACATTCTTGATCAAGTATAAAAGGGTTATTTTTGGATGGTGGAATTCCATATTCAATAAAAGGAACACGGCCTGATTTGGCACCAACAATATTGTTTTTTTTAAATGTCCCTTTTGAGCATAAAGATCTCAACCCTTGTCCCCGTCCCCATCCTAAAGCACCAGGTGGAAGAAATGCATGTTTGGTAGACTTTGAATTTGATGCCATCCCATTTCCAGTCGTTGACTTCATATTCAATCTAAAAAAATAAGTGAAAAATAGAAGGAAATCATGATAAGTGAATAAGGATTGATTGAGGGGACAGATTGAATAAGAAATTAAAACATTGTGTATGGATTTTCATAATCTGAATATACAGCAAAAATTATAATAATGGTTACCACTACCTCCATCAATTCTTTTTCTTTTAAATTGAGTTGTATTTTCTACTTCATCGATACCATCATCCTTTGTTTGCATGATCTCATAGGAATCACGTGGTTGCACCTTTCTCACCACACGCCAGCCTTTATTGACATTATCATTAGCATAAAATACCTGTGAGGCTTGTTCCACTAATACAAAAGGCTCATTTGTTTTTAAAAATCGGCCCCAATTAACACTTATAATGTCATATTCATCTCTTTTAATTCATTTTATTTCATCATATACATCAAACCATTTACATTGAAACAAAACAACTCTTCTACCCATGAGAAACTGTAATTCAATGATATCAGTTAGAACTCCATAGTAATCAATGTTCCCACTTTCTTTGTCATTCTCACCAACTACTACAACTCCACAATTTTGGGTTCTTAAACCATTATCATATTCTTCAACATGAAACCTATATCCATTCACAATGTATCCATTGAAATGAGAGGCATATTGGGTAGGACCAAGTGACAGGGAGAGCAAATCTTCCGTTGTTCGACTACCAGTCTCTTCATGCAATTCTGTAGCCTATAACAATTATCTTAAAGACATTAAAAGGATCACTAAAACACCTAATTCACATATTAAAATCTACTTGGTACTTACCTTAACTTTAAACCATTCAATGAATTGTTTATTTCATTCCGCATCAGAAAGGTATTCAAAAGTATCAACATGAATTTTTGAAAAATCTCTAACAAATCAAGGCAAATCACACATCATGTAAAGCTAAAAATAATCAAAAAGAAAGTTAAATCATTAATGAATAAAAAAAATAAATGCATACTCTAAAAATGGTAGAACTTCATCGCAATTCTTCAAAATATATATATGCGCCTGTTCCCATTCATTAGCTTGCATATCAAAATGCTTTCTAGCTCCCAAGACTCTTCCAGGTTGATTAAATAAAGATAAACCTCCATCATAATACTTTTCACCACCATCATAATTTCGTTCAGGTCGATTGAACTTTGTATCCATTTTATGTAAATATCTTGAACATAAGGTCATACATTCGTTGGCAATGTAACCCTCTGCAATAGAACCCTCTGGACATGCCCTATTACCAATGAGAGATTTTAAAAAATGCAACCATCGCTCCACAGGATACATCCACCGATAATGAACAGGGCCACCAATCTTTGCTTCATTAGCTAAATGGATAGGCAAGTGCACCATGACATCAAAAAATGAAGGAGGGAAGACCTTTTCTAACTTGAAAAGAGTTATAGGAATTTGTGCTTCAATTTGTTCTAAAGCATCCATACTTAACACCTTTGCCCCAAGCATATTAAAAAAATAAGATAATTCAATAAGTGGCTCACACACTGATTTACACATCATACCACGTAGGGCAACAGGGAGCAAATGTTGTAGAAGCACATGGAAATCATGACTCTTTAAACCAGAAATCTTTTGATCTTTAACATTTGCACATTGAGAAATATTGGATGAAAATCCATCTGGGACCTTTAAATTCTTTAAGAAATGACATAATTTGTGCTTCTCCTCATGTGAGAATGTGTAAGGTGCAGCAGGCAATTCATATTTATCTCCCTTTTTAATTGGGTGCAATTCCAGCCTAATATTCATTGCTTGCAAATCTAGTCGAGTTTTGATGGTGTCCTTCGTCTTTCCCTTCGTATTCAAGATTGTACCAAAGATATTATCACATATATTCTTCTCAATATGCATCACATCTAAATTATGACGCAACAAGAGAGTTTTCCAATAGGGAAGATAAAAAAAAATACTCTTTTTATTCCAATTATCATTTCGATCATAATGTGATATCTTAATTCTCTTCTTAGGATCCTTTGTCAGCTTCATTCCATCAAGGTCTTGTACTTGACCAAGTATCTCAACACCAGAACGCATTTTTGGAGATAACCTTCGCTCAATAGTGCCATCAAATGACTTTTTATCATTCCTCCATTTGTGATTAAGAGGAAGGTAACGTCGATGGCCTAAATAACATTGCTTCTTACCATTGGCTAATCGAATTGAGCAAGTATCTTTATTGCAACATGGACATGCCAATTTCCCTTTTGTACTCCATCCAGATAAATTTCCATATGCTGGAAAGTCATTGATTGTCCATAACAATGATGCATGCAACTTAAAATTCTTTCTAGTTGATGCATCATATGTCTCGATACCAATTTCCCATAACTCCTTTAACTCTTCTATTAATGGTTGAAGATAAACATCAATTGCATCTCCCGGACTATGTGGACCAGGAATAATCATTGACAAAATGAAATTTTCTTGTTTCATGCATAACCAAGGAGGTAAGTTATAAGGAATAAGTATCACTGGCCAAATGCTATGTGGAGACCTTGAGTTTCCAAATGGTTGAAATCCATCACTAGCAAGTCCAAGTCGAACATTACCTCAGTACCAAATGATGGGTGTAGTACATCAAAAGACTTCCATGCCATTGAATCAGCCGGGTGCCTCATTAAACCATCATCTACTCTTTTATCTTGATGCCATCTCATTAAAGAAGAAGTCTTTGTAGACATAAATAACCTTTGAAGCCTAGGCTTTAGAGGGAAATAGCGTAAAGTCTTTGAAGGTTTTTTCTTACCATTCTTATACTTAAGTTCTCCACTATCTTTCTTCATTTTCCATCTAGATGCACCGCAAACTTTACATGAGTCGAGGAATTTGTCTTCTTTCCAATACAACATGCAGTCATTTATGCAAGCATCAATTTTATTGTAAGATAGCCCGAGATCTCGAATAATCCTTTTTGTCTCATAATATGAATCTGGCAAATTGGATCCATTAGGCAACAACTCTTCCTTCAACATTTGTAGTAACATTGTAAATGACTCATTACTCCTGTCACACCCCACAAGTGGCTTATTTGGAAATTAGAATTTTAATTGGACATTAAGGGTAATTGGGTAATTTACTAATGAAGAGGATTAGTTTGCAAGGAAATAAAAGTATTTAATTAAAGATTTTAGTATGGTGAGTAAAAAGTAATTTGTTAAGGACCTGTGTGGTTTTATTGAGGAGCTGTGTGTAATTGTGAATTAAAGAATCGTGCATGTGTGCCAGGTGGAGAACAGTGTGTGTGCACGTGGTGAGGGAAAAGAAAAGGCTGTGAAAATTAGTTAGTTTGAACAAAGACTGAAAGTCCTCTCTTTTTGGTTTTCCCTCTCACGTAAACCTCATTGTGTTCTTTTTCTCCATCTGCTGTTCTTTTCCTTTTTGCATGTGTGTTTTCCTGTTGAGGAACTCAGGTCTGGTTGTGTTAGAAGCTTCAGCAGGGTAAGTAGCTACTAGTTTTACATTGGATTCTCGTTCTTCATCTTTTCTGGGATTGTTTTGAGTTATTTAGTGGTTTCCTTTGGGTTTTAGAGATTCTGTTATTGGATTTTTATTATGATTTTATCTGTTTGGAAGCATCTGAGGATAAAAGAAAGGAGAAAGGAAAAGATAAGATTGTAGATAGAAGAAGAAATACAGTGGGCATTTTGGGCTTCAGTACAGGTTTGGGAGTGTCTGTTTTTCTCAATTTTGGATCCTAATTGTTGTTTGTGTTAACATTGATTATATGTGTTCATTTATAAAGATGCATGAGAAGTGTACTGTGTTTACATGAGTTAGGTAGAAATGAATAAAGTGAGTTGGTAAATGAGATGAATGTACATGAATTTGAATGAGAAATCCTGATATGTTGACATTCTGGTTTCACCTCTGTTTGAATAGTAAAAATGTGTTATTTGTGTTATAATTGCTGTAATTGTGCTCAGAAGACTTAAAGGTACGTGTTAGCATGATTTTTGCATGAAAAATGGATTTAGGCAAATTGGGATTTGAGTTTTGAATCACACTCTGTTTTCACGATATTTATGGGTTTATGTTTTTCTGAAATTTCTGATGTGTTGAGAAGAGGAAGAAGAAGTGTGAGAAGAAGGTCACGAGACGTGATGCTGCATCACGCCGTGACCCCCTTCTCTGTTGAAGGTCACGTGACGCGACACAGCTTCACGCCGTGACCTCTTCTCTGAAGAGGGTCACGAGACGTGATGCTGAATCACGCCGTGACCTGCTTCTTTTCCTGCATGTCACGAGATTTCACTCCGTGACTTCTTCCCCTCTCCTCACAAGCGTCACGAGACGTGACTGGTGGTCACGCCGTGACTGCCTTGCTCCTCTTCCTGGCGCTCGCGTGAAGCCTGCGTCACGCGACGTGATGAATGGTCACGGCGTGACCAGCCTTCCCTTGCTGCCCTATTTTATTAAAACTGAAGTTAACTTCTGATTTCAAGAATTTTTGCACTACATGACAAATATTTGATTTAAAATCTGTATTGTGCTTTAATAATTGCTTAATATTGGGTTTTGTATACATGATTAATAATTAATATACATGACTTACATGTTTATAGTTTATTTAACAGGGACTTTTTTTCAATATGAGCTATTTGTTCTTATTACTTCCTGTAGTTAATATTTATATGTTTAAATGTTTCTGAATTTGATTATTATACAAGTATACATGATTTATAAGCTAGTATTTAATGAAATTCTCATGATTTGATATATGAATTGTTGAGTTGTATCAATTGAGCCTGAATAGTCATAGTAGTGGATAAGTAAGCGCTTACTTAGGTCAGAGTGTGTGTCCAGCTGCTATATGATAAAATGATATATGCGGGTCCGTTTGGATCCTTGTTTCGACCATGTTTGGTCTATATGGAAATAAAGCGAGACCTCGGTCTCTATATGAAAATTACATGTTTGAGACTCGTGTCTCTATATGCTTGGGATACTGTGTTCTATCAGTATCCATTGGACCGTATCCACTTCTAGTGAGTTTATTCCGACTAATCAGGCTATATGTGTATATGCATTGTATATGTTGAGATGTTTATTAACAAGATTAAATGGATATGATGCATATGAATTCTTGTATAACTTGGTGATATGCACCTTGTATATTGATTATAGTATTATTGCACATATGTTATATGTATATTGTTATTTTGTTTTGTTCCTCCCCACTAAGCGTTATCGCTTAGCACGGGCTCTTTTCCCGTGCAGGTGGCGAGTTCAGTTGAGAGTCAGAGATCTGCAGGTCGGCCACTAAAGTCTTTTTGGATGAAGTTGTTTTTGGAGTCTTCCGCTGTTATATTTTTGTACATGGCTTGTGTATAGCAAAATGAATCTTTTGTAAAGAAACAAGTATATTTTTGTATATGTATTTGCTTACGAGCCCTTTTTGTAAAACGATATTGATATATGTTATATGTAAACAGGATTTTACTATTAAATGATTAAAAGTTTCTTTACATTTCATTTGGTTTTTATTTATACATGTGTATATGGATTTGTTATATGTGTTTGTCCGCGTGGCACTCCG
This sequence comes from Excoecaria cochinchinensis, assembly GCA_947683425.1. Lineage (NCBI taxonomy): Eukaryota > Viridiplantae > Streptophyta > Magnoliopsida > Malpighiales > Euphorbiaceae > Excoecaria > Excoecaria cochinchinensis. Next base: position 1,085,447 of record CANTUQ010000192.1, read on the forward strand.
GTATCCTTCCAACGGGGATGTCGGGGTGTTACAACTCCAATTACCAAGACTTTTAATGTGAAGTAATTTAATCAAAGTAGAAAGCTTGGAACACTTTGAATTCGGATACAATGGCTCCTCGAAATCCCTCAAAAGCCTGTAAAATTTCTTTGCTTCACCATTTAGTTCCTCTTCAACTAAATCATCATTGCTACTATTGATTATGTCTACATCAAAATCTGGATACATGTCTCTCAAAATCACTTCAATTTCATCCTCACTGTCATCCTTTCCTAAATCATTATCACCTTCATCTTCACAATCTGATTCTATTTCACCTAACACTTCCCCATGATGATACCAAAAGGTATAATTTTGAATTATTCCATGGACGCTCAAATGTGACTCAACCGTCTCACGTGTTCCTAATGTTGTGTTACAACATTTTACACATGGACATCGTATTTCATTTTGTTCTCCTGTTCTTTTAAAAGCATAGTCTAAAAATTTTTGCACCCCAATCGAATATGTTTCACCAAGCCGATCATCAACAAATTGCATTTACTCCTTGTTGGGTGCCATAACCTTATTATTTATATTTTAATAGATTAAAAAACATCAAATCTTAAAATTGCAAGAGAAAATAATTTATTTAACATGAACCCATATTAGTAATCATATATTATTTACTTTAATTTAAGGTACAAAACAAGCTATTAGAAAACAACATAAAAATTAATTTAATCCGACTAGTACAAATCCGTACCTGCAGCACTTGTCACAAAAGTACTTGTCCTCTGCATTCAAAGTCTATGTGGAACTGAAATTTTTCAAACAGATTGTTATTGGACTCAATTAATTCAAACTACCCAGCCAACGCACAAACAAGCCAAAAAAATGCTCAAATCCCCTAACATGAACCATAAAAGAAAGAAAAAATTAGAAATACAAAAAGTGCAGAAAGCAAAATAATTAAGTAGCGTTCAAACTTTCCCTCTTTGAGAAGCCTATTTCCCTATATAACAATAACAATCATGGTGCCAAGTTTGTACCAGTAATCTAAAAATAGCAAACATGGATAGACCATAGGTAAATATAGATTTTCCTAATTCTAATAACTATAAATCATTTAAATATATATACATACATGTGTATGTGTGTGTGTATATATATATATATATATACATACAACACATATATATATATATTCCCATCACAACACTAATTAAATGATATAACAATAACATGGATCCAAAATCAATATAACAACTGAACAATTTGCCGACTGTGGCCTCTTCTATGAACAAACAGTAATTCCAATTATTTTACCCCACGAAACTATTGAAAAGAATTATTATTCTTATCAAATGGATTAATTTAATTTTTTTTATCTTAAAGATATACAAAAAGGTGGACTGCCATGAGATTGAAATGTAAAGTGGAAAATGGAGAATGAGAGCTCCAATAGAGAAATTTTAATTACCACAGCAATTTTAATATATATATAGTTCAGTCATTAATAAAATATCGCAAACTTAATATGTCCATTAAGTCACAAAAAAAAAGAGGAATTGTCACCGAGCTAAATAATCCCATAACTACAAGTTGGATAAGTTGTACTATATCTCACATCCAGAATACTATAATATTAATAAGGTTCGGATAAAATTATATACTGCTAATCTTTTCCATTTCGGTACCTTCAATCGTGAATAATTTTAATAATCTAACTCATTATATGCACTTTGACGATTATAAAGTCAAAACTACCGAGATAAACATCAACACATCACACGACATAGAGATTTTAGTGCTGCTTACCCTTGTATGTAATATCCCCTAACACAGAACATATAACCATGTACAAATCTTGCTTCGCATTCACTACTCAATTAAACTCCAGGAATGCATTCTCCTGAGAAATATTAAATTTCATAAAAATCAAATTAAAAAAAATCAAAAATTGAACCAAACAAATAATTGAAAACATAATTAAATAGCAGATCTCTTGTATTTGTTTCCTTCATAATCTGCAGAATTTTGTGTCCTTGACAGTGAGAAAATGAAATCTCTTAAGTTTGGACAGTTGATTATGCTAATCTGTTTCAGCGTAGGACATTCCAAAATGCCAATTCCTAAGTATAAACTTGATAATTTGGGCAAACATTTGAGTGCTACGGATTCTAGTGAAGGAAGAATCATAGATCTTATTAGTTAATGCTACTCCTCCTAGTAGAAGTTGGAATATAATTTAAATAACAAGTAAACAACAAAACCCAAAACTAATTCATAAAATGATAGTAGACATGTGATAAACCGACATTTATGTTATAAGAAAAATAAACGGCAATACAACTAAGAACCATTCATTAGCTAAATTGACTTGTATGTTATAAGGAAAAGAAATGGTAATACAAGAATAGGAAAGCTGAAATATATTCAACTAAGAACCAACATATAAAGAAATCCCAACCAATGAAACAATAGCTCCAGTGACAAAATTCGAAGAACAGCAACTAGTCGGTGGCTATTCTAAGGGTTAACAACTCCAAACTTTATATTTTGGACTGTTTGTTTTGAAATTCATGTAATTTCATTTACCCACCAATAAACCCATTTTCACATAGATTTCAGTACTAGATTATTAAAAAAAAATAATAATTCATAAGAATAACAAAATACATATAAAAACTAATTTATTACAAATATGAATCAGTTAAAGAGATAGAAAACAAGTCCAAAACCATTAACCATTATTTTAAAAAATAAAAACCACAACAGAGTCCAATTGGCCTAGTTAATCATATTTATTGGTTTAGACTCGGTTTGGACATATCAGTTTTTTTTATTTATTTTTTGTCCAGTTCTACTTTGAGTAAAGCAGGTGCATTTGTAACATAAATTATGTCCTGGTGAAGAGCAAAAACTAGAGCACTGGTTTATCAGACATGGAGTCCATAAAAATAGAGTGCATTCTGTGTGCATTCTGTGTCTATCAAATAAAGGGAAAGCAAAAACTAAAAAGAAAAAAACACGTTTATAAGCATATGTTCATTATAAGATTAGGATGGCAACAGCTGATTACATTACTGGAATCGGTCTAACAATATTAATAAATTGAGATTAGATATTTAATATGAAATTTATATGACAGTGAACCTGCAAAATAATTGCCTAAAATCAATTATTTCTCTAATGATGCAAATTATTCAACTGAAATTATATCTTGTCGATTTTGTTACAAAGAAAAAAGAAAGAATCAATTCTGTGATGAGAATAAAAAAATGTATGCAAATTCGGAAAGATTTATAAAGCATGAGATAAAAAAATTCAGTACAGATATTTAAATCAAGAAGATGAATAACTGAAAAAATACAGAGCAAGTAGAAAAACAGAGTGCAAACCTGTATCTCTATAAAATTGGATCGAATTGCATAGGTCGATACCCTATATCAACTATGGAGGAGACCTGGACAAACAAAAACTTGGGTAAGGGCATAGAACAGAGGCGAAGTGGAAAAAAATTAAAAACGAAGAATAAGATTGGTTTCTTAATGCAGTATAGAATATGATCCAAGAGAAGAGGACGTCCATGAGGATTGAAATTCGAATAAATTACTCATAAAAAATATGAAAATCTAAATAAAAATAAGATCAGTGATGAAGTCGTACCTTGTTTGAGCATTGAAGGAAGTTTTTTTAATTGGGTGATGAAGCTAGAAGAGAATCAGAAGGTTTGAGGATTATTTAATGGTGAAATCAAGAAAAATGAAAAAGAAAATTAGGGCAGGAGGAGGATGTAGAGCTCACGACATGCTGTTGGAGTTCACGATTTAGGGTTTTGCTTTTTTAAGAAATAAGATTTCAGCAATTTACTTTCTTAGTGTTTGTATGAAGGGGTACTTCTAAACGGCAAAAGAAAAAGCGGGATGTGTTCCTGCGCGTTAATCCGCGCATAGCTTCATAATTAGGGACCGGATGTTTTAGTTTTTGCGACCGTAAATTTTTCCCTTCACTATTTGTTGGCCCTAAATTGAAACAGCGTGAAGGGGAAAAATTGCAGTCCCTATTATTATATATTTAGGGATCAAAAATTTTTACCTTCATTAATTTTGGTCACTAATACCCCTTTTTCTTGTAGTGTCACACACCTAAACATGGCTCGGACAGGCACACAGACAGCAAGACAAAAAGGCAAAACACAGAAGAGAAGAGGAAGAGAGCGCGAGGAGCTATTCGAGTCGTGTCTGAGGGACACGTCTCGTGCTCCTCTATCCATCTCAGAGGATGAATACCCAGAAATAATTCCTGAAACCCTAATGTCGTGAAAATTCCCAGAACCCAGAATTTCCCATAATTCATCCCAACTTAACTCCATTCCATTTTAACCTGAAAACAAGCTTTCCCAAACATGAAAACCAAAGTAAACAATATATAAACACTTCCTTTAACAACAACCCACTCAAATTACAGATTTGCTTCATTAAGAGTTTAAAAATCCAGAACCCAGAAAAATTAACAGTAATCTCAAATCAACATCAATTCCATTCTCAAGGTTTCAATCTTCATCCATTAAGCAAAAATATCAACTCTTAGTCATCCAATATCCCAATATGCACCTTCAAAATAACAGAACAACAAGGTGCTAACAAAAGAAAGTTCAAACACAGTAAGAACACAAAAATGCAAAAATTCCCAAACCTATAATCCTAGCTTCAATCACTTATTTCCACTACTTCCAGCTTTTTCCTTGCCCTTAGAATCGCGAGCAGACTCAGCTAAACACAACCACCACAGAACATCCAAAAATACAAACCCTAAGTTAAATCTAAACCCAAAAATCAAGAAGAAGATGATGAACAAAGAAGGACCAGATGAAGAAATGCAGGGAAACTTACCAAATTAGAGTGCAAGAAATGATCAATTCCCACTAATAATGTATGAAATCCAAACTAGTGTTCTTAGGGAAAGAGAAGGAAGAAGAAGAGTAAGGAAAAGAGGGGCAACAGGATTTGAAGAACAAAATTTGCCCTCCCCCTTTTCTCTTTCTTTTTCTTTTCCTAACCCTAGACAAGTGTCACTACCCTATTAGTGGGATTTGGTCACTCACACCCTAAACTCATGCTTCACACACACACAATGCATTCCCAACTTATATACACGCTACTATGATATGATCATGTGCACACAAACATAATCCAACCAATTCACACTCTAATGCCATACATGCATCCATACACTATTATTACCCATAACCCATACAATATTCCCAAAATGCCCCTTATGATATGCCGAATACATACAATTGCATGCACACACAAATAGGCTGGGGCAAACGGGGTGTGACAACTCTCCCCTACTAACAAGAATTTTGTCCTCGAAATTCTCACCTGAATTAAACAAATGCGGATACTGAGCTCTCATCAACTCTTCTGGTTCCCAAGTCGCTTCCTCGACTCCATGATGATTCCATAATACTTTACCAATGGAATCTGCTTACTCTTCAATTGTCTCACTTCTCGAGCTAGGATGGCTCTCGGTTCCTCATCATAAGAAAAATATGGTTGCACTTGCACATCCTGAACTGAAAGAACATGTGACAGATCTGACCTGTATCGACGAAGCATCGAAACATGGAAAACATTGTGCAACTTCGTCAACTCCATCGGTAAAGCCAATCTATAGGCTACCGGACCAACCTTAACCAAAATCTCATAGGGACCAATAAAGCGAGGACTAAGCTTGCCTTTCTTACCAAACCAAAGCACTTTCCTCCAAGGCGAAACTTTAACGAAAACCTTGTCCCCGACCTCAAACTGCACATCCTTCCTCTACAAGTTGGCATAAGACTTTTGTCGATCCTTAGCCGCCTTCAAATTCCGCTGCACAACTCTAATCCTCTCCTCGGTATCCCTAACCAACTCTGGCCCAATCACTGAACGCTCGGATAGCTCGGTCCAACGAACCGGAGTCTGACACTCCCAACCATATAAAGCTTCATACGGTGCCATACCGATGCTCGACTGATAGCTATTGTTGTAGGCAAACTCCATAAGCGACACGTATCTGTCCCAACTACTCGAAAAATCCAAAGCACAAGCTCTCAACATATCCTCCAAAATCTGAATGACCCGCTCTGACTGACCATCTGTCTGAGGATGGAATGCCGTTCTGAAGTTTAACTTGGTACCCAACTCTCTCTGTAACTCTTTTCAAAACTTCGAAGTGAACCTTGGGTCCCGATCTGAAACTATGGATAACGGCACTCCATGCAACCGAACTATCTCATCCACATAGATACTGGCCAACCTATCCATCGGATAGTCTACCCTCACTGGTAAGAAATGAGCTGACTTCGTAAGCCGATCCACTATTACCCAAACTGAATCATGTATCTTCTGAGTCAAAGGCAAACCAGATACAAATTCCATGGCTATATCATCCCACTTCCACTCGGGAATGGATAAAGGCGTGAGCAATCCCAAAGGAACTTGATGCTCGGCCTTTACTTGCTGACATGTCAAGCACTTGGACACAAAATTCACAATATCCCTCTCATGCCGGACCACCAATAAAACTGCTTCATGTCCCGATACATCTTTTCGCTTCCGGGATGCATGGTAAAAACCGTACTATGCGCCTCACTCAAAAGCTGTTTCCTCAACTCCTCATCCTCAGGCACACACAAGCGATTTCTATACATCAACTCCATCTAGAACTGAGAAATCTGCCTGCTTGCCCGATCCGACCTCTTGCACAATCCGCTGTAGCCTCTCATCATCCCTCTGAGCATCCACAATCCTCTGTCTCAAGGTAGGCTTCACTCTCAACTGAGCAACCAAAGCTCCATTTGAATCAAACCTCCATCTAAACCGTCTCAGGAACAAAGCTGAAACCGACTTCCGACTCAAAGCATCAGCGACTACATTGGCCTTACCCGGATGGTAATCCACTATGCCGTCGTAGTCCTTAAATAACTCAAGCCAACGACGCTGTCTCATGTTCAACTCCTTCTGCGTGAGGAAATACTTCAAACTCTTATGGTCCGTAAAGATCCTACACTTTTCCCCATATAGATAATGGCGCAAAATCTTCGAAGGAAAGATAACAGCTGCTAATTCCAAATCGTGTGTCGGATAATTCCTCTCATATAGCTTCAACTATCGAGAAGCATAAGCCACCACTTTACCTTCTTGCATCAAAACACAGCCAAGACCGACACCTGAAGCGTCACTATACATTACAAACTCTTTACCCGAGATGGGTTGAGTAAGTATAGGAGCTTCGACTAGCAACCTCTTCAACTGCTCGAAATAAGCCTGACACTTATCCGACCACTCAAATCTAACTCCTTTCCTTAACAACCTTGTCATCAGAGTAGCAATAAATGAAAAACCCTTAACAAACCGACGGTAGTAGCGTGCTAAACTGAGAAAACTCCTTACTTTCGGAACATTCCTAAGCGCTTTCCAATCAACTATCGCCTCGATCTTAGCCGAATCCACTTGGATACCCTTAGCCGATACAATATGACCCAAAAATGACACTTCCTGAAGCCAAAAGTCGCACTTACTGAGCTTGGCAAACAACTGAAAATCTCTCAGAACTTGCAGCACTAACCGAAGATGCTCTTCATGCTCACTCTCATTCTTGGAATACACCAAGATATCATCTATAAACACCACTACAAACCGACCCAAGTATGGCCTAAACACTCTGTTCATCAAATCCATGAATTCTGCTGGAGCATTGGTCAAACCAAATGGCATCACAAGGAACTCATAGTGGCCATACCGAGTCCGGAATGTGGTCTTAACAACATCCTCATCCTTAACTCGCAACTGATAGTAACCCGACCGGAGATCAATCTTCGAAAAGACACCCGCACCTCGGAGCTGATCAAATAAATCCTCAATCCTAGGCAAAGGATACTTGTTCTTCACTGTGACCTTATTGATCTGCCTATAGTCGATACACATCCGCAAGGACCCATCCTTCTTCTTAACAAACAAAATAGGAGCTCCCTATGGAGATATGCTGGGTCGAATGAACCCCTTATCCAATAACTCTTGTAGTTGAGTTTTGAGTTCTCTCAACTCTACAGGAGCCATCTGATAAGGTGCTTTCGATATGGGAGTGGTTCCCGGCATAATCTCTATGGATAACTCAACTTCTCTCTCAGGAGGCAAACCCGGTATTTCACTCGGAAACACATCACTAAACTCCCGCACAATCGGGATATCCTCAATCTTAACTTGATCCCTCTTGGAATCCAACACAACTGCTAGAAAAGCCTCACAACCCTTCCTAATAAACCTCTTAGCTTGCATTGCTGAAATCACATTGTTCAAAGAACTAGCACCCAAACCTTTAACAAACACAAAAGACCGATCCTTAACCCGAAGCACCACCGTCTTCTTATGGCAATCAACTACAGCTCGGTGCTTACCCAACCAGTCCATACCCAGAATTAGATCAAACTCTCTGAAAGGCAACTCAATCAAATCCGCTAGAAACACAACTCCTTCAACCAATAAAGGACAATTCTTAAAGACTCTACTCACATTGACACTATGCCCTAATGGACTGGTCACACATATCTCATAATCTAGCTAATCTACCACATGCAACTTATCAACAATCTTATCCGTGCACAAGTATGAGTGTGTGGAACCAGGGTCAATTAGAGCATACAATTCAGTGTCATGGAGTAGGAACTTACCAGCAATAACATCAGGCACATCCTGCTCCTCTCTGGCCCTCATTGCATAGGCTCTAGTTGCGACTGGCAACTGACGCTCAACTGACTCAGATGCAGCTCCCTCTTTAGGTCAACCACCTCGACCTCTACCACGACCTTTAGCATGGTTAGCCTGCGTGGCATTTGAACCAACTCTACTGGCCTCCCTCCAATCACCCGAAGCTTTATACGATCTCGAACAGTTGGGCAAAAAGTGCTCGGTGCTCCCGCAATGGAAACACCCACCAGTGAGCCACCTACACTCACCCCTGTGCGGCTTGCCACAGTGTGTGCACTCAGGTAACACTTCTGTCCTAGAACCCAAATTGCCTCTACCGGAACCAGATACCCTACCTTCTACCTCTCATAGCTGGGCGTGCAGATGATTCATCCTGCGGGTTCCTTGATTTCTTACCCGAGGATGAAGAAAATGAACCTCCATGAGAGGGATTCCTCCTCTAAGCCCTCTCTCTCAACACAGACTCCGATCTCTCGGCTCTAACAGCAGCTTCCACAATCTGATAATAATTCACCCCTGGAGTGCTCATCAGGCAAATCAACTTAGCCCTCAAGGATTCATTCAATCCTACCTCAAAATGATGGCATCTGAACTCATCAGTCATAACACCTTCTGGATCATACCTAGACAACCGGTTGAATTCTTTCTCAAATTTTGAAACCGACATAGCTCTCTGTTTTAAGCTCAAAAACTGTGCCCATCTCGTATCCTTATAAGTCCGATTTATATACTTCTTCGTGAACTCTCTCTCCAGGAAATCCCAAGTCATCGGATCAGGTAGCTGAGGATATCTACAAACTAATTCCCACCATTCATAAGCGGACCCTTACAGCAATGCCACTGCACACTCTGCCTGTTGATTAGGAGGACATCAGACTTCTCTCAATGCACGCTTTACCTTGTCTAACCATTTCTCAGCCAACTCTAACTCATCTAAACCCGTACCATAAAAATCTTCAGCACTAGCCCTTCTCAAGCTCTCTATAGGGGCTCTAGGAGCAGTCACTCTCTCCAAGACCCTAGCCATGTCCTGCGACAGCCTGAACATTGCTTCAAAAGGCATGGCAGCGGCCTCAGGCTGGGCCCTAGCAGGTTGAACCGACACAGAGACAGAAGGATCAACAGCTTAGAGATTCACGCTTTCAGCTGATCCATCAAGAGATCCATAAACCGAATTAGAAGACATCCTAAACAAATAACAGAAGACAGTCGCATCAGCCAACACAGTGCAGAACATATATACACATCTATGCACCTCAACACATCAACAACACCCAGAAATGCCTAAACCTAGGCTCTGATACAAAAAACTGTAACACCCCCTACCCATACGTAAGCGTACCCATCCTTACGGAGTGAGAAGCTATATGAGTCAGGTGTGTCACCAAAAAGATAATGATACAAAGCATACATTCGTACATAATAAACATACATCATTACGGGGAAATTAAAACTTTTATAAGCATCAGATTGATCCATCATTATAATAGCTAGATTCGTTACAAAAATGTCCTGATCAAAGCCAGAATAAAATCATTACATATCCCAAAAGTATATAAATGCGGATGCTTTATAAAATAATGGTATAAAGAGAGTTCAGCTACAAAAGAACCAACATGCTATAAAAAATAAAGCCCTAACACTAAACCCTCTGTGTTGGCTTGACTGGCGACGACTCTCCCAAAAGAACACCATCCTCCGCACCTACATGGATAAAACACCGTGCTAAGCGATAAACACTTAGTGAGGAAGATGCAACAAAAGAGTGGACGGCCATTCACAATGGTCGCCAATGCTATACACATACAATATGACAAATGCAGATACTGATACCAGCTTTATAATCATACCTGCATAATAAAGACATGCATTCAGAAGTTCACATCAACATTCACTTACACTTTAATTACTTTCTCATACTAATCATTATACGCATCCGAATACCATATTCTTGCAATTATATCAAAGCGGAACAAAACAAAAAGAGCACCTGCTGACTCACAATAGTGGATAACGAGTAAACGCATAGCGTACCTTACGGGCATGAATTGAACGCATAGTGTACCTTATGGGTACGAATCAAAAACCATTTTATTTTTGTCGCATTCAAAACATTTTACGAAGGGGGACCTTAAACAAGATCCAAAACGCATAAGGGGTTCGCGAGGAACCAAACGGGGACCTGATCGGGGTCCAGACAGAACGGAGGCTGCAGCTAAGAGACTCTATTAGGCATGCCTAACTATCCACTTACTTGACTCTAGCAGGTCATGCATCATTCAAATCATGTTTCCAAGAGTAATACATAATTATACTCACATTTATATCAATGAATCATAAATAAGACATGCATAACCCAATATCATTCAATAGCTTATAACATGCAATATCATATGCATTACTTATTATTTGGCTAAGTTAAAAATAGCCATTATATCATTTGCACATTAAAAACACATAAATGAGGACTAAAGAACTCAAAACAGAAGAAAAAGGAATTGAAAACACACATTTAGGTTTGAAGAAAACAGGAGGGACAAGAGCCTTGAGGGACACGAGTCGTGCTTGAGGAACACAACTCGTGCTCCTGCTTCCTGCCAGAGCACGTCTCGTGTTCATTGAACACGACTCGTGCTCTGGCTCCCTACTCCCTCAGGTGGCAAAGAAAGGGAAGGGAGGAAGGAACACTCACCAAAGGAACGCGACTCGGACGGCCATGCACGACTCGGACAATGCATAGACAGCAAGCAAAACAAGGAAGAGAAAAGAGAAGGAAAAGCAAGGGAGAGCACGACTCACACACCCAAACACGGCTCGAACAGGCACACAGACAGTAAGACAAAAAGGCAAAACACAAAAGAGAAGAGGAAGAGAGCGTGAGGAGCTGTCCGAGTCGTGTCTGAGGGACACGTCTCGTGCTCCTCTATGCATCTCGAAGGATGAATACCCAGAAATAATTCCTGAAACCCTAATGGCGTGAAAATTCCCAAAACCCATAATTTCCAAGAATTCATCCCAACTTAACTCCATTCCATTTTAACCTGGAAACAAGCTTTCCCAAACATGATAACCAAAGTAAACAATACATAAACACTTCCTTGAACAACAACCCACTCAAATTACAGATTAGCTTCATCAAGAGTTTCAAAAACCAGAACCTAGAAAAAATAGCAGTAATCTCAAATCAACTTCAATTCCATTCTCAAGGTTTCAATCTTCATCCATTAAGCAAAAATATAAACTCTCAGTCATCCAATATCCCAATATGCATCTTCAAAATAACAGAACAATAAGGTGCTAACAAAAGAAAGTTCAAACACAGTAAGAACACAAAAATGCAGAAATTCCCAAACCTATAATCCTAGCTTCAATCACTTAGTTCCACTACTTCCAGCTTTTTCCTTGCCCTTAGGATTGCGAGCAGACTCAGCTAGACACGACCACCACAGAACATCCAAAAATACAAACCCTAAGTTAAATCTAAACCCAGAAATCAAGAAGAAGATGATGAATAAAGAAGGACCAGATGAAGAAATGCAAGGAAACTTACCAAATTAGAGTGCAAGAGATGATTAATTCCCACTAATAATGTCTGAAATCCAAACGAGGGTTCTTAGGGAAAGAGAAGGAAGAAGAAGAGTAAGTAAAAGAGGGGCAACGGGATTTGAAGAACAGAATTTGCCCTCCCCCTTTTCTCTTTCTTTTTCTTTTTCTTTTCCTAACCCTAGACAAGTGTCACTACCGTGTTAGTGGGATTTGGTCACTCACAACCTAAACTCATGCTTCACACACACACAATGCATTCCCAACTTATATACACCCTACTATGATACGATCATGTGCACACAAACATAATCCAACCAATTCACACTTTAATGCCATACATGCATCCATACACTATTATTACCCATAACATATACAATATTCCTAAAATGCCCCTTATGATATGCCGAACACATACAATTGCATGCACACACAAATAGGCTCATGCTACTAGGGGGCAAACGGGGTGTGACACAAGAAAATAAAAATAAAAGAAATAAAAAACTAAAACATGTTAAAGCATTTTAAATAATAACACTAATAATAATAATAATAACTGATAACATCATAAATAACATACCCAAAGAGGCCCATTTAGTCGGCCCAATCCACTTGGCAGGGCCCAAGGCCCATCAGAAGAGAGCTTAAAGCCTGACCATGAAGGATACGCTACATCCGATCGGACTGATGTGACAACGCATCCAATCAGCACACTGACACAAGGCAGCGCCATGCCCTTCACCTATTCCCTGTCGCTTCACTGCTCACCTACTCTGACTGCCAGTTATCACTCCCCAAGAACTCAAGTACACCTCTCCTATCTCATATAAATAGCCCAACAAACAGTGGCACCAGGTATCAAATCTCTGAGACTCTCTCTCTAAGCATTTTCTCTCTAGAAAGCTACTAACTTAAGCTTTGGAGTGCTTACGCCTAGTCCGACCGGGCATTCTTTATTGCAGGTCTCAACCATCTGATCGGCTCTCACTCTCTACCACTTGAGACTTCTAATTAGCTTCTCTTTCTTTTAGATAAAGATTTTCTTCGTCTTATCATTTGGTGCTTTTGTTGAGAGCTATAGCAAGTTCAAGATCAAATGAGAATTCTGGAGAGCATAATCACAGTGGCAATAACCAAGGCAGATATGGTCCCTTAGGGAGAAGAGAGAGATCTCCCAGGTTCCCAGCTAGGAGGAACCTTCTTCAAGAATTTAATGATGCCATTCTACGGCAACCGGAGAACACTCCCATTAAAGTCAGGGACATGTATGCCCTCTTTAGTGATTTCACTAAGAGTATCATTCAAACAATCAAGAAAGGAAAAATGCCTAGAACTTCTGAAAGAGACCATGAAGAGGACTTCATGGACGTAGACTTAAGAAGGAGAAGAAACAAAGGAATCTCCATCAACGAGCCACGAGCTCACGATAGTGGAAGAGGCATCATCAGGACCCCAGGAAGATATGACAAAGGGAAAGGGAAGATGTCCTCAAACAGAGACTTCACTTACTTCCCCAGCAGATCTTCCACCCCATCCATCGGTGATGACCTGTCTTTCATGTGCACGCCCAATCACAGCGACTCAAGAAGGCCTAGAAACAAGTCCATCTCGATGGCCATGAGCAAGGAGGACAGGTGGCTCAAGCAAAAACTCAGGCAGTTTGGCTTGATGGGCTGCAAAAAACTATTGTTTGAAGGGGATACCTGCAAAAACACCGCATCTCCCATCTGCAAGGAGATTGTAGAGTCTGAGTTGCCTCCTAGATGGAGAGATGTGGTGATGGACAAATATAAAGGTAAAAATGATCCCATAAATCATTTGGCTGAATACTTAACTAAAGTACAGGTGTACACCTATGACAAGAGAATTGCATGCCGAGTCTTCCCCACCACCCTAGGAGGAGATGCTCTGACTTGGTTCCACGAGCTGCCTCACAAGTCAATCACCTCCTTTAGACAACTCAAGGAGTAGTTCACCACGCGATTTATCGTGCAGACACGAGCACCGAAGTCGGTGAGTGACTTATGCAATCTCTACCAGAGAACTGATGAAAGTCTTAGAGACTACATTGACAGATTCTAAGCTACATTGTCTGAGGTGAGGAATGTGAGCGTGAAAATGGCGACGACTGCCCTAACTGGAGGCATCCTAGATCGCCCATTGTTTGAGTCATTAACTACGAGAGCCCCTATGAGTTTTTCTGACCTAATGGAAAGAGCCAGACAACACATCCAGCTAGATGATGCCCTAAGATCCAGCAAAGGAAGAAGGACCAATGTCATGGATAGACTGCAGTATCTAGATGGATGGTCATTTAATAGAGCCCCGGCATCTGAGCGAATAACTAGGAACTCGGACAGAGCCACAACTTTGAAATATCTGGGTAAGAGAAAGGAATCCAAACGGGCAAGATCTGATCGATCAAACAGCCGGTCTCCCTGAACCTTTACTCCACTTAACACTAACCCAGCTAAAGTGTTGATGTAGATTAAGAAGAAGCTCGGGAAAATCAATTGGACAAGGGAACTTTTCGATCTGAACAGAAGCTAGAGAGACAAAAGCAAATACTACGAGTTCAATAGAGACGTCGGTCACACTACTGACGAGTGCTACTTGCTGAAGAAGGAGATTGAGCGGCTTACACAAAGAGGGTCCCTCAAAAAATTTGTAGGTCAGGCTAGAGGGGAAAGTCCCTGCAGACAGCCAAACCTCAGCAAAGATGACTCTGGCTTGGACGATGATGATGAGCACAGAAACCCAAGGAGCGCAAACCTGTGCAGACCATATGCTGGGATCATAAATATGATCACAGGAGGATCATCTTACGAGGAGGATTTGGCTAGAAAGAAGAAGGGGAAAGGCTTGTACCTCTCTCACCAAGCTGAAGGGCTCCCTTCGGTTACCATGAGCAGTGATAACGCACGAGATGTGATGCTTCCTCATGAGGACGCCCTCGTCATCAGGGCTCGAGTCAACAACTTTGATGTCAAGAGAATTTTGGTGGACAATGGCAGCGCTGTGAACGTGCTCACCTTCCAAGCCTACAAAGCCATGGGACTGTCGACAGAGGAGTGAAAGCCAAACTCCACCCCGCCATCGGACTTGGCAATGCTACTGTCCCGATAGTGGGATCTGTTGAGCTTTCTGTAGAGCTTGGCTAGGAGGCACTCGCCCACGCCTGTAGGGTGACATTTATGATAATTGACATAACTTTTGCCTATAATGCCATCTTTGGCAGGCCCCTACTCTCTCAAACCGGAGCTGTCACGAGCATACAATACATGGTGATGAAGATCCCAACCAGAGGGGGCATTGCCATTATAAGGGGTGATCAGAAGGCATCCCGCGAGGCATATGTCACCTTGATCAGGCAGCAGAAAAAGGCCTCTGCTACTGGACAAAGCACCGAGGATTAGAGGGCTATGCCCAAAGACGACCCGACGAGGACAATATCTAATAGACCCTTAATTCCTTATAATAATGTATCAAGAATCAAATTCAATGAATAAAGAAATTCTTTTCCATCTCCATAAAAGGTATGTATGCTACAACTTATCCGCTAAGCTTGATGCTCATCCCAAGCCAAAAATGCGAAAGTTGGGATCCTTTTGTTTGCAGGTAATGCTCATCTGTTAGTATCGATGACATTCCCGATCCGAAGATACGAAAATCGGCCAACAGCTCATCAGTTAGGATCGATGACATTCTCAATCCAAAGATACGAAAATCACCCAGCGGCTCATCTGTTAGGATCGATGACATTCCTGATCTGAAGATACGAAAATCGCCCAATGGCTCATCTATTAGGATCGATGACATTTCCGATCCAATAATACAGAAATCGTGCAACTCCCACTGGCTCATCTGCTAGGTTCGACGTCAATCCCGAACAAAAAATGCAAGAGTCAAAATAGACTAATAGTTTCTCCTGAGTCAAGTGTTCTGCAACGATCACAGATCAAAATGCAAATCAAAACACTAACTTGATGTACGAAAATGTTCACCCAATTCCAAGCTAATGCGAGGCCAAGTGGTCATCCGCTATGCTTGACATTATAGGACACGATCTCCAAAAGTTTAAATCATGACTAGTGCCAGATGATCGACTGATTATGATTTTCCAATCAGATTGGACAAATTAATCACTGGCCTTAAAAGTTATTGATTCTCAAACTTCTTCAAATTCAGGAAGTATCTATGATTGATCAGTCGATTACATTAGCAAATTATATGCGATTATATGAATTATCGATCAACAACAATTCATAAAGTTGGCAATCTACACAAAAATTGCAGTTTATTAAAGAAATAGTATACTGTACAACTTGCAAGAATCAGTACAAAGAATAAAGTATACAATGGAAAATCTACTCTATGTTTCTATGTCTATAATTTCTACATCAGCTAGAGCCGAGACTAGATCAACGGCTATCTCCATGATCGGCTCGACAACAGGCTCTGCATTTGGATCGGCAACAGGCTGAGAAGGCTCGGCAGCCACCTCAGAGATCGGCTCAGTTGGTGAAGAAGTGCCAACTTCAGTCCCAGAGGGCACATCTGGCTGGGCTTTGGTCGACAAAGGGTTCTCCCCGGGTGCTCCTTCGGTTGCCTCCTCTCTAGGAGTCTCTTCCTCATCGTCACTAGATGGCGGATCGGGTAGAACGCTGGGATCCTCCATCCAGTTGAGATCAGCCCCAAGGAAGCGCCTCCCGGCCTCATAGATCAGCCGAGATAGCAACTTCGCTTGAGCCTCACCCAGTTGATCAAGAAGTTGCTCCTCTCTAGAGGCAAGCTCCTCTTCGAACCTCTTCCCCCAGGCCGTCTCTTAGCTTGCCAAAGTGGTGCGAAGTTGGTCACACTCTGCAAGAGCCTTGCCTTTCTCCCCCTGCACCTTGGCATTCTCAACACCTAGAAGCTTGCTCCTAAATTCAAATGTTATGGGATTAATGTATGCTTGCTGCTTTTCATTTTATAGCCAGTGATGGCATCTGATCAAAGTCACCGTGAGGGTGATGTTGAGAGTGAAGCTTCCATTAGTGCTAGGCGATCAAAGGCCCTACAACCACAAGCTGTCAACATAGACAAATTTCCTAAATTTGATGGTTGATTATATACAGCACAGACTACATGCCGAATAGGGACAGCTTACCTAGCCACCAGCATAGGCACAACCTTCTGCTCTGCCCAAAAAGAAGCCAATTTTAGAATAGTTTAAGAGATTGGGAGTAGAAGACTTTTATGGATGTGATCCTTTGACACCGGTGCAGACCGAGGAATGATTATTCAGGACGAAGAGACTGTATGGGATTACTCACAGCCCTCTCGAGGAGATGTTTGAAAGCAAGTTGCACTATTGCAGGGCCTCGCTTTTGTGAGGTGGGATTCAGCCCACATGCATATTCCCGCTGACCAGTTAAGGAGTTCTTTCTGAGATAGTTTGGAAAGAAATACATAGGGACTAAGCATATATATACTGTGCAAGATGCTTTTTAGACGCTCAAACAGGGGAACAAGACAGTAGCAGAATATGAACGCGAATTTGAACATCTAAGTGCTTATATGGTTGATTAAAACATGACAGAAGAGAAGTTGTGTTAGAGATTTGAGTGAGGTTTGCACAACAAGATCAGGCATATTGTTGGTGCACAGAAACATACAGACATGCGGTCTTTAGTGGAAGTAGCTAAAAAAGTAGAAACCATTCAGTTAGATGAAGTTAATAGACATTCACGATTTCAAGAGGAAAGAAAGCCAGGACAGTCTAGTGGTACAGCGGGATAGAGTAAGAAATCTAGAGGCCCTCCACCTTCATAGAGTCGTACATGTACAACACCAGCATATTGCCAGAGATTCAAAAATTGAGTCCATCTTGCGTCATTAAATGCCTTTGTCACATACTTGTTGTGAAACTCTCACTCGAAAAACACCCAAGTAGCCGGATCAGGTAACTGTGGGTGCCTCAAAACCAATTTCCACCAATTGTATGCGAAACCCTGCAAGAGTGACACAACACACTCCATTTCCCTATTCGAGGAACATCGGATCTCCTCCAACACCCTTCTCACCTTCTTAATCTATAACTCTGCTCTATCAGACTCATCTAAACTTATCCCATAAAAATCCTCAGCTCCAAACTTCCTTATACTCTCAATTAGAGCTCTTGGTGCCATTACCCTTTCCAAAACTCTAGCCATGTCTTGCGATATCTTAAGCATAGCCTCAAAAGGTATGACTGGAGCCTCAGGTTGTAACCTCACTGGCTGAGCAAGACTAGAGACTGACGGATCTTACTCTCAAGGATTCGCACTTTCAGCTGGCCCCTCAAGAGATCCACGCTCGGAAGCCATCCTAACTATAAAACACAAGGACATCCGCATTAGGCCAACATAATTCTAAACGCAATTCTATTCTACGATCGCCCAGAAACACCTAAACTTAGACTCTGATACAACTCAATCATTCATGGACTCATACTAATTTCTCAATTTTCCAGAAATTCACATCAATAACTTACAAACAATAGTTACACAAATGAAACAAAATTCCTAAACCTTGTCTCCTAAGCTCCTCAACAATCAATTAGCTGAATTCCCACCAACTTTCTCCTTCCTTTTTGGTTCTCTACCTAGAAACTCTGAACAAATTAACCCAATAATACCAAAAGCTCAAAACCCAACACATAACCATCAAAGTAATAGGGAGAAGAAAAGAAGAAGAAGAAGAAGAAGAAGAAGAAGAAGAAGAAGAAGAAAAAGAAGAAAGGAACTAAGCACTTACTTGAATAACCCTTGAATTGCCAACACTCACCAAGAATCACAGCAACTGGGGAAAAGAATATGAGCAAAGAGGAGAAGAAGAGAGGCTGACGAGAAAAAGGGAAAATGGGAGAGGGAGAAGGGTAAAACTGTTTTCTTGCTCTCTCTCACATTCTCCTTTCTTTTGGTCAACATCCATCCCTATTTCCTCCTTCTCTCTCCTCCACTTGTCACAAATCTATGGTGGCTTTTTGGTAATTCACTCTTCTAGTCCCTCTTTTCTTCTCAAGACTCAAACAAACCACATAATTAAAATCTAAAACACAATTATACCCTACTAAACTTATTAAAATGTACAATTAAGTCCTAAGGCCAAATAATAATGCACACAAGACTCTATAAAAAGAATGCAAAATTGTTCAAAACTACTAGGGTACTAGTTGGGTCCTTACATGTAACCTGAAGCAGAATAGTAGCTCCAATGGTGGAGAAACCATAGGATCCAGCGCAAGCACCAATAGAAAAAGAGTTGGAAAAGAATCCAGTAATGAAGCAATTGAAAAATACCGCGGCTCAGATATCCATTTGGGACCTTTTGAGACAGTCTCCTCCATACAGGCAGAAGTTAGTTGAGGCCTCGTGTGAATCTACTTTTTCGACCACAATTTCGCCATCCGAGTTGCTAAACCTTGTTAAGAGGAGTTCAGGAAAGAATTTGGTGTAATCTAACACTGACTTGCCGGCTGAATGCCACAATCACAATCGACCACTGTATATCAAGGCATAGTTTAATGATAAACACACTGCTTGTGTCATGGTTGATGATGGCTTGTCTATAAATGTCTGCCCTTTAGGTGCACTTTAGGCTTTTGGGTTAGATGAAAGTATACTGAGCAAGTCTAATCTGACCAGTCACTACAAGAAATTTTACTTTTTGTGACAAATGTTTTAATGACGCATAAAATTTCATCACGAATTATAACTTACAACGACAAATTTTTTAAAACGTCACCATACTATTTATTACTGTGACAAAATTATCTTGTGTCATTTTATGTTTTAATTTTCGTCACTAATAGATTAATTTTGGGAAAAAATATATATTTTGTCATGGTTTGTTTAGGAGAAAAAATTTCCCACCTTTTTTTTTGACGGAAAAAATTTAATGAGAAAATAATAACTTATTGCAACGCATAAAATTGACACAAAATATTTATTTTTTGTAATGAATTATTTTTGTCATAACAAATAAATTAATGACAATAAAATCATTACGTCACAAATAAGATATCGATATAAAAAAAATCTAATTATTTTTTTTGAAAAATTTTAGTTTAAAAAATAATTTTATTTATGATAAATAAATGTGTCACAAAAAATGAATATACTGTAACGAGGTACAATTTCGCCACCTTTGATATGGAGGGAAAAATTCCAAACATTTTCTTTTGGTGGGAAAAAAATTTAATAAAAAAATATCTATTTGTGATATATAAATTCATCATGAAATGCTTATTTGTGACATGAATTATTTTTGTCACAATGTAATGAATTAGTGGCAATAAAATTATTTTGTCACAATAATTTTATTTATGACAAATAAAAATATCATAAAAAATGAATATATTATGACAAAATATAATTTCGACACCGGTACAATCTGTTTATGACGACGACAAATAAATCATGTCATAAAACATAAATTCAATTTATGACAAACAAATACGTCACAAAAAAATGAATATATTGTAATGAAGTATAAGTTTATTACAAATACAATCAGTTTGTGCGACCATAATATTTTATCATAATCGACTGTAGTAAAAATGTACTACAATTAAATTATATTATAAATAATTTATTTTATATTATAAATAAAAATGTCCCCAATAAATTTTTTTAATGACCAAAAATAGTTTGTCATCTACTTTTTACAAAAAAACTAAATTATATGTGAAAGTTAATTAATTAATAATATAATAATAATTTAAAATAAAATATTTTAATGTAAATTAAAAAATTGTAAAAATTATAACCCTAAAATCCAGAATAAAATTTTGCCCCTAACTCCTTCTTTTTCTCTCGCAAAATCAATCTGTCTCCGCTGCCCTTGTCGCTCGATAACTCCCCCTCTTCATCGCGGTCCTCTCTCGGTGATTTCCCCGTCTCCGCCACAGTTCTCTCTATCTCAGCTGCCGTCTCCGCCGTGTGCCTGTCTCTCTCACTTGCAATCTCTGCTGCACTCTTTTCTCTCAATATCAATCGCCCATTCTTCAATCAGGTTATGCCTCTCTCTGTTTGTTAATGGATTTAATTATTTTCTTTCTTTTTTGGGGTATCGAGTGACATCTTGTTTGAATAATTTTTTTTGTTAGTGTGGTGCGTCGTTGATCTGTGTTTGTTGTGCTCGATCCAGTGCCCAATTTATCTCTTGTTAAATTCTCAAATTGGATTTGGGTTCCTTGAAATACAAGAGATGCAGCCAGTGATTTAACTCATAAATGGTGTCCTAATTATTGCAAAATAGTTATGATCTTCATGGGGTTTATGGATTTACAATGATAGTTTTTGATGCTTAGTGTAGACAGGAGATCTTGTATGAGTTGAGTTTAATATATAGTCATTAGTATTCAGAATATCAAACTAAATACGGTAGATTTGTAAGATCACAATTAAATCTTAAGGTGTAACAAATTTGTGACTTTGACAATTGATGAAAAAGGAAAAATACATGGAGAGCATCTCGTCCCTCTTCACCACTACTACTTGAAACTGGGCAAAAATGTACTAATTTAGCTCTGTAATTGAGTGTGTTTTGCATGTTATAATTTACACTGCAATGCACTTATGTTGAAATGATTGCAGGACTTTTTATCATCATTAAGACTTTTTGTTTTTTGAATGAAGGAGTTGTTGCTTGGTATGGGTTTAAAACAGCAGAATATTGGTTCACATAGTGCTCTTTTTTGTAGCTGAATTCACCATATATTGCCTGATATTAGCGGCTTAACTTTAATTTAGTTTTATTTTAAATTTGCAGGCTACTCTTCCTACATGTTACTCTATAAGCTAGAGGCATGAAATAAACTTTAATTATGTTTTTTTATGTTTGGAATGTTGAATTAAGATTCTAGATAATTTGAACTGAATATTTTATATATACTGAATTATAGGATTTGTGGTTTATATAGTTTTGTATATATCTGAACCACTTCCATTTACTCCTTCATTGGTTCCTATCCTAATTTCTTATATGCTGAATGAAACTATTCTCTAGCTATTTGCCATACTGCTTTATTGCATAAATTAGAAATTCTTATCATGTTTTTGACATAGCATGGTATTGTTTTGTCAATTTAAACATAAAGCAATTCATAGAGGCCTTTCTTCTATGTCGGAATTAAAATTTACTACCCTAGTCAATGCACATCTCATATTTGTGATGCATACAAGGTTATTTTGTATAGATTCAAGGTTGGAAGGAATGGGAGCTGGAGACTCTTTCCCATGATTATGAGTTTTAAAATGGTATATACCAAACTGATTGAGATTAAAAAGACCTAAATAGTAGATGATGGGTCAGATTCAATACTCTGAGAAGTATTTTGTGGATACTTACGAGTACAGGTATTAATAATTGTAATTATCCCATTATCTTTGCTCATTCTTTGTTTTTGGAAAATAGTAATAATAAATAGATTTTATATTGATTGAATGATCGGTTTATTATTTATTTAATTTTAATGGTGTTCGTTCAAGCATGTAGTTCTTCCTCCTCGAAGTGGCGAAACTACTTACTAAGAATTTATTAAGAGGTAGGAATCTAGTATTCGAATTTGCAGTAATTTAAACTCATTTGCTTGATTTACTTCGTCTTAGTTTGTGTTCTTCATATTCAATTTTTGGTATTTGATTTCTTAAATTTTAATTTTGCCAAATCTCAGTGGTTATCACACCGATTGAAGTAAAACTAACTGATCCCTTGACTTGAATCAACACCCATAAAACATAGTTCTTTAGGCATTTAAAGGAGAGTGCCATTAAAGGAAGTCGGGTTATTTATTAAATTTGGTATTTTTGGGTTTTCCTCTTCATTTTGTTCTAATTTTCAATTTCTTTTTGGGTTAATTGGAATATTTTGAAAGGGGATGATTTGTTTCTAAAATGCAAAGGATAGGTTATGTTTACCCTCTATATGACCCGGATTGTATAAGCTTATGCTAATTTATGCCATATTAACATTTGGTTTTGAGTAGCCTGTTATTACAATAGTTTTGTCACACCCCGATCGGGGCCTAGTCGGAATATGCTTGCTCGATTGGAATGAGTGAGGGTAATTCGGTAATTTGTACATGAATAATATGAATAATAAGAATTTAATTGCTAAGAAATTAATTATCAAGTGCATTATGGGTATGGAACTTAAGAGGTAGGATATTTCTATGAGAAGTGATTTAGTGTGTGCATGTGTATGGTGAATTGAGTTGAGAGTCAAAGTGAATTACTTGGACCAATGGGAAGTGGGCATGTGGATTTGGGATAAGAAGCAATTAGGAGGAGATAAGATTAAGGAAAGAGAGAGAGAGTGAGAAGGCAGATTACGTTTTGCTCTTCTCCTCCTCCTTCTTCTTTCTTTTCTTTTCCTTGGATCGTGTTCTTCTCGGTGGCTAGGCATGGGTTGATGTCTTGGTGGAACTTAAGAAGTCTTTTATGGAGGTATGTGTATGATTTTGGGTACTAGGGTTTCCTAAGAGAGATTATGTTCCCCTTCTTCTCTGTGTTTTGTGTGAGTTAGGGTTTTTGGGTTAAGAGTAATTCTTGGGTTTTTGATTTGTGTAAGCTTTGGCTAACAAGAGGAAGTATAAGGGCAAGAAAAGGTTTGAGGATCAAGCTTGAAGAAGAATGGTTTTTTCTTCAATGAGGTTTGGGAGATATTTGAGTTATTTTATCCAAGCTTTTCAATTAATTTGCATGTATGCTTGGATTTGTTTAAATTCTGGAAAATAGATGATGAGTATTAGGTTGGAATGAATGTTTATTGTATGGGTTTTTAATTGTGATGAAAGGATATGCATGATTATAGAATTAATAAACGGATTGTGAGAATTGGTTGAATGTACTGTCAAGTTTGTGATTTTCTACATTTTGAGATTTCAATACGTGAATAGATTATATGATTGGAAGTAATTGTTGAAACCTTGTGTTTTGTATTGGTTAAGATGTTTGGGAAGTTCTATTTTGAGGTAAGATTGAATTCAAGTTTGGTTTGGGTGAAAATGGTTTTGATTTGGATGTTTGAATTTTTCCCTGTGTTTTTGCTGAGAACTGAAGATCACGACGCTGTCGCGAGCGCGACAATGTCGCGAGTACGACAGAGACGTGAAATCCAGCTCTCGCGTGTTGAGGGCAAGTTCACAGATCGTGAACTGTGAAGAGAAGCGAGCAAGGCTCACGGCGTGAGTTTAACTCACGTGACGTGAGCAAGGCTCACGGCGTGAGCAAAGCTCACGCAACAGGAGAAGTGCTCACGGCGTGAGCAAAGCTCATGCAACGTGAGAATTGCTCACAACGTGAGCAAAGCTCACGTGGCGTGAGGGATGCTCACGGCGTGAGCAAAGCTCACGCGACGTGAGCATCTTGGGTAGTGCTCACACGTCGTGAGCAACCTTCACGTCGCGTGAAGGTTGCTCAGGACCCGTGTCTCGCGCGTTCTGTCGCGAGCGCGACAAAGTCGCGATCGCGACAGAACCTCCATTTTGCCCTGTTTTTCTCTTCTGTGCTCTGTGTTCAGAAAATGAATTTTAAATGTTTTTGTCATGGTTTTTCTTTCCCGTATGCTATGTGAACTTCATTATATGCCTATTATTATACGGATTACGCTTAATAAAGTATATGTTATAATTTGAAACATAACTTGGATTATTTTCTAAAGTGAGAGTAATGAAATGATAATAGGTTCACACTTACTTATGATATGAGTAGTAAGAGGAATTCCTGGTAATCTAATATCTGATTGAAGTTGTGTAATTTGGTTTATGAATACTATGTAATGTAACGTATAACGCATGCGGTATTGTGATATACAATTAATCTTTGAATAACTAATATCATGGGTAAAATTTCATGTTATTCTTGGTTGAATGTTCTTGGGTTATGGATATAATATTTAATGATGATGGTGATCTGCATTACATGCCGTGTTTAGAAAATGAAGAAATTATAAAAGTTAAGTTTCTAATGGGTTACTCCTGAATAGGTTATATTGAAATATAAAATATGTCATGTCTATCTTTAGTCAGACACTGCTCTTAGGATAACATGCTGTGCTTAGATGTATATTGTATAATTTCCTGATTAGGATTATGCGCTGTGAATTATTGGCATATTATAATTCTATCTTTAATTCTGATATATTGTAGAATCTTGGTTGTGTTAAAATGCATTGGTTGAGTTATATTACACGCTTTACAATATGAATAGTATGGGGTATGATTGATATTATGTACTTAGGTATTTGGATATTAGACTCTAGATCATGCATAATGACATGTATATATATATTGTCTGATGTGATACCTGATTTAAATGATGCATGACCTGCGAGAGTCAGTCTAGTGGATAGTTAGGCATGCCTAATAGAGTCTTTGTAGCAGCAGCGCCCTTTGAACGATTTGGACCCTGATCAGGTCCCCGAATGGTTCCTCGCGAACCCCTATTATGTGTATGTGTATGGATCTTGTTTAAGGTCCTGTTCAATGAAATGTTGCCTTCCGACTTGTACCGGTAT
Source organism: Excoecaria cochinchinensis (assembly GCA_947683425.1). NCBI lineage: Eukaryota > Viridiplantae > Streptophyta > Magnoliopsida > Malpighiales > Euphorbiaceae > Excoecaria > Excoecaria cochinchinensis. The sequence goes on from CANTUQ010000192.1 coordinate 1,111,270, forward strand.
GGTACATTATATTATGTGTTCCCTCTGAGGGTTACCCGGTCAGAGATCGGGCTATGTGTTTCCTCATGAGGTCTCCCTCTCAGTACTCGTTATCCACTATTTTGAGTCAGCAGGTATTTCGTTTGCTTTATCTGATATGAACATGAAAATGTGAATATCTGTGTGAATGAGCATCGGGTAACGCGTCCGTCGGCGTCCTTCCAACGGGGACGGCGATGGGGGTGTTACATTTAGTGGTATCAGAGCATAAGATTCTGGTTGCCTTAATTGTTTGAGTATTGGGTCTTTGTATGTTACTTGTTATGTGTCGAATCTTTGTTTGAGAGTCAGTTTTGTGTCGTGGCCTAATGCAGATGCGTCTTGTCCTATGTGTGTTATGTTAGATGGAACCTGAACCGAATGAGAAGGTGAATGAAATGACAGAAAGTGTGAACCCAGTTAGTACTGATCAAAGTGTTTCGTTTATGTGCACCTTTTTGGTTAGAATTCCGGTCTTGTTTCTAATAATAGAACATTAGTGCAAGGATTAATTCGAATTTTGGATAGACTGACTGCTCCTAGAATTTCTCAAGGTTTTGTTCAGAGTGTAGCTCAGTAAAGAAAGGTATCGAGTAAGTGGATGAGTATTTAGATCTTATAAGGTTTTGGTAGTACTCTATATGCCTGTCAGCTATCTCCAGAAAAGTGTTTAAATGAAAGCATATTGAATCATGGGGATGGGACAAAATGCATCATTATAGCATCAATTGCATCACTCTGCATACATGAATCATCTCAATCTCATTACATCATCATCATCCCTTTGACAATACATGATAAGCATATGCATATATGTTTTGATTGAGAGAAAGCTGACAGGGTATATATGTACTATTTGATATTAAGATTAAGAGTAAAAATGACGCGCTCAGCAATCGTTTAGGAAAGTGTTTTGTGTTTGATTAAAGATTGAACAGAAAGAGTATTTTGGGGCCGTAAAAAGGATTTTAAAGTTTGATAGGAGTGTTGATGGTAAAGAGAAACGTAAGTATGATGGACATCTTTTAAGTAGTGAAGGATTTATGTAGCAACTGGCGAAGTTAGTTGGTTTATGTGTAAAGTGTTCGGGTTTTAATTTCGGTCGGGCATTTAAGTAATAATTGTTCTGATAAATGTGTTTGATGCGAATATAAGAAAGTATTCTACATTTGGTGTAAGCTAAGTAGGAAGTGATTAAGAGCACCGCAATAGTAATAAGTGTAAGTAAGTGAATAGTTTTAGAATACAGTGTATGAATTTGAGGATGAATTGAAGTGTAGTTTTGGAGTTTCTTCTGGTGTATGTGAATTTCGAGGACGAAATTCTTTTAGGAGGGAAGATTTGTCACACCCCGATCGGGGCCTAGTCGGAATATGCTTGCTCGATCGGAATGAGTGAGGGTAATTCGGTAATTTGTACATGAATAATATGAATAATAAGAATTTAATTGCTAAGAAATTAATTATCAAGTGCATTATGGGTATGGAACTTAAGAGGTAGGATATTTCTATGAGAAGTGATTTAGTGTGTGCATGTGTATGGTGAATTGAGTTGAGAGTCAAAGTGAATTACTTGGACCAATGGGAAGTGGGCATGTGGATTTGGGATAAGAAGCAATTAGGAGGAGATAAGATTAAGGAAAGAGAGAGAGAGTGAGAAGGCAGATTACGTTTTGCTCTTCTCCTCCTCCTTCTTCTTTCTTTTCTTTTCCTTGGATCGTGTTCTTCTCGGTGGCTAGGCATGGGTTGATGTCTTGGTGGAACTTAAGAAGTCTTTTATGGAGGTATGTGTATGATTTTGGGTACTAGGGTTTCCTAAGAGAGATTATGTTCCCCTTCTTCTCTGTGTTTTGTGTGAGTTAGGGTTTTTGGGTTAAGAGTAATTCTTGGGTTTTTGATTTGTGTAAGCTTTGGCTAACAAGAGGAAGTATAAGGGCAAGAAAAGGTTTGAGGATCAAGCTTGAAGAAGAATGGTTTTTTCTTCAATGAGGTTTGGGAGATATTTGAGTTATTTTATCCAAGCTTTTCAATTAATTTGCATGTATGCTTGGATTTGTTTAAATTCTGGAAAATAGATGATGAGTATTAGGTTGGAATGAATGTTTATTGTATGGGTTTTTAATTGTGATTAAAGGATATGCATGATTATAGAATTAATAAACGGATTGTGAGAATTGGTTGAATGTACTGTCAAGTTTGTGATTTTCTACATTTTGAGATTTCAATACGTGAATAGATTATATGATTGGAAGTAATTGTTGAAACCTTGTGTTTTGTATTGGTTAAGATGTTTGGGAAGTTCTATTTTGAGGTAAGATTGAATTCAAGTTTGGTTTGGGTGAAAATGGTTTTGATTTGGATGTTTGAATTTTTCCCTGTGTTTTTGCTGAGAACTGAAGATCACGACGCTATCGCGAGCGCGACAATGTCGCGAGTACGACAGAGACGTGAAATCCAGCTCTCGCGTGTTGAGGGCAAGTTCACAGATCGTGAACTGTGAAGAGAAGTGAGCAAGGCTCACGGCGTGAGTTTAACTCACGTGACGTGAGCAAGGCTCACGGCGTGAGCAAAGCTCACGCAACAGGAGAAGTGCTCACGGCGTGAGCAAAGCTCACGTGACGTGAGCAAAGCTCATGCAACGTGAGAATTGCTCACAACGTGAGCAAAGCTCACGTGGCGTGAGGGATGCTCACGGCGTGAGCAAAGCTCACGCGACGTGAGCATCTTGGGTAGTGCTCACACGTCGTGAGCAACCTTCACGTCGCGTGAAGGTTGCTCAGGACCCGTGTCTCGCGCGTTCTGTCGCGAGCGCGACAAAGTCGCGATCGCGACAGAACCTCCATTTTGCCCTGTTTTTCTCTTCTGTGCTCTGTGTTCAGAAAATGAATTTTAAATGTTTTTGTCATGGTTTTTCTTTCCCGTATGCTATGTGAACTTGATTATATGCCTATTATTATACGGATTACGCTTAATAAAGTATATGTTATAATTTGAAACATAACTTGGATTATTTTCTAAAGTGAGAGTAATGAAATGATAATAGGTTCACACTTACTTGTGATATGAGTAGTAAGAGGAATTCCTGGTAATCTAATATCTGATTGAAGTTGTGTAATTTGGTTTATGAATACTAAGTAATGTAACGTATAACGCATGCGGTATTGTGATATACAATTAATCTTTGAATAACTAATATCATGGGTAAAATTTCATGTTATTCTTGGTTGAATGTTCTTGGGTTATGGATATAATATTTAATAATGATGGTGATCTGCATTACATGCCGTGTTTAGAAAATGAAGAAATTATAAAAGTTAAGTTTCTAATGGGTTACTCCTGAATAGGTTATATTGAAATATAAAATATGTCATGTCTATCTTTAGTCAGACACTTCTTAGGATAACATGCTGTGCTTAGATGTATATTGTATAATTTCCTGATTAGGATTATGCGCTGTGAATTATTGGCATATTATAATTCTATCTTTAATTCTGATATATTGTAGAATCTTGGATGTGTTAAAATGCATTGGTTGAGTTATATTACACGCTTTACAATATGAATAGTATGGGGTATTATTGATATTATGTACTTAGGTATTTGGATATTAGACTCTAGATCATGCATAATGACATGTATATATATATTGTCTGATGTGATACCTGATTTAAATGATGCATGACCTGCGAGAGTCAGTCTAGTGGATAGTTAGGCATGCCTAATAGAGTCTTTGTAGCTGCAGCGCCCTTTGAACGATTTGGACCCTGATCAGGTCCCCGAATGGTTCCTCGCGAACCCCTATTATGTGTATGTGTATGGATCTTGTTTAAGGTCCTGTTCAATGAAATGTTGCCTTCCGACTTGTACCGGTATGGTACATTATATTATGTGTTCCCTCTGAGGGTTACCCGGTCAGAGATCGGGCTATGTGTTTCCTCATGAGGTCTCCCTCTCAGTACTCGTTATCCACTATTTTGAGTCAGCAGGTATTTCGTTTGCTTTATCTGATATGAACATGAAAATGTGAATATCTGTGTGAATGAGCATCGGGTAACGCGTCCGTCGGCGTCCTTCCAACGGGGACGGCGATGAGGGTGTTACAAGTTTTGTATCAAATACTCAAAACTCTTTACTATCTTTAGGCCCAAGGGTACATTCACAAAGTATGTTAAGGTATCCCATTTTGTTATATTAGTTTGGGCCCTTAATTCTCTGTTTAAATTTTATTTGTAAGATTGCTTTGAGATAGTTTTGTTTCTTAATTGCTGATTTGGAGCTGCAGTGGCTTCTTATAAGGCAAAGCAGAAGGTCTAGACATACTTTGGGAGCTTAGAATTTGCTTGCTTTATTACAAAAACTGAATATAATACATAGGGTACTTTAAACAATTTATTCTCAAAATTGATGTTCAGCTTGGACTGATAATCTTATTAGTTGTAACTGGTATGGAAGATGAGAATGCCACTTTTTCTTATAGTCTTGCCAAAATTGCAAATGACAAAAATGTTCATAAATGTTGGTTAATGAGTTTTTCAGTTGTGGCTTTGTATATATACCGCATGTCATTATTGTGGTTTATTGTATCAATTTGGTCATTTGTAGTTGTCTGATAGTTGCATAATATGATGAATGCTGATATGCTAATATGAAAATGGCCTTTGATGTTTCATCAATAAGTACATAGTATGATCCAATATAAAAAATGGATTAGAGTAGTTTATATTTTCAGATGCCAACTGGTGAAATGAGTTTTTGAGTTTGTTATTTCAACATAGAATTGTAGCATTTCTTTATTCTGGTAAATCTTTGTACTAGTTGAAATTTGATTGCTTCTTATACATTGATCTGCAATGTTGCATCATTTTCATATCCTATGCAGTTACCAACAGTGATGGGATGAGAGTCATCAAGTCTTGAAAGCTAACATAGGGCCCTGCTTTAGATGGTCTATTATTCACTGAACTAGATTGGTCAGTCTTGAAATCTTTATGGATAATCTAAAAAAAGGGTTACAGTCTATTTGCATAGTACATCTGTTTACAAAAAGTGAAGGGTCTAATTTAAAGTGCTATGCATGGTTGCAGGCCTACTGGTCAGCCTTGTCTTAATACCAAAGAGTTTATCCTTGTGAGCAACATGGTGACTGCTGTCTTTGAGGAATGTTACTAAGATGTGGGTATGGTTATTTTTTATTTCCCATTGCACATCTATTATAATATTTATTTTCGAATTTGGCTGGACATGCTTTCGATGTGTTTTCGGGTTGATTGGACACTACAAGAAATTTAACTTTTTGTGACAAATTTTTTAATAACGCATAAAATTTTGTCACTAATTATAACTTACAATGACGAATTTTTTAAAACGTCGCCATACTATTTATTACCGTGATGAAATTATCTTTCGTCATTTTGTATTTTAATTATCGTCACTAAAAGATTAAATTTGTGACGAAAAAATATATTTCGTCATGGTTTATTTATGAGAGATAATTTCCCACCATTTTTTTGGAGGGAAAAAATTTAATTACAAAATAATAACTTATTGCAATGTATAAAATTGTGACAAAATATTTATTTTTCGTGACGAATTATTTTTGTCATAATTAAATAAATTAGTGATAATAAAATCTTTTTGCCACAAATAACATATCGGTATAAAAAAATGTTATATTTATGACAAATAAATATATCACAAAAAATTATACTGTGACGAGGTACAATTTCGTCACCTTTGATATGAAAGGAAAAATTTTCAATCATTTTATTTTGGAGGGAAAAAATATAACGGAAAAATTTACTATTTGCGACATACAAATTCGTTATGAAATAATTATTTTTTTGTTACATTAATTATTTTTGTCACAATTTAATGAATTAGTGACGATAAAATTATTTCGTCATAATAATGTTATTTAGGATAAATAAATATGTTACAAAAAAGGAATATATTATGACGAAATACAATTTTGTCACTAATACAATCAATTAATGATAATAATATTTTTTCGTATCAGTTGATTATAATGCTAATATATGACAAATGATGTGATGCAACAAAAGTATAATGAAAAATATATTTTATTCAAAATTCCAATTCCCCTTTCAAAAGTAGGGTAAACAACAATTTATATTAAAAAATTAATAAAATTACGAAAATACACCTTAAACTTTAAACTGAAAAACTAAAGGCTAAACATTATTTTTAATGACCCAAATTGGCTGTATTACGGGGCATAGCTCTTGGAACAGTGTGCAAAATAAGCGGACATCTGTAACAAAAGTTATGGCCGAAAAAGTTTTTTTTATTCAGGAATTACTTCGTAATTTTCGATTTATTTTATTTTTAATTACCAAAATTAGTTTGTCTTCCATATTTTGACAAAAATAACTAAATTATATATAAAGGTTAATTAATTAATAATACAATAATAATTTAGAATAAAATAAATTATTTATTAAAATAATATTTTCATGTAAATTGTTGGCTGGAAACGACGGCGTTTCCTGCTGCTTTCTCATATCAGTGTGCAAAACTGAAGAAAGGAAATAAAGGAAACGAAGGAAACCAAAGTGATTTTTGGTGACAAAAAAATCCGAAAATCATGGAAAAAAATGGTGGGAAAGGGTTTTTTTTGGTAGAAATTTTCGGTTTCCTTCTCTTACTCAATCTCTCAATCCCTTATCAATTCCCAATTCTTCTCACTATAATTCTATAACCCTAAGGAATTTGACGAAATTTAGGTTCTTTTGTGTTAAAGGTATTGTAGACACCGGGTCCCGAGGCAGTCTAGATCAGGATTACCCAATGATGAAATTAAATGTGCCAATTTATAGGTAAAAATGAAAGTTGAAAGTGATGATTTCCTTGTCAAATTGATTTATTAGAAATAAATAAAAATGTATTTTAAAAAAATATTTTAAGTGTTTTAAAAATTATTTTGGGACAAAAAAGGTATGTTTTGAAATTTTAGTTTTTTAGAAAATTTAAAAAAAAAATTCGGCGAATGTCGGGGTGCGGCAGTACGTTGGGTGCGTGCGACAGCTCCCCAGCGCGGGGGCGCGCTCGCCCCTGACGCCCCATTTTCGCCCAATTTTTATTTTTTTATGTTTTTGGTCCCAAAAATTGGTTTTTTCCCCATTTTTTTTACATAATTTAATTTTAAAAGCTTTTTATCTTCCAACTCTTCAAATTATTCAGTTTTTTCGGTTTAATGTGAGTTGAATTAATTTAATTTATTTATTAAATTTGGTTTATTTTGAGTTATAAAATGGGTGGAGAGGTTTTTAGGGGGATTTTTCTTAAGAAAAATATCCTTTCTCTCTTCTTCTTCTTATTTTTTTCTTCTTCAAGAAAAATTCTCCAAGTATTCTAATCTGATTTTTTAAGTTAATTCTTAAGACAAATAAATCAATTATTTGTTCTTGTGAATTTTTTTACTTCTTGTTTTTCATATTTTTTCCTTAAGACAAATAAATTAATTATTTGTTCTTGGGATAAAATTTCATTATATATTTTATTTTATTAAATCAAAGCAAGGAATTTGTCATCCAACTTCATTCATCACATCAAATTTGAGGGTAAATATTCTTGGCTCCACTTTTAATTTAATTTTCAATTTATTTTTGTTTAAAATTAGTTAACTATCATGTAAATTCTCTTAGATCTATTATTTATTTTACTTTTTATTTCTTGCATGTTCATTTAATTGTTCATATTATCATTTCTTACTTCCTATTTAATTGTTCATATTTGTATTTCTTTTTTTATTTAATTGTTCATGTTCATATTATTGTCATTATTTTTGTTCATATATTATTGTTATTGTTAGTATTATCATTTAACATGTGTTAGCATGATTGTCTTATTAATTATCATTACTTGCATATTTAATTTGATTGTTCATATTCTTTGATGATATTATTATTATTATTATTATTATTATTATTATTGTTATTATTATTATTATTATTATTATTATTACTTGCATATTTAATTTGATTGTTCATATTCTTTGATATTATCATCATTATTATTATTTGTTATTATTATTGTGATTAGTGTTATCATTATTATTATTATTATTATTATTATTATTATTATTATTATTATTATTAATATTATTATTATTATTTATCATTAGTACTATTATTATTATTTTTATTAGTTTTGTTTATTATTATAATTTGTTATTGTTGTCATCATCATTGTTATTTTCATGTTTTCATGCATGTTGAGTTTTATTATTGTTGTTATTATTTATGCATGTTTAATTGTTCATGTGTTAAGTTATATTTTTTATTATGCCATCTAATTAATTTGTCATGCATGTTGTTCTATTTTAATTCATTTTTACATCTTACATGTTTAATTCATTTTTTATTACTAACATCACTTTTATTTGTGTTTTTATTTCAATACTTATTTTTCATGTGTGAGTTTTTCAATGGCTGGGAGCCCATGGAGGTTTGGAGACACAATTTTTGTGGGATGTATTTTTTGCATTTTTAGTATTATTTTAATTTTATTTGCTTTTATTATCTAATATGTAATTTATAATAAGTTTGTTTATTTTCATGCACGTTAATTAAAAGTCGCATAAAATTTTATATTAATAAATTGGGATTTTTTCTAATAAAATGGGACCAATGTCCTAATTTTTCATCCAAATAAATTGTCACTTTAAAATTATTTTCTTTAACTATGCATGAGAGGACCAATGTCCTCATCTTTAATAAATAGCCCGATTTATGGAGGAATTGTATTTTATTTTTCTTTTATTTACTTTATTTACCGCTTTCATTATGTGATTGACATGCGCATTAAATTAAATTGCATTAAAATTGAATGAGAAAAGGGATGAAATTTTAAATTCAAAACTCAATTGTAACTTAACCAAGGTATGAATAAATGAGAAGTCCCGAACTATCTCTGGTCTTTGGACTCAACGAGGCGAGAGGGCCATCCTAATATTCTATTAGGATGGGGCCTCCAAGACCCCTCTAGCTTGCCCAAAATGGACATAGCTGCGCTATCTTAGGCTCACTGAGGCTAGACAAACTTTTCCAATATTTTATTGGGTGGCGACTCCAAGAAACCTCCTTGTTTCCCAAAATAAACGCCCTTGTAATTTCTTACAAGTTTTTATGAACCTCTCCCGATCGCCCTAAAGGCGGGCGTTCGGGGGCCAATGGGGTTCGGCGCGCGTCACAGGTATGTTGATTTTTCTTTGTGATTTTTTTTTTAAATCATCAAATTCTCACAGTTGGGTTTTAGTTCTGCTATTTTTGCAAGATTAATTTGATTTCTTATGTTTTAAACTCATAGATTTGATAGATATAAGCTTGAGTTCTAAGATAGATTTTAAAATTGAGCAACAGAGGTAAATACAGGACTTCCAGGTATTTAACTTCTCAAATGTGAACCTGAAATTAATTCTTTTTTGTCTTGCTATTTTTTAACAATTTCTGTTTCTTTTTTTCGTTTTTCTTCCCTTTCTCTTTTGAGAAGAAATTAAGGAAAATCCATACGTCTTATTGCTAAACATAAGTTTAACCCAAAAATCATAGATTGATTCTTTACTTTTCTTTTATTTTTTGCAATTGGTTTAAACTTCAGTATGTTTGTTCTGTTTTGTGGGTTTTCTTTAAACTTTAGTATGCATACACATAAGTTTGTTCTGTTTTTGCAATAGATTTTGCATTTATATTCATGGTGAAGCAAACTCTATTTTACTTGAGCTTAATTCTTGTAATTGATTGTAAAATCCCGTCCAATTTGAATATGATTTTAGTACGAGAAAACTTGACATCTGTAGAATTATACAGCAGATTATCTTGATTCTTGATATTTATGCAGATCTGATTGTGCAGAAATTGTGTGTGTGCATAATTGATTTGTATAGATTTGGGAAAGTAATGATATTATAAAGGATATTTGATTTGTGCAATGTGCATATTGATATTATGCAGAATATGCAGAAATGACTGTGTATATTTGATCTTGTGAAAAATAAATATGCAAAATTATACTTATACAGATTTGATAATTAGTTGAATTATACAGTAGATTATCTTCATCATTGATCATTAACAATTTCTCTACCAGAAGATTGAGATATGTTCTGTAGAGTTGACATAGCTGTTTGTTGGATAGTAGATGTCTCGGTTGATCATTTAGTTACTGTACTATTCCATTATTTCAAAAATTGGTTTGCTATTTGGAAAATATTGCTGTATAATTAGACGTAGTCATGTAATAGAAATGGATAATAATGGTGGTTTGATAGCAATAGAAAAAGGGAAGTAACATTGTCAGATCAGAGTTGTGACTCGTGATGTCATTTCAGTACCTGTTAAATGGTCGGAATTGAAGAAAGATGATTTAGACCCAGCCTTTCGCCACTTGGATGTAAATAAAAATGGTAATCTCTATAAGATATTATTATTTGTCTTATTTTTCTTCCATATTTAAGATATAAAATTTTAATAAATGTAGATGTACATGGATGTGAATATGGATGATCCAGGTGTGAAAGATTGCTTGATAGAAAGGTTCAAAAGTAGTACTCGACAAGAGAGTTATAGGTTGCACCGGTATTTCAAAAAATTCAATTATGTAAAAGAGGCTAAGATGAACAAGCCTGAGAAGTATGCTGATGCTGAAAAATGGAAAGAACTTTGTGATCATTTTGCATCAGAGAAATTCAAGGTATATATTTTTAAGTTAGTTTTATTGTCTTGAATTGTAAAGATGAGATGGTGTATATGCAGTTGAATGAAGATGTAAATATATATTTCGATAACATTTTTTATTTCTCTCGACAAATTCTCACATTTTCATAATTTTATAAGGTCAAAAGTGTGAAAAATTCTTCAAACAGAAATAAGGTCAAAGCTCCTCATATATCTGGTAGAAAGCCTTTTACTGTTGGCATACATGAAATTGTAAGTATTTTGTTAACTTATCTTTGCAAATTTCACCTTAATTGAATTAATTATTATTCTAATTATTATGTTTTTTTTTTCTTTTTAATAGTCTTAAAATGAATTAAATGGAGAACAATGTAGTAGGATTGATCTTTATAAGCAAACCCATTATTGAATTCGAAAAGGTTGGTCATCTCAAGAAGCATCCAAAAATTGGGTAAGTAATTAATATATAAGTTTTGAAATGTAATTAGATTGTTTTGAGACTTACATAAATTCTATTTTCTTTTAATTCCTTGTGATTGAATTTAATGATAGAAAAGCAAAACCAATATAATGAGAAAGATATTCAAAAGACTGAAGATGAAATTGCTCAAAAAGTCCTTAGCCTTGGTACTGGTTATATAAAAGGCCTTGGATATGGTCCAAAACCTCCTTCAAGACATTTATCATCAAACTACATTGCTACACAAAAGCTTTAAAATGAACATTCTAATACTCAAGAAAAGTTGAGTGAGTCTCAGTCAGAAGTGAATATACTTAAGAGTCAGGTGACTGATTGTTAGACAAAAGTAAGCGAGTTGAATTCCATTATCCATAAACTGCTTGACATTTTAAAAGCAAACGGGATGAATGTCGATTGAATTCTCCAATGTAAGTTTTATATACTTGTGCATTTTTTTTTGCTATGTTCAATGACATGAAGATAGTTAAAAATATTTGAAAGTGGATGATATAAGTATATTATAATATACGGTGTGTGTGAGATTGGACTTAAATTGGAGGATGGGCAAACTTGTGTTGGAGTTTGAATTGAAGCGGGGTGAATGAATATATGATTGTTTACAGGGGGATAGGCAATATTACAGAGGAAACTCTGTCGAAATTTCGATAGAATTAAGTGACATATTTGTATTTTGATTGAATTAATAGTAAAACTAAATAGCTATATATAGGGGAGATGGGTATAGTGAAAGGATAAAAAAAATAATTACCCGAATTTTGCAACAATATTAAGAGTAGTTTAAGACAATCAAGTAATCGTGCAGTATCGTTGGAACCGTAGTGTGTGTATAGATTAAGGGTGTTATATGATTGAGTTTTTTTTATCTAATATATGATCTTTTTTTGTAGGAACAAGATGCACATTTTGAAGTTTCAATAGATTTTATTTCTGGATTAGGATGCAAATTTAATTTTTTGCATTAGGTAGTATGTTTTTATTTAACCTTTTATTTGAATAAATACATTATATTAGATTTTCTTTATAAATTTAATTGATTGTATAACATTAAATTTAAAATTTGTCATTTTTAATATAACGCATAAATGACAAGTATATTTGTCATAATTTGTCGACATGTTAGTTCATAAATTACGATATAATGTTTACAATTATGCTATTAATATTGTAATAAAAAATATAATTTAATGACAATAAAAAATTGTCACTAAAACTATTTTTTGTGACAATTATTTTTGTCTGTATTTATGTCACTAATTTGTAAAATAATATGACGATTTATATTCATCATTAATATACATTAATTTAATGACAAAATCATTTTTCGTCACTTAAAGTATTAGACTTAATGACGACATTAAATATTTTATGACGAAAATTATATTTATTTTTGACGATAATTACGTAACCAATACTTAATGGTTTTAACTAGAAGCAGAGTTTCGTCATTAAAAATATTTAATTTCGTGATGAATTTTAAATTTGTCATAAAAAATGCCAATCTTTTGTGACGATAAACAATATAATGTGACGAAATATAATTTTATTTGTGACATAATTTTTGTCATGAAAAGTAAGAAATAAAGATGACGATAATTATTTTCGTCACAAAAAATATACTTACGTGACAAATAATTAAATTGTCACGTAAATTTTTATGTTACGCGCCTACCGTTACGTTCTCTGCGACGATAAAAATTTGTCACCTTATCTTTTTAGCAACGAAAAATGAATTTTTCATGACAATTTTTTGTGTCATAAAAGGTGTAATTTCTTGTATGCATTTGCAATTACTGATGTGCATTTTTCCACCAGTGCTGGCAAATTATTTTTGCTCAAGCATCACATAATACCAAAACCTCCCTTAATATGTTATTCTTTGAGATATGAAAGTTTTGCACCTTCAATTTCCCCTATTATTTTTTTTTCATTTTGTTTATGTTCATTAACAATATACGTTTATTTTTTACTTATATTCATGTTGTACTGCAGCTCAATGGACAGACAAACTTGGCCAATTCCGGGCTAAAAGGAACTTGAAGAAATATACATGACAGGTTGGAATTGGAACTGCATTGCTCATTTATCTTTGATGAAAAGCTTATCGATCTAATGGACTTCTAGCTAATAAATTTTATGCTTGATGTAGTTGTTCCACGATAACTTGTACATAAAAACCATTGTTGGAAGCCGATGTGGCCAACCGCAAACAGTACTTACCAGCCATGTCACACCCCATAAGTGGTCTAATTGGATTTAGCAATTCTAATTGGCAATTTAAGGGCAATTGAGTAATTTACTAGTGAAAGAGGATTAAATTGCAAAGAGATAAAAGTAATTAATTCCAGATTTTTAGTTTAGTGAGGAGAAAGTAATTTGTCAAGGACTTAATAGTAAAGAGGAATAAGTGGATTTGAGGAACCGTGCATGTGTGCCAAGTGGAGAGTGAGTGTGTGTGTACGTGGGTGGGAGAAAAGAAAGGGGCTGAATGTTTTTAGTTTCTGGAAACTAAACACATGAGGTTTTCTCTCTTTTGCTCTCTCTCACGTTAGCCATCTCTTCCCTCTCCATTTTCTGTTCTTTTTCCATTTGCATGTGTGTGTGTTCATCTATTTTGAGAGCTTTGGTTTTGAGCTTTGAAGCTTCAGAAGGTGAGTAATTGTCCGTTTCAAGTGGTTCTCCATTGTTCATTGCTGTTTCTTTGGTTTGATTTTGGGTTTATTTGTTGGTTCATATAATCTGTTGAAGAGAAGAAGAAAGATAAAGGGAAAGAGAAGGTTGTGGACTGAGAGTACAGTGGACGTTTTTGGGACTTCACTAACAGGTTTGGGAGTGTCTGTTTTCTCAGTTTTGGATCCTGCTTTCAGTGTTGTTATTAATGTGTTTGTATGTGTTTTGTATATAGAAATGTTAAAGTTATGTGTTGCAGTAGACCTTATTACAGTAGAAAAAGAATGAATATGAGTGTGCAAATGAGATGTTTATATATGTAAATGAATGTGAAACTCTGGTTTGTGTCTCTCTCTGGTTATATTCTGTGATTATATGTTAATGTGAATTCTGTGAGTGAAATTGCTGTAATTGTGCTCAGAAGACTTAAAGGTATGTGTTAGCATGATTTTTACATGAAAAATGGTTTTGGATAAGATGGGGTTTGATTTTTAGTTATACTCTGTTTTTCACGTTTTTCTGGTTTTTGTGTTTTTCTGGGAATTCTGGAGTTTGAGGAAGGAGAAGTTATCTGTGAGAGGAAGATCACGTGACGTGATGGGGCATCACGCCGTGACCTCCCTCCTTGGGAAGTCAAGTGGCGTGATGAAGCATCACGCCGTGACCTGCCTCCCTTTGCGAAGTCGCGTCGTGATGGAGCATCACGCCTCGCGACCTCGCCTATCTCCTGCGTGTCACGAGATTTCATCTCGTGACCTCTCTTCCTCTCCTCTCAGGCGTCACGAGACGTGACTGCCTGCTCCTCTGCGTGGCGCTTGCGAGAAACCAGCGTCACGAGACATGACGAATGGTCACGGCGTGACCGGCCTCTACCTGCTGCCCTGTTTTTCTAAAATGAAGTTTTAACTTCTGTTTTCAAGAGTTTTTGCACTACATGACAAATGTTTGGGTTTAATATCTGAATTGTAATTAATAATTGCTTATTATTGAGTTGTATACTTGATTAAATAATTAATGTACGATTTTATATTTTACATGAACATAACTTGACTTGAATGTGAATTATTTGTACTTCTGCCTCCAATAATTGATACTGGATTTATTTAGATGTTTCTGATTTTGATCTAGACACATGTACACGTGAAATATGTATTTGCATTTAGTTGTATTTAATATTGATATTGATGCTTGAATTGTTGAGTTGAGTTTTAAGCCTGAATAGTCATAGTAGTGGATAAGTAAGCGCTTACTTAGGTCAGTGTGTGTGTGCAGCTGCTATATGATAAAACGTTATACGTGGGTCCGTTTGGATCCTTGTTTCGATCCGGTATGGGTCTATATGGATTTAAATGCGAGACTTCGGTCTCTATATGAAAAATACATGTTTGAGACTCATGTCTCTATATGCTTGGGATACTGTGTTCTATCAGTATCCATTTGACCGTATCCACTTCTAGAGAATATTTTAGACTAGTCAGGCTATATGTTTAAATGTGTTGCATATGTTGAGATGCATTGTTGACATGATTACAAGTATAAGATGTACATGAATTCCTGCATAACTCTATATTATGCACCTTGAATCTGTATACTTATAATGATGAGAATTATGAATTGTATACTTAATTGCTTGTATTGTATATATATTTATGCATGTCAAGTAAGGAATTTGGAGATATGTTTACGTGTAATTTTGATGCCTTTGCTTTTGATCATTAGATTATTATTGTATAAATATTGTATATACATATTGTGCGTTTGTTTTGTTCCTCCCCACTAAGCGTTATCGCTTAGCACGGGCTCTTTTCCCGTGCAGGTGGCGAGTCTGGATTTGAAGTCAGATATCTGCAGGTCGGCCACTAGGAGTCTTTTTGAATGAAGTTATTTGAAGTCTTCCGCTGTAATTTTTGTATATGGCTTGTGTATAGCAAAGTAAATCTTTTGTAAAGGAACAAATATTATTTTTGTATATGTATTTGCTTACGAGCCTCTTTTTGTAAAACGATATTGATATATGTTACATGTAAAAAGGTTTTACTATTAAATGATTAAAAGTTTCTTTATATCTCATTTGGTTTCTGTTTATATATGTATTTGTATATGTGTTCGCCCGCGTGGCACTCCGGTATCCTTCCAACGGGGATGGCAGGGTGTTACAGCTTGGTATCAGAGCCCAGGTTTGGTGGTTCTGGGTTATGTTGTGATTGTTTGAGTGTAGAGTCGAGTCTATACATGAGAGTCAGTTTTGTATAGTGGCCTAATGCAGATGTCTTGTGTTTTGTAGTCTTTATATGGAGTCGGATCCAAGTGAGTACATGGGCGACACAATGGACAGTGTCTATATGGGTCGTAGAGATAGTCCGATCAGAGGAGGTGATCCAGTGAGACAGGATAGGCCTGCACAGGAACCAGCACCAGCTGTGGGTGCAAATAGAGGAGTTGGTTTTGATCCAGCATTAGTGCAAGGGTTATTGCAAGTGGTTGATAGGTTGACTGCTCCTAAGGCTCCAATCGAATTGTTAAGAAAAAGAGGAGCAGAGGATTTTCATGGGACTGCCTTAGATGAATCAGACGTGGCTGAGTTTTGGCTCAAGAGAGTAGGAAGAATTTTGCAAGAGATTAGATGTCCCGCAGATCAGAGAGCTTCATGTGCTATATCGTTGCTTCAGGGATCAGCATATAATTGGTGGGAGCTTGTGATGAGGAATCCTCAGCGGCCAGCTGAGTTGACATGGGAATATTTTAAGCAAGAGTTTGAGCAAAAGTATATAACGAAGGCATACCAAGAGGCTAAATGGAGAGAGTTTATCAGTCTGAAACAGCGAGGTATGACTGTGAGTGAGTATGACAAGGAATTCAACAGGTTGAGTAAGTATGTGCCCGAGCAGTTGTTGACTGGTGAGTTCAGATGTAGACATTTTCTTGAGGGACTTCGTGAGGTGTACAGAGGTCCTTTGTCTGCAATGGTAGTCTTGCAACCAGTGGGGTATTATCAGCTTGTGGCTGCAGCAATGAAGTTAGAGGAATCTGAGGAGATTAAGCAGAAGATGGCACAGAAGAGGAGAGCACCAGAAGGGGGAGTTGCGAGTACTAAGAAGTCTAAGGGTGCTCCAGTTGAGCAAGGAAATAGAGGGTCTGTTCAGGTGCCTTCAGAAGTAGGTAGTGTGGCACCGCATGCTAGCAAGGGAAACCGAGCACCAGAGTGTGAGCATTGTCATAGGTACCATTGGGGTACGTGTCGTAAGATTACCGGGGCATGTTTCAAGTGTGGAAGTATGGAACATCGGTTTACATTTTGCCCTGATCGACAAGCGGACCAGAATCAGCAAGAGAGTAAAAGATCTAATGTCATCCAAAGCAATCGGGATGCAAGTAGAGCTCCGAGAGCACCATCTGAGACGGTGCAACGACCTGGTGCTACAGAAGATCATAACCGGCATAGGGCGTATGCTATGACTGCTGAAAATGTAACGGGTGCTGCAGGACCTTCGGGTAAGTGTCTATATGTTAAGTTTTGTTTCGATTCGGTTTTGGTAATTGAGTTGTGTTTGGATAAGCAAGGAAATTTCGAGGACGAAATTTTCTTAAGGGGGAGAGAGTTGTCACACCCCATAAGTGGTCTAATTGGATTTAGCAATTCTAATTGGCAATTTAAGGGCAATTGAGTAATTTACTAGTGAAAGAGGATTAAATTGCAAAGAGATAAAAGTAATTAATTCCAGATTTTTAGTTTAGTGAGGAGAAAGTAATTTGTCAAGGACTTAATAGTAAAGAGGAATAAGTGGATTTGAGGAACCGTGCATGTGTGCCAAGTGGAGAGTGAGTGTGTGTGTACGTGGGTGGGAGAAAAGAAAGGGGCTGAATGTTTTTAGTTTCTGGAAACTAAACACATGAGGTTTTCTCTCTTTTGCTCTCTCTCACGTTAGCCATCTCTTCCCTCTCCATTTTCTGTTCTTTTTCCATTTGCATGTGTGTGTGTTCATCTATTTTGAGAGCTTTGGTTTTGAGCTTTGAAGCTTCAGAAGGTGAGTAATTGTCCGTTTCAAGTGGTTCTCCATTGTTCATTGCTGTTTCTTTGGTTTGATTTTGGGTTTATTTGTTGGTTCATGTAATCTGTTGAAGAGAAGAAGAAAGATAAAGGGAAAGAGAAGGTTGTGGACTGAGAGTACAGTGGACGTTTTTGGGACTTCACTAACAGGTTTGGGAGTGTCTGTTTTCTCAGTTTTGGATCCTGCTTTCAGTGTTGTTATTAATGTGTTTGTATGTGTGTTTGTATATAGAAATGTTAAAGTTATGTGTTGCAGTAGACCTTATTACAGTAGAAAAAGAATGAATATGAGTGTGCAAATGAGATGTTTATATATGTAAATGAATGTGAAACTCTGGTTTGTGTCTCTCTCTGGTTATATTCTGTGATTATATGTTAATGTGAATTCTGTGAGTGAAATTGCTGTAATTGTGCTCAGAAGACTTAAAGGTATGTGTTAGCATGATTTTTGCATGAAAAATGGTTTTGGATAAGATGGGGTTTGATTTTTAGTTATACTCTGTTTTTCACGTTTTTCTGGTTTTTGTGTTTTTCTGGGAATTCTGGAGTTTGAGGAAGGAGAAGCTATCTGTGAGAGGAAGATCACGTGACGTGATGGGGCATCACGCCGTGACCTCCCTCCTTGGGAAGTCACGTGGCGTGATGAAGCATCACGCCGTGACCTGCCTCCCTTTGCGAAGTCGCGACGTGATGGAGCATCACGCCTCGCGACCTCGCCTATCTCCTGCGTGTCACGAGATTTCATCTCGTGACCTCTCTTCCTCTCCTCTCAGGCGTCACGAGATGTGACTGATGGTCACGCCGTGACTGCCTGCTCCTCTGCGTGGCGCTTACGAGAAACCAGCGTCACGAGACGTGACGAATGGTCACGGCGTGACCGGCCTCTACCTGCTGCCCTGTTTTACTAAAATGAAGTTTTAACTTCTGTTTTCAAGAGTTTTTGCACTACATGACAAATGTTTGGGTTTAATATCTGAATTGTAATTAATAATTGCTTATTATTGAGTTGTATACTTGATTAAATAATTAATGTACGAGTTTATATTTTACATGAACATAACTTGACTTGAATGTGAATTATTTGTACTTCTGCCTCCAATAATTGATACTGGATTTATTTAGATGTTTCTGATTTTGATCTAGACACATGTACACGTGAAATATGTATTTGCATTTAGTTGTATTTAATATTGATATTGATGCTTGAATTGTTGAGTTGAGTTTTAAGCCTGAATAGTCATAGTAGTGGATAAGTAAGCGCTTACTTAGGTCAGTGTGTGTGTGCAGCTGCTATATGATAAAACGTTATACGTGGGTCCGTTTGGATCCTTGTTTCGATCCGGTATGGGTCTATATGGATTTAAATGCGAGACTTCGGTCTCTATATGAAAAATACATGTTTGAGACTCATGTCTCTATATGCTTGGGATACTATGTTCTATCAGTATCCATTTGACCGTATCCACTTCTAGAGAATATTTTAGACTAGTCAGGCTATATGTTTAAATGTGTTGCATATGTTGAGATGCATTGTTGACATGATTACAAGTATAAGATGTACATGAATTCCTGCATAACTCTATATTATGCACCTTGAATCTGTATACTTATAATGATGAGAATTATGAATTGTATACTTAATTGCTTGTATTGTATATATATTTATGCATGTCAAGTAAGGAATTTGGAGATATGTTTACGTGTAATTTTGATGCCTTTGCTTTTGATCATTAGATTATTATTGTATAAATATTGTATATACATATTGTGTGTTTGTTTTGTTCCTCCCCACTAAGCATTATCGCTTAGCACGGGCTCTTTTCCCGTGCAGGTGGCGAGTCTGGATTTGAAGTCAGATATCTGCAGGTCGGCCACTAGGAGTCTTTTTGAATGAAGTTATTTGAAGTCTTCCGCTGTAATTTTTGTATATGGCTTGTGTATAGCAAAGTAAATCTTTTGTAAAGGAACAAATATTATTTTTGTATATGTATTTGCTTACGAGCCTCTTTTTGTAAAACGATATTGATATATGTTACATGTAAAAAGGTTTTACTATTAAATAATTAAAAGTTTCTTTATATCTCATTTGGTTTCTGTTTATATATGTATTTGTATATGTGTTCGCCCGCGTGGCACTCCGATATCCTTCCAACGGGGATGGCGGGGTGTTACAAGCCATGCCCCTTTACTTTCTTATTTCTTGTGTATGTAACTAGTTTGTGAATATATGTATATAAAAAATGTTTCTTATGAAACTATGGAGAAGATTCGGGACTGTCCTTCAAATGCGTTTTACTTCCGAACCTACAAGGATTAACACCCTTGCTAAGCGATAACGCTTAGTCGGGAAACAACATACAATATCCGTTCATAGCAAACATTGAGTATCATCATTATACACATACTTCTTAGTAATATAAATGTATGGCATAAAATATCATCATGTATATGCTTCATAGAAATGTACTCGCATGGTATATCAATTATTGGGGCTAATTTAGAAAGAAGAGGAAAGATAGAGAGAGGGAAAGACAGAGAAGGGGAAGAACATAGGAGAGTAAACTGAGAGAAAGGAAGAGAGAGAGAGAGAGAGCACGGCGACGGGAGCCCTGCACCGGCGATGACTGCACCCTCCGTCTCAACGGCCAGCCCATCGTTTTTATCCTCGGTTCTACCGCCAATCGCAGTCATTTTTGCCCCATTCGGAGAAAGGAACCGAACATTTTTTCCTATTCACCGGTCAGCTCCGACATCGAACTGCCACACGCACATCACCGAATGACAGAGGAGGATAGGATGAGTCTTCCGGTGCCAGCCGATCGTCCTTACTCACCGGCAGCAGTTAGATCAAAAAAGAGGAACCCGTGAGTTTCGGCAACATTTTCGATCAAACGGCGAGTCCTTCAGGTGCGTGACCTTCGGTAATAGAGTCTCAACATTGTGAGCTTTGCTTCGGCAGTGATGGTGTCTCCATTGGAACTCTAGCGAGACTCCAGCGAAGGGGACAGACAGGAATAATATGAAATTTTGCTAGAATCTCGACTTCTACTAGTATGTGATTTCCAAACTTGCTTTTTGTTGTGATTTTAGATAAATTTAATTTTTTTTAAAAAAATCTCCTGTATTTGACTTTGTGCTCTGTAATGTTAGTGTTATGTTGTGTTAATATAACAACTGAGGTTAGCTATTTATTGGCATTTTAAATTTAATAGAGTATATTATAAGGATGTTTAGCTAAGTAGAAAACTGTAAGATGCAGAAAACCAGAAACTTTGTGAGTGTATGAAACGAAAATAAGTAAAAGTAGCTATTAGTGATAAATGAAGGACTTTTAATGTTTAAATGGATAATTTGACATTTAAACTTGTTTATTGCATGTGGAATCCATGTTATGTACGTTTAAGTATCTGTGAAATAGGCAGGGAAATAGAGGTTTTTGCATGTAAATAGTGTGGAGAGTTAAATTAATGAATTAATAGGGAAATTAGTTAATAATTAGTTAAATTATGGGTACTAGAATAAAAAGAAATGTATGTGATTGTAGAAGATGGAATTCGACACCTATTATAGAATTTAAAGGAAAATAAGTAAATGATGAAATTTAGTTTAGAACTAGAAGAATTATACCTAATTAATAAATGTTATGTGTACATAAAGGTAAAGTAATATAGAAAGTGAGAAATGATGAGATAAAAGTCATATAATTTTTCATAGCATAAAATGATGTTATGATGAATGTGAATATGTGATGTGATTAACATTTTAAAGAAAGATTTTGATTCAATGCTACTAAATGATTATACTGGTATTTTCCTATTCTTTATGCTCATATATAGGTATGCATGCATGTGTGTATATATAAAGGTAAGTAATATGAGATTAATTGAAAGTGATTGCATAAAGGTGAAATTAAAAGTTAACATAAGACATCTGGAATAGGAAAATTGATGAGACATGCTGTATGTGGAAAAATAATTGGAAGGTTTTTATTACATAATTAATAGGAATAAGCTTAACATATAGAATCTTTGTAAGATAAAGTATCAGGAAATTAATTTAGAACTAAATTAAGGTAAAAGATGGACTAAAATATATATAATAGAAGTTTAAAAGGAAAAGGTACACATAGGAAATGAATTGGTATTAGTGAACCTAAGTTGGCCAAAAGGTATGCTTAGATTTTACATAATGTCATTTCATGTTTATGGCTATTTATGCATGAGTTAGTGATAATGTATATCTAATTAAGTGAATTGGAATGTAAAGAAAGTGTGGTGGCCAAATGTATACTTGTATATATATGAGGTATGTTATGATTGTTAATGCATTTTAAATATATATATCAATGATTAATGGCATGTTGTGAAGCTAAATTAGTGAAATGTGGTAATTAAATGAATTGGTATGAGATAATGATAACTTTGCCGAATGGTAAGTTTGAAGAAATGATGATGAAGTGGTAAATTAATAAGATATACATGATGAAATGTGAATGTATGTTTAATTTAAAGTATATGCTATGTTACTGGGATTATTTATGACATTATGGATTGAATGTATATTGACATTATATTATGTAAAGAATGAAAATTATGATTTACTGAAAATAATGTACACTGATAATGCCCTTAGTTAGTCTGGTATAGAATCTAGCTTAGGATATAGTTGGCTAGCCATAGGGACTTTGTACCGCGGTATGAGTCATGATGACTCTCGCTCTAGTGGTGCTAATGATGGCCTACCCTTACTGAGTACTGTTTACTGTCTGTCACTGATTACTGAACTGAATTATATTTACTATTTACTGTAGTGGGCTTGTGGGGTCCACATCTCATGTTTCCAGTCAATAGATTTCTACCGAGTCATACTAGGGGCATATTAATGAAAAGAAATGAAAAATGATAACTTTATTAAAGAAATGTTATTGATAATTGATTTTATTTAGTAATGGTGCGATGAGGGGTTTTATTTGTGCATAAGAACTTTATGACCACCAATGTGTATAATATACATGCATATCTTTTAGTAGTAATTATAGAATAAGACTGTGATAAAATAATTATTAATGTGGAAATGGGAAATTAAATGCGATATTATATACACATTGACTGTTTAGGAAACAACAAACTTAAATAATAAAATAACAGTTATAAGTTAAATGTATTAACTAAGAGATGAATTAATAAGCATGAAATAAAATAATAACTAAAAGGTAAAAGGTAAATTTTAAGTAGTAAATTGTTATATATGTGATAGGTATGTAGTTTAAAGAGTAATGTAATATGCTCAAATGGCAAACAATAAAAGTATATAAGAAGACTGTAGACTAAATATGTCTTATAAAGTTTAAATCGTTTGCCTATGTATGTTGATTTATTTATATATGCAAAGTTACTTGGCTACATAAGGAAAATGTAATCTAAAGACGATGTAGAGTAATAGTTAAACAATAAATGACATATTGTTTGGAAATAACATTCCTAACCGAAATTATGAAAAATAAAATGAAATGAACGTAATTAAAGTCTTATACGAACTAAGAGAATAGTAAAGTTTAATAGGTAGTGTAAATTTATTTTATTTGTATGAATACTATAGGGTGTTAATTAATGATTTTGGGTGCAAGACTTTTAAGCACGTATATGTGAGTATAACTTTATGAATAATTTATATTTTTAGTACTGGATATGTAAACTAAAGATGATGTAGAGTAGTAGTTAAACAATAAAAGATATATTGTTTGGAAATAACATTCCTAACCGAAATTATGAAAAATAAAATGAAATGAACGTAATTAAAGTCTTATACGAACTAAGAGAATAGCAAAGTTTAATAGGTAATGTAAATTTATTTTATTTGTATGAATACTATAAGGTGTTAATTAATGATTTTGGGTGCAAGACTTTTAAGCACGTATATGTGAGTATAACTTTATGAATAATTTATATTTTTAGTATTGGATATGTAAATTTGGTAGTTACTGCTAAGCATAAAGCTTAACTCATGGTTTACGTCGCGCAGGTCAAGAGATAGAAATCAAGTGATAAACATGAGTGTTCCAAAGGATAAATGTTGGATGGGAGTCATGACAAGAAGGCAATAATGATAGAATTTTTTGGAATGAATAACTTGAATTCCATTTTTAATTGGCATGTGCACTACATAGATTGTTAGAATACCTATTGTAATGAAGAGTTTATGTTGGACAATTTTTTTAAAAGTTGATAGATTTTGATGTATTAATATTATTTCTTTGTATTTTGTATATTTTGAATGAGTACCGATAGTGGATGATATATGTAAATTATGTTATATAATGTGTGTGGTTGGATTTAAAATGGAGGATGGGAAAACTTGTGTTGGAGTATGAATTGGATTAGGGCGAATAAATGTATGATTTTTAGAAGTGTAAAGAATTTTTGTTTACAGGGGGATAGGCAATATTATAGAGAGAATTCTACCAAAATTTCGGTAAAATTAAGTGGTACATTCGGAGTAGTTTATGATTTAGAGTAGTGAGATTATGGCGATATTAATTACATTATATCTTAAATGGATTGTTGTGCCCATGATGGGTTGTGGTTTGTTTGATTTGTAAGAAGGTACGTTTAGTATGCAGCAGTTACGCTACCAAAATTTTTATCAAATGAATTGTAAGATTGGATAGTTATAAGTCAATCGAAAAAATAATTGTCATGATCATTAAGTTGTCAGCTTAAGTATAACTATTCAGGATATACATATATTGGGTAGGATGAAATGATGTTGAAAAAAAAATTACCTGCTTCTGCAATGATCGAATATTTATCAATATGCAAATAATCATGGTAGTTGCAAGAGTTAACATACATTCGGTATAGCGAGTATAAGGGTGTTACAAACATGTTATATAACATCCACAAAGCTGTGCTAAAAAATTATCGAATAAATCATAACACTATTCATTTCCATACTCATATAACTTATTATCAATCTCACACTCACTATTTAATTCATACAAACGAGATATATAAACATATACTCACCTGAATTGCCACATTAATAATTTCCATATATCCACATGAAACAATATAATATTGTTGGATAACTTACATACACACATGGCTTAACAAACAAGCCTTCACTTCATTATACATACTCACATGGATTAACACATTTATAGTTTTCAATAAATTTGCCAAACTTAGTTGAATTCATGTTCTTAAGCACTTTATACAACAACAGATGATGTTTTATGTTGATTTATCGAAAATCTAGGTACCTCACAGTGACAACCAGATGGTTTTGACCGTGACATATAGACAACTCAAAATAGAATACAAAACGAAGTACCTCACGACGACAACCAAATGGTTGTGACTGTGACATATGAACAATTCAAGGCAGAATAGAAAGCAGGCATACCTGATAGTGACAACCAAATGGTTGTGTGTAACACCCTTATAACACTGTACTATACATACGTTAATAGATAACATACAAAAGAACAGTCATTACTAACATTACACTAGATAGTACGTTAATTTTTTTTTTCTAATTTTCAATCACACTAAAATGAACAAATCATATGTAAATCAGTTCATGTACCTCACAATATACATATATGTCCCTAAAAGATCTGTAAGCACAGATTTCAATCCTGGTCCATCGATTATATACATGCCATACGCTACTTTCCTTGCTATCTATCCCTTCTTAGAAATCACAGTCACCCTTTGGCTACTTTAAGCTTCCTACTTCTCATAACCTGCACGCAGTTACAACACTATGTGCTAAGCATTAAAAATGACTAGTGGTGGATACATATCCTAAACTTTCCAAACTGCACAAACATGTATGCCTACACACACACAGACATTCTGATTGTTACACAGTTATCAATCTTTCTAATACTTCAATTTAATTCATTTTCTATTTTAACATTCTACTATAATTATTTATATAAAGAGTGATCATTTTATCTATCTGTACAATCATTCTTATCTTTGACTATGTTTGAAACAGTCATTTCAATTATTAACATTATCACTATTGTCATTTATTATCGATTATATTTATACTAACACCATTACGTTCATTCTTTCAATTCTGTTGATAACATTGTTAGTATTAATATCCTTGTTCAAAACTATATCCATTAATTTTCTTTTACTACTTCCTATTACTATTGTTTTCATTGACTCTTTTAATTTAATTTACTATTCAATCTATATTCTATCCTATATTGTACTTAACATTATTTTTGCACTAGAATTATACTCACATTCTTTCTATTTTCATTTCCATTTTTCTCTTCTTAGTTCTATACATTAGTTTTTATCGGTATTTACTTAAATGCTTATATTAACCTTCATTATCTTTTTATTAACACTTTATTCTAGTCTTTTAGTATTAGTACTTTATTCGATTATAGTAGTACTAATTCTATTATTGTCCATTGTTAGTATTATCATTATTTTGTTATTATAATGATACAATTGCAATTCTTAGTGACACTCATTTTATCATTTTCATTATTTTGTCTATTATTCATTTAATTCCCATTATTAACATTAACATAATTAGTTTACAATGTCATTCCTCATTTTCTTATTTTTCTTATTCTTAATTACTGTTCATTTTCAGTTTACCTTCTACACATAAAATATTCCTCAGTTTCTATTTGCTAAATGATACATACAATTACATGTATACATTTAAATATGCATGATTCATAAGTAGTTTTATTATTTCATTTAGCATACTCTTAATTATTTACTATTTATCTTTATTCAATTAATCCTCATACAATTTACATAATTATATTTTACATTAATTTGTTCATATTATTATTATTATCACTGTTATTATTATTAATCACTCTATTCGTTTATCTAAATTACTATGTCCGCTATACTAGTCAGTCCACCTTTCTATCCATTTTATATACATCATTATTATCAAATTTTAGTTTTGTCCTTTAACGTTACTGAATTTACAGTTTTACCCCTTTTTCTTAATTACACTATTAATTCTTATACTATTATTCAATTTACAAGTTACTCATTAAAGAAATACTATTATTGGGAACTTACAATTCTATTCTTTGTCTTTCACTAAATTAACACATAGTGAATAAATTATCTTATGGTCAATTTAATTCATTACTAAACCTATTTATTCTTTTACATTATCCATTACCATTTAGTTTTACAATTAATTCTTATATTTTCATTTAATTATATTGTAATTCTTACTTAACTCAATTGTCATAAATTCTCTTTCTAATCTTTGCGCTTCCACTAATTTACCACATTGCCTTTCAATCCTAGTTATTTACAATAACGCCACTAGTTAACTTTATTTTCATATTAATCTCATTGCTTGACACACCATTTGCCAATTAGTGTTTATTAAATCACTCTTATACTAAATTACACTTAGCTCCATTTACTATCATCTAAATTATAATTTTACCCTTTATTTTCTTTATAGTTATTGTAATGGCTCCAATACCGAGTTAGCCGCGAATAGTATTTTTCGATAGTGAATAGTGACACCGGGGTGAATAGAGCTTTTCGGAGTTAAAAAATATTTTATTAGACCTTTGGATAGGGCATGTCATTGGGAGCCCGAATATGAAATTTGGAGTCAAACAGAGATGGAATGGGGTCTAAAATGTGCAAAACAGTGGAAAAAGAGGATTTGGGTCGTCTGTCCCGGACAGACGGCCGTCTGTGGTGATAGACGGGCATCTGTTAGATGGCTAGAAAATCAGTCATGAGGGATGTTTGGGCCGTCTGTAGCTTCAGACGGGCATCTGAAGACTTTCTTCAGTTCGATTTGACCAATATTGACCCCATATTGACCGAACCATATCTTGAGCTACGGACCTCAGAAAAATGATATGAAAATATGGACATACTTGTATTAATGATGAGAATCTTATGGTGATGAAAGATTAATTTTTGGTGACAATGAAAAATTGGAGCATCGGACCGATAAATAATTACCGGACCGAGAAATGTTCCCGATTGAGCCAAAAATATTATTGGAGTCTAATGAATATATGTTAATTAATATGGAGTCATTTTTGTGAGGGATTAACCTTAGAAAGTAAGGAAAAAGTTATGATTTCGGTTTAAACATTACTCGAGTTGACCGGAGGTTTGACCGAGATTTTAAAAATAGCAAATGATTTCGAAAATTTATCCAAATTTCCAGATGGACTCTAAATAATATGTAGGAATTTTTGGTAGTGAAATAGAGATTTTTCGAGGACACCAAAAATTTGCTTATTGGACCGATTTGATTGAACCAGACCAGTAATGGACTTTGATTCAGGTGAAATTTTGTGTACAACCTAGTTTTCATATGATATGAATTATGGAATCAAATTTGAGGTGAATTGGAATTGGGAAGTGAGAAAACCATAGAAAATTGTATAATAGGCTTAATATAGCAAATTGGGCGTTATAGGTTGGACCAAGGTTGAACCATTTTTGGCCCACTATAAAAGCACTTAAATGGTAGATTGGTAGGTGTATAATCCTTATCTCCTCCAGCTCTTCTCTCCATCTTATTGGCCGAAGTCCTTCCCTTTCCCTCTTTTCCCAATTTCTTCAAGTTTTGCTTGATTTCTCCCTAAATTCAAGCACCCTAAATATAATTCAGCCCCTCTATGAGTTTATAGTAGCCTCTAGTATCCATTTGATGGATTAAAAACAAGAAAAAGCAAGGATTCAAGCTTATGTCTTCAAATGGAGGTAAGGGGATTAAGTTATTTTAATTTGATTTATTGGTTCTAGATGATAGATTAGGATGTGTTAAGAATGTTTATGAAGTTATATTGTATAAAAGAAGAGAATTGATGAGTGTTTCTATGACTTGTATTTTTGGCCAACAAAGGAGATTTCGGGGAAAAAGAGATTTCCAAGGGAAGGGCTAGGAAAAAGGAAGCTTGAGGAGCTTAGAGCATGGATATGAGGTTTGTGATTACTTAATATAATTATTTTCATGTGAAAATTAGCGTTTTGTATTATGTTATATAGTGAATATGTGTAAATTGCATGTGTAATTGAAATTGAAGTGATAATTGAGTTGAAGGAGGTTAAATAAGTTAATTAGTATGGTTAATTTGAAAGAAAACCAAGTGTAACTCTTAGTGATAGTGACACATAATGGTATGTGTAGGTATATCCATAGTATACCTAGTGAATAAGTGTAACAACCCCAATGCCGGGTTAGTCGTAAATAGTATTTTTTTCAAGAGTTAATAGTGCTTCCGGGGTGAATAATACTTCTCGGAATCAAAAATAATTTTATTGGAACATTGGACAGAGCTTTTCAATACGAGTCCGTAGGCGCAAATTTCAAGTCAATCGGAGGTCAAATGAGTCCGGAATGGCCGAAACAGTAAATAAAAATATTTACCCCACTGAATAGTAGAAGTGGGTCCAAGTGGGGCCCATAAATAGTAAAAGTGGGCCCAGGTGGGACACACAAATAGTAAAAATGGGCCCAGCCATGAATAGTAAAAGTGGGCTCTATGAACAGCAATGTCATCATTGACTAGGACCCATGAATAGTAATATCATCATTGACTAGGACCCATGAATAGTAATATCATCATTGATTGGGTCCCATGAATAGTGACAGCATCTTTGACTAGGACCCATGAATAGTAATATCGTCATTGATTGGGTCCTATGAATAGTGACAACATCTTTGACTAGTCTGTGAATAGTGATTGTGGGTCCCGTAAATAATAACTGTGGGTCCCATAAATAGTGACTTTAGGGTGAATTGTACCCAAAAACATTTTATTTCACCATTAGGAAGAGGATGTTAAATGGAGAAAAATGGTATAATCTGGTGTAAAAACGAGGTCATTTAGGCTCTCGAAAGTCAGTCTGAAGTTTCATCTGGTTCGGTTCGGTTGAACCAAAGTTTGACTGAACTTTGATTCAATTTTTATAAATGGTTAGAGTGGATAAAAGGGTCTACTGTAAGAGGATTAAAGGCTTAGAATGATTTTTAGAAATTTTTGGCAGCATTAGAATTTTATTTTACGGCAAAACTGGACTGAACCAAATTGGATCGGTTTAAGTGAACCGGACACCAAACGGAGTCCGATTGAGCTAAAATTTTGCAGGGAGACAAATTTAAATATTATAAGAATGATGGAAATGTTTGGGAGTGAAAAATAATTCAGAAACCTTCAATTACACCAAAAAAGTGAAAAACAACACGGAAACTGAAAATCGGACCAAATCGGCTCAACCAGTTTGTTTGGACCTGGTTGGGTCCAATTGGACCCATATAAAAGCACCCAAAAATCTGGAAATCCCCTTGGATTCCATTTTATTTTAGCCTTCTTCTTCCTCTCCTTTGGCTGAATGCTTCTCTCCCTCTCCTCTTTCATTTTTTCTTCATCTCACGTCAAAATCAAACCTCTCTAACATAATTTAGCTCATCTAGAATCCATTTGTAGTCTCATAATTTCATTTGAAGGAGTAAAAGTGGGTGAAATCTAGACTTGAAGTTTGGGTGTAAAATTTAGGTAAGAGATTTAAGTGTTTTTAGTTTGGTTTTAAGGTTCATAAGGGTACTTTAGGATGTGAATAAGTTGTTTATGCATTTTGATATTTGAAAGGAATCTTAATTTTGATGAAATCTTAATTTTTGTGTTTGGACATAATTATGTCCACTAGGTGAAGGAACCTCTAAGCAAGCTAAGGACAAGGAAAAGGATAATTGAGAAGTATATTACAAGGATTTGAGGTTTGTGATTGCAAATTCCATTTAATTCCATGATAAAAGTATGGATTTAGGTTATGTTTGTGAAGAAAGTATGTGATTGATGTATGTTTAATTGAAAATAAGATATTATTCATGCTTAGGGATGTTAAAAATGATTGTATGGATGATTAAAAATGAAGAAATAAATTTTGTGTGAAAATTCCTTCTTTGGCAGAATGGTTGTCACACCCCCTACCCATACGTAGGCGAACCCATTCGGATCGGAGTGAGATGCCGTAGGAGCAGGGGTGTCACACCAAACAGATCGATACAAAGCATACATTCATACATCATAAACATATGGAAATACAGCGAAAATTAGAACTTTTGAGAAACATCATCTTGATCATGCATTAATATAACAACATTCATTACAATAATGTTCTGATCAAACTGATATTACAAAATAATTACATATCCAAAATATACAGAGCGGAAGCTTAAAAAATTACTGATACAATGAGAGTTCTATTATAAAAAGAATCATCTTAATTACTAAAAAAATAAGCCCTAACACTAATCCCTTTGTGTTGGCTTGACTGGCGGCGACTCTCCCAATGCAAAAATGCCTTCCGCACCTACACATGTAGAACATCGTGCTAATCGATAAACGCTTAGTGGGGAAACACACAACAGAAGAGTGGATGATCATTCACAATGGTCGTCAAGACAAATCACATACACGATATGACATATGCAGATTTCATAACAGATATATAATCATACTTGCATAATAGAAACATACATTCAGAAGCTCATATCCAAATTCCATATACATAATAACCGATTTCTCATACTTATCATTATGCGCATGCGAATATCATATTCTTGTAATCATTTCAAAGCAACCAAAGCAAACAAAACACCTACTGACTCACAGTAGTGGATAACGAGTATACAGACAGTACCTTACGGGTACGAATCGAATACAGACAGTACCTTATGGGTACAAATCGAAAACCATTTATTTTATCACATTCAAAACAATTTTTCGGAGGGACCTTAAACAAGATCCAAAATTCATAAGGGTTCGTGAGGAACCACACGGGGACCTAATCGGGGTCCAAACGGAACTGAGGCTACAGCTAAAAGACTCAATTAGGCATGCCTAACTATCCACTAGACTGACTGTCGTAGGTCACGCATAATCCAATTCAGGTTCCAAATCATGGCATATCATTTATCATGAAGGATTCAAAATATTGCACATATAAACAAGCATATTATATAGCATACAGAGGTAAAAATTCATGAAGAAACCATTTGAAAATCATTTTAGACGAAAAGGCTAAATTGGAAAACAGGGCATGAAGAAGGTCACTGTCGCGCTCGCGACAGAGGCGAACTTGCCCCAGGTCGCGTTTGTGACGCGCGCCGAACCCCAGGTTGCCCTGAAAGCCCGCTTTTAGGGCGATCGGGATGAGGTTCATTAAAACTTGTAATGAATTACAAGTGCATCTATATTGGGCAACAAGGAGGTTTCTTGGAGTCGCCACCCAATAGAATATTGAGAAGGGTCATCTAGCCTTAGCGAGCTTAAGATGGCGCATACATATCCATTTTGGGTAAGTTAAGAGGATCTTGAGGGTGCCAGCCCAATAGAACATTAGGATGACCCTCTAACCTCGTGGAACCTAGGACTACACAGCTTGTAAATATCCATTTTGGGCAAACCAAGGGATCTTGGAGATCTCAGCCCAATAAAACATTAGGATGATCCTCTAACCTCCTGGAGCCTAGGATAATGTTGATTAGGCCTTTTGGCGGGAAATAAGAGATATTTTGGAGGTTCCATCCCAATGAAATATTGAGATGGACCTCTAACCTCATTGAGCCCAAGACAAGAGCGGGTTCGGGACTTCTCATTTATTTATACCTTGATTAATATTAGAATTAAGTTTTGAATTCATTGTTTTATCAAATTTCCACACAATGCAATTAATTAAAGCGCAATCCATTCACATAGATAAAGCAGTAAATTGACACAAAATAAAATACACGAAAATAAATTACAACACAACTAGGGGCGGAATACAACCCCCATTATAAAACAATATGTAAATCATATAGAAATCGAGATATTCATTGAAATGAGGACATTGGTCCTGCCATGCAAATTTATTACAAATAGATTTTTGAGAAGTGTCGATTTTATTGGCCAAAAAGGACTTTGGTCCTCGATTTTCAAAAAATTCAAAATTAATTACTATAAAACATTTGGCCATTTTTACTTTAACGAAATTAAAATAATTTTTATAATAAAATGAATAAAAAAACAAGGGTAGAGAAAGAACCCGGATGGAAATCCTAAGGTTGGTGCAACCACCATCATTAACAACTCCAACTCATCCAAAATGGTCAGATAATAACTCACAAAAATAAACATGTCAGTGTCAAAATCAAAAATAAAATAAAATAAAGAAAAGTAAAGTAACAAGAAATTTTAAAGGAAATGAGTTAAAAGATAAAAGAAATAAAAAGGGAAAAAGAAATAAGTTAAAAACATGAGAATTTGCCAAGGGACGGCCTTCTACATAATACCGACAGGCATCCCTAGTGTGACCGGCGGACGAAGTGGTGCGTCATCCACATCCCGTCTCTCAAATTAGGGACGGGCGTCGGTGACCACTCTGCCCATCGGTCACCCCTGATTCCGGAAAAACTATAAAAACTTCAAAAACTCTAATTGAAATTCTTTGTTAAATAAAAAATCTTATTAAATCAAAAACAATTAATACAAGTCAATTAAATTACATAAATATTAATCCATTATATTTACCCTCGGATTTTACCTGTTGGGTAGATATCGAATGACTTCGGTCCCGCACGTTTCACAAGGATCGAAAAAAGTGGATCAAGAAAAGAAAATTTATATTTTTCTTTCTCGAAAATCTGAAAGCAATTCAAATATTGGAATTAGCCGGATTGATGAAAATGAATGAATTTTGTTACCTCAAATTAGCTCAATTCGCGGATAAAGAATGAAAAAAGTAGAAAGATTGAAAGAGTTTTTATGGAATAAAACAACTCAAAATAGAGATCTTGAGAAAAACTATTAAATTCAAAATTTGGTAAATTGATCACAAAAAGATTTTTCCCTTAAAAATTTGCTAACCCCAAATAATGAAACTTAATCCACTATTTATAGACTTTATAAGATAATTGGGATAAATATCAATTTAAAGAATTTGAATTTGAAAAGGAAATTGAAATTCAGTTTTAATCCCCTTAACTATCCCAATCCCATTCAAATTTGAAGAGTTTTTTTTAAACTTATTAGATAAAATTCACTAAATCCGGCATTATATAATCTGATCCACTACCGACGGCCGTCCCAATAACTACCGACGGGCGTCGGTAATAAGGATATGCATGGTAATCTTGACTACAGATGAATCGAGGCACAGAACTAGGGACGGCCATCTCTATGCGGACACGGCCCGTCTATCCAAGCGACGGCCCGTCTCTTGATGCTAGAGACGGGGAACACCAAATAGAGACGGGCATCCTAACTCCGACGGGCTTCCCGTCTGAGGAGCAAAATCTCAATTTTCAAGCTAAATTTCCCAAACTCTTTCAAAACCTCACGCTATAGAGAGAAAGACTTTAATCCTTGTGAAGCCGAAAGACGAAAACCTTCGAATTCCATCCAGTTTTTCGAAAATAAATGTTGATCTCTTCATCGGGTAACTCTGACATGGACTGCCTCAGGGCACGGTGTTTATAGCGTTCATGGCAATCTTCGCGATCTCGTGGAGAATTAAATACAACTCACTATTGTGCTCGCGATAGGCAACGCGCCCACGAAAGTGAGGTGCCAGCCCGATCCGTCGCGCTTGTGCTCGCGATAGAGGATTGCCCAAAATAGCTCGACAGCCGAGCACTCTGTCGCGCTCGCGATAGAGGCTCTGCTGCTCCGCTCGGTAGGGAACTCGAACACGTGCAAGAGCTGCTATCACTGAGCTCTGTCGCGAAATCGCGACAATATCGCGCTCACGACAGAGTTGTGATTTCTAGCCCTTACACGGGAAATCTGCAGAAAATTTCATCTCCACAACACCCAAACCTCAAATCTCAACTCAAACATCAACTTACCTCAAAACTAGCAACCCAAACATCATAAACAACATAAAATGCAACATTTATACCAAGAATACCAATTATATCATGCCAAAAACAATATCAATTTACAAAATTCAAATCTCAGCACTATTCATTCCATAACTCAATCAAATGCACAATTGGGTTCAAAAACTCACATTCAAGGTTTCATGAATCATCTAAACCAAAACCCAAAACATATAAACCATTATAAACATCAAGAACACCAAATTTTCCAGAAATTCATCCCAAGAGCAAAAATCACAAAAATACATAAACCACAAAAACTCCCAAATCTGAATGTCCTTAGCTCCAAATCACTTAGTGCCACTTCCCGATGCCTTCTCCTTCCCTTTAGGATCACGAAGGGGCTCAACTAACAACCAAACCCAACAATGCAACAAACATGAAACTCTAAGTTAAACCCTAACCCAAAAACGTGGAAAAGATGAAGATGAAGAAGAAAGAACAAGAACAAGAACAAAATGCAGCAAAGCATACAAATAAACCTCTTAGAATTATCAAGATCCACCAATAATCCAACCCAAAAGGAGTGAGCCAAGGTGAGGAAGAGGAGGAGGAAGTAGAAAGGGAAAGCAAAAGAGAAGAGAGGGGAGAACGGGAATGAGAGACCAAAATTTCTGCTCTTCTCTTTCTCTTTCCTCAATAATACACCTTCCCCCCTTCCACATGGCACACTACTATTGGTGGGGCTTAATAACTCACAC
Organism: Excoecaria cochinchinensis; assembly: GCA_947683425.1. Lineage (NCBI taxonomy): Eukaryota > Viridiplantae > Streptophyta > Magnoliopsida > Malpighiales > Euphorbiaceae > Excoecaria > Excoecaria cochinchinensis. The sequence continues at coordinate 1,146,786 of CANTUQ010000192.1, forward strand.
CCTACAAGCACACATCAAACACACACTAGACTCTCCCAACTTATAACACCCTACAAATATGTGAGCACAACACACAAACACAACTCACTCACTCACATCCTACAAACATGTGAGCAACACACCCAATTACAACCCAACTAATTCACACCCTAATATCAAATATGCACCCACACACAAATGGCTCATACTACTAGGGGGCAAATGGGGTGTGACAATTCTCCCCCACTAACAAGAATTTTGTCCTCGAAATTCTCACCAGAACTGAACAAATGCGGATATTGAGCCCTCATAGATGCCTCTGGTTCCCAAGTAGCTTCTTCGACTCCATGGTGATTCCATAATACTTTGACCAATGGGACTTGCTTGTTCCTCAACTATCTCACTTCTCGCGCTAGGATGGCTTTCGGTTCCTCATCATAAGAAACGTTTGGCTGCACTTGGACATCCTGAACCGACAATACATACGAAGGATCCGATCTATACCAATGTAGCATCGAAATATGGAAAACATCGTGCAACTTTGCCAACTCAATCGGTAAAGCCAACCTATAGGGTACCGGACCAACTTTAGCTAATAGCTCGTATGGTCCAATAAACCGAGGACTAAGCTTACCCTTCTTACCAAACCATAGCACTTTTCTCCAAGGAGAAACCTTAAGAAAAACTTTGTCCTCGACCTCAAACTGAACATCCTTTCTCTTCAGGTTAGCATAAGACTTCTGCCAATCTTTAGCCGCCTTCAGATTCTGCTGCACAACTCGGATATTTTCTTCTGTATCCCTAACCAACTCTGGCCCAATAATCGCACACTCTGATAACTCAGTCCAACATACTGGAGTCCTACACTGACGACCATACAAAGCCTCATACAGTGACATACCAATGCTCGACTAATAACTGTTGTTGTAGGCAAACTCCATCAACTGCACAAATCTGTCTAACTACCCGAAAAATCCAATACACAAGCCTGCAACATATCCTCCAAAATCTGTATGACCCGATCGAACTGACCATCTATCTGCGGATGAAATGCCGTGCTAAAATTCAACTTGGTACCCAAAGCCCTTTGCAACTCTTTCCAAAACTTATACGTAAATCTTAGGTCCCGATCTGATGCTATGGACAATGGCACTCCATGCAATCTGACTACCTCATCCACATAAATACTAGCTAACTTATCCATCGGATAATCCACTCTAACTGGTAGAAAATGAGCTGACTTCATAAGCCGATCCACTATTACAGATACTGAGTCATGCTTCTTCAGAGTTAAAGGCAAACCAGATACAAAGTCCATGGCGATATCATCACACTTCCACTCAGGAACGGATAAAGGTGTGAGCAACCCCGAATGAACTTGATGGTCAGCCTTTACCTGCTGACATGTCAAGCACTTAGACACAAAATCCATAATATCCCTCTTCATACTGGACCACCAATACAACTGCTTCATATCTCGATATATCTTCTCACTATCGGGATGCATAGTGAAAACCATAATGTGTGCCTCACTCAAACGTTATTTCCTAAACTCCACATTCTCAAGTACACACAAACGATTTCTATACCTAAGCACCCTATCCAAAACTGAGAACTCTGACTGCTTACCCGAACTAACTTCTTGCACAACCTACTGTAATCTCTCATCATCCTTCTATGCATCTACAATCCTCTGCCTCAAGGTAGGCTTCACTCTCAACTGAGAAACCAAAGCCCCATCCGAATCAAACCTCCACCTAAAATGCTTCAAGAACAAAGCAAAAACCAACTTCCGACTCAAAGCATCCGTGACCACATTGGCCTTACCCGGGTGGTAATCCAATATGTAGTCGTAGTCCTTAAACAACTCTAGCCAATGGTGCTGCCTCATGTTCAACTCCTTCTACGTGAGGAGATACTTCAAGCTCTTATGGTCCGTAAAGATCCTACACTTCTCCCCATGCAGATAATGCTGCCAAATCTTCAAAGTAAAGATCACAGCCACCAACTCTAAATCGTGCGTCGGATAGTTCCTCTTATGTGGCTTTAACTGACAAGAAGCATAAGCCACAACCTTTCCCTCTTGCATCAAAACACAACCAAAACCGACACCCGAAGTGTCACTATACATTACAAACTCCTTACCCGAGATGGGTTGAGTAAGTATAGGAGCTTCCACTAACAACCTCTTCAACTGCTCAAAACAAGCCTGACATTTATTCGACCACTCAAACTTAACTCCTTTCCTCAATAACCTCGTCATCGAAGCAGCAATAACTGAGAAATCCTTCACAAAGCGACGATAGTAATCCGCCAAACTAAGAAAACTCCTCACTTCTGGAACATTCCTAGGCGCTTTCCAATCAATAATCACCTCAATCTTAGCCGAATCCACCTGGATACCCTTAGCTGAAACAATATGACCAAAGAATGACACTTCCCGAAGCCAGAAGTCACACTTACTAAGCTTCGCAAACAACCGATGCTCTCTCAACACTTGCAGAACCAACCGAAGATGCTCCTCATGCTCACTCTCATCCTTGGAATAATCAAAGATATCATGTATGAACACTACTACAAATAGATCAAACACTCAGTTCATCAAATCCATGAATGCCACAGGTGCATTGGTCAAACCAAACGGCATCACTTAAAACTCATAGTGGCCATACCTAGTCCGAAATGCAGTCTTAACCACATCTGCATCCTGAACTAGCAACTAATAATAACCCGACCGGAGATCAATCTTCAAAAAGACACCCACACCTCGGAGCTGATCAAACAAATCCTCGACTTTAGGCAGCGGATACTTGTTCTTCACTGTGACCTTATTAATTTGCCTATAGTTGATACACATTCTCATAAAACCATCCTTTTTCTTAACAAACAGAATCGGAGCTCCCCATGGAGATATGCTGGGTCGAATAAAACCCTTATCCAATAGCTCTTGTAGCTGAGTTTTGAGTTCTCTCAACTCTGCAGGAGCTATCCGGTAAGGTGCCTTCGATATAGGCAAAGTACCCAGCACTATCTCTATGGATAACTCCACCTCTCTCTCCGGAGGCAAACCTAGCAGTTCGCTCGAAAACACATCCCCAAACTCTCGAACAATTGGGATATCCTCAATCCTAACTCGATCCCGCTTAGAATCCAACACCACTGCCAGAAAAGCCTCACAACCCATCCTAATAAATCTCTTAGCTTGCATTGCGAAAATAACATTACTTAAAGAACTAGCTCCCAAACCTTTAACAAACACAGACGACCGATCTTTATGTCGAAGCACAACCGTCTTCCTATGGCAATTGACCACTGCCCGGTGCTTACCTAACCAATCCATACCCAGAATCAAATCAAACTCCCTAAATGACAACTCAATCAAATCTGCTGGAAACTCAACTCCCTCAACTAGAAGGGGACAATTCCTATATATTTTACTCACATTGACACTATGCCCTAAAAGACTGGTCACACAGATCTCATAATCTAACTGGTCTACATCATGCAACTTATCACTTAACTTATCAGTGCACAAATATGAGTGTGTGGATCCAGGGTCAATTAGAGCTTATAATTCGGTGTCATGGAGTAGAAACTTACCAGCAATCACATCAGGCGCATCCTGCTCCTCCCTGGCTCTCATAGCATAAGCTCTGGCTGGAACAGGTAATGGACGCTCAACTGACTCAAATGCAGCTCCCTCTCTAGGTCGACTGCCTCGACCTCTATATCTGCCTCTACCACGGGCAGCTTGCGTAGCATTCGAATCAACTCTGCTGGCCTCTCTCTGAGCACTCGAATCCTCATTCAACCTCAAATAGTTGGCCAAAAAGTGTTCAGTGCTCCCACAACTGAAAAACCCACCTATGAGCCACCTACACTCACCCCGATGAGGCTTATTACAATGAGAGCACACAGGCATCGACTCGGTCCTACTACCAGTACTGCCTCTACCAGAACCAAACACCGCTGCTGAATCCTGTCTTCTACCTCTAGTAGCCGGGCCTGCAGATGATTCATCCTGCGGGTTCTTTGACCTTTTACCCAAGGATGAAGAAGATGAACCTCCACGAGAGGGATTCCTCCTCTAAGCCCTCTCTCTCAAAATAGATTCTGACCCCTCAGCCCTAACAGCACCTTGCACAATCTGGTAGTACCCCACTCCCGGAGTACCCATCAAAGAAATCAACATCGCCTGCAGCGACTCATTCACACCGGCTTCAAAATGCCTACACCTGAACTCCTCTGTCAAAATACCTTATGGCACATACTTAGCCAACCGGTTAAACTCCTTCTCAAACTCGGACACAAACATCGCCCGCTGTTTCAAACTCAAGAACTGAGCCCACCTTGCATCTTTGTATGTCTGAGTCACATACTTGTTCATGAACTCTCTTTCGAAAAACTCACAAGAAATTGGGTCAGGCAAGTGAGGATGTCTACAAACCAACTCCCACCATTTATATGAAGACCCTTGCAGCAAAGCCACTGCACACTCTACTTTTTGATCGGGAGGACACCGGACTTCTCTCAAATCACGCTTTACCTTATCAATCCACTTCTCAGCGACCTCCGACTCATCCAAACCCGTTCCATAAAAGTCTTCAGCACCAACTCTTCTCATACTCTCAGTCGAGGCCTTAAGGGCTATCACTCTCTCCAAGACTCGAGCCATGTCCTGAGATAGCTTTAGCATCACCTCGAAGGGCATGGCTGCGGCCTCAGGCTGTACCCTAGCAGGTTGAGCCAACACCAAAATAGAATGATCAACAGCTTGGGGATTCACGCTTTCAGCTGATCCCTTAAGAGACCCTCGAACAGAATCGGAATCCATCTAAAACAAGCAAAGACAACCGCATCAGCCAACATAGTCCTAGGCATATGTACGCATTTATGCACAACAACACCCAGAAATGCCTAAACCTAGGCTCTGATATAAAAAAATATCACACCCCCTACCCATACGTAAGCGAACCCATTCGGATCAGAGTGAGATACCGTAGAAGCAGGGGTGTCACACCAAATAGATCGATACAAAGCATACATTCATACATAATAAATATATGGAAATACAACAAAAATTAGAACTTTTGAGAAACATCATCTTGATCATGCATTAATATAACAACATTCATTATAATAATGTTCTGATCAAACTGATATTACAAAATAATTACATATCCAAAATATACAGAGCAGAAGCTTACAAAATTACTGATACAATGAGAGTTCTATTACAAAAAGAATCATCTTAAGTACTATAAAAATAAGCCCTAACACTAATCCCTTTGTGTTAGCTTGATTGGCGGCGACTCTCCCAAAGTAAAAATGCCTTTCGCACCTACATGGGTAGAACACCGTGCTAAGCGATAAACGCTTAGTGGGGAAACACACAACAGAAGAGTGGACGGCCATTCACAATGGTTGTTAAGACAAATCACATACACGATATGACATAGGTATATAATCATACTTGCATAATAGAAACATACATTCAGAAGGTCATATCCAAATTCCATATATATAATAACTGACTTCTCATACTTATCATTATGCACATTCGAATATCATATTCTTGAAATCATTTCAAAGTAAACCAAAGCAAATAGAACACCTACTGAGTCACAGTAGTGGATAACGAGTATACAGACAGTACCTTATGGGTACGAATCGAATACAGATAGTACCTTACGGGTACGAATCGAAAACCATTTATTTTATCACATTCAAAATAATTTTTTGGAGGGACCTTAAACAAGATCCAAAATTCATAAGGGTTCGCGAGGAACCAGACGTGGACCTGATCGAGGTCCAAATGGAACTGAGGCTATAGCTAAAAGACTCTATTAGGCATGCCTAACTACCCACTAGATTGACACTAGCAGGTCATGCGTAATCCAATTCAGGTTCCAAATCATAGCATATCATTTATGATGAAGGATTCAAAATATTGCACATATAAACAAGCATATTATATAGCATACGGAGGTAAAAATTCATGAAGAATGCATTTGAAATTCATTTTAGAAGAAAAGGCTAAATCAAAAAATAGGGCATGAAGAAGGTCACTGTCGCACTCGCGACAGAGGCAAAACTTACCAGGTCGCATTCATGGCAATCTTCGCGATCTCGAGGAGAATCAAATACAACTCACTGTCGTGCTTGAGACAGGCGTCACGCCCGCGACAGTGAGCTGCCATCCCGATCCGTCGCGCTCGTGCTCGAGAGCACGCTCGCTACAGAGGATCTCCTAAAATAGCTCGGTAGTCAAGCACTCCGTTGCGCTCGCAACACACGTCGCGCTTGTGATAGAGGCTCTGCTGCTCAGCTCGACAGGGAGCTCGGACACGTGCGAGAGCTGCTATCACCGGGCACTGTCGTGAGATCACGATAATGTCGCGCTCGCGACAGAGTTGTGATTTCCAGCTCTTGCACGAGAAATCTGCAGAAAATTTCATCTCCACAACACCCAAACCTCAAATCTCAACTCAAACATCAACTTAACTTAAATCCAACGACCCAAACATCATAAACAACATAAAATGCAACATTTATACAAAGAATGCCAAAAACAATATCAATTTACAAAATTCAAATCTCAACACTATTTATTCCACAACTCAATCAAATGCACAATTGGGTTCAAAAACTCACATTCAAGGTTTCATGAATCATCTAAACCTAAACCCATAATATATAAACCATTATAAACATCAAGAACACCAAATTTTCTAGAAATTCATCCCAAGAGCAAAAATCACAAAAATACATGAACCACAAAAACTCCCAAACCTGAATCTCCTTAGCTTCTAATCACTTAGTACCACTTCCCGACGCCTTCTCCTTCCCTTTGGGATCACGAGGAGGCTCAACTAATAACCAAACCCAACAATGCAACAAACATCAAACTCTAAGTTACACCCTAACCCAAAAACGTTGAAAAGATGAAGATGAAGAAGAAAGAACAAGAACAAGAACAAGAACAAAATGCAGCAAAACTTACCAATAAACCTCTTATAATTATCAAGATCCACCAATAATCCAACCCAAAAGGAGTGAGCCAAGGTGAGGAAGAGGAGGAGGAAGTAGAAAGGAAAAGCAAAAGAGAAGAGAGGGGAGAACGGGAATGAGAAAGCAAAATTTCTGCTCTTCTCTTTCTCTTTCCTCAATAATACACCTTCCCCCTTTCCACATGGCACACTACTATTGGTGGGTCTTAATAACTCACACCCTACAAGCACACATCAAACACACACAAGACTCTCTCAACTTATAACACCCTACAAATGTGTGAGCACAACACACAAACACAACTCACTCACTCACATCCTACAAAGATGTGAGCAACACACCCAATAACAACTGTAGACACCGGGTCCTGAGTCAGGTTTTGAAAGATGGCAGTGGCAATTTTGGGTCCTTGATGAATTCCTCCAAAAAACATAAATACATAAAATATGTAGGTGAAATTAGTATTAGGTTAATTTAATTAGATAAATCAAAAATTAAGATTAGGTTAATTTAATTAGTTAATGTAAATTAAAAATTAAGGTTAGTTGATTAATTAGTTAATATTTTAGGATAATTAAAATTGAAAAAGGAAATAAATATAGGGTTTGATTAGATAAAATATATGTGAGATTAATTAAATTAAATGGGTATAAAAATATAGAGTATTTAATTAATAGAGTGTTTAATTAGTTAGTGTGTTAGTTTAAGTAAGTTAATTAAAATTAAAAAAATGGAAAAATGGAGGAATTATTAGGTGACCCAAAAAAACCAACCCTAATTTTAGGGTATAAAAAGAATAAGATGAAGAGCAGGAAAAAAGTGGGGCAAGGCTGAAAAAAAAGAAAAGAAAAAAGAAAAATAGAGAGAGCTGGGCAGAGAAGGTCCAAGGCAAAAAGAACAAAAAAAAAAATGAAAGGAAAAATAGAATAGGAAGAAAGAATAAAGAGAGAGCAAGAGAGATCAAAGGCCAAGAAGAAGAAACCAAAATAAAAGAAAAAGAGAAACAAATAAGAGTGAGGAGCAGACCATAGGACACAGGCGCTGGAAGCGGAGAAGAGAAAAGAGGGGGAGGGAGGCAAAGCCTCCGCCGGCCACCCTCGGTGCCAGAATGGGCCACGTACCCCACCGGCGCACTCCTGGCAGCCGGACAAGGTGGCCGGCACCCACCGTTCCCCCATCACTTGTCGACAGCAGGCGCGTCGGAGGAAGACCAGTGACGCTTCCGATGAGTTTTTCGGCGACATGGCAGTGTCGTTCGGCGCGTGGCTTATAGCGCCGGGATCTGGGAGCTCCGATCTACCTGATGACGGTGGCGGTGTCGTCGACGGTAGCTCCGGCGATCCTCCAGTGAAGAAATCCGGTGACCTCTCCTCTTTTTATTATTATTATTATTATTATTATTTTTATTTTTATTTTTTATTATTATTTATTTTCTATTTTTATTAGTATTATTAGTATTATTATTATGATTTGTTATTATCACTATTATTGCTATTATTGTTATTAATATTATTTGTTTTACTATTATTATTATTACTATTTTTTATGATATTATTATTAGTATTATTATTTTTATCGTATTTGGTTATCATAATTGTTATTGTGTTTTTATATTCATTAATTCTCGATTTATTCATTCAATTATTTATTTAATTATTTATCTATTTATTCATTTATTTATCACCCAATTTAATTTAATTCGTTATTAATTTTAATTATTTCTCTCAATTTACTTTATTCAATTATTTGTTTATTTATTTATTCAATTATTTATTTATTCATTATTAACCAATATCATTTTCTGTCTTGACTGCAATGCGGGAGGCATGTGGCTCGTCTGAGAAGCATGGTCGGAACAGGTAGATTAAGATTTATTTATTATTTATTATTTGGAAATATGTAATTATTATTTTATTCTCTTTATTCGCTTATGGTCTGTAATAATAAAGGATTTTTTACTGCACTTAAAAAATCACCACCAAAATGTTTTCTACTAAAATGAAGATTTGTTAATAAAACTGGACCAATGTCCTCGTTTTCATCCTGAGCCAAAAGGTTTAACTTGATTTGAGAATTCTATACTTTTTTTTTGTTAAATGAGTATTTGGGAACCAATGTTCCCGTCTTAATGAATATCCCGTTTTATGCATGTTCTGTACTTTATTTATGGGGGTTGTATTTCGCCCCTAGTTTTATTGTAATTTATTTTCATATACTTTATTCTAATGTTGTTTTATCTTCCGCTTTTACGTGAATGACTGTGCCTTTTAATTAATTGCATCGTGTGGAAAGATGGAAAATAATAAACTCAAAACCTAATTGTAAAATTAATCAAGGTATGAATAAATGAGAAGTCCCGAACCTGTCACACCCCAAAGTGGCCCTAGAAGAATTACAGAGTTTTGTTCGAAAAAGGTAAGTTTATGTGCGAGAGTTCTGTCGCGAGCGCGACAAGTGTCGCGGGCGCGACAAAGCCCTCCAGCGGTTTTCGAACTTCAGCGGGTTGGTGCGGGCGTGAGCGTTCTGTCGCGAGCGCGATAGAACCCCCTCGCGAGATGTGTGCATAAGTGGGACTAAGAGACTTGGAGTTATAGGGAGTTGACACATGGCATCGTAGAAGAGTGACAAGTGGCGGCATAAGAGTTTGACAAGTGGCATCATAAGGTGTTGACACAGGGCAACTTGAGAGGGTGACACTTAGCAAGAGACTTAAGTGTGAGTTATAGGAGAGTGACACATGGCTTTGTAGGGGAGTGACATATGGCAAGACTAAATAAATTAAAAATGAAATTAAGAGTAAAAGTGAGATATACATGAATTAATTAAAGTAAGTGGGCATTAATTTGAATAGTAAATAGAGGATGATGATTGACCATTTGCTTTTTTTTTTCTTCTTTTACGTGAGTTTTGGCCCTCTTATTCTTTTGCTTTAGTTTCTTTTTTTTTTTTTTGGGTCAGCCGATCACCTTGCTTTGCCTCTCTCTTATTCCTTTTCTTTTTCACATGCTTAGTTCTTTGAGAGAACCATTTGAGGTGGCTTATAGAGGGCATCATAAGACTTGATTAGATCTCTTCAGAAGGTTAGCTTAATTTGTTTTCCGATCTGACCTCCTTTTTCTCTTTGTTTTTGATTTAAAGTAAAAAGAAGAGTAACCCCAAGTGTTTTTGTGTGTGGTTTTGGTGCAAGCTGGAGGCAAGAGAGTCGATAAAGGAAAAGAGAAGATCGAAACGAGTAGAGAGCTGTGATCGAGTTCCTAGAGGTAGGGATCGAGTGTGACTGTGTTAACTTTTCATGTGTTTATATGAGAAATGCTTGAACAAAGACATGTGGAAATAAAGAGATGCTTGATGAGCTTTAATTAGCTCAAGATGTTCATTTTGATTGCTTACAGTGCTCATGACAAGTGTATATATGTTTAAAGTATGTAACTTGATCATTTAAGTGTTTGTGTTGATAATAGAGTTTGATATTGCGAAATTCTGCTTATTGTCATTAGACCCCAGTGTATGGTATTTGTTATAAGTAGAGTTATAGGATCTCAATTGGGTTTATTCCAATCGCATATGAAAGATAAGACCCGTATCTAAAAATGTCTAAGAGGGTGCTTGATCTAATTTTGGCCCTAAGTATCCCAAAAAGTCATTAAAACGTAGGTGACCCTGTTGTGGCGGGTTTACTGGAACAGTATATGTTGTTTAGACCATATCTTTTGTTATAGATGTCCAAACGACCTAAAACTTGTCCCATTTGAAAGCTAACATCCTAGAGAACAATTGTTACGAGAACGTTTTGCCTAAAAAAGATGTTTAGAGGTTCATTTAGACGATACAAGTTTAGGGTAAAAAGCAGTCTCGTGAGGCACCAAAGCGGAGCCTCTGTCGCGAGCGCGACACAGGTCGCGACCTCGCGACAGAACACCCTATATTAAGCTCTTTTTTCTTCGTTTTGAGCCCATGGTTGGCATGGGTCAACCCCTTGCCTTTCCCCTTAACGTTTTATACATGATTAGGACTACTAAATGATTAGAAAGTATATATGAATGGGAAAATACATTTGAGTATGTTTAAGATTTGTAATTTAACTAATAAAGTAACAATGTACAATTTTGTGAAGTATAGCAAATAACATGATCAATATGCATGAATTTATGAATGCATGTATATGATGATGTAGTATAAGAGTGTATGCATGGAATTTGAATGTTACATGCTTTTTAGTTGTTGAATATGACTATTAAAGATTGTACATGAATTAAATGTCTCTGAATTTGATAAATGCACTTGAATTTTAGTTGATGAGTTGATGTCTGTGTATAGTGTGTGAGTTGGTATTGAGCCTGATTACCGTTATAGTGGATAGATAAGCATGCTTATAAAGGGATTACCGAGTGCAGCTGCCCATGTTCCGCCCTGTTTGGGCGAAGCGGGTCGACCTCTGAGAATGGTCATTAATAGAGATATATGAAAATGTTTTGTGACTTCGGTCTACCGAAAATGTTTTTTTTATAGAGCGTCCCGTATCCACCATGAGAGGAACTCAGGCTTGTTTTGTTAAATGTTGTGCAGTGAACTTAAGATGATTATAGTGTTGCTTCGAATAAAGCTATAGTACATGAAAGTAATGTTTAAGTACATTACAGTTCTGTATACAAGTACATGATTACAAGAGTGTATTGACATGAATGTGGTTACATGATAGCGTATATTTGAATAAAGGATATGTACAAGTTGTAGTGTACATGAATAAGTAAAAGAGTAGATGTTATATATATATGTAAGCTCATAGTATTTGATATTTGAACATGCAACCCATACACGTATAAAAGCTATATGCATGAGCTAATTGATTTTGTTACATGAATGGTGTGATTTATTTGTGACTTCGTAAAGAAGTCCTTGGCATTATTTTCATCCCCACTAAGCGTTATCGCTTAGCACGGATGTTTATTTCCGTGTAGGTTTACAGGTTCGGACCAGTGAACGGACATCTGCAGGTCAAGGCCACTAGGAGTTTTTGCTATAGCTTTTTGTATTAGAAAGAGTTAGAGTTTTACATTTTGAGTAACATCATTATGTAATATAAGTAGAAAAAAAACACAAGTAAAGGTACATGTAAATGTATATGTAGTTAATATGAAATGGAAGTGGGCCCTAGTGTAGTATTTAATTACTTTTAAATGGATGTGTTTATACTATCGCTTCTGCTAATGCATGTACATGTATACGTAAGTGTCCGCGTAGCGCCCCGATATTCCTTACCAGGGGTATGGGGGTGTTACAGAACCTATCTCCAGTCTTTGGGCTCAATGAGGTGAGAGGTCTATTTCGATGTTTCATTGGAATGGGATCTCCAAGACACCTCTTGTGTCCCACCAAAAGACTCAATTTACAATCCTACTCTCCACAGGGTTAGAGGGTCATTCCAATGTTCTATTGGGGTGAATGCCTCCGAGACCCCTTTGGTTTGCCCAAAATGGATAAGATGCGCCGTCTTAGGCTCACTGAGGCGAGAAGAACTTTCCCAATGTTTTATTGGGTGGTGACTCCATGAAATCTCCTTATTGACCAAAATAGACGCACTTATAAACACCTTAGAAGTTTCCAATGAACCTCTCTCAAAAGCCCTAAAAGCGGGCCTTTGGGGCGCCACGGGGTTCAGCGCGCATCACAACAACCCAACTAATTCACACCCTAATATGAAATATGCACCCACACACAAATGGCTCATACTATTAGGGGGCAAATGAGGTATGACAATGGTAATCATGTGAATTTCATGTCTTTTCATGATATTTTATGTATATTTATGATGGATCTATTGTAATTGGCATGTGAATTAATGTATGGTATGTGTTAGAGTATGTGAAAACATCATGAGGCATGTGATGAATGTATGGCCGAATGTATGTCATGTGTAAAGTCACGATTTTAATGTGTATTCATGGAAATTGATGGTATGGTGATGTTATACATCATGAAATTGGCCTAAATAAAAGATAAAATTGATAAAAAAATTAATGTAAATAAATTGGTATGTGGGCCATATGCATATATGTATGTATGCATGTGTACCATGATGAATTAATGAGTTTACATGGCATGTGATGATGTAATGATGATAATCACATGTGAAATGATGAAATGGTATGAAAAAAAATAAGATATTATGATGATATACTATGAAATATATGTATGTCACATTAATAATGTGAAAAATAAAATAATATTGCCCTATGTAGTTATCTAGTAGTCATGTCTAGTTCAGGATATGTTGGCATGCCATAGAGACATAAGACCGCGGGTGTGAGCATGGTATCTCACTTATATAGTAGGCCAATGATGGTCCTACCTCTCTGTATCTGAATATCTGAATTGTACGGTACTGTATTTAAAGACAGTGGTGGCCCCACAGGACTCTTCTGGTATTTCTGTGAACTTTTGGAGTTCACGTCTCATTTATCCTGTATATAGAGTATGCCAGTGTGTTACGATGGCATAATGGTAAAAATGAGATTAAAATGGTTAAAATATGATTAAAATAATAATTATGTGGAAAAAGGGCATAAATGGAATTATATAAAAAGTTTGAGGGCAAAATGGTAATTTTATGCATGTGTGTTAAGGACGATTAATAAGGGTAAAAATGTAAATAAATGGTTAAATGTGAAAAGTTGCCCATTTTTAGGGGTAAATATGTAATTTCGCATAAAAATAGTAATTGGAGGGTAAAATCGTAAATTGGCATGTAAATTAATGGCAAAATTGTAATATTACTGAAAATAATTAAACTAGGGGCATAATGGTAATATTATTGAATTGAAAATGAAATAGTGGCAAAATGGTAATATTAGTGAAATTAAAATTAACTAATGGCATAAATGTAGTTTTGGTGAAGTATAAATGAACTAATGGTATTTTCGTCATTTGTGAAAAAGTTTAAGGGCATAATTGAAATAGTACCATAATTAAGGATAAAATGGTAATTAAGATCAATTATGTGTTAATTGTGTAATTGCCCTAATTATATGATTTAAAGATAATTAAATTTAATATTGCATGAATAATTGGTAATTACAATGAATAAGTTTAATTATGAATATTTAGATATTATTTATTGAATATTATTCATGCATGTGAAATTAGTTTAAGTGGAAATTTTTGGAATTACAATCACCACTGGGCATATTTAATGCTCAGAACGTAGTTTTATTTGACTGTGTGTAGGTATTCCGTAGGATTTTGGAGTAGTGCATACCTCACCTTTTGGAAGTGGCATCGAAGAATAAAATTTTGGAATAGTTAAGTATGTTAAGATTTTGGCATGTATATGACTTATAGTATTATTTTGGGTTTTGGTCTATAATAGACTATTAAAACTGTCATTAGTTTATAGGTGTTTGGCATGCATAATAATTGGTAGAAATTAAGTTAATACAATTGGTAAAGTAAAATGTAGGTTTTCAACTTAAAAGAAAACTAACCAAATGAATAGTAACTTAGACAGTTATAGGTTAATCAACAAAATTGATAACGAATTAAAATAGTAATTTTTGAGTTTATTGATTAATTAAATAATTATTAATAAACTTAAGCAAGTTGACTATTCATACGGTACTATTCATACATACGGTACTATTAAAAAAAATTACCGGTTTTAATTAATTGTCTATTTAATAACCTGAATAGTTCAATTAGGTTAACCGGATTAAAATGAACAGTAATTGAATCGAAAATTGGGGCGCTACAAGTATTGGTATCAGAGCCGGGTTTAGGTGGTTCTAAGATCGGAGTGGGTTAATGGGAATAGTATAAGTACATGTACATGCCAAATAATTTTTGGACAGTATAGTCATGCGAGGCTAATGTATGCATGTGCCTTGTGTTAGATTGTGAGTATGGCTTCGGATGAAGGTCGTCGTGATAGTAATGTGGAGAGTGTCGCATCTGTTAGTATTAGTCGATCGAGGTCGTCTCAGCATCCGGACACTCCGCCGATTGCTCCTCCTCCTTAGCAGCAGCTTGAGTTTATGAACATGATGGCGAATTTCTATCAGTTTATGCAATCTCAGCAGTAGCCTCGGGGTCCTGAACAACAATTAGCTCCACCTAGTCGAAGGCCTATTTTGGAACAGATTAAGAGATTGGGGTGTAGGATTTTTATGGTCGTGATCCTGTGACTCCGATTCAGGTAGGGGAGTGGTTGTTTAAGCTTAAGTATATGTTTGAGACCACTCAGAGTCTGCCAGATGAGATGCTTCTGCGAGCAGTGGCTTTGCTTCAGGGTCCTACTTAGACTTGGTGGAGTTCAGTCCATAAACATAATCCAGCTTATCAAGTTACTTAGGGGTTTTTCCAGACTCAGTTTGAGAAGAAATATGTTGGTTCTCAGTATAGATCTGCCATGTAAGATGCATTCTCGAGGCTCAAATAGGGAAGTAAGTCAGTTGCTGAGTACGAGAGAGAGTTCGAGTGGCTTAGTGCCTATCTAGATGATGAGTTCATGACTGGGCAGAAGTTATGCCACAGGTTTGAAAGAGGTCTGCATAATAACATCAGATTGGGTTTGGATTCTCAGAGACATATGGATATGAGGTCCTTGGTTGAAGCAGCTCTTAGAGCAGAGACTATTATGTCAGAAGAGGCTGATAGACAGTCCCGTTTCAAGCAAAAGAGGAAATCGGGTTAGTTTTCTGGTGCAGCCAGTAAGGGTAAGAAGTTTAGAGGGCCTCCTCAATCTCAGAGTCGTGCATCAGCAGCCCCTACTATCACCCAGAGGAACCCAGTCGGCAGCAGTACCCCAGTCACATCCGTAGCTAGTGCACACAGGAGTAGAGTACGAGATCCAATTCCACAGTTCCCTCATTGTAAGAAGTTTCATCTGGGCGAGTGCAGATACATGAACAGGGCTTGCTTTAGATTTGGGTCCCGAGAACACCAGATCAGAGATTGTCTTGAGGCCCAGTCATCCACCACAGCATCACCAGCTTTGGGTGGAGGGTCAGCCCCTCAGAGAGGAGGTGGTAGGGGAGCAGCTCCTCCATAGGCAGTTTCAGGCCCTTCAGTACAGCCACCTCAGTGTCGTTACACTGGACGTGCATATGCTGTTAGAGCCCATGAACAGGATGATGCTCCAGATGTCATTATCGGTAAATTCTCATTGCTTTCTCATTCAGTTTATGCTTTGATTGATCCTAGTTCTATGAATTCCTGTAACACCCCTTACCCATACTTAGGCGATCCCATCCGATAAGGAGTGAGATGCCGTAGGAGTAAATGTGCCACCACACAGATACATACTATACAAACATACATAAACATACATACCTAAAATTAAGGGTAAATTAAAACTTTGCAACACCAATCATGGAAAAGCTGATCATTCATTAATATAATGAAAACATTACATTACTGTTCTGATCAACTGAAAGATACAACAGATAATTACAAATCCCAAAATACATATACAAAAGCAGAAGCTAATACATATCCATAACAAGGGAGTTCTATACAAAAAGAATCCTCAACTACAAAAATAAAGCCCTACACTAAGACCCTGCTGTGTTGGCTTTGATGGCGACGACTCTCCCAAAAGCTATTCCTTCCGCACCTGCACGGGTAAACACACCATGCTAAGCGATAAACGCTTAGTGGGGAAACACACATTAGCATAAGGACAACCATTCACAATGGTCGTCAAGGTAATTCACATGCGTACATCATGTACAAACGAAAATCATGGCATGACAATAATAATAACTCATGCCCACATACATAAAGCCATTCATCAGAAGATTCATAACAATAATCATATTCTCATAACAGATTACACTTTTCACCATTGAATCCATAAGGATATAACATATGTTTTCCCATATAACAATTCATACAAAACACCTGTTGACCCGAGGGAGTGGATAACGAGTATACGGACAGTACTTTACGGGTACGAGCCGATACGGACAGTACTTTACGGGTACGAGCCGATAAAACAAATTTTCATTTAACTTTTACAAAACATTACAAAGGGGGGGATCTTAAACAAGATCCTTCAGATAAGGGTTCGCAATGAACCATTCGGGGACCTGATCGGGGTCCAAACAGAAACAGAAGCTGCAGCAAAGACTCTATTAGGCATGGCTAACTATCCACTTACTAGACTCTAGCAGGTCATACATAACCCAATCAATCCATTTCATAACTTTCAAAATCATCATCATAGATGCACATAATCATATCATAGTTACACTTGCATATTATTTATAGAATACCAAGTATAAATCTCATAACTGCTAAAGAAAACTGAAGTTCAAGCCATACGCAATGAAAGAAAACTCATTTAGCATACAAGGGACTGTCGCGCTCGCGACAGAGACCAAAGTCTCTTCGCTGCGTGCGCGCGACGGATTTCGCGACTGCGAGGAGGACGGAAGGGTCAGGCTCTGTCGCGCTCACGATAAATATCGCGATCGCGACAGAAAACCATTGGTGCTGTCGCGGGCTCGCGACGGATCGCGTGCTCGCGATAGCACTTGGCCAACAATACGCTCTGTCACGATTGCGACAGTTGTCGCGGTCGCGATAGAGGGTACTCAACACTTCGGCTGTTGCGGGTTCGCGACGGCGAAGCTCCCAACACCGCTCTCTGTCGCGATCGCGACAGCGTCGGGACTTCAAAAATCTTCAGAGATTCTGCAGATTTTCCTCTTCCAATTCCTCACCCAACATCACAAAACTCAATCAAGAGTCACTTACCTCAATTCCAGCCATCCAAAAGCATCAACAACCATAATACAACAATTATTAACAATAAATTTCATACAATCCATTAATTTACACATTCAATTTCAAGAATCAATCAAAAGCCCCAATTTATGCATTAAACCACATCAATTCCAAAATTATCATAATTAACTCAAAAGCTTGCAAATTTCACATTCCCAAACAAAGACCCATATCATACATACCATAACAAAAGCATATTTCAACTCAAATTTCCAGAAATCATCAAGAACACATTTACATGCAAAGATAAGAAATTCCCAAACCTCAAAAATCCTTTGCTCCTATTGCTTAGTTCCACTTGGCCCAACCTTCTCCTTACCCTTTGGTTCGCAAGGAGGTTCAACTAAGCACAAAACAACATAACACACAAACACAAAATCCAACTTCAAACCCAAATCCGAAAATAAGAAAAAGAGAAGAAGATGGAGAACCAAATGAAGAAAATAAGAATAAATGCAGTAGATTTACCTTTAAAACACTATGCAATGAACAATTTCCACCACTAGAGGCTTGAATCTAAGCTAGGGCACTTAAGAGAGTGCAAAGGAGGAAGAAGAAGAAGGAGAAGAAGAAGAAACGGGAAATGGGTTTCAAAATCTGATTTTTCCCCTTTTTCATCTTTTTCTCTTTCCCATTTTACACTTGTCAATCATCTAGTGGAGGAGATTACTCACTCACACCCTAACCTAGTGCACCACATGCACACAATGAGACACCCTAATCATGCATCCTACTCATGTATGAGCAACACACACAAGATTTTCCCAAAACATGCACACCCTACACAAGTGCAAATGCACACACCCAATTAATCCTCTAGTGCATATCCTACTACGGTGCACTCAACCACACATGACGAAACTCTCATGAATACACACTACAATGGTGCGCTTGGGCACACACAATTCTGTCCCAACTAATTCACACCAAAGCACCATGCGTGCACCCACATGCAAGAGAAACTCTCAAAACATGCAATATTACCAAAATGCCCTTATTATACAAAACTTATGCAAATGGACACACAAACATATGTGGCTCATTGAACTAGGGGGCAAACGGAATGTGACAACTCTCCCCTACTAACAAGAATTTCGTCCTCGAAATTCTCACCTAAACTAAAAAATTGCGGGTACTGCAATCTCATCGACTCCTCCGGCTCCCAAGTTGCTTCTTCAACCCCATGGTGATTCCACAAAACCTTGACCAAAGGAATCTGCTTATTCCTCAACTGTCTCACTTCCCGAGCTAGGATAGCTCTAGGCTCCTCATCGTAAGAAAAGTCCGACTGCACTTGAACTTCTTGAACCGACAACACATGGGAAGGATCCGATCTATACCGACGGAGCATCGAAACATGAAACACATCATGAAGCTTCGATAATTCCATCAGCAAAGCTAATCTGTAAGCCACTGGACTAACTCTTGCTAACACCTCATACGGACCAATAAAGCGAGGACTAAGCTTTCCTTTCTTTCCAAATCGAAGCACTTTTCTCCAAGGAGACACTTTAAGAAAAATTTTGTCCCCAACTTCAAACTGGACATCCTTTCTCTTCAAGTTGGCATAAGACTTCTGACGTTCCTTGGCTACTTTTAAATTCCGCTGCACAACTCTGATCTTCTCTTCTGTATCTGTTACCAAATCTGGCCCAATCACTGACCTCTCAGATAATTCTGTCCAACAAACTGGAGTCTGACACTGACGTCCATACAGAGCCTCATACGGTGACATACTAATGCTCGACTGAAAACTATTGTTGTAGGCAAACTCCATCAATGATACATACCTGTCCCAACTACCCGGAAAGTCCAAAACACAAGCCCTCATCATATCCTCTAAGATCTGAATCACACGCTCGGACTGACCACCTGTCTGAGGATGAAACGCCGTACTGAACTTCAGCTTGGTACCCAAAGCTCGCGGCAATTCTTTCCAGAACTTAGATGTGAACCTTGGATCTCTATCAGAAACTTTGGATAAGGGCACTCCATGCAACCTAACTATCTCATCCACATACATACTGGCCAATCCATTTATCAGATAGTCCATCCTAACCGGCAAAAAGTGAGAGGACTTCGTGAGTCGATCTACAACAACCCAAACAGAATCATGCCTTTTTTGAGTCAAAGGCAATCCGGAGACAAAATCTATAGCGATGTCATCCCATTTCCACTCTGGGACGGACAAAGGCGTAAGCAATCCAGAAGGAACCTGGTGCTCAACCTTGACCTGCTGACAAGTCAGGCATTTGGATACAAATTCCACTATGTCCCTCTTCATACCAGACCATCAAAAGAATTGCTTCAAATCCCGATACATCTTCACACTGCCCGGATGCATGGTAAAAACTGAACTATGTGCCTCATCCAAAATCTGTCTTCTTAACTCTTCACTATCTGATACACACAAACGGTTTCTAAACAAAAGAACCCCATCCTGAACCGAAAACTCTGACTGCTTACCCAAACTGACTTCTTGCACAATTCGCTGAAGCTTCTTATCAACCTTCTGAGCATCAACTATCCGCTGTCTCAATATAGCTACGCTTGACCTTCAACTGAGCTATCAAAGCCCCATCTGAACCAAACCTCCCTCTGAACCGTCTCAAAAACAAGGCAGAAACTGACTTCCTACTCAACGCATCTGCGACTACATTGGCCTTACCCGGATGGTAATCCACAATTCAATCGTAGTCCTTAAACAGCTCTAGCCAACGACGTTGCCTCATATTCAATTCCTTTTGAGTCAAAAAATACTTCAAACTCTTGTGGTCCGTAAAGATCCTGCACTTCTCACCGTAGAGGTAATGACGCCAAATCTTCAAAGCGAAGACAACCGCTGCTAACTCCAGATCATGCGTCGGATAGTTCCTCTCGTGTGGCTATAAGCCACAACCGTCGAGAAGCATAAGCCACAACCTTACCTTCCTGCATCAGAACACATCCCAAACCAACACCTGAAGCATCACTATACATAACAAACTCCTTACCCGAAGTGGGTTGAGTTAGTATAGGAGCTTCAACTAACAACTGCTTCAACCTCTCAAAATAGGCTTGACACCTATCTGACCATTCGAACTTAACTCCTTTCCTCAATAACCCGGTGATCGGGGCAGCAATTACGGAGAAACCTTTAACAAACCGACGGTAATAACCCGCCAAACCAAGGAAACTCCTCACTTCCTGGACATTCCTAGGCGCTTTCCAATCCACTATTGCCTCAATTTTGGTTGGATCCACTTGAATACCCTTAGCTGAAACTATATGGCCCAAAAACGACACTTCTCGAAGCCAAAAGTCACACTTACATAACTTGGCAAACGACCGATGCTCTCTCAAAACATGCAAAACTAACCGAAGATGCTCTTCATGCTCGGTCTCATCCTTGGAATACACCAAAATATCGTCTAAAAACACCACTACAAACCGGTCTAAGTATGGCCTAAACACTCTATTCATCAAATCCATGAATGCCGCTGGAGCATTAGTCAAACCAAACGGCATAACAAGGAACTCATAGTGGCCATATCGAGTCCGAAATGCAGTCTTAACCACATCCTCGTCCTTAACATGAAGCTGATAATACCCAGACCGAAGATCTATCTTGGAAAACATACCCGCACCTCGAAGCTGATCAAACAAATCTTCAACTCTGGGCAACGGATACTTATTCTTCACTGTGACCTTATTAATCTGCCTGTAGTCGATATACATCCTCAAGGACCCATCCTTTTTCTTAACAAATAGAACTAGAGCTCCCCAAGGAGATATGCTGGGTCGAATGAACCCCTTATCCAATAGCTCTTGTAGTTGAGTTTTAAGTTCTCTCAACTCCACAGGAGCCATCCGATAAGGTGCTTTCGATACCGGTGTGGTACCCGGCATAATCTCTATGGCTAGCTCAACTTCCCTCTCAGGAGGCAAACCCGGCAATTCACTCGAAAAAACATCACTAAACTCTCGGACAACAGAGATGTCCTCAATCCTAACTTGATCCCTCTTGGAATCCAAAACCACAGCCAGAAAAGCCTCACAACCTTTTCTCATAAACCTTTTGGCTTGAATCGCAGAAATCACATTGTGCACGGAACTCGCACCCAAACCTCTAACAAACACTGGAGCTCGGTTCTTATCCCGAAGCACGAAAGTCTTCCTATGACAATCAACCACCGCTCTATGGTTGCTCAACCAATCCATACCCAAAATCAAATCATACTCTCTGAAGGGCAACTCTATCAAATCCACAGGAAACTCAACATCCTCAACCATCAACGGACAATTCCTATAAACTCTACTTACACTGACACTATACCATAACGGATTGGTCACACATATCTCATAGTCTAACTGTTCTACTACATGCAACTTATCAACAAACTTATGCGTGCACAAATATGAGTGTGTGGAACCAGGATCTATTAGAGCATATAATTCAGTGTCATGGATTAGGAACTTACCAGCAATCACATCAGGGGCATCCTGCTCCTCTCTGGCTCTAACTGCATACGCTCTAGCTGCAACCGGTGGGGGACGCTCAACTGTCTCAGAACCAGCTCCATCTCTAGGTCGACCGCCTCGACCCCTACCTCGACCTCTACCTCTCGCAGCCTGCGAAGCATTCGATCCAACTCTGCTAGCTCCTCCCTGAGGACCCGAGTCTTCACCCATCTGAGGGCAATTAGCCACATGGTGCTCGGTATTCCCACACCTAAAGCACCCACCCGTGAGCCACCTACACTCACCCCGGTGAGCCTTTCCACAATTCTCACAAACTGGACTAGCATCAGACCGACCACCTCTACTAGAACCAGATATTGCGGCTGAACCTTGCCTTCTTCCTCTGGTAGCCGAACCAGCTGAAGGTTCATCTTGCAGGTTCCTAGACCTCTTACCCGAAGATGAGGAAACACCACCTCTAGCAAAACTCCTGCGCTGAGCTCTCTCTCTAATCAAAGATTCCGCCTTCTCTGCCCTCACAGCAGCCTCAGCAATTTGATAATAACTTACCCCAGGTATACACATCAAAGAAACTAAAGCAATCTTCAAAGAATCATTCAACCCGGCTTCAAAGTGCTTGCATCTGAAATCATCCGTTATCACCCCACGCGGAGCATAACGAGACAACCGGTTAAACTCCTTCTCATAATCCGCAACCGACAAGGCCCTTTGCCTCAAACTCAGAAACTGCGCCCATCTTGCATCCTTATATGCCTGAGTCACATATTTCTTAGTGAACTGCTCATCGAAGAAATCCCAAGTAACAGGATCAGGCATCTGAGGTTGCCTACACACCAACTCCCACCATTCATATGTTTGACCTTGAAGCAAAGCTACAGCACACTCAGCTTGCTGATCAGGAGGACACCTGACTTCCCTCAAAGCTCTCTTAACTTCATCAAGCCACTTCTCAGCTAACTCAGATTCATCAAGCCCAGTTCCATAAAAATCCTCAACACCGGCTCTTCTTAACTCACTATCGGAGCTTTCGGGGCAATCACCCTTTCCAGAACCCGAGCCATGTCCTGGTGCAATCTAAACATTGCCTCGAAAGGCATGGCAGCGGCCTTTGGCTGGACCCTACCACGTTGAGCCGACACCAAAACAGAGATAGACGGATCTACCGCTGGAGGGTTCACACTTTCAGCGGACTCCTCGAGCGCACCGTGAGCAGAATCAGAATTCATCTAACAACAAGAGGACAACTACATCAGCCAACACAGCCTTAGACATAGACATATGCACACATAACATCACATAAGCAATCACCCAGAAATGCCTAAACCGGGGCTCTGATACCACAACTTATAACACCCCTTACCCATACTTAGGCGATCCCATCCGATAAGGAGTGAGATGCCGTAGGAGTAAACGTGCCACCACACAGATACATAGTATACAAACATACATAAACATACATACCTAAAATTAAGGGTAAATTAAAACTTTGCAACACCAATCATGGAAAAGCTGATCATGCATTAATATAATGAAAACATTACATTACTGTTCTGATCAACTGAAAGATACAACAGATAATTACAAATCCCAAAATATATATACAAAAGCAGAAGCTAATACATAACCATAATAAGGGAGTTCTATACAAAAAAAATCCTCAACTACAAAAATAAAGCCCTACACTAAGACCCTGCTGTGTTGGCTTTGATGGCGACGACTCTCCCAAAAGCGATTCCTTCCGCACCTGCACGGGTAAACACACCGTGCTAAGCGATAAACGCTTAGTGGGGAAACACACATATAGCATAAGGACAACCATTCACAACGGTTGTCAAGGTAATTCACATGCGTACATCATGTACAAACGATAATCATGGCACGACAATAATAATAACTCATGCCCACATACATAAAGCCATTCATCAGAAGATTCATAACAATAATCATATTCTCATAACAGATTACACTTTTCACCATTGAATCCATAAGGATATAACATATGTTTTCCCATATAACAATTCATACAAAACACCTGTTGACCCGAGGGAGTGGATAACGAGTATACGGACAGTACTTTACGGGTACGAGCCGATACGGACAGTACTTTACGGGTACGAGCCGATAAAACAAAATTTCATTTAACTTTTACAAAATATTACAAAGGGGGGGATCTTAAACAAGATCCTTCAGATAAGGGTTCGCAATGAACCATTCGGGGACCTGATCGGGGTCCAAACAGAAACAGAAGCTGCAGCAAAGACTCTATTAGGCATGCCTAACTATCCACTTACTAGACTCTAGCAGGTCATACATAAGCCAATCAATCCATTTCATAACTTTCAAAATCATCATCATAGATGCACATAATCATATCATAGTTACACTTGCATATTATTTATAGAATACCAAGTATAAATCTCAGAACTGCTAAAGAAAACTGAAGTTCAAGCCATACGTAATGAAAGAAAACTCATTTAGCATACAAGGGACTGTCGCGCTCGCGACAGAGACCAAAGTTTCTTCGCTGCGCGTGCGCGATGGATTTCGCGACCGCGAGGAGGACGGAAGGGCCAGGCTCTGACGCACTCGCAATAAATATCGCGATCGCGACAGAAAACCATTGGTGCTGTCGCGGGCTCGCGACGGATCGCGTGCTCGCGATAGCACGTGGCCAACAATACGCTCTGTCGCGATCGCGACAGTTGTTGCGGTCGCGATAGAGGGTACTCAACACTACGGCTGTCGCGGGTTCGCGATGGCGTCCCGTGCTCGCGACAGCAAAGCTCCCAACACCGCTCTCTGTCGCGATCGCGACAGTGTCGGGACTTCAAAAATCTGCAGAGATTCTGCAGATTTTCCTCTTCCCATTCCTCACCCAACATCACAAAACTCAATCAAGAGTCACTTACCTCAATTCCAGCCATCCAAAAGCATCAACAACCATAATACAACATTTATTAACAATAAATTTCATACAATCCATTAATTTACACATTCAATTTCAAGAATCAATCAAAAGCCCCAATTTATGCATCAAACCACATCAATTCCAAAATTATCATAATTAACTCAAAAGCTTGCAAATTCCACATTCCCAAACAAAGACCCATATCATACATACCATAACAAAAGAATATTTCAACTCAAATTTTCAGAAATCATCAAGAACACATTTACATGCAAAGATAAGAAATTTCCAAACCTCAAAAATCCTTTGCTCCTATTGCTTAGTTCCACTTGGCCCAACCTTCTCCTTACCCTTTGGTTCGCGAGGAGGTTCAACTAAGCACAAAACAACATAACACACAAACACAAAACCCAACTTCAAACCCAAATCCGAAAATAAGAAAAAGAGAAGAAGATGGAGAACCAAATGAAGAAAAGAAGAATAAATGCAGTAGATTTACCTTTAAAACACTATGCAATGAACAATTTCCACCACTAGAGGCTTGAATCTAAGCTAGGGCACTTAAGAGAGTGCAAAGGAGGAAGAAGAAGAAGAAACGGGAAATGGGTTTCAAAATCTAATTTTTCCCCTTTTTCATCTTTTTCTCTTTCCCACTTTACACTTGTCAATCATCTAGTGGAGGAGATTACTCACTCACACCCTAACCTAGTGCACCACATGCACACAATGAGACACCCTAATCATGCATCCTACTCATGTATGAGCAACACACACAAGATTCTCCCAAAACATGCACACCCTACACAAGTGCAAATGCACACACCCAATTAATCCTCTAGTGCATATCCTACTACGGTGCACTCAATCACACATGACGAAACTCTCATGAATACACACTACAATGGTGCGCTTGGGCACACACAATTCTGTCCCAACTAATTCACACCAAAGCACCATGCGTGCACCCACATGCAAGAGAAACTCTCAAAACATGCAATATTACCAAAATGCCCTTATTATACAAAACTTATGCAAATGGACACACAAACATATGTGGCTCATTCAACTAGGGGGCAAACGGGATGTGATAATTCCTATATTAGTACTGTGGTTACTCGGGATAAAGGGTTGCATGACAGTCAGTTAGACCAGGATATTTTAGTGAGTAATCCTTTGGGGCATAGTATAGTAGTGAACAAGGTTTATAGAGATTGTCTGGTTAGTGCTCAGAATTTTATGTTTTCTACCGATTTCATTAATCTTCCCATCCAAGAGTTTGATGTAATTTTGGATATGGACTGGTTATCCACTCACCAGGCCACTGTTGACTATAAGAGGAAGAGAGTAACTTTAGGCACTGCAGACGATCAGGAGATTGTCATTGTGGGTGAGAGATCAGATTTTCTTTCTGATATGATTTCAGCTACTGCAGCTAAAAGACTTATCAGAAAAGGGTGTGTTGCCTACTTGTGCTATGCAATGGAGACTAAAAAGGATGCACTTAAGGCTTCAGATGTGCCCACTGCTCGGGAGTTTTAGGATATTTTTCCTGAAGAACTTCCAGGTCTGCCACCTGATAGAGAGTTAGAGTTTACTATTGACATAGTACATGGTACTGCACCTATCTCTATTGCTCCCTATAGAACGGCGCCTTCAGAACTCAGAGACTTGAAGATTCAGTTGTAAGAATTATTTCATAAAGGCTTCATCAGACTGAGTGTTTCATGTTAGTCTATTTCAAAGTGCTAATTTCGCAACTATACGGTGTACCAGTTATAGTACAAAAAATGTCGATCCCACGAACAATGTGATAAATATTACACACTATTACTACTCAATTTTAATCTTGTTTACAACGATCATAAATTTTATGAATGAAAGTGGAAAAACTATGTTTAATACTATCTAACCTAATTATTGATTATCGGAGAAGACAAATGATTAATGATGATAAAATAATAATAAATAGAACTTGAATTGATTATTCTTGATTATAAGTATATTCTTGTCATGCAAGCCAAGTTGAATAAGATTCCAATTTACTCTCTTGACATAAACTAGAGTGCCTAAAACATACATTTATAATTCTAAATCACAATTTTCATTAATAAATTAGAGGGTTCTACATGCAAATTTCAGGAATAAGAAACAACCTATAACAACCATCTAATATTATGATTTCTCAAATAAGACTTCAATGATGAACTTCTATTAGATTTAAGTAAGAATTTATCTTTCAACTAAACTCTTAATTATAATGATCATGCATAAAAATACTAATAGAAAATTCTACAAGAAAGAATATCAAATTGATATGAATAATAAAATATAACATTAAATATTCAAGTTCATAAATGCATCATTTAATGATTACAAAAAAGAAGTTAAAGATAAGAAATGATAAAGGAGAACTCTAAACCCTTTTCCCTTTCACAAAGGATATCTTCTTCTTTGTAAGAAATCTTCTCTTCAAAACATAAAAATTCTAACTTAAAAACTTTAACTAAAGAAATGTACTCTTAAACTTATAGAAAATTGTTAATTAAAAATTTAACTCCTAAAATTACAGTTAAATGCTATATTTATAATGTTCTAAAAGATATGTCCTTTCAAGTGTCTCTTCAAAAGGTTGCAAGGCTTGGTTGAAAGACATGATTCTTCAAGGTAAAATTTGAATACAAATGCCCAACATTCCTTTCTGTCGCAATCACGGCGCCTGTCTCGCTCGCGACAGAGCACGCCTTCTT
Organism: Excoecaria cochinchinensis; assembly: GCA_947683425.1. Classification (NCBI taxonomy): domain Eukaryota; kingdom Viridiplantae; phylum Streptophyta; class Magnoliopsida; order Malpighiales; family Euphorbiaceae; genus Excoecaria; species Excoecaria cochinchinensis. The sequence goes on from CANTUQ010000192.1 coordinate 1,174,674, forward strand.
CTTCGCTCCACCTTCCTCACGCTGGCTCTTCTCCGCGCCATGTCGCGACCTCAGGACTGGCGGCCTTGCTCGTGACAATGTACACCAGCTCCCTTTCTTCTTCTCTTTGGCTCTCTTTATTTACACTTCCTGTCGCGCTCGCGATGTCCATTGCGCTCGTGACAGATTGCTTCTTCTCCTTTGCTTTCTTCTCTTCCTTTCTTCTTTCCTTCTTTGCTTGGCACTTCCTGTCGCGCTCGAGATAGATTCTTCTCTTCCTTAGCTCATTTTTTTGCTCTTTTCTCCAATCTTCTCCATTTTCTCCTACACACACAAAACTTAAACAAAAACGTAAAACATACCTAATTCTAAAACAATTAACTACACATAAACATTATTTCAACACCAAAACATAGATTAAATATGACCTATTTAGACTCATATCAAATCCCCACACTTAAACATTTGCTTGTCCCAAAGCAAAATATAGCAAACACTCACACAACCTCATAACACATAATAAGATGCACACAATTTTGGAGCTTACTTTTATATTTGATAAACATTTGGAAATAACATGTATAAGCTTTTATCTCTTAACATATTAGTCTAAATATGCAAAATCTCAATCAATATCATTATCCATCATACTTGAACAATCATGCACATTTTGGAAAATCATAAAGTTGCAAGACACAAGAATGTTTTACCTCAAGAATTTGAATATATTAACACATGTAAAGATTATTTCACACAAGACATTGCCTAAAGTAATTCTCACTCAAACACTATATTTCTTAAGCACTCAACCACTCAATGTGTTTAAAGGTTAGTGTTTCTCTCATTCCTTAAATATGCCATTGCATACCATAAGCTTGTAAATAGTAAAAGTCTCCACTACTAGTATAAAGTAGTACATGAAATCAAAGGGTCCTAAAAGGGATGTAACTTGGCTCAGGTAAAGGTAGGACAATTTTGGTTTAAGTAGCTTATATTGTGTAGAGAAGAGGTATCACTATACCACAAGAGATGTAAAAAGTAAGTATAGAATGATATTCCAACTTTCTATTCTAACTCCCTTCTTAATGTCCACACTATTCCTCTAGTTTCATTTGCTTTTCTTTTCTTTTTTTCTCTTTTTCATTTTATTTTCTTCTTTTTTTTTAATTTTTTATTATGTGGGTGCATTTTATACTCCATCCCACTTATTTTGTTTTTTTTTATATTTTTTATAGAAACTAAACTTTTTCTAATAATGGACTTTTGAGAAATAAATAAGGGAATTCAACTTGTACAACACTATAATCATTTATAATCATGCTTATACTAGTAAATGTATCTCCATGGTATAACAATCCTAATTCTCACCACAACAAGGGCAACAAAATAAGTAGTTATTGTTTATCAAAGGATTTGGTTAATGAAATGATTAACAACGAAAATAGGTTAAGGCTAAAAAATGGCTACCTAAAGTAAAAAAGGTTAGGTTTTAAAGCAAGCCAAAATGGTTTTGTCACACCCCGTTTGCCCCCTAGTAGAATGAGCCTGTCTGTATGAGCATGCATGTGCATGTGTTCAGCATGTCATAAGGGTATTTTAGTAAAAATGTATGTTTTTGGGTTTATTATTATGTGGGTGCATACATGGCATTAGTATGTGATTTAATTGGGAATTGCTTGTGTACATTGGAGCATACCATTGTAGGGTGTTTTTAGTTGAGTTTGCATTAGATGTGTGTGATGTGTGGGGTTAGGGTATGAGTGAGTAAGTTCCACCACCAAGAAAATGACATGTGTATTAGGTTAGGGAAAATGAATAAAGAAAAGAAGTAAGAAAGAAGAGAAGATCAGATTTACGTTCTTCCTCTTCAACCTTCATTTTCTTCCTCCTTTTCCCTTTCCTAAATACTGCTAACTGTTAATCAAGTTGTGTTGTGGAGATTGCTCACTCTTACTTCTAACTTGGTAAGTACATATCGTTGTCCTTGTCTTACTGTAATTCTCTTCTTTTTCCTTGAGTTTAGGTTTAACTTAGGGTTGCATTATTGAATGTTTGTGTTTAGCTGAGACTCCTCGCGATCCCAAAGGCAAGGAGATTGCTGGGAGCAGTGGGACTAAGTGAAGAGAAGCTTAGATTTCAGGTTTGGGAATATTTGCTTGTGATTTGTATGATTTTGAGTTTACTGTAAATTTCTAGGGTTTTTGTTCTTGATGAACTTGATTGCATATATTCTTGATTTGGTTGATTAAATGTTGAAACTGGGTTATATATATGTTGCTTATATTGTTTGAGATGTTTTCCAGAAGGTAAGAACAGGTTTGATTGGTTTTGAATCAAATTTGGGATTGATTTCTGTATTCTGGAAAACTGGAAATCGAGTTACTGTAGAAATCCCGTTTTCCAGATTTTGAGTCGCGTGACTAGCCAAGGAAGAGAGGGCAAGTCACGAGACGTGACTTCCAGTCACGACTCATGACCTGCCAGAGCAAAGCCAGTTACGAGTTGTGATTGCCTATCACAACGCGTGACCGGCCTTGAGGAAGGCAGTCACGAGACGTGACTCCCCGTCACGCCTCATGACGGGCCTGATAAAAGGCATGTCGCGTGATCGGCTGAAGAGAGAAGCAAGTCACGAGACGTGACTTCCAGTCACGTCGCGTGACCAGCTTGAGCATCGCGTGATCAGCGAGATGACGCCGCGTGATCTGCGAGGGACGAAGCAAGTCACGAGGCGTGACCCACAGTCACGTCTCGTGACCTGCCTTGTGGGGAGGCCAGTCATGCCTCGTGACCAGCCAACCTCACCCGTTACCCCGTTCAGCCCTTTTTCCGAAATTTCCCGGCTTTTGACTCAGAAATGAATTTGGTGTTTCTTCTGAATGGACTTATATTGCGGTATGATGCATGCCATACTTTTATATGCTTTGATAAAAGTGATACCATGAATTTCTGATGAATTCTATTTCGTACCCTGAAATGTGATTTGAATGACGCTTAACCTGCTAGAGTCAAGTAAGTGGATAGTTAGGCATGCCTAATAGAGTCTTTAGCTGCAGCCCTCAGTTCAGTTTGGACCCCGATCAGGTCCCCGTTTGGTTCCTCACGAACCCTTTAGTATTAGGATCTTGTTTAAGATCCCCTCAGTATACAAATATTGTGTTTTGATAAAAAATTGAATGACTTTTGATTTGTACCTGTGAGGCACCCTCAGTATTCAATTCGTACCCGTAAGGTACCTTCAGTACACTCGTTATCCACTATCTAGAGTCAGCAGGTGTTCTTTAAATGTTTAATAGAATTGTTCTGATCTGATTTGGCTATTAAATGGAATATCTGAATGAATTTAATGATGAAACACATGTTGGATTATTCTGGAATGGATACGATTATGAGATTGTGATTTTATGGCTTTTAAATATGAGCATGTTTATATGGATTATGTTATAGCTTTTGCATTCTGCCATTGTGAATGTGTTATGCCTTGGCGACCATTGTGAATGGCCGTCCATTATTTATGTGTGTTTCCCCACTAAGCGTTTTTCGCTTAGCACGGTGTTTTTACCCATGCAGGTGCGGAAGGAGTTTTGCTTTGAGAGAGTCACCGTCATCAAGCCAACACAGAAGAGTTTTAGTGTAGGGCTCAATTTTGTATTAGTGATGATTCTTTTTGTATAGAACTCTCTGTATCAGTTTTGTTTCAGCTTCTGCATTTGTAATTATATTTTGGATATGTAATATTATTTTGTATCAGCTAGTTGATGAGAACATTATTGTAATAGTTATTATAGTAATGCATGATCAGCTTTTGCGTTCTTTCTGTAAAGTTTTAATTATACCGTATTTTTGTATGTATGTTATGAATGAATGTATGTTTTACTTTGTACTTGCTTGGTGGCACCTGTACTCATACGGCATCTCACTCCTTCTCGGATGGGATCGCCTACGTATGGGAAGGGGGTGTTACAGTTTGTGGCATCAGAGCATAGGTTTAGGCGTTTCTGGGTGTTGTTGGTTAGTTGTGATTGTTCTGAGTTGCTTAGATGTGAATGAGTCTAGATCTGTGTTGGCTGATACGGTTGTTTCTTGTTTGTTTAGATGGCTTCTAATTCTGCTCGTAGATCACTTGAGGAATCCGCCGAGAGTGTGAACCCTCAAGCCGTAGATCCATCGATTTTTGTGTCGGCTCAGCATGCTAGGGTCCAGCCCGAGGCCGCAGCCATGCCCTTTGAGGCTATGTTCAGGTTACATCAGGACATGGCTAGGGTTTTGGAGAGAGTGACTGCTCCTAGAGCACCTATGGAGAATTTGAGGATGGCAGGAGTTGAGGATTTCTATGGCACTGGTTTGAATGAATCTGAGATGGCAGAGAAATGGTTAGATAAAGTGAAGCGTGCTTTGAGAGAAATTCGTTGTCCTCCCGACCAGCAGGCAGAGTGTGCGTTAGTTCTTCTGCAAGGGTCTGCTTTTGAATGGTGGGAATTGGTTTGTAGGCATCCTCAGCTACCGGATCCGATTACTTGGGAGTTCTTTGAGGGTGAGTTCACAAAGAAGTATATTACTCAGACTTATAGAGATTCGAGATGGGCGCAGTTTTTGGGTTTGAGACAGAGGGCCATGTCAGTAGCAGATTATGAGAAAGAGTTTAACAGGTTATCTCGCTATGCCCCACGTGGAGTTATGACTGATGACTTTAGATGCAAGCATTTCGAGGCAGGGTTAAATGAGTCTTTGAGGATTGCTTTGATTTCTTTGATGTGCATACCTGGGGTTAGCTACTATCAGATTGTAGAGGCTGCTGTGAGAGCTGAGTTGTCTGAGACTGTGATGAGAGAGAGAGCTCAGAGAAGGAACTCTTCTCGTGGAGGATCTTCTTCGGGTAAGAGATCTAGGAACCCACAGGACGAGTCAGCATCTGGTCCGGCTTCTAGAGGTAGACGATAGGGTTCTGCAGCTGTATTAGGGTCTGGTAGAGGTGGTAGATCTGAGACTGCATCAGTTTGTCCTCATTGCAGTAAGACTCATCGGGGTGAGTGTAGGTGGCTCTCTGGTGCATGCTTCAGGTGTGGGAGTTCTGAGCATCTTTTGGCCAGTTGTCCGAGATTGCATGAGGATTCAGGTTCCCAGAGAGAGGGCAGTAGGGTCGGTTCGAATGCTTCTCAGGCTACCCGTGGCAGAGGCAGAGGTAGAGGTAGAGGTGGTCGGCATAGAGATGGAGCTGCTTCTGAGACTGTTGAGCATCCTCCTCAGGGTGCCATTAGAGCATATGCTATGAGAGCCAGAGATGAGCAGGATGCGCCTGATGTTATTGCTGGTAAGTTCCTACTCCATGACACTGAGTTATATGCTCTAATTTATCCTGGTTCCACACACTCATACTTGTGCACAGATAAAATTGTTGATAAGTTGCATGCAGTTGATCAGTTAGATTATGAGATTTGTGTGACCAGTCCATTAGGGCATAGTGTCAGTGTGAGTAGAGTCTTTAGGAGTTGTCCTTTGATAGTTGAGGGAGTTATGCTTCCAGCGGATTTGATTGAGTTACCCTTCAGAGAGTTTGATTTGATTCTGGGTATGGACTGGTTGGGTAAACATCGGGCTGTAGTTGATTGCCATAGGAAGACAGTTGTACTTCGGGATAGAAGTCAGTCTCTTGTGTTTCTGAAAGGTTTGGGTGCTAGTTCGTTGAATAATGTGATTTCTGCGATGCAAGCCAAGAGGTTTATTAGGAAAGGTTGTGAGGCTTTTCTAGCAGTTGTGTTAGATTCTAAGAGGGATCAGGTTCAGATTGAGGACATTCCTGTAGTGCGGGAGTTTAGTGATGTATTCCCGAGCGAGTTGCCTGGTTTGCCTCCTGAGAGAGAGGTTGAGTTGTCCATTGAGATTATGCCGGGTACTACACCTATTTCGAGAGCACCTTATCGGATGGCTCCTGTAGAGTTGAGGGAACTTAAAATTCAGCTACAAGAGCTATTGGATAAGGGGTTTATTCGACCTAGCATATCTCCTTGAGGAGCTCCAGTTCTTTTTGTCAAGAAGAAAGATGGATCCCTGCGGATGTGTATTGACTACCGTCAGATTAATAAAGTTACAGTGAAGAACAAGTATCCATTGCCTAGGATTGAAGATTTATTTGATCAGCTTCGAGGTGCGGGTGTCTTCTCCAAGATAGATCTTCGATCAGGGTACTATCAGCTACGAGTTCAGGATGCAGATGTGGTTAAGACTGCATTTCGGACTAGGTATGGCCACTATGAGTTTCTTGTGATGCCGTTTGGTTTGACAAATGCTTCAGCGGCTTTTATGGATCTGATGAACCGTGTGTTTAGGCCATACTTAGATCGATTTGTAGTAGTGTTCATTGATGATATCTATGTGTATTCCAAGGATGAGAGTGAGCATGAGGAGCATCTCCGATTGGTTTTGCAGATGTTGAGAGAGCATCAGTTGTTTGCCAAGCTTAGCAAGTGTGATTTCTGGCTTCGAGAAGTATCATTCTTGGGTCACATTGTTTCATCTAGAGGTATCCAGGTAGATCCAGCCAAGATTGAGGCGATAGTTGATTGGAAAGCGCCTAGAAATGTTCAGGAAGTGAGGAGTTTTCTCGATTTAGCAGGTTACTACCGTCGGTTCGTTAAGGGATTTTCTGTGATTGCTGCTCCGATGACTAGATTGTTGAGGAAAGGAGTCAGATTTGAGTGGTCAGATAGGTGCCAGGCTTGTTTTGATCGGTTAAAGCAGTTGCTTGTTGAGGCTCCTATTCTTACTCAACCCATCTCGGGTAGAGAGTTTGTCATTTATAGTGATGCTTCTGGAGTTGGTCTTGGATGTGTGCTGATGCAGGAAGGTAAGGTAGTGGCTTATGCTTCTCGTCAGTTGAAGCCACATGAGAGGAACTATCCGACGCATGATTTAGAGTTGGCAGCTGTGATCTTTGCTTTGAAGATTTGGCGTCACTACTTGTATGGGGAAAAGTGTAGGATCTTCTCGGACCACAAGAGCTTGAAGTACTTCCTTTCACAGAAAGAGTTGAACATGAGACAGCGCCGATAGTTGGAGTTGTTTAAGGACTATGACTGCATTGTGGATTACCATCCTGGTAAGGCTAATGTAGTCGCTGATGCTTTGAGTCGGAAATCGGTTTCAGCCTTGTTCTTGAGGCGATTCAGATGGAGATTTGGTTCTGATGGGGCTTTGCTTGCCCAGTTGCGTGTGCAGCCTACTTTGAGACAGAGGATTGTGGATGCTCAGAAAGATGATGTGATACTTCAGCGGATTGTGCATGAGGTCAGATCGGGTAAGCAGTCAGAGTTCTCAGTTCAGGATGGGGTGCTTATGTTCAGAGATCGTTTGTGTGTTCCAGAATCTGAGGATTTGAGGAGACAGCTTATGAGTGAGGCGCATAGTTCAGTCTTTACTATGCATCCAGGCAGTGAGAAGATGTATAGAGACATGAAGCAATTCTATTGGTGGTCCAGTATGAAGCGTGATATAGTGGATTTTGTTTCCAAGTGCTTGACTTGTCAGCAGGTAAAGGCCGAGCATCAGGTTCCTTCGGGTTTGCTTATGCCTTTAGCTATTCTTGAGTGGAAATGGAATGATATCGCCACGGACTTTGTTTCTGGTTTGCCTTTGACTCAGAGGAAACATGATTCAGTTTGGGTTATTGTGGATCGGCTTACGAAGTCAGCTCACTTTTTGCCAGTTATAGTGGACTACTCGATGGACAGATTGGCCAGTATCTATGTGGATGAGATAGTTCGGTTGCATGGAGTGCCTTTGTCCATAGTTTCAGATCGGGATCCGAGGTTTACTTCCAAGTTTTGGAAGGAGTTACAGAGAGCTTTGGGCACTCGATTGAACTTCAGTACAGCATTCCATCCTCAGACCGATGGTCAGTCTGAGTGAGTCATTCAGATTCTGGAGGATATGATGAGGGCTTGTACTTTGGATTTTCCGGGTAGTTGGGACAGATATGTGTCGCTTATGGAGTTTGCCTACAACAACAGTTTCCAGTCGAGCATCGGTATGGCACCATATGAGGCTTTGTATGGTCGTCAGTGTAGGACTCCGGTTTGTTGGACCGAGCTATCCGAGAGATCTATGATTGGACCAGATTTGGTTAGAGATACTGAAGAGAAGATCAGAGTGGTGCAGCGGAATTTCAAGGCAGCCAAGGATCGACAGAAGTCTTATGCCAATTTGAAAAGGAAAGATGTGCATTTTGAGATCGGGGACAAGGTTTTCCTTAAGGTTTCACCTTGGAGGAAAGTGCTTCGGTTTGGCAAGAAAGGCAAGCTTAGTCCTCATTTCATTGGACCTTATGAAGTTTTGGCTAAGGTAGGACCTGTAGCCTACAGATTGGCATTACCGATGGAGTTAGCAAAGTTGCACGATGTGTTCCACGTTTCGATGCTTCGTCGGTACAGATCAGATCCTTGGCATGTACTTTCGGTTAAGGATATTCAGGTTCAGCCAGACTTCTTTTATGATGAGGAACCTCGAGCTATTCTAGCCCGAGAGGTGAGACAGTTGCGAAGTAAGCAGATTCCCTTGGTTAAAGTGTTGTGGATCCATCATGGAGTCGAAGAAGCAACTTGGGAACCAGAAGAGTCGATGAGAGCTCAGTATCCACAGTTGTTCAGTTCAGGTGAGAATTTCGAGGACGAAATTCTTATTAGTAGGGGAGAGTTGTCACACCCCATTTGCCCCCTAATAGAATGAGCCTGTCTGTATGAGCATGCATGTGCATGTGTTCAGCATGTCATAAGGGTATTTTAGTAAAAATGTATGTTTTTGGGTTTATTATTATGTGGGTGCATACATGGCATTAGTATGTGATTTAATTGGGAATTGCTTGTGTACATTGGAGCATACCATTGTAGGGTGTTTTTAGTTGAGTTTGCATTAGATGTGTGTGATGTGTGGGGTTAGGGTATGAGTGAGTAAGTTCCACCACCAAGAAAATGACATGTGTATTAGGTTAGGGAAAATGAATAAAGAAAAGAAGTAAGAAAGAAGAGAAGATCAGATTTACGTTCTTCCTCTTCAACCTTCATTTTCTTCCTCCTTTTCCCTTTCCTAAATACTGCTAACTGTTAATCAAGTTGTGTTGTGGAGATTGCTCACTCTTACTTCTAACTTGGTAAGTACATATCTTTGTCCTTGTCTTACTGTAATTCTCTTCTTCTTCCTTGAGTTTAGGTTTAACTTAGGGTTGCATTATTGAATATTTGTGTTTAGCTGAGACTCCTCGCGATCCCAAAGGCAAGGAGATTGCTGGGAGCAGTGGGACTAAGTGAAGAGAAGCTTAGATTTCAGGTTTGGGAATATTTGCTTGTGATTTGTATGATTTTGAGTTTACTGTAAATTTCTAGGGTTTTTGTTCTTGCTGAACTTGATTGCATATATTCTTGATTTGGTTGATTAAATGTTGAAACTGGGTTGTATATATGTTGCTTATATTGTTTGAGATGTTTTCCAGAAGGTAAGAACAGGTTTGATTGGTTTTGAATCAAATTTGGGATTGATTTCTGTATTCTGGAAAACTGGAAATCGATTTACTGTAGAAATCCCGTTTTCCAGATTTTGAGTCGCGTGACTAGCCAAGGAAGAGAGGGCAAGTCACGAGACGTGACTTCCAGTCATGACTCGTGACCTGCCAGAGCAAAGCCAGTTACGAGTTGTGATTGCCTATCACAACGCGTGACCGGCCTTGAGGAAGGCAGTCACGAGACGTGACTCCCCGTCACGCCTCGTGACCGGCCTGATAAAAGGCTTGTCGCGTGATCGGCTGAAGAGAGAAGCAAGTCACGAGACGTGACTTCCAGTCACGTCGCGTGACCAGCTTGAGCGTCGCGTGATCAGCGAGATCACGCCGCGTGATCTGCGAGGGATGAAGCAAGTCATGAGGCGTGACCCACAGTCACGTCTCGTGACCTGCCTTGTGGGGAGGCCAGTCACGCCTCGTGACCAGCCAACCTCACCCGTTACCCCGTTCAGCCCTTTTTCCGAAATTTCCCGGCTTTTGACTCAGAAATGAATTTGGTGTTTCTTCTGAATGGACTTATATTGCGGTATGATGCATGCCATACTTTTATATGCTTTGATATAAGTGATACCATGAATTTCTGATGAATTCTATTTCGTACCCTGAAATGTGATTTGAATGACGCTTAACCTGCTAGAGTCAAGTAAGTGGATAGTTAGGCATGCCTAATAGAGTCTTTAGCTGCAGCCCTCAGTTCAGTTTGGACCCCGATCAGGTCCCCGTTTGGTTCCTCGCGAACCCTTCAGTATTAGGATCTTGTTTAAGATCCCCTCAGTATACAAATATTGTGTTTTGATAAAAAAAATGAATGACTTTTGATTTGTACCTGTGAGGTACCCTCAGTATTCGATTCGTACCCGTAAGGTACCTTCAGTACACTCGTTATCCACTATCTAGAGTCAGCAGGTGTTCTTTAAATGTTTAATAGAATTGTTTTGATCTGATTTGGCTATTAAATAGAATATCTGAATGAATTTAATGATGAAACACATGTTGGATTATTCTTTAATGGATACGATTATGAGATAGTGATTTTATGGCTTTTAAATATGAGCATGTTTATATGCATTATGTTATAGCTTTTGCATTCTGCCATTGTGAATGTGTTATGCCTTGGCGACCATTGTGAATGGCCGTCCATTATTTATGTGTGTTTCCCCACTAAGCGTTTTTCGCTTAGCACGGTGTTTTTACCCGTGCAGGTGCGGAAGGAGTTTTGCTTTGAGAGAGTCACCGTCATCAAGCCAACACAGAAGAGTTTTAGTGTAGGGCTCAATTTTGTATTAGTGATGATTCTTTTTGTATAGAACTCTCTGTATCAGTTTTGTTTCAGCTTCCGCATTTGTAATTATATTTTGGATATGTAATATTATTTTGTATCAGCTAGTTGATCAGAACATTATTGTAATAGTTATTATAGTAATGCATGATCAGCTTTTGCTTTCTTTCTGTAAAGTTTTAATTATACCGTATTTTTGTATGTATGTTATGAATGAATGTATGTTTTACTTTGTACTTGCTTGGTGGCACCTTTACTCATACGGCATCTCACTCCTTCTCGGATGGGATCGCCTACATATGGGAAGGGGGTGTTACAGGTTTAATCTAATTGCCCTTTTCATTTCTCATGCACATCCCATACTATATATACTCTCAAAATTTACTAAAGACAAATTCTAGAGGATATGGTATATAAAGGCTCTCATACAAGAAAATTTTCAATATATAAGGCGCAAAAGCTCACATAAGCTATAGGTCAAACTACCCTAAGCAACGTATTGGCAAAATAATCCTTGTATACATGTGAAAAGATACTCAACTTAAAAGACCCTACATTAAAGTGATTTGCCAAGTCATGACCTTCACTATGTACATTTAATTGTCCAAAGTAAAATGAAAATGACATTTTCAAGATATGGCATATGTAGACTTAATTAAAAGAAATACAAGCTTAATCATGCATATATTCTCAAATATACATCAAATATATAAGCTCCAAAATCAAATGCATCAAACAACCTATACATATATACATAAAAACAATAATACATAACCCTACATACACATATGTACAAATCAAACTCAACATACCTAATATTAACAACCTATATATAAAATGTAACACCCCCACCGTCGCCCCCATTGGAAGGGCGCCGGAGGGTGCGCTACACGACGCTCACTCACATACATGCACATATACACTAAGCGGAAGCATACATTCAAACATAAGGACATACGAAAATATCGCGTAAATTAAAACTTTAAAGAAATAATAGCTGAACATACATTAACTCGCATACAAACAAACAATCATTTAGTGGAAGCATAAGGTGAAAGATAAAATGAAGGAATAACTTAAAACTTAACTGCAGTAAGATCCTTACATAATAAAATACATAAGAAAAAAGCTATAAAATTACAGAATCCGAAATATAGGAGCTGAAAACAAGATAACAAAACACTTCTAACTCCAACGTGGCCGACCTTGCAGATGCTCAACTCGAACCGAACCAAAGCTTGCCACCTACACGGGAAAAGGACCCATGCTAAGCGATAATGCTTAGTGGGGAGGAACAAAGACAACCGAAACTAAACAAATAAACATATATCATCATGCATACATGTAAATTCATAGGTAAACACTTACCGGTTCCAACGAAGAATCAAATATCGGAAAGCAAATCATACGAAAACACAATTAATAAAAGCACACAGCCGTCATTCCAAAGTACCCATATACCAACCAAATGCTGATTCACATGCAATGCAACTATCATACGGAGATGCACATGCACGTTAACTAATACCAAAATACGAAGTTGATGCACTACACTGCCCTGCCATGATGCACACAAATAGCATGCAAAGTCTCAAGAGATCCAAACATATAACTATCATGCCATAAAACACACACACTAGCCGAGGACCGACTGTCAAGGTCAAAGCACAACACTTCCACTGCGCCACTTAGATACATATAAAATCATTCCGAAAACACTCCAATAGTAGAGACCGAAGAAATAATAACATAACATCACCATGCGAAAAGTACAGTTAAATCTTACATACACTGACCGAGATCAATTAAATATGGAAAGTCATAGATTACCCAATGCATCATCTCTAACTATCTAAACATGCATAAAACTGTCACACAAGGGTACTCATACACTAGCTGAAACCAATCACAAAGTGAATACTCCATACTCTCACATTACTACACCAATACATATGTTATCACACCTTGAAAATGTAAACGCGTACCAACATACCGAAATCACTGCGATGGCAGAGACTAAGGAACGTATATCATAGCTCTACTTTCATAGCGTTCAAGAGGTCAAGTTCACAAGATTAAACATATCAATTTGTGTACTTAAAGCCACAACTGGTCTGATTCACATGCTTATATACAATAAAAACATGCTTGAGTCACAAATGTAAATGCATTAGTCGAATTACATTCAAAGCATTCCAAAACGTATAACACATCATATGACAAATGCGGATAATCAGGTCAGATATAAAATCATGCTTACATAATAAAGACATACATTCCGAAGCCCATATCCATGTTCATATACATATAAACTGATTCCTCAAATCATTATCCTGCTCATTCGGACCACACATGTAACACCTCCTACGTCCCCGTTGGAAGGACGCGGATGCGCTACCGACGCTCACTCACATACATGCACACATACGCTAAGCGAAAGCATATGTTCATGCAAAAACACGGGAAATTAAAAACTTATCTTGAGAAGCAAAACTGGACATACATTAACTCACACACACGCAGGCACTAAGCCGAAACATAAACACATGCATACATATGATCATTCAGCGGAAGCATAAAGCGGAGAAATATCTGAAACTTAATTACAATAAGATCCTTACATAATCAAAAGGCTACAAATTACAGAAATCAAAATACAGAAGCTGAACAGAATAACATAACACTTCTAACTCCTATGTGGCCGACCCTGCAGACGCGCGACTCGAACCGAACCAAACCTGCCACTTGCACGGGAAAAGAGCCCGTGCTAAGCGATAAACGCTTAGTGGGGAGAACACACAAGCAATATGGATGGCCATTCACAATGGTCGCCAAAGCAAGTCACATACACAAATGGCATATGCAAATTGACGGGTCCTCGGCAAGTGTACCGAATCGACAAGTAATAAAGTGGGGTATAGTTAGGACCCCGAGTTATCGTACCCAAGGGAAAAAGGATTGTCCAGTTAAATATCTATAGATGAGTGAATTTGAGATGTCCCCAATTTGTTTGGTGGAGAAAACTAAGCTAAGCAAGAAAATAAATTAACAATTAAATATAAAATTGGTCATCAAGAAATTACTCAAGGATGAAATTGAATGCTTAGGAAATTCTATCCTCATAAATGTAACTGAAAATTGGTGAAATAATATAACATGAAATTCTGGACAACCCAACTGAACCCAAGCCTACCATATCCATGGATTAAGCTATTCTAATTAATAAACCTACCATATCCCTGGATTAAGTCTATTAATTAGCTTAAGTGCAGGTTACCAAATCCTAGATCTAAAACAACCTACCATCCCTGGATTAAGCTATCTTAAACCTATTTATTCCTCACTATTCTTAATCTAATAACATCAACACCCACAAACCAACCTACCATATCCATGGATTAAGCTGGAAATATACATGCTAATATTAATAGAACAGAGCATTTGCACAAACAACAATTTTCGGATTTAGCTCCAATCATCATTATAATTGCAAACAATATATAACAAGAGGAATAAAAGAAAACATGAAAATATTTATTAAATCCAAATATCCAAAATACAAATACGATTCAAGAACTCCCAAGCATGATTAACTACTCTAACATCAAGAATATAACCATAAAAGATAAAAATTAGAGTTTAGAATACACCCTTGATGAGAGAGAAAATAGATCTTGAAGTTCTTGTTCTTCAACCTTGGAATCCACTTGAATCCCTAAAATCTAGATTTAAACTAAATTAATCTAAATTATTTAAGAAGGAAATTGCAATTCAAAATTAAATCTAAGTTAAACAGAATTTAAAAGGAAAATTAAGACATGAAAATAAAATAAATTGTTGCTGGAAATTAAAAGAAAATAATCCTAAGTCTAGCCTAAAAGAAAGAACAACCAAAAAAAAATAAAACTCAAAAAACTCTCCCCTTTTCTGGTATTCTTTCTAACTTCCTCTTGCCAAAATTCTTTTCGGTCGGTAAATGGGAAAAGGATTTTCTCTTTTTTTTCTTCGGAAGTTTGGTGAAGTTTGAATTCATCCCACGTGACCAGTTGGTAAGAAAGTCATGAAAATGCATTGCTGTGTTGATTTTTCCATTTGTGAATGCATGGCCATGTGAAATTTTGCACTCCCGTGCATTATGTAATTGCACTTTGTTCCATTTGACTTTCACAAATATGAGAATTTACCAAATTATCCACAACTTAGCATTAAATCCTTTTTCCTTTATTTTAATCCTGAAAAATACCAAAATCAACAATTAAACTTTAAAAACATAAAATTAACTAATTCAACTATAATTCAACCAAATAAATACTAAATTAACTTAAATAAATAAATAAAAACACACTAAAAATATCATTAATTTCACAATTATCAAATACCCCACACTTAGACTTTGCTCGCCCCGAGCAAATTAGAACAATCCAACTCCTCAAAATAATCAAACTGAAATAAAGAATCATGCAATTCAGAATCATGCTTAGCAATTTAACAAAAGCACTTAACAAAATTTCAACCACAATTAATTCAACAAGGCAAAATAAGTTAGTTTCTTTGTGTGTGTGCAAGACCAAAACATTTTAAGTATTTAAAAATCAAAACACCAATGCAACTCATAACCAAGCTTAGAATGAATGTACACTCAAGTGTACAAATAGTTTCGCACTTGAAACTCTAGAAACACCATAGGCCTCTCCTTTAGCACCGGAACCCGAAAGTCATCTCCGCTGAACAACTTAAAAACAAAACTTAGAATCACTTAGGTCTTTCAAAGGTTGTAATGGGGTTAAGGTATTAGTTATCAAAAAATGGATAAAAGATCAAACAATAAAATAGCCACTCTAAGATAAAATAGACTAACAATTCTAAAGTGTCTCCCATTAACTTATCAATATAGAACTCAACTTGTTTAACTTTTGATAATTCACAGCTCTTATGAGAGAAAAATATTTAAAATTTCTCACTTTCACAATTTATACCCTTTTTTAGAAGTCATTACTGATTGTCACTTGTACGTACCCCACACTTAAGATTTTGCATTGCATATTATTTTGAATTTCAACTTCTTCTTCTTTTTTTTTTTTTTTTTTTTTTTTTTTTTTTATGCTTACAGCAATACAACGATACTCTGGATAGTTATAAGATATAATTTCCACTATTATTTGACTTCAGCCATAATCCTTGAAAATAACATTCTCACTATACCCATCAATCCTTTTTCTGTTAATCTACCCAATCCTAGAGTGGCAACTCTATAAAAGGTAGGCAAACGGCTTTTTAATCTATATGGTAATTTGAACAGGTATATCAAAAAAAAAAAAAAAAAATTTGACACGCTTTTAGCATATCTCATTAAGCTCAACTTGGCTAACAAGGATTAATGTATAAAAAGGGTAGGAAAATAGGTCAAAATATGGTTAAACAAGAAAATATTGCCTAGATCACTTTCTAAGTTGAATTGAGTTGTTTGTATGCTTTGAAGGGTGATGAGGAAGGTTCTAGTGCTCTAAAATTCCTTGCTCAGCTATTTTATGCATTGTTTTTTTTTTTTTTTTTTTTTTTTTTTATAGAGATATTTTTTAATTTAAAGAAATTAAAAACGGGTCTTATGTGCTCAAAAAGTAGAAACTAACAAATGTAAGCCAAATTGAATGTTAATCTAACTAAAAATTCATCAAACAACATGTTTGTTCTCGTGCTAAGCAACAGTCCTTAATTGCACATTCTAAATTTTAAGTTCAATATGTTCAATATTTGAGGAATAACAGGGGCAAACTAAGTTTTAGTGTAAACTAAATGGTAATAAAAAAACTAATGTTATTTCTAAGCAAAACTAGAAAATTGTAAAGCAACTCTCATTTATTATGCTAAGGGTAAAAGTTATTACATAACTTATAAAACATCAAATTAAAAATAAAAATAAAAATAAAAACATCAAAATAAATAAACAGAATATAGATTCATGAACAATAAAGGGGTAAGATGTGTCTACTTCCTGAACCAAAATTGAGCTTAACTGAACAAGCTCTACCCCCTTCAAAAATTTTTGCTGTCCACAGCAAATGAGTCATCTAAGGTGGTGGAAGTGGCGGTGGAGGAAAACGTGTCCAGAAATCATGCACGAACTTCTCCATGGTCTGCTTAACCTCAACAATAGTATCCTGCATGGTATCCATCCTCCCCTGCATCCTATCCAAGCGGATCTGCTGGTGGTCCATCCTGCTGCTAAGACGGTTAAGGTGATCTTCTAAATCAGATGGCATAGCTATCTCAGCTGGTGGAACCGCTGCTGGCTCATCATCACCAATGTTATCATTTGGCGCTCCTGGAATCTCATCAATATGTATGCCATTTTCTCTCAAATATTCCTCTCGAGTTGTCCAGTGACATCTTGGCTTTGTTTTCCAAATCTTCATGCGTTTAAGCATGACATTATCAATATAAGCTATGTCACCATCAAGTGGATCGCCAAAAGAATGAGTATAATTAACAGCCTCAGCCAAAACAGTTGCTATCCAACCTATAGAAACAGCAGAAGTATTTGAAGAACACTTTTGTAAATCCTGAATCCGCTGTGCTATAAGCAAAGAGCCATTAATAGGAATACCATCCACCATACACCTAAGTAACATAATCTGTGAAGCATTAAGTGAACTGAGGCTTTGAAGATTATTATATATACTTCGGGATAGAAATCTGTGAATAATTCTCAAAGCATGATCCCGAAGTGCATGCACTTTAAGCTTACCACCTCTCCACGGCTCAACATTTAATGGATCACGAATTTTTTCCCAATTTTCTTCAGTAGAGGCATTAGGGAGTTCTACCAATGCTTCAGGTGAGAATCCTAAATGCTGTGAGAATTTCTTAAAGGACATTGAATAACCCTTCTTACCCAACCGAAACTTAATAGTGCCAGAAGCATTTCTATCTCCATCAAAATGACATTCAAAAGAATATAATAAATCCCGAGCAAGATCTGGAAATACCTGCACCTTATGCTCCATAAACTGTTCCCAGCCGATGCCCTGAATCAATGGTAATATCTCTGTCCAAAGGTCTCCAACAGGAACATGTAGATAAAAACGACTGAGAAATGCTGGTTGGACATATTGGCACGTGCTAAAGTACTCATACATGTCAGATTTTTCTGGACTGACATAAGAAGGTATATGAGTGCCAGAAGAGCTTGATGCTTCAGTGTTCTTTGCCTTTTTAGGTGCCACTGTGAAAATAATAAAAAAATTATGAGCATGTAAAATGGCAACATAAAATTTAAGCAAAATAATAGCAAGCAACTACCAGAGGCAATATTGAAATAGAAGAATGGGAATGCAGACAATTGGGCAAAAATTTGTAAATAAAAAAAAACACAAACACAAGTAAATTTTATTATTATTATTATCATTATTATTATTATTATTATTATTTTTTTTCATTTTTTTTTTTTTTTTATTATGTCATTTGATCGCCAATTCATGAATGAAAATTGATCAATAGCAAATTAAAATCACAATGTAGAGATACGGCACAAAATGAGAAACCATGAACAAAATTGAAAAAAAAAAATTGATTGGGGCATTTCATCGAACAGGTGGTGTGCACATGTTTGACAGTGAATTTGAAAACCAAATTAAGGTGCGTTTGCTACCAAAATTCAAACTAAGCAACATGTACATGCACATTAAGCACACAAGAAATAAGTTTGCCAAAAGAATTTAAAATGAGATTTAAATGGCAAGTTGAAATTAACCCAAATCATGTACATTAAGAACAAAGAATAAAGTAAAAATGGAAATGATTAATCAAATTAAGGAGCAATAGTTAAAGAAAAACACTTACTTGAACTGAAATGCAGTTGAATGATGCAAGAAATTTGAGAAATGGAGGTTTATGTAGTGATAGTGTGTGAAGGGGATGCACTGCCGTGGGTATATGGAGAGATGCAGAGTGAAAGCTTGTGAAAAGAACAGAGGAAAATAAATAAAGAGGGGAGGGGGCAGCACATCACGCGCCTGCGTGATGCTGGGAGGGGCGACTTGCGCGGCTGCGCAAAGGCATTGCCTTGCCTTGCGCAGCCGCGCAAGGGAGATGCGCAGCACATGCGCGGCTGCGCATGTAAGATGCGCGGCTGCGCATGAAACATGCGCGGCTGCGCATGTCTTCCGCGCGGCTGGGGCCTTTCCATGCACGGTTGCGCATAGCCTTCCTCAGCTGCGCATTTCCTTGCGCAGCTGGGTGATTCCTATGCGCAGCTGCGCAAGGCCTCACTCGGCCAGGCATTCCCTTACGTGGCTGGGTGATTTCTCACGCGCCTGGGTAATTTACCTCTGTGCCTTAAAAAATTCTGGGACTAAAATTATTCATGCTAAAAATTCAACTGAATAAATTGCTAAATTAGCCTACAATGCTTCTATTTTTTTTTTTATTTTATTTTATTTTATTTTATTTTTTTTTTAACTCCTTAATTTTATTGAATCACACATCCATCTATTAATGCATTATAAAAAAAAAAACCCAAACTAATGCCCTGCTTTAAAAACTTTTATCATGCATATGTCCAGACTCTGCAATCCAATTTGCTTCAACTTTGTATCTTCGTAGTTCATGAATCTATTGACAAAAATTTAAACTAACTAAAAACACACAAGAAATACAAACAACTAGTAATTAAAAATTAAAACATAAACACAGAAAATTAAATAGGAAGGGTTAAGAAAAATATAAGTTCTGGTTTATTGAGTCCCAGCTCGACTCATTTCACTCTCGGGTGGACGAGCTTGTGAACCAAATAATGGTCTTTCCAGTTTTTGCTTTTCATTTTCCCCCATCAGTAGGAGAAAATCATCGAAAGTTACCAAGGTGGGAAATTCCATGTCTTCGATAAAGTATGACTCCACCTTGGGTTCATTGTAAACGAACTCCACCGGCTCTTCAAGCCTAAATAAATCCTTCAAATGGACTGAAGTCAGTGCTTCCATTTGAGAATCATTCAACTCTTGCTCCTTTGGTGCACTATCCTGCAAAGAAAAATTGAAATTAGTTTCCAAAGAAACACAAGATTTATCTTCAACAATAATTGGCTCATTTTCTTCTTCATGCAACCCATCCTCAAAAGTTTCAATATTCTCATTAATCTCTATAGGTGCATGACTCAATTCACCACCATCTTTTTGATCACTCGGAGAGACAATTAAAATTTCTAACTTGGATTCCAAATTTTGGATCTCCAATGCTTGACTCTTTAATAAATCCCCTTGAGCCTTGATCCTCTCCTCTTGATAGTTGATTGTAGCCTGCAACTCTCTCCTTTCTGCTTGGTATTCCCTCTCTCTACAATAATTGTAGTTTGAAAGACGTTCGATATGGAAAAAGTGATACTCTTGTGATACACATGAAGAGTGAGGATCTTCAAAAGACGGTGAATAGGTGACTGGTGAAGTTGAATACATTTGTCGTAACTCTTGCATCTCCCTCATCATATCATTCACTTGTTCTCGCAAAAGGAACAACTCATAATATTGATCACTATCTTGCATCATTTTGAAAATGTCTCAAAATTTTCCTGCAAAAATAAACACCAAATTAAAATAAAAAGAAAAATAAAAACCTCAAACTAACTCAACTAAAGATATAAAACAAACAACACCGCGATCCCCGGCAACGGCGCCAAAAACTTGACGGGTCCTCGGCAAGTGTACCGAATCGACAAGTAATAAAGTGGGGTATAGTTAGGACCCCGAGTTATCGTACCCAAGGGAAAAAGGATTGTCCAGTTAAATATCTATAGATGAGTGAATTTGAGATGTCCCCAATTTGTTTGGTGGAGAAAACTAAGCTAAGCAAGAAAATAAATTAACAATTAAATATAAAATTGGTCATCAAGAAATTACTCAAGGATGAAATTGAATGCTTAGGAAATTCTATCCTCATAAATGTAACTGAAAATTGGTGAAATAATATAACATGAAATTCTGGACAACCCAACTGAACCCAAGCCTACCATATCCATGGATTAAGCTATTCTAATTAATAAACCTACCATATCCCTGGATTAAGTCTATTAATTAGCTTAAGTGCAGGTTACCAAATCCTAGATCTAAAACAACCTACCATCCCTGGATTAAGCTATCTTAAACCTATTTATTCCTCACTATTCTTAATCTAATAACATCAACACCCACAAACCAACCTACCATATCCATGGATTAAGCTGGAAATATACATGCTAATATTAATAGAACAGAGCATTTGCACAAACAACAATTTTCGGATTTAGCTCCAATCATCATTATAATTGCAAACAATATATAACAAGAGGAATAAAAGAAAACATGAAAATATTTATTAAATCCAAATATCCAAAATACAAATACGATTCAAGAACTCCCAAGCATGATTAACTACTCTAACATCAAGAATATAACCATAAAAGATAAAAATTAGAGTTTAGAATACACCCTTGATGAGAGAGAAAATAGATCTTGAAGTTCTTGTTCTTCAACCTTGGAATCCACTTGAATCCCTAAAATCTAGATTTAAACTAAATTAATCTAAATTATTTAAGAAGGAAATTGCAATTCAAAATTAAATCTAAGTTAAACAGAATTTAAAAGGAAAATTAAGACATGAAAATAAAATAAATTGTTGCTGGAAATTAAAAGAAAATAATCCTAAGTCTAGCCTAAAAGAAAGAACAACCAAAAAAAAATAAAACTCAAAAAACTCTCCCCTTTTCTGGTATTCTTTCTAACTTCCTCTTGCCAAAATTCTTTTCGGTCGGTAAATGGGAAAAGGATTTTCTCTTTTTTTTCTTCGGAAGTTTGGTGAAGTTTGAATTCATCCCACGTGACCAGTTGGTAAGAAAGTCATGAAAATGCATTGCTGTGTTGATTTTTCCATTTGTGAATGCATGGCCATGTGAAATTTTGCACTCCCGTGCATTATGTAATTGCACTTTGTTCCATTTGACTTTCACAAATATGAGAATTTACCAAATTATCCACAACTTAGCATTAAATCCTTTTTCCTTTATTTTAATCCTGAAAAATACCAAAATCAACAATTAAACTTTAAAAACATAAAATTAACTAATTCAACTATAATTCAACCAAATAAATACTAAATTAACTTAAATAAATAAATAAAAACACACTAAAAATATCATTAATTTCACAATTATCACAAATAATCTCAACAGATGGATAAACAAACTGCATAAGAGAGCCATGTACTCGAAAGTTCATACTCACATACAATAATCATACCCAAGTACCCATTAACTGGAAACCCATTCACATGCAAAACAATTATCATACAGTAACGCACCCAACTAACATGCCCAAAACACTAGTTATCCAAACATACTTTTATCATGTCACAAGATGCATACGCTAACTGGAACTCAAGATATAACATCAAACCACCACACTTCCACTGCGTAACTCTGATACATAAAATATCATGCCAACATACTGCAATCACTACACTGGCATAAGCTAAGGAAGCATATGTCATAGCACTAGCTTCAAAGTAGTCAAGAGGTCAAGATTACAATCTTAAACATTTTAATTTACATACTTATAGCCACAACCGATCCGATTCACATGCTTATACACAATAAAACCATGCTTGTATATACATAAAGCCATTCATCAGAAGATTCATATCAATAATCATATCCTCATAATAGATTATACTTCACCGTTGAATCCATACATATATAACATGTGTTTTCTCAAATCATTATCATGCTTATTCGGATGTGACATTCTTATAGTTATTCAGAGCAAAACAATTCAACAAAGCACCTGCTGACTCAGGGTAGTGGATAACGAGTGAACAGAAAGTACTTTACGGGTACCAACCGATTACGGAAAGTACCTTACGGGTACAAATCGAAAACCATTTCAATTTTCATTCACAAATATTTTTCGGAAGGACCTTAAACAAGATCCAAACACATTACAGAAGTTCGCGAGGAACCAAACGGGGACCTGATCGGGGTCCAGACGGAAACATAAGCGGCAGCAGAAAGACTCTATTAGGCATGCCTAACTATCCACTGAACTGACTCTAGCAGGTTAAGCGCAATCCATTCAATTCATTTCATATTATCTCAAAACACACACACACACACACACACACACACACACACACACACACACACACACACACACATATATATATATATATATATATATATATATATATATATCATGTACATATACATACGTATAAGCATAATCATATCATGGATTCACATACATATAATTCATAACATTGCCCATGCATAATACATCCACTTGTGTTAACATACTTCATAAAATAGTCCAAGCATAAACCTAAGAGTACCACAAGTTCGGAATTCACACATTGGCATCACAAAAGAAAACTCAATTGGGTAAACAGGGAGTGTCGCGATCGCGACAGAGGCTACTTGCCCATGTCGCGATCACGGCAACCTTCGCGATCTCACGAGGGAACTAGGGCATCTCGCTATAGCGCTCGCGACATCCATCGCGCTCCCGACAGTGAACTGCCAATCCAAACAATTCGGCAACCGATCTCTCTGTCGCG
The DNA here is from genome assembly GCA_947683425.1 of Excoecaria cochinchinensis. Taxonomy (NCBI): domain Eukaryota; kingdom Viridiplantae; phylum Streptophyta; class Magnoliopsida; order Malpighiales; family Euphorbiaceae; genus Excoecaria; species Excoecaria cochinchinensis. The sequence continues at coordinate 1,198,055 of CANTUQ010000192.1, forward strand.
CTCGCGACAGAGGCTCTGCTGCATAGCTCGGCGGAGAGCTCGGATGCATGCGAGGGCTGCTGTCACCGGGCTCTATCGCGACCTCGCGACGATGTCGCGCTCGAGATAGAGTCGGGAATTCCAACCCTTACACAAGAAATCTGCAGAAAATTCCCTCTTCACAACCCCCAAACTCAACCAACGTCGAAACATCAACTTACCTCATCTCCAGCAAGCCACACATCATTGACAACATAAACACAACATTCATATTAAAAATTCCAATAAAACATGCCACTAACAATATCCATTTACACAATCTATAATATCAACACTATTCGCCATTCATCACAAACGCACCCATGTTATGCATTCATATATATACGGTACAACATGCCTAAGTTACTCATGAGATCGACACATATCCACACTCATCCATAAACCAACCTTCACGAAATTATATCTATTATTATTCACTTGTTAAATCACCAATTCTTAATCATACTTATAAGTTTTCCCAAAGATAACTACTTACATAGTCATTTAATTACCCTAAAGATGCATAATAAGCTGAGGGGAAGGTACGGGATTGATCCGGGTCAACCGAGGGCTCAAAAATGAAGAAATAAAGGCTAATATAGGTTTTTCTGTCGCGAGGTCGCGACCCTTGTCGCGATCGCGACAGAGGCTCATCTCAGAACCCGCAAAAGACTGCTTACGCCTCCGGACTTGTGTTGCCCAAACCGACCTCTAAACCTCATTTTTAGCCAAACTTTCCTTCTTAACAAATGTTTCCTAGGATGTTACCGTTCAAATGCAACAAATATCAGATCAAAATGACATCTTGAACTCCAGATACGATCTCCACAACCCATACTGGTCTGACAACCCAACACAAATAGAGACACTACGGTTTCGGTCAATATTTGGGGTCTTAGGGCAAGAATTTGCCCAAGTCTATTTCTGAGACATATAAGGGCACGGAAAGCATGGTTCTAATGGCTCAAGACGCAAACGATTTAGAGCTCTATAACTACAGATACGACAAAAACAATTCACAGAGGTTAAAAGAGAACTGAACAGGATTACTAAAATCACCATAAAACATCAAAATCAAAGAAATCCCCAAACTCATGCATTTCAATGCCAACCCACATATACATTTATCTCAATCAAATACATGGATTACTAACACATTTACCAAAATTATTTAATGCATAAACTCATATCAAACACTCAAATTTCCGAAAAACAAATAACAATACAAACTCATGATCCAAGGAGAATAGGCAAACACAACTCAAAACTAAATGTAAAATCAAAGCTCCCAAACCTTAAATTGCCGATGCAATCTTCAACCTTCAAGAGACCACTTACTCTTTTCCTTTATTCTTACTCTTGATACTCAAAGCTTGCACAAAACCAAAACCCACAAATTACTTTTCCAAAAACCCCAACTTAAATAAACCAAAGAAGAAGAGGAAACAAAAATCCAAATACAAGAACCCTAACTTACCTCTTCAATGTAGCTCCAAACCCAACCAAAATCATCTTAAGCAAAGCACAATCCAAGCCAAAAGAGAAGAAGAGGAAATGAGAGAGGGAGGGCAACGGGAATTGTAAATTTTATGTGTTCTCTCTCTCTCTTTCCCTTCTTTTCTTACTTACTCATTAATGCCCACCAACCAAAGCCACATGGCAAGCTCCTATTGGACCACAATTCCCACTCACTTGACTTTTCCACATAAGCACCATACACAAACCACATACAACCATGTCTTGAATAAATATCTTCAAGGCACCAAACACCACTCACACCATATCGTTCCCTAAAACCCACTTACATCCTACTCCCATACATTACAAGCACACACTAGATTAATCCCAATTAACATACCCTACATCCATACACCACCTGCACACCTTAATATTTCTCCTCTTAACATAATTAATTAATTTCCTTGCACAAAATCCTTAATATCCAAATTTTCCTCTTACACAAATTACGGAAATACCCATAATACCCCGACTTATCGCGCAAAATTCCGACTAGGCCCTTTTTGGGGTGTTATAAATCTCTCCCCCTTAAGAAATTTCATCCTCGGAATTTCTCCGCTAATTACTTACATAGGCAATTCCTTAACAAATCTTCAAATCGCTAACACTCATATCATACGATTCTCAAAACAAATACACTTCACACCAGAACCAACCACATAGAGTATCTCAATTCTAACACCTCGAATTCCTTCGATACACATATCGCTAACACCCAAGACACACATAGGATCTTAACTCTTTCACTAACATACAATTCCTTAACACCCTTCTCTTCTCGATTCTAACCTCGAGCACTTCACACTTCTTAACGCACTACACTCTTATCCATACACTTCTTCCTAACATCAATCAATCAAAGTATATCCTGCCAGCTTTTCTCAATGAAACACATACAATGATGCTTTTCACAAACGGATGAGGGATGCGGATGAAATGGCTATGTAATGATTTATGTATGCAAGTTGATGCGAAGATGTAACGTGAGTTATAATAATGCACATTTTCCCATCCCCATGCTTCACTATGCTTATGTTCACTTGATTCAAAGGGAATAGCTGACAGGTATACAAAGTCACACCTCAAATTCACCCTATTCACATAGTCTTATATCACTCACTACCACTGACATCTCACTAATCCTTCATCCAAACACTAAACAAACAAACACTACACAACTGCATCTGCAATAGGCCACAACACTAAACAGACTCGCATACAAAGACTCGACACTCAAACAATCACATAGACCAGAACCGACTAAACCGGTGCTCTGATACCACTAACTGTAACACCACCTACGTCCCCGTTGGAAGGACGTGGGTGCGCTACCGATGCTCACTCACATACATGCACACATACGCTAAGCGAAAGCATACGTTCATGCAAAAACACGGGAAATTAAAAACTTATCTTGAGAAGCAAAACTGGACATACATTAACTCACACACACGCAGGCACTAAGCCGAAACATAAACACATGCATACATATGATCATTCAGCGGAAGCATAAAGCGGAGAAATAACTGAAACTTAATTACAATAAGATCCTTACATAATCAAAAGGCTACAAATTACAGAAATCAAAATACAGAAGCTGAACAGAATAACATAACACTTCTAACTCCTATGTGGCCGACCCTGCAGACGCGCGACTCGAACCGAACCAAACCTGCCACCTGCACGGGAAAAGAGCCCATGCTAAGCGATAAACGCTTAGTGGGGAGAACACACAAGCAATATGGATGGCCATTCACAATGGTCGGCAAAGCAAGTCAGATACACAAATGGCATATGCAAATAATCTCAACAGATGGATAAACAAACCTGCATAAGAGAGCCATGTACTCGAAAGTTCGTACTCACATACAATCATCGTACCCAAGTACCCATTAACTGGAAACCCATTCACATGCAAAACAATTATCATACAGTAACGCACCCAACTAACATGCCGAAAGCACTAGTTATCAAAACATACTTTTATCATGTCACAAGATGCATACGCTAACTGGAACTCAGGATATAACATCAAACCACCACACTTCCACTGCGTAACTCTGATACATAAAATATCATGCCAACATACTGCAATCACTACACTGGCATAAGCTAAGGAAGCATATGTCATAGCACTAGCTTCAAAGTAGTCAAGAGGTCAAGATTACAATCTTGAACATATTAATTTACATACTTATAGCCACAACCGATCCGATTAACATGCTTATATACAATAAAACCATGCTTGTATATACATAAAGCCATTCATCAGAAGATTCATATCAATAATCATATCCTCATAATAGATTATACTTCACCGTTGAATCCATACAGATATAACATGTGTTTTCTCAAATCATTATCATGCTTATTCGGATGTCACATTCTTATAGTTATTCAGAGCAAAACAATTCAACAAAGCACCTGCTGACTCAGGGTAGTGGATAACGAGTGAACAGAAAGTACTTTACGGGTACCAACCGATTACGGAAAGTACCTTACGGGTACAAATCGAAAACCATTTCAATTTTCATTCACAAATATTTTTCGGAAGGACCTTAAACAAGATCCAAACACATTACAGAAGTTCGCGAGGAACCAAACGGGGACCTGATCGGGGTCCAGACGGAAACAGAAGCTGCAGCAGAAAGACTCTATTAGGCATGCCTAACTATCCACTGAACTGACTCTAGCAGGTTAAGCGTAATCCATTCAATTCATTTCATATTATCTCAAAACACACACACATATATATATATATATATATATATCATGTATATATACATACGTATAAGCATAATCATATCATGGATTCACATACATATAATTCATAACATTGCCCATGCATAATACATCCACTTGTGTTAACATACTTCATAAAATAGTCCAAGCATAAACCTAAGAGTACCACAAGTTCGGAATTCACACATTGGCATCACAAAAGAAAACTCAATTGGGTAAACAGGGAGTGTCGTGATCGCGACGGATGTCGCGCTCGCGACAGAGGCTACTTGCCCATGTCGCGATCACGGCAACCTTCGCGATCTCATGAGGGAACTAGGGCATCTTGCTATCGCGCTCGCGACAGTGAACTGCCAATCCAAACAATTCGGCAACCGATCTCTCTGTCGCGCTCGTGACAAAGGCTCTACTGCATAGCTCGGCAGAGAGCTCGGACGCGTGCGAGGGCTGCTTTCATCGGGCTCTAACGCGACCTCGCGACGATGTCGCGCTCACGACAGAGTCGGGAATTCCAACCCTTACACAAGAAATCTGCAGAAAATTCCCTCTTCACAACCCCCAAACTCAACCAACGTCGAAACATCAACTTACCTCATCTCCAGCAAGCCACACATCATTGACAACATAAACACAACATTCATATTAAAAATTTCGATAAAACATGCCACTAACAATATCCATTTACACAATCTATAATATCAACATTATTCGCCATTCATCACAAACGCACCCATGTTATGCATTCATATATATACGGTACAACATGCCTAAGTTACTCATGAGATCGACACATATCCACACTCATCCATAAACCAACCTTCACGGAATTATATCTATTATTATTCACTTGTTAAATCACCAATTCTTAATCATACTCATAAGTTTTCCCAAAGATAACTACTTACATAGTCATTTAATTACCCTAAAGATGCATAAAAAGCTGAGGGGAAGGTACGGGATTGATCCGGGTCAACCGATGGCTCAAAAATGAAGAAATAAAGGCTAATATAGGTTTTTCTATCGCGAGGTCGCGACCCTTGTCGCGATCGCGACAGAGGCTCATCTCAGAACCCGCAAAAGACTGCTTACGCCTCCGGACTTGTGTTGCCCAAACTGACCTCTGAACCTCATTTTTAGCCTAAACTTCCTGCTTAACAAATGTTTCCTAGGATTTTAAAGTTCAAATTCAACAAATTTCAGATCAAACGGACATCTAGAACTCCAGATATGATCTCCACAACCCATACTGGTAAGACAACCCGACACAAATAGAGACACTACGGTTTCGGTCAATTTTCGGGGTCTTAGGGCAAGAATTTGCCCAAGGCTATTTATGAGAAATATAAAGGCATGGAAAGCATGGTTCTAATGGCTCAAGAATCACATGATTTAGAGCTCTATAACTACAGATATGACAAAAATAATTCACGGAGATCAAAAGAGAACTGAACAGGATTACTAAAATCACCATAAAACATCAAAATCAAAGAAATCCCCAAACTCATGCATTTCAATGCCAACCCACATATACATTTATCTCAATCAAATACATGGATTACTAACACATTTACCCAAATTAGTTCATGCATAAACTCATATCAAACACTCAAATTTTCGGAAAACAAATAACAATACAAACTCATGATCCAAGGAGAATAGGCAAACACAACTCAAAACTGAAATGTAAAATCAAAGCTCCCAAACCTTAAATTACCGATGCAATCTTCAACCTTCAAGAGCCCACTTACTCTTTTCCTTTATTCTTACTCTTGATACTCAAAGCTTGCACAAAACCAAAACCCACAAATTACTTTTCCAAAAACCCCAACTTAAATAAACCAAAGAAGAAGAGGAAACAAAAATCCAAATACAAGAACCCTAACTTACCTCTTCAATGTAGCTCCAAACCCAACCAAAATCACCTTAAGCAAAGCACAATCCAAGCCAAAAGAGAAGAAGAGGAAATGAGAGAGGGAGGGCAACGGGAATTGTAAATTTTCTGTGTTCTCTCTCTCTCTTTCCCTTCTTTTCTTACTTACTCATTAATGCCCACCAACCAAAGCCACATAGCAAGCTCCTATTGGACCATAATTCCCACTCACTTGACTTTTCCACATAAGCACCATACACAAACCACATACAACCATGTCTTGAATAAATATCTTCAAGTCACCAAACACCACTCACACCATATCGTTCCCTAAAACCCACTTACATCCTACTCCCATACATTACAAGCACACACTAGATTAATCCCTATTAACATACCCTACATCCATACACCACCTACACACCTTAATATTTCTCCTTTTAACATACTTAATTAATTTCCTTGCACAAAATCCTTAATATCCAAATTTTCCTCTTACACAAATTACGGAAATACCCATAATACCCCGACTTATCGCGCAAAATTCCGACTAGGCCCTTTTTGGGGTGTTATATCACATTCTTATAGTTATTTCAAAGCAAACCAAAATAACAAAGCACCTGCCAACTCACAATAGTGGATAACGAATCAAACGCATGGCGGTACCTTACGGGTACGAATCAGCCAAAGGGTACCTTACGGGTACGAATCGAAAATCATTTTATTTTATCACATTTAAAACATTTTACTGATCTTAAACAAGATCCAAACACATTGAAAAGGATCGCGAGGATACGAACACATTAAAGAGGGTTCGCGAGGAACCAAATGGGGTGCTGATCAGGGTCCAAACGTCCAAAGGTGCTGCAGCTAAAAGGACTCTATTAGGCATGCCTAACTATCCACTAGACTGACTCTCGCAGGTCATGCATAGCACTCATCACACTTAAGCATAACACATTATTCATAACAAGGATCACAAATCTTAGGTTTGCATAAAAAATCAAATTCATTTCATGATACTTACCAAATTACTCATGTATCATTCCTTGGTTCATAAACATATAGGTCATCATATTAATGATGCATAAATGGGAATAAATAAGCATACACCATGCACTAAGAAGAAACATGCATCATACCGTTCGTGTTGCCAAGCATACAATATAATTTAGTCGACACAATATATGAATAATCACCGTTATCAAGCATACCAGAGTTAGGTATAAAAACACCATTACACCAAAGCTCATCAACACAAAACCCTAATCATACAATAGTGCGGCTCATGTTAACTATAACATATTATTCTTAGGGAAGAATTGTGAATTAAGATATGCAAAACACATTTCACATTTTAATAGAACATGTTCATAATGAAGAACCATGACATTAGACATTCATAGATCACTTGTATTTCAAAATGCAATATGCGATACAATTTGCAATATTTAACATTGATAAACCAAATTATTCAATTTAAAGAAAATAATAATCGAACAGAAATCACCATTGCCAAGCATATTGAAATCAATTATTGACATACTATCATATTATAATTACACACTTCAAAATATGCTTACTAACATTAATTAGGCAAAAACATGTCCCAAACAATAGTGAGAAACCATGCAGAGTGAAAGAAGAGAATCATTTTCGAAAACCAGATAGAAAGCAGGACAGACAGAAGAAGAAGCATTGCTAAACAGAACTGGGCACGACTCGTGCACATGAGCATGACTCGTGCACATGAGCACGACTCGTGCTCATGTGTACGAGTCATGCTTGAAGAGCACGAATCATGCTCTTTGAGCACGAGTGGTGTTCTTCGAGCACGTCTCATGCTCTACTGCTAAGGCGGAGGGAGAAAACCAGAGGAAAGGAAAACATTTAGCACATTTCGTGCTTCAAGAGCACGACTCGTGTTCTTGGAACACATCTCGTGCTCAAGACTGCAGGGGAAAAGAGGAAGAAAACAGAGGGAGAAGAAAGAAGATTAGCACGTCTCGTGCTCTTTGAGCACGTCTCGTGCTCATCTCCTCACAAAACCCACACTCATGTATGAGCACGATGAACATCAAGAATAATCCAGTAACGTAAAACCAGAACGTCAAGAATAGAGGTTATCTAGATTCACGCAATTCCATTCCAAATCAATATACATACAGCTCAAACCTAAATCATGCATTACTAACATAATACCCATAACAAATCTTGCATAAACTCATATCAAACACTCAATTTCTAGAAAATAAACACAAATAACCATTCATAATCCAAGGAGAAAGTAGGGCAGAAGCAAAAACGAAAACTGAAAATGGAGAACACAAGGGTCCTAAACCTGGTAATGATGAACCAAAATCACTCTTCTAGCTTCAATCATCTGTCCTTTCCTTGCCTTTAAGTTTCTTCTTGTCACCTAGAGCTTGCACAAACCAAAACAAAGAATATCACTTAATCTAAACCCTAACTCAACAAAACAAGAAGAAGAAGAACCCGTCAATGACTGCATGGGGCAGAGGAAGCCAAGCAGCCATAAAGCGGATGTCGTCGTCTGATATCTCGCCAAATCTCGTGATCCCCTCATCAGGAGATGAAAGTGTATACAGTCATTAGCGCGGGAGAAAGTGCCTCGGCGAGTACTGCGCGATGACTCGGGGAGGTGGCTCTGATAACATCTTCAGCTTCTCTTGCAGCCAGATCTAAAAAAAAAAAAAGAAGAAGAAGAAAAGAAAAAAATAATAAATAAAAATAAAAAGCCGCTGGGGTAAGTAGGATTTACTTCAGGCAAAAATTAGGCAAAGGGTTGTGTGAAAACCTTAAAGGGCGCACTTCCCGCTAAGAAAAGCTAGTGCAAAAATCCACAAGGGACGCACTACCTTTAAAACAATGACATACCTGAAGTAAGAGAGGACTTCCGGTGAATGTGGAAGAAGATCTAGAGCGGATCGAATCCAGGCCTAGGATAGTCTCGGCCAGAATGAAGGGAAAGGGGGTCAGCCCACGATGAAAGCCATCCAGGATTCCAAATAAACAGGAATCACCAGTCATATCCTCCGAGCTCACAGGAAGAAATCTCGCTATGCAAAATAAGAAAACAATGCTTACTTGGTAGGTTGGGACATCAGAGAATCTGTCCAGCGTCTCGATCAGCGATTCCATAGAAAATGTAGAGCCCTGGGGGACCAATCAAGTAGCTTCGGAAGGAGGTAAGCCCAAAGAAAGGGCGATGTCTTGGGACTGGACTAGGTCATAAAAGGGAATGCAAGGGTGAGTATTGATAGGATACTGTGCTCCGGCAATGGCAGCCAGCTCTTCAGGTAGGGGGCAAAGTTCCTGGTAGGTGAATTTGAAAATGTGAAATCGAGGGTTCCAGAAATGGGTTGCAGCTAACAGGAGGTTGTGGTCTACTTTAACCCGGCGTAGAAATTTTAAGCAAGACAGGAGGGTGAGCATATTATTTTCCCAAGTGTGGGAATCATCCAGAATTTGATACATCTTTTGAGTAGAAGCAGAAGACATTTTTGCCAAGCCTAAAATTAAAAATAATGGATGAGAAACAGAAGAGGTTGAAAAGCTCAGAAAAATCTTGAAATATGTAGAAAAACTCCACCGACGGCCTACCCGTGTCTCAGAATGGGCGGCTTACCCGTCGGTCGATGTCCACATGTCAATATGCATGCATCTTCATATGTCATCATGATGTCATCACGCGCATTTAATTTTAAATTAAAAACGGGATTCAGAACGACAGGTGGTCAAGCCATCGGTCGCTCCTGGAGGCGGACAGCCCGTCGATCACGAAATCTATATATGTGATCAGTGGCCGACGGGGCAACAGTTTTTTCTCTTATCGTCTTCCAATAACCGATGCCTTTGACGGTTTTTTGTCGTTTTCTTCTCCTTTTCTTCACTTTTTTGCATTTTTAGCCCGTTTTTGTGATATTTGTATTATTGTGCATCAACCGGGACCTGTTTTTCTACATTTTCAGTCTTCTTCTTCAATTTTCTACAATTACAGGTTAGTAAATAATTTTCCTTTCTTTAAGTAAGTTAAATTTTAGTGCTTTCTCTATTTTCTTTATTTATCTCTAATTTTATTTTTTTTCTAGTAATATTAGTATAAGCTAGTGCTAAAATGCTACCCATTGGCCTAATGAATATTTATTGTTTTACACGAATTTTTAGCTTTCCTATTTTTACTATATGTAATTTATTTAGTTTGATTAACCATTTACTTTTTAAATTAGACTGAAGTAGTGCCTTAGGTAATCGTTGCATATTTAGAATAAGATTTGTGGCCTATATGTGTGATTCCAAAAATACAAATATTGTGATTGTTAGGGCTTGAAGCCTGTTTTTATTATTATTTTATGCAGGAAGTGGGGCACACCCTTGCCGGGGTGTTGCCCATTTTGTTATCATTACTTTTACTTTTATTGCACTATATTATCAATTTATACATGCCTGATTGTTAAGGCCTAAGGCCTGTCCCTAGTTGTGAAAAATTTCTTGTTTTTACGAATGAGTTGGGACACATACTTGCCGGGATGTTGTCCAAATTTTAGTCAATATTTTCTGTGCTGGCTGAAGGCCTGAGGCCTATTGTATTATTTTGCTCAGGAGGTGGGGAACACCCTTGCCGGGGTGCTGCCCAAATTTTTATTTGTACTTTATTTGGTTCTTTTAATTACCTATAATTTCCTTTATTTTTTGAGATACAAAGTTTATCCCGTATTTTCCTTCTAACCCCTTAAACGCATCTCTGCTGAGATATTATCTTTTCTTTTATCATTTACTATTACTAAATTGTTTATTGCTTTAGAGGATGCCGCCACGCAGACGCGTCCCTCATGGACAGGATGAGCCCCAGGCTCCCGCATGGATGACTCCGGAGGCTCAGCGGAGATATGTAATTTTAGCTCGGGTAGAGTTCCGGGCCAGCCGTTTTGTTTCCAGACCATTCCTGGAGGCTCTGGGATGGCAGATGAGGTAGATATTCTAGTTGCAGGAGTGGGCTGGACCGAGTTTATGGCGCCAGCATTCCCTACATATCCCGAGGCAGTGCGACAAGTATTGGCCACTTTCCACTACGGGGGGTTCCAGAGATCTGATACAGAGCCCAAAGTGGTCTAGTTTTTGTTTGATGGTCATCATTTCAGCATCACGCGGCAGAGGATTGCACAGGCCATGAGTTTACCGCACGGTCAGGATGTTATAGTACCTCAGAGGGTAGTTAGGCGGGACCATTGGGCTGCTATTGCGCTGCCCGGAGTGCCGTATGACCATGATACGGCGAAGAGCATAGTCTTGATATCACACACACTTCAGTATTTGCACAGGGTGCTTTCCAGTTCATATCTTGGACGGGCTGCCAACTCGGGGTCACTTAACGCGGCCGAGATTTGGGGCCTTTGGGCTATGATGATAGGTCGGTGCCTCAACATTAGTCATGAGATACTGGCCAACATAGCCAGAGTCTCCAGGGGGACAGCCCCATCGGTGATAGTTGGAGGGGTCATCACTCCCTTGCTGTTAGGATTAAGGGTGGCTCCGGATAGGCTTCAGGGCGCTTTAGATGAGAGCATTTATGTGGACGCCCCTGCCGCAGTACAGATGGGGATGGTACTACAGATCCCAGGACAGGCCGAGGCTTTCAGGCTCCTTACGATACTTGAGACACGGCGGGCCTTTGATCTCCCATCCTTAGCCCCAGCTCAGGAGCAGCCTGAGGGAGAGGTACTAGTACCACCGCAGCCGGAGGAGCAGCCACAGCATCAGGAGGACCAGCCTCCCGAGTATGAGGTTCCTCAGGAGGTCCAGCCTCCACAGCCACAACATCAGGAGGTCCAGCCTCCCCAGTATGAGATTCCTCCGGAGGTCCAGCCTCCACACCCGCAGCAGTATGAGGAGCAGCTTCGGACTCCTTTTGACATGGGGATGGAGTTCACCATGGAGGAGTTGTTTGGTGCTTCTCCGACATCAGGGGCACAGCTGACATCAGGGGCACAGAGTCTTCCTCCTTCCCCGGCTTTGAGGATTCAGAGGACTTCTCTCCGGCGTTCACCCAGATTTCACCCCTACTTCAGAGGAGACTCAGGGGCATCCACATCCACAGCTCCACCTCCGGGGCAGTCATCAGAGCCAGCTCAACCTCCAGTAGCACCGCAGCCAGACATCTCCGAGCTTGTAGTCTATGTGCTTACGGCTTGCAAGCGCAGACAGGAGTAGAGGGATAGGACCCTCCTTGTTGGGATTGAGGAGAGAGATAGGTTCCTGACAGAGAGGCTGGAGCAGCAGCAGGTACTGATCCAGGAGCAGGCTAGGGCCATTGACCAGCTGAGGCAGGAGCATGCTGGGCTCCTTAGGCAGATGGCGGAGCAGCAGGAGAGGATGGTGGGTCACCTGAGACAGGAGGTCAGGGCTTCCCAGGACGAGGAAGCTCAGGGGGTGGACATGACCCTCCAGATTATTCAGGAGTCGATGGATGCCCTCCGCTCGATAGTGCAGACGATAGATGTGGCTGTCCACCCTATGACTCAGTATGTCCGGGATTTTCGTGAGCGGACTGAGCAGAGATTGTAGAGTATGAGTACTGCTTCTTCAGATCAGAGTCGCCAGCTGAGCAGGGCCTTCAGAGAGCTAGGATGGATGATCACGGACACCTTACGCTTCATGATGCAATGTGCCCAGCCCTTCTTTGATGGGTATGCCCAGGTGCAGTTCCAGCAGCAGGGTCCAGGGAGACCGCAGCCATCATCTGTGCCAGTGGCGATTCCCCCCAGGCTTGAGCCGATGGTGGATATATGGAGATCTCAGCGCCCAGGAGCGGTGGGTCCTTCTACTTCAGGAGCTAGACCCTCTGCCTCCAGGCCTCAGCCTCAGCCTCGACCGCCAACCCAGCCGCAGCCACCGCCTCCACCTCAGTCGCCACCTCAGCCCATCCACATATCTGATGACGAGGACCCTGATGAGGAGATGGAGATTATCCACCTTTCTAGCCATTCAGGGAGTGTGGATGACATTTTGTTATAGATGTCTATTTTTTTTTTTATTCTATTTTCTTATTGTTGTTTATATCTTTTACAAAATTACTTTATAATGAAAGTTGTATGTACTTCATTTTTCCTTAGCCTTGCATGCTATGCTTACATTAATAACGATTGGGTGTGTACCTTTATTTACACCAAAATAAAATATTTATAATCATAAAATCAGGAAGATGATAACAAAACTATGAAGAATGATACAAACTTGTTTATGAACCTTGTAAACAAGAATAGTTCACATAAGAGTAATAAGAAATTCTTTGGTACACAGGAACATTGACTTAATCTTAGTCCAAATATGGATATCAATCACATCAGAAGAATCACATCGAGGCTCTCCACCTTGCAGATCATATAGGGGTTAGCAAGGAACTCTTCACAGCCGGTGTTGCAGTTAAATAGCGCTGCGCTGCTCTCCACCTTGCAGATCGTATAGGGGTTAGCAAGGAACTCTTCATAGCCGGGGTTGCAGTTAAATAGCGCTGCTCTCCACCTTGCAGATCGTATAGGGGTTAGCAAGGAACTCTTCATAGCCGGGGTTGCAGTTAAATAGCACTGCCCTCCACCTTGCTGATCGTATAGGGGTTAGCATGGAACTCTTCATAGCCGGGGTCGCAGTTAAATAGCGCTGCTCTCCACCTTGCAGATCGTATGGGGGTTAGCAAGGAACTCTTCACAGCCGGGGTTGCAGTTAAATAGTGCTGCTCTCCACCTTGCAGATCGTATAGGGATTAGCAGGGAATTTGCATTAATGCCTTACTAGTCAAAGCAAAACCAGTAGGGACATATGCATCGGATACATCCACCGCTGAGTGGACTGAGACAAGATTTGCCCAGCAAACAGCGAAAGGAAAGGATCGCCCAGGTACGCTTTTCTTCCTTTCTTTCTCTCTAAATTTTGGCTCACCTAGACACTTGCGCACTAGCCTTCCCAAAATTAGGGGCAACTGTAAGCACCGTGTCCCGGGGCGGTCCAGATCGGAGATTACCCAATGAAGAAAATCGATGCCTGGTCCCGAATGAATGGATGGAATTTGGAAATTTTGATCCTATGGGCTCACGAGAAGTAAAAGGTTTCATTCTATAGAAAGAAGAATTTGAAGATTGGGAGTTTTAACTTAAAATTTGGAGTTTTGCTCCACAGATGGCCTGCCCGTCTGTGGCTAGAATCCCATCGGTCGCCATGGCTGTCGCCGCCTCTCTCGGGGATGGACAACCCGTCGGTGACTCTCATGCCCGTCGGTCGTTAGGGCAGCCACCATTTTATCTCGGGAACACGTGTCCCGTCGGTCGTTGAGACAGACAGGTGTCCCATCGGTAGCTCAAGGCCTGCCCATATGTGAGTAAAGGCCTGCCCGTCGGTCATGCCTATAAATAGTAAAACTTTTCCTTTGAGAAGGGTTGGAATTTTCTTGGAAAAAGTCACAAAAGGCAAGCTAAAAAGGCAAATCTTCATCTTCTCAAGTTTCTTTATCTCTATTTTGACTAAATTCCCATATTTTCCTACTTTTTTCTGGTTTTTGTTTCACTTTTACGTGAATCTATTTTACTTGGAGAAAGCTAAATCCATTAGTTTTCATCCGTTTTGTGGATTCAAATATTTCAAAAATTCAGTAAAAATCAAGGAAAATATAGTCATTTTCCTTTCTTGGTTTTTACTTTCTTCTCGTGAGACGCGCAAGGTTTGAATCAACCAAAGTTTCACTCCAAAAAGGTACAATCTGAGGGTAAATATTCTAGACACTTGCTTTATTATTCCATCATGTTCATTTCCACATTTATTGTATTTATTTTCCTTTGACTTAGTTTTAATTTGCCTTTATTTTGTTTGAAAGTTGTTTATTTAAAAAGAGAAAAGAAAAAGAAGTTTTTTTGGCTTTTATTTGGAAACCAGAGGTGACCGACGGGCAGTAGTACGCTCGTTTATCGCTCGAGCGATGGGCGATAAACCCATCTGTCGTTCGAGCGACGGCGTGTTAAGCCTATTGTCCGTCGATCACATAAGGGACGGCCGTCGGTTGGTCCGCTAAGCCCGTCTCTCGCCTCTTTTCCCCTTTTTTCCTTTTTTCCTTTTTTCTTTTTATTATTTCTTCCTCTATTAAATTCTTATTTTAATTTCAAGGAAAATGTTTTTTTTTTAACTTTTGCTTCAACGTTTTCCTTTTTATGTATTTTATTTATACATTTATTTATTCATTTTACTCTCTATTTATATGTGCTTTGCTTTAATTTGTAAATATTAATATTTCTTTTGTTTCGTGAGTATTGTATTTCCCTATTCCTGGATAGATTGAGCTATGGAGAAAAGCCATCATGCCGTCATGGAAAGCCTATCTTTGGTTTAGTTTTCCTATCCTTTTCATTCATTTATTTCTTTTCCTTATCCCTTATTTTATTTATTTATTTATGTAATTTTGTTATTTTATTCCGCGTAAATTAAAAATGGACATTTGTTTTATATTAATTAAAATTGGGATTATTTCATAAAATTAAAGGACCCAATGTCCTGTTTTAGCCCATAAAAATCACATAAAAATTAGTTTTTTTAATAAATGTATGCGAGGGCCAAAGCCCTCAAAATAAATGAATTTCCTATCTTTTTGTATATATATATATATATATCGTGCCTTTAAAATGGGAGTTGTATTTCGCTCCTAGTTTTATTGTAATTTAATTTCGAATATTTATTTCATGTATTTTATGTATGTATATTTACCGCTTTTAATGTGAATATTTGTGCTTTTAAAATTTGCATCGTGTGGAGAGAGAAAGCGAACTAATAAATTCAAACTTAAATGTAAAGTTAAATCAAGGTAGAAATAGATGAGAAGTCCTGAACCCAGCTCTGGTCTTTGGGCTCAACGAGGTGAGCGATCTATCCGATCACTCATTGGAACCTCCAAGACACCTCTTGTGTCCCATCAAAAGGCAAAAAAATAATCCTAGGCTCCATAGGGTTAGAGGGTCATTCCTAATGTTCTATTGGGGTGATTGCCTCCAAGATCCCTTTGGTTTGCCCAAAATGGAAATATTCGCTGTCTTAGGCTCACCGAGGCGAGACGAACTTTCCCAATGTTTTATTGGGTGGCGACTCCATGAAACCTCCTTGTTGCCAAAAATAGAGGCACTTGCAATTCGTTGCTAGATATCAACGGAGCTTCAATTTGCTCGATTGCCCTAGAGCAGGGTGGTCAATGGGCACCCCCGGGGTCCGGCGCGCGTTACACCTGGCATCTTTAAAAGCCTTAGTTATATACTTATTCTGAAACTCTTTCTCAAAAAATTCAAAGGTCACTGGCTCTGGAAGCTGGGGTTGACCGAGCACTAACCTCCACCAGTCATAAGCAGAGGCTTGCAATAATGACACCACACATTCCACTTCTCTATCTGGAGGGCACCGAATTTGTGACGCCCGTTCCCTAACGACAGATTAGCTCAACTAATCTTAGTTAGAGAAGGCCGCACACACACAACAGAACGCATGCTTGACCTGAATTGAAGAAAAGAAAAAGAAAATCATCACATATTATCTTATCTCATGCATCACATGCCAAGCTACTTATATGACATACATCCAAAAGAGGGGTTACATTCCAGATTATACATTATTACATGTCTTTACATATTCTTTACACATTTTAACCGTACAAAAAGGCTTATACTAAAATCCCAAAATAACAACCCCCAAGCCTATGCTATTCACTTCCTATTGTTGACCGTACCAAAATGCGGGGGACGTCCTTCAGTCACCTCTCGTCCGTACCTGCACGGATTAGAGTAAATCCATGCTAAGCGATAACGCTTAGTGGGGAACTCATAAAGCAAACAACTTATCACGCATCAGAGATATCATACATTGCACATTAGTAGTCATGCCAGAACAATCATTATTAAAGCATGAACCATTTCAGGCATAGTTTTGTCCATTACTATATTCAAACATAAAGCATCAATCACTTATTCACATGTTTGTACTTACTTGTATCATAGTCACTTCTGTTTATTATTTAATTAACTGATTAGCCGATTAGCCTTCTTGCCTGCAACTCAATGACGCGGATAACGGTTATCGCATCGGTACCTCTCAGGTACCAGTAATCTCATCGAGACTACTTTACACATTAGTACCTTCTGGTACTTCACATCACATTAGTACCTTCTGGTACTTCACATTATTCCACATATAATAAAATCCAGCAAGGATTATTCGCATTGTGATTCCCATGGAATCAGTCACATTTAACGCATGGGGCTGCAGCACTTGACCCTATAGGCATGCCTAACTATCCACTACTTGACTCGCAGGCTTAAGTTATTAACAAATTATTCAATTCACTTTTCACTTTACACATTTGCATTAGCACATAGCTAACATTTCACTTGCATATTCAGTATGCTTTCGAATTCAATCTTCACATTTAATATTCACATAACTGATCATATTTAGAAATCACCATGTTTGTATGCATTTCTAGATCACTTAACACACATACAATACTTACTCATGTTGTCTTTTATTTCAGCTCAAAGCCTTGCCATTTGAATGGCCAAACACATTAGGATCATATTGCCAAAACAGGGTGGGTCACGGTCACAATAAATTCCATTGTCACCGTGACATATTGAAGTCCAAAACAGAATGTAAACTGGGGGCATGTCACGGTCACAATCAATTTCATTGTCACCGTGACTTGTTCCCAACTCTCGGCAGAATGCAACTTGAGGGTATGTCACGGTCACAATGAATCTCATTGTCACCGTGACATATTCTCACTTTGCAAAACAGAATGCCTTCCTGGGTACCTCACGGTCACAACGAATCTCATTGTCACCATGACATACCAAAATCTACTAGGCAGAATTGAACTCAAGCATACCACACGGTCACAATGGATTTCATTGTCACCGTGACCTATGCAAAAACACCATAACATGGTTATGCTTTCAGTCCATTTATTCCTTCTCATTATGACTTCAAATCTCATTCTCACTTTTGGCAATCAACCCAAATACATCAACCACATGATCAATTAGCACATACCTGATTTTCCCTTCTTATTTGGCACTCATCTTTAGCATAAGTTATAATCAATTTCATCTCACACATAGCATACATGCTCTCAAGCAATTCATTCACTAAACACATTATCACATACACATACAGCTCATATCAATGGCCCTATTTAGCCAACACAAATCATTCAATTTCACACATTTAGGGTTTGTTCCCAAACCTCGTCTCCTTAGCTCCTAATTTCGACGGACGCTCGGCTCGCCGATTACAGCCTTTCCTTTATCTCTTTTCACTTCTTCGGCTAACAAAGCAACACAGATGCTCAAGCTCAAACTCAAACCAATAATATCCCATCCAAACAGCTCAACCAAGAAGAAAGAGTAGAAGATGAGAATATGCACTTATTCACTTACCTCTTAGGTTTAACCCTTAATTCTTGAGCAACTTAACATCAATATGCTTACCCTTCTTTAACACTCACTCCCACGCAAGAAAGAAAAGAGAAGAACACAGAAAATTGCTAGATTACACAAATGAAACTCTTCCCTTCCCTTAACTCACTCTTGCATGCAAAGGTGTAGGTGGCATCCTCTCAAGAAGCCACACGGAAACCACTTCCTCTAATCTGCCTCCACTTTCCATTAAATCAAGTTATTTTATTCTTAATTAATCCTTCATTAAACTAGCTAATCAGCCTTTAACTCATGCTTAGTATTCATTCATAATTACCACTTAAACCCTTAACAATACTTCTTTCTTTCAATTAAATCCTGCCTTCGTTCAATTGAGTCCCAAAACTCACATGCAATCACACCCACATGCCAAAATAGATTAATTCTTTTAGGGTACAAGTCCGGCCATGACAACTCTCCCCTCCTTAAAGAATTTCGGCCTCGAAATTCATACCTGAGTGGAACAGTTGTGGATGCTGCTCTCGTATAGCCGCTTCTGGTTCCCAAGTTGCCTCTTCAACACCATGGTGTTTCCAGAGCACTTTCACAAGTGGTATCTGCTTATTCCGAAGTTGCCTTACTTCTCTTGCTAAAATCACTATTGGCTTCTCATCATAGGTGAAATCAGACTGCACTTCCACTTCGTGTATAGGTAACACATGGGAATCATCTGACCTATATCTCCTCAACATGGACACATGAAACACATCATGTAGCTTAGCCAAAGCCGGAGGCATAGCCAATCGATAAGCTACTGAACCTACTCTTTCAAGCACTTCATATGGCCCAATAAATCTTGGACTCAACTTCCCCTTTTTTACCAAATCGCAGTACCTTCCACCAAGGAGACACTTTCATAAACACTTTATCGCCTACACTGAATTCAATGTCCCTTCTTTTCAAATCAGCATACGACTTCTGTCTATCACTTGCTGCTTTCAATCTTTGCTGTATCATCTTAGCTTTCTCTTCTGAATCATGAACCAAATCTGGCCCTATGACTCTGCTCTCGTTCAACTCTGTCCAACAAATCGGTGAACGATATTTCCTTCCATACAGGACTTCATACGGTGCCATACCAATACTGGTCTGATAACTGTTGTTATACGCAAATTCCATAAGTGGAAGATACTTATCCCAACTCTTAGAGAAATCCAAAACACATGCTCGCATCAAATCTTCCAAAACCTGAATAATTCTTTCCGATTGTCCATCGGTTTGTGGATGGAAAGCAGTACTGAAGTTCAATTTCGTACCCAAAGCCGCTTGCAAGCTCCTCCAAAACTTAGAAGTGAATCTGGGATCTCTATCAGAAATAATAGACAAAGGTATTCCATGCAATCGGACAATTTCTCTTACATACAATTCAGCCAACTTTTCCATAGAATAATCCATCCGAACTGGTATAAAGTGAGCTGATTTCGAAAACCTATCCACAATAACCCATACTGCGTCTTGCTGTCTTGAGGTCAGAGGCAATCCAGTAACAAAATCCATCGTGATATTATCCCATTTCCATTGTGGAATAGGGAGTGGATGCAACATCCCTTGAGGCACTTGATGCTCCGCTTTGACTTGTTGACAGGCAAGGCACTTAGACACATATTCCACTACATCCTTCTTCATCCCAGGCCACCAATACAACCGTTTCATATCTTGATACATCTTATTTCCACCTGGATGCATAGTGAAAATTGTATTATGAGCCTCATGCATCAATTTCTTCTTTAATTCTTTATCGGTTGCCACACACATTCTATTCTTATATAGTAGTACACCCTCCTCATTCACTGAATAGTCAGTCTTGTCTAAATCACCAACTGACTGCAGAACTTTTTGCAACCTCACATCAGTTTTCTGAGCAGCTATTATCTCATCTCTCAAGACCGGTCTCGCTTTCAACTGTGCTAATAAAGCTCCGTCTGCAGAAAACCTCCATTCAATCTGCTTTAACTGTAATGCTGAAATTGATTTTCTACTCAAAGCATCGGCCACTACATTAGCTTTTCCCGGGTGATAGTCTACAATACAATCATAATCCTTAAATAATTCTAGCCATCTTCGCTGTCTCAGGTTCAATTCCTTCTATGTAAGCAGGTATTTCAAACTCTTGTGATCGGTGTAAATTCTACACTTCTCACCATACAAGTAATGTCGCCAAATCTTTAGAGCAAACACTACTGCTGCCAATTCCAAATCATGGGTCGGATAGTTCTGTTCGTGTGGTTTCAATTGCCTTGACGCATATGCTATCACCTTCCCTTCTTGCATCAATACACAACCCAATCCGACACCTGAAGCATCGGTATACAATACATACTCTTTACCAGTCATAGGCTGTGTAAGAATCGGTGCTTCTACTAACATCTTCCTCAACTGATCGAAACTCGCTTGACACCTTTCAGACCACTCATATCTCACTCCTTTACGTAACAATCTTGTCAACGGTGAAGCTATTACTGAAAATCCTTTCACAAACCTTCTGTAGTACCCAGCCAACCCTAAGAAACTGCGAACCTCCAGTACATTCTTAGGCAGTTTCTAATTCACAATTGCTTCTATCTTAGTCGGATCCACTTTAATCCCTTCAGATGAGATCACATGACCCAGAAATGATACCTCTTTGATCCAGAACTCACACTTACTTAATTTGGCATACAGCTGATGTTCTTGCAAAGTTCGAAGTATAACTCTCAAATGCTGTTCATGTTCCTTCTCATTTCTTGAATAAACCAGAATGTCGTCTATGAACACTACCACAAACTGATCCAAGTACGGTCTGAACACCCGATTCATTAAATCCATAAATGCAGCTGGCGCATTGGTTAACCCGAATGGCATTACCAGAAACTCATAATGCCCATAACGAGTTCTAAATGCAGTCTTAGGTACATCTTCTTTCTTTACTTGCAACTGATAATAGCCTGAACATAAGTCAATTTTTGAGAATACACCTGCTCCTCTTAACTGATCAAACAAGTCTTCAATCCGAGGTAAAGGATATCGATTCTTTACTGTCACTTTATTCAACTGTCGATAATCAATGCACATTCTCATTGTACCATCTTTCTTCTTAACAAATAACACTGGTGCTCCCCAAGGAGAAACACTAGGTCTAATAAAACCCCTGTTTAATAATTCTTGCAACTGTTCCTTCAAGTCCTTCAATTTAGTTGGAGCCATTCTATACGGCGTGTAACACCCCAAAATGGCCCTAGTCGGAATTTGCATGCGAAGTCGGGAACGGAAGGGTATTTCGGTAATTTATGCTTGAGAAAGTTTGGTTAATTAGGACTAAAGTGCAAAGAAAATAATTAATTATTAAGATGTTAAGTGAGAAATCATCTAGTGGAACATGTGTATGGTATTTAGGAAGTGATTGGATAGGATTGGGACACTTGGGTTTGTAGGATGATGACAAGTGGTTTATAAGGAATTGTTAGAGTATGCTTGAAGTGTATGGAAGTAGGATGTGAGTGGGCTAAGAAATGATATGGTGTGAGTGGTGTTTGGTGTATGGAAGATATTTATTCAAGAATTGTTTGTGTGTGTATGGTGTATGGTGCAAGGTGGAACAAGTCAAAAGATGGATTAAGGAACCAATAAGATTAGGACACATGGCTTGTGGTAGGTGTGCATTAAGTGTGAAAAAGAAAAACAAAGTGAAAGAAAAAGAGGAGTCCACGTTTGTTTCCTTTCATCTTTCCGATTTTTTCCATTTCCTTTTCTTGTCTTCCCTTTCTTTGCTTAATCTCTTGGTTTAGAATAAATTAGAAGTGATTTAGTGGAGAATGGAAGCAAGATTGTTAAGGTAAGTTGGAGTTTCAGGGTTCCTATGGTTGGGTTCTCCTTTCTCTCTTTTTATTTCTTTTGATTTTGTTTGAATTAGGGTTTTTGGGTTAAGACTAATTCTTGGGTTTTTGATTTGTGTAAGCTTTGGATACCAAAAGGAAGATTAAAGGCAAAGAGAAGGTGGAGGTTTGAAACAGAAGATTGAAGCTTCATTCGAGGTTTGGGAAATTTTATTTTATATATATGAATTTTTGTTTATATATTCATGTATGATATAAGTTTCTTGATTGTGCGGTTGATAATAGATGATGATGGTAGTGAGTGTTGGTAAATTGCTCAATTGTGCATGTGAGTAGGTTTTTGGGTGAAACTGGGTTGGAATGCGTTTGACCTCTCTTCAGTAATTAGGCTGTATTGTGAGTTTTAGAACTCCAAATTATGCGATTCTTGAACCATTAGAACCATGAATTCCATTAATTTAAAAGTCTTAGAAATAGCTTTGGGCAAATTCTTGCTCTAAGACCCTGAATATTTGATAATACCATAGTGTTTCTTTTTGTGACGGGTTGTTTGACCAGTATGGGTTGTGGAGTGTATATCTGGAGTTGTAGATGTCCAATTGATATGAAACTTGTTTCATTTGAAAGCTAAGACGTAGTAGAACATTTGTTAAGAAGACCACTTTTCCTAAAAACGAGGTTTAGAGGTCGGTTTTCGTGATACTAGTATATAGTAGAAAGCAGTCCGTTTTGGTAGCTGAGGCGAGCCTCTGTCGCGAGCGAGACAAGGGTCTCGACCTCGCGACAGAAAAATATGTTTTGAGCCTTTTCTTCTTTATTTTTGAGTCTAGGAGTGACCCGGATCAATCCCGTATCTTTCCCATCAGTTATTATGCATGTTTAGGGTAATTAAATGGCTATATAAGTAATTATCGTTGGGAAGAACTTAGGAGTATGATTAAGATTGGTGATTTAGCTAGTAAATAATAATAGATATAACCTCGTGAAGGTAGGTTTTTGGATGAGTACTAATATGTATTGATCTCATGAATAACCTAAGCATGATGTACCATATGTATGAATGATGAATGGTAAATAGTATTGACATTATAGATTATATAAATGGATATTATTTGTGGCATGTTTTATCGAAATTATTGATATGAATATTGGATTTATGTTGTTAATGATGTGTGGCTTGCTGGAGATGAGGTAAGAGACCTTTGGATGTGTTTCGTGTGTTGTGGGTAAGTTTGAGGAAGGAAAGATCTTGCAAAATTCGGCAGATTTTCGGAATCATGACTCTGTCGCGAGCGCGACAGAGACCGGTGATGTCGATGCTATGCCGTCGCGAGCACGCGACGCCGTCGCGAGCCCGCGATAGCAATAGCTTGTCTGCTCTCTGTCGCGAGCGCGACAACCGTCGCGATCGCGACAGAGCATATTGTTGGCCTGTGCTATCGCGAGCACGCGACTTGTCGCGACCCCGCGATAGCAATGTTTGCCCTCTGTCGCGATCGCGACAACATCGCGAGCGCGACAGAGCCGGCCCTTCTCTCCTTCCCGCGATCGCGAAGTCCGTCGCGCGCGCACAGCGAAGAGACTACGGTCTCTGTCGCGAGCGCGACAGATGTGTTTTGTTGAATGAGTTTTCTTTGGTGATTCCAATGCTTGAATTCCGAACTTGTGATGCCTTTAGGTTTATTCTTTGACTATTTTAGGAAGTATGTTAATATAATTGAATGTATTATGCATATCTGTACTGATGATCTTTCTTTAAGATCATTATATTATGCTTAAGTGTAAATTGTATAATGCATGATTGACTTTGTGAACTTATTCTTATGTCTCATCTATTGCTGCTTATGTGTAATGATATAAATTATGTGATTTGAAATATGATTTTTATTATGCATGACCTGCGAGAGTCAGTCTAGTGGATAGTTAGGCATGCCTAATAGAGTCTACGTATTTGTAGCTGCAGCGCCCTTTGAACGATTTGGACCCTGATCAGGTCCCCGAATGGTTCCTCGCGAACCCCTATTATGTATATGTGTATGGATCTTGTTTAAGGTCCTGTTCAATGAAATGTTGCCTTTCGACTTGTACCTGTATGGTACATTATATTATATGTTCCCTCTGAGGTTTACCCGGTCAGAGATCGGGCTATATGTTCCCTCATGAGGTCTCCCCCTCAGTACTCGTTATCCACTATTGTGAGTCAGCAGGTGTATGATTTGTTATGCTGTGTTTATAAGCATGCGGTTCTGATCAGTTATGATTATAGATATGTGAATTGATAAGTGCAGATTTATTGGCTCTCTGAAACACCGTGATTGGAATGTAATATCATATAGTTGTTTATGTCAAAGATTAATGTTGCGCAACGGAAGTGTGATGGTATTGTGATTATGTAACTATGTATGATGTACTTTCAAAAGCTTGATTCCCCAATGTGTTCGGTAAATGTATGCAAATGAGGACCTGTACTGGTATAATGATACAAGTATTGACATATAGGTGTATTAATACTGACCTGTAATGTATAGGTAGGCGCTTGCATGTGAAGTTATATGTAGTTATGCAAGAATATACTTACATTTTGTATGATGATGTTGACTTGGTTTGTGTCGCACATAAGGATATGAATATAACAAGAAACAATTGAATGCACAGCTATTATATGTAAGCATATATATTTCTCGGTAAGAACTATGTGTGTATGAGATTTGTATGTGTTATGCCTCGACGACCATTGTGAATGGCCGTCCATATTATTATGTTTGTTTTCCCCACTAAGCGTTATCGCTTAGCACGGGCTCTTTTTCCCGTGCAGGTGGCAGGTTTGTTTCTGTTCGAGTCGCGCATCTGCAGAGTCGGCCACATAGGAGCTAGAAGTTTTATATCTTGTTCAGCTTTTGTAATTTGGAATTTTTGTATATCGGTGTAATATGTTTATGTAATAATATGTAAAAAGAATGATGTAATATTTCAGGCTCCTATTGTATAATTGTACATTTGTATAGGTGTATGGTTTCGTTTAAATTATGCACGTTTATGAATATGTATGTTCAGATTTTGTTCCGTAAAGCTTTTTAATTCTTTCGTAATTATATATGTTTTGTATCGTTTCTGTTCGGTAACGCACCTACTCGTACAGCTTCCTACTCCCTTGCGGATGGGTTCGCCTACGTATGAGTTGGGGTGTTACACGGCGCCTTAGATATGGGTACAGTTCCTGGTGCCACATCAATCGATAACTCAACTTCTCTTATCGGTGGTACTCCGCTCAGTTCTTCAGGAAACACGTCAGAAAACTCTCGGACTATTGGTATTTCTTGCATCTTCACATGTTCTCTCTTACTGTCCAACACCAGAGCTAGATAAACTTCACATCCTTTTCTCATACATCGACAGGCTTGCATGGCAGATATCACATTTACAAGAGGATTAGTGCACACTCCTCTCACTGTCGCTCTGTTCCCCTTACCATCACTGAGCACAACCATTTTCTTCTTACACTTAACATCTGCATCATACTTAGTTAACCAATCCATACCCAGAATCAAATCAAACTCATCAAACGGTAGTTCAATCAAATCCGCTGGAAACATACTACCTTGAACTTCTAATGCACAGTTTCTATACACTATGTTCACATTAACATTACCTCCCAAAGGGCTAGACACACATATATCATATTTAAAACATTCAACTTTAGGCATCTTTTCACATATCTTTTTATCACGCACATATGAATGAGTTGAGCCAGGATCAATAAGTGCAAACATTTCCACACCACAAAGTAGAATAGTACCTGCTATCACTTCAGGCGCATCCTGATCCTCTCGTGCCCTCATAGCATAAGCCCGCACTGGAGCCTCATCAGGTCTATCCATAATCTCAGAACCGACTGCACCCCTGGATTGGCTACCTCTGCCACGTCCTCTTCCTCTTCCTCTATTAGTAGAAGGTAAATTTGAACCACCCCTGCTCTGCTCTTGTTGATTTCCTGACATCTCATAAGTATTCGGGCAATTAGCAAGGAAATGCTCAGTGCTTCCACATCTAAAACAAGCACCCGTCACTCTCCAGCATTCTCCTCTATGCCTCTTACCACAATGAGGACACTCATGAACCTCACTTCTGTTACCAGATGTTCCTCTTCCCGAACCAGATGCTGAGGGAGCGCCACGCTTCTTACCTCTCGCTGCAGAACTGAACCCTGATTCCGCCGGTGATGCCACATGAGAATCTTGTGATCTTTTCCCCGTCTGGGAACCACCTCTAGTTGCATTCTTCCTTTGTCTCCATTCTCTTTGAGCTCCCAAAGTCCTTTCAGCTCTCAAAGCTGCTCGAACAATACGATAATAACTTATATTCTGCTCCGTTGTTAGAGAAATCAGCAATGCTTTAATTTCCTCAATCAACCCTTCCTCAAATTGTTGACATCGCAACACATCGGTCAAAACACCTTTTGGCGCATACTTGCTTAAACGACAGAATTCTGCTTCATATTCCGCCACTGTCATAGTTCTCTGCCTCAAACTCAAAAACTTCTTCCAGTTTGCCTCTCGATGTGCTTTAGTAATATACTTGTTCTTGAATTCTTTTTCAAAGAACTCCCAGTTTAATGGTTCAGGAAGCATCGGATTCTGCAGGACCAGCTTCCACCAATCATATGCAGGACCTTGGAGTAATGACTCCACACATTCAACCCACTGATCTGGAGGACATCGAATCTCCTTAAGAATCCTTTCCACCTTCTCAATCCAGTACTCTGCCTTTTCTGACTCATCTAACCTTGTTCCATGAAATTCCTCCAAACCATGCTTTCTCAAAGATTCTATTGGGGCTCTTGGCGCCATCATACGTTCCATTACCCTTGCCATGTCTTGTGTCATTTTCATCATAGCTTCCATAGGCCCAAACGGAATCTCATTCCCATAGCCAACCGATCTAGACAGCCCAGACCCTGTCACCTCAGCTTCACGAGGATTCACACTTTCGGCAGATTCCTCACCGGTATGCCTTCCAGAATCCATCTTACTACACAGATTAAACAAGGACTTCCGCATTAGGTCAACAAACTATACACATCTTATCTACCCAATTCCCAGAAAAAACTCAACCTACGCTCTGATACCACAACTTGTGACGCCCGTTCCCTAACGACAGATTAGCTCAGCTAATCTTAGTTAGAGAAGGCCGCACACACACAACAGAACGCATGCTTGACCTGAATTGAAGAAAACAAAATGAAAATCATCGCATATTATCTTATCTCATGCATCACATGCCAAGCTACTTATATGACATACATCCAAAAGAGGGGTTACATTCCAGATTATACATTATTACATGTCTTTACATATTCTTTACACATTTTAACCGTACAAAAAGGCTTATACAAAAATCCCAAAATAAAAACCCCCAAGCCTATGCTATTCACTTCCTATTGTTGACCGTACCAAAATGCGGGGGACGTCCTTCAGTCACCTCTCGTCCGTACCTGCACGGATTAGAGTAAATCCATGCTAAGCGATAACGCTTAGTGGGGAACTCATATAGCAAACAACTTATCACGCATCAGAGATATCATACATTGCACATTAGTAGTCATGCTAGAACAATCATTATTAAAGCATGAACCATTTCAGGCATAGTTTTGTCCATTACTATATTCAATCATAAAGCATCAATCACTTATTCACATGTCTGTACTTTCTTGTATCATAGTCACTTCTGTTTATTATTTAATTAACTGATTAGCCGATTAGCCTTCTTGCCTGCAACTCAATGACGCGGATAACGAGTATCGCATCGGTACCTCTCAGGTACCAGTAATCTCATCGAGACTACTTTACACATTAGTACCTTCTGGTACTTCATATCACATTAGTACCTTCTGGTACTTCACATTATTCCACATATAATAAAATCCAACAAGGATTATTCGCATTGTGATTCCCATGGAATTAGTCACATTTAACGCATGGGGCTGCAATACTTGACCCTATAGGCATGCCTAACTATCCACTACTTGACTCGCAGGCTTAAGTTATTAACAAATTATTCAATTCACTTTTCACTTTACACATTTGCATTAGCACATAGCTAACATTTCACTTGCATATTCAGTATGTTTTCTAATTCAATCTTCACATTTATTATTCACATAACTGATCATATTCAGAAATCACCATGTTTGTATGCATTTCTAGACCACTTAACACACATACAATACTTACTCATGTTGTCTTTCATTTCAGCTCAAAGCCTTGCCATTTGAATGGCCAAACACATTAGGATTATTTTGCCAAAACAGGGTGGGTCACGGTCACAATAAATTCCATTGTCACCGTGACATATTGAAGTCCAAAACAGAATGTAAACTGGGGGCATGTCACGGTCACAATCAATTTCATTATCGCCGTGACATGTTCCCAACTCTCGGCAGAATGCAAGTTGAGGGTATGTCACGGTCACAATGAATCTCATTGTCACCGTGACATATTCTCACTTTGCAAAACAGAATGCCTTCCTGGGTACCTCACGGTCACAACGAATCTCATTGTCACCGTGACATACCAAAATCTACTAGGCAGAATTGAACTCAAGCATACCACACGGTCACAATGGATTTCATTGTCACCGTGACCTATGCAAAAACACCATAACATGGTTATGCTTTCAGTCCATTTCTTCCTTCTCATTATGACTTCAAATCTCATTCTCACTTTTGGCAATCAACCCAAATACATCAACCACATGATCAATTAGCACATACTTGATTTTCCCTTCTTATTTGGCACTCATCTTTAGCACAAGTTATAATCAATTTCATCTCACACATAGCATACATGCTCTCAAGCAATTCATTCACTAAACACATTATCACATACACATACAGCTCATATCAATGGCCCTATTTAGCCAACACAAATCATTCAATTTCACACATTTAGGGTTTGTTCCCAAACCTCGTCTCCTTAGCTCCTAATTTCGACGGACGCTCGGCTCGCCGATTACAGCCTTTCCTTTATCTCTTTTCACTTATTTGGCTAACAAAACAACACAGATGCTCAAGCTCAAACTCAAACCAATAATATCCCATCCAAACCAGCTCAACCAAGAAGAAAGAGTAGAAGATGAGAATATGCACTTATTCACTTACCTCTTAGGTTTAACCCTTAATTCTTGAGCAACTTAACATCAATATGCTTACCCTTCTTTAACACTCACTCCCACGCAAGAAAGAAAAGAGAAGGACACAGAAAATTGCTAGATTACACAAATGAAACTCTTCCCTTCCCTTAACTCACTCTTGCATGCAAAGGTGTAGGTGGCATCCTCTCAAGAAGCCACACGGAAACCACTTCCTCTAATCTGCCTCCACTTTCCATTAAATCAAGTTATTTTATTCTTAATTAATCCTTCATTAAACTAGCTAATCAGCCTTTAACTCATGCTTAGTATTCATTCATAATTACCACTTAAACCCTTAACAATACTTCTTTCTTTCAATTAAATCCTGCCTTCGTTCAATTTAGTCCCAAAACTCACATGCAATCACACCCACATGCAAAAATAGATTAATTCTTTTAGGGTACAAGTCCGGCCATGACAGAATTTCCCTTAACACCCACTTCACCTTTTCAATCCACAACTTGGCTTTATCAAATTCATCTAAGCTGGTGCCAAAGAAATCCTCAGCTCCAAACTTTCTCATATTTTCAATCGGTGCTCTAGGGGCAGTTACTCTCTCTAACACCTTGGCCATATCCTGAGATATTTTGAGCATTACTTAAAGGGAACCGCAGGGGCATCAGGTTGAACCCTAGGAGGTTGAGCCGGACCTAAAGCTGATGGATCTTGCTCTTGGGGATTCGTGCTCTCGGCCGACCCCTCAAGCGATCCACTAGCAGACTCGATAACTACGAAACATAAACCACAATCCGCATCAGGCCAACACAACTCTAAATAGACTTTCTATGATACTCTAGCCCAGAAATGTCTAAACCTATAGCTCTGATACCACAAAATGTAACACCCCTACCTATACGTGGGAACTCCAACCCTTTAAGGAGGAGGAAGGACACTAATAGATGGGAGTGTCACCACGACACACAAAATAAAATAGCACAACTGTTATACATACATAACAATAATAGTATAAACTAAAACTTTCAAAAGCAGAAGAAGGTGTAGAATTACAGTACTTCTTTCATTGATATATACATAGATAAACAACTTTAAAAATTCAAAATAATATGTACATAGCCAAAATTACAAACGTGCCACGGTACAACTGAAAATACTATATCTAATATAAATCAAAATACAACATAAAGTTTACATTGATCCATAGGTATATGACTATTCCATGTACAAAAAGACACAGAGCCTAATATTATAAAAATCTACTGCCCACTAGTCGTGTTGGCCCTGCTCATGCAAAACACTCTGCTCAAACCTTCAAAACCTTCCACACCTGCACGGATAAAACACCCGTGCTAAGCGAAATCGCTTGGTGGGGAAACAAAGATGCACAACGACCACTCACAGTGGCGTCAACAAATAATCACAAGCCAATGGCACAATTAAGTATTGAGTTCTCAAAGAATAAGTCAATGCATAGAAACACAATAATCACAATATTCATATGCTCACACACTGTATACAATTCATCATAATACACAATATTTCGGAATTCATATACATTAACAATATTGCACCTGCTTTAACCAAAATAGTGGATAACGAGTACGCATAGATACCCGATGGTATCAACACTATTCTCATAACACATAGATACCCGAAAGTATCAAAACAATCTTTTAATTTTGTTCCAAAAACATTTTCGTATAGATTCAGTACACAGGGATCACGAAGATCCAGTCGGGGGAACTGATTAGGGTCCAAATCATGCACTAGCTGCAACAACACTAACTCTATTAGGCATACCTAACTATCCACTTATTTTACTCTAGCAGGTCATGCATTATGTAAGTTATATTCCATGCACAACATATAGTTATACATACCATTTATTTCAAAGAATCATCAAATAAACCATATCTAAGCTAACTTCATTCAACAAAATATATTGTGTAATACAATTCGCAATAATTATTATTTGAGCAAGTTAAAATACCATTTTATATCATTTGCCAATTAACAACGCACTAAATAAGAGTAAAGAACCCAAACCAAAGGAAAAAGAAGTGAAAAAGGAACAATTGAAATTTTATGCAAAATGGGGACAGAGGCGGTTTACACGGTGGTATGGTTTACCCATACTACAGTGTAAAATGGAGGAGCACGAGTCATGCTCTCTCCTTCGACTCGGATAGGCGCTCCAAGCAACACACACAATGTGATAAACTCCCTGGAAAATAGAAAAGATTCACACGGGGGTATGCCCAACCCATACTGCCATGTGAATCGCATAAAACCTAGAAAAACACACCCTCAATTTTTTTTCCAAAAACCGTCCAAAATTTCAGAATTCACAACCACTAAAACAAATCACGGCTCAAACATGAAATGAACTACAAAACCCCTTGCTTGAACCTATTATCAGCACCAAATCCCACAATCAAACACATTCAGATTCCCAAATTCAGTAAACTAGACTTCAAGAATATACATATTCGTACATATTTTCATTCAATTCACCTCAATGGGGCATCCCAACTCATCATAAACAATATACTCATAATTCATATACCCAAACATATAACATAACTCAACATTCACAACAGTTACACTTATC
This sequence comes from Excoecaria cochinchinensis, assembly GCA_947683425.1. Classification (NCBI taxonomy): domain Eukaryota; kingdom Viridiplantae; phylum Streptophyta; class Magnoliopsida; order Malpighiales; family Euphorbiaceae; genus Excoecaria; species Excoecaria cochinchinensis. Next base: position 1,230,287 of record CANTUQ010000192.1, read on the forward strand.
ATCATAATTCACACACAAATGCACAAAGAAGAGAATTTTCTCAAACCTGGAATTAATGAACCTCCAATCAAGGGGCTCCACTCCCACTCGCTACTTCCTTGCCCTTGGATTATCTAGGAGGATTCTCTGAACCACAAAACCCAACAACACCAAACAAGTTCAAACCCTAAATCACAATTACAAAACTCATCTAGAGAAAAAGAAGTAAGATTATCACTTATCACTTACCACACCAGCTTAGGCTAACCAAACTCACTTGAATTTACAAGGGAAGAGAAGAATTTAAGAAAGAACAAAGAAGATATAAGGAGAAGAAGCTTGGCAACATGAAAGGGGGAGGAAGAAAGGAGAACAGCTGATCCAATCTCTCTCTCTCCCAATACTTATCTCATCTTTTCCCTTGCCACGTGTCACACTCTTAAAGGAAAGGCACACTCAACTCTCCTCCTCTATCACTTACCCAATTTTAATATCCCTATCACACACCCTACTCCCATACACTCATCCACACTTACACATAACCCAATTAAAGCATAATAGCAAATTAATTACACAACACTAACACATGCTCAAACAACCCACACACACACTTACATACACATAGGTCTCACTCTACTAGGGTGGTTATGGGGTGTTACATTGTTAAGTATATGGTTGTGTATTTATAAGAAAGAACACTTTTAAATGATCGCTTGGGTGAGTGGAAGAATTGGAAAGAAGATTGGTCAAGCTTTGCCTTTAGGATTTTTCGTTTTGGTTCTATCGCGAGCATAACACTAGTCGCGAGCGCGATAAAACATGCCTTCTGAAATCTGTTTTAAATGGGATTTAAGTGGATTTTTGAGTTGGGTTTGGACATGTGGCAGCCATGCAAGGAGTTTGGAAGGCTTTGGGCCACATGTCTTAAGATAGACATGTGGCTTTGAGAAGATGTGCCAAGTGGACTTTTCCATGCAATATAAGTGATTTTTAGCGGGAAAATCTGTCTTCTAGTGGATTGCATGCATTTTGGCTCTTTTCCCTCTCTTTCTCGAAAAGAAATCATTAATAATAATAAAAAAATACTTTTCACATTTTCTTTTAATTTGTGACACGCAAATTAAAAAATATTAAAATATCTTAATATTCTAAGAAAATATTTTAAATTACTAAATTAGCTTTTTATTAATTGACATATAGAGAAATGACCCAAAAAAAATCTGAATAAGGAGTTGATACTTATTCTTATTTTTAATGGACGTTTAAAATTTAATATATATATTTTTTATATGTGTTTCTTGTTTCTCATGATTCAAAATTTGGACAGGCATCACCACAATGGTCGATGGGAGGCACGAATTGGAAGAGTTTTTGGCAATAAGTATCTCTACCTTGGAACTTATAGTACGCTTTTTTCCAATCTCTTTTATTTACTGATAATAAAAAATTCTTATTTCTCGATATAAGAATTTAAGATTATTCACGATAGTTACTACAAATGCACTAACTTTACGAATTGGAACTTGGCAATAAGTATTTTTTTATTATTATTAATGATTTGTAGAGGGTTCAAGTTTAAAGCTAAGTGCATTAAATTGAGTTCTTCTTCTTCTCTTTTCTTTGTGGTTTGTGCTTGAGAATTTGGATTAAGAGATTGTGTTTTGATTGGATATTGGAAGAAGCTGAGGATAGAAGAAGGATTGAGAAGGGCAAAGATAAGATTTGAGTTGGGTGTTTTCGGCTCACTTCAAGAGGTTGGGATCGTGTGCTCTTGAACTTATTCACGTGATTTGATTCTTGAGTCAGTTAATGCATGTTGTGATTGTGAAGAAATTATTGAATTTGATGTGTTAATAATCTGTTATTGAACTATCTTAGACTTTTTTTCTAAATGCATGTTGTTATAATATGCTTTGATTGGAATTAAATAGCTTGTGTTTATGCTTCTAGATTATGAATGTTCATGGTTTTCTTTGGACATATAAATATGTTAGGTATTGATTTGGAGTTTTGTTATATATGTAGCATATTGTGTGGTTAAGTTATGACCATGTGTGAGATTGTGGTTGTTTGAAAGGTAAGTTGTGTGTTGTGAAGTTTGGGTTGTATATCTCGATTCTATCGCGAGCGCGACAGAGGCCACTTTGGCATTCTGTCGCGAGAGCAATGAAGTTGTGAGCGTGACATTTGCGAGACTTGCATTCTGTTGCGAGCGCGACAGTATGCAACTCTTCTTGCTTAGTTCTATGAAGTATCTTTCGTGTTGGCCATTGCTTCGATATATGTTTATACATATTCATGGTAGTTTATATGCATGATATTAATATCGATTGTACACTTGAAGAATTTTTTAGTTGTGCATGTTTTGGCAAGACATGAATGTGAATTGATCATTTGTTTGGATATCAATCGTATGACTTGTTGTGTTAAGCCTGATTAGTAAAGTTAGTGGATAGATAAGCCTGCTTATAAAGGGTTTTGCATAGTTGCTTTGTAGATCATTATGGTCTTTTGTCTAGAGACTTTAGTCTCTTTTGTTACCTTCGGGTATTTGAATGTTTTCAGACTTATGTCTTTTATTTTCTAGATACTGAATTTCGTCGGTATCTCCAGTACTCGTATCCACAGTTTGTGAGATTTCAGGCTTCCTGTTTGCTTTTGTGATGTGCAAGCTTATGCTTTTGCTGTTGGAATAATCATTTTGAGCATTTCATGTCAATGCTTTTGGCTTGGTTATGATTATCAAATGGACATGATATTGTTACGATTTAGACATGTGATATGTAAATAAGTATGTCAAGGTGCTTTAAGCATGCTAGGTTTAATAAGGATTGAATGGTACATGTTATACTTTTGTTTTGATATTGCGTTTACATCTTGATATGATGTATATATATATATTGTTATACATGCTGGTGCAGTCCTTGTTTTTTTCCATCCCCACTAAGCATTATCGCTTAGCATGGATGTTTGTTTCCGTGTAGGTTTGCAGGTTTGGTTTGGTTATGGAGTCACGCATCTGCTAGCCACTAGGAGTTGAAGTCTTCTTTTTGTACTAGTATAGGGATATGTTGTATGGTCTAGCATTTGCTTGTACTTTTTGTAACATTTTGTAAGGCATGTAATTTTTATTTGGAAATGTAATGATTTTGTACACGTAAACTTTTTAAGTTCAATAATGTAAGTATATATGGTTATTCATGAATGCTTCCGCTTGTGTTCTATTTAATAAGCTTTCGCTTTAGCTCTTACTTGGTTGTATGTGTTTGTGTGTGTCACATCTCAATATTCCTCCCGAGGGGTATTGGGGTGTTACAAGTTTTGGTATTAGAGCACCGATTTAGTCGATTCTTGTCACTGAGATGTTTAGATGTGTACGAGTTTGTCTAGAGTTGTGGCCTAATGCAGATGTTGTCTTGTGTAGAGTTTTGATGGACCCCGATCTCAGTGAAGAGATAGGTGAGACAGTGGGTAGTGTGAATCCAGCGAGGGTTCGACAGCCCACACAAGAGAGACCCCGAGCTGAAGGTATGGGTCCAGCTTATGGTGATCCAGTATTGATGCAAGGGATGATGCAACTAATTGAAAGGTTAACTACCCCTATGACCCCAACGGATTTGATAAGAAGGAGAGGAGTAAAGGAGTTTAATGGAACAAATATAGATCAATCAGATTTAGCTGAGTATTGGCTAGAGAAGACGGGCAAAATTTTGCACGAGATTAATTGCCCATTAGACCAGAGAGTTATGTGTGCTGTGTCTTTGTTGTAAGGCCCAGCTTATGATTGGTGGAAGCTGGTGTTGAGAAATCCCCAGCGGCCTATTGAGATGAATTGGGAGTTCTTTGTGCAAGAATTTGAGAAGAGATATGTGACCAAGGCATACCGAGAAGCAAGATGGAAAGAATTTGTGAGTTTGAAGCAGAAATGTAACACCCCAATACCCCTGGGAAGGAATATCAGGGCGCTATGCACACACACAAATGCATACATACATAATCAACTCAAAAACGAAAGCAATAACAATAAATAATTAGAATAAATTTAGGGCTAAACATACATCTCATAAATAATATACAAACTATAATATTACAAAATGTTATCTTTCATAATACATATACATCTTCTATACATATACCATACGGTTAACATTTACACTTCGATACTGTACTATTCTATATACATAATGATGTTACTCAAAACATAAGAAACTCTATCTTATACAAATAGATCTTCACCAAGTTCTTAGTGGCCATGACTTGCAGATGCAAACTCTCTAACCCCAACCTGTAACCCTACACGGGAAAAACACCTGTGCTAAGCGATAAAGCTTAGTGGGGATAAACAGAAACCATAGACTTCGTATGAAATCACAAGTATATCAAAGGCATATCGATAGTCATGTGATATACAAATGATCATGCTTCAACCCATTCATGTGCAAAAATCCAAATATGGCAAACGGTATCGATAACATGTCATACTATATTCATGTACATATACAAGTCTCTACTTCACCTCTTGTACACTACAAAATATACATTAGCCTGAATTCTCAATATGGTGGATACGGGTACTGTGGATACTGTATAAACTCTAAAGAACTAACTCAATAGCGTTGAATACTTTAGGTATTCATCATGTAAACTCAACTAAGGTCACTGCAGCAGCCGCCTCCAACCCTTTATAAGCATGCTTATCTATCCACTACTATGTCATTTCAGGCCAACTCACTCTCTCAAAACAGAATACTTATCATTATACTATCATGTTAATAATTATTAATACAAAACTCTAATTATAATATAAAGGAGGAACATACAAGCATAAACCATGCACTACAGAGAAAACATGCAAAGCGAGATAAGAAGGAAAGGGTGGGGCAGGGGTTTACTGTCGCGATCGCTATAAGAAGTCACACTCGCGATAGAAGCCAGGTGTACTGTAGAAATAGGGAAAATGCACGATTCATGCTCTTATACATGACTCGTGCACAGGAGCACGACTCGTGCTCAATGTGCACGTCTCGTGTACGAGTTATGCACAGCAGGGCATCCCTCTTTGAGTCATGCTGGCTTTCACGACTCGTAACATGCTATCCCCTCATGACACGCACGAAGCATCCTAGATGCTGAAGAAATCTGCTTCTGTCGCGATCGCGACAGAAGCGTATTTGTCCCTAAATTTGGTCTTCATGACTCTGTTTTCAAAACCAAACATGCCCACCTCACAAATACATGCCAAAACTCTTACTTTAGTACTCAATTTCATCCCGGAAACATATTTGCGGCCATATAAACATAATTAACACAATAATCCTACAATATCCCAAGATTAACTCAATCATGTACAAACCCAGAAATTCATCTACATCACATGCTCATATATTTCAACAACACATATGATTATCAACATAACACTAGCATTTAAACCCAAATTCACTACCTCACTAACACATACATTCAATCACAATCACGTACAAAATAGTTGAATTCACACTCGATCTAAACCTCTAGGTAGCTTAGCCACTTCTCTCAATTCAATTCCAATCTTCTCTTTACCCTTGTCCTTCTTCTTGTCCACAGCTTCTGTAACACCCCAAAACCACCCTGGTAGTCTGAGCCTGTCTGAGTCTGAATGTGCATGTCTGTATCTATGTGTGTGCATACTTGTGTGCATTTTGATGTTGCATGCATGCTAATTTATTTAAGTATGTGTTTATATTTGTGATGCTTTAGGTGAGGAGTTGCTAGTGTGTGAGCTTAAGGATAGGGAAGTAGGGTGTGAATAATTGATAATAATTGTATGGGAGTGAGAGTATGGGAGTAGGGTATGCATGTGGGATCATCTCTTATGAGAGTGTGACACATGGCAAGTGGATAGGGTTGAAATTAGTGGATGGTGAAAGAGGGGACAGCTGGAAATCCCTTTGTTTTCTTCTTCTTTTCCCGTTGCCTTCCTCCCCCTCACGCCATTTCCATCCTCTTTTCCTTTTCTTCACCTTTCCTTCTCCTTCCTCACATATTTCTACTCTCCTCTTCTTCCTTAGCTGATTGTTTAGCTGGGTTGTGTCTCATAAGTTCAAAGGGTGAGTTTAAGTTAGTAATATTTTAGATTCTTTTCTTCGTCCTATCTAGGTTTGATTTTCACTTATGTGTTAATTGTTAGAATTAAACCTGGTTGTGTTTGATTTATGGTTCAGAGGAGCTTCCTAGAACATCTAAGGGGAAAGAGAAAGCGAGTGGAAGCGGAGCTCACGACTAGGAGCGAAGGAAAACAGGTTTGGGAACGTTTGTGTATTTTGGGATTTTTGTTTGAGAAATTTGATTGAATTTGAACTTAATGTAATTTTTAGGGTTTGTGTTCTTGAGGGACTTAGATGTGTTTATGCATGATTTTGGTTGTGTTGATTGGGGAATTAAGTTGTTTTTTTATGTCATTTATGATGTATGGAAGATCTACTGGAAGGTAAGAGGAGATTTGAATTGTTTTGAGCCATTTTGGAGTTAATCCTGGTGAATTTCCCGTTACCAGTGTGTGTGAGTGACTTTATCAGCCAAGAGAAGAGAGGTCTATCACGAGTGGTGACAACCGTGATGACTCGTGACAGAGGAGGCTTGTCACGAGTGGTGACATCCGTGATGACTTGGGACTAGCCATGAGAGGTCTGTCACGAGTGGTGATGACCGTGATGACTCGTGACAGAGGAGGCCAGTCACGAGTAGTGACTATCAGTCACGACTCGTGACCGGCCAACCTTGTTGGTCACCACTCATTTTCTAGAATTTTTGCTCAGTTTTAACTTAAATGAATTTCGTATCTCTTCTGAATGAACTTATACTATTGTATGATACATGTCATACTTTTATGTTCTTTTATATAAGTGATACCATGATTCTTTAGATGAATTGTATGCTGTACTCTGAAATATGGATTGAATGGTTTATGCATGACCTGCTAGAGTCTAGCAAGTGGATAGTTAGGCATGCCTAATAGAGTTATGTGTAGCTGCAGCCATGTGTACGATTTGGACCCTGATCAGGTCCCCCGAATGGATCTTCATGATCTTTCTGTTGAATCTTACCTAAGATTCTATGTGAAAATGCTTTGGAACAAGAATAAAAAGATTGTTTTGATACCCTCAGGTATCTATGTGTTATGAGAATATTTCTGGTACCTCCGGGTATCTATGTGTACTCGTTATCCACTATCTTGATATAGCAGGTGCAAAAGTGTTATTGGATGTTATGCATAAGTTCTGAATTATTGCTTATTAAGAATAATATAATTACAGTGTTGCTACGCATTAGCTTGATTTATGACATCTTATCAAGTAACTGTGCCATTCGTTTGTGATTGTTGTTAATGCCACTGTGAGTGGCGGTATTGCATTTTGTGTTTTCCCCACTAAGCGATTTCGCTTAGCACGGGTATTTTATCCGTGCAGGTGTGGAAGATTTTTGTCTGCACGGTCAAGGCGCGCCGCATCGGGAAGGCCATCACAACTAGGGATTGGAGTTTTATAGTATAGGCTTTCCTGTCTTTTTGTACAAGATTGTAAAATTTTTTGTGCCCCTTTGAAATAGTATTCTTTGGGCCTTTGTACATGAAATCTTTTGTAATATGTACAGACTTGGTTGATGAATATATAATAGAAAGGAAAAAATTTATCCTGTTCAGTACCTCTGTGCTTCTCTTTTATAAGCTTTATATTATCTTTGTATTATCTGTTTACTTGCTGTGATCGAATGTTTTGGTATGTGTAATGTGACACTCCTATCTATCGGGACCCTTCTCCCTCTACCGGGGTAGAAGTCTCCAGGGTATAGGTTGGGGTGTGACATTTGGTGGTATCAGAGCATTTGGTTTGGATGTTTCTGGGTCTTAGTATGTTAGTGAGTCTGATAGAGTTGTGTTGGCCTGATGCGCAGTGCGTCTATGTTTTGTAGTTGATGGAGTCCTCGCATGAGACGCCGGAGGGTTCAGCCGGGAGTGTGAATCCTCCTGAGCGAGATCCACAGCATATGGCTAGAATGGTTGAAAGAGTGACGGCACCAGTAGCACCTATTGAGAAATTGAGAAAGCATGGAGCGGAGGATTTCTTTGGTACGGGTTTGGATGAGCTGATAAAGCAGAGATGTGGATTGAAAAGGTAAAAAGGGTGTTAAGGGAGATTAAGTGCCCACCTGACCAAGAAGTGGAATGTGCTGAGTCTTTGTTGCAAGGCTCTGCTTATGATTGGTGGAGGTTAGTGATTAGTCAACCTCAGATTCCTGAACCTAGGACCTGGGAGTTCTTTGAGAACGAGTTTCAGGATCGGTTTGTGACTAAGGCTTATAAAGACACCAAGTGGGCGCAGTTTCTAAGTCTGAAGCAAAGGACGATATCAGTGGCTGAGTATGAAAATGAGTTCACTAAGCTTAGCAAATATGCACCGCCAAGGGTTCTTACAGATGAGTTCAAGTGTCAACACTTTGAGTTAGGGTTGAATGAATCTTTGAAAGTGATGTTAGTTTCTCTGATGTCGGCCCCGAATGTTAGGTATTATCAGTTGGTTCAAGCAGCCTTGAGGGCGGAGCGTTCAGAGAACATCTTGAGAGAGAAAGCTCAGAGAAGGAAGTCTTCTAGGGGTGGATCTTCTTCTGGAAAAAGACCCAGGGAGACGTAAGGAAACCCTATTGATGAGTCTGTTGCTAGTCCGGCCTCTAGAGCGAGAAGACAGGGCTCTTCTAGGGGATCGGGCGTAGGTAGAGGTGATGGTACTCCCCGATGTGCCCATTGTAATAAGTTACATTGGGGCGAGTGTCGATGGTTAACGGGAGGTTGTTTTAGATGTGGTTCCACGGACCATTTCCTTGTGAATTGTCCATGTTGGTATGAGAGTCCTTTGGGGCAACAAGAAGTTAGTCGAGCTGGGTCCAATATACCCCAAGGTAGCCGTAATAGAGGTAGAGGAAGGGGTCGTGGTGGACGGCCTTGTGAGAGAGAATCCTCCAAAATAGTGGACTGTCCTTTGCCGACGACTGGTAGGGCTTATGCTATGAAGGCCCGACAGGAACAGAATGCCCCAGAAGTGATTGCCGGTAAGTTCTCTTTGCTTGACTCTGAAGTTTATATTTTGATTGACCCGGGTTCCACTTATTCTTATGTATGTTCTGGTAAGATATGGGATAGTTTGGGAAATGAGGAGAAATTGGGGTATGAGATTTGTGTATCTAGCCCATTGGGACAAAGTGTTATAGTAGATCGGGTGTGTCGAGCGTTCCCTTTAAAGATTCAGGGTATAGAGTTTGCTGTGGATTTGATCTGTTTGCCGTTCCATGAGTTTGATATTATCCTGGGTATGGATTGGTTAGATAAGCACCGGGCTGTAGTGGATTGCCATAGAAAGGTGATGGTACTGAATAGTAGGGATCAATCGCCTGTGTTTGTGAAGGGTATTGGGAGCAGCTCTTTGTATAATGTGATTTCGGCAATGAAAGTGAGAAGGTTCATTAGAAAGGGGTGTGAAGCGTTTTTGGCATTGGTGTTAGATTCTCGGAGAGGACAAGCGAAAATTCAAGACATTCCTGTGGTCAGAGATTTTGTGGATGTTTTTCCGGAAGAATTACCTGGTTTACCTCCGAAAAGAGAGGTTGAACTGTCAGTAGAGATTATGCCAGGGACAGCTCCAGTTTCTAAGGCTCCTTACCGGATGGCTCCGGTGGAATTAAAAGAGTTGAAAAGTTAGTTGCAGGAATTGTTAGATAAAGGGTTTATTTGGCCTAGTGTATCACCATGGGGTGCTCCAGTGTTGTTTGTCAAGAAAAAAGATGGAACGTTACGGATGTGTATTGATTATAGACAGATTAATAAGGTGACTGTAAAGAATAAGTATCCCCTACCTAGAATTGAGGATCTCTTTAACCAGTTGCGAGGAGCTTGTGTATTCTCCAAGATAGACCTGAGATCGGGTTATTATCAGTTGAGGGTAAAAGAGGCAGACGTAACGAAGACGGCTTTCCGGACGCGTTATGGTCATTATGAATTTCTAGTGATGCCTTTTGGATTGACCAACGCGCCTGCAGCCTTTATGGATTTGATGAACAGAGTTTTTCGACCGTATTTGGACAAGTTTGTTGTGGTGTTCATCGATGATATTCTAGTATACTCTAGAGATAGAAAGGAACATGAGGACCATCTTCGGTTAGTACTGCAAATGCTAAGAGATCATCAGCTTTGTGCGAAACTCAGCAAGTGTGAGTTTTGGTTAAAAGAAGTGGCTTTTCTTGGAAACGTAGTTTCAGAAAATGGTATTCGAGTGGATCCGAGTAAGATTGAAGCAATTGTTAATTGGATGCCTCCGAAGAATGTACCAGAGGTTAGAAGTTTTCTGGGTTTGGCAGGTTATTATCGACATTTTGTTAAGGGATTTTCAGTGTTAGCCTCTCCTTTGACTAGGCTACTTCGGAAGGAAGTTAAGTCTGTGTGGTCTGAAAAGTGTCAAGCCAGTTTTGATCAGTTGAAAGAGATGTTAGTTAAAGCTCCTATGCTTACATAGCCGGTTCCGGGTAAGGAGTTTATCATGTACAGTGATGCTTTCGAGATTGGTTTGGGTTGTGTTTTGATGCAAGAGGGTAGAGTTATGGCCTATGCGTCGAGACAGTTGAAGCCTCATGAGCAGAATTACCCAACTCATGATTTGGAATTAGCAGCAGCAGTGTTTGCGCTTAAGGTGTGGAGGCATTATTTGCATGGAGAAACATGCCGGATTTTTACCGACCACAAGAGTCTCAAGTATTTGTTGACACAAAAAGAGCTAAATTTGAGACAACGAAGATGGTTAGAGCTGTTTAAAGACTATGATTGCATCATCGACTACTATCCGGGAAAGGCTAATGTGGTGGTAGACGCCCTCAGTAGGAAATCTATGTCTACATTGCTCCTTAGTCGAGGTAGATGGAGGTTTGATTCGGAACGTGCTTTAGTTGCTCGGCTTAAAGCTAAGCTAAGTCTAAGGCAGGAGATTGTGAAAGCACAGTTAGATGATCATGTGCTACAGCGGGTATGTCAAGCAGTGAAAGATGGTAAGCAGTCCGAGTACCGGGTTGATAGTGATGGAGTGCTTAGGCATGGAGACCGTTTGTGTGTACCCAACGTGGGCGAGTTAAGGAAAAAGCTATTGGAAGAGGCTCACTCATCGGTTTTCACCATGCATCCGGGAGGTGATAAGATGTACAAGGATCTAAAATAGTTTTATTGGTGGCCAGGCATGAAAAGAAGTATAACAGAGTTTGTTTCAAAGTGTCTTACGTGTCAGCAAGTGAAAACGGAGAATCAAGTACCATCGGGATTACTTCATCCTTTACCCATTCCTCAGTGGAAGTGGGATGATATCACGATGGATTTTGTATCTGGTTTGCCAATGACACAGCGTAAGCATGATTCTGTGTGGGTTATAGTGGATCGGTTATCCAAGTCAGCGCACTTTTTGCCAGTTCGGTTGGACTACTCCATGGACAAGTTGGCGGAGCTTTATGCGAATGAAATAGTTAGACTTCATGGGATTCCGCTCTCCATTGTATCTGATCGAGATCCCCGTTTTACGTCCAAGTTTTGGAAGGAACTCCAGGCAGCTTTAGGGACTCGGTTAAACTTCAGTACTGCATTCCACCCACAGATCGATGGGCAGTCAGAAAGAGTTATCCAGGTGTTAGAAGATATGCTACGAGGTTGTGTTTTAGAGTTCTCGGGAAGTTGGGATCGATATGTATCTTTGATGGAGTTTGCTTATAATAATAGTTACCAGGTGAGTATTGGTATGGCTCCTTACGAGGTATTGTATGGGCGGAAGTGCAGGACACCAGTTTGCTGGACTGAATTATCAGAAAAGGCTTTGATAGGTCCGGATATAGTAAGAGATACTGAAGAGAAGGTAGGGATTGTTCGGCAGAATCTTAAAGCGGCTAAAGATAGATAGTGCTCTTATGCCAATCTGAAGCACAAAGATATCCAGTATGAAGTGGGGGATAAGGTTTTCTTGAAAGTGTCACTGTGGCGAAAAGTTCTTCGTTTTGGAAAGAAAGGCAAGCTAAGCCTACGCTTTATTGGGCCATATGAGATTTCAGGAAAAGTGGGTCAAGTAGCGTATCGGTTAGCTTTACCCATGGAGTTAGCCAGACTGCATAATGTCTTTCATGTGTCAATGCTTCGTCGATATCAATTAGACCCTTCTCATGTATTATCAGTGCAAGATATCCGGGTTCAGTCAGATCTTTCGTATGATGAAGAGCCAAAAAGGATCGTGGATAGAGAAATCAGATAGCTTCGGAATAAGTAGATACCGTTGGTTAAGGTCCTATGGCAGTATCACGGTGTTGAGGAAGCTACGTGGGAACCGAAAGAACTGATGAGATTACAGTATCCTCAGTTATTTGGAGCAGGTGAGAATTTCGAGGAAATTATGTTAAGTGGGGGAGTATTGTAACACCCCAAAACCACCCTGGTAGTTTGAGCCTGTCAGAGTCTGAATGTGCCTGTCAGTATCTATGTGTGTGCGTACTTGTGTGCATTTTGATGTTACATGCATGCTAATTTATTTAAGTATGTGTTTATGTTTGTGATGCTTGAGGTGAGGAGTTGCTAGTGTGTGAGCTTAAGGATAGGGAAGTAGAGTGTGAATAAGTGATAATAATTGTATGGGAGTGAGAGTATGGGAGTAGGGTATGCATGTGGGATCATCTCTTATGAGAGTGTGACAGATGGCAAGTGCATAGGGTTGAATTTAGTGGATGGTGAAATAGGGGACAACTGGAAACCCCTTTGTTTTCTTCTTCTTTTCCCGTTGCCTTCCTCCCCCTCACGCCATTTCCATCCTCTTTTCCTTTTCTTCACCTTTCCTTCTCCTTCCTCACATATTTCTACTCTCCTCTTCTTCCTTGGCTGATTGTTTAGCTGGGTTGTGTCTCATAAGTTCAAAGGGTGAGTTTAAGTTAGTAATATCTTAGATTCTTTTCTTCCTCCTAACTAGGTTTGATTTTCTCTTATGTGGTAATTGTTAGAATTAAACCTGGTTGTGTTTGATTTATGGTTCAGAGGAGCTTCCTAGAACATCTAAGGGGAAAGAGAAAGCGAGTGGAAGCGGAGCTCACGGCTAGGAGCGAAGGAAATCAGGTTTGGGAACGTTTGTGTATTTTGGGATTTTTGTTTGAGAAATTTGATTGAATTTGAACCTAATGTAATTTTTAGGGTTTGTGTTCTTGAGGGATTTAGATGTGTTTATGCATGATTTTGGTTGTGTTGATTGTGGAATTAAATTGTTTTTTTATGTCATTTATGATGTATGGAAGATCTACTGGAAGGTAAGAGGAGATTTGAATTATTTTGAGCCATTTTGGAGTTAATCCTGGTGAATTTTCCGTTCCCAGTGTGTGTGAGTGACGTGATCAGCCAAGAGAAGAGAGGTCTGTCACGAGTAGTGACGACCGTGATGACTCATGACAGAGGAGGCTTGTCACAACTGGTGACATCCGTGACGACTCGTGACTAGCCAAGAGAGGTCTGTCACGAGTGGTGACGACCGTGAAGACTTGTGACAGAGGAGGCCAGTCACGAGTAGTGACTATCAGTCACGACTCGTGACCGGCCAACCTTGTTGGTCACCACTCATTTTCTAGAATTTTTGCTCAGTTTTAACTTAAATGAATTTCGTATCTCTTCTGAATGAACTTATACTATTGTATGATACATGCCATACTTTTTTGTGCTTTTATATAAGTGATACCATGATTCTTTAGATGAATTGTATGCTGTACTCTGAAATACGGATTGAATGGTTTATGCATGACCTGCTAGAGTCTAGCAAGTGGATAGTTAGGCATGCCTAATAGAGTTATGTGTAGCTGCAGCCATGTGTACGATTTGGACCCTGATCAGGTCCCCCGAATGGATCTTCGTGATCTTTCTGTTGAATCTTACCTAAGATTCTATGTGAAAATGCTTTGGAACAAGAATAAAAAGATTGTTTTGATACCCTCGGGTATCTATGTGTTATGAGAATATTTCTGGTACCTCCGGGTATCTATGTGTACTCGTTATCCACTATCTTGATATAGCAGGTGCAAAAGCGTTATTGGATGTTATGCATAAGTTCTGAATTATTGCTTATTAAGAATAATATAATTACAGTGCTGTTACGCATTAGCTTGATTTAGACATCTTATCAAGTAACTGTGCCATTCGTTTGTGATTGTTGTTAACGCCACTGTGAGTGGCCGTATTGCATTTTGTGTTTTCCCCACTAAGCGATTTCGCTTAGCATGGGTGTTTTATCCGTGCAGGTGTGGAAGATTTTTGTCTGCACGGTCAAGGCGCGCCGCATCGGGAAGGCCATCACAACTAGGGATTGGAGTTTTATAGTATAGGCTTTCCTGTCTTTTTGTACAAGATTGTAAAATTTTGTGTGCCCCTTTGAAATAGTATTCTTTGGGCCTTTGTACATGAAATCTTTTGTAATATGTACAGACTTGGTTGATGAATATATAATAGAAAGGAAAAAATTTATCCTGTTCAGTACCGCAGTGCTTCTCTTTTATAAGCTTTATATTATCTCAGTATTATCTGTTTACTTGCTGTGATCGAATGTTTTGGTATGTGTAATGTGACAATCCTATCTATCGGGACCCTTCTCCCTCTACCGGGGTAGAAGTCTCCAGGGTATAGGTTGGGGTGTGACAGCTTCCATGCACAAATCAACCAAGAGAACACTAAAACCAAGCTCTGAACTTTAAATCAAAAACAAAAATATGGAAAGAAAAAGGAAGTTAGATTGAAGAATCCGTCAAGCTTACCTTCTCAAGGGTTCAAATCAACCCCCACTACACTCTCTTCAAACTAATCCAAAAACTCACGTGAAGAGCAAGCCAAATGAAGAGAGAGAAGAACAAAAGAAAGAGAAAGAAGAAACAAAAGCTAAAGCTAAAACAAAATGGAAAGCAAAAGAAAGCCAGGCAGCCGGTCAACCCTCATCAAAAACTAATTACCCACAATAAATGCCACCCACTTCCCCTTAATGACAAAACACTTCAATAAATGCACTTCACTTAAGCTAATTCCCTACTAAACCCATTTATTCACTCAAAATAAAACTCATGCCAAGTGTCCATTCCCTACAATGACACATGTCAAAACTCCTACACACACACACCCAAGCTGACACATGTCCGATACACATCACTTAAACTGACCTTCCGCTGGAGGGTTCTATCACTCTTGTGATGCTTGTCGTGTTCGCGACATAACTCTCACCCACACCAACACTCTTAAACTTGTTAAAATTCGATAAAATTTTTCCAACACTTCTAGGGTCCAAATCGGGTAATTACAAGAAAAGTATGATAGTGAGTGATTCTGAAAAGGACTTTAGTTAGCTAAGTAAATACGTGCTAGAGATGTTGCTTACTAAAGAGTTCAAGTTTTGTCATTTTGAAGACAGACTAAAGGAAAGCATTAGAGGTCCTTTATCAGCCATGGTAGTGATGTATACAGTTGGTTATTACCAATTACTTTCTTCTGCATTAAAGCTGGAAGAATCGAAAGTGATCAAGAAAAGGAAGGAGCACAAGAGAAAAGTAGCTGATGGTAATGTGTTTACTAGTAAGAGAACTCATGATGGAGTTAGTGGAAAGCATACTCAATGGTTTTGTCCAGTGCAAGAATCTAGGGAAGTGTCTTGGCACCCCCTTGTAAGGAAAGCAGTGTGCCAAAGTGTGTGCACTGCGAGAAATTTCATCGAGGCATGTGTAGGAAGATTATGGGAGCGTGTTTCAAATATGGCAGCATGGAGCATATGCTTGCCAATTGTCAAGAAATGAAAGAGAGCACGGTTCAACAAGGTAATAGAGGGAACACGGGAGTGACTAGATCTACAAGAGGAGGAAGAATAAGAGGTCGAGCAGCGCATGAAATATCGAAAACGATTAAGAAGCCGATTCCGTCGGATGGTCCAGCTCGATGTTATGCTATGATTAGAGAGAAAGAAGATGAGCAAGCGGGTCCTTCTGGTAAGTCATTGTGTTATTGTGTTTGATTTGTATAAGCTCTGTTGTGATAAGTGTTTTGCTATTTGTGTTATTGGGTGAAATTTCGAGAACAAAATTTCTTAAGGGGGAGAGATTGTAACGACCCGGATTACACCCTAGTAGGATTTGTGGTGTTTTACTAAGTATATGGTTGTGTATTTGTAAGAAAGAACACTTTTGAATGATCGCTTGGGTGAGTAGAAGAATTGGAAAGAAGACTGGTCAAGCTTTGCTTTTAGGATTTCTGGTTTTGGTTCTATCGCGAGCGTGACAGAACACGTCTGTTGAAGTCTATTTTAAACGGGATTTAAGTGGATTTTTGAGTTGGTTTTGGACATGTGGCAGCCATGCAACGAGTTTGGAAGGATTTGGGACACATGTCTTAAGATAGACATGTGGCTTTGAGAGGATGTGCCAAGTGGACTTTTGCATGCAATATAAGTGATTTTTAGTGGGAAAATCTGTCTTCTAGTGGATTGCATGCATTTTGGCTCTTTTCCATCTCTTTCTCGGTTTCACTTCCTCTTTCTTCTTTGATCTTATTCTCTTTTGGTTAATTTCTATATTGGATGGTTTGAAGAGGTTTGTAGAGGGTTAAAGTTTAAAGGTAAGTGCATTAAATTGAGTTCTTCTTCTCCTTTATTTGTGGTTTGTGCTTGAGAATTTGGATTAAGAGATTGTGTCTTGATTGGATATTGGAAGAAGCTGAGGATAGAAGAAGGATTGAGAAGGGCAAAGACAAGATTTGAGTTGGGTGTTTTCGGCTGCACTATAAGAGGTTGGGATCGTGTGCTCTTGAACTTGTGCATGTGATTTGATTCTTGAGTCAGTTGATGCATGTTTTGACTGTGAAGGAATTATGGAATTTCATGTGTTAATAATCTGTTATTGAATTATCTTAGACTTTTTTCTAAACGCATGTTGTTATAGTATGCTCTGATTGGAGTTGAATAGCATGTGTTTATGCTTCTGGATTATGAATGTTCATGGCTTATTTTGGACATATGAATATGTTAGGTATTGATTTAGAGTTTTGTTATATTTGTAGCATATTGTGTGGTTAAGTTATGACCATGTGTGAGATTGTGGTTGTTTGAAAGGTAAGTTGTGTGTTGTGAAGTTTGGGTAATATATCTCTATTCTGTCGCGTGCGTGACACCATCGCGAGCGCGATAGAGGCCACTTTGGCATTCTGTCATGCGAGTAATGAAGTCGCGAGCGCGACATCAGTCGCGAGCGCGATAGTATGCAACTCTGCTTGCTTAGTTCCATGAAGTATCTTTCGTGTTGGGCATTGCTTTGGTATATGTTTATACATATTCATGGTAGTTTATATGCATGACATTTATATCGATTGTACACTTGAAGAATTGTTTAGTTGTGCATGTCTTGGCAAGACATGAATGTCAATTGATCATTTGTTTGGATATCAATCGTATGATTTGTTGTGTTAAGCCTAATCAGTCAAGTTAGTGGATAGATAAGCATGCTTATAAAAGGTTTTGCATGGCTGCTTTGTAGACCGTTATGGTCTTTTCTCTAGAGACTTTAGTCTCTTTTGTTACCTTCGGTTATTTAAATGTTTTCAGACTTATGTCTTTTGTTTTCTAGATACTGAATTTTGTCGGAATCTTCAGTACCCGTATCCACAGTTTGTGAGAGTGCAGGCTTCCTATTTGCTTTTGTGATGTGCAAGCTTATGCTTTTGCTATTGGAATAATCGTTTTGAACATTTCATTTTAATGCTTTTGTCTTGGTTATGATTGTCAAGTAGCCATGATATTGTTACGATTTAGACATGTGATAAGTAAATAAATATGTCAATGTGCTTTGAGCATGCTAGGTTTAATAAGGATTGAATGGTACATGTTATACTTTTTTTTTGATATTTCATTTACGTCTTGATATGATGTATATATATATATATTGTTACACATGCTGGTGCAGTCCTTGTTTTGTTCCATCCCCACTAAACGTTATCGCTTAGCACGAATGTTTGTTTCCATGTAGGTTTGCAGGTTTGGTTTTGTTTTGGAGCCGCGCATCTGCTGGCCACTAGGAGTTGAAGTCTTCTTTTTGTACTAGTTTAGGGATATGTTGTATAGTCCCGCATTTGCTTGTACGTTTTGTAACATTTTGTGAGGCATGCAATTCTGATTTGGAAATGTAATGATTTTGTATACGTATACTTTTTATGTTCAGTAATGTAAGTATATATGGTTATTCATGAATGCTTCCGCTTGTGTTCTATTTTATAAGCTTCCGCTTTAGCTCTTGTTTGGTTGTATGTGTTTGTGTGTGTGACATCTCGATATTCCTCCTGAGGGGTATTGGGGTGTTACACATCGCCTTTTGTCGCAATTACGATGCGTGCCTCGTGCGCAATAGAAGCTTCTCTTCAGCAAGGGACACGACTCGGACAACCTTGCACGACTCGTGCTCTATAAAGGCCATTCATGAAAAGCAGCACGAGTCGGACTGGCATCACTTTTATGCCTTCTGTCGCGATCATGATGGTTGTCGCGCTCGCGACAGAAGCATCTTCTCTTGCAAAAAGCTACTTCTTGTCCTATTAATTTATCCAATTTCTCCTATTTTCACAAAATACATAAAACAACACATAATTTAACTATTGTTACCTATCGAACAAAAACAAATGGTGTTAGTAATATTAAAATCCACAAAATAAAAATTAAGAAACAAGATGACATAAAAGAAATATAAAACAAAATAACATATCTATAAAATGAAGACAAGTATTGTGATCCAAAATCATAAATTAAGATTCATAATGGCAATAAATTCAATCAAACACTCCCCGGCAATGGTGCCAAAAACTTGTTGGGCGTAATTCTACACGCTAATTCCGCAAGTATACGGTGTACTGATTATAGTACAAAAAATGTCGATCCCATGAGGAATATTGATTAATATTACACACTACTATTACCTGATTTTAATCTTGTTTACAATGTTCAATTAATTGGAAGTTAATTCTAAACTACTTTATCATGTAAACTAATTAAACCTAGTTAATGATTATCAAAGAAAACAATATATATATGATGAAGAAATAGTGATTATGGACTTGATTCCATCATGTTAATTAAAAGTTGTAATCTTATCAGTAAGCCAAGTTGGAATATAGTTCTAATCCATTCTCTCGATGTGACACCCCTTACCCGTACTCAGGCGATCCTATCCCATGAGGAGTAAGATGCCGTACGAGTCAGGGTGCAACCAAACAAAGCCGAGAACAAAGCATAGGTAAACATACACAAAAGCGAGGTAATTAAAAACTTTTGCGAAGTAAAAGAAGCGAAAGCTGATCATGCATTAATATAACGGAGGCATTACATTACTGTTCTGATCAACTAAGAGATACAATAGTTAATTACAAATCCAAAATTACATAAACAAAAGCGGAAGCTATTACAAAACCAATATAAGAGAGTTATATACAAAAAGAATCTCAAAATACAAAACTCAGTCCTATTCTAAACCCTGCTGCGTTGGCTTAGACTGCGGTGACTCTCCCAAAGCAACTCCTTCCGCACCTGCATGGGTAAACATACCGTGCTAAGCGATAAACGCTTAGTGGGGAACCACACATATATCAAAGGACGACCATTCACAACGGTCGTCAAGGAAAAACACACGCGTACATCATAATATACCATACACATAGCATATCAATTGCATAAGCATGCATACACTAAGCCATACATTCAGAAGCTCATAACAATATTCTTATTACCCGTAACAGATTATACTTTTCATTTATGAGTTCACCCATATATCACATACATTTCCTCATAACACAATTCATACTAGGCACCTGCTGGCTCGAGGGAGTGGATAACGAGAATACGGACAGTACTTTACGGGTACGAGCCGATCACAAATAGTACCTTACGGGTACGAATCGAAAAACCAAGATACTTTTAACTTACACAAAACATTTTCAAAAGGGATCTTAAACAAGATCCGAGCACATAGGGGTTCGCGAGGAACCAAGCGGGGACCTGATTGGGGTCCAAATGAAACTGAGGGCTGCAGCTATAGGACTCTATTAGGCATGCCTAACTATCCACTTTCTAGACTCTAGCAGGTCATGTATAAACCATTCAATCCATTTCATAACATTCCAAAATGGTAATCATACATGCACATAGTCATTTCATGGATCCGCATTCATATAATTCATAAGACATCACATAAATCTCATAGACATTAAAGGAAACTGGAGTTCAAAAACCGCACGTAACAAAAGAAAACTCATTCAGTAAACATGGAGCTGTCGCGCTTGCGACGTCTGTCGCACTCGTGACAGAGACCGAAGTCTCTTCGCTGCGCGTACGCGATGGATTTCGCGATCGCGAGGAGGACAGAGGGGCCAGGCTCTGTCATGCTCATGACAGAGAATAAATATTACTGTCGCGGGCTCGCGACGAATTGCGTGCTCGCGATAGCACTCAACCAGCATTGCGCTCTGTCGGCTATCGCGGGCTCGCGATAGCGAAGCTCCAAAACATTGATCTCTAACCCGCTCGCGACAGCGTCAGGTTTTCCAAAATCTGCAGAATTCTGCAGATTTTCTTCCTCCCACAATCAACCACAAACACATGCAAAACTCACCCAAGAACCTCTTACCTCAAACCCAGCCATCCAATAGCATCAACAACCATAATATAACATTAATCAACAAGAAATTTCACTCAAATCATTAATTTAAACCTCCAATTCTAAGAATCATCCAAAACCCCAATTTATGCACAAAACCGCATCAACTCAAACATTATCACAATTAACTCATACTCATGAAAGATCCACATTTCAAAACAAAAACCCATATCATATACATCAAAATAAAGAACATATAACAACCGAATTCTAAGAAACCATCAAATCTCATACATAAACGTATATATACATGAAAACCAAGAAATTCCCAAACCTCAAAATCCTTAGCTCCTATTGCTTGGATCCACTAGTTCCAGCCTTCTCTTTGCCCTTTAACTCGCG
The DNA here is from genome assembly GCA_947683425.1 of Excoecaria cochinchinensis. Taxonomy (NCBI): domain Eukaryota; kingdom Viridiplantae; phylum Streptophyta; class Magnoliopsida; order Malpighiales; family Euphorbiaceae; genus Excoecaria; species Excoecaria cochinchinensis. The sequence goes on from CANTUQ010000192.1 coordinate 1,251,347, forward strand.
AGGAGGCTCAACTAAGCATAAGCAAGCACCAAAACACCAAAAACACAAACCCTAACTTTGATACAACCCAAGAAGAAGAACAAAATGCATGAATAACACAAGGAAAAAGCAAGAACTTACCAAGGAAGATGTAAGGGAGTAATTAATTCCACCACTTGAGCTTGAATCTAAGTATAACACTTAGGAGAGTGCAAATGAGGAAGAAAGAAGAAGAAGGAAGAGAGAAAACGGGAAATGGGTTTCAAAATCTGTTTTTTTCCCTTTTCATTTTCTCTTTCCCATCTTTCTTTCCCCTTTACACATGTCAACCATCTAGCGGAGGAGATTACTTACTCACACCCTAACTAAATGTATCACATGAACACAATGAAACACCCTAATAATGCACCCCACACATGAATGAGCAATACACACAATGCTCCCTCAAGGACACACCCTACAAAAGTATGAATGCATACACACCCCAAAAACCCACTAGTGCATATCCTACTTTGGTATGATCAACCACACATAATGCAACTCCCATGCACACACACTACAATGGTGCACTCATGCACACACCAAACTGTCCCAACTAATTCGCACCATAGTGCTACACATGCACACACACGCACTAGAAAAACCCCAAATCATGCAATATTCCCAAAATGCCCTTGTGATCATGCCAAAACACATACAAATACTTACACATACATGGCTCATTCTACTAGGGGGCAAACGGGGTGTGACAACTCTCCCCTACTAATAAGAATTTTGTCCTTGAAATTCTCACCTGAACTAAACAAATGCGGATACTGAGCTCTCATAGACTCCTCTGGCTCCCATGTTGCTTCCTCGACCCCATGGTGATTCCACAAAACCTTGACCAAAGGAATCTGCTTGCTCCTCAGCTGTCTTACTTCCCGAGCTAAGATAGCTCTAGGCTGCTCATCGTAGGAAAAATCAGACTGCACTTGAACCTCTTGAACCGATAACACATGAGAAGGATCCGATCTATACCGACGAAGCATCGAAACGTGAAACACATCATGAAGCTTCGACAATTCCATCGACAAAGCCAATCTATAAGCTACTGGACCAACTCTTGCCAACACTTCATACGGACCAATAAAGCGAGGACTAAGCTTTCCTTTCTTCCCAAAGCGAAGCACTTTTCTCCAAGGAGAAACATTAAGAAAGACTTTGTCCCCAACTTCAAACTGCACATCTTTTCTCTTCAGGTTGGCATAAGACTTCTGTCGATCCTTAGCTGCTTTCAAGTTCCGCTGCACAACTCTGATCTTCTCCTCTAAATCTCTAACCAGATCTGGTCCAATCACTGACCTCTCAGATAGCTCTGTCCAACAAACTGGAGTCCTACACTGTCGTCCATACAAAGCCTCATACGGTGACATACCAATGCTCGACTGAAAACTATTGTTGTAGGCAAACTCCATCAGCGATACATACTTGTCCCAACTACCCAGAAGGTCCAAAACACAAGCCTTTAACATATCCTCTAAGATCTAAATCACTCGCTCGGACTGACCGTCTGTCTGAGGATGAAATGCCGTACTGAAATTCAGCTTGGTACCCAAAGCTCGTTGCAACTCTTTCCAGAACTTAGATGTGAACCTTGGATCCCGGTCTGAAACTATAGACAAAGGCACTCCATGCAACCGAACTCTCTCATCCACATAGATACTGGCCAATCTATCCATCTGGTAATCCATCCTAACCGGCAAAAAGTGAGCGGACTTTGTGAGTTGATCCACAATAACCCAAACAGAATCATGCTTTTTCTGAGTCAAAGGCAACCCGGAAACAAAATCCATGGCAATATCATCCCACTTCCACTCCGGAACGGACAAAGGTGTGAGCAATCCAGAAGGAACTTGGTGCTCAGCCTTTACCTGCTGACAAGTCAAGCACTTGGATACAAAGTCCACTATATCCCTCTTCATACCAGACCACCAATAAAACTGCTTCATATCCCGGTACATCTTGCTATTCCCGGGATGCATGGTGAAAACTGTACTATGTGCCTCATCCAAAAGCTGTTTTCTTAATTCTTCATTATCCGGTACACACAAACGGTTTCTAAACAGAAGAACCCCATCCTGAACCGAAAACTCTGACTGCTTGCCCAAAGTAATCTCTTGTACAATTCGCTGAAGCTTCTCATCAATCTTCTGGGCATCTACTATCCGCTGTCTCAAGGTAGGCTTGACCCTCAACTGAGCTATCAAAGCCCCATCTGAACCAAACCTCCATCTGAACCGACTCAAAAACAAGGCAGAAACTGACTTCCGACTCAAAGCATCTACAACTACATTGGCCTTACCTGGAAGGTAATCCACAATGCAATCATAATCCTTAAACAGCTCAAGCCATCGACGCTGCCTCATGTTCAGTTCCTTCTGAGTCAGGAAATACTTCAAACTCTTGTGGTCCGAAAAGATTCTACACTTCTCCCCATACAGATAATGACGCCCAATCTTCAAAGCAAAGACAATCGCTGCTAACTCAAGATCATACATCAGATAGTTCCTCTCATGTGGCTTCAACTGTCGAGAAGCATAAGCCACCACCTTACCTTCCTGCATCAGAACACATCCTAAACCAACCCCTGAAGCGTCACTATACATAACAAACTCCTTACCTGAAATGGGTTGAGTAAGTATAGGAGCTTCAACCAACAACTGCTTCAACCTCTCAAAGCAAGCCTGACATTTATCCGACCACTCAAACTTAACTCCTTTCCTCAACAACCTAGTCATCGGAGCGGCAATCACAGAAAAACTCTTAACAAACCGACGGTAATAACCCGCCAGACCAAGGAAACTCCGCACCTCCTGAACATTCCTAGGCGCCTTCCAATTGACTATCGCCTCAATCTTAGTTGGATCTACTTGAATACCCTTGGCTGAAACTATGTGGCCTAAAAATGACACTTCCTGAAGCCAAAAATCACACTTACTCAACTTAGCAAACAACCGATGTTCCCTCAACACTTGCAAAACCAATCGGAGATGTTCCTCATGCTCAGTCTCATCCTTGGAATACACCAGGATATCATCTATAAACACTACCACAAACCGGTCTAAGTATGGCCTAAACACTTTATTCATCAAATCCATGAATGCCACTGGAGCATTAGTCAGACCAAACGGCATCACAAGGAACTCATAATGGCCATACCGAATCCGAAATGCAGTCATAACCACATCCTCATCCTTAACACGAAGCTGATAATACCCCGACCGTAGATCTATCGTAGAGAAAACACCAGAACACCGAAGCTGATCAAACAAATCCTCGACTCTGGGCAACGGATACTTGTTCTTCACTGTTATCTTTTTAATCTGCCTGTAGTCGATACACATCCTCAAGGATCCATCCTTCTTCTTAACGAACAGAACCGGAGCTCCCCAAGGAGATATGCTGGGTCGAATAAACCCCTTATCCAATAGCTCTTGTAGTTGAGTTTCCAGTTCTCTCAACTCTACAAGAGCCATCCGATAAGGTGCTTTCGATACCGATGCGGTACCCGGCATAATCTCTATGGCTAGCTCAACTTCCCTCTCTGGAGGCAAACCTGGCAATTCACTTGGAAAAACATCACTAAACTCTCGAACAACAGGGATGTCCTCAATCCTAACTTGATCCCTCTTGGAATCCAAAACCACAGCCAGAAAAGCCTCACAACCCTTTCTCATAAACCTCTTGGCTTCAATTGCAGAAATAACATTGTTCACAGAACTTGCACTTAAACCTCTTACAAACACTGGAGCTCGGTTCCTATCCAGAAGCACGAAGGTCTTCCTATGACAATCAACCACAGCTCAATGCTCGCCCAACCAGTCCATACCCAAAATCAAATCATACTCTCTAAAGGGAAACTCTATCAAATCCGCAGGGAACTCAACTCCCTCAACCATCAAAGGACAATTCCTAAAAACTCTACTCACACTGACACTATGCCCTAATGGATTGGTCACACATATCTCATAATCTAACTGATCTACCACATGCAACTTATCAACAATCTTATCCGTGCACAAATATGAGTGTGTGGAACTAGGATCTATTAGAGCATATAATTCAGTGTCATGGAGTAGGAACTTACCAGCAATTACATCAGGGGCATCCTGCTCCTCTCTGGCTCTAACTGCATATGCTCTAGCTGCAACTGGTGGAGGACGCTCCACGGTCTCAGAAATAGCTCCATCTCTAGGTCGACCACCTCGACCTCTACCTCTACCTCTAGCAGCCTGAGAAGCATTCGATCCAACTCTGCTAGCTCCTCCCTGAGGTCCCGAATCTTCACCCAACTGGGGACAACTGGCCAGACGGTGCTCGGTGCTCCCACACTTAAAGCACCCACCAGTGAGCCACCTACACTCACCCCGATGAGCCCTGTGGCAATGCTCACAAACAGGGGCAGCATCAGACCGGCCACCTCTACCAGTACTAGCTACTGCAGCTGAACCTTGCCTTCTCCCTCTAGCAGCCGAACCAACTGACGACTCATCTTGCGGGTTCCTATATCTCTTACCCGAAGATGAGGAAGAACCACCCCGAGCAGAATTCCTTCGCTGAGCTCTCTCCCCAAGCAAAGATTTCGTCTTCTCCGCCCTCATGGCAGCCTCTGCAATTTGATAATAACTTAGCCCAGGCATACACATCAAAGAAATCAAAGCAATCTTCAAAGACTCGTTCAACCTGGCTTCAAAATGTTTGCATCTAAAATCATCTGTCATAACCCCACGCGGAGCATAGCGAGACAACCGATTAAACTCCTTCTCATAATCCAGAACTGACAAGGCCCTCTGCTTTAAACTTAGAAATTGCACCCATCTTGAGTCCCTATAAGCCAGAGTCACATACTTCTTAGTGAACTCCTCACTGAAGAAATCCCAAGTAACTGGATCAGGCATTTGAGGTCGCCTACATACCAACTCCCACCATTCGTAAGCCGATCCCTGAAGCAATGCCATAGCACACTCAGCTTGTTGATCGGGAGGACACCTGACTTCCCTTAAAGCTCTCTTTACCTTATCAAGCCACTTTTCAGCTAACTCTGACTCATCAAGCCCAGTCCCATAAAAATCCTCAACACCAGCTCTTCTTAAACTCTCTATCGGAGCTTTAGGGGCAGTCACCCTTTCCAAAACCCGAGCCATGTCTTGATGCAATCTTAACATTGCCTCAAAAGGCATGGCAACGGCCTCGGGCTGGACCCTAGCACGTTGAGCTGACATCGGAACAGAAACAGATGGATCTACAGCTGGAGGATTCACACTTTCAGCGGACACCTCGAGCGCACCATGAGCAGAATCATAATCCATCTAACAAACAAGAGGACAGCCGCATCAGCCAACACATCCCTAGACATAGACATATCCACACATAGCATCACACAGACAATCACCCAGAAATGCCTAAACTTAGGCTCTGATACCACAACTTGTGACACCCTTTACCCGTACTCAGGCGATCCTATCCCATGAGGAGTAAGATGCCGTACGAGTCAGGGTGCAACCAAACAAAGCAGAGAACAAAGCGTAGGTAAACATACACAAAAGCGAGGTAATTAAAAACTTTTGTGAAGTAAAAGAAGCAAAAGCTGATCATGCATTAATATAACGGAGGCGTTACATTACTGTTTTGATCAACTAAGACATACATTAGTTAATTACAAATCCCAAATTACATAAACAAAAGCGGAAGCTATTACAAAACCAATATAAGAGAGTTCTATACAAAAATAATCTCAAAATACAAAACTCAGTCCTATTCTAAACCCTACTGCGTTGGCTTAGACTGCAGCGACTCTCCCAAAGCAACTCCTTCCACACCTGCACGGGTAACCATACCGTGCTAAGCGATAAACGCTTAGTGGGGAACCACACATATATCAAAGGACGACCATTCACAACGGTCGTCAAGGCAAAACACACGTGTACATCATAATATACCATACACATAGCATATCAATTGCATAAGCATGCATATACTAAGCCATACATTCAGAAGCTCATAACAATATTCATATTACCCGTAACAGATTATACTTTTCATTTATGAGTTCACCCATGTATCACATACATTTCCTCATAACATAATTCATACCAGGCACCTGCTGACTCGAGGGAGTGGATAACGAGTATACGGACAGTACTTTAAGGGTACGAGCCGATCACAAATAGTACCTTACGGGTACAAATCGAAAAACCAAGATACTTTTAACTTTCACAAAACATTTTCAAAAGGGATCTTAAATAAGATCCGAGCACATAGGGGTTCGCGAGGAACCAAGCGGGGACCTGATCGAGGTCCAAATGAAACTGAGGGCTGCAGCTATAAGACTCTATTAGGCATGCCTAACTATCCACTTTCTAGCCACTAGCAGGTTATGCATAAACCATTCAATCCATTTCTTAACATTCCAAAATCGTAATCATACATGTACATAGTCATTTCATGGATCCGCATTCATATAATTCATAAGACATCACATAAATCTCATAGACATTAAAGGAAACTGGAGTTCAAAAACTGCACATAACAAAAGAAAACTCATTCAGCAAACATGGAGTTGTCGCGCTCACGACAGAGACCGAAGTCTATTCGCTGCGCGTACGCAACGGATTTCGCGATCGCGAGGAGGCCGGAGGGGCCAGGCTCTGTCGCGCTCGCAACAGATGTCGCAATCGCGATAGAGAACAAATATTGTTGTCGCGGGCTCGCGACGAATCGCGTGCTCGCGATAGCACTCAGCCAGCATCGCGATCGCAATGAATGTCGCGCTCGTGACAGAGGGTGCTCAATACTTCGGCTATCGCGGGCTCGCGATGGAATCGCGTGCTCGAGATAGCGAAGCTCCAAAACACCGATCTCTGTCAACCACAAACACATGCAAAACTCACCCAAGAACCTCTTACCTCAAACCCAGTCATCCAATAGCATCAACAACCATAATATAACATTAATCAACAAGAAATTTCACTCAATTCATTAATTTAAACCTCCAATTCTAATAATCATCCAAAACCCCAATTTATGCACAAAACCGCATCAACTCCAACATTATCACAATTAACTTATACGCATGAAAGATCCACATTTCAAAACAAAAACCCATAGCATATACATCAAAATAAAGAACATATAACAACCGAATTCTAAGAAACCATCAAATCTCATACATAAACATATATATACATGAAAACCAAGAAATTCCCAAACCTCAAAATCCTTAGCTCCTATTGCTTGGATCCACTAGTTCCAGCCTTCTCTTTGCCCTTTGGCTCGCGAGGAGGCTCAACTAAGCACAAATAAGCACCCAAACACCAAAAACACACACCCTAACTTAGATCCAACCCAAGAAGAAGAAGAAAATGCATGAATAACACAAGTAAAAAGCAATAACTTACCAAGGAAGATGTAAGGGAGTAATTAATTCCACCACTTGAGCTTAAATCTAAGTAAAACACTTAGGAGAGTGCAAAGGAGGAAGAAAGAAGAAGAAGGAAGAGAGAAAACGGGAAATGGGTTTCAAAATCTATTTTTTTCCCTTTTCATTTTCTCTTTCCCATCTTTCTTTCCCCTTTACACATGTCAACCATCTAGCGGAGGAGATTACTTACTCACACCCTAACTAAATGTATCATATGCACACAACGAAACACCCTAATAATGCACCCCACACATGAATGAGCAATACACACAATGCTCCCTCAAGGAGACACCCTACAAAAGTATGAATGCATACACACCCCAATAACCCACTAGTGAATATCCTACTTTGGTATGATCAACCACACATAATGCAACTCCCATGCACACACACTACAATGGTGCACTCATGCACACACCAACCTGTCCCAACTAATTCGCACCATAGTGCTACACATGCACACACACGCACTAGAAAAACCCTAAGTCATGCAATATTCCCAAAATGCCCTTGTGATCATGCCAAAACACATACAAATACTTACACATACATGGCTCGTTCTACGAGGGGTCAAACGGGGTGTGACACTCAACATGAATTAGAATGTCTAAAACATGCAATTAAAACACTAATCCTTAATTCTCATTAATGAACAAGTTAATTTTAATTACATATTTTAAGATTATTCACCAACCTATAGCAATTATCTCAACATACTGATCTCTCTAGCTATGCCTTGATAATGAATTCCTATTAGATGTAAGTTAAAATGAATCTCTCAATGCTACCTTAACTTGTAAAGATCATACAATAAATACTAATAAAAAAATCTACATTCAAAGACTACTATCATAGATGGAAATAGAAAATAACATTAATATTCAAGTTGATTAAATAACATTCATCTGATTTATAGAGAAGAAATGATAGATAAGAGTAGTAAGAAAGAAATCTCTCAACCCTTTTCTCAAACCCTTGAAATAAATTTTCTTCTCCTTGATCTTCTTCTTCAATACATAATAACTAATTAGAGAACTTTAACTACAAACTTACAGAAATTACTTAGTTAAAAATATAATCTATTTTTTTCCTCTTTTAAAATTACAATTGAATTACATATTTATAATGGTCTAAAGGTTGTGTCCCTTCTTTAAATAGTTGCAAAGGTTGGTGGAAAGAGATGCCCCTTCAGGTGACTGGATCTTTCTGTCGCGCTCGCGATAGAATACAAAACTCCTTTTCTTTCCTCTTCTCTTCTCTTTTCACTCTGCTTTCTCTCTGTCCCTTCATGACTCACGCTCTCCTTCACGAGCCGTGCTCTGCCTGTTCTAGTCGTGCTTTGCCTCATGACTTGTGATATTCTAGTTCACCTTTCTGCCTTTTGATCTGTATTTCTTCCTTCTCTTTGCACATCTTTACGACTCGTGTCCCCCTTCATGACTCGTGCTTCTCTTTTATGCCCTTCTCCGATCGTGCAGATCTTCACTACTCATACGCTTTGATCTCCTCTTCACAAGTCGTGTCCCTGGCTACGAGTCGTGCACTGCTAACTTCTCTTCCCTTCTCTTCATGAGTCGTGCTTTTCTTCATGATTCATGCCACTTTTCTTCCTTTTCACCCATATCATCCTACAAAACATATAAACACGTAAACTAAACAAATAACATGAAATATACATATATTTACATGCTTAACTTCTTAAACTCACACAAAACATGCCATAAATAATACATCAATTAAGCAGCTATATGGCTTCCTCTGTCTGAGGTGCCTTTCCTCTAATCGACACTGCCTCTTCATATTCATCCTCTACTCTATGGGTTATCCCTCTTCTCTGTCCTCCCGATGTGGTAACCGTCAAGTCCATCAGTGGTGTGTGAATCTCCTCAGGTAGGTCTTCTCTAGCCTCCTCGCGTTCATTTTATCTCATAGGAGGGGCGGCTCCATTCGGCTAGGCTGGTGGTGCCGTTGCCACCATCAAATTTCCCAACATAGTCATCATTCTATTCTCAAATTCTTCCAACCTTCTTCCTACCTCTTCTGCTATTATGGCTCGGGTGGCATCTGCTCCTCTTGGTGAATTAGCCATTTTGCTGTCTATCAAAAATTGAGAGGAGGTAGCATGACTGCTCTCGAAAAGTGAAATTGAATGTTCTACCCTTTCATGTAGCTCAAAGAACAAATTCCTGTGTAACCCGACCGCGGGGACCTCTTGACCACCTGGGTAGATCTATGATGGCTGCAAAATATTTTGGCTCAGGATGATGTACGGTGGAAAAACCAGCAGCATAACATCTCCTAGCTAATGTATAAACATATGAGTTTTGATCATTACTTATTTAGGCAATCCAAAAAAATCGACATGGGCCTATCGGGGCATGAAAGCCTTTGATTAGGTGACCAACCGATCTATCTGGGTTTGTCCAATATAAAATGATCCATACAGCAAGCATAGTATTACGGTTCATACCACCTAGGGGAAGTATCTACTTTCGTTACATGAGCTTTGGCCAGGGTGATGATACTTTTGGGCTATCCAAGCATGATCCCTGCCAATAGGTCTAGCTCGTCATGAGCATAACAACCGATCGGGTCATCATTTGATATACCACATGGTACTGACTTGGGCTGGTGATTATCCTTAACACTTCCCTATATTGAGTGAATGTAGGGTCGTGCTAAAAGAGGGACCAAACTAGCATAGATCTAAAGCTCTAATGATATGCAATGCAATTTCAAAAAAGGATAAAATTTTAAAATTAAAACTTAATTATATGTTTTAATCATGGTACTTTCGAAGAGAAATCTCATTCAGGGTCCCCAGTAGAGTCGCCACTATGACGCGCCCCGAAAACCCGCTTTTAGGGTATTCAAAAAAGGTTCATGGAACTTGTAAACATTACAAGGGCATTTATTTTGGGCAACAAGGAGGTGTTTTAGAGTCGCCACCGAATAAAATATTGGGAAAGGTCGTCTAGCCTCACTAAGTCTGAGACAGCGCATGTGAGTCTATTTTGGGCAATCAGAGATATTTTGGAATCTTCCTACCAATAGAATATTAGAAACATTCATCTAATCTCATGAAGCCTAAGACGATGCATATATGTCTATTTTGGGCAAGCTAGAGATATTTTGGAGTCCCCACCCCAATAAAGCATTGGGATGGTTCATTTAACCTCATGGAGCCTAAGACAATGCAACTTAGGCCTATTTTGGGCAGCAAAAGATATTTTGGAATTCCCTTTCCAATAGAACACTATAAAGGTTCATTTAACCTCATTAAGCCTAAGACCAGAGATGGTTCAGGACTTCCCATTTATTCATACCTTGATTAAATTATGATTGAGTTTGAATGCAATCTTTCATCACATTTTCTCATACAGTTCAATGCAATAATTAAAGTATTAGATCAATCGTATAGTGAAAACATCAAATAAAGTAAGCTCAAAATGAAGTAAATCAAAAATACAATAGCTTACAAAAAACTAGGGGCGAAATACAACCCCTATTATAAAGGAGCGGAAAAGGGAAACATACACAAAGCGGGATATTCGATTAAAGATGAAGACATTGGTCTTCGCATGCATATTTAGAGAAAAATAATATTAAAATATCTATTTTATTTGGACAAAAAATCAGGACATTGGTCCTATTTTATTTAGGAAAATCTCATTTATTTGTAGAAATTTTTAGCCATTTTTACATTACCGGGCTCAAAATAATATTTATAATAAATTGGAAATAAAAACAAACTAAAAGGAAAAAAAGGGTAAAGAAAATAAACCCTAATAATGTCCTCAAATCATCTTGGTGTTCTACGTTTTTTATACACCCCAAATCCAAGAAAAAACAGTTAAAATCACAAAAAAACAAAGAGCATGTTAGTGCAATAATTAAACAAGAAAAAAATGATAAAATGAATAAAGATGAAGGATCTATAAAAAATCACCATGGAAAATAAAGAAAAAAGAAGAATAGAAAAGGGGGTAAAAAAAATGAGGACTGAAGGCCTAGGGACAGCCCACATCGCGCGAGCAATGGCCGTCCTTGGGCCGACAGATGGCCATAGTAGATTTCCGCGATGGCCCGTCGATCGGGTGAGCGACGGCCGTCGGTGGACCCTCGGCCTGTCGGTTGTCCCTAATTCGAAAAAAGAAGAAATTCAATTGAAAAAAAAACATTAATTTTCACAATCAAAATTACATTTTCAAGCGAATAAGCCATAAATAACACTACAAGAAATTTGACTTTTTGTGACGAATTTTTTAATGACACATAAAATTTCGTCACTAATTGTAACTTACAACGACGAGTTTTTTAAAACGTCACCATACTATTTATTACTGTGATGAAATTATCTTGCGTCATTTTATGTTTTAATTATCGTCACTAAAAGATTAATTTGGTGACGAAAAAATATATTTCGTCATGGTTTATTTAGGAGAGATAATTTCCCACCATTTTTTTGGAGGGAAAAAATTTAATGACAAAATAATAACTTATTGCAACGTATAAAATCGTCACGAAATATTTATTTTTTGTGACGAATTATTTTTATCATAATTAAATAAATTAATGACAATAAAATCATTTCGTCACAAATAAGATATCGATTATAAAAACAATTTCTAATTATTTTTTTCGAAAAATTTTAGTTTAAAAATTAATTTTATTTATAACAAATAAATATGTCACAAAAAATAAATACACTGTGTCAAGATACAATTTCATCACTTTTGATATGGTGGGAAAAAATTCCAACCTTTTTTTTGTGGAAAAAAATATAATGAAAAAATAACTATTTGCGACACAAAAATTCGTCGTGAAATGCTTATTTTTTGTGACATGAATTATATTTGTCACAATTTAATGACGATAAAATTATTTCGTCACAATAATTTTATATATGACAAATACATATGTCATAAAAAAGGAATATAGTGTGACGAAATACCGGTACAATCAATTTATGACAATAATAATATTATATCAAAATTAGTTGTAATGTTAATATACGACAAATATATTACGTCATAAAATATAAATTCAATTTATGACAAACAATTATGTCACAAAAAAAATAATATATAGTTACAAAGTATAAATTTATTACTAATACAATCAGTTTGTGCGATATAATATTTTATCACAATCGACTGTAATAAAAATATACAACTAAATTATGTTATGAATAATTTATTTTATATTATAAATAAAAATGTCTCCAATAAATTTTTTTAATGACCAACAATAGTTTGTCATCTACTTTTTTTTACAAAAATAACTAAATTATATATGAAAGTTAATTAATTAATAATATAATAGTAATTTAAAATAAAATATTTTAATGTAAATTAGAAAATTGTAAAAATTGTAACCCTCAAATGCAGAATAAAATTTTTTCCCCCAAGCCCTTCTATTTCTCTCTCTCGCAAAATCGATCTGTCGCTCGATCACTCTCTCTCTCCACCGCGGTCCTCTCTCGGTGACTTCCTCGTCTCCGCCACAGTTCGATCTATATCAGCTGCTGTCTCCGCCGCGTGCCTGTCTCTCTTACTTGCAGTCTCTGCCACACTCCTCTCTCTCAATATCAATCGCCCATTCTTCAATCAGGTTATACCTCTCTCTGTTTGTTAATGAGTTTAATTATTTTCTTTCTTTTTTTGGGTATTGAGTAACTTCTTGTTTGAATAATTTTTTTTGTTAGTGTGGTGCGTCGTTGATCTGTGTTTGCTATGCTTGATCCAGTGCCTCCTTAACACTCCCTTGAAAGGTCAGATTTGCAAAAGTTTTTGTTCTGTAACTATTGTTTGATTTTTTTTTTTTTAATTTTCTGTTTGTTGATGTTAGTATTTTTTTCAAGTAAAGTAGATGATGTGCTTGGTCATTTGCAACCAAATTTTTGTAACTCTACTCTTTTGCATAACTATGACTCGGCTTCTTTCTCTCTAAGTTCTTCTTTTAATAATTAACTGCAGTATATTTGGTTAATCTTTGTGTGAATTGTGTTAGATTACATTTCTTTGTAATTAGAAGTGGATTGTTTGATGGGTGTTAGATTTGCTGAGTTTTTGAGCTATACAAAAGACGATTTGCATCTCTCATTGTCTCTGTTTTCGATTCATTACTATGAGAAGATGAATTTCAGTAACAGAAGCAGATGAACTGAAATTTTCTTATTGTTATCATTTGACTACATAACTCTGATTTTGTTTTTTATTTTTTTTTTATATGTCTAAATTTGGCTTTTCAATTTTGTTTGTTTATTTTGTTTTTCCTTTTTGTTGTTGTACTTAATCTGGGTTGTTGCTAATTAGATATGTAATCTATAACCTTATTTCAATTCTTGTTTGGTTGCTACCCAAATTTATACTCGGTAAGTGGGAACGTTTCGGATTTTCATTTTTTAGCTCCAATTATCAGGAATTTTTATGGTTTGATGTGAGGAAAGGAATTTTGTATAGAAAATAGGTAAAAATGGGTAGAGAATTTGATTGGGGGAAGAGGAACAAATAGACAAAGCCAAAAGGATCCAGTCGTAATAAATGTCTGCTATTGCCTATCCTCTCTTGCAATAATCTGCCATGACTTAATACCGTAAGAGATAGAAAGAGATTGGGTTTGTTGATGATTATTAGATCAGCAAATGCCAAAGTCCTATCTCATAGGATTGGGTTGTCATTTTTGGAGTCTTTATATTCCTTTTAGAATCCACCCCATGCTTAAATTTATATTTGTGAAATCATAATACTCTATTTTTCACCTCTTTAAATCTCTATACAGTTTGACCTGTAAATCTTGGTACAACCTGTAATTCATCTAGATTTTCCATTAAACCTCAAACTTGCATTTGTTATTATGCACTTATCCCTCAACACTTTACAGTTTAATTTTTTTTGGCTTTTATCTCTTTTCATCTGTAGTTTAGAAGTATTTAATTGCTAAAACTTTTCTCAATTTGGTTATTCCTGTTTTCATATTAGATATTAGAGCATTGGATATATATCACATTGCCTGGCTTGTTAGTTCTTGGATTAGGCCTGATTCAGATAACAATTTCGAGTTTTAAAACAATAATAATCCATTTAGCAGTACACAGAAACCTGGCAAGTTTAGAAGCACTTAATCCCCCTTTGTAATAGTTCTGGGTCCACTTTGATATGAATGTTGGGCAAGTTTAGAACCACTTAATCCCCCTTTATTAGTTCTTGAATTCCACTTTGATGTGGTACTTTTTCATACTTTCTTGTTGTCATTATATATGTAATATAGATCCAAAGAGCTTAATTAGCAGACCATATTATTATTGTATTTGGCTGGACTTCTTCTATTTATGTATTTTATTTTGAATGTAATAATCGAACTCTAACTTATATTGTCTTATTTATGGAAATTATATATATGTATTGCACATTCATGTAATATTTTATTTTTCTTAGTTTTTGATCAAGTGCTAAATATGAGCACTACATATAACTTAAGAGTACGTATTGCACATTCATGGAATATATATATATATATATATATATATATAGTTCCCTTGATATATGATAAAGTGTTATATATTCTTAAATTTTGCTTGCATCATAGCAAATGAATGCTTTGATTTATTTGATTGTGTTAAATATATAAATTACATAAGCTGATTATAAAATGAAGTACTGACCATCAACTTACATCATCTTTCACATTAAATTTGGCCATTATTTTCTGGTGTTTCTCCTTTTCTTTGATCTAATAAATTTATAGAATTCCTCTGTTGTCATAGTCTGTTGAATGCCGAGTAACATGAAGCATAAGCTATTGTGTTATATTTTTTGGCTCTGTATACTTAATTGGACCTCCTTCACAGGTCAAAGAGGTGGCTCCAGTAGCAAGGAGAAGAGATGCAAGACTATCCTTTGTTTTTGTATATCCTGACAAAAATGGCCTGTTTGTGGTGCGAGAGGTCAGTACCTCTGCATGGATCCCTTTCTCCATGTGTATGATTGTCATCTATTTCTTATAGTATGTTCACATGCAGATATCTTGAATTTCCATTTCCTCATTCATACTGTCTCTTTTGGTTTCCTTTATAATTGGAAATAAATAAAATAAGAAACCGTTACATGTTCAAGTATAAGAAATGCATTACAAACATAGAATTATGCACAATTCTATGTGCATAATTGACATGTTGTAGGTTATCTCATAGCCAGGGTGAATAAGTTGATTTAATTCTTGAATTGTAATATTGGTTTTTGGATATATTTAATGAGTATAACAGTTATCTTAGGTATTCTCTATTTAAGAAGAAAACAAAATAAGAAGAGAAGGTGTTTCAACAGATTATAAAAGTTGAATTTGGAATGTTAAGTTGATGAATGAAATATTAAAAAGAAATTAGGTTGGTATAAGTTGAAGTTGGTATAATTTGAAGAAACATGGTAGATATACTTGTGCAACTATGTTCAATAATATGAAAATATTTGAAAATAGTTGTGATTATATAAATATCAGTTATGTTGTATGATTAATGTCATCTATGTCAAACATCAGATAACTTTGAATTCTTCCCCCATTGGATTTTAAATTAGACTTATTGTATGGTGGCAGCAATAAAGGTAGTGGTCCATGGTAGTTATTATAATGTAAACCTCCTATGAAAATAAACTCACAGATGGAAGCATACTTAATACACGTGTTACACAAACTCACATAACACTTGATAAGCACATGCATTAACTAGATTCTCACTCACTACATTTCAATTTTCAGTACAAAACCTTCATTAATGATTTTGAGCTGATAACAGTACTTTACATAATCATACATCCTGTGCCTGGATCATGTTCTGTAATTGAAGCTTGAGATTCTGCACTAGTAGCTAGAGAGGATATTTAATGGCACTTTTTTATACTTTCTTGTTGTCATTATATATGTAATGTAGATCCAAAGAGGTTAATTAGCAGGCCATATTATTATTGTATTTGGCTGGACTTCTTCTATTTTATGTATTTTATTTTGATTGTGATAATCCAACTATATTTTTGAAGGTGTTCACCAGTGTCAACTTTTCATTATCAGGTTTTTTTCAATTCCGATCTTATAAATTTATAACATTCCTTTGTATGTTGTAATTAGTGTCTTGAAATCTGATTAAATAGTATGTAGATTTTACCCAAAATAGTTTTATATATATATATGTTTTATATTATGTATGATATATGTGGGCTCAATTTGTAATCGTGCAGTATCGTTGGAATCGTAGTGTGTATAAATGAAGGGTGTTACATGAAAATGTATTTTTTTTTATCTAATATAAGATTTTTTTTTTGCAGGAACATGATGCAAATTTTGAAGTTTCAACAGATTTTATTTCTTGATTAGGATGCAAATTTAATTTTTTTGTATTAGACAGTGTGTTTTTTTTTTAATTAACCTTTTATTTGAATGAATACATTATATTAGATTTACTTTAGAAATTTAATTGATTGTATGACATTAAATTTAAAATGTGTCATTTTTACTACAATGCATATATGATAAGTATATTTATCATAATTTGTCGACTTATTAGTTCATAAATAACGATATAATGTTTATAATTACGATATTAATATTGTAATAAAAAAATATAATTTAATGACAATAAAAAATTGTCACTAAAACTATTTTTTGTGACAATTATTTTTATCCCTATTTATGTCACTAAAATGTAACGTAATATGACGATTTATATTCATCGTTAATATACATTATTTTAATGACGAAATCATTTTTCGTCACTTAAAGTATTAGATTTAGTGACGAAATTAAATATTTTATGACGAAAATTATATTTATTTATGACGATAATTACGTAACCAATGCTTAATGGTTTTAATCAGAAGCAGAGTTTCGTCATTAAAAATATTTAATTTCGTGACGAATTTTAAATTTGTCATAAAAAATACCAATCTTTAGTGACGATAAACAATATAATGTGACGAAATATAATTTTATTTATGACATAATTTTTGTCATGAAAAGTAAGAACTAAAGATGACGATAATCATTTTCGTCACAAAAAATATATTTACGGTGACAAAAAAGTAAATCGTCACGTAAACTTTAATGTTACGCGCCTACCGTTACGTTCTCTGTGACGATAAAAAATCGTCACTTTATCTTTTCAGCGACGAAAAATGAATTTTTCATGACAAATTTTTGCGTCATAAAAAGTCAAATTTCTTGTAGTGTAAATTAATATGAAACAATAAATTGAATTAATGTTTGATCTAGAATATTTACACTGGGAATATTACCTTCTAAAGGCGAATGTCGCATAATTTTTGCCCTTGAATTCTACAAGGATTAATCAATAATGTCCAGTTTCGGAGAATTTTCTACTGCAAAATTGTATTTTTGAAATTAAATCAAGAAAAGAAAATTATATTTTTCCTTTTCGATATTTTTTTTTTGCAATTATAAATGTCAAAAAATAGGGCTAGATCGAGTAAAAATGAATTGATTTCGTTTTCTCATATTCACCTCAATTTGAAAAATATTTGATAAGATTTTTGATGAAAATAAGAAAACGCATTTTCGGAATTTTAGTAAGAAACCTCCAATATTTGATAAAAATTGCCAACCCCCGAAAATGAACCTTAGCTCAATATTTATAAGTTAAGGAAAACAATTCAAATTTTTTAAAATTTTAAATTTGAATTAGAAAAAGATTTATGAAATCAAAATCAAAACCGACTGATTTGCAGAATATTTTCAAAATCAAATCCAAAATTTGAAAAGATTTGGAAATCCCTGAAAAATCTTGGAAAGAGATTTTCAAATCTTGGGAAATCTGGGAGAATCTCGTGAAATAATGCCACAAATCCCCTACCGATGGGCGTCGCTTGGAGTCCGACGGGCATCGGTCACGGGGCACGCCTAGTACTTCGAGCGGCGGGCCATTTCGCGAGAGACGGGTTGTGAGGGACAGCCGTCGCTCGCGAGGGATAGGCGCATCACGTACGAGCGACGGGCATCGCTCCCTGCTAGAGTCGAGGCCTCACATACGAACGATGTGCGTTGATCCCGCGAGAGACGGGCCCGTCCCGAGCAAGCAACGAGCACCACTCGCGGGAGGGGAGGCAGTCTCTCGGCATGAGCGACGGGCGTCTCTCTTGACCCGTCGGTCATCCAAAATCAAAAATTTCCAACTAACGAACTCCACTTAACGTATGAAAACCTTCTATTATCGAAAAAAAATCTTCAATTGTTGTGAATTCGAAGGGCGAAAGCCCATAACTTTCGTCCATTTGCCCAGAAACGGGTATTGATAGGTAACTCTGATCTGGACTGCCTCAGGACCAGGTGTCTATAGGCATGTATATGAACTTAATCCAATCACTTAACCCCACTTCAATCTTAGAATCGCCTAAACTTGCTTTAATACCAATAAAATGTAACACCCTTATCGCTTCCATACATTACATCCATTACATTGCTTAGACTATTATCATGATTGCTTAATTACTGTCTAATCAATACTTATGACAAGTGCGGTAATTTTTTTTTCTACTTATTCTTTCGTCTATCCTTTAAAACTTTCATGTCACTAATGGGTCATAATTCAGTCTAGTCTAATAATCACAATTATCATATCACATCATTTAATTACAATTCGTTGCATTTATTATATCTACAATACATATTACATAATAAATCTTAAACTGTTACATATACATGGTAGCAATAATATACATACTATTATTAACTTCAATCTAGAGGTCCGATTTGATCTCGAAGCTAGTAGTATGCCTGCTCCTCAGACATCTCACTCCGAACCTACACGCAGTCAAATAAACTACATGCTGAGCATTAAATATGCTTAGTGGTGATTACGAATCTAAGGATTTGCAATTTTTGCTTAGACATACAGATACATACACACACACATGCACATTACTTAGTCCTTACTTTTAGACTAAACATTGTCATATTACTATCTAGTCCCTTAGTTTGCATAAATTTTAATTTACCTTTGACTTATTACTCTTGTATTTCTTACTTTAACACTTTTCACTTATCTTATCAACTAATTTCTCTTCTTCTTATCGGCATTTCAACCTCAATTCTTATATCTAATCATTTTATTCCTTTACTTTTAAAATCTCTACAATTATACCTTTCAATTCTATGATACATTTACTTTAATGCACTCAATTCATTCACTTCGTTTATTTAAATCACTCATTTGAACCTCAATCAATTTCATTCTACACTAAATTCTTTGATCTAACCTTATCATGTACAATTCACCATTTAATTCCTAACTGATTCAATCTTTACCAAATCACTCTTTTCATTCACTAATTTATCATTTAGTCCTCAACTTTCATGTCTATTTTACATAGTAGTTCCTCTTAGGTTTTTACATTACAATTAGTTCAATTAATTATTCATTTAGTTATTTTCATTCATTTGTCCTAACATTTAACTTAATTACTTCTTTTTACATCTTATTTATGATTTTGCCCTTTCACTAGTCATTTAATTACTATTGTGGCACTGATTCATTTGTTTCACTTAATTAGACACTATTAATATTTCACTTTTCGTTTTGTTCTATTAGGTACCATCAATATGGTAAAATTTTGCTTTGGTCCCTAATCTTTCAATTAATTACGAATTTTCAACTTTTATATCCTAATTACACTTTTGCCACTAGTTCATTTCTCTTTTCATCTTAAATCGTTATTTGGCTTTCAAATTACATATTAGTCCTTATTTTAGCATTTTCATGTTAAATTACATTTCAATCCTTAAACTTTACATTCTTTACGTAAAGGTCATTTCAATTTCATTTTTCACTTACATGTGACTTTTAACTTCCTTTTACACTTAATTACTCTTTTGCCCCCTAAACTTCAATCAAATTACAACTTTACCCTTCTTTTATCATTTAATTACAATTTTGCCATTTATTAACTCTACTTCCACTTTTATTCACTGCTTAACTTATAATTTACCAGTTAGTCCTTTAACTAATTATTTTCATTGTAAATTATGTTTTAGTCCTTAAGCATTTATTTTCTTTCATATGAGTCCTTTTTCACTCGATTTGTCATTTTCATTTCACTTTTTACATTTTCAAGTCACATTACTATTATTAACCGTTTAGTTCATTATTTGGGTACATTAGCTTTTTCACCTTAAACTATTAATTTAAGTCCTTTTTCCTTTTAAATTCTCATTTTCGTTTTACTTTTCATGCTTTCATATCACTTTAACATTATATTATGCCCCTAGTATAATCTTGGCAGAAAATCTGTAGACTGGATATATGGGACCTAGACCACACAGGCCCACTAGACTACATTGGGGAATGATCCCGAAGGACCACTCCAACACTATCACTAAACATTGAACATAGAACATATATATGCACTACGGGAGACCATCGCGAATCTGCCATAGTAAAGCAAGTCGTCATCACTTGCACCGCGGTATGGGTGTCCCTATGGCTACCGAAACATATCCTGAACTAGATTTAGACCGCCAGACATTACTAAGGGCAGTTCTTTTCAAAAGACTTTCAAATCCGCTATTCATGTTTACACTTCCATTTACATTTACATTTCATTTCCATTTAATTCCACTAATTTCACAACATTTTCATCAATGTTGCACATTCATATTATATACTTATTTTACATAATAAGTTTGCTTTAGTCATTTAAGCGGCTATGAAATTATTTCAAAGCCACGTTCATTCTTTTCTAATCATTTATGCTTCAATTATTCACTTAATAAAAAACAATTTCAATATATGTATAATTACAATCATTTCAATATTTAGCATTATTTCCCACTATGGATATAATGGGGAACTAATCTCAAAATATTCAATTAAATTCTTATAATTTCAATTAAATGCATATACTTTCAAATTATATACATATTCATTTTATGGCTTAAATATCATTAAATATACTAATTACATCTTTGATTCATTGAGTCGGTCATTTGGATTTCATGTAATTCTTTTCATTAAACTTTCTTTTTCACTTCTAATTCATTCATTCATCTAATTTATCACTCACATATCACATATATCATATTACCTACCATATTTTCTTCATTACACCATTCGGCTACCTTAGACATTTTATTCTATCATTTTATTTTTCAATCATTCATTGCTTATTCCACTAATTTAAGTCTCAATTTACATGTATATACCTTTCGTTCACACATATTGTAACACCCCCATCGTCGCCCCCGTTGGAAGGACGCTGACGGGCGCGCTACCCGACGCTCACTCGCACAGATATACACAAGCATAATGCAGAAGCATACATTCATACATAACATACATACGAAAATACGGGTTAACTAAAAACTTACCTTGCGGGCACAAACTGATCATGCAATAACTCACACACACGCAGGCATTAAGCGAAAACAAAAAGCGAATAATAATACAAAGGAATAACTAATAAATATAATAACGTTTACATATCCCAATATAATCTCCAGATCATTACATAATTAATTACAAATACAATAATACAGAAATACAATAGCTAAAATATAGAAGCTGAACAAAAATACAAAACTTCTAACTCCTATGTGGCCGACCTTGCAGATGCACGACTAGAACAGAACCAAACCTGCCACCTACACGGGAAGAGAACCCGTGCTAAGCGATAAATGCCTAGTGGGGGAAACACACAAGCAATTATGGACGACCATTCACAATGGTCGTCAAGGCATAACACATTAACAAAGGCAAAAACGGACATTCATAATGCACATATAATCAGGCTTGCATAAAAAGGCATTTCGTCACCAACTCACATTCATATTCATATACTTATGTCGAAATTAAGCCGAAGCAGACAAAACACCATACACGATACAAGTATCATCATGCCGAACTACATACAATTTCACATGCATATACTTACCAGGGTATCGGACATCAGCACCTTACCATTCATAGTGGCATGACATTTAAACGTGCAATTATCATGCCCAAATACTCATACATTAACTAAAAACCCATTCACATGTTATAAGATTACCATGCTATACTGCACACAATTATTATACCAAGAACACGAGCTAATTAAACCTACTTTCTGTCATGTCATACTACCCACACTAGCCGAACCCAAGGAAATATGTCAAAACACCACACTTCCATTGCAAGACTCTTTCACATATAATATCATGCCAAACTCATAGACACATGACAACACGCCGAAGATACTACAACAGTAGAGACCAAAGGAACATATAGCAAAATATTACATTCAGAGCATACACAAGCTCAAGATCAGATTCTTAAACACTTTAACTTACCTCATCATCATCCATTAATGCACATATACTTACCGAAGCCGACCCACATACATTGTACCTCAGATAATACATATGTAATCATTCAATAGTCCAGATTGCCTTATCATGCATACTAATTTACATGCTACCATAATAATTAACAGTACAGAATCACACTCATATTCATACTAATTAACCATATCAGTTCATAATTTAAGCTCACATTCGTATACATATTATTTCGTATGCTTATAGCCTAACTAGTCGGATTCACGTTCTAATAATAATAACATGATAACATATACTCATGGCATTTGAAAGATTATGGTCACAGTTATGCACGTTTTAATTCCAGTACTTATATCTATAACTGATAGCATACAAATACATTCACCATAAGATATACATATATGTATACAGATAAATATGCTCAAATCACCTGTTAAGTCACATTCAACCCATTCAGAGTTTTATAATCACATTTGATTACATAACTGATTCACATGTCTAGAATTATGCTCATTCGAATATTACAATCTCCTGTTCATATCAGACAAAACAAATAGAATACCTGCTGACTCAAAATAGTGGATAACGAATATGCAGACAGTACTTTACGGGTACGAGCCGATACGGACAGTACTTTACGGGTACGACCCTAGAAAACGAATTTTTACTTTTTCCTTTTTAACTTTCACAAAACATTTACAAATGGGATCTTAAACAAGATCCTATCACATAAGGGTTCGCGAGGAACCAAACAGGGACCGGATCGGGGTCCAAACATTCAAAGGGCGCTGCAGCTAAGAGACTCTATTAGGCATGCCTAACTATCCACTAGACTGACTTTCGCAGGTCATACATAAGCGACAGCACGTTTCAAGTCACATGTCAAAGTTCATCATGCACAATATCGAGTATCATAGGCATATAAATAAGGTCACACTATCCACGTGCATCATCCAAATCATGTGTCGATTAATAAAATATATATATATATATATCTATATATATATATATATATATATATATATACACACACACAAGTATATTATCATGCATAATCCGGAGTCAAAAAGACAAACACATATGTTCATAATATCAATCATACCTCATACAATTCATATTATGAAGCATGCAATATAATTCAATCAACACACTTTAGCACTATTCAATATCCTAAAACATATCAGCATTAAATGCGGGACCATATTATGCCAATACTTCACAATGCATAATCTTAATCATGGAGTGATACAAAATACTCTTCATTTGAAGAGATCAAGGTATTACTCATATAAAGGCATATAAAAGCATGGCATGAATCATACCGTAGTGTAAAGTCCATTCAGAAGAAATATGAAATTCATTTTTGAGTTAGAACCGGGAAATTTCAGAAAAGTAAGCCGAACGGTGTGACCAACGAGGTTGGCCAGTCACGAGTCGTGACTGGCATCACAACTCGTGACTGGCCTCCTCCACAAGGCAGGTCACGAGACGTGACTGGGAGTCACGCCTCGTGACTGGCTTCTTCTTTTTTGCTGGTCATGGGTGGTCACTTGGAGTCATCACCCGTGACTGCTTTATCTGGCCGGTCACGAGTCATGACTGAGAGTCACGCCTCGTGACTGGCCTCCGCTTGGCCGATCACGAGTTGTGACTGGCAGTCACCACTCGTGACTGGCCTCTCTGGCTGGTCACGAGTCGTGACTTGGAGTCATGCCTCGTGACTGGTCTCTCTCTTGGCTAGTCACAGGACAAACACAATCTTGAAATGGAAAATTCAACAATAACGCGATTTTCCATTTCCAGAATTTCCCAGAACACTGAAATCAATTTCAAATTTGAATCAAAACCACACCAATCTATTCTTACCTTCCAGAAGATGTCACATACAGTATAAACAATCATAAATGTAACTCCATTCAGAAATTAAACAACCAAATCAAGGATAAATGCATTTAAGTTTCTCAAGAACATAAACCCTAAATTATAGTAAACTCAAATCAAGCACAATCCACAAACAAAAATCCCAAACCTAAAATCTTTAGCTTCAAACCCACACTTCAAACTTCAATCCTCCATCATCTCCTTGCCCTTAGGCTTCCTCTTGTAATCCAAAGCTTGCACAATCCAAACCCCTAAATTACTCATCCAAAAACCCTAACTCAAAATAGCAAAACCAGGAGAAGAGGAAGAAGAAAAACATGCAGGAAACCCTAACCCAACTTACCTCTTCAAGAAATCTTCAAGCTCTACCAAGACACCAATTCACGCACAGTCAAGGAAGGGAGAACAAGAAAAGGGAAACGAAAAGAAAGAAGAGCAAGGAAGAGGAGAGGAGAGAGCAGAACGTGATCTGCTCCTCCCTCTCATTCTTTTTCTTTTTCTTCTTTTCCCACTAATTGTCCACCTGCCAAGACACATGGCAGCCTCCTATTGGCTCCAACCAAAATATCTTGCTTTATTACTCTATAATCCTTTGACAAATTTGCACTTACTCACTTGCATAATTATTTCTTCACAAACTTTAATTAACTTTACAATTAGGTCCTTATAATCCAAATTCCACATGCATAAATTACCGAAATATCCATCTCTTATCTGACTTCACTTGCCAAATCCGACTAGGCCCGATGTGACAACTCTTCCCTCCTAAAAGAAATTCGACCCCGAAATTCGCTTATACCGGAAAGAGTTCCCAACACTACACCCCAAGGTCTCATCAAACTCATGCACTACGACTTTCAAACTACTCACTTGCTTACACCTATCGCCGTCGCTATACCCTTACATCACTTTCTTATATTCCAATCAAACACATTCAGCAAAAAATAACCCTTACTCAACTGCACATCAGAAATCAAAGCACAACACTTTCACATATAAACCATTTAACTTTCACGGCTAGTTATACAAATCCTTTACTACATCAAAGATTTCCGTCGCACATGTTGTTTCCCTTAACAATACTTCTGTTAAACTCCGAAATCATCTTACATTCACCTATATAAGATTTTAAGATACTCCCTGTACACTTTGTCAGCTTTCCCTCAATCAAAACGCATATGCCAATTCTTCTCATGTATGGTCAAAGGGATGATGATGCAATGAGAATGCGATGGCTCATGTATGCAGAGTGATGCAGAAGAGATGCAATTGATGCTATAATGATGCACTTTGTCCCATCCCCATGATTCAATATGCTTTCATTCAAATACTTGCTAGGGAGATAGCTGACAAGTATACAGAGTATTTACCAAAACCCTACAGAATCCAAATATCCTTCGATCTAAAAATACCAAAACAAACTTTACTCGAACATATCAAAACAACTTACCGCAAGGCTCTGCAAACTCTGTCACTTCACTGCAGTGTGCAACAAACCCAATGGCACACGGGTGGCTCTAAGCAATTCCTCCATATCCTTTCTATCTTGCCAAATTAGATTTTCACTCATCTCGGGGTAGTCAACCTACCCCAAAAATCCGTATCAACCCATGCACTAACGTCCTATCATCGGGAGCAGGACCAGAATCTTTGACCAAAGGATACTCAGAAACACTCTGATCGGCACTAACTGAGTTCACACTTTCCGTTGTCTCGCCCACAATCTCACTAGGATCAGACTCCATCTAACCATGACACAAGACACGACACATCTGCATTAGTCCACGACACAAACCGACTCACATGCAAAGACACGACACATAACGAACAACACACCCAGAATCATCAAACCTGGGCTCTGATACCACTAATTGTAACACCCCCATCGTCGCCCCCATTGGAAAAACGCCGACGGGCGCGCTACCCGACGCTCACTCGCACTGATATACACATGCACAATGCGGAAGCATACATTCATACATAACATACATACGAAAATACGGGTTAACTAAAAACTTACATTGCGAGCACAAACTGATCATGCAATAACTCACACACACGCAGGCATTAAGCGGAAGCAAAAAGCGAATAATAATACAAAGGAATAACTAATAAATATAATAACGTTTACATATCCCAATATAATCTCCAGATCATTACATAATTAATTACAAATACAATAATACATAAATACAATTGCTGAAATACAGAAGCTGAACAAAAATACAAAACTTCTAACTCCTATGTGGCCGACCTTGCAGATGCACGACTAGAACAGAACCAAACCTGCCACCTGCACGGGAAGAGAACCCGTGCTAAGCGATAAACGCCTAGTGGAGAAAACACACAAGCAATTATGGATGACCATTCACAATGGTCATCAAGGCATAACACATTCACAAAGGCAAAAACGGACATTCATAACACACATATAATCAGGCTTGCATAGAAAGGCATTACGTCACCAAGTCACATTCATATTCATATACTTATGTCGAAATTAAGCCGAAGCAGACAAAACACCATACACGATACAAGTATCATCATGCCGAACTACATACAATTTCACATGCATATACTTACCAGGGTATCGGACATCAGCACCTTACCATTCATAGTGGCATGACATTTAAACGTGCAATTATCATGCCCAAATACTCATACATTAACTAAAAACCCATTCACATGTT
Organism: Excoecaria cochinchinensis; assembly: GCA_947683425.1. NCBI lineage: Eukaryota > Viridiplantae > Streptophyta > Magnoliopsida > Malpighiales > Euphorbiaceae > Excoecaria > Excoecaria cochinchinensis. Next base: position 1,278,677 of record CANTUQ010000192.1, read on the forward strand.
ATAAGATTACAATGCTATACTGCACACAATTATTATACCAAGAACATGAGCTAATTAAACCTACTTTCTGTCTTGTCATACTACCCACACTAGCCGAACCCAAGGAAATACGTCAAAACACCACACTTCCATTGCAAGACTCTTTCACATATAATATCATGCCAAACTCATAGACACATGGCAACACGCCGAAGATACTACAACAGTAGAGACCAAAGGAACATATAGCAAAATATTACATTCAGAGCATACACAAGCTCAAGATCAGATTCTTAAACACTTTAACTTACCTCATCATCATCCATTAATGCACATATACTTACCGAAGCCGACCCACATACATTATACCTCAGATAATACATATGTAATCATTCAATAGTCCAGATTGCCTTATCATGCATACTAATTTACATGCTACCATAATAATTAACAGTACAGAATCACACTCATATTCATACTAATTAACCATATCAATTCGTAATTTAAGCTCACATTCGTATACATATTATTTCGTATGCTTATAGCCTAACTAGTCGGATTCACGTTCTAATAATAATAACATGATAACATATACTCATGGCATTTGAAAGATTATGGTCACAGTTATGCATGTTTTAATTCCAGTACTTATATCTATAACTGATAGCATACAAATACATTCACCATATGATATACATATATGTATACAGATAAATATGCTCAAATCACCTGTTAAGTCACATTCAACCCATTCAGAGTTTCATAATCACATTTGATTACATAACTGATTCACATGTCCAGAATTATGCTCATTCGAATATTACAATCTCCTGTTCATATCAGACAAAACAAATAGAATACCTGCAGACTCAAAATAGTGGATAACGAATATACAGACAGTACTTGACGGGTACGAGCCGATACGGACAGTACTTTACGGGTACGAGCTGAGAAAACCAATTTTTACTTTTTCCTTTTTAACTTTCACAAAACATTTACAAAGGGGATCTTAAACAAGATCCTATCACATAAGGGTTCGCGAGGAACCAAACAGGGACCTGATCGGGGTCCAAACATTCAAAGGGCGCTGCAGCTAAGAGACTCTATTAGGCATGCCTAACTATCCACAAGACTGACTTTCGCAGGTCATACATAAGCGACAGCACGTTTCAAGTCACATGTCAAAGTTCATCATGCACAATATCGAGTATCATAGGCATATAAATAAGGTCACACTATCCATGTGCATCATCCAAATCTTGTGTCGATTAATAAAATGTATATATATCTATATATATATATATATATATATATATATACACACACACAAGTATATTATCATGCATAATCCGGAGTCAAAAAGACAAACACATATGTTCATAATATCAATCATACCTCATACAATTCATATTATGAAGCATGCAATATAATTAAATAAACACACTTTAGCACTATTCAATATCCTAAAACATATCAGCATTAATTGCGGGACCATATTATGCCAATACTTCACAATGCATAATCTTAATCATGGAGTGATACAAAATACACTTCATTTGAAGAGATCAAGGTATTACTCATATAAAGGCATATAAAAGCATGGCATGAATTATACAGTAGTGTAAAGTCCATTCGGAAGAAATATGAAATTCATTTTTGACTTAGAACCGGAAAATTTCAGAAAAGTAGGCTGAACGGTGTGACCAACGAGGTTGGCCGGTCACGAGTCGTGACTGGCATCAGAACTCGTGACTGGCCTCCTCCACAAGGCTGGTCAGGAGACGTGACTGGGAGTCACGCCTCGTGACTGGCTTCTGGTCATTTGCTGGTCACGAGTCGTAACTGGATTTCACGTCTCGTGACTGGCTTCTTTCCTCAGCTGGTCACGGGTCGTGACTTGCCCTCTCTTCCTGGCTGGTCACGAGACGTGACTGGGAGTCATACCTCGTGACTGCCTTCTTCTTTTTGGCTGGTCACGGGTAGTGACTTGGAGTCATCACCCGTGACTGCCTTCTCTGGCCGGTCACGAGTCGTGACTGAGAGTCATGCCTCGTGACTGACCTCCGCTTGGCCGGTCACGAGTTGTGACTGGCAGTCACCACTCGTGACTGGCCTTTCTGGCTGGTCACGAGTCGTGACTTGGAGTCACGCCTCGTGACTGGTCTCTCTCTTAGCTAGTCACGGGACAAACACAATCTGGAAATGGAAAATTCAACAGTAACGCGATTTTACATTTCCAGAATTTCCCAGAACACAGAAATCAATTTCAAAATTGAATCAAAACCACACCAATCTATTCTTACCTTCCAGAATATGTCACATACAGCATAAACAATCATAAATGTAACTCCATTCAGAAATTAAACAACCAAATCAAGGATAAATGCATTTAAGTTTCTCAAGAACATAAACCCTAAATTACAGTAAACTCAAATCAAGCACAATCCACAAATAAAAATCCCAAACCTGAAATCTTTAGCTTCAAACCCACACTTTAAACTTCAATCCTCCATCATCTCCTTGCCCTTAAGCTTCCTCTTGTAATCCAAAGCTTGCACAAACCAAACCCCCAAATTACTCATCCAAAAACCCTAACTCAAAATAGCAAAACCAGGAGAAGAGGAAGAAGAAAAACATGCAGGAAACCCTAACCCAACTTACCTCTTCAAGAAATCTTCAAGCTCTACCAAGACACCAATTCACGCACAGTCAAGGAAGGGAGAACAAGAAAAGGGAAACGAAAAGAAAGAAGAGCAAGGAAGAGGAGAGGAGAGAGCAGAACGTGATCTGCTCCTCCCTCTCATTCTTTTTCTTTTTCTTCTTTTCCCACTAATTGTCCAACTGCCAAGACACATGGCAGCCTCCTATTGGCTCCAACCAAAATATCTTGCTTTATTACTCTATAAACCTTTGACAAATTTGCACTTACTCACTTGCATAATTATTTCTTCACAAACTTTAATTAACTTTACAATTAGGTCCTTATTATCCAAATTCCACATGCACAAATTACCGAAATATCCATCTCTTATCCGACTTAATTTGCCAAATCCGACTAGACCCGATTTGGGGTGTGACACATATTGTAGCGCCCCACTTTCTGATTCAATTACTGTTCATTTTAATCCGGTTAACCTAAATGAACTATTCAGGTTATTAAATAGAAAATTAATTAAAACTGGTAAATTTTTTTTTTAATAGTACCGTATGTATGAATAGTACTGTTTGAATAGTACTATATGAATAGTCAACTTACTTAAGTCTATTAATAATTATTTAATTAATCAATAAACTTAAAAATTACTATTTTAATTCGTTATCAATTTTGCCAATTGACCTATAACTGTCTAAGTTACTATTCATTTGGTCAGTTTTATTTTAAGTTGAAAACCTACATTTTACTTTACCAATTGTATTAACTTAATTTCTACCAATTATTATGCAGGCCAAACGCCCATAAACTAATGACAGTTTTAATAATCTATTACAGACCAAAACCCAAAACAATACTATAAGTCATATACATGCCAAAATCTTAACATACTTAACTATTCCAAAATATTATTCTTCGATACCACTTCCAAAAGGTGAGGTATGTACTGCTCCAAAATCCTATGGAGTACCTACACGCAGTCAAATAAAACTATGTACTGAGCATTAAATATGCCCAGTGCTGATTGCAATTTCAGAAATTTTCACTTTAACTAATTTCACATGCATGAATAATATTCAATAAATAATAACATCTAAATATTTATAATTAAACTTATTCAATGTAATTACCAATTATTCATGCAATATTATATTTAATTATCTTTAAATCATATAATTAGGGCAATTACACAATTAACACATAATTGATCTTAATTACCATTTTATCCTTAATTTATGGTACTATTTCAATTATACCCTTAAACTTTTTCAAAATGATGAAAATACCCTTAGTTCAGTTATACTTCACCAAAATTACATTTATGCCATTAGTTCATTTTAATTTCACTAATATTACCATTTTGCCACTAGTTCATTTTAAATTCAATAATATTACCATTATGCCACTAGTTTAATTATTTTCACTAATATTACAATTTTGACATTAATTTACATGCCAATTTGCGGTTTTACCCTCCAATTACCATTTTTATGCCAAATTACATATTTACCCCTAAAAAGTGGCAAATTTTCATATTTAACCATTTATTTACATTTTTACCCTTATTAATCATCCTTAACACACATATGCATAAAATTACCATTTTGCCCTCAAACTTTTTATATAATTCCATTTATGCCCTTTTTCCATATAATTATTATTTTAATCATATTTTAACCATTTTAATCTCATTTTTACCATTATGCCCCTGTAACACACTGGCATACTCTATATACAGCATAAACGAGATGTGAACTTTAGAAGTTCACAGAAATACCAGAGGAGTCCTATAGGACCACCACTGTCTTTAAATAAAGTACATTACAATTCAAATATTCAGATATAGAGAGGTAGGACCATCATTAGCCTACTATATAAGTGAGACGCTGTGCTCACATCCACGGTTTTATGTCCCTATGGCATGCCAACATGACTACCAGAAAACTACATAGGGCAATATTATTTTATTTTTCACATTATTACTGTGACATGCTTATATTTCATGGTATATCATCATAATATCTTATTCTTTTTCATACCATTTCATCACTTCACATGTGATTATCATCATTACATCATCACATGCCATGTAAACTCATTAATTCATCATGGCACACATGCACACATACATACATGCATACAACCCACATACCAATTTATTTACATTAATTCTTTTCATCAATTTTATCATTTATTTAGGCCAATTTCATGATGTATAACATCACCATACCATCAATTACCATGAAAACACATTAAAATCATGACTTTACACATGACATACATTCGGCCATACATGCATAACATGCCTCATGATGTTTTCACATGCTCTAACACATACCATACATTAATTCACATGCCAATTACCATAGATCCATTATAAATATACATAAAATATCATAAAATCACATGAAATTCACATGATTACCATTCGGCCAAAGAAGGAATTTTTCACACAAAATTTATTTCTTCATTTTAATCATCCATACCATCATTTTTAACATCCGTAAGCATGAATATCAAGTTATTTTCAATTAAACATACATAAATCACATACTTTATTCACAAACATAACCTAAATCCATACTTTTATCATGGAATTAAATAGAATTTGAAATCACAAACCTCCAATCCTTGTAATATACTTCTCAATGATCCTTTTTCTTGCCCTTAGCTTACTTAGAGGTTCCTTCACCTAGTGGACATAATTATGTCCAAACACAAAAATTAAGACTTCATCAAAATCAAGCTTCCTTTCAAAAATCAAACTTCATAAAATATTACTCAGATCCTAAAGTACCCTTAAGAACATTAAAAATAAATTAAAAACACTTAAATCTCTGACCTAAATTTTACACCCAAACTTCAAGTCTAGATTTCACCCACTTTTACTCCTTCAAATGAAATTTTGAGACCGCCAATGGGTTTTAGATGAGCTTAATTATGTTAGAGAGGTTTGATTTTGAGGTGAGATGAAGAAAAAATGAAAGAAAAATGGTGGAGGAGAGGGAGAGAAGCATTCGGCCAAAGGATAGGAAGAAGAATGCTGAACTAAAATGGAATCAAAGGGGATTTCTATATTTTTAAGTGCTTTTATATGGGTCCAATTTGACCGAACCAGGTCTAACCAAAGTGGTTGAGCCGATTTGGTTCGATTTTCAGTTTTCGGGTCATTTTCCACAATTTGGCGTAATTGAAGGTTCCTGAATACATTTTCACTCCCAACTATTTCCATTATTCTTATAATATTCAAATTAGTCTCCCTGCAAAATTTTAGCTCAATCAGAGTCTGTTTGGGGTCCGGTTCACTTAAACCGGTCCAATTTGGTTCAGTTCGATTTTGCCGTAAAATAAAATTCTAATACTGCCAAAAATTTATAAAAATCATTTTCAACATTTAATCTTCCTACAACAGACCCTTTTATCCACTCTAACAATTTAAAAAATTTCGGTCAAAGTTCAGTCAAACTTTGGTTCAACCGAACTGAACTAGAGGAAACTTCAGACTAACTTTCGGGAGCCTAAATGACCTCATTTTTACACCAGATTATACCATTTTCCTCCATTTAACATCCTCTTTCTAATGGTGAAATAAAATATTTTTGGGTACTATTCACCCTGAAATCACTATTCATGGGAACCAGTCAATGATAATGTTACTATTCATGCGTTCTAGTCAATGATGATATTACTAATCATGGGACCTAGTTAATGATGACATTACTGTTCATGGGGTCCGCCTTCACTTTTCATGGGCCCCACCTGGGTACACTTTTACTATTCATGAGCCCCACTTTGGCTCACTTTTACTATTCATGGGCCCCACCTGGGCCCACTTCTACTATTAAGTGGGGTAAATTTTTTTATTTACTGTTTTGGCAATTTTAGACTCGTTTGACCTCCGATTGACCTGAAATTTGCGCTTATGGACTCGTATTGACGAGATCTATCCAATGGTCCAATAAAATATTTTTTGATTTCGGGAAGTACTATTCACCCCGAAAGCACTATTCACTCTTGAAAAAATACTATTTACGACAAACCCAGTATTGGGGCTGTTTCAATCTCCCCTATCAATTAAAAATTTCGTCCTCAAAATTTTCCTGAATTGAAAAGCTGGGGATACTGTTGTCTCATAGTCTCTTCTGGTTCCCACGTCTCTTCTTCAACATTGTGGTGATTCTAGACAATCTTCACTAGTGGAATCTATTTGTTTCTGAGCTGCTTCACTTCTCTAGCCAGGATCTTCATTGGATACTCCTCATAAGTCATGTCTGGCTGAACTCAAATTTCTTCAAGCATGATGACATGGCTGGGGTCTGAACGGTACATTCGGAGCATAGAGACGTGGAAGACGTCATGAATCTTCTCCAACCTGCTAAATAATTTCATAAGGGCCAATGAATCTTGGACTCAGCTTGCCTTTCTTTCCAAATCTCAGGATCTTCTTGCATGGAGAAGCTTTTATAAATACTTTATCTCCCACTTGAAACTCTATATCTTTCCTCTTCAAATCTGCATAGGACTTCTGTCAATCCATGGCTTCTTTCAGTCTTTCTTTAATCACTCAAACCTTTTCTTCAGTTTCTCGAATCAGATCTGACCCCACAAACTTGTTCTCACTAAGCTCTATCCAACAAAGAGGAGTTCTACGCTTTCTAGCATACAAAGCTTCATAAGGAGCCATCTTGATACTAGTGTAACACCCCAATCGAGACGCCACGTAACTTCCCCGATCGGAGAGCCACACACATCTCGATCAGAATGCCACGCCCGGATAAACACATAACATACATAAAAATAGTAGAAATAAAACTTGAAAGCAAAACGATCATTCATTCATAAACATAATCATATCATTAGAAACCGATCGGATATACAAAAATAATTACATCTTCCCAAAAATACAGAGCGGAAGCTGAACCAAAGAATATTACAAATGAGAGTTCATAACTACTGCAGAATCATATTACAAAATGCTAAGTCCTAACATCAGACTCTCTGTATTGGCTTGACTTGCGGCGACTCTCCTCGATAACTAATCACCTTCCGCACCTACACGGATGGAGCACCGTGCTAAGCGACATCGCTTAGTGGGAAAACAAATAATAAAGTGGATGGCCATTCACAACAGTCGCCAAAGAAAAACACATACAATATGGCAGATGCTGATATTCACACATACACATTTATATATATACATCAAAAACATAACTTGAGCTCATTCGTTCATTGAAGCTGACATAGATTCATAAGCGCATATTCACATCCTTTCGGAATTCACATTCGCATCAGTATAACAGAACATAGTAAAACATTACACAACACCTGCTCACTCACAATAGTGGATAATGAGTAAACACATAGGGCAACGCATAGGGGGATACCCACGGGTAAAATTGAAAAAGCAACTTCTTATATTTTGCATTCAAAACGCTTTCGCATAGGGGATCTTAAACAAGATCCAAACGCATAGAGGATCACGAGGACCCAAACGGGGACCTGATCAGGGTCCAAAACACATAAGGGCTGCAGTTTCAGAACTCTATTAGGCATGCCTAACTATCCGCTAGATTGACTATTGTAGGTCATGCATAATTTATTTCACGTTCCATCTCATAGCATAATTTATCATGGAGAAGTCATTATATCATACATATAAAAACAGGCTTACATTTCACGCAATATTAGTAACCCATACAGAACGGATAGGAAATTCTTTTTAGAAGGACAAGGCAGACTGAAGATCACTGTCGCGATCACAACAAGAGTCGCGTTCTCAACAGTGGCAAGAAGACCAAGCGCAAAGACAAATACTCAGCTCTCTGTCATGCTCCCGATCAGCTACTCACTTGGGGCTTTCGTTCAGAAATGCCTAGCTGCCATTCGGGCATGCAACGGAGTGCTCGTTTTACTGCCGATCGGTAGATAGCAGATCGGATAGAACTGCTTATCTCTCGTTCCGCACCAGAGCGCTCGATCCGGACTTGGAATCACCAATCCCCGTTACGCTTGTGCCAATCAGCCCACTCATAGCAGAGTTACGTTCCAAGTCTGCAGAAATTCTGCAGGACACTTTGAAACCCAGAATCATGCCCAGAATCCAACCAAAACTAGCTTACCTCGGAGCGAGCATTCTCATCGTATTAAGCATCACAACACAACTTTAGTCCACCAAATCTCATAGCATATACTCACATAAACCTCATTAATAGCAAATTCCCAGAAAATCAACCAAAGACACAAAACTAAGAGAAATGCATCCGAAACACATAAATTCCCAAACCTACAAAAAATCCTATGCTCCTAGTTGCAATCTCCACTCTTGCTAGCCTTCTCTTTCCCTTTGGGATCATGAGGAGGCTCTTCTAAACTAGGAAACCTAGATATCACACAAATGCAAACCTTAGATCAAGAACACACATCTAACAAAATTGAGAGAAAAGAAGAAGAATAAGAGAAATCCCAACATATCTTACCGAAACAACTCTTGAGCTGATCAATTTCCACTAAAAGCTCGACCAAAGGAAGAGATCACAAGATGGAACAAGGAGAAAGAAGAAATGAAGGAGAAGGAGGTGGCGGCGAAGAAAAGAGAACAGAAGAGTTAGGGCAAATGCTACTCTTCTTTTCCCTTCCCTTGCCTTTATATACCCCTTTCTAACCCTTGCCACTTGTCCTCTTGTGATTTAGTGGAACATGACCACTCACACCCACACATAAGACTACCACCTTAGCCCATAACTCATGCAATATGTCCCAAACTGAGACATCACATGCCAAAACACTCACAAACACACAGACAGACGCGGCTCAAACTACTAGGGAGAAAACGGGGTGTGACAACTACTCTGATAACTGTTGTTATAAGCGAATTCTGGTAAAGGCAAGTACCTCTCCCATCAGTTACCAAACTCAAGTATACAACATCTCAACATATCTTCTAGAATCTGAATTACACGTTCAGATTGACCATCAATCTGAGGATGGAAAGCTGTGCTGAAATGTAATCTAGTTCCCAAAGCTTCCTGAAGTCTCTTCCAAAACTGAGAAGTGAATCTCAGATCACGATCTGAAATGATGGATGAAGGAACTCCATGAAGTCTTATAATCTCACTAATGTACAACTCTGCCAGCTTGGATAATGAATAATCCATTCTGATAGGTAGGAAATGAGCTGATTTAGTGAGTCGATCAATAATCACACAAACTGCATCATGTTTCTTTCTGGTGAGAGGAAATCCTGACACAAAATCCATGGTACCCTATCCGATTTCCATTCAGGAATGAGAATAAGCTGAAGCAAACTTGAAGGAACTTGATGTTCTGCCTTGAGTTGCTGATAAATCAGACACTTACCCATAAATTCTGTCACATCACGTTTCATACCTAGCCACCAATAGAGCAATTTCAAATCCTGATTCATCTTGTTACAACCAGGATGCATGGCGAAGCTGCTGTGATGAGCTTCTGACAGGATGTTCTTTCTCAATTCAGCTTGATCAGGAACGCACAATCTCTGTTTATATTATAACCCACCATCTGAACCTAATGTGTAATCACTGACATGGCCATCGTTCACCTGTGCTATAATGGTGGACAACCGATCATCTTGCTTCTGAGCATCTTTCACTTGCTGGAGAAAATCTAGCTTAACTTGCATTTCTGCAATCAAAGCTCCATCATCTGACAAATCAAGGCCAACATTCATAGCCCGTAGAGAAGCCATGAATTTCCTACTGAGAGCATCAGCTACAATATTAGCTTTACCAGGATGATAGTCAATGAAGCACTCAAAGTCTTTGATCAACTCAAGCCAACGTCTCTGTCTCAAGTTAAGCTCCTTCCGAGTAAGCAAATACTTCATACTCTTGTGATCAGTGTAGATGTAGCATCTCTCACCATAGAGATAATGTCTCCAAATCTTCAATGCAAATACAATTGCTGCCAACTCAAGATCATGAGTAGGGTAATTCTTCTCATGAGTCTTAAGCTGACGGGAGGCATAAGTAATCACCTTGCCTTCCTGCATCAATACACAGCCCAAGCTATTTCTGGAAGCATCACTAAAGACTACAAAGTCCTTATTAGATTCAGGTTGCACTAACACTGGAGCTTCAGTCAGCATGCAGTTAAGCTTCTCAAAGCTCTCCTGAAATTTATCTGACCACTCAATCTTGACAATCTTTTGTAATAACTTGGTTAAAGGAGTTGCAATTGAAGAGAAACCCTTAACAAATCTTTTATAGTAACCTGCCAATACTAGAAAACTCCTAACCTTGGTAACACTCCTGGGTGTCTTCCACTGAAGGATTGCTTTAATCTTTTTATGATCCACTTTAATACCATCTGTTGATACTACGTGACATAAAAATGATACCTCATTCAGCCAGAATTCACATTTATTGAATTTGGGGTAAAGCTGCTTATCTCTCAGAGTCTGTAGAACAATCCTCAAATGCTCATTATGCTCCTCTGAAGTATTCGAATACACCAAAATATCATCAATAAAAACAACCATAAACTGGTCCAAGTAAGGGTGGAAAACCCTATTCATTAGATCCATAAAAGCTGTAGGAGCATTTGTCAATCAAAAAGGCATAACCATGAACTTGTAATGACCATATCTGGTGCGAAAAGTTATCTTAGGCACATCTGACTCTTTAATCTTTAGCTGATGTTACTTAGATCTTAAATCAATCTTGGAAAACACACCCGCACCTTTCAATTGATCAAATAAATCATCAATGCGAGGCAGTGGATACTTATTGTTTATGGTAACTTTATTCAACTGTCTATAATCAATACATAGCTGAAGTGATCCATCCTTCTTTTCCACAAAGAGGACTGGTGCTCCCCAAGGTGAAATTATCACACCCCAAAATAGCCCTGGTCGGATTGTGCATGCTAAGTCGGGATCGGAAGGGTATTTCAGTAATTTGTACTTGAGAAATTAGGAGTGTTAAGGACCTAATTGAAAAGATAACTAAGTTTGTAAGGAAAGAATTATGTAAGTGAGTGAAGTGTTATTTGTCTAAGGACTTAAGAGCATTAATGGGTTGGAAAGTTTTAAGTGGAGTTTGGGGTCCAATTGAGAGCTGCCAAGTGGACTGTTAGGTAGGCATTGAAAGAAGAAAAGAAGAAAAGAAAGAGAGAGAGAGGGAATACAGATTGCTTTCCCGTCCCCTCCTCTCACGTTCCTTCTTCTTCTTCTCTTCTCCTTTCTCTGCTTTTTCCTTTCTTTCTCATTTGGCTTGGGTTGTGTTTGGCTTGGATTGTGCTTTGCTTGAAAAGGTAAGTTGGTTTAAGGTTTTCTACGTGCTCATGTTCTTCTTCATCTTCCTGGTTTTATCTTCAATTAGGGTTATGAAGAGTAATTGTGGGTTTCTTGTTTGTGCAAGTTTTGGATTGTAAGAAGAAGCAAAGTAAAGGCAAGGAAAGGATTGAGGACTGATCTTGAAGCTGATTTTGGATCTTTGATTCCAGGTTTGGGAGCTCTGTTTACTGCATTTGAAGTTCTTAGTGTTTTTGCCCTACTTCTCACTTAGGATGTATATGTGTTTGCATTTCTGGAATTTGGTATGTTTGGCATGTGTTTATGTGTCACACCCCACAAGTGGCTTATTTTGAAATTAGAATTTTAATTGGATTTAGTTATTTTTAATTGGATAATTAAGGGCAATTTGGTATTTTATATGAGGAAAAGAGGATTAAATTGCAAAGTAATAAAAGTATTTGATGGCAGATTTTATTTCAGGTGAGTAAAAAGAAATTGTAAGGACCTATTAGTACAATTGGAGGATTAATTAGTAAAATGGATTAAGTGAAGTGTGTAGCTGTGCATGTGTGCCAGGTGGTGAGCAGGGTGTGTGCACGTGGTGAGGGAAAGGAGAAAACTGAGAAGGTTTCGTTAGTTGGAAACAAACGACTGCAATTCTCTCTTTTCTGATTTTCTCTCTCACGTTAACCATCTATGTTCTCCATTTGCTGTGCTTTTCCTTTTTGCATGTGTGTTTTCCTGTTGAGGAATTGAAGTCTGAATGTGTTGGTAACTTCAGAAGGTAAGTGGCTATGGTTTCGGGTAGTTCTTCTTCTCATTTGAGTTTCTTTGAGATTCTATCTTTGGATTTTTTAGTGTGGTTTTACTTGTTTGCAAAGCTCCTGAGGATAAAAGGAAGGAGAAAGGAAAGGGCAAGGTTGTGGATTGAGCATACAGTGGACATTTTTGGACTTCATTTCCAGGTTTGGGAGTGTCTGTTATTTCTTGTTTGGATCCTGTTACTGTGTTGCTTTGAACATTGTTAATGTGTTTTTGATTATCGAAATGTATGAGGAATACAATGTGTATAAATGATTTCTGTAGAAAAGGATGTAAATGAGATGAACATACATGGTTTTGAGTGTGAAATTCTGGGTTGTTTGTGACTCTCTGTTTGTTACTGGAAATATATGATATTGTGAATTTGTGAGTGAAATTGCTGTGAATGTGCTCAGAAGACCTAAAGGTACGTATTTGAATGATTATTGCATGAAAAAGGGTTTTACACAAAATGGGGATTTGAGTTTTGATTGTACTCTGTTTTTACAATTATCTGGTTTTTCACGTTTTTCTGGGTTTGGATTTCTGGAAAATTGGAATTTTGGAGAAGATGAAGAATTGTGAGAAGGAGGTCACGAGACGTGACTGGTGGTCACGCCGTGACCCCCTTCTCGGTTGATGGTCACGAGGCGCGAAGCAGCTTCACGCCGTGACTCCTTCTTTGCTGAAGGTCACGTCGCGTGAAGCGGCATCACGCCGTGACTGTCGCCCTTCTTCCTGCGCGACTTCTCCCTCTCCTCTCACAGGCGTCACGCGACGTGACTGGTGGTCACGCCGTGACTATCTGCTGTTCTCGCTTGGCGCTCGCGTGAAGCCTGCGTCACGAGATCGTCTGGCGCTCGCGTGAAGCTGGAGTCACGGCGTGACTGGTGGTCACGACGTGACCAGCCTCTACCTATGCCCAGTTTCTTCTAAAGTAAAGTGTTAACTGATTTCATGGATTTTTGCATTACATGACAAATGTTTGGATTTAAAATTTGATTTGCATTTAATAATTGTATAATATTGGGTTTTAAATACATGATTAATAATTTATTTGACATGGATTAATTCAATGTGAGCTATATGTCTTTATTACCTTCAGTATTGATATTTATATGTTTATATGTTTCTGAAGTTGATTATTATACAAGTATACATGATTTATAAGCTAGTATTTAGTGAAATTCTCATGATTTGATATATGAATTATTGAGTTGTGTCATTTAAGCCTGTATAAGTCATAGTAGTGGATAAGTAAGCGCTTACTTAGGTCAGAGTGTGTGTGCAGCTGCTATATGATAAAAATGTTATATGCAGGTCCATTTGGATCCTTGTTTCGACCATGTTTGGTCTATATGGAAATAAAGCGAGACCTCGGTCTCTATATGAAAAATACATGTTTGAGACTCATGTCTCTATATGCTTGTGATACGGTGTTCTATCAGTATCCAATTGACCGTATCCACTTCTAGAGAGTATTTTAGACTAATCAGGCTATGAGTTAAATGTGATGCATATGAATTTTACATAATGTTATTTTATGCACCTTGTGTTGTATACTTGGAAAGATGGAAATTATGAATTGATTACTTAATTATTTGTATAGTATAAATATTGTATATGCATATTGTGCTTTTGTTTTGTTCCTCCCCACTAAGCGTTATCGCTTAGCACGGGCTTCTTTTCCCGTGCAGGTGGCGAGTTCGGGTCAGAGTCGGATATCTGCAGGTCGGCCACTAGGAGTCTTTTTGGATGAAGTTGTTATATTTTTGAAGTCTTCCGCTGTGTTATTTTGTATATGGCTTGTAATTAGCAAAATGAATCTTTTGTAAAGGAACAAGTATTCTTTTTGTATATGTATTCGCATACGAGCCTTTTTGTATAAACGATATAAATATGACATATGTATAAGGACTTGATAAATATATGTTACAGGAATTTTCTGATCAAATGATTAAAAGTTCCTTTAAATCTCATTTGGTTTTCTTTTGTTTATTTATACATGTGTAAATGTATATGTTTATATGTGTTTGCCCGCGTGGCACTCCGGTATCCTTCCAACGGGGATGGCGGGGTGTTACAGCTTGGTATCAGAGCCCAGGTTTGGTGGTTCTGGGTTATGTTGTGATTGTTTGAGTGTAGAGTCGAGTCTATACATGAGAGTCAGTTTTGTTTAGTGGCCTAATGCAGATGTCTTGTGTTTTGTAGTGTTTATATGGAGTCGGATCCAAGTGAGTATATGGGCGACACTATGAGCAGTTATAATGTGGGTCCTAGAGAGAATCCAGTTAGAAGAGATGATCCAGTTAGACAGGATAGACATGAGCGGGAACCTGCACCAGCTGAGGGTGCAAATAGAGGTATTGCTTTTGATCCAGCATTAGTTCAGGGATTATTACAAGTGGTGGATAGGTTGACTGCACCTAAGGCTCCAACTGAATTGTTAAGAAAGAGAGGAGCAGAGGATTTTCATGGGACTGCTTTAGATGAGTCCGATATAGCTGAGTTTAGGTTGAAGAGAGTGGACAGGATTTTGCAAGAGATTAGATGTCCTGCTGATCAGAGAGCTTCTTGTGCTATATCGTTGCTTCAGGAACCAGCCTATGATTGGTGGGAACTTGTGATGAGGAATCCTCAGCGGCCAGCTGAGCTGACATGGGATTATTTCAAGAAAGAGTTTGAGCAAAAGTATATAACCAAGGCATACCAAGAGGCGAAGTGGAGAGAGTTCATTAGCTTGAAGCAAAGGGGAATGACTGTCAGTGAGTACGACAAGGAGTTCAATAGGCTGAGTAAGTATGTGCCTGAGCAGTTGTTGACAGATGAGTTCAGATGTAGGCACTTCTTAGAGGGATTGCGTGAGGTATTCAGAGGCTCTTTGTCTGCGATGATTGTTTTGCAGCCAGTTGGGTATTATCAGATTGTGGCTACAGCAATGAGGTTAGAGGAATCTGAGGAGATTAAGCAGAGAATGGCTAGCAAGAGGAGAGCACCAGAAGGAGGAAATGTGAGTGTTTAGAAAGCAAAGGGTACACCAGTTGAGCAAGGATCTAGAGGGAGTGTTCAGATGCCTTCACAGGTTGAGAGTGTAGCACCACAGGGTAATAGAGGGAATCGAGCACCAGAATGTGAGCACTGTCATAGGTACCATTGGGGTACGTGTCGGAAGATTACTGGCGCTTGTTTCAAGTGCGGGAGTATGGAGCATCGGTTTGCCTTTTGCCCCGATCGACAAGTGGACCAGCATCAGCAAGAGAGTAAGAAATCCAATGTTATCCAAAGCAATCGTGAAGGAAGTCGAGCTCCGAGAGCACCATCAGAAACAGTGCAGCGACCTGGTGCTACTGAGGATCATAATCAGTATAGAGGTTATGCTATGATTGCTAGAGATGCGACGGGTACAGCGGGTCCTTCGGGTAAGTGTTTACATGTTCAGTTTTGTCTCGTTTCGGTTTTGATATTTGAGTTGTAATCGGAATGCAAGGAAATTTCGAGGACGAAATTTTCTTAAGGAGGGGTGAGTTGTCACACCCCACAAGTGGCTTATTTGGAAATTAGAATTTTAATTGGATTTAGTTATTTTTAATTGGATAATTAAGGGCAATTTGGTATTTTATATGAGGAAAAGAGGATTAAATTGCAAAGTAATAAAAGTATTTGATGGCAGATTTTATTTCAGGTGAGTAAAAAGAAATTGTAAGGACCTATTAGTACAATTGGAGGATTAATTGGTAAAATGGATTAAGTGAAGTGTGTAACTATGCATGTGTGCCAGGTGGTGAGCAGGGTGTGTGCACGTGGTGAGGGAAAGGAGAAAACTGAGAAGGTTTCGTTAGTTGGAAACAAAAGACTGAAATTCTCTCTTTTCTGATTTTCTCTCTCACGTTAACCATCTATGTTCTCCATTTGCTGTGCTTTTCCTTTTTGCATGTGTGTTTTCCTGTTGAGGAATTGAAGTCTGAATGTGTTGGTAACTTCAGAAGGTAAGTGGCTATGGTTTCGGGTAGTTCTTCTTCTCATTTGAGTTTCTTTGAGATTATGTCTTTGGATTTTTGAGTGTGGTTTTACTTGTTTGCAAAGCTCCTGAGGATAAAAGGAAGGAGAAAGGAAAGGGCAAGGTTGTGGATTGAGCATACAGTGGACATTTTTGGACTTCATTTCCAGGTTTGGGAGTGTCTGTTATTTCTTGTTTGGATCCTGTTACTGTGTTGCTTTGAACATTGTTAATGTGTTTTTGATTATCGAAATGTATGAGGAATACAATGTGTATAAATGATTTCTGTAGAAAAGGATGTAAATGAGATGAACATACATGGTTTTGAGTGTGAAATTCTGGGTTGTTTGTGACTCTCTGTTTGTTACTGGAAATATATGATATTGTGAATTTGTGAGTGAAATTGCTGTGAATGTGCTCAGAAGACCTAAAGGTACGTATTTGAATGATTATTGCATGAAAAAGGGTTTTAGACAAAATGGGGATTTGAGTTTTGATTGTACTCTGTTTTTACAATTATCTGGTTTTTCACGTTTTTCTGGGTTTGGATTTCTGGAAAATTGGAATTTTGGAGAAGATGAAGAATTGTGAGAAGGAGGTCACGAGACGTGACTGGTGGTCACGCCGTGACCCCCTTCTCGGTTGATGGTCACGAGGCGCGAAGCAGCTTCACGCCGTGACTCCTTCTTTGCTGAAGGTCACGTCGCGTGAAGCGGCATCACGCTGTGACTGTCGCCCTTCTTCCTGCGCGACTTCTCCCTCTCCTCTCACAGGCGTCACGCGACGTGACTGGTGGTCACGCCATGACTATCTGCTGTTCTCGCTTGGCGCTCGCGTGAAGCCTGCGTCACGAGATCGTCTGGCGCTCGCGTGAAGCTGGAGTCACGGCGTGACTGGTGGTCACGACGTGACCAGCCTCTACCTATGCCCAGTTTCTTCTAAAGTAAAGTGTTAACTGATTTCATGGATTTTTGCATTGCATGACAAATGTTTGGATTTAAAATTTGATTTGCATTTAATAATTGTATAATATTGGGTTTTAAATACATGATTAATAATTTATTTGACATGGATTAATTCAATGTGAGCTATATGTCTTTATTACCTTCAGTATTGATATTTATATGTTTATATGTTTCTGAAGTTGATTATTATACAAGTATACATGATTTATAAGCTCGTATTTAGTGAAATTCTCATGATTTGATATATGAATTATTGAGTTGTGTCATTTAAGCCTGTATAAGTCATAGTAGTGGATAAGTAAGCGCTTACTTAGGTCAGAGTGTGTGTGCAGCTGCTATATGATAAAAATGTTATATGCAGGTCCATTTGGATCCTTGTTTCGACCATGTTTGGTCTATATGGAAATAAAGCGAGACCTCGGTCTCTATATGAAAAATACATGTTTGAGACTCATGTCTCTATATGCTTGGGATACGGTGTTCTATCAGTATCCAATTGACCGTATCCACTTCTAGAGAGTATTTTAGACTAATCAGGCTATGAGTTAAATGTGATGCATATGAATTTTACATAATGTTATTTTATGCACCTTGTGTTGTAGACTTGGAAAGATGGAAATTATGAATTGATTACTTAATTATTTGTATAGTATAAATATTGTATATGCATATTGTGCTTTTGTTTTGTTCCTCCCCACTAAGCGTTATCGCTTAGCACGGGCTTCTTTTCCCGTGCAGGTGGCGAGTTCGGGTCAGAGTCGGATATCTGCAGGTCGGCCACTAGGAGTCTTTTTGGATGAAGTTGTTATATTTTTGAAGTCTTCCGCTGTGTTATTTTGTATATGGCTTGTAATTAGCAAAATGAATCTTTTGTAAAGGAACAAGTATTCTTTTTGTATATGTATTCGCATACGAGCCTTTTTGTATAAACGATATAAATATGACATATGTATAAGGACTTGATAAATATATGTTACAGGAATTTTCTGATCAAATGATTAAAAGTTCCTTTAAATCTCATTTGGTTTTCTTTTGTTTATTTATACATGTGTAAATGTATATGTTTATATGTGTTTGCCCGCGTGGCACTCCGGTATCCTTCCAACGGGGATGGCGGGGTGTTACATTATGCATGGCCTATGTGATTAGATGTGTTAATAAGGCAGGCGTAAGATTGAATTAAAAGTGCTGAGTTTAACTTGCTGTGATTTTAGGGTTTCTGTTCTTGAAAGAATTTGGAGTGTGATTATGCTTGATTTTGATTGTTTTGATTAATTTCTGGAATGTTGAGTTTAAATTGATCTTGAGTATGTTGTGTTATGTATTTGTGTGATAAAGAATGAGTTTATGCATGATTGAATGAATTCTGAAGGGTTTTAGAATGGATTTCTGGAAAACGATGGAGAATGTGCAGATTTGCGATTTCGGGGAAGAAGAAGAGGGCAAGAGAAGTAGCTCACGTGACGTGAGCTAGGCTCACGTTACGTGAGCAATGCTCACGCGACGTGAGCAATGCTCACGTTACGTGAGCAATGCTCACGCGACGTGAGCAATGCTCACGTTACGTGAGCAATGCTCACGCTACGTGAGCTATGCTCACGCTACGTGAGCAATGCTCACGACGTGAGCAGTGAGCAACCCTCACGTGACGTGAGGTCTCCCAGATCTTCTGTTTTGCTTCTATTTTTCTTTCCCAAGCGTCCAGTTTTTATAAAATGATTTCCAAACGCTTTTTATGGTATTTTTCCTTACTGTGTGCTATGTTATCTTGCTGATATGACTGATTATTCCAATTTATTTGGTATTAATAATATGTTATCTATGACAAGTTATATGTGGTATTTTGGAATAAGTTTTGGATTACAATGATCCTGTTAAATGACTGTGGGATTTTAACAGTATGGTTTGGACTGTAATATGTTTATTATTGTGATATGTATTGCACGTCATACTTTGAATGCGAAGGATTTATGAAGGTTAACTTTCTGACTGTTTAGTTCCCAAACATGTTCTGTCTTAATGTGAATTATGTTATGCATATCTTTAGTCTGCTTCTTCTTTAAGAATAATTTGCCATGCTTAAGATTATGTAGTAACTTTCCCCGATTTAGATGATGCGTCCTTGGTCATTAGCATAATATGATTCCACATGTGTTTCTGATATGCTTTAGTAAATTAAGTAGTGATAAAATACGATTGATTGACCTATTGCATGCTTCAGAATATGACTTAAATGAGGTATGATTGATATTATGCTATGCTATATTTATTGGAATAATATGGTTAATGTCTGAATGCATGATTATGCTTTAGCCTGGGAACTCAATGTGTTATGTTTAAATGTAATTTGGATTATGCATGATTTATATTTAGTAATCCTCACCTAAACGCATGATTAGGATTTCGTATTGATAACCATTGGCATGGTAGTGCTTCTTTACCTGATTCTTGGCATGCTTTAGAGCATTGTTTAATGTTAAAGTGTATGGACTGTAATATGTTTTGCAATGCGAATTGCATGATATATGACCGACTTTATGAGCATATTTATATGTCTATTATACTCTGGTTTATGCATGATGTATATATAATTATGCGTTATGCGATTCGAAGCGTGAATTGTTTTATGCATGACCTGCGAGAGTCAGTCTAGTGGATAGTTAGGCATGCCTAATAGAGTCTTCAGTAGCTGCAGCGCCCTTTGAACGTTTGGACCCTGATCAGGTCCCCCGACTGGTTCCTCGCGAACCCCCCCCTCAGTACGGATCCTCGTGATCCTTTTTAATGTATTTGGATCGGGTTAAGATCCCCCATCCGTAAAAATGCTTTTGTGATAAATAAAATGGTTTTCGATTCGTACCCGTAAGTACCCTTTGGCCGACTTGTACCCGTAAGGTACTAATCAGTTCAGTACACTCGTTATCCACTGTTGTGAGTCAGCAGGTGCTTTATTGGTTTGTATTACTTTGATATAGCTATCAGAATGTGATATCCGATTGATTATGATAAGGATTTCAGAAATCAGCTTATATGTATATGAATGTGACTTTGGGCTTCAGAATGTATGTCTGTATTAAGTAAGCATGACTTTATGTTTAATATGATTATCCATACCTGTCATGTGATTTGTTATAAGTTTCTGAATGCTTTGAATATGATTCGACTAGAGTATTTATATGTGTGACTTAAACATGTTTTATTATTTATACGCATGTGAACCGGAGCAGTTGTGATGGTAAGTATGTGATGTTTAACTGTACTTTCTGCATGATGAGGATATGAATGTGATGTTATGTGATTGTGCTTTCAATCTCCGCTAGTAGTGTGTTTTCGTTTGATACTTTATGAGAGTTGCACAGCGGTAATATGATGCTTTGGATTTTGTACCTTGGATTCTAATAGTTTGAGTGTTTAGCCTGTCTAAGCATGTTGGTTAACTAGCATTCTTAATATGATGGTTTGGTTGCTAGTTCATGCATGGTGCTTAGTTATGTCAATCGCATGTGTAATGCTCTTGTGACTCCGCACGGTAAGGTGTTATTATTGGATACCCTTGTAGGTTTATGCATGTGATATAGTTTGTAGTTCAGCATGATGATACTTGTAACGTGTATTGTATTATGTCTGTATTGGTCTATCCTGGACATGAGTTTTTGGTTTGATTGTAAGTTATCGAATGAATGCCTTTACTATGCCAACATGATCATATTTGTTCTGAATATCCGTATTTGCCATTTGAATGTGTTTTGCCTTGGCGACCATTGTGAATGGCCGTCCATACTATTGTGTGTTCTCCCCACTAAGCGTTTATCGCTTAGCACGGATTTCCTTTCCGTGCAGGTGGCAGGTTTGGTTCTGTTCGAGTCGCGCTTCTGCAAGGTCAGCCACGTAGGAGTTAGAAGTTCTGTATTTTGTCCAGCTTCTGTATTTCAGCTTTTGTAATTCAGTAGTATTGTATATGTAATTAATTATGTTTTGATCTTGAGTTTTCTTTTGGGAATGTAATAGTTAGTATGTCTTTACGTTAATTTATTCCTTTGTTTTATTATTTTGCTTATGCTTCTGTTGTTTGGTCTTATGTATGCTTCTGTGTATGCTTCTGCTTAGTGTCTGCGTGCGTGAGTTATTGCATGATCAGCCCGTGACTGCAGGTAAAGTAAGTTTTTAATTAATCTGTATTTCTGTATGTATGTTATGTATGAATGCATGCTTCCGCATTGTGCATGTGTATATCTGTATCTGTGAGCGTCGTGTAGCGCGTCCGCCGGCGTCCTTCCAACGGGGACGGCGATGGGGGTGTTACAGTTAGTGGTATCAGAGCCCAGGTTTGATGGTTCTGGGTATGTTATTTGTTTTGTGCTGAGTCTTTGCATGAGAGTCAGTTTTGTGTCGTGGCCTAATGCAGATGCGTCTTGTTTTGTCTCATGTCTAGATGGAGTCTGATCCTAGTGAGAATGTGGGCGAGACAACAGAAAGTGTGAATCGAGTTAGTGCTGATCAGGATGTTTCCGAGCGTCCTCCAGTTGAAGATTCTGGTCGTGTTTCTGTGGATAGGACATTAGTACAAGGATTGATTCGGATTTCTGATAGATTGACTGCTCCTTGTGCTTCTCAAGAAGTTGTGCGGCATGTTCCTCAGAAGAGAAAAGCATCGGTTAGTGAAGTGCCAGCAGGAAAAAGGGTTCGAGAAACTTTGATGTGTCAACAATTTCAGAAGCAACATGGGATTAAGTGTAGGAAGTGGGTATCGCTTTTATGTCAGCACTGCCAGAAGCGACATCGTGGTCCATGTCGGAAGCTTTCAGGTGCTTGTTTCAGGTGTGGCAGTATGGAACACCGGATTGCCGATTGTCCTAAGAAGATGAGTGAGAGTCTAGCTGGGCAAGCTAGTAAGGAAGTGGATGATTTGCTCAGATCTTCTCAAGCGTCCACAGAGTTAGTAGCATCTAGCAAGGATTCGAAGGAGACCGCAAGTTCTTCTGGTAAGTTGCATTGCAAGCTTTTGTTTAAGTAAGTTTTATTTGTTTGGGTTATTAGGATGTAAGTGTTTCACTGTGAATTTCGAGGACGAAATTCTTTTAGGAGGGAAGAGTTGTCACACCCCAAAATAGCCCTGGTCGGATTGTGCATGCTAAGTCGGGATCGGAAGGGTATTTCAGTAATTTGTGCTTCAGAAATTAGGAGTGTTAAGGACCTAATTGAAAAGATAACTAAGTTTGTAAGGAAAGAATTGTGTAAGTGAGTGAAGTGTTATTTGTCTAAGGACTTAAGAGCATTAATGGGTTGGAAAGTTTTAAGTGGAGTTTGGGGTCCAATTGAGAGCTGCCAAGTGGACTGTTAGGTAGGCATTGAAAGAAGAAAAGAAGAAAAGAAAGAGAGAGAGAGGGAATACAGATTGCTTTCCCGTCCCCTCCTCTCACGTTCCTTCTTCTTCTTCTCTTCTCCTTTCTCTGCTTTTTCCTTTCTTTCTCATTTGGCTTGGGTTGTGTTTGGCTTGGATTGTGCTTTGCTTGAAAAGCAAAGTTGGTTTAAGGTTTTCTACGTGCTCCTGTTCTTCTTCATCTTCCTGGTTTTATCTTCAATTAGGGTTATGAAGAGTAATTGTGGGTTTCTTGTTTGTGCAAGTTTTGGATTGTAAGAAGAAGCAAAGTAAAGGCAAGGAAAGGATTGAGGACTGATCTTGAAGCTGATTTTGGATCTTTGATTCCAGGTTTGGGAGCTCTGTTTACTGCATTTGAAGTTCTTAGTGTTTTTGCCCTACTTCTCACTTAGGATGTATATGTGTTTGCATTTCTGGAATTTGGTATGTTTGGCATGTGTTTATGCATGGCCTATGTGATTAGATGTGTTAATAAGGCAGGCGTAAGATTGAATTAAAAGTGCTGAGTTTAACTTACTGTGATTTTAGGGTTTCTGTTCTTGAAAGAATTTGGAGTGTGATTATGCTTGATTTTGATTGTTTTGATTAATTTCTGGAATGTTGAGTTTAAATTGATCTTGAGTATGTTGTGTTATGTATTTGTGTGATAAAGAATGAGTTTATGCATGATTGAATGAATTCTGAAGGGTTTTAGAATGGATTTCTGGAAAACGATGGAGAATGTGCAGATTTGCGATTTCGGGGAAGAAGAAGAGGGCAAGAGAAGTAGCTCACGTGACGTGAGCTAGGCTCACGTTATGTGAGCAGATTGCTCACGCGACGTGAGCAATGCTCACGCGACGTGAGCAATGCTCACATTACGTGAGCAATGCTCACGAGGCGTGAGCTATGCTCACGCGACGTGAGCAACCCTCACGTGACGTGAGGTCTCCCAGATCTTCTGTTTTGCTTATGTTTTTCTTTCCCAAGCGTCCAGTTTTTATAAAATGATTTCCAAACGCTTTTTATGGTATTTTTCCTTACTGTGTGCTATGTTATCTTGCTAATATGACTGATTATTCCAATTTATTTGGTATTAATAATATGTTATCTATGACAAGTTATATGTGGTATTTTGGAATAAGTTTTGGATTACAATGATCCTGTTAAATGACTGTGGGATTTTAACAGTATGGTTTGGACTGTAATATGTTTATTATTGTGATATGTATTGCACGTCATACTTTGAATGCGAAGGATTTATGAAGGTTAACTTTCTGACTGTTTAGTTCCCAAACATGTTCTGTCTTAATGTGAATTATGTTATGCATATCTTTAGTCGGCTTCTTCTTTAAGAATAATTTGCCATGCTTAAGATTATGTAGTAACTTTCCCCGATTTAGATGATGCGTCCTTGGTCATTAGCATAATATGATTCCACATGTGTTTCTGATATGCTTTAGTAAATTAAGTAGTGATAAAATACGATTGATTGACCTATTGCATGCTTCAGAATATGACTTAAATGAGGTATGATTGATATTATGCTATGCTATATTTATTGGAATAATATGGTTAATGTCTGAATGCATGATTATGCTTTAGCCTGGGAACTCAATGTGTTATGTTTAAATGTAATTTGGATTATGCATGATTTATATTTAGTAATCCTCACCTAAACGCATGATTAGGATTTCGTATTGATAACCATTGGCATGGTAGTGCTTCTTTACCTGATTCTTGGCATGCTTTAGAGAATTGTTTAATGTTAAAGTGTATGGACTGTAATATGTTTTGCAATGCGAATTGCATGATATATGACCGACTTTATGAGCATATTTATATGTCTATTATACTCTGGTTTATGCATGATGTATATATAATTATGCGTTATGCGATTCAAAGCGTGAATTGTTTTATGCATGACCTGCGAGAGTCAGTCTAGTGGATAGTTAGGCATGCCTAATAGAGTCTTCAGTAGCTGCAGCGCCCTTTGAACGTTTGGACCCTGATCAGGTCCCCCGACTGGTTCCTCGCGAACCACCCCCTCAGTACGGATCCTCGTGATCCTTTTTAATGTATTTGGATCGGGTTAAGATCCCCTATCAGTAAAAATGCTTTTGTGATAAATAAAATGGTTTTCGATTCATACCCGTAAGGTACCCTTTGGCCGACTTGTACCCGTAAGGTACTAATCAGTTCAGTACACTCGTTATCCACTGTTGTGAGTCAGCAGGTGCTTTATTGGTTTGTATTACTTTGATATAGCTATCAGAATGTGATATCCGATTGATTATGATAAGGATTTCAGAAATAAGCTTATATGTATATGAATGTGACTTTGGGCTTCAGAATGTATGTCTGTATTAAGTAAGCATGACTTTATGTTTAATATGATTATCCGTACCTGTCATGTGATTTGTTATAAGTTTCTGAATGCTTTGAATATGATTCGACTAGAGTATTTATATGTGTGACTTAAACATGTTTTATTATTTATAAGCATGTGAACCGGAGTAGTTGTGATGGTAAGTATGTGATGTTTAACTGTACTTTCTGCATGATGAGGATATGAATGTGATGTTATGTGATTATGCTTTCAATCTCCGCTAGTAGTGTGTTTTCGTTTGATACTTTATGAGAGTTGCACAGCGGTAATATGATGCTTTGGATTTTGTACCTTGGATTCTGAATAGTTTGAGTGTTTAGCCTGTCTAAGCATGTTGGTTAACTAGCATTCTTAATATAATGGTTTGGTTGTTAGTTCATGCATGGTGCTTAGTTATGTCAATTGCATGTGTAATGCTCTTGTGACTCCGCACGGTAAGGTGTTATTATTGGATACCCTTGTAGGTTTATGCATGTGATATAGTTTGTAGTTCAGCATGATGATACTTGTAACGTGTATTGTATTATGTCTGTATTGGTCTATCCTGGACATGAGTTTTTTGTTTGATTGTAAGTTATCGAATGAATGCCTTTACTATGCCAACATGATCATATTTGTTCTGAATATCCGTATTTGCCATTTGAATGTGTTTTGCCTTGGCGACCATTGTGAATCGCCGTCCATACTATTGTGTGTTCTCCCCACTAAGCGTTTATCGCTTAGCACGGATTTCCTTTCCGTGCAGGTGGCAGGTTTGGTTCTGTTCGAGTCGCGCTTCTACAAGGTCGGTCACGTAGGAGTTAGAAGTTCTGTATTTTGTCCAGCTTCTGTATTTCAGCTTTTGTAATTCAGTAGTATTGTATATATAATTAATTATGTTTTGATCTTGAGTTTTCTTTTGGGAATGTAATAGTTAGTATGTCTTTACGTTAATTTATTCCTTTGTTTTATTATTTTGCTTATGCTTCTGTTGTTTGGTCTTATGTATGCTTCTGTGTATGCTTCTGCTTAGTGTTTGCGTGCGTGAGTTATTGCATGATCAGCCCGTGACTGCAGGTAAAGTAAGTTTTTAATTAATCCGTATTTCTGTATGTATGTTATGTATGAATGCATGCTTCCGCATTGTGCATGTGTATATCTGTATCTGTGAGCGTCATGTAGTGCGTCCGCCGGCGTCCTTCCAACGGGGACGGCGATGGGGGTGTTACAGAAATGATATGAGTCTAAATAGCTCATATTTAATCTATATTTTGGTGTTGAAATAATGTTTATGTGTCATTAATTATGTTAGAATTAGGTATGTTTTATGTTTTTGTTTAAGTTTTGTATGTGTAGGAGAAAATGCAGAAGATTGGAGAAAGGAACCAAAAAATGAGCTTAAGAAGAGAAGAATCTATCGCAAGCGCGACAAGAAGTGCCAAGCAAAGAAGGAAAGAAGAAAGGAAGAGAAGAAAGCAAAGGAGAAGAAGCAATCTGTCGCGAATGCAATGGACGTCGCGAGCGCGACAGGACGCGCAAATAAAGAGAGCTAAAGAGAAGAAGAAAGGGAGCTGGCATGCATTGTCTCGAGGAAGGCTGCCCATCTCGACGTCGCAACATGGCACAGAGAAGAGCCATCGCAAGGAAGGTGGAGCGAAGAAGAAGGCGTGTTTTGTTGCGAGCACGACAGACATCGCGATCATGACAGAAAGGAATATTGGGCATTTGTATTAAAATTTTGCCTTGAAGAATCATGTCTTTACACCAAGTCTTGCAACCTTTTGAAGGGACACTTGAAAGGACATATCTTTTAGAACATTATAAATATAACATTTAACTGTAATTTTAGGAGTTGAATTTTTAATTAAGAATTTTCTGTATGTTTGAGAGTACATTTCTTTAGTTAAAGTTTTTAAGTTAGAATTTTTATGTTTTAAAGAGAAGATTTCTTACAAAGAAGAAGATATCCTTTGTGAAAGGGAAAAGGGTTGAGAGTTCTCCTTCTTCATTTCTTATCTTTAATTTCTTCTTTTTAATCGTCAAATGATGCATTTATGAGCTTGAATATTTAATGTTATATTTTATTATTCATATCAATTTGATATTCTTTCTTGTAGAATTTTCTATTAGTATTTTTATGCATGATCATTATAAGTAAGAGTTTAGTTGAAAGATAAATTCGTACTTAAATCTAATAGAAGTTCATCATTGAAGTATTATTTGAGAAATCATAATATTAGATAGTTGTTATAGGTTGTTTCTTATTCCTGAAATTTGCATGTATAAGCCTCTAATTCATTAATGAAAATTGTGAGTTAGAATTATAATTGTATGTCTTAGGCAATCTAGTTTATGTCGAGAGAGTAAATTGGAATCTTATTCAACTTGGCTTGCATTACAAGAATATACTTATAATCAAGAATAATCAATTCAAGTTCTATTTATTATTATTTTATCATCATTAATCATTTGTCTTCTCCGATAATCAATAATTAGGTTAGATAGTTTTAAACATAGTTTTTCCACTTTCATTCGTAAAATTTATGATCATTGTAAATAAGATTAAAATTGAGTAGTAATAGTGTGTAATATTTATCACATTCCTCATGGGATCGACATCTTTTGTACTATAACCGGTACACCGTGTACTTGCGAAATTAGCACTTGGAAATAGGCTAACAAGTTTTTGGCGCTGTTGCCAGGGAATGAATGATTATTTATTGCCATTATGAATCTTGATTTATGATTTTGGATTACACTATTAAATTAGTTTTGTTTTGTGTTGTTTTTATAGGATTTGATAGTCATGCCTAGTACAAGGAGTTCTCAAGAAGAGCTTGAACCTTTGAATCCTGAAATAGAGAGATTTTTGTCAAGTAACCGAAAATCCAACAAAAAGAAGAATAAAAATAAGAGACATATCATGGTTGAAGAGGAAAATCCACCTAGGTTGATGGATTTTGCTACACCCGCATTGAGTGGTGCTCAACAAGGTGTGGCAAGGCCTATGTGTGGTCAACAAGGTCATAATAGTGAAAATTGCAATTTAGGATTGGTTGGTAAAGCGAAACAAGTGAGTTTCATGGGGAAACAAGTAATCCATATTCTAATACTTATAACCCAGGTTGGAGAAGCCATCCTAATCTTTCATGGGGAAATAATAGTAATAACAAAAATAGAAGTGTAAGTTTCCAACAACCACAAGATAGATTTGGAGTATTTGAAGGGAAAATTGATAATCCTAAACAATAAGGGGATTCAACTTGTACATCACTATAATCATCTACAATCATGCTTATACTAATAAATGTATCTCTATGGTATAGCAATCCTAATTCTCACCACAACAAGGGTAACAAAATAAGTAGTTATTGTTGAGCAAAGGATTTGGTTAATGAAATGCTTAACAACAAAAACAGGTTAAGGCTCAAAAATGGCTACCTAAAGTCAAAAAGGTTAG
Organism: Excoecaria cochinchinensis; assembly: GCA_947683425.1. Lineage (NCBI taxonomy): Eukaryota > Viridiplantae > Streptophyta > Magnoliopsida > Malpighiales > Euphorbiaceae > Excoecaria > Excoecaria cochinchinensis. The sequence continues at coordinate 1,307,533 of CANTUQ010000192.1, forward strand.
GTTTTAAAGCAAGCCAAAATGGTTTAATCTAATTGCCCTTTTCATTTCTCATGCACATCCCATACTATATGTAATCTCAAAATTTACTAAAGACAAGTTCTAGAGGATATGGCATATAAAGGGTCTCATACAAGAAAATTTTCAATGTATAAGGCTCGAAAGCTCACACAAGCTATAGGTCAAACTACCCTAAGCAATGCATTGGCAAAATAATCCTTGTATACATGTGAAGAGATACTCAACTTAAAAAGAGTACACTAAAGTGATTTGCCAAGTCATGACCTTCACTATGTACATTTAATTGTCCAAAGTAAAATGAAAATGACCTTTTCAAGATATGGTATATATAGACTTAATTAAAAGAAATACAAGCTTACTCATGCATATATTTCCAAATATACATCAAATATATAAGCTCCAAAATCAAATGCATCAAACAACCTATACATATATACATAAAAACAATAATACATAACCCTACATACACATAAGTACAAATCAAACTCAACATACCTAATATTAACAACCTATATATAAAAACCTAAAACTAGCAGCATATGCATAACACAAGCTACACTAAACACAACATATAAAAATTAAATAAACATAATAATAATGCCCCCACACATAAAGGACACAATGTCCTCATTGTGTGAAAACAAACAAGCAAAACACAAAAGACAATAAAAAGAAAACAAAAATAACATGAAAAATTAAAAGAGTATGGAGAAAACTCATCTCAAGTCCCACTAGGGGAATCAGGTTGAGAAGGAGAAAATTCAACATGCTATTTTTTGGAGAAGGATAAGAGCTTGCAACTCAAACTTTTCTGATTCGTGTGGTCTGCCTTCACAGTGGTCTCAAGGGATTCCATCCTTGCAGCCTAGCTTTGGTTGGCAGTCTCCATTCCATCCAATCTTGTAAGAACTTGCTTCCAACCAGTAGAACCACTACCTTCATGAGCATTAAATCTGGCAGCCTCTTCCTCCTTAGATTCTTCATCATCAGCAGACTTCTCATGCGCACCAGTAGCTGTGGATGATTCAGGGTCTTTCCCTTTGCCTTTGTCTAAGCGTGAACTATCACCCTACACACCTCTATCAACAAACTTAGGCGGCCAACCACCTTTTGTTAAAAGATTAGCACGCCTTAAACATACAACATCTAACATGGCAACATGTTCACCCTCTTCTAATTGAAAATTGTGCAAATCCCCAAAACAACCTAATATAATTCCTGTCACCATGTGATATATCCCAACAGTCTTACTCTTAGCAGTGGAGGCATGATAAAGGCCATCAAAGATAAAATCAATTGAACAAGGGGTTTTCCTAGATTGTAATAAATGTAGCACAAACAAATCCTTGGTTTGAACCTGAGAACTCTCTACTCTACCAAACAAGGCATGACAAAGATATTTGTGAAAAAGCATTAATGCATCATCCTTAATTTGGAGATTAGTTGAGTTTTTATTATTAAAGGAATCTAAACCAGTTAATCATTTCCATATAGGTCTAGGATCAAAGATATGCACATCAAATCGGGTTTCCCATTAAGTGGAAAACAAAACCACTCATGCATTTTAGGAAACCCAAAAACATATTGTGTTCCTTGATGTCTAAATTTCATTTTATCTCTACCTTTATCTACATAATCAAGGGAAACAAAAAACTCAAGAGCCCATTCTTGCTTAATTGGAAGATTTAAATGCACAAACTTACCCCACTTCATATACTTAAGATATTTTTCAAATTGTTCTGTTAAGCCCAAATAATTTAACAAGGAAAAATCAACATGCCACATACCAACATATGATTTCTTGGCAAAATAATCAAACTTCTCACCTTCATCCTTAGAAAAAATTGGAAAAGGACATTCAAACCTATTTTGCAGGCGAATTGGATCTTGGTTTGAACTTGATCCTTCAGCAGCCTTCTTGTCCTTGTTGCCAACAGTTTTTGTTCTTACCATCTTGATGGTTAATGAAATCAAGAGAAACTTTGCAAAAGAAACTCAGAAAGAAATTTAGATGAAGAACAAAAACCAATAAACTCAAGAAATAGGAGAGAAGAAGGGAAGATTTGAGAGAGTTTGAAAGAAAAACCATAGAGCAATGAAGAGATGACTCAAAAGTAAAGAGAAATGCTACAGTTAGGGTTTAAAGCTATTTATAGGGGAGATAAAACTAGGGTTGTAACGGTCAAAAATTCAAAAGAATTCAAATTTCGCGCTTTGTCGCGACCTCGTTACCGAACCGAAATTCCCAATTCACTGCTCACGAAACCCATCGCGATCACGCAATAAAAAATTTTCTCACCTCTCTGTCGCGATCGCGATGCTAGTTTTAGGTTTTTATGTAACAACCCGAAATGAACCTAGTCGGAATGAACATGCTAAGTCGGGAATTTAAGGGTATTTCAGTAATTTGTGCATGAGGACTTTGGATGATAAGGACTTAATTGTAATATTAATTAAAGATGTTAAGTGCAGGAATTATGTAGTGTGTGTGTTGATTGGTAACAAGGTTGTAAGGCAATTATCTAGTGGATTGTGTGTATTGTACTAAGGTTTAAAAATATCTACTTAAGAATTATCTAGTGAGGTGGGAGTATGGTGTCAAGGATTGGTAAGTCAAAGAAGGAATTATTAGTCCAATAGGAGGCTGCCATGTGGCTGGTGGGTGTGTGCAATTAGTGAGGAGAGAAGAAAAAGGAAAAAGAAAGAGGGAAGGAGGCAGACCACGTTCTGCCCTCTCCTCCTCCCCTTCAAGTTCTCCTTCTTCTTACTTCTCTCTTCTTGCTCTTCATCCCCTAGCCTTGTGTGTGAGCTGGAGTTGATTGGGAAGTGTTAGAGGCTGCTTTAAAGAGGTAAGTTGGGGTTAGGGTTTCCTGCAAGTTCTTCTTCTTCTTCTTCTTCTTCTTCTTCTTCTTCTTCTTCTGGTTTTGTTCAGTTAGGGTTTAGATTAAGTGATATTCTTGGTTTTGGTTTGTGCAAGCTCTGGGTGACAAGAAAAAACTTAAAGGCAAGGAAAGGACTGAAGATTGAAGCTAGAAGAGTGATTTTGGGTCATCATTACCAGGTTTGGGAGCCCTGTGTTCTTCATTTTTAGTTTTGGTTTTTGTCTCTGCCCTACTTTCTCCTTGGATTATGAATGGTTATTTGTGTTTGATTTCCAGAAATTGAGTGTTTGATATGAGTTTATGCAAGATTTGTTATGGGTATTGTGTTAGTAATGCATGATTTAGGTTTGAGCTGTATGTATGTTGATTTGGAATGGAATTGCGTGAATCTGGATAACCTCTGTTCTTGACGTTCCGGTTTTACGTTACTGGATTATTCTTGATGTTCATCATGTTCATACATGAGTGTGGGTTTTGTGAGGAGATGAACACGAGACGTGCTCAAAGAGCAGGAGTCGTGCTCAAGAGCACGAGACGTGCTGATCTTCTTTCTTCTCGCTCTATTTTTTTCCTCTTTTCCCCTGCAGTCTTGAGCACGAGATGTGTTCCAAGAACACAAGTCATGCTCGAAGAGCATGACTAGTGGTCTTGAAGCACGAAATGTGCTGAATGTTTTCCTTTCCTCTGGTTTTCTCCCTCCCCCTCAGCAGCAGAGCACGAGACGTGCTTGAAGAACACCACTCTTACTCAAAGAGCACGAGTCGTGCTCTTCAAGCATGACTCGCACACATGAGCACGAGTCGTGCTCATGTGCACGAGTCGTGCTCATGTGCACGAGTCGTGCCCAGTTCTGCTTAGCAACGCTTCTTCTTCTGTCTGTCCTGCTTTCTATCTGGTTTTAGAAAATGATCCTCTTCTTTCACTCGGCATGGTTTCTCACTATTGTTTGGGACATGTTTTTTCCTAATTAATGTTAGTAAGCTTATTTTGAAGTGTGTGATTATAATATGATAGTATGTCAATAATTGATTTCAATATGCTTGGCAATGGTGATTTCTGTTAGATTATTATTTGCTTTAAATTGTACAATTTGGTTTATCAATGTTAAATATTGTAAATTATATCGCATATTGTATTTTGAAATACAAGTGATCTATGAATGTCTAATGTCATGGTTCTTCTTTATGAACATGTTCTATTAAAACGTGAAATGTGTTTTGCATATCTTAATTCACAATTCTTCCCTAAGAATAATATGTTATAGTTAACATGAGCCGCACTATTGTATGATTAGGGTTTTGTGTTGATGAGCGTTTTTATATCTAACTCTGGTATGCTTGATAACGGTGATTATTCATATATTGTGTCGACTAAATTATATTGTATGATTGCCAACACAAACGGTATGATGCATGTTTCTTCTTAGTGCATGGTGTATGCTTATTTATTCCCATTTATGCATAATTAATATGATGACCTATACGTTTATGAACTAAGGAATGATACATGAGTAATTTGGTAAGTATCATGAAATGAGTTTGATTTATTATGCAAACCTAAGATTTGTGATCCTTGCTGTGAATAATGTGTTATGCTTAAGTGTGATGGTTGTTATGCATGACCTGCGAGAGTCAGTCTAGTGGATAGTTAGGCATGCCTAATAGAGTCTCTTTAGCTGCAGCACCTTTGGACATTTGGACCCTGATCAGGTCCCCGTTTGGTTACTCGCGAACCCTTTTTAATGTGTTCGGATTCTCGTGATCCTTTTTAATGTGTTTGGATCTTGTTTAAGATCCCCCTCAGTAAAATGTTTTAAATGTGATAAAATAAAATGATTTTCGATTCGTACCCGTAAGGTACCCTTTGGCCGATTCGTACTCGTAAGGTACCGCCGTGCATTTGATTCGTTATCCACTATTGTGAGTCGGCAGGTGCTTTATTGTTTTTGTTTGCTTTGAAATAACTATAAGAATGTGATGTCCGAATGAGCAGGATAATGATTTGAGGAATCAGTTTATATGTATATGAACATGGATATGGACTTCGGAATGTATGTCTTTATTATGTAAGCATGATTTTTTATCTGACCCGATTATCCACATTTGTCATATGATGTGTTATACGTTTTGGAATGCTTTGAATGTAATTCGACTAATGCATTTACGTTTGTGACTCAAGCATGTTTTTATTGTATATAAGCATGTGAATTGGATCAGTTGTGGCTTTAAGTATGCAAATTAATATGTTTAATCTTGTGAACTTGACCTCTTGAACGCTAATAAAGTAGAGCTATGTTATACGTTCCTTAGTCTCTGCCATCGCAGTGATTTCGGTATGTTGGTACGCGTTTACATTTTCAAGGTGTGATAACATATGTATTGGTGTAGTAATGTGAGAGTATGGAGTATTCACTTTGTGATTGGTTTCAACTAGTGTATGTGTACCCTTGTGTGACAGTTTTATACATGTTTAGATAGTTAGAGATGATGCATTGGGTAATCTATGACTTTTCATATTTAATTGATCACGGCAAGTGTATGTAAGATTTAACTGTACTTTCCACATGGTGATGTTATGTTATTATTTCTTCGGTCTCTACTATTGGAGTGTTTTCGGTATGATTTTATATGTATCTGAGTGGCACAACGGAAGTGTTATGCTTTGACCTTGACAGTTAGTCCTCGGCTATTGTGTGTGTTTTATGGCATGATAGTTATATGTTTGGATCTCTTGAGACTTTGCATGCTATTTGTGTGCATCATGGCAGGGCAGTGTAGTGCATCAACTTCGTATTTCGGTATTAGTTAACGTTCATGTGCATCTCCGCATGATAGTTGCATTGCGTGTGAATCAGCATTTGGTTGGTATATGGGTACTTTGGAATGACGGCTGTGTGTTTTTATTAATTGTGTTTTCGCATGATTTGCTTTCTGATATCTGATTCTTCGGTGGAACCGGTAAATGTTTACCTATGAATTTATATGTATGCATGATAATATATGTTTATTTGTTTAGTGTCGGTTGTCTTTGTTCCTCCCCACTAAGCATTATCGCTTAGCATGGGTCCTTTTCCCGTGTAGGTGGCAAGCTTTGGTTCGGTTCGAGTTGAGCATCTGCAAGGTCGGCCACATAGGAGTTAGAAGTGTTTTGTTATCTTGTTTTCAGCTCCTGTATTTTAGATTCTATAATTTTATAGCTTTTTGCTTATGTATTTTATTATTTAAGGATCTTATTGTAGTTAAGTTTTAAGTTATTCCTTCATTTTATCTTTCACCTTATGCTTCTGCTAAATGATTGTTTGTATGTATGCGAGTTAATGTATGTTCAACTATTGTTTTTTTAAAGTTTTAATTTACGCGGTATTTTCGTATGCCCTTATGTTTGAATGTATACTTCCGCTTAGTGTATATGTGCATGTATGTGAGTGAGCGTCGTGTAGCGCGCCCGCGAGTGCCCTTCCAATGAGGGTGACGGTGGGGGTGTTACAATTAGTGGTATCAGAGCCTAGGTTTGGCGGTTCTGGTTGTCTTTGTTTGTTTGAGTGTCGAGTCTTTGTATGCTAGTTGGTTATTTAACATGTTTTTGCGTGCGAGTCGGCTTTGTATCATGGCCTAATGCAGATGTGTCTTGTCTTGTGCCGTGTCTAGATGGAGTCTGATCCTAGTGAGAATGTGGCCGAGACAACGGAAAGTGTGAACCAAGTTAGAGATGATTAGAATGTTTCCGAGCGTCCTTCAATTGAAGATTCTGGTCTTGTTTTTGATGATAGGACGTTAGTGCAAGGGTTGATACGGATATTGGATAGGTTGACTACTCCTCGAACTTCTCAAGATTTTGTGCAGAAGGTACCTCAGAAAAGAAAGGTGTCGGGTAGAGAAGTACCGGCGGGAAAAAGGATTCGAGAACCTCCGATATGTCAACATTGTCAGAAGCAACATTGGGACAAGTGTAAGAAGAAGTGGGTACCGCCGATATGTCAGCACTGTCAGAAGCGACATCGGGGTTTATGTCGGCTAATGACTGGAGCTTGTTTCAGATGTGGCAGTATGGGACACCAGATTGCCGATTGTCCTAAGAAGATGAGTGAGAATCTAGCTCAGCAAACTAGAAAGGATGTGGAGGAATTGCTCAGAGCTTCTCGAGCGCCCCTGGAGTTTGTAGCGTATGGTAAGGATGCGATTGAGACCGCAGGTTCTTCTGGTAAGTTGCATTGCAAGCTTTTGTCTAAGTAGGTTTTGTTTGTTTGGGTTATTTGGATGTAAGTGTTTAGCGGGTAAATTTTGAGGCCGAAATTTCTTAAGGGGGAGAGATTGTAACAACCCGAAATGACCCTAGTCGGAATGCGCATGCTAAGTCGGGAATTTAAGGGTATTTCAGTAATTTGTGCATCAGGAATTTGGATGATAAGGACTTAATTATAATATTAATTAAAGATGTTAAGTGCAGGAATTATATAATGTGTGTGTTGATTGGTAAGAAGGTTGTAAGGCAATTATCTCGTGGATTGTGTGTATTGTACTAAGGTTTAAAAATATCTACTTAAGAATTATCTAGTGAGGTGGGAGTATGGTATTAAGGATTAGTAAGTCAAAGAAGGAATTATTGGTCCAATAGGAGGCTGCCATGTGGCTGGCGGATGTGTGCAATTAGTGAGGAGAGAAGAAAAAGGAAAAAGAAAGAGGGAAGGTGTAACACCCCCTCGCCCCCGTTGGAAGGGCGCCGGCAGGCGTGCTACCCGACACTCACTCACAAGATACACACATTTGCTAAGCGGAAGCATACCAAAACAACATAATAAAATATACATCATTTACAAAATTACATAAAGATCCTTCATATCATTTACAATAATATTATAAAAAGTACAGAACAATATACATAACTTATATACACGGAAATTCAGAAGTTAAAAACAAACTAAAACTCTAACTCCTATGTGGCCAAACTTACAGAGGCACGACGCGCACCGAACCGAAACACAACCTGCCACCTACACGGCAAAATAGCCCGTGCTAAGCGATAACGCTTAGTGGGGAGGAAAAACAGACAAGAGAGCACTAATAATATACAAGTAATATCGTGTGTAAAATGAATAAAGCATACACTAATTGAATCCACTATAAAAACAGGAAAAATTAGAAATACAAAATATAAAATCACTATATCCATTCAACTATCATACATGGCATAATTACACTAACCGAAATTGAATCACTAAGGTAAAACAATTATCTCAAATAACAATACACTTCATAATCTATATATACATAACACTACACAATAGCATGAACTTCACTTGCGGCGGATACGGGAAAACACTACACTAAAACTGGAGGCTAGGCCTCAACAGCATCACTAAGACCCTATTAGCGGGGTCATCGCTCAAAACCGGTGGCTAGGCCTCAACGGTATCACTAAAACCCTATAAGCGGGGTCATCACCCTTTCGAAAAGTAAATATAGGCAGCTGCACTAACTAACCCTTTATAAGCATGCTTATCTATCCACTACACTGACATTTCAGGCTAAACTCACTCAATCAAGTTAAAACATTTGACATAATTGGGTAAAACAAATCGAAACATATACATGCCCAAGAATTAACATTACAAACTCTAATCATGTAATACTTGAAGTATAAATAACTCTAAATCATGTACTAAAAAGAAAACATGCAGAACAAGATGAGTAGGAGACAATTCATAATTAAAACAAGGCAAAAGAGGAGTCCTACTGTCGAGATCGCGACTGGGAGTTGTGCTCGCGACAGAGGATAAGACACTGTGGGAAGACAGAGGGGAGGAGCACGACTCGTGCTTCTTGTGCACGAGTGTGCACTTCTTCAACTGAGCACGACTCATGCTCAGCAGAAATTGCCCTCCGAGTCATGCTGAACAACACGAGTCGGACACCCTCTCCCTCAAACACACAGAAATCTCGATGGGCAGGAGAAATTGCTTCTATCGCGATCGCGACAAAGTGGCGCTCGCGATAGAAATAATGTTTCCCAACCCAAAAATGCCCCAGGACACTCTGTTCATCAAAATCACTCAAACACCTATCACATAAACATGCATCATTCTTACCTCAACCTCGACTTCCTCCTCCAGAATGATTCCAAAGCCAAAAGAACAAATATTACATAAAATCAACCATAACTCATCATTTACTTAAATAAAACCAAACTCAAAAATTCATACTTCTCAAATGCTCATGTTCTTCAAATACATATGCAAACATCACTTTGTCACTAACAAATTGACTCATAATCAATTCATAATAAATACATGCATTTATCCAAACAAAACACTCAAGATTTCAAGTATTAAAAGACAAACAAACACATAATCCAAATGAAAACTAGGCAAAATCCATCAATTAACAGAGCAAGCAACATCAACTCACAAACAAACACAACCAACAACGCTCCCAAACCTGGAAACTTGGAGCTCAAAAACCCAACTCCTCATCAAGCTTGACCCTCTTCCTTGCCCTAATCTTCTTCTTATCACCCAAATCTCGCACAAACAAACCCAGAAATTCTTAATCCAAAACCCTAGATTCCCTAAAATCAACAGCAAACTAGAAAGAGAAGAAGATCAAAGCACAAATAACCAAAACCTAACCACTTACCTCTTCAATCTTGCTCCCATACTCTACCAAATCAGCTCCAACTCACGTACAACCAAGAGAGGAAGAGCAAGAAACGGGAAAGGAGAAAAGAAAAGAGAGAACGGGAAGGAGAAGAGGGCCCAAACGTGAACATTTCCTTTCCCTTTCTTTTCTTTTCCTTTTCTTCTTTCTCATTAATTGCACATACCAACCATGCCACTTGTGCACCATCCTACGGACCCAAGTGTTACAATCTTGTCCATTCACTTCTTAAGCACCTTATACCCACACACATTAGATAACTTCCATAATAACCATAAAATCCTTAATACAATACACACGTTCCACTAGATAATTCCTCACTTAACACTTAAATCCTTAATAAATCCAATTTTCACATGCACTAATTACCGAAATACCCTTGACTTAGCATTCAAATTGCGACTAGGCCCTATTTGGGTTGTTAAAGAAGGACGCAGATCACGTTCTGCCTTCTCCTCCTCCCCTTCATGTTCTCCTTCTTCTTACTTCTCTCTTCTTGCTCTTCATCCCCTAGTCTTGTGTGTGAGCTGGAGTTGATTGGGCAGTGTTAGAGGCTGCTTTGAAGAGGTAAATTGGGGTTAGGGTTTCCTGCAAGTTCTTCTTCTTCTTCTTCTTCGGGGTGTGTTCCCCTCTATGGCTTTGTCAGGCCACCTTCTATATCACGGCCTAGTACGCTCGTCAGTTTGGGATGACCCAAGATGTGGTGAGAGTCCCACTGTCTTTTCGGGGAGGAACCTTTTCCATTGCTTTTGCCTCCCGCTACCATGAGCTGTGGAGCTGACTTCCTGTGAAGATAGTTATACCCTGATTTGAATCTCATTCTGCGGCTTCCACCAGCGAGTACAAGCGATGGGTTATTAGTCCAGCTTCTGATAATAGGACCCGAGGGCTTAAGTACCTGGCTGGTGAGAGTAGCGGTAGTGCCTAGCTTAGATTAAATATGTATATCTTTTAAATGTTATTTCTTTTCAAAACAGAAATAAAGAATAATGAAAATGAAAAGAATAATTCTCATTTTATTCACAAAATTGTGTACATTTCCATAAATATTCTATATACATGATCAGTATTTGCTATGAATTCAACTATGCAAACTATACTAATACATGAAACAGAATTTTGCAAGCATCAGAACTCCTGTTACCAATCGGCCCTCCTGGATTTTCTCGATTGGACATTTTCTCTCATGCCTCTAACTTTTGCACAGGATGCCTTTTTTCGGTTTTCACCCTGTCGAGGCGCCCAATTTTAGTAAGGCCGCCTTTTTTCGGTTTTCGACCTGCGGGGCATTTTATTCTCTTCTTTTTCTCTTATTGGCTTTTAGCCATGGAACCTTTTGAGTCTTTATATGTTCACCAGTTCCTTGAATTCATTGTCGTCGCTATTTGATAAAATTGCGGCTCCCTTTGACAGTAGCTTCTTGAGAATAAAGGGCCCTTCCCAGGTAGGTCTGAATTTTCCCCGGATGTCTGGTGCTCCCGGTCTCATCTGCTTAAATACTAAGTCTCCCTCCTTCAAAGGATGTTTCTTGACTTTCTTTCCGAAGGTTCGAGTTAGCCTCTTCTGATAGATTTGGTTATGGTAGTAGGCTCTTAATCTGTTCTCATCCAGTAAGCTTAAATGTTGCAGCCTTTGCTATGCCCATTCAGTCTCGGGGATCTGAGCTTCCATGACTACTCTTAACGACCTGAGCTCTATCTCAACCGGCAGCACCGCCTCTATCCCGTACACCAGGGAATATGGCGTAGCTCCTATAGATGTTCTCATCGTTGTTTGATAGCCCCAGAGTGCGAAAGGCAGCTTCTCCGCCCAATCTTTGTAGGTTTGTGCCATTTTGGCCAATATTTTCTTAATGTTCTTATTAGCAGCCTCCACAGCTCCGTTGGCCTATGGGCGATATGGAGAAGACTTGTGGTGTTCAATCCCATATTTTTCCAATAGCTTCCTAGCTTCTCCCATAAATTGTACCCCATTATCTGATACCACATGGTGTGGAAGGCCATATCTACAGATCAGATTCTTCTCAATAAACTTGGCCATGTCCCTCGCGTCAATCTTCTTGAAAGATTCTGCCTCTACCCACTTAGTAAAGTAATCGATGGCGACTATGATGTATCTATGTCCATTGGAGGCTGTGGGCCGGATTTCCCCAATAATATCTATACCTCAGGTGGCGAACGGCCAAGGCGACGTTAGGTTATGCAATTCTGACACAGGTAACTGCCTTAAGTCTGAATACTGCTGACACAGCTGGCACTATTTCACATATTTCGAACAATCATTATCCATTGTGAGCCAGTAAAACCCTTGTCTCATGATTTTCTTGGCCAGTGTCAAACCATTCATGTGAGCTCCGCACACGCCTGCGTGAGTTTCCTCCATCACCCGCAGGGCTTCTTTCTCATTCAAACATCTCAATTGAATGCCATCGGCCTGCCTTTTGTATAGCACCCCATCTATGCATATAAACTGTGTGGACAGTTTGCGAATTAACCTCTGGTCCTTCTCCGTAGCCTCCTCTGGAAAAACAATGTTCTCTAGATAGTTCATAATATCGTGATACCACGGCTTCCCATCTGCTACATCGACTTTCGCTACTGACTGTGATTGGAAACTAGGCCTATCTGAGCTAGAAATCAATACGAGTCTCATAACCACTCCTTCCGGATTGTCCCACATTGACACCAAAGTAGCGAGGGCATCAGCTAATTGATTCTCCTCTCTTGGAATGAAACGAAACGTGCATACCTCAAATTGGCTACTTAGACCTTTCAAGTGCTGGATATAGGGCATCAATCTTTCTTCTTTAACTGCCCATTCACCTCGGATCTGGTTGACTACGAGGGAAGAGTCCCCGAACACCTCAACAGTCTTCGACCCTAAGGCTAACAAAGCTTCCAATCCAAAAATACATGCTTCATATTCGGCCTCATTATTGGTAGCTTTAAACCTTCGTTTTTTGGCTAAAGGGAGCTTCTCATTTTTCGGGGTCGTCAAGATAACTCCTACTCCTGCCCCTTTGTTGTTCACGGCCCCATCACAATATAATTGCCATCCTGGATTGCAATAGCCGCTATATCATCGTCTGGGAAATTGAATTCGCAGGTGTCTCCTTGAATCGGGTGATCGGCCAGGAACTCAGCTACTGCTCGCCCCTTGATGGTTTTCCTAGTAACATATTCCACTTTAAATTCCTGCAACAACAATAACCATCTGCCCATCTTTCCTAGCAAGGATGGTGGTTCCTATAAATACCTCAAAGGATTCTGCTTCGCTACCGCCTGCACCTTGTATAAGTGGAAATAATACCTTAACTTCTTTGAAGCCCAAATAACGGCAAGACAAATTTTTTCTACCTCGGCATACTTGATTTCATACCCCAAGAACTTCTTGCTGAGATAGTAAATGGCAAACTCTATCCCGAATTCGTCCTCTTGGGCCATCATGGCACTACAGAGCTATCTTTTATGGCCAAGTATAGAATCAGAGGCTTGCTCGGCTGCGGCAGCCTCAACACAGGTGGATGCAATAGGTATTCTCGGATGGCGTCGAATGCCTTTTGACAATCCTCATTCCACATCACTGGTTGATTCTTCCTTAGGAGCTTGAAAATCGGTTCGCAGATCGAAGTCAGCTTGGCAATGAACCTGCTGACATATTGTAAGTTGCCAAGGAAGCTTCTCACGTCCTTTTCCTTCTGAGGCACCGGCATTTCCCTGATAGCCTTAACCTTGTCCGGGTAAATTTCGACACCTTGCTGGCTGACCACATGCCCCAACAATGTCCCTGAGGTCACCCCAAAAATACGTTTCTTTGGATTCAGTCACAAGTCATACTTCTCTATTCTCGAGAAGAACTTTTCCAATGCTTCGAAATGACCCTCTCGGGTGGTAGACTTAATCATCATATCGTCTACGTACACTTCCACCTCCTTATGAATCAAGTCGCTCAGAATCTTCATCGCTATTCTCTGATATGTAGCCCCTGCATTCTTCAGACCAAAAGGCATCACTCGATAGGCATACGTCCCCCATTCAGTAATGAAAGCCGTCTTGATCAAGTCGATTATTTTGTTCAAAATCTGATTATATCCCGCATAACCATCCACGAAGCTGTACATTGCACAGGCAGCAGCGCTGTCTATTAGCACGTTAATATGCGGCAACAGGAAATCATCCTTCGGACAGGCTTTATTTAAATCTCGGTAGTCAACGCATACTCTTACTTTCCCGTTCTTCTTGGCCATGGGGACTACATTTGCCAACCATGTGGGATATTGGACCTCTACCAAGAAGTTGGCTTCGATCTGCTGCCGGATTTCTTCCTTTACCTTATCCGCCCACTCTGGTCTGAGCCTTCTCAGCTTTTACTTCACAGGCTTGTAACCCGGATACGTAGGGATAGCGTGCTCTGCAACGTTTCGATCGATGCCCGGCATATCTTCACAGCTCCAGGCAAAGACTTTTTCATGTTTTTTTAGTATTCTCCCAAATTTTTTCCTCTCCTCAGGAGTTATATCCTATGCTATCAAAATTTCTTTCGGGTTTTCCGAAGTTCCAAGATTAAATGGAGTTGCATCAAAGGAATCAATATCAAATATGAATGGAGTGTGATCATGACCATGCATATGGAAATTATCAGAAACATCACACAAGTAAGCGAAATCATTCATATCATTAATGAAATTATGATTGTCATTTACATCATTAAATAGTTCAGGAACGAAAAGACATTCTAAGCTAGTCTCCTCCTCCGCTCCTGCTATCTTTGCTACAGCATCTGTGGACGATTCCGCGCCATCTGGATTCTTCAGGGGCTTTATCTCTTGAGCTATTTTCTCTAGCTTCTCTTTCCCCTTGATATGAGTGCTTACCATGGCCTCATTTACCACTTCCTCGGGCTCCTGTCTGTCCCAAACAATCCGGTTGGCTAAGACTTCTTCATCCCAAAAGTCTTTCACTGGCTTGATCATACCCATCTCCCAGTCATATACATCGTTGAAAAGGTCAAAGGCCGGCACAATCCTATCTCCAGCCCATTGAGGCTCAGCTTCCCCAGCATAGGAACAAACCGATGATGCTGGCACAAAGGTCTCTCGGATATGAGGGATTTTTTGCATCGTCTTCTTCTTACTATGCTCTCCTTTATACCCCAAGCCCTTTTGATCTTTCTGGCCTCGAGTGACAATAGCAGACTGTAGCCCCTGTGAATTTTTACCCAGACCAGCCCCAGGACGGTAATGCATTTTCCTCATCATGTTCACTACTGGAGGACTATCGCCTAAACCCGATTCTTCTCCTATTACCGACACATGGAAGCCACTAAACGGCTGCTTGGCAATCCCTAGAGCTGACACTTGATTCTCCCTGGCCGCATTAATGGTTATCACCTCCCCTTCATGTGGGATCTTTATCATTTGGTGTAGCGTGGATGGTACCCCTCCTAGCTTATGGAACCAAGGCCTTCCGAGCAAAGCTGAGAAATTGGCCGGAATAGGTAGGACCACAAATTCTGCCTCCGTTTCAATGGGCCCAGTTTTGACCAAGGCTTTGAATGTCCCCGATGCTTGTCTTCTAGAATTATCATAAGCCGTGATGGTTAGATCCGACTTGCTAAGCATACCCTTATCTAATCCGTAAGCCTGAAGTGCGACCAAAGGGCATACATTTATAGACGACCTATCATCCACCATAACGCACGCAGTATGCTTACCATTGACTTGTGCCTTAATGTAGAGTGGTCGGTTATGATTACAGGCCTCAACCGGTAAGTCGGCATCGGAATATACTAACCTTTCCCCGGACCCTCCTTTTACAAGATCCAACAACTCTGACAGGGATATAGTAGTAGCCACAGTTGACTCGGTTAAGGCCTCTACTAGCTTTTATCTTTGAGAGGGGGACTGCCTCAGCAGATCCCATATGGATATCTGAGCCGTAGTCTTTTTCAACTGTCTG
Source organism: Excoecaria cochinchinensis (assembly GCA_947683425.1). Classification (NCBI taxonomy): domain Eukaryota; kingdom Viridiplantae; phylum Streptophyta; class Magnoliopsida; order Malpighiales; family Euphorbiaceae; genus Excoecaria; species Excoecaria cochinchinensis. The sequence goes on from CANTUQ010000192.1 coordinate 1,323,043, forward strand.
ACTATCTAATTATCTTTTGTTTCCTTTCCTGCTGGAGCTTGCACTGGCTCTCGCGGTTTTTCTACTTCAGGGACCACTCTTCCACTTCTCGTGACAGCCCCTACTTCTCTGCCTTCTTCATCCGATTCCCACAGATCTATAGACATTTGACCTTCTTCCTCACTTTCCTCGCTACTTTCACTAGTAGACCAGCAATCTACTACCGCTACAGACATCTCTTTTTTACTAACCTCAGGGCGAGTGATAGCAACATATTCGTTCTCGTTCAAGTCCTGTAGCACGTACCATTCTGGTAAGTTTGACCTGATCATAAAAACGGGTGGTGGAACCGCATTATAGCTAGGCTTCTTCATTCTTTCCCTTTGCTCAGGGTCAGTAATTTGTTTACTGTCAATTAAATCTTTGATCTTATGTCTCAGCGTCATACAATCATCCGTTAAGTGGCCGGTATGCTGATGAAAAGCACAGTACTCATGTTCTTTGTGTTTCGGCTGGCCTTAGCTCCTGGCTGGTCTGGGTGGCATTGGTTGGACCTTTCCTTCCTTCATTAACCGTTTCAAAACCCATGACAACGGCCAGCCCAAATTCGAGAAATGCCTCTGACTCGTCCCAGTCACCGATACTTCTACTGTCCTCCCGCTTCTGTTGCTGCTGCTGGAGCCTGCAGGCTTGCTTGCCCCTGGGTTGCCATAGCCTTTCTTAACATAGTTCTCATTATTAGCCCTCTCTATGAGATATTCTCCCTCAGCTTCTATAGCAATATCTTTTAAGGATTCCCAATCCCATAAGCCTTTCATCCTCAGTCCCTCTCTCAGATAAGGGCTAGCTTTTAGGATAAACAGTCGAATCTGGTCCGGGGTATCCGGCTTTTGCTTCATTTCCATTACTCTATTTCTCCAACGGGTGAGATACTCATGGAAAGATTCTCCCACCTTTTGCTGTAAAAGCTCCAAGTCCTTCAGAGTTATCTCCATCCTAGTACTGCAATCGTACTATCTGAGAAATTCTTCGATCAACAACTCCCAGTTTTCTTTTGTCCTTCGATCTAAACCGTGATACCAGTCCACCGCTGGGCCAGTTAAACTCAGGCAAAAGTACTCAACTTTTTGCCTCTTCGTCAAGGTGGTGCCCTTCATCACCAGGGAATATTGCTTTATATGAGCCGTGGGGTCTGAAGTACCGTCAAACTTAGGAATATCGGGCATCTTGAAATTCTAAGGTAGCAAATCGTCACCATTCAGCTCTCTATCCTCAGGATTCATTCCTCCCCCTATCTTTAGCATTTTCGTCATGGCTTTGAACCTTTCTTCCATCTTTTTCCACACCTCGTCTTCTACCCTAGGTGATTTTCCCTTGGCTACAGTCTGCTCTTCTGGCTCATACCATGGGTTTACCTCGGATCTAGGGCCTTCTTTATGCTCAACCGGCGCTAGGGCTCTTGGCTCTATTATAGGTAGATCAACTGCTACTAAGGTCTTCGGTCTACTCTCCTCTTTTTCCTCCTGCACTCCAGTCGAGGCACTAGCCTATTGCCCTGCTCGCGGTGCCAAAGTAGTAGTAAGATTTCCCATCATGGCCAACATTCGGGCCTGAATTCCTCGATTCTCTTTCCCACTTCCTCGGTAACCATTACGCTAGTGGTATCAGCTCCTTTTGGCGAGTTCGACATCTTCGAAGTGATGTGACTGGCTTCTGAACTAGATTTTGAAAAACTTCCTTTTTCTGACAGCTCAAACTCTGGGTTCCTGATCAATCTACCCGTCGATCCTCTTATCCACCTAGGCAGATCTATGATGGCTGCACAGACAAAGAGTCAGAATGATGCATGGATGTGATGGAATGCATGCTCGTGATATGCAACATCCACAGAACACATATAAGCAGATAGGTCACCTCCACCCTTATAACTCCCACACACGTGGTCACAGTCTCTTTCCTAGGCGGGATTAGCCCATGGGTCAACCGGGGACCTAATGAACGCGCATGGTGCATGGCAAAAATTCGGCAACATATCACTCCTCAACTAATGCACAAGCGCATGGGTGATGATCATTACATATTTTGATAGTTCGAATATATCGACATGGCCCTACCTGGGTATGAAAACCCTTAGCTAGGTAGCCAAACAGAACATTTGGACATTACCGATATGTAAGGATCCAAACAACAAGCACATAATTATGGTTCATATTACCTAAGGAAAGTATCTACGGCCACTACATGAGCTTTGGTCACGGGTGGTGTTACTTTAGGGCTACCCAAGCATCATCCCTGCCGACGGGTCTAGCTCATCACGAGTATAATGACCGACCATTTGATATACCATATGGTACGAGACTTGGGCTGGTGGTTATCCTTAACACTTCCCTATATTGAGTGAACATAGGGTCATGCTTCGGGAATGCACCGGGGTTTAAGAAGGGACCAAACTAACGTATTCTAAAGCTCTAATGGGATGTCTATGCAATTTTAAAAGAAAGCAAATTTATAGACTAAATCCTAATTATAAATGTTAATCAAGGTATTTTCAAATTAAAGTCTCGAACCAGCAGTTCCCATTGGAGTCGCCACTGTGACGCGTGCCAGACCCCGCGAGCGCCCATTGACCACCCTGCTCTAGGGCAATCGGGCAAATTGAAGGTTTGTTGACATCTTGAAACGAATTACAAATGCGTCTATTTTGGGCAACAAGGAGGTTTCATGGAGTCGCCACCCAAAAGAACATTGGGAAAGTTCGTCTCGCCTCGGTGAGCCTAAGACGGCGTATATTTCCATTTTTGGCAAACCAAAGGGATCTTGGAGGCAATCACCCTAATAGAACATTAGGAATGACCCTCTAACCCTATGGAGCCTAGGATTATTTTTTAGCCTTTTGATGGGACACAAGAGGTGTCTTGGAGGTTTCAATGAGTGATCAGATAGACCTCTCACCTCGTTGAGCCCAAAGACCAGAGCTGGGTTCGGGACTTCTCATATATTTCTACCTTGATTTAACTTTACATTTAAGTTTTGAATTTATTAGTTCGCTTTCTCTCTCTACACGATGAAAATTTTAAAAGCACAAATATTCACATTAAAAGCGGTAAATATACATACATAAAATACATGAAATAAATGTTCAAAATTAAATTACAATAAAACTAGGAGCGGAATACAACTCCCATTTTAAAGGCACGATATATAAATACATACAAAAAGACGGGAAATTCATTTATTTTGAGGGCTTTGGCCCTCGCATGCATTTATTAAAAAAACTAATTTTTATGTGATTTTTATGGGCTAAAACAGGACATTGGGTCCTTTAATTTTATGAAATAATCCCAATTTTAATTAATATAAAACAAATGTCCATTTTTAATTTACGCGGAATAAAATAACAAAATTACATAAATAAATAAATAAAATAAGGGATAAGGAAAAGAAATAAATGAATGAAAAGGGATAGGAAAACTAAACAAAAGATAGGCTTTCCATGACGGCATGATGGCTTTTCTCCATAGCTCAATCCATCCAGGAATAGGGAAATACAATACTCACGAAACAAAAGAAATATTAATATTTACAAATTAAAGCAAAGCACATATAAATAGAGAGTAAAATGAATAAATAAATGTATAAATAAAATACATAAAAAGGAAAACGTTGAAGCAAAAGTTAAAAAAAAATGTTTTCCTTGACAATAAAATAAGAATTTAATAGAGGAAGAAATAATAAAAAGGAAAAAGGAAAAAAGGGAACAGAGGCGAGAGACGAGCTTAGCGGACCGACCGACGGCCGTCCCTTATATGACCGACGGATAATAGGCTTAACACGCCATCGCTCGATCGACAGACGGGTTTATCGCCCGTCGCTCGAGTGATAGACGGGTGCACTACTGCCCGTCGGTCGCCTCTGTTTCAAAATAAAAGCCAAAAAAACTTCTTTTTCTTTTCTCTTTTTAAATAAATAACTTTCAAACAAAATAAAGGCAAATAAAAACTAAGTCAAAGGTAAATAAATACAATAAATGTGGAAATGAACGTGATGGATTAATAAAGCAAGCGTCCAGAATATTTACCCTCAGATTGTACCTTTTTGGAGTGAAACTTTGGTTGATTCAAACCTTGCGCGTCTCATGAGAAGAAAGCAAAAACCAAGAAAGGAAAATGACTATATTTTCCTTGATTTTTACTGAATTTTTGAAATATTTGAATCCACGAAATGGATGAAAACTAATGGATTTAGCTTTCTCCAAGTAAAATAGATTCACTTAAAAGTGAAACAAAAACCAGAAAAAAGTAGGAAAATATGGGAATTTAGTCAAAATAGAGATAAAGAAACTTGAGAAGAGGAAGATTTGCCCTTTTAGCTTGCCTTTTGTGACTTTTTCCAACAAAATTCCAACCATTCTCAAAGGAAAAGTTTTGCTATTTATGGGCATGACTGACGGGCAAGCCTTTACTCATAGACGGGCAGGCCTTGAGCCACCGACGGGACGCGTGTCCGTCTCAACAACCAACGGGACACGTGTTCCCGAGATAAAATGGTGGCCGCCCTAACGATCGACGGGCATGAGAGTCACCGATGGGTTGTCCATCCCCGAGAGAGGCGGCGACGGCCATGGCGATCGACGGGATGCCAGCCACAGACGGGCAGGCCGTCTGTGGAGCAAAACTCCAAATTTTAAGTTAAAACTCCCAATCTTCAAATTCTTCTTTTTATAGAATGAAACCTTTTACTTCTCGTGAGCCCATAGGATCAAAATTTTGAAATTCCATCCATTCATTCGAGACCAGGCATCGGTTTTCTTCATTGGGTACTCTTCGATCTGGACCGCCCCGGGACACGGTGCTTACACTAGGTGGGCGCAATTCTTGAGTCTCAGGCAGAGGGTAATGTCATTGGCAGATTATGAGAATGAGTTTAACCACCTTAGCAAGTATGCGCTGCCAGGAGTTCTTACTGATGAGTTCCGATGTCAACACTTTGAGGTGGGTTTGAATGAATCTCTGAAGGCAATGTTAGTTTCTTTGATGTCTGCCCCAAATGTTAGCTATTATTACCTGGTTCAGGCAGCTTTGAGAGCAGAGCGCTCTGAGAATGTTTTGAGAGAGAAAGCTCCGAGGAGGAAGACCTCCAGAGGCAGCTCCTCTCTAAGGAAAAGATCAAGAGAATCTCAAGGAAATCCTGCTGGTAAGTCTCCTGCTAGCCTGGCTACTAGAGGGAGGAGACAGGACTCTTCTAGAGGATCAGGCATTGGTAGAGGAGGTTCGGGTTGTAGAGGCGATGCTATGCCTCAATGCTCCCATTGTAGTAAGCGCCATTGGGGCGAATGTCGATGGCTGACAGAAGGGTGTTTTTAGTGTGGTAGTACGGACCACTTCCTTGCTAATTGCCCGAATTTACGAGAGAATGTTCAAGGTCAACAAGAGGGTAGTCGAGCAGGATCTAATGCTCCTCAAGGAAGCCGTGGTAGAGGCAGAGGATGGGGTCGTGGGGGACGGCCTCGGGAGAGAGAGTTATCTGAATCTGTGGACTGCCCCTTTCCGACAGCTGGTAGAGCCTATGCCATGAAAGCCAAGGATGAGCAGAACTCACCGGAAGTAATTGCCGATAAGTTTTTATTGTTTAATTCTGAAGTGTATGCTTTGATAGATCCAGGTTCTACTCATTCTTACCTGTGTTCTAGTAAGTTGGATGATAGTTTGGGGAGTGAGGAAGGGTTGGATTATGAGATTTGTGTGTCTAGCCCATTGGGTCAGAGTGTCATCGTAAATTGAGTTTGTCGGAATTATCCCTTAAGGATTCAAGGCATAGAATTTGCAGTTGATTTGATTCGGTTGCCATTTCATGAGTTTTATATAATTCTGGGGATGGATTGGTTAGCTAAGCACCGAGCTATAGTAGATTGTCACTGGAAAGTTTTAGTTCTCAAAGATAAAGATCAGATACCCGTGATTGTGAAAGGTGAGGGAAGTAGTCCGTTGCATAATGTCATTTCCGCGATGAAGGCAAAAAGGTTTATAAGAAAAGGATGTGAAGCATATTTGGCACTAGTTCTGGATTCTCGGAGAGGACAGGTAAAGATTCAAGATATTTTGATTGTAAGGGAATTTGCAGATGTTTTTCCGGAAGAGTTACTGGGTTTGCCTCCAGAGAGAGAGGTAGAACTGTCAGTGGAGATTGTACCGGGAGCATCTTCGATTTCTAAGGCTCCATATCGGATGGCTCCGGTGGCATTGAAAGAACTGAAAAGTCAGTTGCAAGAACTTTTGGATAAAGGATTTATCCAGCCCAGTTTGTCTTCGTGGGGTGCTCCGGTCTTATTTGTTAAAAACAAAGACGGAACATTGCAGATGTGTATAGATTACAGGTAGATTAACAAGGTTACGGTAAAGAATAAGTACCCGTTACCTCGGATAGAAGATCTTTTTGATCAGTTGATGGGAGCCGGAGTGTTCTCCAAGATAGATCTGAGATCGGGTTATTACCAGTTGAGAGTGAAGGATGCTGATGTCGCGAAGATGGCTTTTCGAACGCATTATGGTAATTATAAATTCTTAGTGATGCCATTTGGTTTGACAAATGCGCCCGTGGCCTTTATGGATTTGATGAATAGGCTTTTCAGGCAGGCTTTTCAGGCAGTATCTTAATCGGTTTGTGGTAGTGTTTATCGACGACATTATGGTTTATTCGAATAATGAGAAAGAACATGAAGAACATCTCTGTTTGTTGTTACAAGTGTTGAGAGATCACCGAATTTATGCTAAACTCAGTAAGTGTGAGTTTTGGCTAAAAGAAGTGACTTTCCTTGGACATGTGGTTTCAGCTGAAGGTATTCAGGTAGACCCAACCAAGGTGGAAGCGATTGTGAACTGGTTACCACCTAAGAATGTGCCAGAAGTAAGAAGTTTTCTGGGTTTGGCTGGGTACTATCGGCGTTTTGTAAAAGGATTTTCGGTATTGGCTTTGCCTTTGACTAGATTACTCCGGAAAGAAGTCAAATTTGTTTGGTCTGATAAATGTTAAGCCAGTTTTGAGCAGCTGAAAGAGATGTTGATTAAGGCTCCTGTGCTTACACAGCCTGTCTGGTAAGGAATTCATCATGTATAGTAATGCTTCAGGAGTGGGCTTAGGTTGTGTTCTGATGCAAGATGGCAAGGTAATTGCCTATGCTTCCAGGCAATTAAAACCTCATGAGCAACACTACCCGACGCATGATTTGGAGCTAGCAGCGGTAGTGTTTGCTCTGAAGGTGTGGCAGCATTATTTGTTTGGAGAAAAGTGTAGCATCTTCACTGATCATAAGAGTCTGAAGTACCTGCTAACTCAGAAAGAGTTGAATTTGAGGTAGCAGAGATGGTTAGAACTGTTCAAGGACTATAATTGTATCATTGACTACCATCCGGGTGAGGTAAACGTAGTGGCAGATGCTCTCAGTAGAAAGTCAATTTTGGCTTTGTCTCTTAGTAGAGGAAGGTGGAGATTTGATTCAAAAGGCGTGTTCATCACTCAGTTAAAAGCTAGACCGAGTTTAAAGCAAATGATAGTGGATGCACAGTTGAGTGACCCTGTTTTGCAGCGTGCTTATCAAGCAGTGAAAGATGGTTAGCGGACCGAATTTTCAGTAGATAGCGAAGGGTTTCTTCGACATGGTAATCGATTATGTGTACCAGATGTGAGTGAAGTAAAGAAGGAGCTTTTGCAAGAGGCCCATTCATCGGTTTTCACTATGCATCCAGGTGGAGATAAGATGTACCAAGATCTTAAGCAGCATTATTGGTGGCCGGGTATGAAAAAGGATGTAGTGGAATTTGTTTCAAAATGTTTACTATGTCAGCAAGTGAAAATCGAACATCAAGTTCTATCGGGTTTGCTAAATCCCTTACCCATTCCTCAATGGAAATGGGATGATATTATGATGGACTTTGTGTCTGGTTTGCCGTTATCACAGCACAAGCATGATTCGGTTTGGGTTATAGTCGACATGTTGTCAAAGTCGGCGCACTTATTGCCTGTTCGGTTAGACTATTCTATGGACAAGTTAGCAGAGATTTATGTGAGAGAAATAATCAGGCTCCATGGAGTTTCTTTGTCTATTGTGTCTGATCAGGATCTGAGATTTACCTCCAAGTTATTGAAAGAGTTACAGTCAGCTCTGGGTACTCAGTTAAATTTTAGTACAACATTTCATCCCCAGACCGATGGTCAGTCTAAGAGAGTTATGCAGATTCTGGAGGACATGCTTCGTGGTTGTGCATTAGAATTCTCAGGGAGTTGGGATCGGTACGTGTCATTAATGGAGTTTGCATACAATAATAGTCACCAGGCGAGTATTGGAATGGTTCCCTATGAAGCTCTTTATGGACGGAGATGTAGAACTCCGGTGTGTTGGACTGAGTTGTCGAAAAGAGCTATGATAGGTCCGGAGATAGTGAGAGACACTGAGGAGAAAGTTAGAGCTGTTCAATAGAATTTGAAGGCGGCTAAAGATAGACAATGATCGTATGCTAATTTGAAGCGTAGAGATATTCAGTAAGAAGTTGGTGACAAGGTCTTTTTGAAAGTATCATCGTGGCGGAAAGTTCTCCGCTTTGTTAAGAAAGGAAAGTTAAGCCCGTGATTTGTTGGACCTTATGAGATCTTGGAAAGGATTGGTCCGGTGGCTTATCGGTTAGCCCTTCCGACGGAATTAGCCAAGCTACACGATGTCTTCTACGTGTCCATGCTCCGTCGTTACCGATCAGACCCGTCCCATGTGTTGAAAGTGCAAGACATTCGGGTTCAGTCAGATTTCTCCTTTTATGAAGAACCGAAAGAAATTTTGGCTAGAGAAGTCAGGCAGCTTCGGAATAAGCAGATACCATTGATTAAGGTGCTTTGGCAGCATCATGGTGTCGAAGAGGCAACTTGGGAACCGGAAGAGGATATGAGAGCTCAGTATCCTTAACTATTTGGATCAGGTGAGAATTTCAAGTATGAAATTCTGTTAAGGAGGGGAGTGTTGTAACACCCCATAACCACCCTAGTAGAGTGAGTCCTATGTGTGTGTCAGTTTGTGTGTGAATTTGTGTGTGTGTGGGTTGTTTGAGCATGTGTTAGTGTTGTGTAATTAATTTGCTATTATGCTTTAATTGGGTTATGTGTAAGTGTGGGTGAGTGTATGGGAGTAGGGTGTGTGATAGGTATATTAAAATTGGGTAAGTGATAGAGGAGGAGAGTTGAGTGTGCCTTTCCTTTAAGAGTGTGACATGTGGCAAGGGAAAAGATGAGATAAGTATTAGGAGAGAGAGAGATTGGATCAGCTGTTCTCCTTTCTTCCTCACGTTTCTTTCTCTTCTTCCCCCTTTCATGTTGCCAAGCTTCTTCTCCTCATATCTTCTTTGTTCTTTCTTGAATTCTTCTCTTCCCTTCTAAATTCAAGTGAGTTTGGGTAGCCTAAGCTGGTGTGGTAAGTGATAAGTGATAATCTTCCTTCTGTTTCTCTAGATGAGTTTTTTAATTGGCATTTAGGGTTTGAACTTGTTTGGTGTTGTTGGGTTTTGTGGTTCAGAGAATCCTCCTAGAGAATCCAAGGGCAAGGAAGTAACGAGTGGGAGTGGAGTCCCTTGATTGGAGGTTCATTAATTCCAAGTTTGGGAAAATTCTCTTCTTTCTGCATTTGTGTGTGAATTATGATGATAAGTGTAACTGTTGTGAATGTTGAGTTATGTTATATGTTTGAATATATGAATTATCTGTATATTGTTTATGATGAGTTGGGACACCCTATTGAGGTGAATTGAATGAAAATATGTACGAATATGTATATTCTTGAAGAATTTTCTAGTTCACTGAATTTGGGAATCTGATTGTGTTTGATTGCGGGATTTGGTGCTAATAATAGGTTCAAGCAAGGGGTTTTGTAGTGGATTTCATGTTTGAGCTGTGATTTTTTTGAGTGGTTGTGAATTCTTAAATTTTGGATGGTTTTTGGAAAAAAAAACAGAGGGTGTGTTTTTCTGGGTTTTATGCGATTCACACGGCGGTATAGGTTGGGCATACCCCCATGTGAATCTATTCTGTTTTCCAGGGAGTTTATCACGTTGTGTGTGTTTCTTGGAGCACCTATCCGAGTCGGAGGAGAGAGCACGACTCATGCTCCTCTATTTTACACGGCAGTATGGGTAAACCATACCGCCGTGTAAACCGCCTCTGTCCCCATTTTGCATAAAATTTCAATTGTTCCTTTTTCACTTCTTTTTCCATTGGTTTGGGTTCTTTACTCTTATTTAGTGTGTTGTTAATTGACAAATGATATAAAATGGTATTTTAACTTGGTAAAATAATAATTATTGAGAATTGTATGTTGAATGAAGTGAGCTTAGATATGGTTTATTTGATGATTCTTTGAAATAAATAGTATGTATAACTGTATGTTGTGCTTGGAACATAACTTACATAATGCATGACCTGCTAGAGTCAAATAAGTGGATAGTTAGGCATGCCTAATACAGTTAGTGTTGCTGCAACTAGTGTATGATTTGGACCCTGATCAGGTCCCCCGACTGGATCTTCGTGATCCCTGTGTACTGAATCTACGCAGAAATGTTTTTGGAATAAAATTAAAAGATTGTTTTGATACCTTCGGGTATCTATGTGTTATGAGAATAGTGTTGATACCTTCGGGTATCTATGCGTACTCATTATCCACTATTTTTGTTAAACCAGGTGCAATATTGTTAATGTATATGAATTCCGAAATATTATGTATTATGATGAATTGTATACATTGTGTGAGCATATGAATATTGTGATTATTGTGTTTCTACGCATTAACTTATTCTTTGAGAACTCAATACTTGATTGTGCCATTAGCTTGTGATTATTTCTTGACGTCACTGTGAGTGGTCGTTGTGCATCTTTATTTCCCCACTAAGTGATTTCGCTTAGCATGGGTGTTTTATCCGTGCAGGTGTGGAAGGTTTTGAAGGTTTGAGCAGAGTGTTTCGCATCAGCAGGGCCAACACGACTAGTGGGCAGTAGATTTTTGTAGTATTAGGCTCTGTGTCTTTTTGTACATGTAATAGTTATGTACCTATGGATCAATGTAAACTTTACATTGCATTTTGATTTATATCAGATATAGTATTTTCAGTTGTACCGTGGCACGTTTGTAATTTTTGCTATGTACATATTATTTTGAATTTGTAAAGTTGTTTATCTATGTATATATCAATGAAAGAAGTATTACCTTCTTCTTCTTTTCAAAGTTTTAGTTTATACTATTATTGTTATGTATGTATAACAGTTGTGCTATTTTATTTGGTGTGTCGTGGTGACACTCCCATCTATTAGGGTCCTTCCTCCTCCTTAGAGGGTTGGAGTTCCCACGTATAGGTAGGGGTGTTACATAACAAAACACCACAAATCCTACTATGGTGTAATCCGAGTCGTTACACGCTGCTTCCCAAGTATCGTCCGACTCGTGCTGGCGTTCACGAGTCTGTTCAGGGAAGTGGTAGACTGTGTGAGTCGTGCTGATCATCACGACTCATGCAGAGGTGTCATTCTGGGGCAGCAGCATGAATTGATCCACTGTGCATATTTTCTCTTTCTTATTTATTTTATTTTCTTTTATTTTTCTCCTAATTTTCTTATTTTTCTTACTAATGTGTGTTTCAATTTAAATTAATTGAATTTAAGAAAAAGAAAAGAAAAAACAAAAAAGGGGAAAAATACAAAAAGTAATTAGAACGAGGGAAAATTTCTTCAAAACCCTAATTCATTCAAAAGATGCGACCTTTTGTTTAAAAGCTCTCTTCATCTTCCTTCATTCTTCTTCCTTCACAAGTTCTCTTTCACGTGATTAACACTTCTTCTTTCTCTTCGTAGTCAGTATTCCCCTTTGTTTTTAGTCCCTGCCTTTAATGCAAAAATGGTAAGAACAAAAAACCCATCCTCTTTAAGAGTGGATCAAGCGCAACTGGAGGAAGCCCATGGAGATCTGTCGACCACGGTAGGAGCTAGTTTTCCAATTTCATCTGCTGGACAAGGTAATCATTTCCTTGCTCTTAAGGACAGAGCAATCTTCAAATGTAAGTTCTTCCCTGTATCCCTTCTTGAGAAAGTTAGCATGCAAGATTCTGTGAATGAAATGCTATCTCAATGTGGATTGCTGAGATTTGTGAACATGCTTGAACATTTCTATCCTGACTTAGTGTTAGAATTTTATACTACTTTGAAAATTAATGAGGAAAATGATAGGCTGTTAGATTTCAGATTGGATGGATAGGATCACACTCTGACTTATTTTATAATGCATAGAATGTTTGGGTTTCAACAGTCTGGATTATGTGACCCTCCAAAATTGTTTCATCCTAAAGAATTTTGGTCATTCCTTACTTGTTTGACAACACCTTATAGATCTAGAGAGGCCAAATCAATGTTTATCAAGGATTCAAAATATTTGATTTTGCAAAAACTTTTAGCTTCCTTACTTTTTAATAGGTCTGAGTTTAACAGAGTTTCTTTACATGAGTTATTATTAATGTGGTGTGTGCATAAGGGAAAGTCGGTATGTTAGTTATATTGGGTTTTTAATCAGTTGTTGTAATGTGCTAGTAGACATGATTCCCCTCTTACACATGGGCATATTATTTCTGTTATTGCAAGGAATTTGGATATCAATCTTAATACCTATACTAGAGTCCGTCCTTGTATTTATTTTGCTAAACATTTATTTGTGGATGGAGAGGTTGTCAATAATGCCTTGCAGGAAATTCCATACCATTTGAGGTCTTGTTGGAGGGATCTCCCAGGATCCTCTGTTCAACAAGAGGAGGCTGCTGATGGGAGCAGTAGTGATGATGATATGCCTGATGCTCCTGCTGATGTGGGTGAAGCTCCTGCTGTTGGGTCTTCTTCCAGTTCTATGCCAACCATGTTAGACCAAATTTTGAGGAACCATGCCACCATGCAAGATTAGCTTTCTTCTTTGGCTCGACAGCAAAGAAGGATAGAGCATAAGGTGGATACATTTATTGCTCAAGCAGGATTTGTAGTATTATCTCCTCCACCTTCACCATGATCAAGGGAGTTTTCTTACCTTTATTTTATCTTTCTCTTTCTTGTTCTTTTCATTTCATTTCTTTCACATTGAGGACAATGTGTGCTCTAAGTGTGGGGGACCTAGTATATTTGTATGTTTGTGTGTTTGTTTATGTTTTATGAGTTTTTGTATGTGTGTTATATGTTAGTTGCATGTGTGTATTCATCTTACAATTAGGATTTTTAGTAGGTTTTATTATAAAGCATTGTTCAATTTGTATATAATATAGGTTGTTATGTCATTTACCTTTTATACTCATTTTAGTAGTCTTTCAAATTTTTTAGTATGTGTTTTAAGTTTTTCAAGTTATCTTAGTTTACTTTCTTTCAATATTGGAGATTATTTAGCCTTTTTACTAACTATGTTTTAAAGTTAGGATTTGCTCATTTAGTTTAAAATTATAGGGTTCTAGTTATCTTATGGAAACTATAGCCATAATACTTACCCTTAGTTCTTTCAATAATGGATGAGGACTTGAAAAAAAAAGAGCAAGATGTATATCCAAAATTGAAAAAGTATGGGATGGAGCGTAAAACGCACCCAATACTACATTATCTTGCTATTGTAAATTCATTGAATAAAGTCTAAAAGTATACCCATATTTGTAAAAAAAAAAAAAAAACAAAGGTCTGAAAATGCCATGAGATTGGATTAAGGGTATGTGGGCTTACAAATTATCCTGAAAGGCAGCTAGCAACTTTAGAATTTTAAAGTTTATGATTAATATTCTCTCTTTGAAGCATGTTTAGTTTTTTGGGACTTTATACTCTTGATGTTAGAGTTAGTAAATTTAGGTGACTTGTTAAATTTAGAATACATGCTTTAAGAGTTAATTTACTAATATTTTGAGTCTTTAAGGTGTTTGATTTCTTTTCAATCATATCATATATGCATAATGAATAATGATGTATAATAAAGTTTACTTAGTGCATATTGATATTAAATTTTCTCATTGTTTTCTCTTGCTTGAGGGCAAGCAAGGTTTAAGTGTGGGGGAAATTGATAGCTGCTTAATTGATGTATTATTTATGGCATGTTTCGTGTGAGTTTAAGAAGTTAAGTATGTAAATATATGTATATTTCATGTTATTTGTTTAGTTTACGTGTTTATATTTTTTTAGGATGATATGGGTGAAAAGGAAGAAAAGTGGCACGAATCGTGAAGAAAAGCACGACTAGTGAAGAGAAGAGAAGTTAGCAGTGCACGACTCATAGCCAGGGACATGACTTGTGAAGAGGAGATCGAAGCGCACAAGTAGTAAAGATCTGCACGAATGGAGAAGGGCATAAAAGAGGAGTACGAGTCGTGAAGGGGGACACAAGTTATGAAGATGTGCAAAGAGAAGGAAGAAATACAGATCAGAAGGAAGAAAGGTGAACCAGAAAATCATGAGTCATGAGGCAAAGCACGACTAGAACAGGCAGAGCACGACTCGTGAAGGAGAGCACGAGTCATGAAGGGACAGAGAGAAAGCAGAGAGAAAAGAGAAGAGAACAGGAAAGAAAAGGAGTTACGCGTTCTATCGTGAGCGCAACAGTCATCGCGATCGTGATAGAAAGACCCGTTGGTTAGTTACTTCTAAAAAGTCACCTGAAGGGGCATCTCTTTCCACCAACCTTTGCAACTATTTGAAGAAGGGACACAACCTTTAGACCATTATAAATATGTAATTCAATTGTAATTTTAAAAGAGGAAATAAATAGATTATATTTTTAACTAAGTAATTTCTGTAAGTTTGTAGTTAAAGTTCTCTAATTAGTTCTTATGTATTGATGAAGAAGATCAAGGAGGAGAAAATTATTTCAAGGGTTTGAGAAAAGGGTTGAGAGATTTCTTTCGTACTACTCTTATCTATCATTTCTTCTCTATAAATCAAATGAATGTTATTTAATGAACTTGAATATTAATGTTATGTTCTATTTCCATCTATGATAGTAGTCTTTGAATGTAGAATTTTCTATTAGTATTTATTGTATGATCTTTATAAGTTAAGGTAGAATTGAGAGATTCATTTTAATTTACATGTAATAGGAATTCATTATCAAGGCATAGCTAGAGAGATCAATATGTTGAGATAATTGCTATAGGTTGGTTAATAATCTTAAAATATGTAATTAGAATTAACTAGTTCATCAATGAGAATTAAAGATTAGTATTTTAATTGCATGTTTTAGGCATTCTAATTCATGTCGAGAGAATGGATTAGAACTATATTCCAACTTGGCTTACTGATAAGATTATAACTTTTAATTAAAATGATGGAATCAAGTTCATAATCACTATTTCTTCATTATATATATATTATCTTCTTTGATAATCATTAACTAGGTTTAATTAGTTTACATGATAAAGTAGTTTAAAATTAACTTCAAATTAATTGAACATTGTAAACAAGATTAAAATCAGGTAGTAGTAGTGTGTAATATTAATCAACATTCCTCATAGGATCGACGTCTTTTCTACTATAATTGGTACACCGTATACTTGTGGAATTAGCATGTAAAATTACGCCCAGCACCATTTGAAAAAAAAAATGGAAGAAAAGTTCAAAGTAATGTCAAGGATGTTGACGAGGGGGAGAGGGATGAACCTCGAAGACAAGGAATTGGAGGGAGAAGCTCTGATCCCTCAGAATTTTAAGACGCCGGATGTTCCAAAATTTGATGGCTCCTCAGACCCTACTGCACACGTAAAGCAGTACTCGTTGGTAATGAAGGGTATTACTTTGACCAAAAGGTCGAAGATAGCGTACTTTTGTTTTAGCTTAACAGGCCCAGTAGTAGATTGGTACCATGGGCTAGATAGGAGGACCAAGGAGGATTGGGACCTACTGACGGAAGAGTTACTGAGGTAGTACGACTACAGTACAAGAATGGAAGTGACGCTGAAAGATTTGGAACTCCTATAGTAAAAGTTTTGGGAGTCATTTCACAAATATTTGACCCAATGGAGGAACCAGATGATGTAAATTAAAAGAAAGCTAAATACCCAAGATCGGATAAGGCTATTTATCAAGAATGCTAGCCCATATGTAAAAGATGGGCTGAAGACAAAAGGTTTAAAAGATGGAGAGTCACTGAAGGACATAGCCATTGAGGCTGAAGGGGAGTATTTAGCAAGGAGTACTAGCAGTGATACGTATAAGAAGAGCAGTGGTGGTCAATGGGCAAGTAGACCAGCAAGTTCAAGCAGTGGTAGCAGATCAGGCAAGACCGCTGAGGTTTCAGTTACAGGTGCCGGTCTGAGGCAGTTCTCGAATTTAGGGAGGTTTCCCTCCTGGGTGCTGACAAGATTGATAAAGGAGGGGAAGTTGTAACCTCTAGCACCTAGACCTGCCAGGACCCAGGGACAACCGGGGCACAAGGACAATGAATATTGTGCCTATCATCAGAACACCGGGCATACGATGGATGACTGCAAGGTGTTGAGGCATGCCATCTAAGATTTGATTGGCTCGAAGCAAATCATAGATCCGGAGAAGAGGGAAAGCCAAAAAAAGCCTCGGATACAATAATGTGCCCCCCCACCGGTGTTCATGATTGGGTCCAGCTTGCTCGAGTGGTACGTACTAAGGGATTTGTATGGAGGTGATAACACTACTATCATTTGCTCAGAGTGGGCAAATGAAGAAGGTATTCTCATGGCAACAGTAGATTGTTGGTCCACTGATGACAGTGGAGATGAAAATAATAATTTTGGTGATGAAGACTCTGCAGACCCATGGGGTTTAGACGAAGATGAAGAGGATGAAAGGAAGAATGATTCGAAGAGGGATGATGATAAAGAAACCAAAGCGGTGACCCAAAGCGGGAGGGTGGTTTCGAAGGCCGAAAAGCAGCAACATCCCATGGCTGTGCAAAAGGAAAAGGAGTCGAAGGGGGACCCCATAAAAATGCAACTGAAAAGGACGCTGGCTCAAATTTTGTTATGGGATCTTTTGAGGTAGTCTCCTTTGCACAGACAGAGATTGATGGAAGCCTTGTGCGAGTCAACGGTGGCTACTACCATTTTCCCCACTGAGTTGCTAGACATAGTAAAATGGAGTGCTGGGGAGAACTTGGTTTACTCAAGTGCAGATTTGCCGGCTGAAGGCCACAACCACAATCGACCATTGTACATAAGGGCCCAGGTGAATGGGAAGCACACGGCATGCGTCATGGTGGATGATGGCTCCTCCATAAATGTTTACCCCTTGGTGGCAATGGCAGCTTTTGGGGTATCAGACGAAATGTTGAGTAAGTCTGACATCATAATTACAGCCTATGATAACTCCCACAGACAGGCATTGGGGACATTCAAGGCAATGGTCAAGACCGGGCCGATTGGAACTGAACCGTCTCAGACTCCATTTGACATGGGTATCGAGTTCAGTGTGGATGACATGCTGAGCACCCCTCCGTCGCAGAGAGCATCGAGCCTTACTCTACCACCACCATCGCGGGTCCAGTGTTTCGAGCTTCGGGAGACTGGGAGGTTCCACCCCTATAGAAGGCCAGGACACTCAGGGGCATCCACCTCCACAGCACCTCCACCGCCAGAGCACTGGGTAGAGCCAGTACCTCCAGTCCATCACCACCTCCGCAGCCAACTCAGCCTGATATCATTGCTGCTATGACTGCCGCCCTCGCCGCCATGGAGCGACGACATGAGGAGAGAGATCGAGTCCTGCTTGAGCGTTTCGATCGGCAGGAGGTGTAACACCCCAACTGGAACGTCACGGAAACACCCCGACCGGAGCTCCACAACCCGAACGGATACACAAAACACACAAACTCATAAACAAAACATGCGCGAAAGAAGCAATGGAATCTTAAATCATACAAATATCAATATACATACAAATTGCAGAAGTTAAATAATATCCGAACAAAATACAAAAGATATAGGAGCATATTAAGAAAAAAAAAACTCTAACTCCTATGTGGCCAACCTTGCAGATGAGCGACTCTGACATGAACAAAATCTGCCACCTACACGGGAAAACAAAAAAAACATCTCGTGCTAACCGATAACACTTAGTGGGGAGAAAACACAACAAAGAAACATTAAACATAAATAGCACATACATACACTAGAGAGTCAGAAATATACATACACTAAATCAGGACATAAATTCGAATAGAAAGCTGTAGCTAGAAATATATATAATCGACCATTCATTACACACAAGATCCGAACATAACACTACTGAGTGCCATATAAACCGAGGGAAACATAAGAGCCTGAACTTCGCTGGTGGAGGATACGAGAGAACACTACACTAGAGACCGAAGCCTCAAAAACATTTTACTAGCCTGGAGGCAACACGGGAGACCGGAGTCTCAAAATATTTTCACTGGACCCGGAGGTCAACCATATCACTAGACCCGAGCTGGCCAACATGGGCAGCTGCACTCCCTATCCCTTTATAAGCATGCTTATCTATCCACAACTATGACACTTCAAGCTCCACTCACTCACTCAAAATCACTAATCAAACACAACCTTCATCAGGATAATAGCAAAACATAAACCATGCAATAGTGAGAAACCGTGCAAAGTGAAGCATGAGAAAATCATTTGCATACCGATCGGGGCTCTACAAGCCGAGCAAAGCTCTTTTCTTGCCCAGCGGCTCAACATGCTGAGCCCTATATACCGAGCAGAACCCTTCATGTCGTGCGGGCTCTATATACTAAGCGGACTGGAAAACTCAACTCTACCTCGATCGGGAGAAGAGTCTCGGTCGGACAGAGTCGTATTTCTCTAGAATTTCTGAAATCTACTCGAACACCGAACTTTCAAAACCATGCCAAAACCATTTCATTAAATCTTGAAATTCACATCACACTCAGCACAAGAGTTCACCATACTATCATGCACTCATATACATTCAAGACAGGTTCATAACCATAAATGCATCAAGATTTCTGAAAACAAACACGCTGAGTGGGTTAATCTTCACAACTCGTGAGGAACTTCATGTGTCGAGAAGAGTCTCCCACCAAGCACCACAAACAAGAAAGCTCAAACCCAAAAAAATGAAACAGAACAGAACTTGAAGATCAAATAAAAATCATGTGAAATTCATCTCCAAGACATACTAAAATAGAGTTATAACAATCAGAACTTAGATTCCACAACACTAACAAATCAAACAATCACAAACATATTACACACAGATCATTGCAAGGAAGATGATCAGACAACTCAAGCAACACACACTCCCAAACCTGAAAACGTAAGCTTCAATTTGATCTCTTCAATATCCAACCTTCTCTTTACCTTTACTCTTCCTTCTGTCTTCTAGCTCTTGCACAGATTCAACCAAAACAAAAGCTCAGATAACCTAGGCAAATAAAACCATAAACACAACTTTCAAAGAACATAAAATAGAGAAGAAGAAGAAGAAGATGATGATGCCGAACCAACCACTTACCTCAAAACCAGCTCAATCTTAACAAATCTCACTCAAACTAGAAAAACTACACCAGAAAAATGGAGAGCAAAAACTTGCGAAAGGAGAGGAAAATGGGAAAGAACAAAAAGATGAAGAATGCTTCAACGAGAAGCAAACTCCCTTTTCTTCCTTCCCACTCATCTCTCTCTTTCAAATCCACATTAATGCACTCACCTACCAAGCCACTTGTCTCTCTCCCATTAGACCTCCTCACTAAACTTCCTTTAGATCCTTGGCAAAACTCTAATAAATCCTTACCCAATTACCAATAAATCACTAATAAAAATTCCTTCAGTTAACACTTTAATTAAGTCCCTTGAAATTCCAATTCCACATGCCCAGATACCAGAAATACTCCAAATTTTCGGCAAAAAACACAAATTACTCATTTTTGGGTTATTACAGGAGAAGAGAGATTGAGCTTCCCTTGAGCGTCTAGGCTAGCAGGAGAGGGTCATAGAGGAGTAGGGAAGGTCCATAGAGGAGTTGAGGCATAGTTTGGGTCCCTCCCAGGCCGTAGCAACCTAGAGGGTAGATGAGGCCGTTCAGATGATTGACTAGTCCGTCACTGCTCTCAGATTCCATATAGAGGTGTTAGAGGGCTCCATACCGACCATATTTGCATCTATCAGGGAGTTCAGGGAGCAGGTGGAGACCAGACTTACAGGTATCAGGGATGCAGCCGGACATCAGACCACGAGCCTATCGAAAGCCTTCATGGAGCTGGGTGGCATAGTCAGAGACACTCTAGAGTTTCTTGGGGTTTGTGCTCAGCCGTTCCTTGACGGGTACGCTCAGGTCCAGTTCCAGTAGGCCTCTTGAGCAATGGGACACCCGACATCTGCACCAGTCTTCTGCCTCTAGAGCCGGGCGATCCATGTCCTCATCTAGTGATCAGCCCATACATGTATCTGACGATAAGGAGGACCTGAAGGAGCCTGCATATTATTCCCCCCTCTAGTGTATTCAGGGAGTTTTTTTATGTATTTGTATATTTGTTGTACAAAATTTACATTTTATTAGTGAAACATATGTTGTTGAATTTACGTTTCACCTTGCATATGTACATTCTTGTTAACATTTTATTTGCACTCCCAAAATGTTTGATAACACAATAAGTAAAGAATCAAGAAAGATAAAAATAAAGGACAATATAAAAAATGTATATGGAATTTACATTTTGAGATAGATCCATTGACAATGAATTAATAAGATCTTCTACAACTACAAGGACATGATGCCATGCCAACCGAGATGGTGGTTGGAGATCAGATGCATTGCTAGCTGGATGTTAGTTAGCAAATCAAATACCATGCCGACCGGATGGTGGTTGGCAATCAGACACTATGCAGACCAAAGGGTCTTCAGCAATAATCACATCCCTTGCAGACCGAATGGAGGTTAGCAAGAAGATGCCATGCTGACCGGAGGGTGGTCAATAATAATCACATCCCTTGAAGACCGAAAGGGGGTTAGCAAGAAGATGCCACGCAGACAGGAGGGTGGTCAACAAAAATCACATCCCTTGAAGACCGGATGGGGATTAGCAAGAAGATGCCACGCAGACCGGATGGTGGTCAGCGAGGCAAATGAGTTGCAATAGAATACATTGCAACTCAACAATAGACACATCCCTTGCAGACCGGATGGGGGTTAGCAAGAAGATGTCATGCAGACCGGATGGTGGTCAGCGAGACAAATGAGTTGCAATAGAATACATTGCAACTCAATAATAGTCACATCCCTTACAGATTGGATGGGGGTTAGCAAGAAGATTCCACGAAGATCGGAGGCTGGTCAACAACAGTCACATCCCTTACAGACTGGATGGGGGTTGGCAAGAAGATGCCATGCGGACCGGATGGTGGTAAGCAAGATAAATGCGGTATATCAAACGAGCCATAGTAGAATATACTACAGCTCAACGGCAACAATGAGATGCCTTGTGATGGCATATCGTGCAGATCGGATGGTGATCAGGAAAATAATTATGACGGAGGTCGTAGCAGGATACGTTATAGATTATCGGCAGTAGGCTGCAAATCTGTTGCACCGCAAAAAGTAAGGATTGCCTCGGGTACGTATCTCTTTCCTTCTTCTCTGAATTTTAGCTCATCTAGACACTAGTGTACTAGTTTTCCCAAAATTGGGGGCAACTATAGACACCGGTCCTGAGGCAGTCTAGATCGGAGTCACCCGATGAAGATATCAATACCCGTTTCTAGGCAAATGGATGAAAGTTATGGGCTTTTGCCCTCCCCGAATTCACAAGGATTAAGATTTTTTTCGATAATAGGAGGTTTCTATAAGTTAATAGGAGTTCATTAGTGGGAAATTTTTGAATTTGGTTGACCGACGAGAGACTTGTGACACCCCTTACCCGTACTCAGGCGGTCCCATCCCATGAGGAGTAAGATGTCGTACGAGTCAAGGTGCAACCAAACAAAGTAGAGAACAATGCATAGATAAACATACACAAAAGCGAGGTAATTAAAAACTTTTGCGAAGTAATAGAAAGCGAAAGCTGATCATGCATTAATATAACGAGAGGCATTACATTACTGTTCTGATCAACTAAGAGATACAATAGTTAATTACAAATCCCAAAATTACATAAACAAAAGCGTAAGCTATTATAAAACCAATATAAGAGAGTTCTACACAAAAAGAACCTCAAAATACGAAACTAAGTCCTATTCTAAACCCTGCTGCGTTGGCTTAGACTGCGGCGACTCTCCCAAAGCAACTCCTTCCGCACCTGCATGGGTAAACACACCGTGCCAAGCGATAAACACTTAGTGGGGAACACACATAAATATATTAAAGGACAACCATTCACAACGGTCGTCAAGGCAAAACACAAGCGTTCATCATAATATATCATACACATAGCATATCAATTGCATAAGCATGCATATATACTAAAGCCATACATTCTTAAGCTCATAACAATATTCATATTCCTATAACAGATTATACTTTTCATTTATGAGTTCACACATGTATCACATACATTTCCTCATAACACAATTCATACCAGGCACCTGTTGAGTCGAGGGAGTGGATAACGAGTATACGGACAGTACTTTACTGGTACGAGCCGATCACACATAGTACCTTACGGGTACGAATCGAAAAACAAAGATACTTTTAACTTTCACAAAACATTGTCAAAAGGGATCTTAAACAAGATCCAAACACATAAGGGTTCGCAAGGAACCAAGCGGGGACCTGATCGGGGTCCAAACAAAACTGAGGGCTACAGCTATAAGACTCTATTAGGCATACCTAACTATCCACTTTCTAGTCTCTAGCAGGTCATGCATAAACCATTCAATCCATTTCATAACATTCCAAAATCATCATCATACATGTACATAGTCGTATCATGGATCCGCATTCATATAATTCATAAGACATCAAGTATAAATCTCATAGACATTAAAGGAAACTGGAGTTCATAAACCGCACACAACAAAAGAAAACTTACTCAGCATGCAGGGAGCTGTCGCGCTCGCGACAAAGACCTAAGTCTCTTCACTGCGCGTGCGCGACGAATTTCGCGACCGCGAGGAGGACGGAGGGGCCAGGCTCTGTCGCGCTCGCGACGGATGTCGCGATCACGACAGAGAACAAATATTGCTATCGCGGCCTTGTGACGAATCACGTGCTCGCGATAGCACTTAGCCAGCATCGCGCTCGCGATAGAGGGTGCTCAACGCTTCGGCTATCGCGGGCTCGCGATGAGTGTCGCGTGCTCGCGACAGCGAAGCTCCAAAATGCCGATCTCTGTTGCGCTCGCGACATCGTCGCGATCGCGACAGCATCAAGTTTTGCAAAATCTGCAGAAGAAAATCTGCAGAATTCTGCAGATTTTCTTCCTCCCACAATCAACCACAAACACATGCAAAACTCACCCAAGAACCTCTTACCTCAAACCCAGCCATCCAATAGCATCAACAACCATAATATAACATTAATCATCAAGAAATTTCACACAATTCATTAATTTAAACCTCCAATTCCAAGAATTATCCAAAACCCCAATTTATGCACAAAATCACATCAACTCTAACATTATCACAATTAACTCATGCTCTTGAAAGATCCACATTTCAAAACAAAAACCCATAGCATATACATCAAAATAATGAACATATAACAACCGAATTCTAAGAAACCATCAAATCTCATACACAAACATATATATATATGAAAACTTAAAAATTCCCAACCCTCAAAATCCTTCGCTCCTATTGCTTGGATCCACTAGTTCCAGTCTTCTCTTTGCCCTTTGGCTCGCGAGGAGGCTCAACTAAGCACAAACAAGCACCCAAACACCAAAAACACAAACCCTAACTTAGATCCAACCCAAAGGAAGAAGAAGAAAATGCATGAATACCACAAGGAAAAAGCAAGAACTTACCAAGGAAGATGTAAGGGAGTAATTAATTCCACCACTTGAGCTTGAATCTAAGTAAATCACTTAGGAGAGTGCAAAGGAGGAAGAAGAAGAAGAAGGAAGAGAGAAAACGGGAAATGGGTTTTAAAAATCTGATTTTCCCTTTTTCATTTTCTCTTGCCCATCTTTCTTTCCCCTTTACACATGTCAACCATCTAGTGGAGGAGATTACTTACTCACACCCTAACTAAATGTATCACATATACACAATGAAACACCCTAATAATGCACCCTACACATGTATAAGCAACACACACAACAATAACCCACTAGTGCATATCCTACTAAGGTATGATCAATCACACATAATGCAACTCCCATGCACACACACTACAATGGTGCACTCATGCACACACAAACCTGTCCCAACTAATTCGCACCATAGTGCCACACATGCACACACATGCACTAGAAAAACCCCAAAGCATGCAATATTACCAAAATGCCCTTATGATCATGCCAAAACACATACAAATATATACACAGACATGGCTCGTTCTACTAGGGGGCAAACGGGGTGTGACAGACCTGTCGGTCAATAGAGATGCCCGTTGCTTTGGCTAAGAGATGGCCTGCCCTCGCGCGAGCGACGCCCGTCGCTCTCATGGGATGGGCCTGTCTCTCGAGGGATCGACGTACATCATTCGCGTGTGAGGGCCCGTCTCTCATAGGGAGCGACGCCCATCGCTTTTGTGTGAGGTGACTGATATGAGCCTAAATAGCTCATATTTAGTCCATGTTTTGTGATTAAAATAATGTTTAATTGTAGTTAATTGTGTTAGAATTAGGTATGTTTTATGTGTTGTTCTATATTTTTTTATTATATGAGAAATTGGAGAAAACAATGGAAAAAGGAGCAAAATTGTGAAAGAGAAGATGATTCTATCGCGAGCGCGACAAGCATCACGAGCGCGACAGAAGGTGCCAAAGAAGAGGGAAAAGAAGAGAGAAAAAGAAGAACCAAAGGAGAAGCCATGCGCTGTCGCAAGCGTGACAAGACGCGGAGGAAAGAGAAACAACCAACACAGCTGAAGAGCAGGAAGGGAGAGAGGGTTGTGCTCTATCGCGAGCGCAATAGGCATCGCGATCGCAACAGAGAGATCCGTTGGGTAGCTATTTTCAAAAAGTCGCTTAAAGGGTCGTGTTTTCTCGCCAACTTGTGTAACCCTTTGAAGAAGCTTATCAAGGGACATGACTTTTAGAACATTATATATAGTAAATTCAACTGTAATTTAAAAAATAGAATTTTAATTAAGTATTTTTTCTGTAAGTTTGAGAGAGAACAATTTCTTTAGTTGAAGTTCGAAGTTAGTTTTTATGTTTTGAAGAGAAGGCAATTGCAAGGGAGGAGATCATACTTTGTGAAGGGAAAAAGGGTTGAGAGATCTCCTTCTATTTCTAATCTTTTACTTCTTCTTTGTAAACATTAAATGAATGTTATTTAAGAAACTTGAATGATATTAATGTTATTTCTATTTTCGTCAATGTTAATAGTCTTTAAAAGAATTCTCTATTGGTATATTTGCATGATCATTATAAGTTAAAGTAGAGTTGAGAGATTCACTTTATCTTACAACCAATAGAACTTCATTATCAAAACATAACTTGAGAGATCAGTATGTCAAGATAATTGCTATAAGTTGGTAACTAATTTTAGAATATGTAATTAGAATTAACTAGTTCATTAATGAGAGTTAAGGATTAGTATTGTAATTGCATGTTTTAGGCACTCTAGTTCATGTCGAGAGACTGAATTAGAATATTATTCCAATTTGGCTTGCTGATAAGATTATAATTATAATTATAATTAAAAGATGGAATCAAGTTTCATAATCATTAGTTCTTCATCATCTACATTGTCTTTTGTGATCATCATTAACTGGGTTTAATTAATTTGCATGACACGAGTAGTATAGAATTAACTTACAAATTATTGAACATTGTAAATAAGATAAAATCAAGTAGTAATAGTGAGTGATATTTAATCTACATTCTCTATGGGATCGACATCTTAAGTACTATGAGCGATTAACCGTGCACTTGCGGAGTTAGCATTTTTAGCACCTAACAGCGCCTGTCCCTCATGAGCGATGGCTATCCCTCACCACCTGTCTCTCGTGAAATAGCCCACCGCTCGAAAAACCAAGCGCGCCCCGTGACCGACGCCCATCGGTAGGGGATCTGCGGCATTATTTCACAGGATTTTCCCAGATTTTTTAGGGATTTCCAAATCTTTTCAAATATTTCGGATTTGATTTTGAAAATATTTTGCAAATCAGTCAGTTTTGATTCTAATTTCATTAATCTTTTTCAAATTCAAATTTAAAATTTAAAAGAATTTGAATTATTTTCCTTAACATATAGTTAGGGAGCTAAGGTTCATTTTCGGGGGTTGGCAATTTTTATCAAATATTGGAGGTTTCTTACTAAAATTCAGAAAGAGCTTTTTCTTATTTTCATAAAAAATCTTATCAAATATTTTTCAAATTAAGGTGAATCCGAGAAAACGAAATCAATTCATTCTTACTCAATCCAGCCCTATTTTTTGACATTTATAATTGCAAAAAAAAAAATATCGAGAAAGAAAAATATAATTTTCTTTTCTTGATTTAATTTCAAAAATGTAATTTTGCGGTAGAAAATTCCCCGAAATTGCACATTGTTGATTAATCCTTGTAGAATTCAAGGGTAGAAATCACGCGACATTCACCTTCAGAAGGTAATATTCCAAGGGTAAATATTCTGGATCAAACTTTAATTCAAGTTATTATTTCATATTAATTTATTTGTGGCTGATTCGTTTGAAACGGTAATTTTGATTGTGAAAATTAAAGTTTTTTTTTCAATTGAATTTCTTCTTTTTTCAGATCAGTGGTGACTGATGGGCTGAGGGCCCATCGACGGCCGTCGCTCGGCCATCGCTCAACTCTACTCTGCCCGTCAGTCGGCCCAAGGACTGCCGTAGCTCGCGCGATGTTGGCCTTCCCTGGGCCTTCCTTCGTCATTTTTTTACCTCTTTTTTTACCCCCTTTTCTATTCTTCTTTTTCTTTATTTCCCATGGTGATTTTTTATAGATCCTTCATCTTTATTCATTTTATCAATTTTTTTTGTTTAATTATTGCACTAACATGCTCTTTCGTTAGTTTAACTATTTTTCCTTAGATTTTGGGTGTTTAAAAAACGAAGAACTCCGGGATGATTCGATGACATTATTCGGGTTTTTTTCTTTACCCTTTTTTTCCTTTTAGTTTATTTTTATTTTCAATTTATTGTCAATATTATTTTGAGCCCGCTAATGTAAAAATGGCTAAAACTTTTTACAAATAAATGGGATTTTCCTAAATAAAATAGGACCAATGTTTTGATTTTTTGTCCAAACAAAATAATAATTTAAAAATTATTTTTCTCTAAATATGCATGTGAAGACCAATGTCTTCATCCTTAATCGAATATCCCGCTTTGTGTATGTTTCAATTTTTTGCTCATTTATAATAGGGGTTGTATTCCGCCCTAGTTTTTTGTAAGCTATTATATTTTTGATTTACTTCATTTTGAGCTTACTTTATTTGATGCTTTCACTATATAATTGATCTGATGCTTTAATTATTACATTGAACTGTATGAGAAAATGGGATGAAAGATTAAATTCAAAACTCAATCATAATTTAATCAAGGTATGAATAAATGGGAAGTCCCAAACTATCTCTGGTCTTAGGCTCGATGAGGTTAGATGAACCTTTCTAATGTTCTATTGGAAAGGGAATTCCAAAATATCTTTTGCTTCCAAAATAGGCCCAAGTTGCATTGTCTTAGGCTCCATGAGGTTAGATGAACCATCCCAATGCTCTATTGGGGTGGGGACCCCAAAATATCTCTAGCTTGCCCAACATAGACATATATGCATCGTCTTAGGCTTCATGAGATTAGATGAATCTTTCTAATGTTCTATTGGAAGGAAGATTCCAAAATATCTCGGATTGCCCAAAATAGACACATATGCGCTGTCTCAGGCTTAGTGAGGCTAGACGACCTTTCCCAATGTTTTATTGGGTGGCGACTCCAAAACACCTCCTTATTGCCCAAAATAGACGCCCTTATAATATTTACAAGTTCCATGAACATTTTTCGGATACCCTAAAAGCGGGTTTTTGGGGCGTGTCATAGTGGCGACTCTACTAGGGACCCTGAATGAGATTTTGCTTTGAAAGTACCATGATTAAAACATAGAATTAAGTTTTAATTTTAAAATTTTATCATTTTTTGAAATTGCATTGCATATCATTAGAGCTTTAGATCTATACTAGTTTGGTCCCTCTTTTAACCCCGGTGCTTTCCCGAAGCACGACCCTACGTTCACTTAATGTACGAAAGTGTTAAGGATAATCACCAGCCCAAGTCTAGTACCATGTGGTGTATCAAATAATGACCCAATCGGTCGTTATACTCATGACGAGCTAGACCTATTGGCAGGGATCATGCTTGGGTAGCCCAAAAGTATCATCACCCTGGCCAAAACTCATGCAACGAAAGTAGATACTTCCCCTAGGCGGTATGAACTGTAATACTATACTTGCTGCAAGGATCATTTTATATTGGACAAACCCAGATAGATCGGTTTTCCACCTAATCAAAGGCTTTCATGCCCCGATAGGCCCATGTGATTTATTTGGATTGCCTAAATAAGTAATGATCAAAACTCATACGTTTGTACATTAGCTAGGAGAGGTTATGCTGCCGGTTTTTCCACCGTGCATCATCCTAACCTGAAATATTTTGCAGCCATCATAGATCTACCCAGGTGGTCAAGAGGTCCCCGTGGTCGGGTTACATAGGAATTCGTTCTTTGAGCTACATGAAAGGGTAGAACATTCAATTTCACTTTTTGAGAGCAGTCATGCTACCTCCTCTCAATTTTTAATAGACAACAAAATGGCTAATTCATCAAGAGGAGCAGATGCCACCCAGGCCATAATAGCCGAAGAGGTAGGAAGAAGGTTGGAAGAATTGGAGAATAGAATGATGACTATGTTGGAAAATTTGACGGCGGCAACGGCACCACCAGCCTGGCCGAATGGAGTCGCTCCTCCTATGAGATAAAATGAACGCGAGGAGGCTAGAGAAGACCCACCTGAGGAGATTCACACACCACCGATGGACTTGAGGCCTACCACAACGGGAGGATAGAGAAGAGGGATAACCCATAGAGTAGAGGATAATTTGGAAGAGGGTGAATATGAAGAGCCAGTGTCTATTAGAGGAAAGGCACCTCAGACGGAGGAAGCCATATAGCTGCTTAATTGATGTATTATTTTTGGCATGTTTTGTGTGAGTTTAAGAAGTTAAGCATGTAAATATATGTATATTTCTTGTTATTTGTTTAGTTTACGTTTTTATATGTTTTGTAGGATGATATGGGTGAAAAGGAAGAAAATTGGCACGAATCATGAAGAAAAGCACGACTTATGAAGAGAAGAGAAGTTAGCAGTGCACGAATCGTAGCCAGGGACACGAATGAAGAGGAGATCAAAGCACACGAGTAGTGAAGATCTGCATGACTGGAGAATGGCATAAAAGAGGAGCACGAGTCGTGAAGGGGGACACGAGTCGTGAAGATGTGCAAAGAGAAGGAAGAAATACAGATCAGAAGGCAGAAAAGTGAACCAGAAGAACACAAGTCATGAGGCAAAGCACGACTAGAACAGTCAGAGCACAACTCGTGAAGGAGAGCATGAGTCATGAAGGGACAAAGAGAAAGCAGAGAGCAAAGAGAAGAGAAGAGGAAAGAAAAGGAGTTCTGCGTTCTATCGCGAGTGCGACAGTCATCGCAATCGCGATAAAAGATCCGTTGGTCAGTTACTTCTAAAAAGTCACCTGAAGGGCCATCTCTTTCCACCAACCTTTGCAACTATTTAAAGAAGGAACACAACCTTTCAACCATTATAAATATGTAATTCAATTGTAATTTTAAAAGAGGAAAAAAATAGATTATATTTTTAACTAAGTAATTTCTGTAAGTTTGTAGTTAAAGTTCTCTAATTAGTTTTTATGTATTGAAGAAGAAGATCAAGGAGAAGATAATTTATTTCAAGGGTTTGAGAAAAGGGGTGAGAGATTTCTTTCTTACTACACTTATATATCATTTATTCTCTATAAATCAAATGAATGTTATTTAATGAACTTTAATATTAATGTTATTTTCTATTTCCATCTATGATAGTAGTCTTTGAATGTAGAATTTTCTATTAGTATTTATTGTATGATCTTTATAAGATAAGGTAGAATTGAGAGATTCATTTTAACTTACATCTAATAGGAATTCATTATCAAGGGATAGCTAGAGAGATCAGTATGTTGAGATAATTGCTATAGGTTGGTGTAGACACCGGGTTCTGAGATAGCACAGATCAGAGTTATCCAATGATGATAAGGTACCTTGTCACAGGCAAAAATGTTGAAAGTGGTGATTTCCTAGTCAAATTTACATTTTAGAGTGAAAAAATAAAAAATAATAAAAAATATTTTTTAAATTAGATTTGAAAAATGGGGTTTAGAAATTATAGTATTTTTGAGTTAGTTTTAAAAATATAAAAAAAAAAATTTTACGCGAACGTCGACTCGCGGCAGCGCGCCTGCGCGCGTGGCGCCCGTCGCTCTCGTGCGAGCGATGCGCAGGGCGTCGCCCGAGCGGAGCGACGTGCAGCGCGCGGGGCGCGCGATCTACGCCCGTCACGCGCGACGATGGGCCTCGGTCGCCTCTGTTCAGCCCCAAATGGCCAATTTCTCCCAAAAACTGATTTTTTACGATTTTTTTCCACAAAATTCAATTTTTTATCCTTTTTTTAAGAGATTTTCAGGTTTTTTTCAATTTTTAAACTTAGACAAATTATATTATTAATTAATTAATTAGTTTTTCCCTTAATTAATTGTATTTTCTATTTTTTCTTTACATAAAAAGAAAAGGATGGAAAGAAAAATGTGGGGGATTTTTTATTAGGTTTTTTGAGGTTTTATCTTCTTCTTCCTTTGAAATTCTCTCTAAAAATTTCCAGATTTTTCCCAAGGAAAAATCAAAATAAAAAAGTTCATCTTTCATTATTTTTCCAACACAATTTCTTCTAAACATATTTTGAGAAGAGGTTTTGTTGATAAATTTAATTTTGAGACAAATAAATTGATTATTTGCTCTCAAAATTCAATTTTTTATCTTTGTTTTTTAATTAGACTTTTTTCAAGGTTTTTTTCTTCTTATTTTGAATCCTTTTTGATGAACAATTGATTTTGGGCAAACAAAATAATTGTTTGTTCCTAAAATCTAATTTTCATTTCATTTTCTAAAAACACGTTTTGAAAATGATTTTTTTCTTGAGACAAACAAAATAATTATTTGTTCTTGAGATCGTTTTTCATTTTTTATAAATGAAAATAATTCTTTAGGCAAAGAAATTAATTCTTTGTTCTTAAAGAATTTTTTATCATTTTTTTTCTTTTTCCATGGAATAAAATTCCAACATTTTATCATCCAATTCTAATCCTGCAAACCACAAACAAGGAAATCAATATCATTTTTTACCTTCATCGAATCCGAAACTATGAGAGTAAACATTCTGGGCTCATTCTTCTTATTCTTTTTATTATTTTGTATTTAATTAATTATTCATGTACATTTATATTATTTTCATTCATTCATTTATTTTATTAGTTTATATTTGTTTTATTTAATATGTTATATATTATTTTATTCTTATTCACGTAAATATTGATTGCTCATTATTTTCAACATATAATTAATTAATTCATTTTGATTAATCTTTTTGCCATGTAAATGGTTTATGTTAATGGTGATAATAGTAATTAATCATGTTATTCATTTAATCATTTTCATCATTCTTTTATTTAATTTTTTTATTATTCCTTTCATTGTTATTTTATATATTCATCGTTTATTCATTTATTTATTTATTTTCATTTTTCATTATGAATATTATCATGTTAATATTTTTATATGTTGATTCATTAACATGTTATATTTTATTTCAATTACATCTTTTAATTCATTTGTCATTCATAATACATTTTTCTCATTTATTTTAAATTGTTAACATGTTAATTCATTTACGATCTTTCATGCCATCTTATTTTATTTTAATTTGTCATTCATTATTTTATATGTTTAATTGATCTTATTATTTTAATTACTAACATTATTTCATTTGTATGTTATTTTTTTTGTCAAAACTTATTTCATTTACTTGGGTTAGATATTTAATTGCTTTATTTGTAATATTTTATTTATTTGGATTTTTTCATTTATTTTGCCATGTAATCTTTAATGAAATTGTTTATTTAGGCACGCTAGAAAGAAAATCACTAAAACTTTTTTATTAATTAACTTGAAACTTTTCCTAATAAAAATGGGACCAATGTCTCAATTTTCTCCATCCAAAATAAAAATTGTAACATCAAAATTGTTTTATGATAAACACGCATGCGAGGACCAATGTCCTCATCATTAATGAATATCTCGATTTATGTATGATTTGTATTTTATTTACAATGGGGGTTGTATTCCGCCTCTAGTTTTATTGTAATGTATTTACATATAATTTATTTTATTTACGCTTTTATTTATTGCTTTCCTTGAGTGGACAACCTGCGCCTTAATTAAACTGCATTAAAATGAATGAGAAATGGGATGAAACTCTAAATTCGAAGCTCAATTATAAACCTAACCAAGGTATGAATAAATAAGAAGTCCCGAACCCACTATGGTCTTAGGCTCAACGAGGTTAGAGGACCATATCAATGTTTAGTTGGGATGGGGCCTCCAAATTACCTCTTGTTGCCCACTAAAAGGCCCAACTCGAATAATCCTAGGCTCCACGGGGTTAGAGGATCATTCCAATGTTCTATTAGGATGAAGCCTCCAAGATATCTCTAGTCTGCCCAAAATGGATATATATGCGCCGTCTTAGGCGCACTGAGGCTAGACGACCTTTCCCAATGTTCTATTGGGTGGCGACTCCAAGAAACCTCCTTGTTGCCCAACATAGATGCAATAGTATTTTTTACAAGTTTTATGAACCTCTCCTGATCGCCTTAAAGGCGGGCGGTTCGAGGCACCACGGGGTTCGGCGCGCATCATAGTGGCGACTCCGCTGGGGACAATACTCAAGACTTTGCTTCGAAAGTACCTTGGTTAAAATTTACAATTGAGTTTTAATTTAAAAATTTCATCCTTTTTCGAAACTGCATTGCATCTCATTAGAGCCTTAGATCTATGCTAGTTTGGTCCCTCTTTCAACCCCGGTGCATTCCCGAAGCACAACCCTACGTTCACTCAATGTAGGGAAGTGTTAAGGATAATCACCAGCCCAAGTCTCGTACCATCATGGTATATTAAATAGAGACCCGATCGGTCGTTACGCTCGTGATGAGCTAGACCCGTTGGTAGGGACCATGCTTGGGTAGACCTAAAGTATCATCACCCTAGCCAAAGCTCATGTAATGGCAATAGATACTTCCCCTAGGTGGTATGAACCATAATACCTTGCTTGCTATATGGATCATTTTGTATTGGACAAACCCAAATAATTTGATTGGTCACCTAATCAAGGGCTTTCATGCCCCGATAGGCCCATGTCAACTTATTCGGACTGCCTAAATACACAATAATCATAACTCATGCACTTGTGCATTAGTTAAGAAAGGTTATGCTGCCGATTTTCCGTCGTGCACCATGCGCGTCCATCAGTTTCCCTGCTAACCCATTGGCTAAGCCTGCTTAGGAAAGAAATTGCACGACCTCGTGTGTGGGGGAGATAAGGTTGGAAGGATCTATCTGCTTGCATGTGGTTATGGATGATGCATTGCATATCTATATCGTTCATGCACAAATAAATTTTTTTTTATTTCTTCATTATGTATACATCCTATTCTTTGCATGTAATTATTACATGTACATATCATCCTATGTATAGTTTTTCAAATGTTTCACATGTATCATTGCAATCTCTTTTAGTCACTGTATACCATTTGTTGCATAACATGACCATGCATTGCATATTATTCATGCATCATTCTAACTCCTTGCTTTTCAGCCATTGTAGACCATTTGCCTGCATGGTTTAGGGATCCCAATAGTTATCTAAAGAGCGATCAGAACTTGAGTTGGCTGACAAAGGTTTAGTATCCTTACTAGACCATCTAAAGGTACTAGAAATGGCTGGCCTTTCATAATAAAATGAAGAGACTTGCACCCTAGTTGCCCAGGAGGTGGATAGAAGGTTTGAAGAGCTGGAAAAAAGGATGCTGGCCACAATCATAGAAAGAATGGATGCCATGGCACTTGTTCTCCAAGCTCAACTTATAGCAATAACTCATAACCAAGTGGAGCCGGCAACGGTCAAGAAGGCTTATACAGCGACAGCTGAAGTATCTCCTTTTCCTTTCGAGACCAGAGACAAGGGGCCATTTGACTTACCAAGTGAGCAAAGAGGAAATAGAAGGCCTACTCTAGAATATAGTATTGTGCCTGAAAAGGATGGGGACTCCGTAATCACGCATATTCTAAAAGGTGAAAGTTCAGGAAGCCATAACATCAGTGAGGCAAATGTTAAGGTCACAGAAGCCTCAGCCACTAGATCAGTTCAATCCCACCTCACTGTTTCGGGTAGGCCATTATCCTGGCGCTTCACCCGTCTTGTCAAGAAAGGGAAGTTACAACTCTTGCCGGTCGGGCCTGCCCCAAGTCAAGGACACCCTAGACATAGAGCAGATTGGTACTGCGTGTATCACCAGTATTCAGGGCATAGAATAGACTACTGCCATCCTTTGAGAGATCGCATTCAAGAACTGATGCCAAACCCAGAAAAGGAAAAGATTGTAGAAGTGCCAACCACGGAGGTGAAGCAAAGGCATTTTTCTAATTTGGGCAGATCCTTGTCTTGGGTCCTCAAGAGACTGATGAAGGAGGGGATATTACAGCCATTATCGGCTAGGCCCGCTAGAAGCCAGGGACCGCCCGATAACAGAGGGGATCAGTATTGCGCCTTCCACCAGCACACCGGGCATACCACAGACGATTGCAAGACCTTGAGACATACTATTCAAGATCTGATTGACTCCCAGCAGATCACCGACCCAGAAAAGCGAGAGGGAAAGAGTAAGATGGATTAAGTGCCTAAGTGGAAAGGCAGGACGGTTCTTAGGGATGACAATGGACCATCGGCTGCAACAGCTGTGTTGCCAAGAACGGAAGTTGATTAGCTATTTAGAATGTGCCAAGAACGGAAGTTGCCAAGAACGAAAGAGTAAGATGGATTAAGTGCCTAAGTGGAAAGGCAGGACGGTTCTTAGGGATGATAATGGACCATCGGCTGCAACAGCTGTGTTGCCAAGAACGGAAGTTGATTAGCTATTTAGAATGTTCTTTTTATTTTTGAACTGTTTAATAATGACATTTTAGTTTCATTAATAAGATGAACGTTTTTGCTTACTTATGTTATGTCTCTTATGATTTCACTATGCATAATAATGATCATAACTCATTCATATTTGACAATAATTTAGTTGATGCTACTCTATTTAATCTAAGAAAATTTGAAAAGTCCAAAGAAAATCTTGATAGCATCTAATGTAACTCCTGAAGAGAGATCAAAACTTGAGAGAAATTCAACAAAATATAAAAAAGGTCTTTGCCTGGACATATGAAGACACGCTAAGAGATAATCGTGGAATCACTAGGCACATCATTCAAACACACCACAATCATGAATCGGCCATGCAGAAGCTCAAAAGATTGAAGCTGGAAGGGGTAGAATGTAACACCCCCATACCCCCGGTGAGGAATATCGGGGCGTCACGCGGGCACATACGTATACATGTACATATACCGTAGTGGAAGCATTAATATTAAAAGATAAGAATAATTTGGGCCCAACAAAAGAGCTCTTATAACATATATATAAACTGTACATAATACAAAAGCTTTATACTTGTTACATATTCATTTTCGGTATACATATGTATAACAGTTAACTTTTACATATCAACTATACTATACTTCCTATATACATAATGATGTTACTCAAAATGTAAGAAAATCTAATACTATCCTATACAAAAAGATGTAACAAAAGCTCCTAGTGGCTTTGACCTGCAGATGTATGCTCTCACTGTTCCGAACCTGTACCTACACGAAAATAAACATCCGTGCTAAGCGATAACGCTTAGTGGGGATGAAAATAATACAAAGGACTTCGTTCCGAAGTCACACATAGAGCACACATTTCATATAACACAATCAAATATCTCATGCATATAACTTTTACACACTTATACAGGGCATATAATCAAATATAGCAATCACCATGTATTCACATACATGTAATCATGTACTTCTATATAGATCTTTCATGTATTTAAACATTACTCTCGTGTGCTATGACATTTATTCAGAGCAATACTTTTAATCGTCTCAAGTTCACTACACAATATTAATAAGACAAGCCTGAATTCCTTTCATGGTGGATACGGGTAACTCTGGATACTGTTTACAGTATCTTACATGTGGAGAATTAACTCAAACTCTATGGAATATACGAGATATTCCGAACTCTGGGCACAATTAAGGCCAACATGTAGCAGCTGCACTCTAGCCCTTTATAAGCATGCTTTTCTATCCACTATAACGGTAATCAGGCTCCATACCAACTCACACACTATACACAGATATCAAGTCACCAACTAAAATTCAAGTGCGTTTATCAAATTCAGAGACATGTAATTCATATACAATCTTGTTCAACAACGAAAAGCATGTAACATTTAAATTCCACTCATAAACTCTTATATCATACTATTATTTACATATAATGTCAATTGGGAACATTCATATGCTCATTTGATAGGGTTAAATATGAGTTGGACATGTTACAGGAACTTACCCTGAAGTTCGGGTTCAATTCGGGAAGAAAAACACATAAAATGGTCAAAATAGAGAGGTGGAGGTTGTCACTACTCGTGACAGGTGCCTAGCCTACTGTCACGACTCGTGACGGTCGTCACTACTCATGACAGGGGCCTACTGTCACGACTCGTCACGGTCGTCACTACTCATGACAGAGCCACAGAGATCCAGACAAAATCCCAATAACATCAATTTTGTTCAGGCTAAACGGATATAAAAACGACATTTTTAGGCAAAACTTCCTTCTTAACAAATCTTCCCTAGGATGTTAACTTTCAAATGGGACAATTTTCAAGTCAATTGGACCTCTAAAACTTGAGTTATGATCTAAACAATCTATAATGTTCAAGTCACCCGACCCAAACAGGGATGCTACGGTCTTTAACTGTTTTGAGAATCATAGGTCCAGAATTAGCTCTAGCTCCCTGTTAGACATTTTTAGATATGGATCTTAGCTTTCAGATGCAATTTTATTCAACACAATTGAAGCTCTGTAACTCAACTTATGACAAAAACTATATTCAAAGGTCTAATGAAACCCAAACAGAATTTCTCTAAAATCACTTTTTACACACAAAACCATATGAAAACCATTTAACACAACCAAAACTCATACACCATGATTCAAAACATGATTGTAAACATGTATACATATATCGTGAGCTCACTACAGGCAATCAAAATAGATTCGCACGCGATCCCTACCTCTAGGAGTTGAACCAAGCTCTCTACTCAGCTCCGACCTTCTCTTTGCCCTTATTCGGTCCCTTGTCCACAGCTTCCATGCACAACCATTCAAAATACAAGAATTACTCTTCTCTTTATTTTAAATCAAAAAAAAGAAATATTCAAAGAAAAAGGAGGTCAGATCGAGAAATAAATCCAACCACTCTTACCTTCTTCTCAAGAACTAAGCTCAACCTTTGACTTATACTCTTCAAACCAACTCAATGAGCTCACTCAAAATAGACCAAAGGGGAAATGAAAGAACAAAAGCAAGAGCAAGAGAGGGAGAACGGCTGACCAAAGAAAACCAAAGAAAAAAAATAAATAACAAAGGGCCAAAACTCACGTAAAAGAAGAAGAAAGAAGCAAATGGTCAATCCTCATCCTCCATTTACTATTCAAATAAATGCCCACTTACTTTAATTAATTCATGTATATCTCACTTTGACTCTTAATTCCATTTTTTAATTTATTTAGTCTTGCCACATGTCACTCCCCTACAAAGCCATGTGTCACTCTCCTATAACCCACACTTAAGTCTCTTGCCAAGTGTCACCCTCTCAAGTTGCCATGTGTCAACACCCTATGATGCCACTTGTTAAACTCTTATGCCGCCACTTGTCACTCTTCTACGATGACACTTGTCACTCTTCTATGATGACACTTGTCACTCTTCTATGATGACACTTATCACTCTTCAATGATACCATGTGTCAACTCCCTATAACTCCAAGTCTCTTAGTCCCACTTCTACACACATCTCGCGAGAACGCTCACACCCGCGCCAACCAGCTGAAGATCGGAAACCACTGAGGGCTCTGTCGCGCCCGCGACACTTGTCGCGCTCGCGACAGAACTCTCGCACATAAAACTTACCTTTTTCGAATAAAACTCTGTAATTCTTCTAGGGCCACTTTGGGGTGTGACATAGAAAAGGTTAAAAAGAGGAATCCACAAGCAGAAATAAAGCCAAAATTTTTAGTCGAAGTTCAATGCTAGTCTTGGTTGGTCAATGTTGTTCCAAATCGAGAAGAGGATGAGTGCGTGTATATGTAAACTATTAGGATTTTGAACAAAGCTTATCCTCAAAAGAACAAAAAGAAAAAAAAAAGAACAGAAAAAAAGAGCAGAGGAAAAAAAAGAAAAATAAAATACAAAAAAGAGAGAAGGAAAAGAATCAATATGTAGATTGGAAAACCATCATAGGGGGCAAAGTTTGTTCAAATCCCACTGATCTACACGTGCCCATACTTTGCCATTTTTCTTGACTTCCGAAAAGGACCACAAGAATTATATCGACTTGCAATGGATATAGGTTGCTCGAGCTTGGAAATAGACATTATAGGGGAGGTGTGCCCTACAGCCCCAACGGACAGGGTCATGTCAAGATGGTCTCCCGCACCACGCAGGTTCAAGGACAGAAGGACACCTTACGGTTCAGGTTAGGGAGTTGCTCCAGACGTATGGCATTAAAGACCACAAGTCCTCACTATATTGCCCTCAAACTAATGGGGCAGCAGAGACTGCTAACAAGAAGATCTTGATCAAGATGGCTCGAAACTACAAGTATTGGGCAGAGAAATGGCCTTCTGCACTTTGAGGCTGGAGAACCATCATTGGAACCTCTACAAGAGTCACCTCCCAGTTCTCAACACATAGGGCAGAAACAATATGGCCGATCAAAATAGAGCTCAAATCTTTAAGAACAGTCATGAAAGCCTAAATTTTGGAAGCCGATAGAGCACAGCAACAGCAGCAGCAATTGAACAAGTCAGACAAGGACAGGTGACGAGATTACTGCCACAATCGAATCTATCAGAAAACACTCTACTCGATCATTTGGGAAGAAGGTCGAAAAGCATCCAATGGGAGAGAGAGATTTAGTCTTCAAGCAAATGAGTCCGAATGTTCCAGATAAATGAGGCAAATTTAGACCAATATAGGAAGGCCCACTTATTCTTCAAAGATTGTATATAAGACAGTAGCAACAGAAAGTGATGAAGATGGCTTCAAGAACCGATCAACGTCGATCAACTCAAGAGGGTTCATGGCTAAAGACTTAAAAATCAAAAGAAGAGAATAAAAGGGCCGAGGCTCAAAAATCGAAAAAAGGCGGCCTTTCTAAAAATAGGTGCCTCGTTAGGGTGAACCGAAAAAAAGGCACCCTGAGCAAAAATTCGAGGCTTGAGAGAAAATGTCCAATCAAGAAAACCTGAGAGGGCTGACTGGAGATTGGAGTTTGATGCTTACAAGATATACACTGAGATTAGATGTAGTTTTGCATTTTGAATCGATGTTAGATAATGATCATGTATAAGAAAATCATACCGAAATGTACATAATCTTTGCAAATACATGTGTTCATTGTTTTCTAGTTAATTTATAAAAAGAGAAATGTTGTTCATTGCTGAATGTATGAAATCTAAATGACTACACTCTGCTACAGCTCTCACCGTCCAGATGTCTAAGTCAATGAGTTATATTATGAACTGTAAGACTAATCACCTACCTTTTGAATGCATTAGTAGGAGTAAAGGAACAATCCCCGATAGATGGTATAATAGTCTTCATCGGCAGCTTGCCTAGAGGCCATAATGTATGGAGGTCAAAACTGAAGACAAAGGTCCATCTTGGAAAGATAGGGATGCCTTGCTATATCGCTAATCCCTCTGAACTATCGAGCACAATGGCCGGTAATGTAAAAGGTAGCCTCATAAAGCCCTAAAGAACCCGATCCTCATCCGCTACCTCACCTAATCTGGCAACGCATTCATCCAGAAAGTCAAAGGAATGCAATTGATGCCTAGAGAGAAATACCTCAGAGAATAACTGTTGATTACTCTAGGAAGTGGCATTGATAGTAACTTTAACTTTTCTTGCAGCCGTACCTGAAAGGCAAGAGAGTCTAAAAAAAAAGGTCGTTAGAGATGAAAACCGTGACTGGCTCTCTAAGCAAAAGTTAGGCCAAAGGGCAGAGTGAAAACCTGAGAACAGGCATTCTGTCCTTCAATAAAAAATGAATAAAAGCCGCTGGAGTGGGTTGGGTCCATTCCAGGCAAAAAGAAAATTAGGCACAGGGTTATGTGAAAATCCCCAAAGGGACACATTTCTCGCTAAGAAAAGCTAGTGTGAAAATCCACAAGGGACGCACTACATTTAAAACAATGACTATTGACGCCTGGAACGATAAGGCGGCATTACTCCGAATGACTTTCCTTTAGGCAGAACTTGATTCAGAGTCCTAGGGGAAAAATGATCATTGACCGGGGGGCAAAGATGCGCACGAATCAGTTCTCTTTAAAAAGGTTATGGGTCAGAGTCCGTAAAGCCAAGACAACGCTTTTCTACATCCTTGGGAGCATCAGACAATGTGAGCATCCGAGCAGTACCCTCAACGAATCCCTTAACCACCTGGGATGTGGTCTATTCATTTTTGCATATCACATGCATGTCACGCGCATTCAGTCTTTTACATCTATAGATATGCACACACAATTCTTGTACATTAATCCTTTGCATGTGTTTTCTATATATAGTTTTGTATGTATATTTCACACACATAATTCCATACGCACACACAATCTTTTGTATATATTGCTGTGCACATGACCCAAAAGGAAAGGTCCGAATAGACCTCATGAGCAAGGATGATCCAAAGGACGGGTTCATCTCAACATGATCGGACATTGTATCTGGCATAAAATCAGGTGAATATGTACAAAGGTGGAATGCCCAGCAGGGCAAGCCTATCCGGACGCACCATGCTAAGGGCACTCCGGAATCACACAAATCCACAGAAATGAAGATCCCTTGAGAAGCTGGACTACCCACACACACTTTAGGCAATTAGACGTAAAAATGGGCTGAGGTACAGTTTCATCTCTACATCGGCGCTCATCCATGCCGAACAATCAGATTAAGATAAAGTCCTCACGAGAGTGGAATCTCACGGACCCGCTCCCAAGAAGACATTTAAAAGAGCAAGCTTGCTCATGCACGCCATACCAGGAGCCACTAGGTACGTTTCTCTATCATAATATGTACGCTTGCACACATCACACAATAGGTGTACAAAATCCAGATTCAAATCTACAAAGAATACAAATTCTCAACAACAAAAACAAAACAACACAAAACAAAAAGAATAAGATATTTTTAAGGCCTTGATGTAACACCCCTTACCCATACTTAGGCGATCCCATCCGATAAGGAGTGAGATACCGTATGAGTAAAGGTGCCACCACACATATATAGAATACACATACATACATACATAAACTTACATAACAAAATACAGGGTAATTTAAAACTTCGCACCACCAATCAAGGAATAAGCTGATCATGTATTAATATAACTGGAGCATTACATTACTGTTCTGATCAACTAAGAGAGACAATGGATAATTACAAAACCCAGAATACATATACAAAAGTGGAAGCTAATACAAAACAAAAATAAGAGAGTTTTATACAAAAAGAATCCTCAAAATACAAAAATGAAGCCCTACACTAAGACCCTGCTGTGTTGGCTTCAATGGCGGTGACTTTCCGAAGACAACTCCTTCCACACCTGCACGGGTAAACACACTGTGCTAAGCGATAAATGCTTAGTGGGGAAACACACATATAGAAAAAGGACAATCATTCACAACGGTCGTCAAGGCAAATCACATGCGTACCTCATGTACATACGTTAATCATGGCATAACGATAGCATAAACTCATGTTCACATACATAAAGCCATTCACCAGAAAGTTCATAATAATAATCATATCTTCATAACAGATTATACTTTTCACTACTGAATCCATAAAGATATAACACAAGTTTTCCCATATAACAATTCATACAAAGCACCTGCTGACCCGAGGGAGTGGATAACGAGTATACGGACAGTACTTTACTCGTACGAGCCGAGAAAACTTGTTTTGCATTTTAACTTTCACAAAACATTTCAAAGGGGATCTTAAACAAGATCCTTTCACATAAGGGTTCGCGAGGAACCAAACGGGGACCTGTTCGGGGTCCAAACAGAAACAGAAGCTGCAGCAAAGACTCTATTAGGCATGCCTAATTATCCACTTACTAGACTCTAGCAGGTCATGTATAAGCCATTCAATCCATTTCATAACTTCCAAAATTATCATCATATATGTACATATTCATTTCATGGTTCCATATTCGTATTATTCATAAAATACCGAGCATAAATCTCATATATGTTAAAAGAAGCGGAAGTTCGAACCACACGCAATGAAAGAGAACTCACTTAGCATATAAGGGACTGTCGCGCTCGCGACATCTGTCACGCTCGTGACAGAGACCGAAGTCTCTTCGCTGTGTGCGCGCGACGGACTTTGCGACCGCGAGGAGGATGGAAGGGCCAGACTCTGTCACGCTCGCGAGGATGTCGCGATCACGACAGAGGACAATTGGTGCTGTCTCAGCCAATTTGCACAAGGGCCAAGGAAAGGATGTTAAGGCCAAAGAAGGAACACCGTCAGAAGGAGCAGCCCCTTGGCTAAGGAAGACGAAAGAAAATTCAATGAACACCGGCGGACTGAAGGAGGGTTCATGGCAAAGGCTAAATAAATTAATAATAGAAGGAGAGAAAATATTCAATCATGAAAACCGGAGAGGGCTGATTGATAACAGGAGTTTGATACTTTCAGGATCTACTTCGAGATTAGATGAGGTCTCAAATTTTTCGAGTTAATGGCAAATAGTGATCATGTGTTATGAAATCAAGTTGAAATATGTGCATTTATGCAATGATATTGATGTGACCAAAGTAGTTCATTTTTCTTATTCAAAGTTGTCCGGTCCCAGTGTAAAACCAGCACATTGTTATTATCGACCCTCTGCCACTCTCGCCACTCAAGCGCTTCAGTCGAATCATCTTGCCACCAACTATGAAGCCAATTCTATAACACCTCCGTGATGACAATCAAGCTTATACAACCATGATCTGGGACATAAGCACATGCCAATTACACCTGAAAGATCTTTGGAAACAACTTCAGCCTCTCTAAAAAAAAGGCCGTTAGAGATGAAAACTGTAATTGGCGTTCTAAGCAAAAATTAGGCCAAAGGGTAGGGTGAAAACCTGGAAGCAGGCAGTCTGTCCTACAAAAAATGAAATGAATCAAAACTGCTAGATTGGGTTGGGTCCATTCCAGGCAAAAATAAGGCACAGGATTATGTGAAAATCCCGAAAAGGATGCATTTCCAGCTAAGAAAAGCTAGTGTGAAAATCCAGAAGGGACCCACTACCTTAAAAGAATGACTATAGGTTACAGATGAGAATCTCATAACCCCCAAACGCACAAAATTCAAAAACAATTCCAAGAGGGGCACCGATCCTGCTACAAATTACGACCGACCTGTTGTCGCCTCTA
This sequence comes from Excoecaria cochinchinensis, assembly GCA_947683425.1. Taxonomy (NCBI): domain Eukaryota; kingdom Viridiplantae; phylum Streptophyta; class Magnoliopsida; order Malpighiales; family Euphorbiaceae; genus Excoecaria; species Excoecaria cochinchinensis. Next base: position 1,367,107 of record CANTUQ010000192.1, read on the forward strand.
AATGCACTCAGATGAATTCTTGTCCTATATTGCTGCATAACACATTCATTTCACGTGCATGCTCACTATTTTTCCTGCATATTTGCATTCTAAGTTTTGCAGAAAGAGAGAATCGATGCAAATGCCGGCAAGAGGCGAATGATGACATCGATCAAAATACCAATACAACAACCAACCAAAGACCTCCCAGGGGGCACCACTTCAAAAGGGTTAGCACGATGACGGCACTACCATTCTACGGAAGGTTAGCACGACCACGACACTACCACTTCAAAAGGGTTAGCATGATGGCGGTACTACCATTCTATGGAAGGTTAGCACGACCACGGCACTACCACTTCAATAAGGTTAGCACAATGGCGACACTACCATTCTACGGAAGGTTAGCACGACCACAGCACTACCACTTCAAAAGAGTTAGCACGATGGCAGCACTACCATTCTATGGAAGGTTAGCATGACCCCGGTACTACCACTTCAAAAGGGTTAGCACGATGGCGGCACTACCATTCTACGAAAGGTTTGCATGACCATGGCATTACGACTTCAAGAGGGTTAGAACGGTGGCGGCACTACCATTCTACGGAAGGTTAGCACGACCACGACACTACCACTTCAGAACGGCTAGCACGATGACGGCACTACCACTCCATAGAGGGTTAGCACGATCACATCACTACCGCTTCAACAAAAGAAAATACGCCGACAACATGGCGGCGACCACTCCAACAATACCATCCAGTCTGGGAAAGGGACCGCCTCAGTTACGTGTCTTTTTCCTTATTTTTTGAATTTTGGCTCACCTAGGCACCTAAGTTCTAAGTTCCCAAAAATTGGGGGCAACTGTAGACACCGAGTTCCGAGACGGTCCAAGATCAAGATTACCTGATGATGAAAATGATACTTGCCACAAGCAAAGGTGTCAGAAATGATGTTTTCCTTGTCAAAAATCTCTTTTGTTCCTCCAAAAATTTTAATTCAAAAATTTGCATTTTTACTCTTATTTTTATTCCTTTTATTTTTATTTTTATTTTATTTCAGGTTTTATTCTCGATTTTTTTCACGGCGCCCTGTTGCCGTGCAGTTTACAGGCCGTGCGTGCGGGTCGTTGTCGCACGGATGCAGGCCGTGCCCATGCTGGAACGGCGTGCGCCCGAAGGCGCAGCATACGCCCGCAGGTGATGTACGTCCGCCTGGCGATGTGCGCCCGCATGGGCGCATGTCACTAGGGGTGACATGAGCCTGCTTGGGTGCACATGACCGAGGGCGATGCATGCCCTCCCGGGCGCACGTCGCAGAGGGCGACGCGCACCCCCACGGCCGGACGGCGCCCAGGGGGGCCCGCGTCGCCTGGCGTGGCATGCACCTATAGGGGCGTGCATCACCTTGCTCCAGCCGCGGATATTCTTGCCCCTTCTCTCCCATGCGCAGTCGTTTTCACCTGTAATTTCTGGTCAATTTCCAGTCCATTTTTTTCATTTGTTTCATGTTTTTGTGCAATTTTTGGTTAACAAAAAATGAAAGAACATTTTGTCTCTTCCCATTTTGGGACAATTCAGGGAAACAAAATGAAAACTTGATCTTCATTTTGAGAGGAGCTGCAATTTTCACAAGAGAAAAAAGAGTTCTCTCTCAAGAACAAAAGGACAGCCGAGAGCTTTTTTCAAAGCAAAAATAGTAAGATTTTCAAGTTTTAACCTTCTTTTCTTCTTCTTTTTTATGCAAAATATTTTTCATTCGAGGATTGATTTAAGCAAGGAAAATCAATTTCCTTTTTTCTTGGATCATCCCTCCAAAAATATCTTCTTTATTTCATTTGTTTAACAGGTAGATCCTTATATGTTCTTTTTTTTTTATCACCACAAAAATCGACAAGGAGGACGGATCAAGACACCATTTTTCCGACTCATAAACTCTGAGGTTAAACATTTTTTGACCCGTTCTCATCTAATTTCGTTTTTCACTTATTTATTGTCAATATTGTTATTTTTGTGATTATTACCATGTTTATCATTTATTCTTAGCATTTCTAATATGATTATTATTGTTGGCATACTATTTGTGATTTAATTTTATTTTTTGTGACTCCCGCTGCTCTTTATTATTATTATTATTATTATTATTATTATTATTATTGTTATGGCCCAAATACCGGTCTGGAAGTGTCAGTGAATAATTTCAGTGTTATCATGATGATCACAGCGTCGAACAGTGCAGGGAGCGAGTTTGCCAGCGTCAAAGTTTAGTGATAAGTGGGTTAGAAGTATAGTGATTTCGGGACGGGTGACACTAGAGTGGCTGTATAGTAAAATCGGCTGGCCGATGCCCGAAAAATTTTAATTTCGCAAAAATGATCTATGGGCCCTAAGGAGTCTAGTGGTGAAATCGGAGCTGAAAACGGAGTTAAATTGACCTCCGAAAGTCATTCTGAAGTTGGCATCCGGTTCGGTTCAATATGAACCGGGGTTTGACTGAGATTTGACCGAGGGGTTATAAATAGTAAATAAGGCCTAATGGAAGTTGAGTGTGTAGAATAAGACAATAGAAGTGTTATCTATGAATTTTGACAGCTTTAGAGTTGTATTTTACGGTAGAAGAAAAATTGATCAAATCAGACCGGTTTAGGTGAACCGAGGCCCAAATGGACTCCAATTGAGCTGAACATTTGTAGGGAGCCTATTTTTGATATTTTAAGATCAACGGAATTAGTTAGAAGTGAAAATAATGAGAGGAACATATAGATGCTTTGGAAAAGTGTAATTGAACCGAAAAACCAAAATTTTGGTTTAAATCGGTTGGACCACCTTGGTTGGACCGGTTTGGTTCAGTTATGGACTATATAAAGGAAGGAGAGGCCAGATTTCTTTAGAAAAATCCAGCCAAAACCGACGTCCTTCTTCTTCTTTCAAAACCGTATATTATTTTTCATACTTTCCTCCATTTTTCTTCATTCGTTCTTCAATATTTCTCCAAATCTTAGCCACCCAAACAAATCTAAGTCCCTCTATAACATAAGCACAGCAAGTGGAGTCCATTTGGAGCATTAAAAGTGAAAAAAACTAAGTATTCAAGGTTATGCCCCAAATTTGAGGTAAGATTTAAGGGTTTTTAATTTAGTTTATTGGTCCCTATGGGGTTTTCTGAGGGTGTAGAACACATTTATGATGTTAGATTTCATATTCGAAGTTTAGTTTTAAAGCTATGTGGATTTTTGAATTCGACCACCCTAGGGAATAAAAGGGAATGATGGAGTTTTAAGGAGTTATGGCATGGGAAACATGTTCATGATGTGGAGAACAAGAATCTAAGGTGAGTGGATACATTATCCTTCCTTTTCCATTTATTATGTGTGAATTTTAGGTTATATTTAAGTGTGAAAATGAGATTTAGGCATGTTTAATTAAATCTAATGTGATATTCATAATCTATGGACTTAATATAGTGCATATATATGATTAGATGAAATTAAAACGTATTGGAATGAAAACTCTAGTGTAGGCCGAATGGTTATTAAAGGATTTCCTCAAGATCTAATGATGATTATGGTATATAAATGATGGATATAGTGTATATAATATGTTTAAAGCTTAATAGAGTGATTAAAAGAATTAAAATAAATTATAATGAAATGGTAAAGTAGTGGGGGGAATTTTTTTTAATAATGTTTTTTTAAAAATTTTTTATAAAAGTGGGGTGTGTCAGAAAATAATTCGGGGGTTGGGGTCCTTTTCGAAGACGCAGCGCATCGTTGCGTCATTACGTCAGAGAGGCTGATGCGTCTGACACTGAAAACGCAGCAACAGGCTGCGTTTTCAGAAGACACTGTGCTGCGTCTTCAGAAATGGCAGAGCCATGTGACAACGGACGGTCCCGTCACATCACGTTGACCGGACCGTTGGGGGATGAATTTGGGTTATTTAAACCCCAAATTCAGCCGAATGCAATGAATTGCATTCTTTCTTGTTTCCTTCATTCCAGCAAAATACTCTTGTTTTCGTTTCTTTCATTCCAACAACATAAAATTGTATTCGTTTTCTTTGTTCTAGCAAAGAAAACCTTCTTTGTTTTAATCAGGGCAGCAAAATATTCTCATTCAAAATTTTTATATTATTGTAAAATTATTGTTTTATTTTTGTTATCAAAAAATTGAAGTATAAATTTTTTGAATAGATTTTAAATTTAACGGCAACCGATAAGTCAATATATAATTCAGTAGTAAAATTGGAGAATAATAAAATTTATTATATTTTATTATTTTAAATTCAAAAAATATTTAATTCTGTTATATTAAATATTGCAGGTTACTTCGGATAAATTATTGTGAAGACGAAGAAAATACAAGTAAGTTATATCGTATTTTTTATTATTTGATTATGTACATTATTTTCTTAATCTTACATATTAGAATAATGTAAAATGGAAGATATAGTCCTAGCATTAATTGAGATGTCAGGCATTTAGTATTGATGTTATATAATTTGTTTGATTATTTATCTATTTATATTGTGTTTGGTGAAAATTATTTGGAAGGGTGTCATAAATTGTAATGTCAAAATGATATTTATGAAATATATAATTCGCATGAAATGGCAATTTTATTTTTTTTACATATTATTGATATACATATTTATTCATTATAAAATATAAAATATTAAAATAATATAAAAATATGAACCTATGATAAAAATTTCGCGACAAAAAAAATTCAATACATTGACTTTTTATTTATATTATTTGATGAATATATTTTAATTATAGAGAATTATTTTTTATTAATCATATATATTATGATTAACGTAAATTATGTTTTAGATATTGAAATGTAACATATGTTGCTGTCTATGTGCACCTAGGTTAATAAGTAATGGAAAATTGGAGAAATCAAGAATTCATCAATGCTGGACCATACGTTGATGAGCTACTCACTTTGAGTGGCAAGCATCGAGCTGATGCAGTATGGAGTGGAACTGTAAGTGTTTTGCCAGTATATTATGAGTTATTGTGTCATTTGATAGATTTAGTATTATATATATATGTCTGATAATTTATTTATTTTCAGGTTGAACACAATGTTTTGTTCGCACGACGAGCTAGCGTCGAAAGTCATTACAGGAATATCGATGAGCGAATTATACCGTATCTGAGATTAGCAGGATTCTATGGCGTTTCACAAATTAGTGTAATGAATGTTAATGTGGATTTGATGACTGCTCTTGTCGAGAGGTGCAGACCGGAGACCCATACATTTCACCTTCCTGTTGGCGAGACTACAATAACATTGAAGGATATACAGATACTGACCGGGCTACCTGTCGAAGGACATGCTGTGACAGGGCACTTTCATCATGATTGGCCGAATCTCTGTGGTCGGTTGTTGGGCCAAGTTCCCCTAGAAGACAACATTAGAGGACTTAAAATTAAACTAACGTGGTTAAGTCAAAATTTCAGTCACTTACCCGTTGGGGCAACGGATTACCATATTCAGTGTTTTGCGCGTGCTTGGATACTATGTTGTATCGGTGGTCTACTATGTCCAGGAACAACAAATAATTATATACATTTGATGTGGCTCCCGTTGCTAGAAGATTTAGCCCAAGCCGGTGAGTATAGTTGGGGATCAGCATGCCTGGCATGGCTGTACAGAGAGTTGTGTTGTGCGACTCGACATAGGGCGAACGGTCTTGGTGGTTATCACCAATTAATACAAATGTGGGCGTGGGAAAGATTTTATCAATTTCGACCGCCCTTTATTAACAATTTTATTTTAGATCAGGGCAGACCATACGGATATAGGTAAATATTATTTAATATATTCCATGTTTGCATGTTATTAGTAATATTTATTACCACAAATTTTGCTAATAAATTGATTTGTTGATGTGTTTTAGGTGGTGTTCCCCGTTAGATCTAAGAAATAATAATAGCAAAGATGTACAAAAATACCGTGAGGATTTGGACATGCAGCGTTACAATCAGGTATGTATTTTGATTTTGGTTGTATTAGTAAATTAAAATTTATTTATATTGTTGTATTATATTAGTAAATTAATTTATTGTATTATATTATTGTATTGTATTAGTATTATATTATTGTAAATTTATTGTATTATATTATTGTAAATTTAGTGTATTATATTAGTCAGTGAACTAACTGAATGCTACAATTTTATTGTAGATGGAATGGGAGCCGTACAAGAATGTGATGCACTTATTACCACATTATTGTACAAGTGGCCACGCGTGTTGGAGATCTGTTGTGCCACTGATATGTTTTCATATAATTGAGTGGCACCAATCCGATAGATGTTTAAGACAATTTGGGATGGATCAACTGATTCCATACGCGCCACAAAATAATGATTCAGTGCATTACATCGATTTGAGGGGCCACACAAAGCAAAACTGGGAATTGAAATTTTCAAATTTCATTTTTGAATGGCTTAATAGACACAATCGGGTGGTAACCGGACCTGTTCTCAATGCGCCGTTACATCCAAGATCGCAATATATGCAATGGTATATATTGCGGACTAGACGATTTATAACCCCACTCGGAGCGTCAATGGGAGCATCGGTATGATTTAATGTTGCAAATATATGAACACTTTTGTTAATGAATTTCAAATAACTTATTTATTTGCATGTAGACCGATGGTGCGGAGCGAATATACCACAGTAACATGGCGGAAGCATCCAATGAAGGGCTTGGTATTCGATTGACAGCGGAGGGCATTTTAGGTGCCGTAGGTGCATTTGACCGAATATCAACTGATTATCCACGACAGCCTGTTCCTGATCCGGCTGAGATTCCCCCATTATCGATACCATATGAAGATTTTCATCATACTAGACGTAGTCGGCGAGGGATGGCAGAGAGACGTTCGACAGTGGCACCTATTCCTATGCATCCTGGTCTGCACCCTGTCCCGCAACGTTTAGAATGGCCCTACAATTTTCAAAGTAACTCTAGTTCCTTTAGTGTGCCTCCAGTCGATCAGCAACAATTTTTAACAATAGCAGTTGGTCCTTCAACATGCTATGACTTTGAAGCCGGTCCTTCTAGAGTTAATGTTGCTTTAAATGTCAGCTTATCAGAAGAAGCACCACCATACAACATATATGGTCAGAGTAGCCAGTCAGTTCCACAAGATGATTTTTTTAACGAACTATTTGGTGGTCCTGATGTTATTGGAACCGAGGGTTTGGCCGATCAACCCCTATATAGTGGTGTTTACAATGATGAATTGGCATTACCCCAAAATCCAAACCCTTATGAGATGGATCCCCATTCTCATTCACATAGCACATCATCACATAATCGAAGATTTTGATTCAGAAGTGCTTTTTGTTAAATGTAATCTTTTATTGTATGTACTCTATTTTGTATGTAATCTCTTATTGTATATACTCTTTTTTGAATATCAATCTTAGTTGTATGTTACTTTTTTGTTAGTACTCTATTTGCCCTTTTTTTTAGCCCAATATTTAGAGCGCAATGAATATAACATAAAATATTTAATACCAAGTCTTTACATTGATGGAAAGCACACTTAATATATCATGAAATTTATAATATCAAATTTTTACAATGAAAATAATTTCAATCCCTACAATATTGACTGGAAGATCCGGCTGCACCTCTACATGTCTTTTTATTGTGCCCTACATTTCCACATCTGCTGCAACGAGTCACGTTACCCCGTTCACGACTATCCATCTCGTTGCATATGCGACTTGTTCGTGGCCTACCTTTCTTCCTCACTAATTGCATATCAGGTTTAATTTTGGGGCCACAATAAGGGGGCCAGTAGGCTCTATGTGCCATTGGTCGGAAATGGCCATCATAACATTTGAGTGCTTCGGTAATACTGTAACAGTTGTCGACAAATTGGAACATTTCTAGATTTCTACTCATGCAAGCTGCAATGGCATGCGAACATGGCATTTTTGTTCCTTGAAACTTACCGCATTCGCACTCTCGCCTTTCGAGACTCAAAATGTAGGTGTCTGGTGCAGCATTCTGGTCTGATGCTCTGCGATCGATGACGCTGAACAATTTGAAGCGACTATCGTAGCTAATAACAATGTGTGCTCGAGCAATGTTAGCTCGCTCGTGTATAGCTTCAATGCATTTAGGTGTAAAGAGTAAACCCTGCGCCATTTTGGTCATGTAAAAACCCCTCCTCTGCTCGTAGTACTTGACCAACCTCCCAAAAGTATGCTCAACAATTGCAGTGATCGGCATCATATGTACCCCTTTAAGGGCACTATTAACACTTTCTGCAATGTTCGTCGTGGTGTGGCCATATCGATACCCACCGTCCTCGGATAATGTCCATTTGTCCAAAGATATCCTCATCGCCAATTATAGGAATCTTGGTCAAGATCTTTGATTTGATCTATTTTCTCCTTGAACTTACGCTTTTCAAATTGTGCGCCTACGATAAAACGTTAGCATTAGTTACAAAATAAAGATCTTTTAATTAATAGTTTTATAGAAGGGTTTGCTTACCAGCCTTGTACAGCAAATCTTTTATTGTTTGATTCCTATGGTGGGTGTTGTAATTACATACAAAATGGCGCAAGCAAAACCTGTGAAAGCTCAGAGGTTCCTTCCATCCACTTCTTTCATCCTGAAACAATGCCATTATACCAGCATGTCTATCTGATATAACTGTAAGGCCGACACGTACAGTTACATGCTTGCGAATCATATACATAAACCATGCCCAGCTTGATTTGTTCTCTGATTCTACAACGGCAAATGCAACTGGGAACAACATGTCATTACCATCGACAGAGCTGGCTATCAGAAGTGTCTGTTGAAATTTTCCAGTCAAGAAAGTTCCATCGATCAACAAAATCGGTTTGCAGTGACCAAAACCATCAATAGCTGGTTTGAAGCTCCAAAAAACCCGTTCAAACTGCTTTACATTTGGATCCGCGGTTTCTTGTAGCATAAACTCATAGACAAATCCCGTATTATATTCTTACAAAGCAAGTGAAAAACCGGTCAACCTCTCAAATGACTCAACATAATTGCCAAATATGGACTCGATAGCTTTCATCTTACCGTACCATGCCTTACTGTACGATACATCAAACTTAAATTGTTGTTTAATAGCAGCAATTATAACATCAACAGGAAGGGTGGGTTTTTTACTAACCATGCCCAGTATGCAATTTCGAATAATTTCTGACCCCAATTGCCTATGATCCATAGAAAGATTACCGCTTGGACATGAATGAGGTCCCTGAAATCTTGTGATTACCCACAGCGGACTAACTCCCTTTTTAATTGCTCTTAACCTCCATCTGTACCCACCATTAGACTATGCGCACCTTACCGCGCAGTAGTTTGGCTTCGATTCAATTACTCTGAAATCAACATTTTTCATGATTGAGTACTTTTTCACACAAGATTTCACTTCATCCTTGCAAGTGAAAACCAACCCAGTTGACAACTCCGAGCAACCATCCTACGTATGATACCGAACTCCTTTCGACACATCAACCTGGGATGCATCAAAATCCATATCTGTATAGTGCTCAGATTGAAACATGAAATTAAGCTGGCTTATATCACCGCTTGGATGCATTGATGCTAATGGACTGACGTCTTATGTATTATCAGAATCATCACCATCTCCAGATTCAGAGCTAGCACTTTCCACCAAACTATTAGCATATTCGGCCTCTGCATCATCATTAGGCGAAAGATAATCATGGCTCAATGAGAATACTGCATCATCATCCTCATCGCTCAAATTAATCGATGCTTTATTTCCTTCATTAACACTAGTGGGGTTACAAAATGTGCCATCATTTTCCACCAAATTTCCAGATCTGCCAGACATACGAACTCCGAGTAAATCACCATCTTCCCTACACACAGACAACCAAGGTTAACTAGGGGTAGCATCTGCAATCTGAGAAACAGAATGACGTTGATTGATATCTTGTATCTGCGAAACTGAACCTCTGTGTCTGACATCTGGGACATGTGAGATTGAACTTCTATGTCTGACATCTGGGGTGCGTGAAACAGAATGTAGTTGATTGTCCTGTTCAATTCCTGTACTGCGCTCCATACCAGTACCCTGAACAAAATTTTTGTCTCCTGAACGACTACCTGATCTTATGCCAAAAATTGACCTACTAAGAAAATTACCCACCCTTCGTCTTAATGATCGCCTAGGTTGACTTGAAGATGCAGCAGGAATCGGGCTAATTGATGTGGGTTGATAATTATGCCCTGCTCCAACAGATGCCGCCCTAGCTAACAAATTACCATCTCGTCGACTCTTGGAGTGTCGTGCTTCACTGGGATGACGGTCTCTTTCTTGGTTATATGATGGTTGTTGTCGACTGACCTCAATGTTTTCCAGTGCACTACTGTCAAATTGAGAGAATATTTCGTTGTCTTTTCGACTAACAGACTGCCTTGGCTGACTAGGCCCTACGTCATTCACACATAATTGTTGAGGTGCTTCATTATCTTCCTCTTGCATCCCTTCATTTACCATTTCATAATCGTTGCGATTAGTATATAGACTGCCCCCTGTATTACCACCTGTATCACCCTCTGCTATTACAATAATTAATTCAACCAAGTTATAACCTTCATATCTTCTTATATTTTCATATATTGCGTCTATGTCGTCATCTTCTACTACATCCACCGACGTCCAACATAATGATCCTCCATTGAACATTGGTCTCTTATATATAATTCTAGAAACCACATCGTTCCTACCTAAACCCAATTTCACGTGAATTTTATGAACTAATTCAGTAAAGGTAGGCTTATTTTTATGTCTTAATCTCCTGGTAATAGCATTCGGACCGGATATATCATATTGAAAACCTGACGCTCCATAACCAATTTCTCCTCCAGTGTGCAAATATAATTCCGTATATAATGACATCTTTCTAGTCCCTATCAGTCAAAATAAATATTTTGATATTTTTTCAAAACTATTTGTTCACAATTTTATGATAACTTTATAAATTAATATTTAACAATTTCATGTAATACAATACAAATATTATTATTGCAAAATAGGCTATAATTATAAATTATTTTTTTACTTTATTACCGCAAATACGTAAATTACACAATATTATTGCACATTATTTATGCCTAATATATTATTTGCTAACATAATATTTAATTCATTTTTTATAATTGTACATTTTTTCTATGTATATTAATAAAAAAAATTTATTAATTATTATTTCTAAGTTATATTATACATATTAAAATTAATAAAACTATAATATATAAATAATTATACTTTCAACATTTATTTCTCATGTAAAGTAAACTAATAAATTAATATATGCCAACATTTAAAAATATTAAAATTTCTATAATACCTGACTTGAATAACTGGTTTCTCCCCGTTTTCCTTAACTTGCTGATCGTTAAATAGTTTTCGCTTCTAAATAACAAAAATAACATATAAATACGTTGTAATAATTATAGCACAAAAATAATATATAATAAATTACAAATGATATCCGTTGCAAATAATAACACTGTAAAATCAATAAAATTTATATGCTTACAAAATTTATAGTTGTCGATTTTTTTCGATTTACCATAAACTAGTATTATTTTTAAAATTTACTACACAAGCAATAATACGTCTCCATCGTTCCTTTTTTTTAAAAAAAATCTCAACAAATATGGTTTTTAAATAAAACAATATAATATTCAAATTATACTAAAAATCACTAATAATAATTATGTACAATTAAATTTAAAACTACATTACACTAACAACAATAAATATCTTTTCTCAAAAAAAATAAATAAATAAATATCTATACATACTTATTAACAGTTATTTCACCATCAACAACAACAGAAAAAATATATTTAAATTGATAAATTACCTCACTTTAATAGTTATTTCACTTGTGTTTTTTTCAATCCGTTGTCTCCAGTATAATTTATATTTTCTAATAAATAAAAAAATATAAAATTAAATGTGAATACAACATAAGTGACAATTAAATTGTAACCATATAGATAAAACTCTTACCGTTTTCAAATAATATTACCGAAAAATTCTGCTATTGATCTCCAACAAAATTTTGCCATCAAAAATTTTATGTCTGAGAGTGAATGAAGGAATTTCGAGCAAGAGAATAACTGAGATGGGAATGCATTTATTTCGAAAAAATCACGTCTGAAAACGCAACTATTTATTGCGTTGTCAGACCTGATGAAGCAGTCAAAGGCTGCGTTTTCAGGTATGAAAATGCAACAGGTTGTTGCGTTTTCAGACCTGAAAATGCAGCCTTTGACTGCATCATCAGACTGTCTTCTGACGGTCACTGTGGGACCCACTTATGAAAACGCAACATATTATTGCATTTTTGAAAATAACCCCATATTCCCAATTATTTTCTGACACACCCCATTTTTATAATATTTTTTAAAAAAAACATTATTAAAAAAAATTCCCCAAGTAGTGGCTGAATGGTATATAAAAGGTTTAATTAAAATAGATGATGAGATATAGGAGAATTTGGGCCTTAGATGGATGGGAATTCCTTTTCAGCTTAATGGTATCAGAGCCTACCTAACCTCATTCATCTATCATGAGGTCGCGAGTTCGAGTCCCGAGGGGCGCAGATGGGAAGAGAAAGTACCTGATAAGATGCCTAGCAAGATCAGAGTTTGCAGAGCGTGGTGGATGATGAGATATAAGAGAATCTGGGCCTAAGATGGATGGTAATTCCTTTTTAGCTTATATGATGAATTGTGCCATATAAATAATATTTATAGCATGTTTAATATGTAAGGAGTATGAATGAGTGATTAAATAAAATTAAAGTGCATGATGTGAAAAAGTGATTCATTGGCCGAATGGTATTTATAAGGAATAAAGTGTGTATTTTGATAATTAATGTAATGTAATAGCATAATATGATTAAGTGATGATTAATGAGTGTGTATGTAAAGTGGTAAGTGAAAATGAAGTGTATGACAAAATAAGTGTGATGGCATAATGTGATGTTTATATGAATATTGATGAAATATTGCCCTTAGTAGTTGTCTGGTAGGAAAATCTAGTCCATGATATAATTGGCTAGCCATAGGAATTTCACACCGCGGTACGAGTCATGGCGACTCGCTATTGATAGACCAATAATGGTCTATTTCAGTACAGTGTTCAGTGTTTATAGTGTATCCAGTGATTTCAGTGATCAGTGTAGTGCAGTGCAGTGAGAAATGGTCCTATTGGGATCATTTCATAGTGTAGTGGATCTGTGGAATCCACATCCCACATATCCGGTCAGTAGATTTTCTACTGGGTGTATATTAGGGGCATTCTATAATTATGAGATAAAAGTGATTAAAATAATGATAAAAGTGACACTACAAGAAAACTGACTTTTAACGACCAAAATTTAACGAAGGGATAAAAATCCGGTCGTTAAAATATACAAATAACGAAGGGAAATTAATCCGGTCGTTAGTTCTTAAGTTTTATTGTTATATAACGAGGGGATTAAATCCGGTCGTTAAAACAATTAAAATCCGGTCGTTAAAATATACAAATAACGAAGGAAAATTAATCCGGTCGTTAAAACTCAAATTTTATTATTATTTAATGATGAAATTATTTTCGGTCGTTAAAAGGCATAAAATCCGGTCGTAAAAATTTATCAGTAGCGAACGGAAATAAAGTCGGTCGTTAATTTTTAAATTTTATTATCATTTAACGAAGAGTTTAAAATCCGGTCGTTGAAACATTATAAATCCGGTCGGTACTAGTCTTAAAAAATTGGCTGTACTTCTTTACAACTTACCTCGAAAAATCATTTCATTAAAAATTGTAACACAAAACTTGTAATGCTCCAAAAATTTTAGTGTTTTTATTTATTAATTTGACGCGCTAAAAATTCGTCAAATGTTAATTTTTAACGCATAAGAGTGGAATTTTTCATTAAAGCTATGTAATTTAATTATTCAAATAATGTTGAGTCTATATATATATATATATGAGTGTATGTTTATATTCAAATAAATAAGAAAATAATAAACTAAGAAATAAAGAGTAAATAGACAAGATAAATAATTATAGTATATACTTTTAGTTATGGGTCTAGAATTATGGGGATTTAGAAAAAGAAAAATAGAATGGGAGATACATGAAATGGGGAGCAGAAGGGAGATAGAAACCGAGAGAGCGAGAGGGGAAGAGGACGACGGCGGAGCGTGGCGGGGGCAGCGAGGGAGGCGACAGTCGACGGCGAGCAACCGGGGAACATCATCGTTGCCGATCACGGTGCCTCCTTCCCCCTATCGCCGCGTCGTTACTCCAGGAGAACGGAGGAAGAACCGTGAGTTTCTTAAGCGTTTTCCGGCGAGCTCCGGCGGCGAGGAACGACACGAAGGGCACCATGGGACTCACGGCGGAGAGGCAAAGCTTCTGGTGGCCGTGAATCCTCCTCAATCGCCGGCGACGAGTAGATCGGAGAGGGGGAAAACCGAAGCTTCCGACGGCGATTCCGGCTAAACGGCGTCGTGGATGGGCGCGTGATGACCGAAAAAGGAACCCCAAGGCTCCGAGCTTCCTTCCAGTGGGTTTAGCACCTCCGGTGGAGCTCCGGCGACACTCCGACGAGGCTCCAGCGACGGTGAAGAGACCAAAAATAGACAGAAAATTGGTATGTGGCTACCAAAATTACTTTCCTAAGTGATTCTTCCATAAATTAAAATTTATTAAGTGTGATTTTTCTAAATGCAATTAACTGGACAGTGTGTATGTTGGATACCATTGGGTTGTTTGCTGTATTTTCATGATTTTTATCATAGTTAATTGGAAATGAAATTAAGACTTACAGAGTTGCGGGTGAAATGGAAGAATTGGGAAATTGTCCATAGCTGGGAACTAGAACAGTGCTCGTAAATGGAAGAAATATTGGTTAATATATAAGTTAGAATTTACATTGTACATTATTTTTGTAAAAGTTAAATTTGACACATAGATCAGATTAGTAATTAAATTTATGGATAACTTAACGGAAATTAAATCTTCATATATAAATGGATAAAAAAAATGCATAGATAGGTAATGGAAGTGTAATTAGTATTGAAGCCTTTATTCATGAAATTAAATTACTGTTGGGATTAAATTAGAAGCACATGTGTCCTTACACATATATAAGTGTGAAATAATATAAACACCATAGTAAGTGTTGTAATAAGCTTTAGACTGGTTAATGAATTTGATTTGGTTTAGTTATTATTTTGAGGGGTCAATTAAGGCTTTAATATATTGAGTAAATTAAATTGAACTGGGGAATTGAGCTAAATTATTGAAATACAAGCAAGTAGGGAACGGTAAATTGTGGAACTTTATTTTCTTTTGGGGATACCATATAATTTTTCTTAAATTGTGCTTGTGAAATTATGCGTTAAAAATGGATCTTTATACATATTGCGATAAAAGTGGCTCAAAATGGCCATAATTGAAAGCTGCATGCTAATTTAGCCCAAAAATTAATGTCAGAGCAAATTGGCCACCGGCAAAAAGTTTAAGGGCCATTTTTGGTAGTTCTTCCATTAAGATTTTATCATTTGCTTCTGTCAGTTGATGTTTGAAATGTGCACGTCTGTTTGCTAGCTTGTGGAGAAATAAATTTTCTGTCTTTTTCTAATGTGTAAGATCGCTTCTAGTGGTTTTGGCAGATAATTTTCCAATTTTTCCCTGTTTAAGCGTTTTAGGATCTTGACAAGGAACTTGTTGCATGACTACGACTGTTAAAAAGATTTGATCATATGTTGAGGGTTTAGAAGTCTTTAATATTGTAAAGAGATTAGCATAGTCAGGTTGAAGTGCAGGCTGTGCAGCTACTTGTGGAGTAGAAATATGGTCAGAATTGGAGTCCAATGGGAAATATTTTCTGGGACATTATATGTACTTTGCCTCAATATCTTCATTACTTTAACATTTTAGTGTTTTTTCCTTGTCTGCTGAACAAGGTTCAAGGAAAAACAAGTGCCTTATTCCTATCTGACTCATGCTGGAATGAGCTACAAATAGCTAAGTTCATTTAGTGATGAAGCAGTGGGAATACTCAAATTTGTTATGCTGGATTATTTTATCATTGTAATGCTATTTAAAGTTATGCTCAGAAAATGTGTTTATACATGGCCTTATGGAGAACAACATTGGCTGAAATTCTATTAACATGCTAGAAAATCACTTTTAAGTACATTTTTCAGGATGGTCGACATTCACACAGGGCTCGATCTAGGCACTTCCAAGCACGAGGCATGACATCAACATCTTCACATCCCGAACCTTCTGCTGTCACTGAACACTCGGCAGATGCAACTGAAAATGCAACTCAATCTGCTCCAACACCAGAAAATGCAGCTCATATTGGTAGGGGACAATATGCATCCTTTTTCTTAAAATTCTAGAGTCATTAATTTTGAAATTTTTGTGACCTTTAGGTGATTTAGAATGTATTTTGTAACAGTACATAAAACATCTTGCTTTCACAATGGCATGGTTAGTGATTATATATCCCTAAACCATTCAAAATAGGTGCACCATATCTATATTTCTTTTTCTTCTTCTTCCATTTATTTTTATTTTTCATTTTATTTTGTTTTTGGATTCAATTGCTGATTTTGGTGGATGCTAGTATTGGAGAATTCTTAAACTTCACATCATAAAGTTATGTTAATTTTCTTAATGTAGCAAACTATTGAACTTTGTAAATTTCATGTCATTAATTTTCGTATATGTCCCATTAACATGAATAAAGAGAATTGAGTATTTTTTTTCAAATATAATTTTATAATTGAGAAAGAAAACTTTGTGTTGTTAATAAATCAAAAATAGATTAAATAATATTATGTGACATATAGTTTAATTAGCCTACTTATGTTGGATTAGCATTACCAATTAGAAGCTGTTATAGGATAATTAGTCGGTAGAGCATGTTAGAGAATCCTGAGCTAGACCAATAAATGTTAATCAAGTTTGTTAGTCTCTTTTGTATATAAAGACCAGATATTCATTTTTAGTTGTTCTGTTTAAGCTTTCGGTACCTATTTATTTTCAATGAGTTATTGTATTTTTCTAATTAAAACTATTATTCTATTTTTTTTCTTTTTTAGTAAATGCTAAATAAATCGTTTCAAGTATTTAGATTGTATAATATCTAATCTTTTAACATAATCACTTGTCAATTTTATGGCCACTATGGCACTTCGGAGGTCATTATTTGCTCATACTTTTTATTATTTATATTTTTATGTGATATTTTTTATTTTTGCTTGTGAATATTAATTTTAGCTTTTATTATATATTTTGCAGGTCTTCAAAATTTTGGACAGCGAAATTAGGAAGTTTATTTTTCGCATTTTTTTCAAAAATCTTTTGAATAGAAATTAGTATAGAGAATAGTTGTTTTCTTGAACTTACATGTCATTGATAATTTTTATTTTATTTGGAGTTGTGTTAAATAGAATGCTATTTAATTTGTAAATTTGACTATACTTTGTAACTTTTCTTTTTTAATATATGAAAAGAATTTATTATATTTTAGTATAAAATATATGTGAATGATGTACCTACATGTAATATTATAAAATAGTTTATATTTTAAAATATCTTTTGGTATTTATGTAATATCAGTGAAGGGAAATTTTGGTCGCTAAAAGGAACTTTTAACGACCGGAATTTCCTTCGTTAAAAGTAAACACAATCAGCGAAGGGAAAATCCGGTCGTTAAAAGGTATCTTCAACGACCGGAATTCCCTTCGTTAAAAATGAACACAATCAGCGAAGGGAAAATCTGGTTGTTAAAAGTTATTTTCAACGACCGGAATTCCCTTCATTAAAAGTGAACATAATCAGCGAAGGGAAAATCCGGTCGTTAAAAATCAGTATTTAACGACCGGAACGTTTCCGGTCGTTAAAGGCATTAACGACCGGATTCAAAATCCGGTCGTCTATACCTTTAACGAAGGGGCTTTTACCGACCGGATTTTCCGGTCGTTATTGGTTTTTAACGACCGGATTTCGACTTTTAACGACCGGATTTCCCTTCGTTAAAGGCCATTTTTCTTGTAGTGTGAAAATGAGTGAAAATGGAACTAAAATAAAGTAAACAGAAAGTTTAGGGGTTAAACGGCAATTTTATAAAAAGTTGGTAAAAAGTGAGCAAGTTAGGTAAAAAGTGTAAGTAGAAGGGTAAAATTGTAATTTTGGTAAAATGTGAGGTTAAAATAGTAAATTAGTGAAAAAGTAATAAAACAAGGACCTAAATGTAATTTAGTAAAAATATAAGGTTAAAAGTGGTATTCAAGTGTAAAGGGGTAAAATTGTAATTAAATAAGTAAATAAGGGTAAAAGTGTAAATTGAAAAATAAGTGAGGTTAAAAAGGGTAATTATTGAATAAGTGAAGGCAAAATGGTAATTAGGTGAAAAACGAGGACATAAAGGGAATTAGTGAAAAAGAAAGGATATGGGTGGTACTATGGCAAAAGTAAGGGCATGTATGTAATTAATATAAAAGATGGGACATAGATATAATTAATGGAAAAGTTAGGGACCTATGTGGAATTAAGTGAAAAGATTAAGGACTTAAGTGTAAGTAATTATAATTGGTGAAGTAATTATGGAATATGTATATATTTAATGTAATTAAAGTGATTTAATAAATAATATGATTGAAATAAGATTAATTAATGAATTAGTGTAAAAATATGTTAATTGGAAATATAATGGTATAATTAATTAATTGGTGAATTTAAGTGGATTATTACATTGAGGAAATAATTGGACAAATTATTATATTTAATTAATTATATTGAAGTAGTGAAAATTTATGCATAAGTGAATGAATGATTTAAATGAGTGATTTAAGGATTAAAATGTAATTTGTGAGTCAATAATAATATAAATAGTGAGATTAATTATAACTAGTGGTGTGATTGTAATTATAGTGAATTAAGGTGGTAATATTGGAATTTATGAACAATGTGGGGACTATAGTGCAATGTAAAGAGAACATTATAGCAGTGACTAGATGGAAATTTGTATGCTAAATAATAAGGTAATGTAATAATGAAATTAAGTAGTGGCAATTTTGTAAATATAAGATAATTAAAGGCTAAATTCTAATTTAGCATAAAGTAAGGGACTAAGTTGGAAATTGACGATAATAAGGCAAAGGAAGGGATTAAAATGTAATTATTCAATAAGAGAGATAATAAATGTGTGTCTGTAATTAGTGAGCGAACAATTAAGAATTTTAGAATAACATTGTTTGATTAAATATTAAGTGAATAAGGGATTAAATTAATTATGATTTAACTACTATGCTAGTGACAATGAAGGGTAAATAGGTACATTAGTGGCGTTATTGTAAATAAGTGAAATTTATTGGACTTAAACGTAATTGATTATAACAATGCTAGTAATAATATTTAACTGTAAATGGAAAAGAAATAGACTACTAAGTAATGAATAAATTGGTTTTATGTATATGTAAATTAAGAGATGATATTTGAAAATAAATAAATAATAAGGTGGATAATGATGAAAATATAAATCAAGTGAAATGGAAAGATAGTGTTTAAATTGTAAACATAGAGAGATTTAATTGTAATGTTAATTATTAAGAGGCTATAGTGGATAAAAGAACAGTGTAAATTAATTGAATAAAGGTAATAAGTAGGATTGGCAAATTAAGTGTAGCCAAAATAATTAGAATATTATAAGTGCGTAATTGAGTATATTGGGAAATAAAAATTATCATAATAAAAGTGATAAAGGATAGAATGATTAATAAATAGTGTTAAAATAAAAGAAAAGTAAACAGGTTATTATTGTGAATAATAATATAAGTGACCAAAATCAAATCAGAAATAACATATTAGTAATGAAATTTATAATGACATATATGTGGACCAAATGAATAGTAAAAAGAGACAGTCATTGGTCAATCGATAGTTAACTGATAAGTGAAAATTGTTAAACAAAATGAGTGTCTAAGTGAAATGAAATTGATAAGTGATATTGTAAAGTAAAATGGTTGATAAGTGTAGAGTTGAAATAGTAAAGGAAGAAATAAGATAGTAATTAAAGTATAGTGATAACCACACAAGAATAAATGCAATCGAAATTAATTTAAGTAAATGATTTATTGGAAGATTTAGCATAGTAAATGATATTAACGTAAGAGAGTTAGTGTAGTGTAAAAGAGTAAAAGAAATGTTAGAAACGCCAAGAAAGTAATAGTATTTGATCAGTGTTACTAGTAGTGAAATAATGATAAATTATTAAGTAAGTTTTAGAATCCTAAATTAAATTGTAATTGAGCATTCATTAAGGAAGGAATCTAACAGGTTATTTACAAAGATGAAAGTATTAAAAGAGATACATGTGAAATTGATCGTAAACGACAAACCGAACAAAGTGTTAAGCGACAAGAGTCATTAGTGCACATGATAAAGTTAGTAATAATATTAATGAAAAGAATAGAACCAATAAATAAGGTAAAGCACCGAAATTGACAAATAATAGTGAAATTGACAGCATTAAAGATTAACAGTGTAAATGATAGTGAAATCGATAAGTGTAATGGTTAACAGTGTAAGTGATAGTAAAATTATCAATAGCATGATAGCGATTAATATATTATAGTGTAGTGCTAAAGGTAAAGACATTAATTTGTGATAATAGTGATAGTGATAAAGATAAAAATAATGAGAGTCAAAAAAGTATGCTATAAACTATTTAAAAAATTTAGAAATAATTTACCCCATAACCTAAATACAATAAAACAATTAAGTGATCAAGTATATAGGATTAGTATGGAAAACATAGGATAAGTATCCACCACATGGCATTTTAATGCTCAGCACGTAGTGTATTAAATGCGTGCAGGTTATAATAGTTAGACGTGGCCGAAGACGTAGAAGCAATTGAAGATTGAGCAACAGCAAGGACCGAAGGATTTGCAAGGCATGTATACGATCGTAGTTAGGTAAAACTATGGTATAAGTAGGTAAGTTATATGTTAGTGTATTGTTGTGTACGTAAAAAAAACAATCAGAGCTATCGAGTGTATTATCAGTGATTGACAATGCAGTGTTGTGTTATGACATCCGGTATCCGCATCATTTACGGGTACAAGGGTGCTACAATGATTATTATGTTGGCATTATTATTATTATTATTATTATTATTATTATTATTATTATTGTGTTTGTGTCTACTGTCACCATTATTATTATTATTATTATTATTATTATTATTATTATTATTATTATTATTATTATGTTACCATGATTATTATTATTGTTATCATAATTTTATTATTGTTATTTCCATTGCTTCGACATTGACTTTTATTATTATTTTTAGGCTTTTGCATGACTCTTTTAATTTACTTTGCATGTAAATCATTTTTATATTAAATTAACATGTCCTATATTTACTTTGTCTTTATTTGGTTAATTTTTACAATTATTACTAACATCTTTTAATGTTATTTTTTGTTTGGGAATTTAAATGTGAGTTTCCTTATGTGAGCATCCTCGTGACCACACGGAGGGGTCACTACGCGTAGGAAACCACGTCGTTTGGGTGACATCTTTCTACCCCATTTTTGTGTCGTGTTTATTTGTACAAAATAGTTTTTATTGTATGCACATGTGCGGTAAAAAATCATGAAAATATTTCATAACAAAATCGGCATTTTTATTAATAAAATTGGGACCAATGTCCCTCATTTTAGCCAATAAATATAAAATGTCACGAATAAAATGAAGAGTTAAGTTTTCCAAAATGGGATCACTCATCCCGAATTTTTAAGCCAACAATTGAATAACTCTTTGATCCATCTTTAAGTGAGCGTGAAGGAACTAATGTTCTTAAACCAAACGAATACCCCGATTTATGTATGTCTTTTTATGTTTGATTTTGTTTGCCTGTTTTAAATTTATGCTCATATATTTTTGGGCCCTTGTAATAAATTATTTTTGGGTTTATCTTTTATTTGGGATTGTATTCGTTGCCAACTTTCATTTTAGCTTTCCTTTATTTGGGGTTGTATTCCGCCCCTATTTCTCTTGTAATTGTATGCTTGGCGTGTTTACCGCTTTCCTTTATTGCTTTATTTTACTGCTTTCTTTACATTCTTTTATTTAATGTTTTCTTGATGCTTGCAATGCGCCTTTTATTTTATTGCATTAATCACGTGAGATGAGAGATAGAATTTTACGAATTTAAAAACTCATTTATAATTAACCAAAATATAAATAGGAGTGAAGTTCCGGACACCATCTCTAGTTTAGACCCCCGAGGTTATAGACCTTTCCCAATTTCATGTAAATTGGGTGGCGACTCCAAAATACCTGAAAGGTGCCTAAAGGCACTGTGAGGCTAGATGATCATTTCCAATGTTCTATTGGGAATGAGGCATCCAAAATGTCTCATGGCACCCAAGATCAAAAGACGCGAACCAATCCCTCGAGCCCTAAAAGCGGGTCTCACCTAAGAGGGCCTTTGCTAGGTTCGGCGTGCATCACAGCCACAGACTACCATAACTACGAGAGGTCAGAAGGATAGGAAGGGTCTTTGTAACACCCCAAATACACCCTAGTCAGATCAAGACAAATTTAGGGTGTAGCGAAAATCGAATGTGCTAGAAATAGGGACGGAAGTGTCAAAAAGGATACAATCGTCATTAATTTGAATGTTTCGGTGAGTTTAGGCAAATTGGACAATCATATCATCATGCCTTAAATGACATGAAAAGAATTATTTTGGTGATTAAAAATTTGTAATTGGATGAAGGAAGTGATTAATTGTAATAAAGGGTGTGATCGATTTTAGTTGTCAAGGGTAAGGGTATTTTGGTCATTTTATGATTATGGACTAAATTGAATGGATTAGTTAATTATATGGGCCAATATATGAAATATAGAAGTGGTATGTCAATTGAAGAAAAAGAAGTAAGTTAAGGGATTAAAAGATAAGTTTGGCATAAAAAACTTGATTGGGCCAATCAAAGTGTGACATGTGGCATGTAGGGATAAGGATGAATTCATGGCCTTAATTCAGCCCTTTTGACTGCATTTTGGCCATTCTTGGTCGGGAAAAAGAGAGGAAAAACCGCTTCTCCTCCTACCTCATGCCATCTTCAAAAATTAAAGCCCAAGGTGGAGTTGCTCAAGCTTCAAGTAATAGGATGCAAGATTTGAATGGGAAAGGTAAGTGGTTGGTTCTTTTCCCTCTTACTTTCCTCTTCTTCTTGAACATAAATAGAGGTAGGTGTAACTTTAAGTGGATTTCTGAATTTTTTTTGGTTTATTTGGAGGAAAAATGAGAAGCTTTAGAAGGAGTATGAAAGCAAAGGGGTTGTATAGTCCTTAGAGCAATTAGGGAGCAAAGGAAAAGAGGTTTGGAAACTCTTTATTTATGTATGATTTTGAGTGTATTTATGTGTTATTTAAGTAATTTGAATGTGATGGTGATGATATATGATGATGGTAGTGAGTGTTAGTTTTAAATGACTAAAAGGTGCATGTGAATAGGATTTTGGTGAATACAGTGTTAGAACACACTTGACTGCTCTTCGGTTATTAGGCTGTATCTGGAGTTTCAGAACTCCAAATGGTATGAAACAAGTGCCATTCGAAAGCTGAGATGTGTATCTAAAATTTTCTTTGAAGGACCGGAAGCCAATTATTGCAGTAAGATCTCTGAAAATGGTAAAAACTGAAGTGCCTTTGCTTAGACGGGTTCAATGGACCAGTATAGGTTTTGTAGCTTATATCTCAAGTTATAGATGTCCAATTGACCTGAAATTTATTTTATTTGAACTCTGATATCCTGGGGAACAATTGTCTAGAAGGAAGTATTTCCTGAAAATGCGGTTAGCTATGTGTAAAATGCATTTCAAGTTTGGATCGGAAGTCTATGTAGTGTCTGCCTTGTGCTGTGAGGCAGAATATATTTACACGGCGGTAAGGAATTCCTCACCGCCGTGTAAAAGCATTCTGTCCCACAATTACCCATTTTTAGTGTCCTACATGGTGAGAATGAATGTCCTATCACCGTGTGACCTTAACCTTCCACCTAAACGGTATTTTTTCCTTCCCGAATCAACCCCGAACTTCACCGGAAGTTCCTATAGTTTGTCCATCTTATTTTGAGCATTATGAAATGGATATATGAATAGTTACCATTTGGAATATACACCTGAATAGGATTAGGATTAGGATTAATAGCAACCTAATGACATGATGAT
The DNA here is from genome assembly GCA_947683425.1 of Excoecaria cochinchinensis. Taxonomy (NCBI): domain Eukaryota; kingdom Viridiplantae; phylum Streptophyta; class Magnoliopsida; order Malpighiales; family Euphorbiaceae; genus Excoecaria; species Excoecaria cochinchinensis. Next base: position 1,391,411 of record CANTUQ010000192.1, read on the forward strand.
GTGTAATTGTATGGAATTGAATGAAGTTAAGTTTAATGACATTTAGGGAGTTTGACACCTTCATCTATATAGATATGTGTAGTATGAATAAGTATGTATAATAATGAATTTAAATTAAGTATACATGTGGAATATAACAAATGGAATGAGCTTGTTTAATAAGGATATGAACTATAGGTAGTCGTATAATGACGTTAGATTGTATATGAGGAAGCTAGGGTCATTTTATAAGCTGGAGAGATTTATGAGAATATGACTTAACATTCTATGAATGCTTGAATTGAAATAGGTATTAATAAAATATAGATGGTATATAAAGTATTTAATTGGCTCATGTGGATGTAGAAGTATATATTTATATGATAATAATAAACGTGATTTAATATATTGAACTTATGGTTTCTTAGTTGTATGGAGATTTATGGTGGAGACGTCAGGTGAGTATGTGTGTGCTTAAGTAATATGCTATAGGGCGTGTTCTTGTTCTAATTGTCATGACTATTAACTGTCTTAAGTTAAATGTATAGGTTATGTACAATTGAGCTAAAGCATAAGTATGGTATAAGATCTAATAGAATTTCTGGTTTTAAGGAATCTTGAATTAAATGGTAATTATTTGTTTAAGTCGGTGATGAGATTAATGGTCAAGTTGAGGATTGAATTATATGCTATGCTATGAAAGACTAATGTGAGTTGTGTTGAAGTTGTTGAATTGGAAGATTGTTGTATTCTGGGTATCTGACGAGTCACACGGTGGTAAGGATTTTTCCTTACACCCGTGTGATTGCTTTCTGCATGTGAAGACTGCCGTGTGCCTGTTACATGGGGGTAAGGCTTTTGCCATACTGCCGTGTAATTGTATTCTGTTTTGTTAGAATTTTGGAGCTGGGTGTGTCACACGGTTGTAAGGTCTTCCCTTACCCCCGTGTGAGACACTTTACATGGCTGTATGGAAAAACCATACCGCCGTGTAAACCGCCTCTGTATCTATTTTTCCCAAAAATTTCAACTATTTCTTTTTCAACTATTTTTCCTTTATTTTGGATTATTTACTCTTATTTGGTGTGTTATGAATTAGCAAGTGATATAAAACGATATTTTAACTCAGTCAAATAATAATTATTATGATGTTATATTGCATGTTATATTTACTTCGAAATACAAATGGGTTATATAAGTCTTATCTTATGATTCCTCAATATGAATGGTACATATATAGTTCTACCTAAAATTAAATTATGCTCTCTTGTTAATCAATCCATGATAATCACATTTGGTGTGTTAAAATGGAATATTACAAATAAGTGCGAATTGCTTTATGCATGACCTGCTAGAGTCAAATAACTGGATAGTTACGCATGCCTAATAAAGTTTTTGTAGCTGCAGCCTTCTGTGATTTGGACCTTGATCAGGTCCCCCGACTGGATCTTCGTGATCCTTCTGTCTTGGATCATATTTAAGATCCCACGAGAAAATGTTTTTGGAATAAAAAGAAAAGATTGTTTTGATACCTTCGGGTATCCATGCGTTATGAAAGTATTATTAATACCCTCGGGTATCCACGCGTACTCGTTATCCACTGTTTTGGTTAAGCAGGTTTAATATTGTTAATATATATGAATTTCAAAGAAATATGTATTATGATGACTGATATATAGCATGTGAACGTATGAAATAATGTGATTATTGGGCTTCCATGTATTGATTTGTTTTATGAAATTTCTACATTTGATTGTGTCATAAGCAAGATGTGTGAAAGGAATTTTGGGAATTTGAGCAATTGTGAACAAGTGAACAAAGTGGTATGTATCAGATGTGGAAAAGAGTAATAGAGGAGACTCATGCTGGAGTTTGTAGGGCCCACATGAATGGTTTAATGCTGGCAAAGAAGATCAAGAGACAAGGGTTTTATTGGCATACTATGGATATAGACTACTCGAAGTATGTGAAGCAATGTTTGTTGTGCCAACAGTATGTAGACTTGAGGCATTTACAGATTTCGGAGTTACACATCCTGACATCGCCTTGCCTGTTCGTAGCTTGGGGGATAGACATTATTAGGGAAATACGCCCCACTGGCTCTAATGGGCATAGGTTCATTATAGTCGCTACCGACAATTTTACTAAATGGATAGAGGCTGAGTCTTTCAAGAAGGTCGATGCTCGGGATATGGCCAAGTTCATCGAAAACAATTTGATATGCAGATATGGCCTCCCCCACCATGTGGTGTCTGATAATGGAGTATAATTTATGGCCGAAACTAAGAAACTGCTTCAGAAATACGGCATTGAGCACCATAAGTCATCCCCGTATCGCTCGTAAGCCAATAGAGTTGTGGAAGCCGCTAATAAAAATATTAAGAAGATACTAGCCAAAATGGTCCATAACTACGAAGATTGGGCAGAAAAGTTGCCTTTCACACACTGGGGGCTATAGAACTACTATCAGGACTTCTACAAGAGCCACGCTATATTCTTTGGTGTATGGAACGAAAGTTGTATTGCCAGTCAAAGTGGAGCTTAGGTTATTGAGGGTAGTTATGGAGGCTCAGATTTCGGAAACTGATTGGGCACAGTAGCGGTTGCAACATCTGAATATGCTGGACAAGAATAGGTTAAAGGCATACTATCACAATCAGATTTATCAGAAAATCCTTGCTAGGTCGTTTGGAAAGAAGGTTAGAAAGCACCAGCTGAAAGAGGGAGATTTGGTCTTCAAGCAAATGAGACCAGGTGTGCAGGATATACGGGGGAAGTTTAGACCGACATGGGAGGGCCCGTTCTTCCTCAAGAAGTTGTTATCCAAGGGGGCGGCAATCCTAGCAGATAGGGATGGTAATGAGTTCAAAGAGCCCGTCAATATGGACAGACTCAAGACGTTCCATGGCTAGAGGCTAAAAATTAAAAAAATAGAATAAGAGCCCCACAGGTCAAAAATCGAAAAAGGCGGCCTAGCTAAAAATGGGTGCCTCGTCAGGGCGAAAACCGAAAAAAGTCCCCCTCGACTAAAATTAGAGGCTCGAGAGAAAATATCCAATCAAGAAAACCCAAGAGGGCTGATCGGTAACAAGAGTATGATTCTATCAAGATCCGTTCTAGGAATAAATGTAGTTTTTCATTTTGAATTTGTGTTTAAATGATGATCATGTATAATGAAATCATACAGAAATGTACACGATTTCGCAAGAGGAAATTATTCAACTCACATTTTCATTATTCTCTAGTTCTGTTATAAAAAGAAATACATTGTTCACTATAGAATGCATGTAGGTCTAAACTATGCTCTACTGCTGCTCTCGCCGACTAGATGCCTAAGTCAATAAGTCCTGTTATCGACTGCAGGACTAAGCACCCATTGTCACACCCCGTTTGCCCCCTAGTTGAATGAGCTATTTTGTATGTGTGTGCATCTGCATGATTTTTGTATAATAAGGGCATTTTGGTAATTTCTGCAGGTTTTAAGAGCTTTGTTAGCATGTGAGTGCATGTATGGTGCTATGGTATGAGTTAGTGGGTTGGAATGGTGTGTGCGTGAGTGCACCAAAATAGGATATGCACTAGAGGGTTTGATTTAGTAGGTGGGCATGCATATAGTTGTAAGGTGTGAATTAGGAGTGGCACTTGTGTGTGTTGTGCATACAATGGTAGGATATGCTTTAGTTGGGAGAGTTTAGTGTGTGTGTGATATAAGCATGTAGGGTGTGAGTGGCCAAATCCCACTAATAAGAACTTGACACTTGTCTAGGGTTAAGAAAAGAAAAGGAAAAGAAAAAAAGAGGGGAATTCAGATTTTGCTCTTTGGTGTTTCCCGTTCCTCACGCCGCCCCTTCTTCTTTTCTTCTTCTTGTCTTCTTCTCTTGGACATTGGTTGAGATTCAAGAGTTCTAGTGGGATTTGATCATCTTTTAGTAGTCTTTGGTAAGTATTATGCATCCATTTTGCCTTTGTTTAAGTTTTTCCATCTTCTTCTCTTTCTTATTTTCGGATTGGGTTTGAAGATTGGATTTTGGTTTTGTTTGCTTGTTCTTGGTTGGGTTTCTTAGTTGAGCCTCCCCGGGATCCTAAAGGCAAGGAAGTTGCTGGATCAAGTGGAACTAAACACTAGGAGCTAAGGATTTTGAGGTTTGGGAATTTCTTCCTTTTTAGGTTAAAGTGTTCATGAGTGTGTTCTTGATGTTTTCTTGGAATTAGGTTGTTAGATGTCCTTTATTTTGATGCTTATGCTATGGGTCTTTGTTTTATAATGTGGAACTTGCAAGATTATGAATTAATCATGATGAATTCGGATTTGAAGTAATTTGATGCATAAATGGAGTTTGTGAATGATTATTGAAATTAAATGTTCAAATTGATGGATTGGATGAAGTTTATTGTGAATAAATGTTATGACATGGTTGTTTATGCTTTGGATGGCTGGATTTGAGGTAAGTAACCTTTGATTGAGATTTGTGTGGTTGGAGGAAGAATTGGAAGAGGAAAATCTGCAGAATTTCTGCAGATTTTCAAAATCCCGACTCTGTCGCGATCGCGACGACTGTCGCGAGGTCGCGACAGAGAACGGTAGTGGGAGCTTCATTGTCGCGAGCACGCGACATCCGCCGCGAGCCCGCGACAGCCGAAGTGTTGTATGCCTTCTGTCGCGAGCGCGACAACAGTCGCGATCGCGACAGAGAGTATTGTTGCCTGGTGTTATCGCGACCACGCGATCCGTCGCGAGATCGCGACAACACCCTTTGCCTTCTGTCGCGATCGCGACATCCGTCGCGAGCGCGACAGAGCCTGGCTCTTCCGTCCTCCCCGCGGTCGCGAGATCTGTCGCGCGCGCGCAGCGAAGAGACTCTGGTCTCTGTCGCGAGCGCGACAGACGTCGCGAGCGTGACAGTCCCTTGTATGCTGAATGAATTTTTCTCTCTTCGCCTGTTCCTTGAACTTCAGTTTACTTTAGCAGTTATGAGATTTATGCATGATATCCTATAAATGATATGCAAGTGTAATTATGATATGACTATACTTATTTGATGATGATTAATTTGGAATCATGAAATGGATTGAACGGTTTATGTATGACCTGCTAGAGTCTAGTCAGTGGATAGTTAGGCATGCCTAATAGAGTCTTTGCTGCAGCTTCTGTTATTTCTGTTTGGACCCCGATCAGGTCCCCGTTCGTTCTTCGCGAACTTCTGTAATGTGTTTGGATCTTGTTTAAGGTCCTTCTGGAAATGTTTGTGAATGAAAAGTTAAAATGGTTTTTCGTATCCGATTGGTACTCGTAAAGTACTTTCTGTTCACTCGTTATCCACTACCTTGAGTCAGCAGGGTTTTCATTGTTTAAAGTACTTGTATGACTTGTTACATGAGCAAACGCATGTGTTATCTTTCTGGATTCAATGATGAAAAGTACAATCTGTTATGAGAATATGATTATTAATATGAACCTTCTGATGAATGGCTATATGTATGTACGCATGTAAATCGCCTTGACGACCGTTGTGAATGGTTGTCTTTATATTATGTGTGTTTTCCCCACTAAGCGTTTATCGCTTAGCACGGTGTGTTTACCCGTGCAGGTGAGGAAGGAGTTGCTTTTGGGAGAGTCGTCGCCATCAAAGCCAACACAGCGGGGTCTTAGAATAGGGCTTATTTTTTTGTAGCGCTATGATTCTTTTGTATAAGAACTCTCTTTAGATTCTGTAATAGCTTCCGCTTTTGTAATTGTAATTTTGGGATATGTAATTATCTGTTGTTTCTCTCAGTTGATCAGAACAGTAATGTAATGCTTTCATTATATTAATGCATGATCAGCTTCCATGAATGATTTTGTAAAGTTTTAATTTACCCTGTATTTTGGTATGTATGTTTATGTATGAATGTATGTATATTCTGTATCTATGTGGTGACACCTTTACTCCTACGGCGTCTTACTCCATATCGGATGGGATCGCCTACGTATGGGTAAGGGGTGTTACAAGTTGTGGTATCAGAGCTCCGGTTTAGGCGTTTCTGGGTGATTGCTTATATGATGCTATGTGTGTATATGTCTATGTTTAGGGCTGTGTTGGCTGATGTGGTTGTCCTATTGTTTGTTAGATGAATTCTGATTCTGCTCACGGTGCGCTCGAGGAGTCCGCTGAAAGTGTGAACCCTCCAGCGGTAGATCCATCTGTCTCTGTTTCGGTGTCGGCTCAACATGCTAGGGTCCAACCTGAGGCCGCTGCCATGCCTTTTGAGGCGATGCTTAGATTGCATCAAGACATGGCTCGGGTTTTGGATAGGGTGACTGCCCCGAAAGCCCCGATAGTGAGTCTGAGAAGAGCGGGTGTCGAGGATTTTTATGGAACTGGGCTTGATGAGTCTGAGTTAGCCGAGAAGTGGCTAGATAAAGTTAAGAGAGCCTTGAGGGAAATCAGGTGCCCTCCTGATCAGCAAGCCGAGTGTGCTGTAGCCTTGCTTCAGGGTTCAGCTTATGAATGGTGGGAGTTGGTGTGTAGGCAGCCTCAGATGCCTGACCCTTTGACATGGGATTTCTTTGATGAGCAATTTTCTAAGAAGTATGTGACTCAGGCGTATAGGGACGCAAGATGGGCGCAGTTTCTGAGTTTGAGGCAAAGGGCCTTGTCTGTGGCAGATTATGAGAAGGAGTTTAACCGGTTGTCCCGTTATGCTCCGCGTGGGGTCATGACGGATGATTTTAGATGCAAGCACTTCGAGGCCGGGTTGAATGATTCTCTGAAGATTGCTTTAGTTTCTTTGATGTGTATGCCGGGGGTACAGTATTTTCAGATTGCTGAAGCTGCGTTGAGGGCAGAGAAAGCGGAAACTTTGATTAGAGAGAGAGCTCAGCGCCGGAGTTCAGCTAGAGGTGGTGTTTCCTCATCTTCGGGTAAGAGGTCTAGGAACCCGCAAGATGATCCTGCGGCTGGTTCGGCTTCAAGGGGGAGAAGGCAAGGTTCAGCTGCAGTGTCTGGTTCTAGTAGGGGTGGTCGGTCTGATGCTGCTCCCGTTTGTTCGAATTGCAGTAAGGCTCACTGGGGTGAGTGTAGGTGGCTTACTGGTGGGTGTTTCAGGTGTGGGAGCACTGAACACCGGGTGGCTTATTGTCCTCAGATGAGTGAAGACTCGGGTCCTCAGGGAGGAGCTAGCAGAGTTGGATCGAATGCTCCGCAGGCCTCTAGAGGTAGAGGTAGAGGAAGAGGTCGAGGCGGTCGACCCAGAGATGTAGCTGGTTCTGAGACTGTGGAGCGTCCTCCTCCTATGGCCGTTAGAGCTTATGCAGTTAGAGCCAGAGATGAGCAGGATGCGCCTGATGTGATTGCTGGTAAGTTCCTACTCCATGACACTGAATTATATGCTCTAATAGATCCTGGTTCCACACACTCATATTTGTGCACACATAAGTTTATTGATAAGTTGCATGTGGTAGAACAGTTAGACTATGAGATATGTGTGACCAATCCGTTAGGGCATAGTGTCAGTGTGAGTAGAGTGTATAGGAATTGTCCGTTGATGGTTGAGAATGTTGAGTTTCCTGTGGATTTGATAGAGTTGCCCTTCAGAGAGTATGACTTGATTCTGGGTATGGACTGGTTGAGTAAGCATAGAGCCGTGGTTGATTGTCATAGGAAGACTTTCGTACTTCGAGATAGGAATCGAGCTCCAGTGTTTGTCAGAGGTTTGGGTGCGAGTTCCGTGCACAATGTGATTTCTGCTATTCAAGCTAAGAGGTTTATGAGAAAATGTTGTGAGGCTTTTCTGGCTGTGGTTTTGGATTCCAGGAGGGATCAAGTTAGGATTGAGAACATCCCTATTGTTCGAGAGTTCAGTGATGTTTTTCCGAGTGACTTGCCTGGTTTGCCTCCGGAGAGGGAAGTTGAGCTAGCCATAGAGATTATGCCGGGTACCACACCGGTGTCGAAGGCACCTTATCGGATGGCTCCTGTAGAGTTGAGAGAACTTAAAACTCAACTGCAAGAGCTATTGGATAAGGGATACATTCGACCCAGCATATCTCCTTGGGGAGCTCCGGTCCTGTTTGTTAAGAAGAAGGATGGGTCTTTGAGGATGTGTATAGACTACAGGCAGATTAATAAGGTCACAGTGAAGAATAAGTATCCGTTGCCCAGGGTTGAAGATTTGTTTGATCAGCTGCGAGGTGCCGGTGTGTTTTCTAAGATTGACCTTCGGTCTGGGTATTATCAGCTTCGTGTCAAGGACGAGGATGTGGTTAAGACTGCATTCCGGACTCGGTATGGCCACTATGAGTTCCTGGTTATGCCATTTGGTTTGACTAACGCTCCAGCGGCATTCATGGATTTGATGAATAGGGTGTTCAGGCCATACTTAGACCGGTTTGTAGTAGTTTTTATAGATGATATTTTGGTATTTTCCAAGGATGAAGCCGAGCATGAAGAGCATCTTCGGTTAGTTTTGCAGATTTTGAGAGAGCATCGGTTGTTTGCTAAGTTGAGTAAGAGTGACTTTTGGCTTAAGGAAGTGTCGTTTTTGGGTCATATAGTTTCAGCGAAGGGTATCCAAGTGGATCCAGCTAAGATCGAGGCGATAGTGGATTGGAAAGCGCCTAGGAATGTCCAGGAAGTGAGGAGTTTCCTTGGTCTGGCGGGTTATTACCGTCGGTTCGTTAAGGGTTTTTCAGTGATTGCTGCTCCGATGACCAGGTTGTTGAGGAAGGGAGTTAAGTTCGAGTGGTCGGATAAATGTCAAGCTTGTTTCGAGAGGTTGAAACAGTTGTTAGTTGAAGCTCCTATATTAACTCAACCCACCTCGGGTAAGGAGTTTGTTATATATAGTGATGCTTCAGGTGTTGGTTTGGGATGTGTTCTGATGCAGGAAGGTAAGGTGGTGGCTTATGCTTCTCGACAGTTGAAGCCGCACGAGAGGAATTATCCGACTCATGATCTTGAATTAGCTGCAGTTGTCTTCGCTTTGAAGATTTAGCGTCATTATCTCTACGGGGAGAAGTGTAGGATCTTTTCGGACCACAAAAGTTTGAAGTATTTTCTGACTCAGAAGGAATTGAATATGAGGCAACGTCGTTGGCTTGAGCTGTTTAAGGACTACGATTGCATTGTAGATTACCATCCGGGTAAGGCCAATGTAGTCGCGGATGCGTTGAGTAGAAAGTCAGTTTCTGCCTTGTTTTTGAGAAGGTTTAGATGGAGGTTTGGTCCAGATGGGGCTTTGATAGCTCAGTTGAGGGTCAAGCCTACTTTGAGACAGCAGATAGTTGATGCTCAGAAGGTTGATGAGAAACTTCAGCGGATTGTTCAAGAAGTCGGTTCAGGTAAGCAGTCAGAGTTTTCGGTTCAAGATGGGGTTCTTCTGTTTGGGAACCGTTTGTGTGTGCCGGATAGTGCAGAGTTAAGAAGACAGATTTTTGATGAGGCCCATAGTTCAGTTTTCACCATGCATCCTGGCAGTGTGAAGATGTATCGGGATTTGAAGCAGTTCTTTTGGTGGTCGGGTATGAAGAGGGACATAGTGGACTTTGTATCCAAGTGCCTGACTTGTCAGCAGGTCAAGGCTGAGCACCAGGTTCCTTCTGGTTTACTCACGCCTTTGTCCGTTCCCGAGTGGAAGTGGGATGACATCGCCACGGATTTTGTCTCCGGTTTACCTTTGTCTCAGAGAAAGCATGATTCTGTTTGGGTTGTTGTCGATCGACTCACGAAGTCTGCTCACTTTTTGCCGGTTAGAATGGATTATTCGATGAGTAGATTGGCCAGTATGTACGTAGATGAGATAGTGCGATTGCATGGGGTACCTCTGTCCATAGTTTCTGATAGGGACCCAAGGTTTACATCTAAGTTCTGGAAAGAGTTGCAGCGAGCTTTGGGTACCAAGTTTAAGTTCAGTACAGCATTTTATCCGCAGACAGATGGTCAGTCCGAACATGTGATTCAGATCTTAGAGGATATGATGAGGGCTTGTGTTTTGGACTTTCCGGGTAGCTGGGACAAGTACGTATCATTGATGGAATTTGCCTACAACAACAGTTTCCAGTCGAGTATTGGTATGTCACCTTATGAGGCTCTGTATGGACGTCAGTGTAGGACTCCTGTTTGTTGGACAGAGTTGTCTGAGAGGTCAATGATTGGGCCAGATCTGGTTAGAGATACCGAGGAAAAGATTAGAGTTGTGCAGCGGAATCTAAAAGTGGCCAAGGATCGACAGAAGTCTTATGCTAACCTGAAGAGAAAGGATGTACAGTTTGAAGTTGGGGACAAGGTTTTTCTTAAAGTGTCTCCTTGGAGAAAAGTGCTTCGATTTGGAAAGAAAGGGAAGCTTAGTCCTCGCTTTATTGGTCCGTATGAGGTGTTGGCAAGAGTGGGTCCAGTGGCGTACAGACTAGCTTTGCCGATGGAATTGTCGAAGCTTCACGATGTGTTTCACGTTTCTATGCTCCGTTGGTATAGATCGGATCCTTCCCATGTGTTGTCGGTTCAAGAAGTTCAAGTGCAATCAGATTTTTCCTATGACGAGGAGCCTAGAGCTATCCTAGAGCGGGAAGTACGACAGCTGAGGAATAAGCAGATTCCTTTGGTCAAGGTTTTGTGGAATCACCACGGGGTTGAGGAAGCAACTTGGGAACCGGAGGAATCGATGAGATTGCAGTACCCGCAATTGTTCTGTTCAGGTGAGAATTTTGAGGACGAAATTCTTGTTAGTAGGGGAGAGTTGTCACACCCCGTTTGCCCCCTAGTTGAATGAGCTATTTTGTATGTGTGTGCATCTGCATGATTTTTGTATAATAAGGGCATTTTGGTAATTTCTGCAGGTTTTAAGAGCTTTGTTAGCATGTGAGTGCATGTATGGTGCTATGGTATGAGTTAGTGGGTTGGAATGGTGTGTGCGTGAGTGCACCAAAATAGGATATGCACTAGAGGGTTTGATTTAGTAGGTGGGCATGCATATGGTTGTAAGGTGTGAATTAGGAGTGGCACTTGTGTGTGTTGTGCATACAATGGTAGGATATGCTTTAGTTGGGAGAGTTTAGTGTGTGTGTGATATAAGCATGTAGGGTGTGAGTGGCCAAATCCCACTAATAAGAACTTGACACTTGTCTAGGGTTAAGAAAAGAAAAGGAAAAGAAAAAAAGAGGGGAATTCAGATTTTGCTCTTTGGTGTTTCCCGTTCCTCACGCCGCCCCTTCTTCTTTTCTTCTTCTTGTCTTCTTCTCTTGGACATTGGTTGAGATTCAAGAGTTCTAGTGGGATTTGATCATCTTTTAGTAGTCTTTGGTAAGTATTATGCATCCATTTTGCCTTTGTTTAAGTTTTTCCATCTTCTTCTCTTTCTTATTTTTGGATTGGGTTTGAAGATTGGATTTTGGTTTTGTTTACTTGTTCTTGGTTGGGTTTCTTAGTTGAGCCTCCCCGGGATCCTAAAGGCAAGGAAGTTGCTGGATCAAGTGGAACTAAACACTAGGAGCTAAGGATTTTGAGGTTTGGGAATTTCTTCCTTTTTAGGTTAAAGTGTTCATGAGTGTGTTCTTGATGTTTTCTTGGAATTAGGTTGTTAGATGTCCTTTATTTTGATGCTTATGCTATGGGTCTTTGTTTTATAATGTGGAACTTGCAAGATTATGAATTAATCATGATGAATTCGGATTTGAAGTAATTTGATGCATAAATGGAGTTTGTGAATGATTATTGAAATTAAATGTTCAAATTGATGGATTGGATGAAGTTTATTGTGAATAAATGTTATGACATGGTTGTTTATCCTTTGGATGGCTGGATTTGAGGTAAGTAACCTTTGATTGAGATTTGTGTGGTTGGAGGAAGAATTGGAAGAGGAAAATCTGCAGAATTTCTGCAGATTTTCAAAATCCCGACTCTGTCGCGATCGCGACGACTGTCGCGAGGTCGCGACAGAGAACGGTAGTGGGAGCTTCGTTGTCGCGAGCACGCGACATCCGCCGCGAGCCCGCGACAGCCGAAGTGTTGTATGCCTTCTGTCGCGAGCGCGATAACAGTCGCGATCGCGACAGAGAGTATTGTTGCCTGGTGTTATCGCGACCACGCGATCCGTCGCGAGATCGCGACAACACCCTTTGCCTTCTGTCGCGATCGCGACATCCGTCGCGAGCGCGACAGAGCCTGGCTCTTCCGTCCTCCCCGCGGTCGCGAGATCTGTCGCGCGCGCGCAGCGAAGAGACTCTGGTCTCTGTCGCGAGCGCGACAGACGTCGCGAGCGCGACAGTCCCTTGTATGCTGAATGAATTTTTCTCTCTTCGCCTGTTCCTTGAACTTCAGTTTACTTTAGCAGTTATGAGATTTATGCATGATATCCTATAAATGATATGCAAGTGTAATTATGATATGACTATACTTATTTGATGATGATTAATTTGGAATCACGAAATGGATTGAACGGTTTATGTATGACCTGCTAGAGTCTAGTCAGTGGATAGTTAGGCATGCCTAATAGAGTCTTTGCTGCAGCTTCTGTTATTTCTGTTTGGACCCCGATCAGGTCCCCGTTCGTTCTTCGCGAACTTCTGTAATGTGTTTGGATCTTGTTTAAGGTCCTTCTGGAAATGTTTGTGAATGAAAAGTTAAAATGGTTTTTCGTATCCGATTGGTACTCGTAAAGTACTTTCTGTTCACTCGTTATCCACTACCTTGAGTCAGCAGGGTTTTCATTGTTTAAAGTACTTGTATGACTTGTTACATGAGCAAACGCATGTGTTATCTTTCTGGATTCAATGATGAAAAGTACAATCTGTTATGAGAATATGATTATTAATATGAACCTTCTGATGAATGGCTATATGTATGTACGCATGTAAATCGCCTTGACGACCGTTGTGAATGGTTGTCTTTATATTATGTGTGTTTTCCCCACTAAGCGTTTATCGCTTAGCACGGTGTGTTTACCCGTGCAGGTGAGGAAGGAGTTGCTTTTGGGAGAGTCGTCGCCATCAAAGCCAACACAGCGGGGTCTTAGAATAGGGCTTATTTTTTTGTAGCGCTATGATTCTTTTGTATAAGAACTCTCTTTAGATTCTGTAATAGCTTCCGCTTTTGTAATTGTAATTTTGGGATATGTAATTATCTGTTGTTTCTCTCAGTTGATCAGAACAGTAATGTAATGCTTTCATTATATTAATGCATGATCAGCTTCCATGAATGATTTTGTAAAGTTTTAATTTACCCTGTATTTTGGTATGTATGTTTATGTATGAATGTATGTATATTCTGTATCTATGTGGTGACACCTTTACTCCTACGGCGTCTTACTCCATATCGGATGGGATTGCCTACGTATGGGTAAGGGGTGTTACACCCATCGCTTGCATGCACTAGTAGAAATGACAGAGCGATCCTCAAAGGAGGGTGTTACGGTCATTATCGGCAGCCTGGCCTAGAGATCATGGTATCTAGAAGCAAAAGCCGAAGACAAGACACCACCCCGAAAGGGTAAAAGGAGTCTCACCACATCCTGAGTCATCCCGAGCTGTCGAGTACAGCGGGCTGTAATGTAAAAGGTGGCTTCAAAAAGCCGGCACATGGGAAAGCACCCTGAAGGCCCATTGGCAATTGTAGCAGAAAGGGAAAGCCAGGCGCTCATAAAACTGATATCCTCGTCTATTACTTCACCAAGTGTAGTCACTCCCTCATGTGGAGATGCAAATGAGTATAATCGCTGTCGAGGTAGGAAATACCTAAGTGAATACTAGGCAATCACTTTGGGAGGAGGCTCTGATAAAAGCTTCAGCTTCTCCTGTAGGCAAATCTACAAGACAAGAAGTAAAAAAAAAAAATCTGCTGGAATGGGTAGGGTGCACTCCAGGCAAAAATAAGGCATAAGGGTTATGTGAAAATCCTGAAGGACACATTTCCCATTAAGAAAAGTTAGTGTGAAAATCCACATGGGACACACTACCTTTCAAAATAAAGATGTACCTGGAGTAATAAGGGGCTCCCTGTAAAGGCAGCAGAGGGATCAGCACAGACGAAATCTAAGCCCATGATGGTCTCAGCAAGAATCAAGGGAAAAGGGGTCAACTAGCAGTACAAATCATCTATAATCCCAAACAACCGGAGATCACCAGTCAGTTCCTCCGAAGTCATGGTCAGATACTTCATGAGACAAAACAAAAGAATGACGCTTGCTTGAAATGGGGAAACATCCGAAAAGTCCTCCAGAGCCTCAATCAGTGATGCCAAAGCAAAGGTAGAGCCTAAAGGAACTAGCCTGGCAGCAATAGAAGGAGGGATGCCTAAAGCCAACGCGATGTCCCTCGTGTGAGTAAAGCCACAGCGCGGAATGCAGGGCAATGTGCAAAGAGGAAACCATGCTCCAATGATCGCAGCAAACTCTTCGGGCAGGGGGCATAATTCTTGGTAGGTAAACCTAAAGACGTGAAAACGGGGGTCACAGAAGCGGGCTGCAGCCAGAAGAAGGTTTTGGTCTATCCTAACTCTTCTCAGGAAATTCAAGCCAGAAAGTGGGGCTAGGGTGGTATTTTCCCAAGTTTGCGGGTTATCCAGAATTCGGTACATCTTAGTAAGAACAAATGAGGACATTCTCTAAATATTGCAACTAAAAATTAAAATTAACAAGAAAGGGAAGGAAGAAAAGAGGTAAAAACCTGATAAAGGAAGCTCTGTTTGAAGTCCAGGATGAAGAATGCATGAATCCTATAGAAAAGATGAGCATTTAAAGCAAATCACGAGGGACGGGCTGCCCATCTCTCGGTCTACTGATGGCATGCCCGTCGGTCAACCTCTTGGCCACCTTTTGGGATTTTCATCCGCATCTCCCATGCATTTCATGCACATAAATATTTTATGCGTATTTTGGTCATTTTAAATATTATAGGGAAATGAATTCGAGAAAAAATATGTCGCGTGCTGAAATCAGGAGGCAAAGTGTTCAGGGAGTATTTCTTTTCAGAGATTCTAGGAAAAAATGAGAAAAGAAAACCAAAGGGATATTTTGATCGACCGACGGGCATCCCTTCGCTCGGTCATCCGACAGGTAGCCGGTCAGTCACGCGATTCCTTTAAAATGGCCCGATTTCGTGCCTATTCATTTTTACTTTACTTTTTCTTTTCTTTTTCTACTTACTCCCTCGCGAAACTGACGCCACCCCACATTTGTTTTCCATTTTCTCACTCGTTTCTCAGCCATTTTGTGCACCACTTGCTCCAAAACGATCCTTGCACCCTCACGTACATTTAGAACTATTTTTTTTGCAAATTCGTCAAGTTTATTTTCAGTGCATTTTGTCGACTACCAGGTTAGTTTATCATCTTTTTCTACTTCTTTTTGCTTCTTTTTAGGTAAACTTTCATTAAAAATGCATGATAAGTGTATATTCTCTAAATGTAGGACTAAATTTTGCCTATTTATTTTTGGCATTTTGGGATTGTATGCACTGACTACTAAACGTAAACCATGTTAATTATTATAAAAAAATAGAAGCAAATAATGAACAAAAGGGGAAAGGATAATGGATTTATGACCAAAGCCTTATCTGACTGAAATTTGAGAACCAAGTTAGATTAAATTGAATGTTTAATCACCATGTAGAATAAGCGTACAAATGAAATTATTATTTGGGGCCTGAGGCCTATCCTTTTTTGTGCTTTCAAGTAGGAAGTTGGGCACATCCTTGTCGGGATGCTGCACAATTTTTTTTTAATGTTCTGGAGGGGCACATTCTTATCGGGATGCTACCTAAATTTTTAGGGGCACATTTTTAGCCAAAATGCTGCCGAAATTTGCAAAAATTTTCAATCTTTGGATTAGCTTACTTGCGATTGTGATGCAAAGCTAACCTTTATTCTTTTCAGGATGCCTCCACGACGCAATGTCCCTCAGGATCAGGCCTTTAACACCCCTATACCCCCTGAAAGGATATTGGGGCGCCACGCGGACACATACGGATACAAATACATATACATACACTAGCGGAAGCAATAGCAAAATGCATATCAATGCTAAACACTAAAATAAAATAACACTTGGGCCCAACATGCATTTTACAAATATTTTACATATTACAAAACTATCTTTATACATGTTCTCATTTAGCTTTACATATACATCTACGTGTGACTACTATACTCATTTCTGTATATATACATTTCATAATGATGTTAATCAAAACATCATAAACTCTATTTCTATCGTATGCAAAAAGGTGTAACAAAAGTTCCTAGTGGCCTTGACCTGCATATGTGCACCCTCTGATCCACTGCGGAAAACCTACACGGGAAAAACACCCGTGCTAAGCGATAACGCTTAGTGGGGATGAAAATAATGCAAAGGACTTCTTTACGAAGTCACATATAGATCACACATGTCATATAACAAAATCAAATAAACTCATGCATATAACTCTTATACGTGTATAGGTTGCATGCTCAATTATCAAAAACTATGAGCTCATGTGTATATAACATCTACTCTTTTATTTATTCATGTACACTACAACTCAAGCATATAACTTTCACACACTTGTACAAATCATTTATTCAAATACACATTAGTCATGTATTCATATTCATGTAAACATATACTTGTATATGAAACTATCATGTACTTAAGCATTACTCTCATGTACTATAACATTCATTCAGAGCAATACTTTTAATCATCTCAAGTTCACTACACAACATTAATAAACCTGAATTCCTTTCATGGTGGATACGGGCAACTCTGGATACTGTTTACAGCATTTTTCATATGGAGAATTAACTCAAACTCTATGGCATACACAGGGTATTCCAAACTCTGGGCACAATTAAGCCCAACTCTAGCAGCTGCACTCTAACCCTTTATAAGCATGCTTATCTATCTACTATAAGGGTAATCAGGCTCAATATACCACTCACACACACTATATACAGATACCAACTCATCAACTATAATTCTAGTGCATTTATCAAATTTAGAGGCATCTACTTCATGTACAACTTTTATTAATCATGTACATTTAATAATACTAATCATACAAGAGGTTTAAAAGATAATTTTAAACCAAACATGGACCAAATGGTGATATGCAAAACTCATCTAAACATATAATAACTCAGAACAGAAGTAAAAGATCAAAACAGGACCAATAGAAAAGGAGAGGGCATGAGCACGACTCGTGCTCACTCTCTCTCACTCAACTGGAGCATGTTCATGCTCCCACTTTTCTCTCTTGGTGAGCATGACTCGTGCTCACTCCTTCTTTTCCCTGGAGCATGTTACATGCTCTCACTTTCCTCTCTCTGTGAGCACGACTCGTGCTCTCGCTTTCTTTTCTCTCGAGGTCACACTACACAATACGACTACGACAACATCCCACTTGCTGAAAGATGTGTCTCTATCATGATCGCAACCACTGTTGTGCTCACGAAAGAAGACTCCGTTAGGAACCTTTAGGAGACTGCTTTTCACCTCTAACTTGTATTGTCTAAACCGACCTCTGAACATCATATTCAGGCAACACCTTCTTCTTAAAAATTGTTCCCTAGGATGATAAATTTCAAAGGAGGCAAATTTTAGGTAAATTGGATGTCTATAACTCTAGATATGAGCAAAATAAGCTATACTATTCCAGTAACCCGACCCAACCAGAGACACTCCGGTTTATTTACATTTTTGAGGATAATAGAGCAAGAATTAGCTCCAACGCCCTCTTAGACATTTATAGCTGTGGAGCTTAGCTTTCAGATTCAATTTGAATCAACACAATTGGAGCCCTATAACTCTACTTATGACAAAAACACTTCACAAAGGTCAGATGCAAAATGAACATAATTTGCCAAAACCAAGCTTTTTCATCACATCTACATGGTAAACCGTCTAACAACATCAACACACACTCAAATGATCAAGTTACATACTTATAAACATGTATACACATGCAAGAATAATAAAATCACACTCGATCCCTACCTCTAGGAAGCTCAAACTCCACTCTCTACTCTACTCCAACCTTCTCCTTGCCTTTATTCAATCTCTTGTTCATAGCTCCCACAAATCACATAGAAAACATTTGAGTTAAACTTCTTCTCACTTTAAATCAAAAACAAAAAGAAAAAGGATGTCAGATCGGAAAACTAATCAAGCTTACCTTTTAAAGTGATCTAATCAAGCCCTACTATACTCTCTTTAAGCCACTTCAAGTAATTCTTTTAAGAATAGCTCCAATGAAGAAGAAAGGAAAGACCAAAGCTAAAGGCAAAACCAACGTGGGAAAAAAAAGAAGCAAGGCAGCTAGTCCCTTTTGGTCAATCCTCATCCAAACCAATTAATGTGCCAAAAACACAGCTGTGTAAATCCAAAAGCACAGCTGTGCTTTCCACTCCATCATCTAATAAAGTAAATGCCCAATAAGTGCCACTTACCTCATAAATACATGTATATCTCTTAATCAAATACATGTATATCTCTTGCCACTTGTCTCACTCCTACGCTGCCATGTGTCACTCTCCTACGATGCCACGTATCCGATACACATCAAATAATCCAACTTCCTCTAGGCTTCCAGTGGAGCATTCTGTCTCGCCCACGACACTGTCGCGCTTGCGATAGAACCCACACCACCACTCACTCATCTTCTCAAAACAATTTTCTTCTAGCAAAATTTATAACCTAATTCCACTCGAAAACTCCTTCAAATACACTCTCTTATACATACAAACTCTTAAATTCCCGAACAAAAACTCCGAAATTCTACTAGGGCCAAATCGAGTTGTTACAAATCTCTCCCCCTTAAGAAATTTCGTCCTCAAAATTTCCCCGCTAATCACTTACACAAGTACATCCTTAAATAAATCTCTAAATCGCTATCACTCAGATCATGCAACTATCAAATTGTTCATACTTCACACTTTCCTTAACGCACTGCACTCTAATCCATACACTTCTTCTAAGCACCAATCACTCGATGTATATCCTGTCAGCTTTTCTCAATGAAGCGCATATGATGATACTTTTTCACATACAAATGAGGGATGCGAATGGAATGGCTTTGTAATGATTTATGTATGCGAAAAGATGCGAAAATGCGATGCAAGTTGTAGTAATGCATTTTTCCCATCCCCATTTTTCACTATGCTTATGTCAAATGATTTGAAGGAGATAGCTGACAGAAATACAGAGTGTCACCCAAAACTCTTACTAACCATATAAATTCGTATTACTCACTATATCCAACATCTCACTAATCTTTCCACTCGCATATAACTCCATCTATACATTACACAAAATGACATCTGCATTAGGCCACAACTCTAGACAAACTCTGACATTTAATATATACTCTACATCTTATAGACCAGGACCTCTAACCTATGCTCTGATACCACTAAATTGTAACACCCCTATACCCCCTGGAAGGATATCGGGGTGCCATGCGGACACATACGGATACAAATACATATACATACACTAACAGTAGCAATAGAAAAATACATATAATTGCTAAATACAAAAATAAAATAACACTTGGGCCCAACATGTATTTTACAAATATTTTACATATTACAAAACTATCTTTATACATGTTCTCATTTAGCTTTACATAAACATCTACGTGTGACTACTATACTCATTTCTGTACATATACATTTCATAATGATGTTAATCAAAACATCATAAACTCTATTTCTATCTTATGTAAGAAGGTGTACCAAAAGCTCTTAGTGGCCTTGACCTACAAATGCGCACCCTCTGATCCACTGCTAAAAACCTACACGGGAAAAAATCCCGTGCTAAGCGATAACGCTTAGTGGGGATGAAAAAAATGCAAAGGACTTCTTTACGAAGTCACATATAGATCACACATATCATATAACAAAATCAAATAAACTCATGCATATAACTCTTATACGTGTATAGGTTGCATGCTCAATTATCAAAAACTATGAGCTCACATGTATATAACATCTATTCTTTTACTTAGTCCTGTATACTACAATAAACATGTGCCACATCCATGTAAACATATACTTGTATATGAAATTGTCATGTACTTAAACATTACTCTCATGTACTATAACATTTATTCAGAGCAATAATTTTAATCGTATCAAGTTCACTACACAACATTAATAAGCCTTAATTCCTTTCATGATGGATACGGGCAACTCTGGATACTATTTACAGCATTTTACATATAGAGAATTAACTCAAACTCTATAGGATACACAAGGTATTCCAAACTCTGGGCACAATTAAGGCCAACTCTAGCAGCTCCACTCTAACCCTTTATAAGCATGCTTATCTATCCACTATAATGGTAATCAGGTTCAATATACTACTCACACACACTATATACAGATACCAACTCATCAACAATAATTCAAGTGCATTTATCAAATTTAGAGGCATCTACTTCATGTACAACTTTTATTAATCAAGTACATTTAATAATACTAATCATACAAGAGGTTTAAAAGATAATTTTAAACCAAACACGGACCAAATGGTTATATGCAAAACTCATTTAAACATATAATAACTCAAAACAGAAGCAAAAGATCAAAACAGGACCAACAGAAAAGGAGAGGGCATGAGCACGATTCGTGCTCACTCTATCTCACTCAACTGGAGCATGTTCAAGCTCCCATTTTTCTCTCTTACCGAGCACGACTCGTGCTCCTTGAGCATGACTCGTGCTCACTCCTTCTTTTCCGTGGAGCACGTTACGTACTATCACTTCCCTCTCTCTGTGAGCACGACTCGTGCTCTCGCTTCCTTTTCTCTCTAAGTCACACTACATAACACGACTAGGACAACATCCCACTGGCTAAAAGATGTGTCTCTGTAGCGATTGTGACCACTGTCGCGCTTACGACAGAAGCCTCCATCAGGAACCTTTAGGAGACTACTTTTCACCTCTAAATTGTATCTTCTAAACGGACCTCTAAACGTCATTTACAAGTAACACCTTCTTCTTAACAATTGTTCCCTACGATGTTAGCTTTCAAATGAGACAAATATCAGGTAAATTGGATGTCTATAACTCTAGATATGAGCTAAATAAGCTATACTATTCCAATAACCCGACCCAACCAGAGACACTTCAGTTCTTTTACATTTTCGAGGATCATAGAGCCAGAATTAGCTCCAATACCCTCTTATACATTTATTGCTATGGATCTTAGATTTAATATGCAATTTGGCTCCACACAATTGGAGCCCTATAACTCTACTTATGATAAAAACACTTCACAGAGGTCAGATGCAAAATGAATAGAATTTGCCAAAACCAAGCTTTTTCATCACATCTACATGGTAAACCGTCTAACAACATCAACACACACTCAAATGATCAAGTTACATACTTATAAACATGTATACACATGCAAGAATAATAAAATCACACTCGATCCCTACCTCTAGGAAGCTCGAACTCCACTCTCTACTCCACTCCAACCTTCTCCTTGCCTTTATTCAATCTCTTGTTCATAGCTCCCACAAATCACATAGAAAACATTTGAGTTAAACTTCTTCTCACTTTAAATCAAAAACAGAAAGAAAAAGGAGGTCAGATCGGAAAACTAATCAAACTTACCTTTTAAAGGGATCTAATCAAGCCCTACTATACTCTCTTTATGCCACTTCAAGTAATTCTCTTAAGAATAGCTCCAATGAAGAAGAAAGGAAAGACCAAAGCTAAAGGCAAAACCAACCTGGGAAAAAAAAGAAGCAAGGCAGCTAGTCCCTTTTGGTCAATCCTCATCTAAACCAATTAATGTGCCAAAAACACAGCTGTGTAAATCCAAAAGCACAGCTGTGCTTTCCACTCCCTCATCTAACAAATTAAATGCCCAACAAGTGCCACTTACCTCATATATACATGTATATCTCTTAATCAAATACATGTATATCTCTTGCCACTTGTCTCACTCCTACGTTGCCATGTGTCACTCTCCTATGATGCCACGTATCCGATACACATCAAATAATCCAACTTCCTCTAGGCTTCCCGTGGAGAATTCAGTCATGCTCGCGACAGAACCCACACCAAGCCACTCACTCATCTTCTCAAAATAATTTTCTTCTAGCAAAACTTATAACCTTATTCCACTCGAAAACTCCTTCAAATACACTCTCTTATACATACTGTGACGCGTGCCGGATCCCCGCGACCGCCCATGGGACCGCCCGCTTGAGGGCGATCGGGGCATTTGTGGGTCCGCTAACAGCTTGCAATAAATTGCCAGTGCGTCTATGTTGGGCAACAGGGAGGTTTCATGGAGTCGCCACCCAATAGAACATTGGGAAAGTTTCTCTCGCCTCGGAGAGCCTAAGACTGCGCTTAGTATCCATTTTGGGCCAACCAGAGGGGTCTTGGAAGGTAAGCCTCTCGCCCTGAGGAGCCTAGGATTAACGCTAAAGCCTCGTGACACAAGAGGTGTCTTGGAGGGTAAACCTCTGGCCTCTTTGAGACCAAAGACCAGAGCTGGGTTCGGGATTTCTCATATATTTCTACCACGATTATTTTGTGATCAAATTTTAATTATCATTAATTCGCTCTCTCTCTACACGATGCAATTGATTGAAGGCGCATTTATCCATTTAAGAGCGTAAGATAAAATAGCATTAAAGCATAAATAAAATTACAATAATACTAAGGGCATAATACAACCCTCATTGCAAAAAGTGCAAATCATGCATAAATCGGGATATTCATTTAGATGGGAACATTGGTTCCAGACTACTTACACTACAAGAAAAATGCTCTTTAACGAAGGGAAATCCGGTCGTTAAAAGTTAAAATTCGGTCGTTAAAACCCTTTAATGACCGGAAAATCCGGTCGGTAAAAGCCCCTTCGTTAAAGGTATAGACGACCGGATAATGAATCCGGTCGTTAAAATTTTTAACAACCGGAATGTTTCCGGTCGTTAAATAGTGATTTTTAACGACTGGATTTTCCCTTTGCTAATTATATTCACTTTTAACGAAGGGATTTCCAGTCGTTAAAAATATATTTTAACGACCGGATTTTCCCTTCGCTAATTATATTCACTTTCAACGAAGGGGTTTTCGGTCGTTAAAAATACATTTTAACGACCGAATTTTCCCTTCGTTAATTATATTCAATTTAAACGAAAAGATTTTCGGTCGTTAAAGATATTTTTTAGCGACCGAATTTTTTTTTCGTTAATTATATTCACTTTTTAATTTTTCTTGTCGTTAAAAATACTATTTTACCGATCAAATTTTCCATTTTCTAATTTTATTCGTTTTCAACGAAGTAATTTTTGGTTTTTGAAGATAGTTTTTACCATTTTATAATATCACATGTACGGTACATATCATTCACATATATTTTATATAAAAATATAATAAACTCTTTTCATATATTGAAAAAGAAAAGTTACAAAGTATAGTCATATTTACAAAGTATAAAAACTATCAATGACAAGTTCAAGAAAATAACTCCGTTCTGTACTAATTTATATTCAAACGATTGTTAAGAAAAATGTGAAAAATAAGCCTGCTAACTTCGCTGTCAAAAATTTTAAAGACCTGCAAAATGTAAAATAAAAGCTAAAATTAATATTCATGAGCACAAACAAAAATATCAATAATAGAAAGAGAGAGAGATAGAGAGCGAGTTAGCTACTTCAAAAATACAATAGCATACATCAAAACAGCCAGCCTTGCATCACATAAATTTGTTTCAAGCTGAAATAAATATCTGGTAGCCAGTAGATGAGAAACACAACAAAAATTTTATTATTTTTGTTAGTCTTATTTTGTCGATCGTGAAAGATATATGATTAGGTTATTCTCATGTTTAAATATCTTGGATCTCATCTTTCCATATGTTTATATCAAAGACTGAAAAAATGGAATTGACAAGGATATAGCCATTCTTTAAACAACACATTATATTGGCAATTAATTGCAGTGCTCACATCAATAGACACTCACGAAGATATAACTAAATTAAGCAATAAAATCAAGTCATATATAAATAAACAGATTAAAGAACCCAACATTATATCAGGAAGAATAGAGGCCCAGTCCCATTCGTTGCAGTATTCACTGCAGCCTAAGAATGCTGCATCCAAACAATTCAATGGTTATGCACAGCAACAGAAATTTCAGGTGCTCTACACAACATGCAAAACTGAATATATAGCAAGATCTACATAAGGCTCCCACATTAGTTCGTGTGACATGACTTCTCAGTCAAAATACGCAGTACAGCGAAAAAAATATTAACTAGCCAATGTGAAGAATGACACAAAAATTAAATCAATATAAACTAATAGAAGCACCATGCCATGATCAAACATTAACAATTCTATAAACATAACTTACTGCAGAACTGAAATGAAATGAAAGGCAATAAAGATTGAAGTTATTAGAAACTGTATTATACCTTTCTAAAATTCTGCAGTTGCAGGTATCGGTCCTTAAATGCAGAATCATGGCCACGGAAATCAAAATCCTAAGCAGAGAAGCAAGAAATTGTTCTGAGTTTCAAAAGCTAAAAGTCAGATTTCTACATATTCATTAAATTAGAGCATAACTTACTATCCAATCTGAGGGATAGTTATAAGAATATCCATCTCGTGAGTCAACAAACGCCCTATAATTCTTCGGTACCTCTACAGAATGCCAAAACATAACAAAGGTGTGATAAGCTGTCATTTGTAAGTAAATTAGATAATGCCCAAGAAATCTGCAGATTAAAGTTGTTACTTGAAACATTCCTTCAATTAATTAACTCTAAATGTATCGACTATGTGAATCCAATTTGTGATAAATCAATTAAAACACCAACTACATCATAAATAGAGATAAAACAACATGTGATACCTTCAGCAAAAAGAGGATTTTCCTGAAGTAAAATTGTTGTCAGTGTTCCAACTCCCAACAGTAGCAGTCTTCTTCTGCTATCTACACAATACAATCTTTTGCATCAAAAATCAATAATTATTTGGTCATATAAGTTCTACACTGAAGGCTGCTTCTGTGTTGCATGTAACAGAGTTTTTAGCGGCTAATGGAATGGCTCGAGACAATTCATTAGCACAAGGGACATTCAACTGGAATTTTAAATGAGAAAGGAAATTGGTTATCTATAAATTATAGATAAGATAAGATTAATGAGAGAAAGAAGAATAAATGTGAACCATTTGGGATGAGGTAGTTGAAACCCAATTATTCTCTTAAGCATGTGCAGATTATCTCAATTATTTAAGTTAATTTTCATTTTTGTGGTATCCTTGTGCCTCGTAGTAAGATGTAACCAGGAGATCTCAAGAAGAGCAAAGACTAGTTGAAGCAGGAATTTTTACAGATAAGATTTTAGTACATAAGGATTTGATTCTTAATATCTTAATGACACTCAAAGTCTGAACTTCAAAAACCAACGAAAGCATTGATAAAGAGAAGATGAACACAATTAGAAAATTACCACATTTTCTTCTTAGTTCATAATCAAATCCATAGCAAAAATCCTCAATCTCTAAGTTTATCCATGAATTCTCCTTACCAAAGACATAACACACCATCTACGGAAACATGATCAGGCTTAGGTTCAGCAAATAAATGCTTAACTTCTGTTGTTTCATCTTCCAATGGAGGAACAGAAGATTCATGTACTTTTTCCTTAAAAAAGTACACAAGAGAATGTTAAAAATACCATCTTAGTTCTGAATACTGTTCAAGGGACGAAAGTTTTCATATAATGCCATTTGGAAAGCAGCCTTGACAAATTATAAATATAAGGTAATGTAAATCATATGCCAAAAGGCATTTCCTAAAAAAACTATACAACATTTACACAGTGCACATGAGGGAACTATCAATGAAAAAGCATGCTACATACATCCATTTATCACTAAAAATCACAAGTTTTATAATGTACACAGAATTATACGCATCATGCCAAAATAAAAAACACCTAAGAACAATAATTTCCCAACCACCAATTCATTCAGCAATGATTGAACCAAAATGAGCGAGGAACAAGACATAATACATGGAAGTAAGGTAAATTCCCCCAGCATTGCAAGATTATTGAGCAAACATGACAAGTCAGGGAATTTCAGTGCTTGGTGTAGTAATACCACAAAACTCTAGTAATAAAAATTTACTCACCCTTTGACATTTCATATTGGCCAATTTCTTATTTAAATGCGCTTCCCGGTCCATTTCATTTACTTCTCCTAACCTTGAACTTGCATTTCCAAAACATGTGGCACTGTAAGCATTATCTCTGATAAAAAATGACAAGGCAAAGTGAATTGAATAAAACCATTCATTGTTATAAAGCTCAAATATAACGAAGAGCATCTTGTAACTGATTTTCCTTTGATGAAAATGCTAAAACCATTAACATTACTCAAACTTAAATGAACAAATTCGAAGAACCCAGTACAAGCAGGCCACATGAGAAATTTTTGCCAATAACATCCACTCCAGATAAGTGAACCCATTTCGCAATAGAACATAGAAAGATGGAGAAAAAACAGAGAGAGAAAAGTAAAGAAAAGAACGTCAAAATTCATTGTACACTTCTCTTCAATTTCTCTGTAAACAAACAGACGGTCGAAAAGAAAAGTAAAGAAGCTCAAAATTTTAGAAAAGAAAAAAAATTAGACCTTGACCAGGCTTAGCCACACTCACCATGTTTCTGCAATTACATTTCAATTTACAAAATTAGACCTTGACCAAAAAAATACAATCAGTATTTCACAGGTTCAATGAAATATACTTACCTTTCCAACCTTGCAATTGTAGAATCTCTTGCTAGGATTTGATTGTGTCCAGGAAATTCTCAATTTGCAAACCTCTTTACTAATTTGATTCATTCTCTAATTTGATTAAGAATAACAAATTATACAAAAACGAATTATAGAGAAGAACAGAGGTTGGGGGAAGGAATAAGAATAGAATGAGATCTGCACAATTTTAACTTCGTATGAAATTAAGAAAATCAAAACTGAAAAATTGACCCAAACTCTAAATTGAAAGCAGAGATGTGGATTCAAGAGGAATACAAGATTTTAAAGCTAAATGAGATAATAATTTCTATTTACTTACCTGAGACGAGTGATGGCAGCGAACTGACATCGAGCAAGACAGCGACAGTGGCGAGATAGGATTTGCGATGTCGGAGTGGGGGCGAGCGATGGCCAGGTGGGGGACGACACCGGATTTGGCCCTTGGTGGCTCACGATGGTGGGGGCGACGCGAGAGAGGCATGGAGAGCTGAGGACTTGAAGTTTGCGGAAAATACATTTTGTTATTTTAGGTTATTCTTTTTTTTTTTTTTTGGTACAAGAAGAGGTGAGCAAAGCTCGCAAACCAGGTTATTCTTTTTTTTTGATGTAAAATGGTTTATTTTGTTTCAACTTAATAACGATCGGATTTTGAGACATTTTAACGATAAAAATATACCCTTCATTAAATAACAATAAAATTAGAGTTTTAACAACCGGATTAAATCCCTTCGTTAATTTTATCTTTTTACGACCGGATTTTGAAATTTTTAACAACCGGAAATATACCCCTCGTTAAATAATACTAAAATTTGAGTTTTAACGACCGGATTAAATTCCCTTCGTTGTTTTTATCTTTTTACGACCGGATTTTTGTCCATTCGCTAAATTTTGGTCGTTAAAACCCTATTTTCTTGTAGTGTTATTATTATAAAAAGATATAAGATTATTGAATAAGCTTAAATCTTTGTTTGGGATGAAAACCAGGACGTTGGTCCAGTTTTGTTAACCAATGTTTTTATTTGGTAGAAAACATTTGTGTGGTAGTTCTTTTTAATCGCGGTCGAAAGTCTTTTATTATTACAGACCACAAACGAATAAAAAGAATAAAATAATAATTACATATTCCAAATAATAATTAATAAATTCATCCTAATTTACCTGTTCCGACCATACTTCTCAGAAGAACCACATGCCTCCCGCATTGCAGTTAAAATAGAAAAATGATATTGGTTAATCGTGAATAAGTAAACAATTGAATAAATAAATAAACAAATGATTAATTGAATAAAGTAAATTGAGGAAAATGGATGAGATTGATAATGGATTAAATTAAATGATAAGTAAATGAATAGATAATTAAATAAATAATTGAATGAAATAAATTGAGAATTAATATATATAAAAGCACAAATGACGATTAAAATGACTAATGTCAATAAAAATAATGATGCTAATAATAATGTCATAAAATAATAATGAATAATAAATAAACATAAAATGATGATAGTAATTATGAATGGATATAATAATAATAATAATAATAATAATAATAATAATAATAATAATAATAATAATAATAATAATAATAATAATAGCAATAATGTAAATAATAATAATAATGCTAATATTATAAAATAAATGAACATAACATAAATAATAAATATAACAATAAATTAATAACAATATTAAATAATAATAATAATAATAATAATAATAATAACAGAAATTAAATAGATAAAAATAATGATAATAATAAAAGAAATTAAATAAATATAATAATAGATAATAGATAAACATAAAATAAATAATATTAATAACAACAATATTAATATAACTCAACAATACTAATAATAAATAAATAAAAGAAAGATAATAATAATAATATAATATTAATAAACAGAAAATAAATAAATATATAATAATAATAATTAATAATAATAATAATAATATTAATTAATAAAAGAATAATAAATAACAAATAAACAAATATACTAACAATAATTAACATAATCACAAAAACAGAATAATAAATATTAAATAAAATAATAAAAATAATAAAAACAAAATTATAAATAAATATTAATAAAAATAATAAATAAATAAATAATAATATTAATTAATATTAATTAATAATATATTAAAATAAATAAATATAAAATAGGCTCACCGGATTTCCCTCGCCGGAGGCTCGTCGGAGAGGCCGTTGGAGACACCGCCGACACCGGATGGTAGATCGCCGCTTGAGGAGCTCGCCGGAGCTGGTCACGCGCCGGAAGGAAGTGCCGCCTCGCCGAAAAATGCCTTAGAGCGTCGCGGGTCTTCTTCTCCGATCTCCCTAACGGCGGCGAGTGATGGAGGCCGGTGGATGCCGACTGGATCGCCCTGCTTCCGGGAGCACGCCGGTGGGGCGCGGTGGGTGGTCGGCGGAGGCCTCGCCTCCTCCCTCTCTCTTTTCCCCTTTTTTCTTCTTTTCCGGCGTCGCTTGGTCCCCTTTCTCCCTCTGCTTGTTTCTTCTTTCTTTGCTTTTCTTTTTCCTTTGATTTTATTTTGTTTGTTCTTGCTCTCTTTGTGTCTTTCTTGCTCTCTATTTTTTCTTGCTCTTATGGCCGGCCCTCTCTGTTCTTGCTCTCCCTTTTCTTTTCTTTCTCTTTTCTTTTCTTTTTTTGTTCCAACCGAAAGAGAGAGCCCCCCCATTTCCCTTCATTCTTTTTTTCTTATACCCTAAAATTAGGGTTGGTTTTTGGGTCATAATGATAATTTCCTCCATTTTTAGTTTTTTAATTACTTTAACTTAATTAAATAACACACATTAATTAATTTAAACATTACATATTAATTAAACATTACATATTAATTACATTACATATTTTACATCTTAATATATTTAATCTATTTAATATATCATATAATTTATCTAATTAATTAAACACTTCACATATTAACTAATTAATCTTTAATCTTTCATGCATTTTAATTATCTAATTAAACTTACAATATTAATAAATTAAATTAACCCAACATTAATAATTAACTTCTAATTTTATCTACCTAATCTATATTATATATTTCTATTTTTTCGGAGGGAATTACTAAGGACCCAAAAATCACTTTTTGACATTAAACCCGACTCGGGACCCGGTGTCTACAGTTGTCCCCAATTTTGGAGAAGCTAGTGTATAGACACCTAGGTGAGCCAAAATTCATAGAAAGAAGAGAGAGAATTACATACCTGAGGATGCCGGACCTTACCTTGTTGCGTAGGTACATGTGCCCTTACCGGTCTCATCTCGACCTGTTTCTGCTGGCCTCGTCTCGGCTCACGCAGCTTTGGTGAGATGTAGTGCTCTCTGACTACAACCCCGGTTGTGAGATGTAGTACTCTCTGACTACAATCCCGATCTGTGGTCTATTCTACCATGAGTGTTCCGCTAGCCTCGTCTCGGCCTGCACGGAGTTTATGAGATGTAGTGCTCTCTGACTACAACCTCGGTCTGTGGTCTATTCTACCATGAGTGTTCCGCTAACCTCGTCTCGGCCTGCACGGAGTTTGTGAGATGTAGTGCTCTCTGACTGCAACCTCGATCTATGGTCTATTCTACCACGAGTGTTCCGCTACCCTCGTCTCGGCCTGCACGGAGTTTGTGAGATGTAGTGCTCTCTGACTACAACCTCGATGTGAAGAGCAGTGTTTCTCTAACTGCAGCCTCGACTTTTGCTGGCCTCTTCTCGGCTTGCGCAGTGTTGAAGAGATGTAGCACTCTCTGACTACAAACCCGGTGTGAAGAGCAGTATTTTTCTAACCGCAGCTTCTGCTGGCCTCATCTCGGCTTGCGCAGGGTTGAAGAGATGTAGCGCTCTCTGGCTACAAACTCGATGTGAAGAGTAATGTTTCTCTAACTGCAGCTTCGACTTCTGCTGCCCTCATCTCAGCTTGCGCAGGGTTGAAGAGATGTAGCGCTCTCTAGCTACAAACTCGGTGTGTAGAGCAGTGTTTTTCTAACCGCAGCTTCCGCTTCTGCTGGCCTCATCTCAGCTTGCGCAGGGTTGAAGAGATGTAGCACTCTCTGGCTACAAACTCGATGTGAAGAGCAGTGTTTCTCTAACCGCAACTTCGATTTAAAGTTCCCTTCCTAACCCCTATCCGATCTGCAAGGTGCGTAGCACTCTCTGGCCGTCGCGTGAACTGTGAGATGCAGCACTCTCTGGCTACAATCTCGGTGTGAAGAGCAGTGTTCTCTAACTGCAACTTCGATTGGTGAGAAACGGTACTCTCTGACCTCAATCTCTAGGTGAAGAGCAATGTTTTTTCTAACCGCAGCTTCGATTGGTGAGAAGCGGTACTCTCTGACCACAATCTCTAAGTGAAGAGCAGTGTTTTTTCTAACCGCAGCTTCGATTTGTGAGGTGCAGTGCTCTCTGACTACAACCTCGATTGTGAGATGCAGTGTTCTCTAACTGCAGTCCCGGTTACGATCTACTCTATCGCTGATGTTTATCTTGAACTTTCTTTTTTTTTTCTGCAAAAAAAGGAAAACGCAAATTTGTAAGGTAAATTATAAAAGAGATACGTACCTGTGGCAGTACCTGCTTATTGGGGTCATTGTCAATTGACGCTCACTGGGAGACTTTGATGCTCACTGGGAGACTTTGATGCTCATTGGGAGGCTTTGATGCTCACTGGGAGACTTTGATGCTCACTGGGAGGTTTTGATGCTCCCTAAAAAATCTAGAAAAGCGTCGTCTTGCTTCATGGGTTCTGACCCACAATCTTCTGACCCGTGTGCATCTTTGCCCCCGGACTTAGGTTGACTTGAGAATTGCCTCTTCGGAGGACTTGAGATTTACCTCTTAAGAGGATTTGGAAAGTTTGATTCCTCGGAGGACTTAAAGATTTTGCCTCCTCAGAGGATTTTGGAAAAAGTCAGCTTGTCTATGTGGGACTGATGTGTACTATCTAGTGTGCGTTGGACACCATGTATGCATGGAATGCATGTGAAAGGCCATGCATTTATGAAATGACATGCAAAGGATTATGATCCTGAAATGCTTATGCTTATGTCATATATGCCAATGGCTTATATCCATGTGGAAGATTATGGAACATGTGCTAAGAATCGTTATTCTAACGTGTTTGCAAATGATCATGAATGAGAAGGACATGCAAAAGTTCATGCATGATAAATATATACAAGGGGATTATGCATGCAAATTATGTGCAAATGACCATGCATGCAAATGATCATGCATGTGGTAAAGAGTCATTCATCAGCATAGATGTAAAAAATCATATGCAAAGACAGGTGGGATATGTTATATACATGAAAGCTATGTATGTGCACATACAACTATGTGTATGAAACATATGTAGAAAAAATCATATATATGTGTATTGAATGCATGCGAAAAATGTGGATGCAAGATGCTGGCAAAGGATATGCCCATAAAGAGCCACATGCGTCAAAAGCACTTATGAAATGTATTCGCTAAAGCTCTTATGCCAAAAGACATGCACCAAGAATTGTACATGTAAAACTATTTATTGAGAATATTTGCTACAATTATGTATAAAAACATTTGCAAAAAGCATATGTACAAAGAATATTGTTGGGAGTGTACGCAAAGTATCATTTTCATGGGTAGTGATAAGAAATACCCCAAGATTGTAAAATGAGTGCAACCTATTAGGTACCTCAAACTCGAGTTTCTAACTGCCTTTGAGCATATTGAATGAACCACATTCTCAACTGATTCAATCTTAGCTAAAGAATTCGGGAGTCATTCCCAATGAAGTGCAAGAAAGTAAACACGTAAGTATCGATGTTTACTAAATCAGCATGTGAATACGAGGCATACCATCCGATCTCTATGTGTATGTGCAAAGGCCAAAATAGAGTTTTTCATCACTGGAAAGCAAATTCTAGTTGCATTGTTGAGGACAAGACTCAACTCGAATGCAAATTCACTCGTGGCTTCCCGCTTGAAGCTCAAGAGACACCATATGCCTCTTCCTACGTACCAAACCTTACTGGAAGGTCATCTCCGCTAGTTAGATAAGGCCAAACCAAGAATCAATAGGTCTTACTTTGGTTGTAATGTTCGGCTTAGGTAATTGGCTATCAAAGGAGGATCGGGTCGCTAGAGAAAAACGGCCGCAACGTTCATTTGGATGATAGAATCATTTTCGGACTAATTGTATACTGTCCAGATACTCTTGAATTTGGACTCGGTAACACTCTGACTTATCAAGCTCAACATAACAATTTAGTTAAAAAGATAACCACCGAACTCGTCAAGCGGTACTATCTTGGACCCTACCATTTTTCTTATTTTTTTTCTTTTTTCTTGTTTTTTTTTTAATTTCGATTTTTTTTTTGATTTTTTTTCTTCAATTTCTTTTTTTTTTCTTGTTTTGCTTCTTGTTTTTTTTTCTATTTTTTTTTGTTTTTCTTTTCGCAAGCTCATGTCTCTAACTACACAAAAAGTTTATCGATGAATCAAACCCCTTTCCAGAAGTGTAGCCCAAAGATTATCGATGATTGAAAATTTTTCAAGGGGTAAACCCATCCTTATCAGGGTTATTATTGGTAGCTCAAAGAATTGTCAAAAATTGAGGCTCTTTTCCCCAAAGTGCAAATCCATTTTCATCGGGGCAATTTTTAGTAAGCCCAAAAAATTATCAATGATTGAAATTTTCTTCTCGAAGTGCAGACCCATTCTTATCAGGGTGAATTTTTGATGGCCCAAAGGATTGCCAATGGTCAAGCCTCAAAGATCATCAATGATTAAAAATCTCTTTCAGAAGTGTAAACCCACTTTTGCTGGGACAATTTTTGATAGCTCAAGAGAATATCGTAATGTGCATCCATCTTTACTAGAGCGGCCATTCTTCTAAGGGGAAGCCAAAATCATTTTAGACGAAAGGTAGTTTTAATGTATATAACAACAAAACTGGCACGCGTTTAGCATACCAAAATAAAGGCTCAAGGGGCTATCAAGTGATTGTAAAATAATGGTAGGAATTGGTCATTTAGAGAGCTATACAAAGAAATAGTTGCCTAAATCATTTTCTAGATTCAGCCTTATCCAGGGGTCGCTTTGACGGGTAATCGAAAAGGTTCTAGTGCTCTTAGTGAGTTTTCATCCAATCCCCTAATTGCAACTAGTTTTTTCAGTTTTGTTTTCAAAACGGGCCAAAAGTGCTCGAAATTTAGACATTACATGATATAGTCAAATATTTTCACGTGATCTAGCTCTTAAAGACCAAACATATATACCTCTTACTTAATTCAAAGTGGAATGAAACTCAGATTTCTAGAGTTAAGATCAAATCCATTCATAATTGAGAACTACTTAGGCAGAGTCGAACTGTGAATTAGAGGTACCTTAATGAGGATACAGCTTAACACAAAAATATTTTTATTCTATCAAAAATGTATATGCACAAAAATCGTGTAGGCACAAAAACTCTTTTTTTTTTTTTTAATATGCACAAACTATGCGTTAAAAATCATGTATATTGAATGGCATATGCAATAGCGTCATGTATATTAGCAATCCATGTAAGGAACTGTATGTGCGAAATATGTGTAAAAATATTTGTATAAAAATGCGTACATGAAATATGTCCAAAGATGTGTGTGTATAAAACACCTGCGAAAAAATATGTGTGTAAACACTGCATGATAATTGACGTGCATGCATAACTATGCAATATACATGTATACGATGAAAGCATGAGTACAACCTATGGCACAGTATGGGGATGAATGTTCATGATTTATGGTACATGTGGACACGGCATGATTTAGACAAGATACGAATGCATGATGTAAGGTGAAGACAACCTAGCATGGTAATATGCACCAATGAGTCGCGAGGAGTGGCAAAACTCACATATATAGAAGTGCAAAGCATATACAGATAATGCATATGAGATGGGACATAGCATAAGAATGGTTGTGTACAGTGAGCGAAGTATGCGTGCAGTACGAGGTATGCAATGAAAGTGTCTGCACGAAACAAATAGCGTTCACAAAGTATGTGTATTTACATGGTATGAGCATGCAAGACATGCATTGGTATATACAATGACTAACATGCATGAGGGTTGATTTCACCCATGGTCACTCAACTTATCACTTATCGCGCAAAAGTAACCGACTTTTTTTTTTCTTACTTAAATGTCACTGAACTTTTAACATTATTGCACAAAAGTCATGTTGACCGGAATCCGGCAACGACTCTTGCCGGATTGATAAGTTCAACAAATACTACATTTAAATTAATTTCACTCACGGTCACTAGACTTATCATTTATCTCGCAAAAGTAATTAACTTTTTTTTTTCAACTTAAATGTTACTGAACTTTTAAGATTTTTGCAAAAAAGTCATCAATCCGGCAAGGGTCGTCGCCGGATTCCAGTCAACATGACTTTTGTGCAATAATGTTAAAAGTTCAGTAACATTTAAGTAATAAAAAAAAAGTCGATTACTTTTGCGCGATAAGTGATAAGTTGAGTGACCATGAGTGAAATTGACCCCATGCATGATGAAGAAATTATATGTACATGGCATAATTCACGTATGATAGTACATGTTCATGATATGGTGTATAATGTGAAAAATGCAAGGTATTTTCTGTGTTTGATGTCTAGTCTAATGAAGTATGCTAATGTGTGCACACTATGACATGCAGCAGTATATGTATGTTCTAGGGCACAATGATAATGTACATGTGTAATGTGAGCATACGGATATGTACATGCTATGACATATGGTGAATGCATTTTTTTAATTTGATTTTTTTTCCATTTTTCTTTTTTTTTTTTTTTATGTCACGGGGACTGTAACACCCCCTTCCTATACGTAGGCGATCCCATCCGAGAAGGAGTGAGATGCCGTATGAGTAAAGGTGCCACCAAGCAAGTACAAAGTAAAACATACATTCATTCATAACATACATACAGAAATACAGTATAATTAAAACTTTACATGCAGAAAGCAAAAGCTGATCATGCATTACTATAATAACTATAACAATAATGTTCTGATCAACTAGCTGATACAAAATAATATTACATATCCAAAATATAATTACAAACGCGGAAGCTGAAACAAAACTGATACAGAGAGTTCTATACAAAAAGAATCATCACTGATACAAAACTGAGCCCTACACTAAAACCCTTCTGTGTTGGCTTGATGACGGCGACTCTCTCAAAGCAAAACTTCTTCCGCACCTGCACGGGTAAAAACACCGTGCTAAGCGATAAACGCTTAGTGGGGAAACACACATAAATAATGGACGGCCATTCACAATGGTCGTCAAGGCAAAACACATTCACAATGGCAGAATGCAAAGGCTATATCATAATCCATACAAACATGCTCATATTTAAAAGCCATACAATCAGTATCTCATAATCGTATCCATTCCAGAATAATCCAACATGTGTTTCATCAATAAACTCATTCAGATATTCCATTTAATAGCCAAATCAGATCAGAACAATTCTATTAAACATTTAAAGAACACCTGCTGACTCTAGATAGTGGATAACGAGTGTACTGAAGCTACCTTACGGGTACGAATCGAATACTGAGGGTACCTCACAGGTACAAATCAAAAGTTATTCATTTTTTTATCAAAACACATTATTTGTATACTGAGGGGATCTTAAACAAGATCCTAATACTGAAGGGTTCGCGAGGAACCAAACGGGGACCTGATCGGGGTCCAAACTGAACTGAGGGCTGCAGCTAAGGACTCTATTAGGCATGCCTAACTATCCACTTACTTGACTCTAGCAGGTTCAGCGTCATTCAAATCACATTTCAGGGTACGAAATAGAATTCATCAGAAATTCATGGTATCACTTATATCAAAGCATATAAAAGTATGGCATGCATCATACCGCAATATAAGTCCATTCAGAAGAAACACCAAATTCATTTCTGAGTCAAAAGCCGGGAAATTTCGGAAAAAGGGCTGAACGGGGTAACGGGTGAGGTTGGCTGGTCACGAGGCGTGACTGGCCTCCCCACAAGGCAGGTCACGAGACGTGACTGTGGGTCACGCCTCGTGACTTGCTTCATCCCTCGCAGATCACGCGGCGTGATCTCGCTGATCACGCGATGCTCAAGCTGGTCACGCGACGTGACTGGAAGTCACGTCTCGTGACTTGCTTCTCTCTTCAGCCGATCACGCGACATGCCTTTTATCAGGCCGGTCACGAGGCGTGACGGGGAGTCACGTCTCGTGACTTCCTTCCTCAAGGCCGGTCACGCGTTGTGATAGGCAATCACAACTCGTAAATGGCTTTGCTCTGGCAGGTCACGAGTCGTGACTGGAAGTCACGTCTCGTGACTTGCCCTCTCTTCCTTGGCTAGTCACGCGACTCAAAATCTGGAAAACGGGATTTCTACAGTAACTCGATTTCCAGTTTTCCAGAATATAGAAATCAATCCCAAATTTGATTCAAAACCAATCAAACCTGTTCTTACCTTCTGGAAAACATCCCAAACAATATAAGCAACATATATACAACCCAGTTTCAACATTTAATCAACCAAATCAAGAATATATGCAATCAAGTTCATCAAGAACATAAACCCTAGAAATTTACAGTAAACTCAAAATCATACAAATCACAAGCAAATATTCCCAAACCTGAAATCTAAGCTTCTCTTCACTTAGTCCCACTGCTCCCAGCAATCTCCTTGCCTTTGGGATCGCGAGGAGTCTCAGCTAAACACAAACATTCAATAATGCAACCCTAAGTTAAACCTAAACTCAAGGAAGAAGAAGAGAATTATAGTAAGACAAGGACAAAGATATGTACTTACCAAGTTAGAAGTAAGAGTGAGCAATCTCCACAACACAACTTGATTAACAGGTAGCAGTATTTAGGAAAGGGAAAAGGAGGAAGAAGATGAAGGTTGAAGAGGAAGAACGTAAATCTGATCTTCTCTTCTTTCTTACTTCTTTTCTTTATTCATTTTCCCTAACCTAATACACATGTCATTTTCTTGGTGGTGGAACTTACTCACTCACACCCTAACCCCACACATCACACACATCTAATGCAAACTCAACTAAAAACACCCTACAATGGTATGCTCCAATGTACACAAGCAATTCCCAAATAAATCACATACTAATGCCATGTATGCACCCACATAATAATAAACCCTAAAAACATACATTTTTACTAAAATACCCTTATGACATGCTGAACACATGCACATGCATGCTCATACAGACAAGCTCATTCTACTAGGGGGCAAACGGGGTGTGACAACTCTCCCCTACTAATAAGAATTTCGTCCTTGAAATTCTCACCTGAACTGAACAACTGTGGATACTGAGCTCTCATCGACTCTTCTGGTTCCCAAGTCGCTTCTTCGACTCCATGATGGATCCACAACACTTTAACCAAGGGAATCTGCTTACTTCGCAACTGTCTCACCTCTCGGGCTAGAATAGCCCGAGGTTCCTCATTATAGGAGAAGTCTGGCTGAACCTGAATATCCTGAACCGAAAGTACATGCGAAGGATCTGATCTGTACCGACGAAGCATCGAAACATGGAAGACATCATGCAACTTTGCTAGTTCCAACGGTAGCGCTAATCTATAGGCTACAGGTCCTACCTTAGCCAAAATCTCATAAGGTCCAATGAAACGAGGACTAAGCTTGCCTTTCTTGCCAAACCGTAGCACTTTCCTCTAAGGTGAAACCTTAAGGAAAACCTTGTCCCCGATCTCAAAATGCACATCTTTCCTTTTCAAATTGGCATAAGACTTCTGTCGATCCTTGGCTGCCTTCAAATTCCGCTGCACCACTCTGATCTTCTCTTCAGTATCTCTAACCAAGTCTGGTCCAATCATAGATCTCTCGGATAGCTCGGTCCAACAAACCGGAGTCCTACACTGATGACCATACAAAGCCTCATATGGTGCCATACCGATGCTCGACTGAAAACTGTTGTTGTAGGCAAACTCCATAAGCGACACATATCTGTCCCAACTACCCGAAAAATCCAAAGCACAAGCCCTCATCATATCCTCCAGAATCTGAATGACTCGCTCTGACTGACCATCGGTCTGAGGATGGAACGCTGTACTGAAGTTTAACCTAGTGCCCATAGCTCTCTGTAACTCCTTCCAAAACTTGGAAGTAAACCTTGGATCCCGATCTGAAACTATGGACAAAGGCACACCATGCAACCGAACTATCTCATCCACATAGATACTGGCCAATCTATCCATGGAGTAGTCCACTCTAACTGGCAAAAAGTGAGCTGATTTCGTAAGCCGATCCACAATAACCCAAACTGAATCATGTTTCCTCTGAGTTAAAGGCAAACCAGAAACAAAGTCCATGGCGATATCATTCCATTTCCACTCAGGAATAGATAAAGGCATAAGCAAACCCGAAGGAACCTGATGCTCGGCCTTTACCTGCTGACAAGTCAAGCACTTGGAAATAAAATCCACTATATCACGCTTCATACCGGACCACCAATAGAATTGCTTCATGTCTCTATACATCTTCTCACTGCCCGGATGCATAGTAAAGACTGTACTATACGCCTCACTCATAAGCTGTCTCCTCAAATCCTCAGACTCTGGCACACACAAACGATCTCTGAACATAAGCACCTCATCCTGAACTGAGAACTCTGACTGCTTACCCGATCTGACCTCATGCACAATCCGCTGAAGTCTCACATCATCTTTCTGAGCATCCACAATCCTCTGTCTCAAAGTAGGCTGCACACGCAACTGGGCAAGCAAAGCCCCATCAGAACCAAATCTCCATCTGAATCGCCTCAAGAATAAGGCTGAAACCGATTTCCTACTCAAAGCATCAGCGACTACATTAGCCTTACCAGGATGGTAATCCACAATGCAGTCGTAGTCCTTAAACAACTCCAACCATCGGCGCTGTCTCATGTTCAACTCCTTCTTTGAAAGGAAGTACTTCAAGCTCTTGTGGTCCGAGAAGATCCTACACTTTTCCCCATACAAGTAGTGACGCCAAATCTTCAAAGCAAAGATCACAGCTGCCAACTCTAAATCATGCGTCGGATAGTTCCTCTCATGTGGTTTCAACTGACGAGAAGCATAAGCCACTACCTTACCTTCCTGCATCAGCACACATCCAAGACCAACTCCAGAAGCATCACTATAAATGACAAACTCTTTACCCGAGATGGGTTGAGTAAGAATAGGAGCCTCAACAAGCAACTGCTTTAACCGATCAAAACAAGCCTGGCACCTATCTGACCACTCAAATCTGACTCCTTTCCTTAACAATCTAGTCATCGGAGCAGCAATCACAGAAAATCCCTTAACGAACCGACGGTAGTAACCTGCTAAATCGAGGAAACTCCTCACTTCCTGAACATTTCTAGGCGCTTTCCAATCAACTATCGCCTCAATCTTGGCTGGATCTACCTGGATACCTCTAGCTGAAACAATGTGACCCAAGAATGATACTTCTCGAAGCCAGAAATCGCACTTGCTAAGCTTGGCAAACAACTGATGCTCTCTCAACATCTGCAAAACCAATCGGAGATGCTCCTCATGCTCACTCTCATCCTTGGAATACACCAAGATATCATCAATGAACACTACTACAAATCGATCTAAGTATGGCCTAAACACACGGTTCATCAGATCCATAAAAGCCACTGGAGCATTTGTCAAACCAAACGGCATCACAAGAAACTCATAGTGGCCATACCTAGTCCGAAATGCAGTCTTAACCACATCTGCATCCTGAACTCGTAGCTGATAGTACCCTGATCAAAGATCTATCTTGGAGAAGACACCTGCACCTCGAAGCTGATCAAATAAATCTTCAATCCTAGGCAACGGATACTTGTTCTTCACTGTAACTTTATTAATCCGACGGTAGTCAATACACATCCGCAAGGATCCATCTTTCTTCTTGACAAAAAGAACTGGAGCTCCCCAACGAGATATGCTAGGTCAAAATAGCTCTTGTAGCTGAATTTTAAGTTCCTTCAACTCTACAGGAGCCATCCGATAAGGTGCTCTCGAAATAGGTGTAGTACCCGGCATAATCTCAATGGACAACTCAACCTCTCTCTCAGGAGGCAAACCAGGCAACTCGCTCGGGAATACATCACTAAACTCCTGCACTACAGGAATGTCCTCAATCTGAAGTTGATCTCTCTTGGAATCTAACACAACTGCTAGAAAAGCCTCACCACCTTTCCTGATAAACCTCTTGGCTTGCATCGCAGAAATTACATTATTCAACGAACTAGCACCCAAACCTTTCAGAAACACAAGAGACTGACATCTATCTTGAAGCACAACTGTCTTCATATGGCAAACAACTACAGCCCGGTGCTTACCCAACCAGTCCATACCCAGAATCAAATCAAACTCTCTGAAAGGCAACTCAATCAAATCCGCTGGAAGCACAACTCCCTCAACAATCAGAGGACAATTCCTAAAGACTCTACTCACACTGACACTATGCCCTAATGGACTGGTCACACAAATCTCATAATCTAACTGATCAACAGCATGCAACTTCTCAACAATTTTATTTGTGCACAAATATGAGTGTGTGGAACCAGGATCAATTAGAGAATACAACTCAGTGTCATGGAGTAGGAACTTACCAGCAATAACATCAGGCGCGTCCTGCTCATCTCTGGCTCTTATAGCATATGCTCTAATGGCACCCTGAGGAGGATGCTCAACAGTCTCAAAAGCAGCTCCATCTCTATGCCGACCACCTCTACCTCTACCTCTGCCTCTGCCACGGGTAGCCTGAGAAGCATTCGAACCGACCCTACTGGCTTCTCTCTGGGAACCTGAATCCTCATGCAATCTCGGACAACTGGCCAAAAGATGCTCAGAACTCCCACACCTGAAGCACGCACCGGAGAGCCACCTACACTCACCCCGATGAGTCTTACTGCAATGAGGACAAACAGATGTAGTCTCAGCTCTACCACCCCTACCAGAACCTGACACAGCTGCAGAACCCTGTCATCTACCTCTAGAAGCCGGACCAGATGATGACTCGTCCTGTGGGTTCCTAGATCTCTTACCCGAAGAAGATCCTCCACGAGAAGAGTTCCTCCTCTGAGCTCTCTCTCTCATCACAGTCTCAGATAACTCAGCTCTCACAGCAGCCTCTACAATCTGATAGTAGCTAATCCGAGGTATGCACATCAAAGAAATCAAAGCAATCTTCAAAGACTCATTTAACCCTGCCTCGAAATGCTTGCATCTAAAGTCATCAGTCATAACTCCACGTAGGGCATAGCGAGATAACCTGTTGAACTCTTTCTCATAATCTGCTACAGACATGGTGTGACTCGCGCCGGATCCCGAGCGCCGCCCTTTCGGACCGCCCGCACGTGGGCGATCGGGGCATTAGCGGGTCCGTTAACAGCTTGCGATGAATCGCAAGTGCGTCTATGTTGAGCAACACGGAGGTTTCATGGAGTCGCCACCCAATAGAACATTGGGAAAGTTTCTCTCGCCTCGGAGAGCCTAAGACTGCGCTTTTTATCCATATTGAGCCATGAGGCCTAGGATTAGCGCTAAAGCCTCGTGACTCAAGAAGTATCTTGAAGGATGACCTCTAACCTCTTGAGCCCAAAGACCAGAGCTGGTTCGGGACTTCTCATTTATTTATACCTTGATTAATATTAAGTTTTGAATTTATTGTTTCATCAACTTTCCACACAATGCAATTTAAAATTAAAGGCACAATCATTCATATCAAAAGCGGTAAATGTAAGCAAAATCCAAAATAAAGCATTTAAAAACGAATTACAATAACACTAGGAGCGGAATACAACTCCCATTTTATAAAAGTGAAATACATGCATAAAACGGGTTATTAATTAATAGTGAGAACATTGGTCCTCGCATGCATATTTATTATGAAACAATTTTGAGGTGATGATTTATTTGGGTATGAAAAAAACTAGGACATTGGTCCCCTTTTATTTAGAAAAAGATGTCAAGTTAATTAATAAAAATGTTTTTGTGATTTTCTTTTTAGCGTGCCTAAATAAAGAATTTTACAAGAAAATTATATGGCAAAATTAAATAAAATATTACAAATAAAGGAAAATAAACCTATGAACCAAATGAGCCTTTTTGGACCTCCCGATGTGCTCGCAAAAATGCCCAAGCGGAAAATGAGTTTAGACATAAAAACAAAATACAATTAAAACAATGTTAGTGATTCAATCAATTAAATCAATTAAACATACAAAATAATGAATAACAAATTAAAATAAAATAAGATGATATGAAAAGAATAATGATGGAATCAAAAATATTAACAAAGCAAAATAAAATGAGAAACATGGATTATATATGATAAATGATTAAATGATGTGATGAAAATAAAATAAAACATGTTAATTAATTAGTACATGAAAATATACACATGATGAAAATAATGATGATATGTGAAAAATAATGAATGAATAAATAAACAAATGATAATAAAATCATGTAACAATGATAAAATTAGTAAACAAAGGAATGATGAAAATAATAATGATATATAACAAGGTTAATTGATGTGTTCATAATTAATACAAACTATTTACATGAAAAAAGATTAATTTAAATTAATTAATTATATGCATGTTAAAAATAATGAGGAATCAAAATAAATTATTTACATGTTAGGAATTAAAAAAAACAATATTCACATGAATAAAAATCAAATCATATATATAAACAATTAAATGGAACAAATATAAGATGAATACAACAAATGAATAGATGAAAACAATAAATAAATCAAT
Organism: Excoecaria cochinchinensis; assembly: GCA_947683425.1. Classification (NCBI taxonomy): domain Eukaryota; kingdom Viridiplantae; phylum Streptophyta; class Magnoliopsida; order Malpighiales; family Euphorbiaceae; genus Excoecaria; species Excoecaria cochinchinensis. Next base: position 1,434,954 of record CANTUQ010000192.1, read on the forward strand.
AAAAACAATAAAATAAATATGAATAAATTAAATAAAAATAAAATAAAATAGAAATGGAGCCAAGAATATTTACCCTCAGAATATTGGATTTGATGAAGGAAAAGTGATGATTTTCCGGAAAATTGCTTGAAAAAATAATTCAGCAATAAAATTAATTCTCTTTGTTTATGGAGAAAAACAAAGGAATTGATTTGTATGCTTAAGATTAAAAAGAAATTGATGTCAAAATGATGATTAATTTCTTGTGTTTATGGAGCAAAAACAAAGAAATTAATTGGAATAATTAACAATTGAAAATTAATCTTTTTAATTTCAATTAAACCTTATTCATTAAAAAGAGAAAATCTGAAATTTTGAAGAGAAAATAGAAGAGAGGAATTCTGGAAAATTAGGTCTCAAAAATGTGGAGGCTCTCCTTTTTTTATTTCATCCTAAAGTATTTAAAGAATAGAAAATGTTGCCCTAATTTAATTAAGGAAAAACAAACCTAATTTTATTCAAATTCCTTTATTTTTGGGGATAAAATCAAGTTTTATTAATTAATAATCTATAAAAAATATTTTGGAATTTTATTTGAAGTCAAAAACCCTTAATTTTGGGATAAAAACGGATTTTTGGGTGAAAAAATCGGAAAAAGGCTGAAAAAATGGAAAATAGGGTAACAGACCCTGTACCGACGGCCTGAAGACCGTCGCCAGAGGGACGCCGCCCGTCGCTATAGAGCGACGGGCACTCACGCGGCGAGGCGGCCTTCCGCGCGAAGCTCGCGCGCTGGCGCTCGCGCACGAGCGCTCCGTGCGGCGCTCAGCGTGCGCGATGCTGCGCGCGCCTTTAGCGACGCGCAGCATCGGCGACGCTGAGCGTCGCCTTTTGCGCTCGCTGCGCGATGGGCGCCTGCGCGCTGGGCGCCCAGGCGCCTGCGAGCTGGGCGCCAGCGCGCCTGCGCGCTGCCGCGCCCGACACTCGCGGTCCGAAAAATTTTTTTATTTTTTATTTATTTTTTTTTATTTTTTTAAATTGACTAAAAAAATATAATTTTAAGCCCCCATTTTTCAAAATTAATTTTTTAAATATTTTTTTATTATTTTCTAATTTTTCACTCTAAAATACAAATTTGACGAGAAAACCATCACTTTTAACCTTTTAAGCCTGTGAAGGCAATTATCATCATTGGGTAACTTCGATCTAGGCTGACTCAGGACCCGGTGTCTACAGTTGCCCCCAGTTTAGGGGAATCTAGTACACTAGTGTTTAGGTGAGCCTAAACTCAAAGAAGAAAAGGAAAGAGACACGCACCTGAGTCGGCCGTCTTCCTGCTTGATGGAATTATAATGATAGCTGTTGCTGTCTTTTGGTTGTAGCTGGTAATGTTGTGGTCGTGGTAACCTATTGTGGGTTGTGCCGCCATCGTGCTAACCGCTGTGAATTTTGGTAGTGCCGTGGTCGTGCCAACCTCTTGTGGGTAGTGCCGCCATCGTGCTAACCGCTGTGAATTGGTAGTGCCGTGGTCGTGCCAACCTCTTGTGGGTAGTGCCGCCATCGTGCTAACTGCTGTGAATTGGTAGTGCCGTGGTCGTGCCAACCTCTTGTGGGTAGTGCCGCCATCGTGCTAACCGCTGTGAATTGGTAGTGCCGTGGTCGTGCTAACCTCTTGTGGGTAGTGCCGCCATCGTGCTAACCGCTGTGAATTGGTAGTGCCATGGTCGTGCTAACCTCTTGTGGGTAGTGCCGCCATCGTGCTAACCGCTGTGAATTGGTAGTGCCGTGGTCGTGCTAACCTCTTGTGGGTAGTGCCGCCATCGTGCTAACCGCTGTGAATTGGTAGTGCCGTGGTCGTGCCAACCTCTTGTGGGTTGTGCCGCCATCGTGCTAACCGCTGTGAATTGGTAGTGCCGTGGTCGTGCTAACCTCTTGTGGGTTGTGCCGCCATCGTGCTAACCGCTGTGAATTTTGGAACTGTGCTCCTTTAGATGTTTGGACTGGTGTCGTCACTCGGCTTTTGTTGGTGTTCCCCGCCGATTTGTCCTGCAAGATTGTATGCATAGGAATATACAAGAAATCACGTGTGCATGATATGGAATGCAAATGCTTGCAACAATGTATAGACTGTGCCCTAGGTGGTTCATGGTTCGCTGAGGTTGTAGCCTTCCTGCTCTACAATGCCCCCTGAAACCTGAGGATCGTTGACAAGTTTTCTGAAAGAGACGTCCGGTATATATCCTTGCCCCCCCTGGTCAATGATCATTTACCCGGGATTCTGTTTCATGTTCTGTATTGTATGTTACCTGATTGAAAGGAGATCATCTGAAGTAACGCCGCCTTATCGCTCCAGGCATTGAACGTCATTGTTTTAAAGGTAGTGCGTCCCTTGTGGATTTTCACACTAGCTTTTCTTTGCGGGAAATGCGTCCCTTGTGGGATTTTCACACAACCCTTTGCCTAATTTTTGCCTGGAATGGACCCAACCCAATCCAGCGGCTTTTATTTTTTATTTTTTTTATTTTTTTTGTAGGGCAGACTGCCTATTTCCAGGTTTTCACCCTGCCTTTTGGCCTAACTTTTGTTTAGAGAGCCAGTTACGGTTTTCATCTCTAACGGCCTTCTTTGATTTGCTGCTCCCTGAGAAGTCTTCGATTTGCTGTTCTTTGAGAAGTCTTTGATTTGCTGCTCCCTGAGAAGTCTTTGATTTGCTGCTCTCTGAGAAGTCTTTTGTTGATTGCCCCCTGAGAGGTCATTGGATGGTGCTTGGATTGATGATTAAGCTGGTATGTGGATTGATGATTTGATCGATGTCTGGATTGATGATTGAATTGAGGCTTGGATATATGTTTTGATCGATGTCATCACTCAGCTTTGGCCGGTGTCCGCATCAAGCCTTTCTTTCTGCAAAATAAGGAAACTAAACTATGCAAAAATGGTGAGCATGCAAGTGAAATGCATGAGTAATGCAGGAATGCAGGATAAAAATTCATCTATGTGAACTTGAAGATGATAGCCGGGCTAACTGCAATTTGCGATATAATTGATGCCTTTTGAGCTGCTTTTGAATTTCATGCCCTTTGGGATTGTGAGATTCTCATCCTGTACCTGTAGTCATTATTTGAAGGTAGTGCGTCCCTTGTGGATTTTCACACTAGCTTTTCTTAGTGGGAGATGCGTCCTTTGTGGATTTTCACATAACCCTGTGCCTTATTATTATTATTTTTTATTTTTTTGCCTGGAATGGACCCAACCCAATCCAGCGGCTTTTCTCTTTCTTATTTTTTTGAAGGACAGACTGCCTGTTTTCAGGTTTTCACCCTATCCTTTTGCCTAATTTTTGCTTAGAGCGCCAGTTACGGTTTTCACTCTAACGGCTTTTTTTATTTTATTTTATTTTTTTTTTTTTACGACTTGAAAAATTAGAACTATTGTCAAGGCTTCCTCAGTATCTTGTCTTCGGCTTTCACTCCTGAGTACCACAACCCCTGGACACAATTGCTTTCCCAAAATTGTCATATTGTGGGTCAGAGACTACATCCTTGCTTCCATAAGTGCCTGCGAAAAAAATGATACATAACCTTCCGGTAGATAATAAAACTCAACGGCTTAAGCACCTGGTCGGTGAGAGTAGAAGCAAAGTATAGCCAGTTAGATTTTATACACTCAATAATGAATGGCATCTTTCTTTTTATAAAAGAACTAGGAAATGATGAGTTAAAACTACTTCTGCTTTATGCATTTGCAAAGATTGTGTGCATTTTGGTATGATTTCTCCGTACATGATCACCATATAACATAGATTCAAAATGCAAAATTACATTTAATCTCAGAATGGATCTTGAAAGCATCAGACTCCTGTTTCCAATCAGCCCTCTCGGGTTTTCCCGATTGGATATTTTCTCTCGAGCCTCTAATTTTTGACCAGAGTGCCTTTTTTCGGTTTTCACCCTGACGAGGCGCCCAATTTTAGCAAGGCCGCCTTTTTTCGGTTTTCGACCCGCGGGACATTTATTCTCTTCTTTTGATTTTTAGTCTTTACCATGGACCTTCTCGGGTTTGTTGAGGCTGACTGCTTCATCGAACTTGCTTCCTTTACTGTCTGCCGAAACGCTACTGCCTGGGATAATGACTTTTCAAGAACAAACAAGTCTTCGTTTGCTAGCTTGAATTTACTTCGTTCATCCGGAATACTTGGTCTTATTTTCCTGAATACCAAATCTCACTATTTCCAGTAGGTGCTTTCTGACTTTCTTCCCGAATAATTAAGTAAATTATTTCCTGATCGATATGATTGCAATAGTAATCCCATGACCTATTTTGGTCTGATGTGCTTAGCTGCTGCAAAACTGTTTCTATGACTGTCCCGGTATTGTCTGATGTGTTTAGCCGCTGTAGCATCGTTCCCATGATTGCCCTTTAAGATTTAAGTGCTTCGACATGTATTGCTTTTACCCCATGCCTCGAGGAATAAAGTGTGATACGTGTAAAGATTTTTGATTGCAGTCCCCTGCATGGGTCTCCTTCATAATCTTCTTGGCCTTTTCCTATCTAGCATCTCAACTGAACGTCATTAGCTTTCCTCTCGTACCGCACATCCTTTACATGAATGAACTTGGTGGATAACTTGTGAATCAGTCTCTTGGTTCCTTTCAGTAGTCAAATAGAGTGACACGGTGCAGGTATGTGTATACCCGCGAGATTTGGATAAAGCTTGGCCGCAAATTTTCCTTCTTTTAGCAAGCTTTGCTCAAATCCTGAAGTTTACACATACACGCACTTTTCTTTTTAACCATCGGGATGCCATTGGCCAACCTAGTTCAGCTTTGTGTTTCAAAAAGAAATTAGGTCTTATTTCTACTTGTGGATCTCTCCTTTCAACCATTTCTACCCACTTGGGCTTGAGTCTTCTGAGCTTCTGTGGCACCTGTCCATGATTTTGGCATAGCATGCTTAGTGGCTTCATAATCATCTTCTACCATGACTTCACTGGTCCAGGCAAAGACTTTTTTATTTCATTTTTTTTATTCTCTCAAGTTTCAATCTCTCTTCAAGAGTCATAACAGATGCTATCAAGATTTTCTTTGGGTTCTCCCAAGTTCTGGATTAAACGAAATAGCATTAATTGAATAAATGTCAATCATGATTATGCACAGTGAAATCACAAGAAACATCACACAAATAAACAAAAAACACAAAAGCATTCCTTTTATTTCATAAAAGTAGAGTTAAAACATCATCATTAGATAGTTCAAAAATAAATAGAGCATCTAAATAGCTAACATCTTTTCTTTCTCGCCAACATGGATGCTGTAGCCGACAGTCTATCACCCCCGGGAACCATTCTCTTGCCCCATCCTTTCCTCATCAATGAGACCTTGAATAAGCTTTTTTAGAATTCGGCATCTATCAGTCTTATGCCCAGTATGCTGATGGTAGGCACAATACAAATTCGATCGGTGACTAGGGAATCCTTGGCTCTTGGCAGGCCTTGCAGGTTTCGGTTGTAGTTTCCCTTTATCGATGAAATAGAAAAGGAGCTCAGATAAAGGCTTTTCACAAATGGTATAAGAGCCTTGAGTAGTTCCTATGTTCGGAACCTTAGTAGTCCCAACAGCCCCCACGTTATTATCATCGAGACTTGAGCTTTCTTGATTATTACCCTCAATGACGTTGCCCCCTCCTTCAAGGGCGACCGGTTGCTTGCCAAGATTCTGTACATGAAACTTTGGGGTTTGGCCATCACTCCTCAGATATCTAGCGTGCCGACGACATTTCCTATGCCCTCGATTTCTGGCTGGGTTAGCTAACCATGAGCGCAGGTCCCCATCCCCTACTTGAGGAAAAGATTCGTCCATGCTGAGATGACCTTTCTGAGTTGTTCTAACCATTGATGCTTCCTTTATCCCTTGAGTGCCGGCACAGATGTCACACCTATCCGGTTGACTCCCATTCTTTAAGTCCATAGAGACTTTCTCCCGGGCGGCCAGGGTAATTGCAAGTTTAGACTTTGAAATTTCTTCTTCGAGGACATCCATCCTTCTCTTTAGGCCCCGTGTCACTGCTAGAAGGCCATTCTCTGAAACATGCCCTTTGCCTTTTCGCTCGGGTGACATAGCAACGGGTGACTCTCCTCCAGGTCCATTTGGTGGTAGGTGCACTTCCTTAGGCGAATCATACTCTTCTTGCAATTCGGTAAAAGCAGCAGACTGTTGTCCAGTAGGTGGCACCACAATTAAATTCTCCATAATAGCCATGGTCTGAGTTTTACGGTTTTTAACCCCTTGTTCTATCTCCTTTACTGTACCATCCTCTCCCTCGGGTGCTTCATTCATGATAGTCCATGGAATTATTGGTTCATCCTCTTCCTCTCCCACGATATCACCCTTCACATAAAGGGTCTTCTTATGCTCAATAAGTGTTATTGCTCTGAGTTCAAAATCTGGCTGTTGTGCTGTAGTGAATGCTATAGGAGTCTCTTCCTTGACAGGCGATTCAAATGGTTTAACAGAAGGGGCTGTAGGCAGTTGCTTGAAATTTGATGCTACTTGAGAGGCGATATTTTCCATCATGGTTAACATCTTCCTCTCAAAATTGTCGAGCCTCTTATTTAGGTCCTGTATTGTCAAAGCACCAGTCTCCCGTGGTAATTCTGCCATTGATAATTTTAGAGAGGACTCACGAGATGAGAGTTGCTCAGAATCCCCGTCAGACACAAATTCTAGCAACTCAAAGAGCAAATTTGTCCTTACTAGCCGACCGTCGGAACCTCTAGTCCACTTAGATGAATCTATGATGGCTGAAAAAATTAGATTGTTAGGATGATGCATGAATGACATATACAATGCATGATAGTGAGCTATGCAACATTTACAATCACATGCAAGCAAGTAGAGCCTTCCAACCTTATTACTCCCACACACGAGGTAATGCGGTCTCTTTCCTAGGTGGGTCCAATCCATGGGTTAGCGGGGAACCCAATGGATGCGTATGGTGTACGGTGAAAAATCGACATCGTAACACTCCTATACTAATGTACAAGCGGATGGATAGTGATCGTCATGTATTTAGACGTTCCACAAATTTCGACATGGCCCTACCGGGGCATGGAAGCCTTTGGCTAGGTTACCAAGAGAGATATCTGGACTCACCCAATACATGAGGATCCATACAGCAAGCATGGAATTAGGGTTCATATCACCTGTGGAAAGTAGCTATGGCCATTATATGAGCTTTGGACAAGGGAGATGTTACTTTAAGGCTACCCAAGCATGATCCCTGCCGACGGGTCTAGCTCATCACGAGCGTAACGACCGATCGGGTCACCATTTTGATATACCATTAAGGTACGTGGCTTGGGCTGGTGATTATCCTTAACACTTCCCCAAATTGAGTGAAAATGAGGAGGTGCTTCAGGAACGCACCGGGGCTAAAAGAGGGACCAAACTAGCATAGATCTAAGGCTCTAATGAGATGCAATGCAGTTTTGAAAGAAGATGAAATTTTTAAATTAAAACTCAATTATGATTTTTAATCAAGGTACTTTCGAATCGAAGTCTCGAGTATGTCCCCAGCGGAGTCGCCACTGTGACGCGCGCCGGATCCCGAGCGCCGCCCTTTCGGACCGCCCGCACGTGGGCGATCGGGGCATTAGCGGGTCCGTTAACAGCTTGCGATGAATCGCAAGTGCGTCTATGTTGAGCAACACGGAGGTTTCATGGAGTCGCCACCCAATAGAACATTGGGAAAGTTTCTCTCGCCTCGGAGAGCCTAAGACTGCGCTTTTTATCCATATTGAGCCATGAGGCCTAGGATTAGCGCTAAAGCCTCGTGACTCAAGAAGTATCTTGAAGGATGACCTCTAACCTCTTGAGCCCAAAGACCAGAGCTGGTTCGGGACTTCTCATTTATTTATACCTTGATTAATATTAAGTTTTGAATTTATTGTTTCATCAACTTTCCACACAATGCAATTTAAAATTAAAGGCGCAATCATTCATATCAAAAGCGGTAAATGTAAGCAAAATCCAAAATAAAGCATTTAAAAACGAATTACAATAACACTAGGAGCGGAATACAACTCCCATTTTATAAAAGTGAAATACATGCATAAAACGGGTTATTAATTAATAGTGAGAACATTGGTCCTCGCATGCATATTTATTATGAAACAATTTTGAGGTGATGATTTATTTGGGTATGAAAAAAACTAGGACATTGGTCCCCTTTTATTTAGAAAAAGATGTCAAGTTAATTAATAAAAATGTTTTTGTGATTTTCTTTTTAGCGTGCCTAAATAAAGAATTTTACAAGAAAATTATATGGCAAAATTAAATAAAATATTACAAATAAAGGAAAATAAACCTATGAACCAAATGAGCCTTTTTGGACCTCCCGATGTGCTCGCAAAAATGCCCAAGCGGAAAATGAGTTTAGACATAAAAACAAAATACAATTAAAACAATGTTAGTGATTCAATCAATTAAATCAATTAAACATACAAAATAATGAATAACAAATTAAAATAAAATAAGATGATATGAAAAGAATAATGATGGAATCAAAAATATTAACAAAGCAAAATAAAATGAGAAACATGGATTATATATGATAAATGATTAAATGATGTGATGAAAATAAAATAAAACATGTTAATTAATTAGTACATGAAAATATACACATGATGAAAATAATGATGATATGTGAAAAATAATGAATGAATAAATAAACAAATGATAATAAAATCATGTAACAATGATAAAATTAGTAAACAAAGGAATGATGAAAATAATAATGATATATAACAAGGTTAATTGATGTGTTCATAATTAATACAAACTATTTACATGAAAAAAGATTAATTTAAATTAATTAATTATATGCATGTTAAAAATAATGAGGAATCAAAATAAATTATTTACATGTTAGGAATTAAAAAAAACAATATTCACATGAATAAAAATCAAATCATATATATAAACAATTAAATGGAACAAATATAAGATGAATACAACAAATGAATAGATGAAAACAATAAATAAATCAATAAAAACAATAAAATAAATATGAATAAATTAAATAAAAATAAAATAAAATAGAAATGGAGCCAAGAATATTTACCCTCAGAATATTGGATTTGATGAAGGAAAAGTGATGATTTTCCGGAAAATTGCTTGAAAAAATAATTCAGCAATAAAATTAATTCTCTTTGTTTATGGAGAAAAACAAAGGAATTGATTTGTATGCTTAAGATTAAAAAGAAATTGATGTCAAAATGATGATTAATTTCTTGTGTTTATGGAGCAAAAACAAAGAAATTAATTGGAATAATTAACAATTGAAAATTAATCTTTTTAATTTCAATTAAACCTTATTCATTAAAAAGAGAAAATCTGAAATTTTGAAGAGAAAATAGAAGAGAGGAATTCTGGAAAATTAGGTCTCAAAAATGTGGAGGCTCTCCTTTTTTGATTTCATCCTAAAGTATTTAAAGAATAGAAAATGTTGCCCTAATTTAATTAAGGAAAAACAAACCTAATTTTATTCAAATTCCTTTATTTTTGGGGATAAAATCAAGTTTTATTAATTAATAATCTATAAAAAATATTTTGGAATTTTATTTGAAGTCAAAAACCCTTAATTTTGGGATAAAAACGGATTTTTGGGTGAAAAAATCGGAAAAAGGCTGAAAAAATGGAAAATAGGGTAACAGACCCTGTACCGACGGCCTGAAGACCGTCGCCAGAGGGACGCCGCCCGTCGCTATAGAGCGACGGGCACTCACGCGGCGAGGCGGCCTTCCGCGCGAAGCTCGCGCGCTGGCGCTCGCGCACGAGCGCTCCGTGCGGCGCTCAGCGTGCGCGATGCTGCGCGCGCCTTTAGCGACGCGCAGCATCGGCGACGCTGAGCGTCGCCTTTTGCGCTCGCTGCGCGATGGGCGCCTGCGCGCTGGGCGCCCAGGCGCCTGCGAGCTGGGCGCCAGCGCGCCTGCGCGCTGCCGCGCCCGACACTCGCGGTCCGAAAAATTTTTTTATTTTTTATTTATTTATTTTTTTTTTTAAATTGACTAAAAAAATATAATTTTAAGCCCCCATTTTTCAAAATTAATTTTTTAAATATTTTTTTATTATTTTCTAATTTTTCACTCTAAAATGCAAATTTGACGAGAAAACCATCACTTTTAACCTTTTAAGCCTGTGAAGGCAATTATCATCATTGGGTAACTTCGATCTAGGCTGACTCAGGACCCGGTGTCTACACATGGCCCTCTGTCTCAAATTCAAAAACTGCGCCCATCTCGAATCTCTATAAGTCTGAGTGATGTACTTCTTTGTGAACTCACCCTCAAAGAACTCCCAAGTAATCGGATCCGGTAGCTGAGGATGCCTGCTGTGACGCGCGCCGAACCCAGCAAGGGCCCTCGATTGAATCCGCTTTAGGATTCGAGGTATGAAGGTTCGCGTCTTTTGATCATGGGCGCCATGAGGCATCATCGGTGTATCCCTTCCAATAGAACATTGGGGAGAATAACCTAGCCTATTGACACCTAAAGGCACCTTTGAGGTATTTGGAGTCGCCACCCAATTTGCAAGAAATTGGGAAAAGGTTTCTCACCTCTATTGGTCTAAACCAGAGATATGGTGTCCGGAACTTCCCTCTTATTTATGCTTTGGTTAAGTATAAGTGGGTTTTTAACTTCTTAAAATTATACCCCTCATCTCGCACGATTAATGCATTTAAATTAAATGGCGCATTGCAAGCACTCAAAAAGCGATAAAGGAAAGCAATAAATAAAGAAGTAAAAGAAAGCGATAAATGAAAGCGGTAAACACGCAAGCATGCAATTACAATAGAAATAGGGGCAGAATACAACCCCAATAAAAGGAGGTTGAAGATGTAGGTGGGACGGAATACAATCCCCAAAAGATAAATAATATTGCCCCAAAATTAATTACAAGGGCCCAAATAAAAATTAACTTAAATTTAAAACACTCACTCAAGATTAAAATAAAAGAACATACATAAATCGGGGCATTATTTAAGGAACATTGGTTCCTTCGCGCTTGTTCGAAATTTAAGAACATTGGTTCCTTCGTATTAATTTGAAGAGGGCTCGAAGAGTCATTTTTGATTGCTTGAATTGAAAAATCGGGATGAGTGATCCCATTTTTGTAGAAAAGTTGACTCTTCGTTTCAATTGTGACATTTTTATTGTCGGGCTAAAATAAGGGACATTGGTCCCAATTTTATTAGTGAAGAATCCAATTTAATTATAAAAATATTTTCGTGATTTTTTTATCGCACGCGTGCACGAATAAAAAATACATATATTTACAAATAAACACATAACACATCAAAGGGGAATTGAAAAGATCTCACCAAAATGGAGTGTCCGCCTACGCGTCGCGACCCATCCGGGGAGTCGCACGGCGCTCACAAGGCCCGACTCAAATTAAAACTCATATAAAAAATAATACCAAAAACATTAGTAATAATTCTAAATAAATTAATTAAACGAATGCAAAGCATAATAATAACAATGATAAATGTGGTAATAATAATGTCGATAGTTAAGAGTCATGGCATAAAAAATAATAACGACATAATATAATGACAACAATAAAATTACAACAAATAATCATGGCATGATAGCAAAATAATAATAGCGATAATAATAATAATAATAATAATAATGCTACTTAGTTAATTAGTTAATAATAATAGCACTAACAATACTAAAAAAAGAATAATACTAGTAAATAAATAAATAGCAATAATAGTAAAATAGAGAGTTAAACAATAATAATAATAATAATAATAATAGTAATAATAGTAATAATAGTAATGATAATAATAATAATAATAATGCAAGGCTTAACAAAAGAAGGATGACAACAGTATATGAAAATAGGGAAACGACACAACTTAACAATATTTATATTAACCAACTAATAATAATAATAACAACGGAGGATGAGCAAAAAAATCAAAGCATTGCAACTAAATAATGCATTAATGGTGCTATTAACACATTAAATTACTAGAAACGAGTAATAAGAATAATAAAAGCAAAAATGATGTTAACAACAATAAATATTATACAATAAATGAACGAGAACGGGTCCAAAAATATTTACCCTCAGAATTTTTGAGATTGGAAATAGGATGTCTCGATCCGTTCCCTTGTCGATTTTTTGATGATAATAATATTCAAAGAGAAATATGAGTTCTAAATAAATTTTTGAAAAATATATTTTGAAGTGAATATTTTTGAAGGAAGATTTGAGCAGAGAAAATTGATTTTTCTAGCTCAAAATAAACCCCAAAAAGAGGTATCTTCCCTGAAGGAACACCTAGAAATTAAAGTTTGAGAAGACCAAAACTTAAAGGATTTTTGAAGAATTTTTAAGGAATAAAACAAACCTCCTGGGAAGTAGAAAGGCTAGAGAGAAAAAGCTTGGAAAAAATTGAATTCAATGTGCCGTCCTCCAAAAATGAAGGCAAATCCCTCATTTAAGGTTGCCTTGGCCAAAAATGGCAAGGGACAAAAGAGGCCTTATTTTTAATTAATCCAAAATAACATGAATTGGTGAAACAATGGAAAATGTCAGACTGAAGAAAAATCAGAAAATCAGACTGAAAATAGCGAAAAAAAACGGACAGGAAAAACAGGTCGCGCGGAGCAGCCAAGGGCGCGCGCGGCAGCAAGCTGCTGCGCGCGTGGTGCCCCCTGCCTCGCGCGCAGGGGGGTGCGCGCGAGGCCCCTGCCTCGCGCGCAGGGGGGGGCGCGCGGCGCCCCCTGCCTCGCGCGCAGGGGGGGCGCGCGGCGCCCCCTGCCTCGCGCGCAGGGGGGTGCGCGCGAGGCCCCTGCCTCGCGCGCAGGGGGGGGCGCGCGGCGCCCCCTGCCTGCGCGCAGGGGGGTGCGCGCGAGGCCCCCGCCTCGCGCGCAGGGGGCTGCGCGCGAGGTCCCTGCCTCGCGCGCAGGGAGGAGCGCGCGGCGCCCCCCGCCTCGCGCGCAGGGGCTGCGCGCGAGGCCCCCTCGCCTCGCGCGCAGGGGACATGCGCGCGAGGCGCCTGCCTGGCGCGCAGGCGCCCCTGCGCGCTGGGCGGCCTGCCGCGCAGGCGCCCCTGCGCGCTGGGCGGCCTGCCGCGCAGGCGCCCCTGCGCGCTGGGGCAGCCTGCCGCGCAGGCAGCCCCGCGCTGCCGCAGGCGGCCTTCGCGACTTCCCCCTCTTTTTTATTTTAAATTTTAAATTTTAAATTTTGAAACAAAATTAATATATTTATTATTATTATTTTTCTTTTTTACTCCATCTTAATTTTAATTTCCCCAAAAATATATATTTTTTAATTATTTTCCGAAAAACACACCTTTGACAAGGGAACGATCGATTCTCACATTTCTTGCCGAAAATCGGTCTTCTATTTCATCATCGGGTAATCCTGATCTTGGACCGCCTCGGGACCCGGTGTCTACAGTTGCCCCCAATTTTGGGGAACTTAGAACCTAGGTGCCTAAGTGAGCCAAAATTCAGAAAAGGAGGGAAGAGATGCGTACCTGAGGCGGTCGCTTTCCGAACTTGGTCCTGCCAGCTTGTCGGCGTTACGGGCTTATTGTTGGCCACGTGATTGATGAACGTCAGCTTGTCGACGTGTGAAACCATGGCTGAACGACTGATAAACACCAGCTTGTCGGTGTGTGAAGGCGCCAGACTTTGTAGGACGCGATTGATAGAACACCAGCTTGTCGGTGTGTGAAACCACGGCTGAGCGACTGATAAACACCAGCTTGTCGGTGTGTGAAGGCGCCAGACTTTGAAGAACGCGATTGATAGAACACCAGCTTGTCGGTGTGTGAAACCACGGCTGAGCGACTGATAAACACCAGCTTGTCGGTGTGTGAAGGCGCCAGACTTTGAAGAATGCGATTGATAGAACACCAGCTTGTCGGTGTGTGAAACCACGGCTGAGCGACTGATAAACACCAGCTTGTCGGTGTGTGAAGGCGCCAGACTTTGAAGAACGCGATTGATAGAACACCAGCTTGTCGGTGTGTGAAACCACGGCTGAGCGACTGATACACACCAGCTTGTCGGTGTGTGAAGGCGCCAGACTTTGAAGAACGCGATTGATAGAACACCAGCTTGTCGGTGTGTGAAACCACGGCTGAGCGACTGATAAACACCAGCTTGTCGGTGTGTGAAGGCGCCAGACTTTGAAGAACGCGATTGATAGAACACCAGCTTGTCGGTGTGTGAAACCACGGCTGAGCGACTGATAAACACCAGCTTGTCGGTGTGTGAAGGCGCCAGACTTTGAAGAACGCGATTGATAGAACACCAGCTTGGCGGTGTGTGAAACCACGGCTGAGCGACTGATACACACCAGCTCGTCGGTGTGTGAAGGCGCCTGATTTTCCTGCAAGATCAAAAGAAACTTGTATGCAAGGGTAAGTTATGCATGTGCATGTGCATATGTTATGCAGAATGCAGGTAACACCATTCATCCGAATGGTCTAGGGGTCGAGGTGCAATAACTTTTGCCGAAGCAACTCATGGCTCCGTGTGGTCGCTTATACCCCCAAGCGTCTGAAAGCGATGTCCTGCTTTATGGACTCTGACTCATAATCCTTCAGGGAGGATTGCCCGATGTGCGTCTTTGCTTGAAAGGGGTTGCCCAAGGTAATGTTGCCTTATCACTCCAAGCGTCATTATTTTAAAGGTAGTGCGTCCCTTGTGGATTTTCACACTAGCTTTTCTTAGCGGGAAATGCGTCCTTGTCGGATTTTCACATAACCCTGTGCCTTATTTTTTGCCTGGAACGGACCCAACCCAATCCAGCGGCTTTTATTTATTTTATTTTTTGTAGGGCAGACTGCCTGTTGCCAGGTTTTCACCCTGCCCTTTGGCCTAACTTTTGCTTAGAGCGCCAGTCACGGTTTTCATCTCTAACGGCCTTTTTTATTATTTTATTTTATTTTTATTTTATTTTATTTTTTTTTTTTTTTTTTGCCACGGAATCTTTTCAATCTGTCGACGTTGACCGGCTTCCTGAATTCGTTCCCATCACTATCTGTCAGGATCGCGGCCCCTTTAGACAAAAGCTTCTTCAGAATGAAGGGTCCTTCCCAAGTGGGCCTAAACTTGCCTCGAAAGTCCGGAACCCCTGGCCTCATCTGTTTAAAGACTAGGTCTCCTTCCTTCAATGGGTGTTTTCTTACTTTCTTCCCAAATGAGCGAGCTAGCCTTTTCTGGTAGATCTGGTTGTGGTAGTATGCCCCATAGTGCGAATGGCAATTTCTCGGCCCAGTCTTTATAGGTCTGCACCATCTTAGCCAATATCTTCTTGATGTTCTTATTAGCTGCCTCGACTGCCCTGTTGGCCTGTGGTCGGTATGGAGAGGACTTATGGTGTTGGATGGCGTACTTCTTGAGCATCTGCTTAGTCTCAGCTTGGAACTGTACCCCATTATCTGACACGATGTGATGCGGGAGTCCGTACCTACAGATCAAATGTCGCCCGATGAACTCGGCCATCTCCCGGGCGCCCAACTTCTTGAAGGATTCAGCCTCGGCCCACTTGGTGAAATAATCAATAGCGACCACAATAAATTGGCGTCCGTTGGAGGCTGTCGGGTGTACTTCTCCTATAATGTCAATTCCCCATGCTGCGAACGGCCATGAAGATGTCAGGTTACACAACTCCGAAACCGGAAGGTGTCTCAGATTAGCATACTGTTGGTATAGCTGGCACTGTTTCACATATTTAGAGCTGTACTGCATTGTCAGCCAGAAGAATCCTTGCCGCATTATTTTCTTTGCTAGGGCCAGACCATTCATATGGGCCCCACAGACCCCTGCATGAGTTTCCTCCATAACCTTTTTGGCTTCTTTACCCTCTACGCATCTTAGTTGTATGCCATCGGCTTGTCTCTTGTACAGCACACCGTTTACACTGATGAACTGAGTGGACAACTTGCGAATCATCCTCTGGTCTTTTTCAGTGGCTTCTTCTGGGAATACCGCCCTTTCCAAATAATTCTGGACATCATAGTACCATGGTTTTTCGTCCGTAGTCTCAACATCCCCGACTTGTTCGGTCTCAAAGTATGGCTTGTCTCCATTAGAAATGTGCACAGGCCTCATGGCTATTCCCTTGGGGTTATCCGACATGGATACCAGGGTGGCTAAGGCATCTGCCAATTGGTTCTCATCTCGAGGCACGTAGTTAAAAGTGCAGACTCCAAACTGGCCACTTAGTTCTTTTAAACACCTCACATATGGAAACAGCCGCTCTTCTTTAACGGTCCATTCACCCCTGACTTGGTGGATTACTAAGGACGAGTCCGCAAAGACCTCTACTACTTTTGCCCCCATGGCTGAGAGTGCTTCTAACCCAAAGATGCAGGCTTCGTACTCAGCTTCGTTAGTTGTGGCTTTATATCTCAGTTTCTTAGCTAAGGGGAGCTTCTCACCATCTGGGGTTGCTAGAATTACTCCTGTCCCGGCCCCTTCGTTATTTACTGCCCCATCAAAATACATCTGCCACTTCTGTACGGTGATGGCCACCACATGTTTGTCGGGGAATTCATATTCTAGCCGGTCTGCTTCAATTGGATGGTCGGCGAGAAACTCCGCAACTGCCCGACCTTTGATGGTCTCTCTTGTGACATACTCCACATCAAATTCCTGCAGCAGTATTAGCCATCTTCCCATCTTCCCTAATAACGAGGGCATTGGTAGATTCAGTGAGATATCAGATGCAGTCATCGACGGATTTTCGGGGTGTGTTCTCCTATGCGGGCTTTGTCAAGCTACTTTCCGTATCATTGCCCGACGTGCTCGTCAGCTCGGGATGACCCAGGACCCAGCTAGGGACCCATTATCGTTACGGGGAGGAATCTTTTCTGCAAACTTTTACCTCTTGCTATCAAGATCTCTGGAGCCAACCGCCGGGAAAAACTGTCATACCCCTTTCGGTACCCATTCTGTAACTTCTACTGGTGAGTGTAAAAGATGGATACTCAGTCCGGCACCTGACACGACAACTTAGGCATCTGGCTGGCGAGAGCAGGAGTAGAGTAGCCACTTAGATTTTACTTTTTATAAAAGAACTAGGAAATGATGAGTTAAACTGCTTTTGCTTTATGTATTTGCATAAAACTGTGTGCATTTCAGCACGATTTCTCTATACATAATCACCATTTAACATGGATTCAGAATGCAAGAATTACATCTAATCTCAGATTGGATCTTGTAAGCATCAGACTACTGTTTCCAATCAGCCCTCGCGGGTTTTCTTGATTGAATATTTTCTCTCTTTTTTTTTTTTTTTTTTTTTTTTTTTTTTTTTTTTAGCCTCCGCCATGGACCCTCCTTCAGTTTGTCATCATTGGTTGAATTCGCTGTCATCTTCATCTGCCAGGGGGATCGCTGCTTCTGGGAGTGGCTCCTCTTGGTATCAAAGTCTTGGTCTTAGCCCTTATGCATACTGGTCGAGGTGATGGGTTCCTTATTTGGGGTTTGAATATGAAGTTTCGCGTTTGGCCTTTGTTGGCTTTGGCGGGTCAACCCTGGAATGGCCATTTCAATGGCTGAGATAGGGTGACAAGTTGGGCTTGGATGATCTGGGGTACTTTTATCTGTTTTGGTGGTTCGAACCCTGGAATAGCCTTTCAACGGCCGGAATTGGATGGATGGTTTGTGGGTTAGCCTTTTATATCCTTTTCAGTAGCTAAGAAGAATGACAATGTGCAGGCATGTGTAGATCAACAGGATTTGAGCGAAACTTTTCTTCAAATAGTATTCCCTTGCCCCCTGATCAATTCTCTCTTTTCTTCTCTCATTTTTTTTTTTTTTAATAATTTTTTTTTTTTTTTTTTTAATTTTTTTTTTTTTTGATTTTTTTCAATTCAATTTTTTTTTTTTTTTTAATTTAATTTTTTTTTTTCGCAACCCAATTTTTTTACAAACTTTGCTCAAGTCCTTAACTTTACACATACGTGCACTTTTCATCTCAACCACTGGGACCATTATTGTTCAATTTGGTCGGATATTAAATTTTGGTAAGAAATTTGGCAATGAGGGTTCTGAATGGTTAAGAGTCGATCATAATTGTTTTTGGGGGTACACATTTCAAATGGTTGAGAGGAAAGGGTTCACGTTGTTTGGTTTTGATGAGTTGTATTCTGGTGAGTTATGTTTTTTTCTGAAGGTATTGAGTCTCATTCGCCTAACTCCTGATGCAGCTTTCGAAGCTTGATCTTATTTGGTGGCACCATATGCATCCCAGATGTCGTGGGAGTGCAAAGAAATGGCTTTCAACATTCGGTTCGTCATCATGTTGGCGCGTGGAAGTGGTATTGATCTCAAGAATGTCTTTGTCAATTTTCAGAACGTCATACCAGGTCCGGGCAAAGGCTCTTTTTTTTTATTATCTCTCAAGTTTTTATCTCATTTCAGGAGTCATAACAGATGCTATCAAGATTTCCTTTGGGTTCTCCCAAAGTTCCGAGATTGAATGGAATGGCATTAGTTAAACCAATGTCAAATGTAAATGTGCCATGATTATGCATAATGAAATCATAAGAAACATCACACAAGATAGCAAAACCATCCATTTCATTCAAGAAAACTGTAATTAAAACTGTCATCATTAAATAGTTCAGAAATAAAAAAGAACATCTAAATAGCTACTTCCTTCTTCTCTTGCCAATGCGGACGCTGCAGTCGACAGTCTACTATCACTTTCGGGAACCCCTCAGCTCCTCATTCCTCTCATTTCTTCGTCCATGAGACGGTGCACTTGTTTCTTCAAAGCCCGGCATTCCTCAGTGTCATGCCCAGTCTGCTGATGATAAGTACAATACTTGTCCTTTTGGCGATTAGGGTGCCCTTGGTTCCTGGTAAGTTTGGCTGTCTTTGACTGCAACTTCCCTTGCTTAATGAAATGAGCGAACTGTTCAGATAAAGGTCTTCCTGAAATAGGATAGCCACTTTGGGTTACACTTCCAAGTGCAATCTTCATGCCTTGAAAACTTGTTTTGCTACCCTCTTCACGGCTTACGCTCTCGCCGACCATCACTTCAGGAGGCATGGGTGGTTCAAGACTCCAAACTTGCTTCCTCGGGACTCGCCAGTCATCGAATAGGTTTGTGGCATACCGATGTGGATCCATTACCTCAAAACCCATAGTCGGCTTAGTTGACCGCGTCGGAGGGAATGACTCGCCTACACCAAATGAATATTTTTGGGCCACTCTGACCACCGGATCTTTCTTGATACCCTGAATACCGATAGAACTGTCCCCTCTGCATAGATCAATTTCTGGATTTGAGCCCGTGGCACCAAAGGCAAACTTCTCGTAGGCATCTTGGGTAGTAGCTCTTTTGGACCGCTGAATTGCCTCCTCGAGGACGTCTATTCTTCTCTTGGAGCCACTCAACATCGACAACCCGAATTCCTCTCTACCAGCGCATTCTACGCCTTTTTGCTTCAGCTGCGGAACACAAGGCATTTTTCCTCTTAATCCATATCCTGACATGCGTGATGTCATAGCTGAGCTACGCTTACTCTGTGACACAGCAAGGCTAGCGTACTGCGCCTTGGTAGTTGGTGCAGTCGCGGCGGCGATATCCTCCTTCATAGTCTCTATCCTGACCTCAAACTCTTTCAACTTTTTCTTCAAGTCCTGCGCTTTCCTCTCCATTTGGTCGATAAGGAATGCAGGGGTTGCACCCAATCTGCCCGACGGATTAGCCATCTCTATTGACAATTCTGGAACCAGGGATTCTGGGCTATCTGATAGAGATTCTGAACTCGAAGCTCGCTCCGCTGACTCAAAGAAAGACCTTCTCCTTACCAACCGGCCACCTAAACCCCTAGACCACGGATTCGTACTTATGATGGCTGAAAAGTCAAACTTATTAGCATGATGCATGACATTACGAATGCATGATCGTGTCAATGCAACATAGACAACCACATACAAGCACATAGTACATTCCAACCTTGTTACTCCCACACACGAGGTAGTGCGGTCACTTTCCTAGGCGGGCTTCATCCAAGGGTTAACAGGGAACCCATTGGACACGTATGGTGCACGGTGAAAAACCGATAGCATAACACTCTTAATCTAATGCGCATTCGTATGGGTTTTGGCTATTACGTATTTGGGCAATTCAATTAAACCAAAGTGGGCCCAACGGGGCATGAAAGCCTTTGATGAAGACCATTTGATTTGGTTGATTTTGCTTAATACGTGATGGCCCATATCACAAGCATTGTATTAAGGAACATACCACCTAGGGGAAGTTTCTACTTGCCAGTACATGAGCTTTGGTCAAGGTAATTTTACTTTAGGGCTACCCAAGCATGATCCCTGCCGACGGGTCTAACTCGTCATGAGTATAGCGACCGATCAGGTCATCATTTCGATATAACAAAAGGTACAAGGCTTGGGTTGGTGATTATCCCTAACACTTCCCTACAATGAGTGAAAGTAGGGTCGTGCTTTGGGAACGCACCGAGGTAAGATAGGGACCAACTAGCGTAAGTCTAAGGCTCTAAAATGATATGATGCAATTTTTGAAAAGAGATATAATTTTAAGTTTTAAAAACCCAATTATACATTTTAACCAAAGCACTTTCGGAGTGAAGTCTCAAACACAAACTCCCCAGCGGAGTCGCCACTGTGACGCGCGCCGAACCCAGCAAGGGCCCTCGATTGAATCCGCTTTAGGATTCGAGGTATGAAGGTTCGCGTCTTTTGATCATGGGCGCCATGAGGCATCATCGGTGTATCCCTTCCAATAGAACATTGGGGAGAATAACCTAGCCTATTGACACCTAAAGGCACCTTTGAGGTATTTGGAGTCGCCACCCAATTTGCAAGAAATTGGGAAAAGGTTTCTCACCTCTATTGGTCTAAACCAGAGATATGGTGTCCGGAACTTCCCTCTTATTTATGCTTTGGTTAAGTATAAGTGGGTTTTTAACTTCTTAAAATTATACCCCTCATCTCGCACGATTAATGCATTTAAATTAAATGGCGCATTGCAAGCACTCAAAAAGCGATAAAGGAAAGCAATAAATAAAGAAGTAAAAGAAAGCGATAAATGAAAGCGGTAAACACGCAAGCACGCAATTACAATAGAAATAGGGGCAGAATACAACCCCAATAAAAGGAGGTTGAAGATGTAGGTGGGACGGAATACAATCCCCAAAAGATAAATAATATTGCCCCAAAATTAATTACAAGGGCCCAAATAAAAATTAACTTAAATTTAAAACACTCACTCAAGATTAAAATAAAAGAACATACATAAATCGGGGCATTATTTAAGGAACATTGGTTCCTTCGCGCTTGTTCGAAATTTAGGAACATTGGTTCCTTCGTATTAATTTGAAGAGGGCTCGAAGAGTCATTTTTGATTGCTTGAATTGAAAAATCGGGATGAGTGATCCCATTTTTGTAGAAAAGTTGACTCTTCGTTTCAATTGTGACATTTTTATTGTCGGGCTAAAATAAGGGACATTGGTCCCAATTTTATTAGTGAAGAATCCAATTTAATTATAAAAATATTTTCGTGATTTTTTTATCGCACGCGTGCACGAATAAAAAATACATATATTTACAAATAAACACATAACACATCAAAGGGGAATTGAAAAGATCTCACCAAAATGGAGTGTCCGCCTACGCGTCGCGACCCATTCGGGGAGTCGCACGGCGCTCACAAGGCCCGACTCAAATTAAAACTCATATAAAAAATAATACCAAAAACATTAGTAATAATTCTAAATAAATTAATTAAACGAATGCAAAGCATAATAATAACAATGATAAATGTGGTAATAATAATGTCGATAGTTAAGAGTCATGGCATAAAAAATAATAACGACATAATATAATGACAACAATAAAATTACAACAAATAATCATGGCATGATAGCAAAATAATAATAGCGATAATAATAATAATAATAATAATAATAATAATAATGCTACTTAGTTAATTAGTTAATAATAATAGCACTAACAATACTAAAAAAAGAATAATACTAGTAAATAAATAAATAGCAATAATAGTAAAATAGAGAGTTAAACAATAATAATAATAATAATAATAATAGTAATAATAGTAATAATAGTAATGATAATAATAATAATAATAATGCAAGGCTTAACAAAAGAAGGATGACAACAGTATATGAAAATAGGGAAACGACACAACTTAACAATATTTATATTAACCAACTAATAATAATAATAACAACGGAGGATGAGCATAAAAATCAAAGCATTGCAACTAAATAATGCATTAATGGTGCTATTAACACATTAAATTACTAGAAACGAGTAATAAGAATAATAAAAGCAAAAATGATGTTAACAACAATAAATATTATACAATAAATGAACGAGAACGGGTCCAAAAATGTTTACCCTCAGAATTTTTGAGATTGGAAATAGGATGTCTCGATCCGTTCCCTTGTCGATTTTTTGATGATAATAATATTCAAAGAGAAATATGAGTTCTAAATAAATTTTTGAAAAATATATTTTGAAGTGAATATTTTTGAAGGAAGATTTGAGAAGAGAAAATTGATTTTTCTAGCTCAAAATAAACCCCAAAAAGAGGTATCTTCCCTGAAGGAACACCTAGAAATTAAAGTTTGAGAAGACCAAAACTTAAAGGATTTTTGAAGAATTTTTAAGGAATAAAACAAACCTCCTGGGAAGTAGAAAGGCTAGAGAGAAAAAGCTTGGAAAAAATTGAATTCAATGTGCCGTCCTCCAAAAATGAAGGCAAATCCCTCATTTAAGGTTGCCTTGGCCAAAAATGGCAAGGGACAAAAGAGGCCTTATTTTTAGTTAATCCAAAATAACATGAATTGGTGAAACAATGGAAAATGTCAGACTGAAGAAAAATCAGAAAATCAGACTGAAAATAGCGAAAAAAAACGGACAGGAAAAACAGGTCGCGCGGAGGAGCCAAGGGCGCGCGCGGCAGCAAGCTGCTGCGCGCGTGGTGCCCCCTGCCTCGCGCGCAGGGGGGTGCGCGCGAGGCCCCTGCCTCGCGCGCAGGGGGGGCGCGCGGCGCCCCCTGCCTGCGCGCAGGGGGGTGCGCGCGAGGCCCCCGCCTCGCGCGCAGGGGGCTGCGCGCGAGGTCCCTGCCTCGCGCGCAGGGAGGAGCGCGCGGCGCCCCCCGCCTCGCGCGCAGGGGCTGCGCGCGAGGCCCCCTCGCCTCGCGCGCAGGGGACCTGCGCGCGAGGCGCCTGCCTGGCGCGCAGGCGCCCCTGCGCGCTGGGCGGCCTGCCGCACAGGCGCCCCTGCGCGCTGGGCGGCCTGCCGCGCAGGCGCCCCTGCGCGCTGGGCGGCCTGCCGCGCAGGCGCCCCTGCGCGCTGGGGCAGCCTGCCGCGCAGGCAGCCCCGCGCTGCCGCAGGCGGCCTTCGCGACTTCCCCCTCTTTTTTATTTTAAATTTTAAATTTTAAATTTTGAAACAAAATTAATATATTTATTATTATTATTATTTTTTTTTTTACTCCATCTTAATTTTAATTTCCCCAAAAATATATATTTTTTAATTATTTTCCGAAAAACACACCTTTGACAAGGGAACGATCGATTCTCACATTTCTTGCCGAAAATCGGTCTTCTATTTCATCATCGGGTAATCCTGATCTTGGACCGCCTCGGGACCCGGTGTCTACACCTGCAAACCAATTCCCACTACTCAAAAGCAAACCCTTGCAGAAGAACTAATGCACACTCTGCCTGCTGGTCGGGAGGACACCGAATCTCTCTCAAAGCACGCTTTACTTTATCTAACCATTTCTCTGCCATCTCAGATTCATTCAAACCAGTGCAATAGAAATCCTCAACTCCTGCCCTCCTCAAATTCTCCATAGGTGCTCTAGGAGCAGTCACTCTCTCCAAAACCCTAGCCATGTCCTGATGCAACCTGAACATAGCCTCAAAGGGCATGGCTGCGGCCTCGGGCTGGACCCTAGCATGCTGAGCCGATACAGAAATCGATGGATCTACGGCTTGAGGGTTCACACTCTCAGCGGATTCCTCAAGTGATCCACGAGCAGAATTAGAAGCCATCTAAACAAACAAGTAACAACCGTATCAGCCAACACAGATCTAGACTCATTCACATCTAAGCAACTCAGAACAATCACAACAACACCCAGAAACGCCTAAACCAGGCTCTAATACCACAAACTGTAACACCCCCTTCCCATACGTAGGCGATCCCATCCGAGAAGGAGTGAGATGCCGTATGAGTAAAGGTGCCACCAAGCAAGTACAAAGTAAAACATACATTCATTCATAACGTACATACAGAAATACGGTATAATTAAAACTTTACATGCAAAAAGCAAAAGCTGATCATGCATTACTATAATAACTATAACAATAATGTTCTGATCAACTAGCTGATACAAAATAATATTACATATCCAAAATATAATTACAAACGCGGAAGCTGAAACAAAACTGATACAGAGAGTTCTATACAAAAAGAATCATCACTGATACAAAACTGAGCCCTACACTAAAACCCTTTTGTGTTGGCTTGATGACGGCGACTCTCTCAAAGCAAAACTTCTTCCGCACCTGCACGGGTAAAAACACCGTGCTAAGCGAAAAACGCTTAGTGGGGAAACACACATAAATAATGGACGGCCATTCACAATGGTCGTCAAGGCATAACACATTCACAATGGCAGAATGCAAAGGCTATATCATAATCCATACAAACATGCTCATATTTAAAAGCCATACAATCAGTATCTCATAATCGTATCCATTCCAGAATAATCCAACATGTGTTTCATCAATAAACTCATTCAGATATTCCATTTAATAGCCAAATCAGATCAGAACAATTCTATTAAACATTTAAAGAACACTTGTTGACTCTAGATAGTGGATAACGAGTGTACTGAAGCTACCTTACGGGTACGAATCGAATACTGAGGGTACCTCACAGGTACAAATCAAAAGTCATTCATTTTTTTATCAAAACACATTATTTGTATACTGAGGGGATCTTAAACAAGATCCTAATACTGAAGGGTTCGCGAGGAACCAAACGGGGACCTGATCGGGGTCCAAACTGAACTGAGGGCTGCAGCTAAGGACTCTATTAGGCATGCCTAACTATCCACTTACTTGACTCTAGCAGGTTCAGCGTCATTCAAATCACATTTCAGGGTACGAAATAGAATTAATCAGAAATTCATGGTATCACTTATATCAAAGCATATAAAAGTATGGCATACATCATACCGCAATATAAGTCCATTCAGAAGAAACACCAAATTCATTTCTGAGTCAAAAGCCGGGAAATTTTGGAAAAAGGGCTGAACGGGGTAACGGGTGAGGTTGGCTGGTCACGAGGCGTGACTGGCCTCCCCACAAGGCAGGTCACGAGACGTGACTGTGGGTCACGCCTCGTGACTTGCTTCGTCCCTCGCAGATCACGCGGCGTGATCTCGCTGATCACGCGATGCTCAAGCTGGTCACGCGACGTGACTGGATGTCACGTCTCGTGACTTGCTTCTCTCTTCAGCCGATCACGCGACATGCCTTTTATCAGGCCGGTCACGAGGCATGACGGGGAGTCACGTCTCGTGACTGCCTTCCTCAAGGCCGGTCACGCGTTGTGATAGGCAATCACAACTCGTAACTGGCTTTGCTCTGGCAGGTCACGAGTCGTGACTGGAAGTGTCACACCCCGTTTGCCCCCTAGTAGAATGAGCCTGTCTGTCTGTCTATCTGTCTGTCTTTATGTGTAAGCATTCCCATGTGTTCGGAATTTCATAAGGGTATTTTAGTAAAATGTATGTTTTTGGGGTTATTATTATGTGGGTGCATACATGGCATTAGTGTGTTTAATTAAATGAGATATACTTGTGTGCATGTGTTCATACCATTGTAGGGTATGCATAAGTTAAGAGGTTTTAGGTGTGTGTAGTATAGGTTATTTTTGTGTGAGTGATTGGTTTCACCAATAGGAAATTGATACATATTTAGGATAAAGAAAAGAAAAAGAAAAAGGAATGAAAGAAAAGGGACTTAGAGATTTACGTTTCTTTTCTCACTCACTTTCTTCTTCTTCACTTTCTTTATTTCAAGTACTGTATTATTGATTCAAGGTCTTATTGGTGAAATTAATCCTCTTCTTGCATTCTCTCTAGTAAGTAATTGAATTCTCTCATCTAGTTGTTTCATTTACTTCATCTTCTTCTTCCTTGAGTTTAGGTTTAACCTAGGGTTGAATTTACTGTGTTTGTGTTCTAGCTGAGGCTCCACGTGATCCAAAGGGGAAAGAGGTTGCTGGACCTAGTGGAGCTAAGTGATAGAAGTTTAGAATCCAGGTTTGGGAATGTTTATTTGTGAAATTGTGTGATTTTGATTCTACTGTAAAATTCTAGGGTTTATGTTTTTGTAAGTTTGAATGCATATGTTCTTGATTTGATTTGATTAATTAGTTGATGAATTGAGTTGTATAATTGTTGCCTATGTTGTTTGAGATGATTTCTGGAAGGTAAAAACAGGTTTGTATGGTTTTAAATCAAATTGGGATTGAATTCCTTGTTCTGGAAATTCTGGAAAATCGATTTACTGTTGAGTTCTTCTTTATCGCGTGACTCGCTACGGAAGAAGGCAAGTCACAAGACGTGACCCTCGGTCACGCCGTGACCTGCCTGCTGAGAAGCCAGTCGCGTGACCAGCTGAAGAACAAGCAAGTCACGCGACGTGATCCTCGGTCACGTCGTGCGACCTGCGAAAACGTTGCGTGATCTGCGAGATCACGCGACGTGATCTGCGAGGAGAGTAGCACGTCACGAGACGTGATGTCCAGTCACGCCATGACCTGCGAGAGCGTTACGTGATTTATGAAGATCACGCAACGTGACCGGCGAGGAACAAGCAAGTCACGTCGCGTGACCTTCGGTCACGTCGCGTGACCTGCCTGTTGGGAAGGCCAGTCACGCCTTGTGACCAGCCAATCTCGCCCGTTCCTCTGTTCAGCTCATTTTTCCGAAATTTCCTAGTTTTTAACTCATAAATGAATTTGGTATTTCTTCTGAATGGACTTTACTGTTGTATGATGCATGTCTTACTGTTTGATGCTTTGATATGCATGATACTATGATTTTCTAACGAATTATATTCCATACTCTGAAATGTGATCTGAATGTCGCATAACCTGCTAGAGTCGAGTAAGTGGATAGTTAGGCATGCCTAATAGAGTCTTTAGCTGCAGCCCTCAGTTCAGTTTGGACCCCGATCAGGTCCCCGTTTGGTTCCTCGCGAACCCATCAGTATAGAATCTTGTTTAAGATTCCCTCAGTATATAAATAACATGCTTTGATAAATGATATAATATTTGATTTGTACCTGTGAGGTACCCTCAGTATTCGATTCGTACCCGTAAGGTACCTTCAGTACACTCGTTATCCACTATCTAGAGTCAGCAGGTGTTCTTCATTTGTTAATTAGAATCGTTCTGATCTGTTTTGATTACCATATGGAATTCCTGAATGAGTTAATGATGAAACACATGCTGGATTATTCTGTAATGAATATGATTGTGAGATATTGACTATATCGCCTTTATACGTGAATACGTTTATATATAGTATGCTAACCTTTGCATAATGCCATTCTGAATGTGACATGTTTCGGCGACCATTGTGAATGGCCGTCCATAATTTATGTGTGTTTCCCCACTAAGCGTTTATCGCTTAGCACGGTGTGTTTACCCGTGCAGGTGCGGAAGGAGTTTTGCCTTGTAAGAGTCGCCGTCATCAAGCCAACACAGAAGAGTTTTAGTGTAGGGCTATTTTTGTATCAGTGATGATTCTTTTTGTATAGAACTCTCATGTATCAGCTTCCGCTTTTGTATCTATATTTTGGGTTATGTAATATTATTTTTGTATCAGCTTGCTGATCAGAACATTATTGTAACAGTTTAATTATAGTAATGCATGATCGGCTTGTGCTTTCTTTATATAAAGTTTTTAATTATTCTGTATTTTCTGAATGTATGTTATGAATGATTGTATGTTATACTTTGTACTTGCTTGGTGGCACCTTTACTCATACGGCATCTCACTCCTTCTCGGATGGGATCGCCTACGTATGGGAAGGGGGTGTTACAGTTTGTGGTATCAGAGCATAGGTTTAGGCGTTTCTGGGTGTTGTTATGATTGTTATGAGTTTCTTAGATGTGTATGTGTCTAGATCTGTGTTGGCTGATACGGTTGTTTCTTGTTTGTTTAGATGGCTTCTAATCCTGCTTATGGTGCGCATGAGGAATCCGCCGAGAGTGTGAATCCTCCAGCTATAGATCCGTCTGTTTCTGTTACTGTGTCGGCTCAGCATGCTAGGGTCCAGCCCGAGGCCGCAGCCATGCCCTTTGAGGCTATGTTCAGGTTGCATCAGGACATGGCTAGGGTTTTGGAGAGAGTGACTGCTCCTAGAGCACCTATGGAGAATTTTAGGAGGGCAGGAGTTGAGGATTTCTATGGTACAGGTTTGAATGAATCTGAGTTGGCAGAGAAATGGTTAGATAAAGTCAAGCGTGCTTTGAGAGAGATTCGGTGTCCTCCTGATCAGCAGGCGGAGTGTGCACTAGCTCTTCTGCAAGGGTCTGCATTTGAATGGTGGGAATTGGTTTCCAGGCATCCTCAGTTACCGGATCCGATTACCTGGGAGTTCTTTGAGGGTGAGTTCATAAAGAAGTATATTACTCAGACTTATAGAGATTCGAGATGGGCGCAGTTTTTGAGTTTGAGACAGAGGGCTATGTCTGTCGCAGATTATGAGAAGGAGTTCAATAGATTGTCTCGCTATGCCCCACGAGGAGTTATGACTGATGACTTTAGATGCAAGCATTTCGAGGCAGGGTTAAATGAGTCTCTGAAGATTGCTTTGATTTCCTTGATTTCCTTGATGTGTATACCTGGGGTTGGCTACTATCAGATAGTGGAGGCTGCAGTGAGAGATGAGTTGTCTGAGACTGTGATGAGAGAGAGAGCTTAGAGGAGGAGTTCTTCTCGTGGAGGATCTTCTTCGAGTAAGAGATCTAGGAACCCACAGGATGAGTCATCTTCTGGCCCGGCTTCTAGAGGTAGACGACAGGGTTCTACAGCTGTGTCAGGTTCTGGTAGGGGTGGTAGAGTTGAGACTACACCAGCTTGTCCTCATTGTAGTAAGACACATCGGGGTGAGTGTAGGTGGCTCTCCGGTGCGTGCTTCAGGTGTGGGAGTTCTGAGCATCTTTTGGCCAGTTGTCCGAGATTGCATGAGGATTCAGGTTCCCAGAGAGAGAGCAGTAGGGTCGGTTCGAATGCTTCTCAGGCTACCCGTGGCAGAGGCCGAGGTCGAGGTAGAGGTGGTCGGCATAGAGAGGGAGCTGCTTCTTTGACTGTTGAGCATCCTCCTCAGGGTGCCATTAGAGCTTATGCTATGAGAGCCAGAGATGAGCAGGATGCGCCTGATGTTATTGCTGGTAAGTTCCTACTCCATGACACTGAGTTGTATGCTCTAATTGATCCTGGTTCCACACACTCATACTTGTGCACAGATAAAATTGTTGATAAATTGCATTCAGTTGATCAGTTAGATTATGAGATTTGTGTGACCAGTCCATTAGGGCATAGTGTCAGTGTGAGTAGAGTTTTTAGGAGTTGTCCTCTGATTGTTGAGGGAGCTGTGCTTCCAGCGGATTTGATTGAGTTACCCTTCAGAGAGTTTGACTTGATTCTGGGTATGGACTGGTTGGGTAAACATCGGGCTGTAGTGGATTGCCATAGGAAGACAGTTGTACTTCGGGATAGAAGTCAGTCTCTTGTGTTTCTGAAAGGTTTGGGTGCTAGTTCGTTGAATAATGTGATTTCTGCGATGCAAGCTAAGAGATTCATCAGGAAAGGATGTGAGGCTTTTCTAGCAGTTGTGTTAGATTCCAGGAGGGATCAGGTTCAGATTGAGGACATCCCTATAGTGCGGGAGTTTAGTGATGTGTTCCCGAGCGAGTTACCTGGTTTGCCTCCTGAGAGAGAGGTTGAGTTGTCCATTGGGATTATGCCAGGTACAGCACCTATTTCGAGAGCACCTTATCGGATGGCTCCTGTAGAGTTGAGGGAACTTAAATCTCAGCTACAAGAGTTATTGGATAAGGGGTTTATTCGACCTAGCATATCTCCATGGGGAGCTCCAGTACTGTTTGTCAAGAAGAAAGATGGATCCCTGCGGATGTGTATTGACTACCGCCAGATTAATAAAGTTACAGTGAAGAACAAGTATCCTTTGCCTAGGATTGAGGATTTATTTGATCAGCTTCGAGGGGCAGGTGTCTTTTCCAAGATAGATCTTCGATCAGGGTACTACCAGCTACGGGTTCAGGATGCAGATGTGGTGAAGACTGCATTTCGGACTAGGTATGGCCACTATGAGTTTCTTGTGATGCCGTTTGGTTTGACAAATGCTCCAGCGGCTTTTATGGATCTGATGAATCGTGTGTTTAGGCCATACTTAGATCGATTTGTAGTAGTGTTCATTGATGACATCTTGGTGTATTCCAAGGATGAGAGTGAGCATGAGGAGCATCTCCGATTTGTTTTGCAGATGTTGAGAGAGCATCAGTTGTTTGCTAAGCTTAGCAAGTGTGATTTCTGGCTTAGAGAAGTGTAACACCCCGAAATAGCCCTAGAAGAATTATAGAATTTTGGTTCAATAAAGATTAGTATTGGGAGTGTGAGTTCTGTCGCGAGCGCGGCAAGCGTCGTGGGCGCGACAGAACCACTTCAGTGGTAGGGTAGTTAATTGGCCTTTTTTAATTTGTAATTTTGTAGGAGAGCGACACATGGCACTGTAGAGAAGTGACAAGTGGCAATAGATTAATTTATATTAAAAGAGATTAAGAGTTAAGAGAGGAGATTAGGATTAATTAAAAGGGAATAAGAAGATAACTATGTAATTAATTGGGGTAGATGGCATTTATTACCATGGTAATTGTTGGATTGACTTAGACCATCTGCTCTTTTCTTTCTTCTTTTCACGTTGGTTTCTTTCTTTTCCTTTGCCCTGCTCTTTCTTTCGTTTCTTCTTCCTTCTTTACACTATTTTGAGTGATTCATTTGTGTTGGCTTTGAGAAGGGGACTAGTAGAGCTTGAGTAGGTATCCCAAGAAGGTAAGTAATGCTCTTTAGTTAGTATTGGTCTTCTTCTTCTGTCTTATTTCTGTTTTTGATTTAAAGTAAAAGAGGAGAGTAACCTTGGTACTTTGAATGGTTTGTGCATGGAAGCTGTGGACAAGAGGCCCAATAAAGGCAAAGAGAAGGTCGGAGCCGAGTAGAGAACGCGGTTCAACGTCCTAGAGGTAGGGATCGTGTGCGGATTTCCTATTTTTGCATGTGTTGTGATTTGAATATTTCAATAGAGATGTAGTTGTATAAAGAAATGTATTTGGAGCTTAATTAGCTCAATTGTTTGTTTAAGTGTGTGAAATCATTCTGATTGCTTGTAGTGTTGCAATAGTGAAAGTAATTGTGTAAGTTGAGTGAACAATTAGTTATGAGCATGATTTATAGGGCAATTACATGTTAAAAAGATGAGTGGTTGCATGTGAAAATAAAAGAGTCGGTTTGGGTTGTGATTAAGTTTATCGGTGTGTGGATTTTGCCTTTGGAATTAGGGAAAACGTTTCTGTCGCGAGCGCGACACCAGTTGAGGTCGCGACAGAATCGCGTCTTTCATTTCCGTGGGAAGCGAGTTGAAAATTGGGTTTTCAGAAATGTGAGGAGGGAGTCACGTCACGTGATGAGTAGTCACGCCGTGACCCCTGCCTTGGTGAGGCGTGAGATGGCGTCACGCCATGTGAGGTCTCTCTCTTTGTGAGGAGAGAGTCACGTCACGTGACGAGCAGTCACGCCGTGACCCTTCCCTCGGTGAGGCGTGAGATGGCATCACGCCACGTGATGTCCCTCTCTCGCTGTGAGGATCCGGTCACGAGGCGTGAGGGGTAGTCACGCCGTGATCTTTCTTCCAGGTGGGCGTGAAGAGAAGCAGATCGTCGCGAGCCGCAATCGCGAGATCGCCTCGCGACGATCTTGTTTCCTTGGGCTACTGTCGCGAGCGCGACACAAGTCGCGATCGCGACAGTGAGCTTTTTCCGCCTGTTTTGTCTTGTTTTGGCATTTTGTTCCTGTTTTGAATTGTTAAAGGTTTAAATGGGTCTTGTATGTTATCATTTAGCTTGTATTTGGTTTTAAATTATCTTTTAAACCTCTTATATGATTAGTAGTATTTAAATGTACATGATTTGTAAAAGTTATACATGTAATTAAATGTATTTGAATGATAGTAAATAAATTGATATCAGTGCACAGTATATGAGTTGTTAGAGCCTGATTACCGTTATAGTGGATAGATAAGCATGCTTATAAAGGGCTAGAGTGCAGCTGCTAGAGTTGGCCTTAATTGTGCCCAGAGTTCGAAATACCTCGTGTATTTCACAGAGTTTGAGTTAATTCTCCACATGTATGATACTGGAAACAGTATCCAGAGTTACCCGTATCCACCATGAAAGGAATTCAGGCTTATTGTTATTGCCAGTGTATAGTGAACATGAAATGATCCTACGTAGTGTTATAAATAAATGTTTAAAGTATATGAGATGAATGCTACATGATAGTTATATGTACCAGCACATGTTTATATGAATTAGAATCCGTGTTTTACATGAGTGGGAAAATATATGCATCTGTGCTTTGACTAATATATGTAGTGCATAGAT
Source organism: Excoecaria cochinchinensis (assembly GCA_947683425.1). Lineage (NCBI taxonomy): Eukaryota > Viridiplantae > Streptophyta > Magnoliopsida > Malpighiales > Euphorbiaceae > Excoecaria > Excoecaria cochinchinensis. The sequence continues at coordinate 1,467,755 of CANTUQ010000192.1, forward strand.
AATTTGTTTTTTGACTTCGAAAGAAGTCCCTTGCATTATTTCATCCCCACTAAGCGTTATCGCTTAGCACGGATGTTTGTTTCCGTGTAGGTTGACAGGTGCGGACCAGTGAAAGCGCTCATCTGCAAGTGAGGGCCACTAGGAGCTTTTTGATGTACCCATTTTGTATAAGATAGAATTAGAGTTTGTGATGTTTTGAGTAACATCATTATGTATATAGAGAGTTTAGTCTCGACATATAATCGTTAAATGTATTTGTATATGTAACGTAAATGAATATGTAATAACCATAAAACTTTTGCATATGTATAGTTTATATGTATAATAAAAGTAATTTTGTTTGGGCCCAACCCATTTCTAATTGTTTATTATTACCGCTTCCGCTAATGCATGTATATGTATACGTAAATGTCCGCGTAGCGCCCCGATATCCCTTACCGGGGGTATGGGGGTGTTACAAGAAGTGTCATTCTTGGGTCACATTGTTTCAGCTAGAGGTATCCAGGTAGATCCAGCTAAGATTGAGGCGATAGTTGATTAGAAAGCGCCTCGAAATGTTCAGGAAGTGAGGAGTTTCCTCGGTTTAGCAGGTTACTACCGTCGGTTCGTTAAAGGATTTTCTGTGATTGCTGCTCCTATGACTAGATTGTTGAGGAAAGGAGTCAGATTTGAGTGGTCAGATAGGTGTCAGTCTTGTTTTGATCAGTTAAAGCAGTTGCTTGTTGAGGCTCCTATCCTTACTCAACCCATTTCGGGTAAGGAGTTTGTCATTTACAGTGATGCTTCTGGAGTTGGTCTTGGATGTGTGCTGATGCAGGAAGGAAAAGTTGTGGCTTATGCTTCTCGACAGTTGAAGCCACATGAGAGGAACTATCCGACGCATGATCTTGAGCTGGCAGCTGTGATTTTTGCTTTGAAGATTTGGTGTCATTACCTGTATGGGGAGAAGTGTAGGATCTTCTCGGACCACAAGAGTTTGAAGTACTTCCTCTCACAGAAGGAGTTGAACATGAGACAGCGGCGTTGGCTTGAGTTATTTAAGGACTACGATTGCATTGTGGATTACCATCCTGGTAAGGCCAATGTAGTCGCCGATGCTTTGAGTCGGAAGTCAGTTTTAGCTTTGTTCTTGAGGCGATTCAGATGGAGATTTGATTCTGATGGGGCTTTGCTTGCCCAGTTGTGTGTGAGGCCTACCTTGAGACAGAGGATTGTGGATGCTCAGAGAGACGATGTGAGGCTTCAGCAGATTGTGCAGGAGGTTAGATTGGGTAAGCCATCAGAGTTCTCAGTTCAGGATGAGGTACTTATGTTCAGAGATCGTTTGTGTGTGCCAGAATCTGAGGTTTTGAGGAGACAGCTCATGAGTGAGGCGCATAGTTCAGTCTTTACTATGCATCCGGGCAGTGAAAAGATGTATAGAGACATGAAGCAATTCTATTGGTGGTCCGGTATGAAGCGTGACATAGTGGATTTTGTTTCCAAGTGCTTGACTTGTCAGCAGGTAAAGGCTGAGCATCAGGTTCCTTCAGGTTTGCTTATGCCTTTATCCATTCCTGAGTGGAAATGGGATGACATTGCCATGGACTTTGTTTCTGGTTTGCCTTTGACTCAGAGGAAGCATGATTCGGTTTGGGTTATTGTGGATCGGCTTACGAAATCAGCTCACTTTCTGCCGGTTAGAGTAGACTACTCCATGGACAGATTGGCCAGTATCTATGTGGATGAGATAGTTCGGTTGCATGGTGTGCCTTTGTCCATAGTGTCAGATCGGGATCCGAGGTTTACTTCCAAGTTTTGGAAGGAGTTATAGAGAGCTTTGGGCACTAGGTTGAACTTCAGTACAGCGTTTCATCCTCAGACCGATGGTCAGTCAGAGCGAGTTATTCAGATTCTGGAGGATATGATGAGAGCTTGTGCTTTGGATTTTCCGGGTAGTTGGGACAGATATGTATCATTGATGGAGTTTGCCTACAACAACAGTTTTCAGTCGAGCATCGGTATGGCACCATATGAGGCTTTGTATGGTCGTCAGTGTAGGACTCCGATTTGTTGGACCGAGCTATCTGAGAGATCTATGATTGGACCAGACTTGGTCAGAGATACTGAAGATAAAATCAGAGTAGTGCAGCGAAATTTGAAGGCAGCCAAAGATCGACAGAAGTCTTATGCCAATTTGAAGAGGAAAGACGTACAATTTGAGATCGGGGACAAAGTTTTCCTTAAAGTTTCTCCTTGGAGGAGAGTGCTTCGATTTGGAAAGAAGGGTAAGCTGAGTCCTCGTTTCATTGGACCTTATGAGATTTTGGCTAAGGTAGGACCTGTAGCCTACAGATTGGCGCTACCGATGGAGTTAGCAAAGTTGCATGATGTATTCCACGTTTCGATGCTTCGTCGGTACAGATCAGATCCTTCGCATGTACTTTCGGTTCAGGATATCCAGGTTCAGCCAGACTTCTCTTATGATGAGGAACTGCGAGCTATTCTAGCCCGAGAGGTGAGGCAGTTGAGGAATAAGCAGATTCCCTTGGTTAAAGTATTGTGGATCCATCATGGAGTCGAAGAAGCGACTTGGGAACCAGAGGAGTCCATGAGAGCTCAGTACCCTCAGTTATTCAGTTCAGGTGAGAATTTCGAGGACGAAATTCTTATTAGTAGGGGAGAGTTGTCACACCCCGTTTGCCCCCTAGTAGAATGAGCCTGTCTGTCTGTCTATCTGTCTGTCTGTATGTGTAAGCATTCCCATGTGTTCGGCATTTCATAAGGGTATTTTAGTAAAATGTATGTTTTTGGGGTTATTATTATGTGGGTGCATACATGGCATTAGTGTGTTTAATTAAATGAGATATACTTGTGTGCATGTGTTCATACCATTGTAGGGTATGCATAAGTTAAGAGGTTTTAGGTGTGTGTAGTATAGGTTATTTTTGTGTGAGTGATTGGTTTCACCAATAGGAAATTGATACATATTTAGGATAAAGAAAAGAAAAAGAAAAAGGAATGAAAGAAAAGGGACTTAGAGATTTACGTTTCTTTTCTCACTCACTTTCTTCTTCTTCACTTTCTTTATTTCAAGTACTGTATTATTGATTCAAGGTCTTATTGGTGAAATTAATCCTCTTCTTGCATTCTCTCTAGTAAGTAATTGAATTCTCTCATCTAGTTGTTTCATTTACTCATCTTCTTCTTCCTTGAGTTTAGGTTTAACCTAGGGTTGAATTTACTGTGTTTGTGTTCTAGCTGAGGCTCCACGTGATCCAAAGGGGAAAGAGGTTGCTGGACCTAGTGGAGCTAAGTGATAGAAGTTTAGAATCCAGGTTTGGGAATGTTTATTTGTGAAATTGTGTGATTTTGATTCTACTGTAAAATTCTAGGGTTTATGTTTTTGTAAGTTTGAATGCATATGTTCTTGATTTGATTTGATTAATTAGTTGATGAATTGAGTTGTATAATTGTTGCCTATGTTGTTTGAGATGATTTCTGGAAGGTAAAAACAGGTTTGTATGGTTTTAAATCAAATTGGGATTGAATTCCTTGTTCTGGAAATTCTGGAAAATCGATTTACTGTTGAGTTCTTCTTTATCGCGTGACTCGCTACGGAAGAAGGCAAGTCACGAGACGTGACCCTCGGTCACGCCGTGACCTGCCTGCTGAGAAGCCAGTCGCGTGACCAGCTGAAGAACAAGCAAGTCACGCGACGTGATCCTCGGTCACGTCGTGCGACCTGCGAAGACATTGCATGATCTGCGAGATCACGCGACGTGGTCTGCGAGGAGAGTAGCACGTCACGAGACGTGACGTCCAGTCACGCCGAGACTTGCGAGAGCGTTGCGTGATTTGTGAAGATCACGCAACGTGACCGGCGAGGAACAAGCAAGTCACGTCGCGTGACCTGCCTGTTGGGAAGGCCAGTCACGCCTTGTGACCAGCCAATCTCGCCCGTTCCTCCGTTCAGCTCATTTTTCCGAAATTTCCTAGTTTTTAACTCAGAAATGAATTTGGTATTTCTTCTGAATGGACTTTACTGTTGTATGATGCATGTCTTACTGTTTGATGCTTTGATATGAGTGATACCATGATTTTCTAATGAATTATATTCCATACTTTGAAATGTGATCTGAATGTCGCATAACCTGCTAGAGTCGAGTAAGTGGATAGTTAGGCATGCCTAATAGAGTCTTTAGCTGCAGCCCTCAGTTCAGTTTAGACCCCGATCAGGTCCCCGTTTGGTTCCTCGCGAACCCATCAGTATAGAATCTTGTTTAAGATTCCCTTAGTATATAAATAACATGCTTTGATAAATGATATAATTTTTGATTTGTACCTGTGAGGTACCCTCAGTATTCGATTCGTACCCGTAAGGTACCTTCAGTACACTCGTTATCCATTATCTAGAGTCAGCAGGTGTTCTTCATTTGTTAATTAGAATCGTTCTAATCTGTTTTGATTACCATATGGAATTCCTGAATGAGTTAATGATGAAACACATGCTGGATTATTCTGTAATGAATATGATTGTGAGATATTGACTATATGGCCTTTATACGTGAATACGTTTATATATAGTATGCTAACCTTTGCATATTGCCATTCTGAATGTGACATGTTTCGGCGACCATTGTGAATGTCCGTCCATAATTTATGTGTGTTTCCCCACTAAGCGTTTATCGCTTAGCACGGTGTGTTTACCCGTGCAGGTGCGGAAGGAGTTTTGCCTTGTGAGAGTCGCCGTCATCAAGCCAACACAGAAGAGTTTTAGTGTAGGGCTATTTTTGTATCAGTGATGATTCTTTTTGTATAGAACTCTCATGTATCAGCTTCCGCTTTTGTATCTATATTTTGGGTTATGTAATATTATTTTTATATCAGCTTGCTGATCAGAACATTATTGTAACAGTTTAATTATAGTAATGCATGATCGGCTTGTGCTTTCTTTATATAAAGTTTTTAATTATTCTGTATTTTCTGAATGTATGTTATGAATGATTGTATGTTATACTTTGTACTTGCTTGGTGGCACCTTTACTCATACGGCATCTCACTCCTTCTCGGATGGGATCGCCTACGTATGGGAAGGGGGTGTTACAGGAAGTCACGTCTCGTGACTTGCCCTCTCTTCCTTGGCTAGTCACGCGACTCAAAATCTGGAAAACGGGATTTCTACAGTAACTCGATTTCCAGTTTTCCAGAATACAGAAATCAATCCCAAATTTGATTCAAAACCAATCAAACCTATTCTTACCTTCTGGAAAACATCCCAAACAATATAAGCAACATATATACAACCCAGTTTCAACATTTAATCAACCAAATCAAGAATATATGCAATCAAGTTCATCAAGAACATAAACCCTAGAAATTTACAGTAAACTCAAAATCATACAAATCACAAGCAAATATTCCCAAACCTGAAATCTAAGCTTCTCTTCACTTAGTCCCACTGCTCCCAGCAATCTCCTTGCCTTTGGGATCGCGAGGAGTCTCAGCTAAACACAAACATTCAATAATGCAACCCTAAGTTAAACCTAAACTCAAGGAAGAAGAAGAGAATTACAGTAAGACAAGGACAAAGATATGTACTTACCAAGTTAGAAGTAAGAGTGAGCAATCTCCACAACACAACTTGATTAACAGGTAGCAGTATTTAGGAAAGGGAAAAGGAGGAAGAAGATGAAGGTTGAAGAGGAAGAACGTAAATCTGATCTTCTCTTCTTTCTTACGTCTTTTCTTTATTCATTTTCCCTAACCTAATACACATGTCATTTTCTTGGTGGTGGAACTTACTCACTCACACCCTAACCCCACACATCACACACATCTAATGCAAACTCAACTAAAAACACCCTACAATGGTATGCTCCAATGTACACAAGCAATTCCCAAATAAATCACATACTAATGCCATGTATGCACCCACATAATAATAAACCCCAAAAACATACATTTTTACTAAAATACCCTTATGACATGCTGAACACATGCACATGCATGCTCATACAGACAGGCTCATTCTACTAGGGGGCAAACGGGGTGTGACAGGGACAGTATGTCTATACTTGCTATAATGCATGTTAATATGTACATCTGATGATGTATACTGTATATACAAATAATGGCGCACAATTGATGTTATAAAGAATGTTAATATGTATGTATTGCGACAAGCATTATTATGTGCATGCATGACAAACGTGTTATATTTATATTCACAAATTATGATACAGGCAATTTTATATACAGAGTGCACGGGTTATAAAAAGAATTACACATGAGACAAAATGCATGTGTTTTATTTATTATTATTGCTCATAAAGTCATCAGTCAGAAGGTTCCGCTCTTCCTTGACTCTCCTATCCAGCCCATGATACCTGTCTACCGCCGAACCTACTAAATTGAAGCAAGAATACTCCACTTTTTTGCTTCCTACTTAGTGTCACACCCCAACCTATACTATGGAAACTTCTATTCGGATTAGAGGAAGAAGAATCCAAGATAGATAGGAGTGTCACATCCCACTAGAGGAAACAAGTAAACATCACATAAATAGAATGACATATCCATGATAATTAAAAACTTTGAGAGAAAGCTGAACGTACATATTATGCCAAGGCGCATACACTAAGAGAAAACATACACACATGCATACTTATAATCATACAACAGAAACCTAGTAAGAAAGATACATAAGTGTGTAAATATTTACATAGCTTAAAATATTACATCAGAATCTTAGTCTATTATTACATATACATATTACACGGATATACAAAAATTCTAAATTACAAAAGCTGAACAAGATCCAAAACTTCTAGCTTCTATGTGGCCGACTCTGCAGATGCGCGACGCGAACAAAAGCAAACCTGCCACCTGCACGGGGAAAAGAGCCCGTGCTAAGCGATAACGCTTAGTGGGGAAAATATACAGAAAAATATAGACGACCATTCACAACGGTCGCCCAAGCATAACACATACCCAATAGCGAATGCATTAAGTCCTAACAGATAATTATTCATGCTTTATACAATAACCACGCATTCAATTGTTCCTAACTGCGATCATATACTCATATGATTAACACACCCAATTATCATGCCCAGAACGTAAACACATTCTAATATACATGTTAATTTATCACATTACTATACAGAAATATAGTGTCAACATTATATGCCACACCGACTTCAATCACACATACTATATACAAGATCATTTACCGGTAAGGACAAAAGTACAATATGCAGGTTAGAGTTACATTAAGCCCACTCGGAGATTTGTAAGCACATTCACATCTCCCAAAATCATGCTCATGCTGATATCACATTCTTATATTCATAACTGGTTCATATGACCGAAATCGTATACATTCTGATATCATATTCTCATGTGCATATCAGATGAAGCAAACGAAATACCTGCTGACTCAAAATAGTGGATAACGAGTACTGAATGGTACCTTACGGGTACGAATCGAACACATAATATAATGTACCATACAGGTACAAGTCGGAAGGCAATATTTCATTGAATAGGACCTTAAACAAGATCCATACACATACACATAATAGGGGTTCGCGAGGAACCATTCGGGGACCTGATCAGGGTCCAAATCGTTCAAAGGGCGCTGCAGCTACACATACATAGACTCTATTAGGCATGCCTAACTATCCACTAGACTGACTCTCGCAGGTCATGCATAATACAAATCATATTTCAAATCACATACTTTATATTATTATACATAATCAGCAATAGTTGAGACATATGAATAAGTTCATAAAGTCAAACATGCATCATACAATTTACACTTTGAGCATAACATGATAATCTTAGAGAAAGATCATAAGTATAGATATGCATAGTACATCCAATTATATTAACATACTTCACAAAATAGTCCAATTATAAACCTAAAAGTGCCACAAGTTCGGAATTCAAACATTGAAATCACCAAAGAAAACTCATTTAACACAACACATCTGTCGCGCTCGCGATGCCTGTTGCGCTCGCGACAGAGACCATAGTCTCTTCGCTGTGCACGCGCGACGGACTTCGCGATCGAGGGAAGGAGAGAAGGGCCAGGCTCTGTCGCGCTCGAGATGTTGTCGCGATCGCGACAGAGGATAAGCATTGCTATCGCGGGGTCGCGACAAGTCGCGTGCTCGCGATAGCACAGGCCAACAATGTGCTCTGTCGCGATCGCGACGGTTGTCGCGCTCGCGACAGAGAGCAGACAAGCTATTGCTATCACGGGCTCGCGACGGCACAGCATCAGAATCATCGGTCTCTGTCGCGCTCGCGACAGAGTCATGAATCCGAAAATATGCAGAATTTTGCAAGATCTTTCCTTCCTCAAACTCATCCACAAACACACGAAACACATCCCAAGGTCTCTTACCTCATCTCCAGCAAGTCACACATCATTAACAACATAAATCCAACATTCGTATAAAAAATTTCAATAAAACATGCCACTAACAATATCCATATACACAATCTATAATAACAACCTTATTCGTCAATCATCTCAATCGCACCCACATTAAATGCATTCATACATATGATACATCATGCTAAGGTTACTCATGAGACCATCACATACTAGCACTCATCCATAAACAAACCTTCGGGGAGTTATATCTATTATAATTACTAGTTAAATCACCAATCTTAATCATACCCCTAAGTTTTTTTTCCAACGACCATTACTTATATAGCCATTTAATTACCCTAAACATGCATAATAACTGATGGGAAAGGTACGGGATTGATCCGGGTCAACCCTAGACTAAAAAATAGAGAAGCAAAGGCTCAAAACATGCTTTTCTGTCGCGAGATCGCGACCCTTGTCGCGCTCGCGACAGAAGCTCGCCTCAGCTACCATAACAGACTGCTTTTTACTACAAACTAGCATCGTGAAAACCGACCTCTAAACCTCATTTTTATGAAAAGTGTTCTTCTTAACAAATGTTCTCCTACGTCTTAACTTTCAAATGGAACAATTTTCAGGTCAATTGGACGTCTATAACTCGAGATATGAACTCCATAACCTATACTGGTCAAACAACCCGACACAAAAAGAGACACTACGGTGTTATCTAAAATTCAGGGTCTTAGAGCCAGATTTAGTCCAAGGATATTTCTGAGACTTTTAAAGTAATTGAAGTCGTGGTTCTAATGGTTCAAGAATCGTATGATTTAGAGTTCTAAAACTCACAATACAGTCTAATTAATAAAGAGAGGTCAAGTGCATTCCAACCCAGTTTCACCCAAAACCTACTCACCTGCACAATTGAGCAATTTAAACCAACACTCACTACCATCATCATCTATCATCAACCACACAATCAAGAAACTTATATCATACATGAATATATAAACAAAAATTCATATATATACAATAAAATTTCCCAAACCTGGAAATCAAAGATCCAAAGTCACTTTCTAGCTTCTATCTACAATCTTTTCCTTGCCCTTGAGTTTCCTCTTGTTACCACCAACTTGCACAAACCAAAAACCCAGAAATTACTCTTAATCCAAAACCCTAACCCATACAAAATCAAAAGAAATAAAAAGAGGAGAAGGAGAACCCAACCGTAGGAACCCTAAAACCCCAACTTACCTTAACAATCTTACTTCCCACTCCACCAAATCACTTATAATTCACTCTAAACCAAGAGATTGAGCAAAGAAAGGGAAGACAAGAAAAGAAAATAGGGAATAGGGAGAATGAGAGAGCAAAAACGGGAACCTATTTTCCCTAACACTTAATCTTTCTTTCACATTAAATGTACACCTACCCAATGCCACTTGTCCACTTCCTATAGGTCCACATGTCATAATCTTCAATCCCACTTTGACTTACTCCTACATGCACCATACACTAAACACACACAAACAATTCTTGAATAAATATCTTCAATACACCAAACACCACTCACACCATATCATTTCTTAACCCACTTACATCCTACTTCCATACACTTCAAGCACACTCTAACAATTCCTTATAAACCACTTGTCATCATCCTACAAACCCAAGTGTCACAATCTTATCCAATCACTTCCTAAATACCATACACATGTTCCACTAGATAATTCCTCACTTAACATCTTATTAATTAATTATTTTCTTTGCACTTTAGTCCTCATTAACCAAACTTTCTGACGCACAAATTACCGAAATACCCTTCCGCTCCCGACTTCGCATGCAAATTCCGACTAGGGCCATTTTGGGGTGTTACAAATCTACCCTCCTTAAAAGAATTTCGTCCTCGAAATTCACTTATATCTGATTTTCTGAATTTCAAAATCTTTATTACTAACATTCACACACTAACATCATATCGTCCAAGTCATTTTTACTAGTATCAGGACATATAGTAGAAATCCTTCTCACTAAAATAAATATCTCCATAATTTTGAGTTACAAATCGTTTGCATTCTATCACTATTATGTCAATCTTTTCACTTAACTCCTTCCTCATAACACTTCTCGTCTTTTAAATACAGAATCGTTCACACATTCACTTTTAAACTATCACATCAATCTTACAGTACCTATTATTTAATCATCTTATACAGAAGTTGGCAATTCCATCCACTTACTTGCTTATACTTACTCCTACTACTCTTGTTCCTAATAGCAAATAGTACACGTACACCCTGTCAGCTTTCTCTCAATCAAAACACATATACAAATACTTTTCATGAATGGTCAAAGGGATGATGATGCAATGCAAATGTGATGGCTCATGTATGCAGAATGATGCTGACGAGATGCAAGTAATGCTGTAATGATGCATTTAGTCCCATCCCCATGATTTAATATGCTTTTATTCAAATACTTTTCTGGAGATAGCTGACAGGTATATAGAGTACTACCAAAACCTTATGGAATCCAAATAACCTTTCTACCTCAGATTACTAAACAATTTTTTTACTCGAACACCTCAAAATAAAACTTACCAGAAGGTTCTGCAGGCTCTGTCACTATACTACGGTGCTCAACAAGTCTTGTTGGCCCACGAGTGGCTCTAACCAAATCCTCCATATCTTTCCTAGCTTGCCGAGCTAAATTCTCCCTTGACTTCGGACAATCGGCAAGCTGATGGGCTTTGCTGCCACATCGAAAACAAGCTCCAGTGAGCTTCCGACAAGGACCCCAATGTCGCTTCTGATAGAATTGGCATACCGGAATTTCTCGAATTCTTTTCCCTGCCGACACTTCACTGCCCGAAACTTTTCTTTTCTGAGGTCTCTCCCAAACAAAATCCTGAGGAACGCGAGGGGTAGTTAACCTATCTAAAATCTGAACCAACCCTCGCACTAGAGCCCGATCATCGGAAACAGAACCAAAATCCCTATCCAAAGGATGCTCGGAAACACTCTGATCAACACTAGCTGGATTCACACTTTCTGTTGCCTCGTCCATCTTCTCACTTGGGTCAGACTCCATCTAACACAACACACACAGGACAAGACGCATCTGCATTAGGCCACGACACAAAACCGACACTCAAACAAAGACTCGACACATAATGAATAACATACAAAGACTCGATACTAAAACAAATAAGACAACCAGAATCGTCTAACCGCGCTCTGATACCACCTAATGTCACACCCCAACCTATACTATGGAAACTTCTATTCGGATTAGAGGAAGAAGAATCCAAGATAGATAGGAGTGTCACATCCCACTAGAGGAAACAAGTAAACATCACATAAATAGAATGACATATCCATGATAATTAAAAACTTTGAGAGAAAGCTGAACGTACATATTATGCCAAGGCGCATACACTAAGAGAAAACATACACACATGCATACTTATAATCATACAACAGAAACCTAGTAAGAAAGATACATAAGTGTGTAAATATTTACATAGCTTAAAATATTACATCAGAATCTTAGTCTATTATTACATATACATATTACACGGATATACAAAAATTCTAAATTACAAAAGCTGAACAAGATCCAAAACTTCTAGCTTCTATGTGGCCGACTCTGCAGATGCACGACTCGAACAAAAGCAAACCTGCCACCTGCACGGGGAAAAGAGCCCGTGCTAAGCGATAACGCTTAGTGGGGAAAATATACAGAAAAATATAGACGGCCATTCACAACGGTCGCCCAAGTATAACACATACCCAATAGCAAATGCATCAAGTCCTAACAGATAATTATTCATGGTTTATACAATAACCACGCATTCAATTGTTCCTAACTGCGATCATATACTCATATGATTAACACACCCAATTATCATGCCCAGAACGTAAACACATTCTAATATACATGTTAATTTATCACATTACTATACAGAAATATCGTGTCAACATTATATGCCACACCGACTTCAATCACACATACTATATACAAGATCATTTACCGGTAAGGACAAAAGTACAATATGCAGGTTAGAGTTACATTAAGCCCACTCGGAGATTTGTAAGCACATTCACATCTCCCAAAATCATGCTCATGCTGATATCACATTCTTGTATTCATAACTGGTTCATATGACCGAAATCGTATACATTCTGATATCATATTCTCATGTGCATATCAGATGAAGCAAACGAAATACCTGCTGACTCAAAATAGTGGATAACGAGTACTGAATGGTACCTTACGGGTACGAATCGAACACATAATATAATGTACCATACAGGTACAAGTCGGAAGGCAATATTTCATTGAACAGGACCTTAAACAAGATCCATACACATACATATAATAGGGGTTCACGAGGAACCATTCGGGGACCTGATCAGGGTCCAAATCGTTCAAAGGGCGCTGCAGCTACACATACATAGACTCTATTAGGCATGCCTAACTATCCACTAGACTGACTCTCGCAGGTCATGCATAATACAAATCATATTTCAAATCACATACTTTATATTATTATACATAATCAGCAATAGTTGAGACATATGAATAAGTTCATAAAGTCAAACATGCATCATACAATTTACACTTTGAGCATAACATGATAATCTTAGAGAAAGATCATAAGTATAGATATGCATAGTACATCCAATTATATTAACATACTTCACAAAATAGTCCAATTATAAACCTAAAAGTGCCACAAGTTCGGAATTCAAACATTGAAATCACCAAAGAAAACTCATTTAACACAACACATCTGTCGCGCTCGCGATGCCTGTCGCGCTCGCGACAGAGACCATAGTCTCTTCGCTGTGCACGCGCGACGGACTTCGCGATCGCGGGAAGGAGAGAAGGGCCCGGCTCTGTCGCGCTCGCGATGTTGTCGCGATCGCGACAGAGGATAAGCATTGCTATCGCGGGGTCGCGATAAGTCGCGTGCTCGCGATAGCACAGGCCAACAATGTGCTCTGTCGCGATCGCGACGGTTGTCGCGCTCGCGACAGAGAGCAGACAAGCTATTGCTATCACGGGCTCGCGACAGCGTCGCGTGCTCGCGACGGCACAGCATCAGAATCATCGGTCTCTGTCGCGCTCGCGACAGAGTCATGATTCGAAAAATCTGCAGAATTTTGCAAGATCTTTCCTTCCTCAAACTCATCCACAAACACACGAAACACATCCCAAGGTCTCTTACCTCATCTCCAGCAAGTCACACATCATTAACAACATAAATCCAACATTCGTATAAAAAATTTCAATAAAACATGCCACTAACAATATCCATATACACAATCTATAATAACAACCTTATTCGTCAATCATCTCAATCGCACCCACATTAAATGCATTCATACATATGATACATCATGCTAAGGTTACTCATGAGACCATCACATACTAGCACTCATCCATAAACAAACCTTCGGGGAGTTATATCTATTATAATTACTAGTTAAATCACCAATCTTAATCATACCCCTAAGTTTTTTTTCCAACGACCATTACTTATATAGCCATTTAATTACCCTAAACATGCATAATAACTGATGGGAAAGGTACGGGATTGATCCGGGTCAACCCTAGACTAAAAAATAGAGAAGAAAAGGCTCAAAACATGCTTTTCTGTCGCGAGGTCGCGACCCTTGTCGCGCTCGCGACAGAAGGTCGCCTCAGCTACCATAACAGACTGCTTTTTACTACAAACTAGCATCGTGAAAACCGACCTCTAAACCTCATTTTTATGAAAAGTGTTCTTCTTAACAAATGTTATCCTACGTCTTAACTTTCAAATGAAACAATTTTCAGGTAAATTGGACGTCTAGAACTCGAGATATGAACTCCAAAACCTATACTGGTCAAACAACCCGACACAAAAAGAGACACTACGGTGTTATCTAAAATTCAGGGTCTTAGAGCCAGATTTAGTCCAAGGATATTTCTGAGACTTTTAAAGTAATGGAAGTCATGGTTCTAATGGTTCAAGAATCGTATGATCTGGAGTTCTAAAACTCACAATACATCCTAATTAATAAAGAGAGGTCAAGTGCATTCCAACCCAGTTTCACCCAAAACCTACTCACATGCACAATTGAGCAATTTAAACCAACACTCACTACCATCATCATCTATCATCAACCACACAATCAAGAAACTTATATCATACATGAATATATAAACAAAAATTCATATATATACAATAAAATTTCCCAAACCTGGAAATCAAAGATCCAAAGTCACTTTCTAGCTTCTATCTATAATCTTTTCCTTGCCCTTGAGTTTCCTCTTGTTACCACCAACTTGCACAAACCAAAAACCCAGAAATTACTCTTAATCAAAAACCCTAACTCATACAAAATCAAAAGAAATAAAAAGAGGAGAAGGAGAACCCAACCGTAGGAACCCTAAAACCCCAACTTACCTTAACAATCTTACTTCCCACTCCACCAAATCACTTATAATTCACTCTAAACCAAGAGATTGAGCAAAGAAAGGGAAGACAAGAAAAGAAAATAGGGAATAGGGAGAATGAGAGAGCAAAAACGGGAACCTATTTTCCCTAACACTTAATCTTTCTTTCACATTAAATGTACACCTACCCAATGCCACTTGTCCACTTCCTATAGGTCCACATGTCATAATCTTCAATCCCACTTTGACTTACTCCTACATGCACCATACACTAAACACACACAAACAATTCTTGAATAAATATCTTCAATACACCAAACACCACTCACACCATATCATTTCTTAACCCACTTACATCCTACTTCCATACACTTCAAGCACACTCTAACAATTCCTTATAAACCACTTGTCATCATCCGACAAACCCAAGTGTCACAATCTTATCCAATCACTTCCTAAATACCATACACATGTTCCACTAGATAATTCTTCACTTAACATCTTATTAATTAATTATTTTCTTTGCACTTTAGTCCTCATTAACCAAACTTTCTCATGCACAAATTACCGAAATACCCTTCCGCTCCCGACTTCGCATGCAAATTCCGACTAGGGCCATTTTGGGGTGTTACACTTAGCCCCACACCCTTCGTCGCTAAAGTGTATTGCTTGATATGGGCAGAAGGGTCTGAAGTACCATCCATGTTCGGTACCTCAGGCATTTTAAATCTCTGATGCATCAATTCCTCATTTCTTGAATCTCTGTCCTCGGAATTGATTTCTTTCCCAACTGATGGCAAAAATATTCAAATTTTTGGAATAATGTATGGATGATAACATACAATGCGTGAGCATAAACAACTACATGCAAGCAAGTAGAACCTTCCAACCTTATTACCCCCACACACGAGGTCGTGCGGTCTCTTTCCTAGGCTGGGTTGACCCATGGGTTAACAGGGAACCCAATAGGCGCATATAGTGCGCGGTGAAAAAACCGACAGTATAACCTCCCTTAAGTAATGCACAAGCGCATGGATTATGACCATCACGTATTTAGGCAGTCCGAATAAATTGACATGGGCCTATTGGGGCATGAAAGCCTTTGATTAAGTGATCAGTCAAATTATCTGGATTTGTCCAATACATATTGATCCATATAACAAACAAGGTATTATGGTTCATACCACCTAGGGAAAATATCTATGTCCATTACATGGGCTTTGGTCCAAGGTGATGATATTTTAAGGCTACCCAAGCATGGTCCCTGCCGACAGGTCTAGCTCATTACGAGCATAACGGCCAATCGGGTCACCATTTGATATACCATTTGATGGCACGAGACTTGGGCTGGTGATTATCCTTAACACTTTCCTAAATTGAGTGAAAATAGGGTCGTGTTTCAGGAACGCACCGAGGCTAATAGAGGGACCAAACTAGCATATTCTAAAGCTCTAATGGGATGTAATGCAAATTTGAAAGAAAGCAAATTTATGAATTAAATTTTAACCATAAATGTTAAACGAGATATTTTCAAATTGAAATCTCAAACCATATCGTCCCCAGTGGAGTCACCACTGTGACACGCGCCGGATCCCCGCGGCCACCCATGGGACCACCCGCTTGAGGGTGATCGGGGCATTTGTGGGTCTGCTAACAGCTTGCAATAAATTGCAAGTGCGTCTATGTTGGGCAACAGGGAGGTTTCATGGAGTCGCCACCCAATAGAACATTGGAAAAGTTTCTCTCGCCTCGGAGAGCCTAAGATTGCGCTTAGTATCTATTTTGGGCCAACCAGAGGGGTCTTGGAAGGTAAACCTCTCGCCCTGAGGAGCCTAGGATTAACGTTAAAGCCTCGTGACACAAGAGGTGTCTTGGAGGGTAAACCTCTCGCCTCTTTGAGCCCAAAGACCAGAGCTGGCTTTGGGATTTCTCATCTATTTCTACCTCGATTATTTTATGATCAAATTTTAATTATCATTAATTCGCTCTCTCTCCACACGATGCAATTGATTGAAGGCGCATTTATCCATTTAAGAGCATAAGATAAAATGACATTAAAGCATAAACAAAATTACAATAATACTAAGGGCATAATACAACCCTCATTGCAAAAAGTGCAAATCATGCATAAATCGGGATATTCATTTAGATGGGAACATTGGTTCCAGACTACTTATTATTATAAAAAGATATAAGATTATTGAATAAGCTTAAATCTTTGTTTGGGATGAAAACCAGGACGTTGGTCCAGTTTTGTTAACCAATGTTTTTATTTGGTAGAAAACATTTGTGTGGTGGTTCTTTTTAAGCGCGGTCGAAAATCTTTTATTATTACAGACCACAAATGAATAAAAAGAATAAAATAATAATTAGATATTCCAAATAATAAATAATAAATTCATCCTAATTTACCTGTTCCGACCATACTTCTCAGAAGAACCACATGCCTCCCGCATTGCAGTTAAAATAGAAAAATGATATTGGTTAATCGTGAATAAGTAAACAATTGAATAAATAAATAAACAAATGATTAATTGAATAAAGTAAATTGAGGAAAATGGATGAGATTGATAATGGATTAAATTAAATGATAAGTAAATGAATAAATAATTAAATAAATAATTGAATGAAATAAATTGAGAATTAATGGATATAAAAGCACAAATGACGATTAAAATGACTAATGTCAATAAAAATAATGATGCTAATAATAATGTCATAAAATAATAATGAATAATAAATAAACATAAAATGATGATAGTAATTATGAATGGATAAAATAATGATAATAATAATAATAATAATAGCAATAATGCAAATAATAATAATAATGCTAATATTATAAAATAAATGAACATAACATAAATAATAAATATAACAATAAATTAATAATAATATTAAATAATAATAATAATAATAATAATAATAACAACAGAAATTAAATAGATAAAAATAATGATAATAATAAAAGAAATTAAATAAATATAATAATAATAATAGATAAACATAAAATAAATAATATTAATAACAATAATATTAATATAACTCAACAATACTAATAATAAATAAATAAAAGAAAGATAATAATAATAATATAATATTAATAAACATAAAATAAATAAATATATAATAATAATTAATAATAATAATAATAATATTAATTAATAAAAGAATAATAAATAACAAATAAACAAATATAATAACAATAATTAACATAATCACAAAAACAGAATAATAAATATTAAATAAAATAATAAAAATAATAAGAACAAAATTATAAATAAATATTAATAATAATAATAATAATAAATAAATAAATAATAATATTAATTAATATTAATTAATAATATATTAAAATAAATAAATATAAAATAGGCTCATCGGATTTCCCTCGCCGGAGGCTCGTCGGAGCGGCCGTTGGAGACACCGCCGACACCGGATGGTCGATCGCCGCTTGAGGAGCTCGCCGGAGCTGGTCACGCGCCGGAAGGAAGTGCCGCCTCGCCGGAAAATGCCTTGGAGTGTCGCGGGTCTTTTTCTCCGATCTCCCTAACGGCGGCGAGTGATGGAGGCCGGTGGATGTCGACTGGATCGCCCTGCTTCCGGGAGCACACCGGTGGGGCACGTGTGCCGTTCCGGCGCGGTGGGTGGCCGGCGGAGGCCTCACCTCCTCCCGCTCTCTTTTCCCCTTTTTTCTTCTTTTCCGGCGTCGCTTGGTCCCCTTTCTCCCTCTGCTTGTTTCTTCTTTCTTTGCTTTTCTTTTTCCTTTGATTTTATTTGGTTTGTTCTTGCTCTCTCTGTGTCTTTCTTGCTCTCTATTTTTTCTTGCTCTTATGGCCGGCCCTCTCTGTTCTTGCTCTCCCTTTTCTTTTCTTTCTCTTTTCTTTTCTTTTTTTGTTCCAGCCGAAAGAGAGAGCCCCCCCATTTCCCTTCATTCTTTTCTTCTTATACCTTAAAATTAGGGTTGGTTTTTGGGTCATAATGACAATTTCCTCCATTTTTAGTTTTTAATTACTTTAACTTAATTAAATAACACACATTAATTAATTTAAACATTACATATTAATTACATTACATATTTTACATCTTAATATATTTAATCTATTTAATATATCATATAATTTATCTAATTAATTAAACACTTCACACATTAACTAATTAATCTTTAATCTTTCATGCATTTTAATTATCTAATTAAACTTACAATATTAATAAATTAAATTAACCCAACATTAATAATTAACTTCTAATTTTATCTACCTAATCTATATTATATATTTTTATTTTTTCGGAGGGAATTACTAAGGACCCAAAAATCACTTTTTGATATTAAACCCGACTCGGGACCCGGTGTCTACACATACAAACTCTTAAATTCCCGAACAAAAACTCCGAAATTCTACTAAGGCCAAATCGGGTTGTTACAAATCTCTCCCCCTTAAGAAATTTCGTCCTTGAAATTTCCCCGCTAATCACTTACATAGGTACATCCTTAAACAAATCTCCAAATTGCTATCACTCAGATCATACAATTATCAAATCGTACATACTTCACACTTTCCTTAACGCACTGCACTCTAATCCATACACTTCTTCTAAGCACCAATCACTCGATGTATATCCTGTTAGCTTTTCTCAATGAAGCGCATATGATGATACTTTATCACATACAAATGTGGGATACGGATGGAATGGCTTTGTAATGATTTATGTATGCAAAAAGATGCCAAAATGCGATGCAAGTTGTAGTAATGCATTTTTCCCATCCCCATGTTTCACTATGCTTATGTCAAATGATTTGAAGGAGATAGCTGACAGGAATACAGAGTGTCACCTCAAACTCTTACTAACCATATAAATTCGTATTACTCACTATATCCGACATCTCACTAATATTTCCACTCGCATGTAACTCCATCTATGCATTACACAAAATGACATCTGCATTAGGCCATAACTCTGGACAAACTCTGACATTTAATCTATACTCTACATCTTATAGACTAGAACCTCTAACCTATGATCTGATACCACTAAATTGTAACACCCCTATACCCCCTGGAAGGATATCAGGGCGCCACGCGGAAACATACGGATACAAATACATATACATACACTAACGGTAGCAATAGAAAAATACATATCATTGCTGAATACTAAAATAAAATAACACTTGGGCCCAACATGCATTTTACAAATATTTTACATATTACAAAACTATCTTTATACATGTTCTCATTTAGCTTTACATATACATCGATGTGTGACTACTATACTCATTTCTGTACATATACATTTCATAATGATATTAATCAAAACATCATAAACTTTATTTCTATCTTATGCAAAAGGGGGTAACAAAAGCTCCTAGTGGCCTTGACCTGTAGATGCGCACCCTCTGATCCACTGCTGAAAACCTACACGGGAAAAACACCAGTGCTAAGCGATAACGCTTAGTCGGGATGAAAATAATGCAAAGGACTTCTTTACGAAGTCACATATAGATCACACATGTCATATAACAAAATCAAATAAACTCATGCATATAACTCTTATACGTGTATAGCTTGCATGCTCAATTATCAAAAACTATGAGCTCACATGTATATAACATCTATTCTTTTACTTATTCCTGTACACTACACTAAACATGTGTCCACATCCATGTAAACATATACTTGTATGTGAAACTGTCATGTACTTAAACATTACTCTCATGTACTATAACATTTATTCTGAGCAATACATGTATATCTCTTAATCAAATACATGTACATCTCTTGCCACTTGTCTCACTCCTATGCTGCCATATGTCACTCTCCTACGATGCCACATATCCAATACACATCAAATAATCCAACTTCCTCTAGGCTTCCCGTGGAGCATTCTGTCACGCCCGCGACACTGTCGCACCCGCGACAGAACCCACACCAAGCCACTCACTCATCTTCTCAAAATAATTTTCTTCTAGAAAAACTTATAACCTTATTCCACTCGAAAACTCCTTCAAATACACTCTCTTATACATAGAAACTCTTAAATTCCCGAACAAAAACTCCGAAATTCTACTAGGGCCAAATCGGGTTGTTACAAGGCCGATCCTCAAGCTTCCGATTGGATGAGAGACGAGGCCGGGAAGAGGTTTTAAGCCTTGGAACACGTACAGTTTTGTGCCAGCCACTTTATATCTAGGCCTTTTCTGCAGAGCATGAGGATGCTTGAGGAGGTTGATAACCTCATAGGGGCGGCAGGGTGGATAGAGTTTCTGTGGCCCTCTTTCCAGACACATCCCGAGGTTGTCTGAAATTTCTTGGCCACTCTACATTACGGGGGATTCCAGAGGTCGGACATAGAAGAGGGGGTCATCCAGTTCTAGGTTAGAGGATACCATTATAACATCACACGTTGATTTTTTGCGGAGGCCGTGGGGCTTCCACACGGAGCTGATGTGATGATTCCCTAGAGAGTTGTTCGAAGACAACATTGGCAGGTTATTGCCATACTAAGAGTGCCGAATAACCATGATATGGCGAAGAGTACGGTGCTCTCACCTCAAGTGCTATGATACATACACAGGGTCCTCTCTAGTTCGTATTTAGGTTGGGCAAGTAACCGGGATCGGTGAATAGGGCCGAGATTTGGAGATTGTGGGTTATGGTAGCAGGATGGTGCCTTAATATTAGCCATGAGATAGTGGCTAACTTGGTCAGGGTCTCACCGGGGAGAGCCCCTATTATATGGGCCGGCGGGGTGATTACCAAGCTGCTTCTACACTTGAGAGTGATCCTAGCAGCTATAGTCCCCCACTTGATAAGGTTATTGTTGTGGATGTTGCAGCGGCTCAGACTATGGGCATGATTGCACCAGTGCACGGCCGACTAGAGGAGTTCTGTTTACTTACTAATGAAGAGACCTGATGGATGTTCCATGTACCTCTGATCCAGCAAGAGGGAGATCATCAGGGAGTACCCTTGAAAGAAGATCAGCCTCCGTTACAACCTTAATATTAGGAGCATCAGTTGCCATAGCCACCTCTACAGCTGCCTCAGACTCTATTTAACATGGGTATCGAGTTCAGTGTGGATGACTTGTTGAGTACCCCTCCGTCGCAAGGAGCGCAGAGCCTCACTCCACCACCACCATCGTGGGTCCAGCGTTCCAAGCTTCAGGAGACCGGGAGGTTCCACCCCTACGGTAGGCTAGGACACCCATAGGCATCCACCTCCATAGCACCTCCACCACCAGAGCACTGGGCAGAGCCAGCACATCCCAGTCCATCGCCACCTCCGCAACCAGCTCAGACTGATATCATTGTTGCTATGATAGCCGCTCTCGTAGCCATGGAGCGATAGCAGGAGGAGAGAGATCGAGTCCTGCTTGAGCATCTCGATCGGCAGGAGGATAGAGATCGAGCTTCCCTTGAGCGTCTAGGCCAGTAGGAGAGGGTCATAGAGGAGCAGGGATAGCTCATAGAGGAGTTGAGGCATAGTTTGGGTGCCCCCTAAGCTGCAACTGCCTAGAGGGTAGATGAGGCCGTTTAGATGATCGATGAGTCCATCACTGCTCTCAGATTTCGGATAGACGTGTTAGAGGGCTCCATACCGACCAAATCTGCATCTATCAAGGAGTTCAGGGAGCAGGTGGAGACCAGACTCACAGATATCAGGGATGCAGCCTGACATCAGACCACGAGCTTGTCGAAGGCCTTCATGGAGCTTGGTGGCATAGTCAGAGACACTCTAGAGATTCTTGGGGTTTGTGCTCAGTCGTTCTTGAATGGGTACACTCAGGTCCAATACCAACAGGCCTCCCGAGCGATAGGACACCTAGCATCCGACACAGCCTGCCATAGGGGCCGGACCCTCATCGCCTAGTAACCAACCCTCTGCCTTTAAAGCCCAGCCATCCGCATCCTCATCTGGTCATCAGGCCATACACATATCTGATAATGAGGAGGACCTAGAGGAGCCCACAGATTATTATCCCCTCAAGTGTATTCAGGGAGTGTTTTATGTATTTGTATATTTATCGTACAAAATTTACATTTTATTAGTTAAGCTTATGTTGTTAAATTTACGTTTCTCCTTGCATACGTACATTATTGTTAACATTTTACTTGCACTCCCAAAATGTTTGATAACATAGTAAGTAAAGAATCAAGAAAGATAAAAAGAAAGGACAAGATAAAGAATGTATATGGAATTTACATTTTGAGATGGATCAATTATTAATGACTTAATAAGATCTTCTACAACTACAGGGACATGATGCCATGCCAACTGGATGGTTGTTGGTGATCAGATGCAACGCTAGTCGGATGGTAGTTAGCAAATCAAATACCATGCCGATCGGATGGTGGTTTGGAATTAGACACTACATAGACCGAAGGGTGGTAGCAATAATCACATCCCTTACAGACCGGATGGGGGTTAGCAAGAAGATGCCACACAGACCAGTGGGTGGTCAGCAATAATCACATTCCTTGCAGACCGGATGGGGGTTAGCAAGAAGATGTGACATAGGTCGAAGGGTGGTAAGCAATAATCACATCCCTTAAAGGCCAGATGGGGGTTAGCAAGAAGATGCCACGCATACCGGTTAGTGGTTAGCGAGATAAATGAGTCGCAATAGAATACATTAAAACTTAACAATAGTCACATCCCTTGTAGACCAGATGGGGGTTAGCAAGAAGATGCCACGAAGAATAGTGGTCAACGAGACAAATAAGTTGCAATAGAATACAGTGCAACTCAACAACAGTCACATCCCTTGCAGACCGGATGGGGGTTAGTAAGAAGATGCCACGAAGACTGGAGGGTGGTGAACAATAGTCACATCCCTTACAAACCGGATGGGGTTGGCAAGAAGATGCCGCACAGACCGGATGGTGGTCGGTAAGACAAATGTTGTATATCGAACAAGCCACAGTGGAATATACTACAGCTCAACGGCAGTAATGAGATGCCTCGCGGACCGAATGGTGGTTAGCGAGGGCATATCATGCAGATCGGATGGTGATCAGCAAAACAATTATGAAGGAGGTCATAGCAGAATACATTACAAATCGTCGGCAGCAGGCTGCAAATCTATTGCACCGCGAAAAGTAAGGACGACCTTAGGTACGTGTCTCTTTCCTTCTCTGAATTTAGGCTCATCTAGACACTAGTGTACTAGTTTCCCCAAAATTGGGGGCAACTGTAGACATCGGGTCCTAAGGCAGTTCAGATTAGAGTTACTCGATGAAGATATCAATACCAGTTTTCGGGCAAATGGACAAAAGTTATGGGCTTTCGCCCTTCGAATTCACAAGGATTGAAGATATTTTTTCAATAATAGGAGGTTTTCGTATATTAAGAGGAGTTCGTTAGTGGGAAAGTTTTTATTTTGGTTGACCGACGGGAGAACTGTCGACCGAGAGAGACGCTCGTCGCTCGTGTCGAGAGACGGCCTCTGTAACACCCCAACCCATACGTAGGCGAACCCATCTGCAAGTGTGTAGGAAGCCGTACGAGTAGGTGTGTTACCGAACAGAAGCAATACAAAGTATATAAAAATACAGAAGAATTTCAAATTTAAAGAGAGGAAGCTGAACGTACATATTATGCCAAGGCACATACACTAAGAGAAAACATACACACATGTATACTTATAATCATACAACAGAAACCTAATAAGAAAGATACATAAATGTGTAAATATTTACATAGCTTAAAATATTACATCAGAATCTTTACCTATTATTACATATACATATTACACAGATATACAAAAATCCCAAATTACAAAAGCTGAACAAGATACAAAACTTCTAGCTTCTATGTGGCCGACTCTGCAGATGCGCCACTCGAACAAAAGCAAACCTGCCACCTGCACGGGGAAAAGAGCCCGTGCTAAGCGATAATGCTTAGTGGGGAGAATATACAAAAATACAGACATCCATTCACAACGGTCGCCAAAGTATAACACATACACAACAGCGAATGCATAAAGTCCTAATAGATAATTATACGTGCTTTATACAATAGCCACGCATTCCAAATGTTCCTAACTGCGGTCATATACTCATTTGATTAACATACCCAATTATCATGCCAAGAACGTAAACACATTCTAATATAACGAAATTACTACGATAACTAACAATAAGGAACTATATAGCATCGTATAAAATTTGTCACATATGCCAGTTCAAGATCACATTCATAAGTATGCGAATCGGTGTACTTAGTCTTAATAACTAACAATACATATTCACATTAATATACATCTACTTCAACCGTCGTATTCAGTAATTCAAACTCGCATTTGTGTACATGTTAATTTATCACATTACTATACAGAAATGTAGTGTCAACATTATATGCCACACCGACTTCAATCACACATACTATATACAAGATCATTTACAGATAAGGACAAAGGTACATTATGCAGGTTAGAGTTACATTAAACCTACTCGGAGATTTGTAAGCACATTCACATATCCCAAAATCATATTCATACTGATATCACATTCTTATATTCATAACTGGTTCATATGACCGAAATCTTACACATTCGGATATCATATTCTCATGTTCATATCAGATAAAGCAAACGAAATACCTGCTGACTCAAAATAGTGGATAACGAGTAATAAACTGTACCTTACGGGTACAAATCGCAAAGTAATGTCACTTTCCATATTTCAAAAGCATTTCCCAAAACAGGACCTTAAACAAGATCCATACACATACACATAATAGGGTTCGCGAGGAACCATTCGGGGACCTAATCAGGGTCCAAATCGTTCAAAGGAGCGATGCAGCTACACATACAGACTCTATTAGGCATGCCTAACTATCCACTAGACTGACTCTCGCAGGTCATGCATCATACAAATCATATTTAAAATCACATAATTTATATCATTGTACATAATCAGGAATAGGTGAGACATATGAATAAGTTCATAAAGTCAATCATGCATCATACAATTTACACTTAAGCATAACATAATAATCTTAGAGAGAGATCATAAGTATAGATATGCATAATACATTCAATTATATTAACGTACTTCATAAAATAGTCAAAGAATAAACCTAAAGGCATCACAAGTTCGGAATTCACACATTGGCATCACAAACGAAAACTCAATTTGGAAACCAGGAGTGTCGCGATCGCGACGGATGTCGCGATCGCGACAGAGGCAACTTGGCCCAAGTCGTGATCACGGCAACCTTCGCGATCTCACGAGGGAATTAGGGCATCTCGCTGTTGCTCTCGCGACATATATCGCGCTCGCGACAGTGAGCTGCCAACCCAACAATTCGGCAACCGAGCTCTCTGTCGCGCTCGCGACAGAGGCTCTGCTGTACGGCTCAGCGGAGCATTCAGACGCGTGCGAGGGCTGCTTTCACCGGGCTCTGTCGCGACCTTGCGACGATGTCGCGCTCGCGACAGAGTCAGGAATTCCAACCCTTACAAGAATTCTGCAGAAAATTCCCTCTTCACGACACCCAATTCTTAAACCAAGCATCAAAATGTCGACTTACCTCATCTCCAGCAAGCCACATGTCATTGACAACATAAACACCACATCCATATCAAGAGTTCCCATAAAACATACCACTAACAATATGCATTCACACACTCTATCATAACAACATTACTCGTCATTCATCTCAATCGCACCCATGTTAAATGCATTCTAACATATGATATATCATGCTTAGGTTACTCATGAGATCAACACATATTAATCCTCATCTTTCACAAAGTTATATCTACTATTATTTACTAGCTAAATCACCAATCTTAATCATACTCCTAAATTTTTCCCAACGATAATTACTTATATAGGCATTTAATTACCCTAAACATGCATAATAACTGATGGGAAAGGTACGGGATTGATCCGGGTCAACCCTAGACTCAAAAATTGAGAATAAAAGGCTCAAAACATGTTTTTCTGTCACGAGGTCGCGACCCTTGTCGCGCTCGAGACAGAGGCTCGCCTCAGCTACCATAACAGACTGCTTTTTACTACAAACTAGTGTCGTGAAAACCGACCTCTAAACCTTATTTATAGGAAAAGTAGTCTTCGTAACAAATGTTCCCCTACGTCTTAAATTTCAAAAGGAACAAGTTTCAGGTCAATTGGACTTCTATAACTCCAGATATGAAATCCACAACCTATACTGGTCAAACAACCCGACACAAAAAGAGACACTACGGTGTTATCCAAAATTCAGGGTCTTAGAGCAAGAATTTTCCCAAGGCTATTTCTAAGACTTTTAAAGGAATGGAAGAAGTGGTTCTAATGGCTTAAGAAAAACATGGTTTGGAGTTCGAAAACTCTACTTAAGACAAAAACATTGCACAAGGGTCAGATGAGAATTGAACAGAGTTTACCCAGTCATGCATTTCACTTCCAATTCTCACACACCTTCAATTTAATCAACATCATGCATTACTAATAAATTTATCTAAACAAATACATGCATAAGACTCATATCAAAACACTCAATTTACTGGAAATCATATACAAATGTATATTCATAATCCAAGAAGAATTTAGGGCATAGACAAATTAAAACTCAAAGGTAGGAATCAAACTCCCAAACCTCTTGTTGCACAATAGCTGCTCTCTCTTCAAGCTTTAATCTTCTCTTTTCCTTTGCTTTGCTTCTTCTTATCACCAATCACTTGCACCAACAAACCCAGAATTCTTAATTCAAACCATAACTTAAACAAAACTAGAAGCAGAAAAAGAACTCAAATGTAGGAACCCTAAAAACCCCAACTTACCTCTTCAATCTTACTTTCCAAGCTCCACCAAATTACTTATAATTCACTCAAAACCAAGAGATTAAGCAAAGAAAGGGAAGAAAAGGAAAAGAAATGGAGAATCGGGAAGATGAAAGGGCAAAAAAACGTGGACTCCTCTTACTTTCACTTTGTCTTTCTTTTCACACTTAATGCACACCTACCAATTCCACTTGTCCACTTCCTATAGGTTCACATGATTCACTTTGACTTCTCAATTCAAGTCACCATACACATACACACACTAAATCACTTCTCATAAAAATATCCTACATCTTTAGTTCCATACCCATAATCCACTTGATAATTATTTCTTTTATGCAAATATCTCCAAGGCACCATGCTCATAAACCACACAATAAAATCTCTTAGCCCACAAACATCCTACTACCATACACTACAAGCACACCATAATAATTCATTGATTTAATTTATTTAATTAATTTCTTAGCAAATAAATCCTTATTATCCATATTACTCATGCATAAATTACCGAAATACCCTTCACTTAACCGACTTAGTTTGCCGATCCAACTAGGCCCGATTTGGGGTGTTACAGCCTCCCCTCGCGCGATCAGCTCCCGTCGCTCGCTCTGGATGGGCCCGTCTCTCGCGGGATCGATGCCCGTCATTTGCGTGTGAGGGTCCATCTCTCGCAGGGAGCAACGCCCATCGCTCACACGTGAGGCTCCTGTCCCTCACCACCCGTCTCTCGCGAAATGGCCCGCCGCTGGAAAGACTAGGCATGCCACGTGATCGACGCCCGTCGGACTCCCAGCAATGCCCGTCGGTAGGGGATCTGCGGCATTATTTCACGAGATTCTCCCAGATTTCCCAAGATTTCAAAATCTCTTTCCAAGATTTATCAAGAATTTCCAAATCTTTTCAAATATATTCAAATTTCAAATTTGATTTTCAAAATATTCGTCAAATCAGTTGGTTTTGATTTTGATTTCATAAATTTTTTCAAATTCAAATTTAAAATTTAAAAGAATTTGAATTGTTTTCCTTAACCTATAAATAGGGAGCTAAGGTTCATTTTTAGGGGTTGGCAATTTTTATTAAATATTGGAGGTTTCTTACAAAAATTCCGAAAGAGCTTTTTCATATTTTCATAAAAAATCTTATTAAATTTTTTTCAAATTAAGGTGAATTCGGGAAAATAAAATCAATTCATTCTTACTCGATCTAGCCCTATTTTTTAACATTTGTAATTGCAAAAAAAATTATCGAGAAGGAAAAATATAATTTTCTTTCTTGATTTAATTTCAAAAATATAATTTTGCGGTAGAAAATTTCCTGAAATTGCACATTGTTGATTAATCCTTGTAGAATTCAAGGGCAGAAATCACGCGACATTCACCTTAAGAAGGTAATATTCTGAGAGTAAATATTCTGGATCAAACTTTAATTCAATTTATTGTTTCATAATAATTTATTTGTGGCTGATTCACTTGAAAAGGTAATTTTGATTGTGAAAATTAAAGTTTTTTTTTTCAATTGAATTTCTTCTTTCTCCAGATCAGGGACAACCGACGAGCCAAGGGTCCACCAACGGCCATCGCTCACTTGAGCGACGGGCCATCGCAAAATTATGCTTCGCCCGTCAGTCAGGACGGCCGTCGCTCGCGTGATGTGGGCCGTCCCTAGGCCTTCCCTCCTCATTTTTTTCCTCTTTTTTATTCCCTTTTCTATTCTTCTATTTTCTTTATTTTCCATGGTGATTTTTTATATATCCTTCATCTTTATTCATTTTATCATTTTTTTTTGTTTAATTATTGCATTAATATGCTCTTTGTTTTTTTTGTGAGTTTAACTGTTTTTTCTTGGATTTGGGGTGTTTAAAAAATGGAGAACACCGAGATGATTCGAGGACATTATTCGGGTTTATTTTCTTTACACTTTTTTTCCTTTTAGTTTATTTTTATTTTCAATTTATTATAAATATTATTTTGAGCCCACTAATGTAAAAATGGCTAAAAATTTCTACAAATAAATGGAATTTTCCTAAATAAAATAGGACCAATGTCCTAATTTTTTGTCCAAACAAAATAGATATTTTAATATTATTTTTCTCTAAATATGCATGCGAAGACCAATGTCTTCATCTTTAATCGAATATCCCACTTTATGTATGTTAACCTTTTCTACTCATTTATAATGGGGGTTGTATTCTGCCCCTAGTTTTTTCGTAAGCTATTGTATTTTTTATTTACTTCATTTTGAGCTTACTTTATTTGATGCTTTCACTATATGATTGATCTGATGCTTTAATTATTGCATTGAACTGAATGAGAAAATGGGACGAAAGATTAAATTCAAAACTCAATCATAATTTAATCAAGGTATGAATAAATGGGATGTCCCGAACCATCTTTGGTCTTAGGCTTAACGAGGTTAGATTAACCTTTTGAATGTTCTATTGGAAAGGGAATTCCAAAATATCTCTTACTACCTAAAATAGGCCTAGGTTGCATTGTGTGACGCGCGCCGGATCCCCGCGGCCGCCCGTTCTGACCGCCCGCACGTGGGCGATCGGGGCATTTGTGGGTCCGTCAACAGCTTGCGATAAATCGCAAGTGCGTCTATGTTGGGCAACAAGGAGGTTTCACGGAGTCGCCACCCAATAGAACATTGGGAAAGTTTCTCTCGCCTCGGAGAGCCTAAGACTTGCGCATTTTATCCATATTGGGCCATGAGGCCTAGGATTAACGTCTAAGTCTCGTGACACAAGAGGTGTCTTGGAGGATAACCTCTAGCCTCTTGAGCCCAAAGACCAGAGCAGGGTTCGGGACTTCTCATTTATTCGTACCTTTATTAATATTATAATTAAGTTTTGAATTTATTGTTTCATCAACTTTCCACACAATGCAATTTAAATTAAAGGCGCAATCATTCATATCAAAAGCGGTAAATGTAAGCAAAATCCAAAATAAAGCATTTAAAAATAAATTACAATAACACTAGGAGCGGAATACAACTCCCATTTATAAAAGTGAAATACATGCATAAAACGGGTTATTCATTGATAGTGAGAACATTGGTCCTCGCATGCATATTTATTATGAAACAGTTTTGATGTGATGATTTATTTGGGTATGAAAAACTAGGACATTGGTCCCCTTTTATTTAGAAAAAGAATGTCAAGTTAATTAATAGAAACATTTTTGTGATTTTCTTTTTAGCGTGCCTAAATAAAGAATTTTACAAGAAAATTATATGGCAGAATTAAAGAACATATTACAAATAAAGAAAATAAATATATGAACCAAACGAGCCTCTTTTGGACCTCCCCGATGTGCTCGCAAAAACGCCCAAGCGAAAAAAATGAGTTTAGACATAAAAATAAAGTACAAATAAAATAATGTTAGTGATTAAATCAATTAAATCAATTAAACATACAAAATAATGAATAACAAATTAAAATAAAATAAGGTGATATGAAAAGAATGATAATGGAATCAAAAATATTAACAAACCAAAATGAAATGAGAAACATGCATTATATGTGATAAATGATTAAATGATGTGATGAAAATAAAATATGACATGTTAATTAATACATGTAAAAATATGCACATGATGAAAATAATGATGATAAGTGAAAAATAATGAATGAATAAATCATAATAAATCAATCATGTAACAATGATAAAAAGAATAATAAAAATTAGTAAACAAAAGAATGATGAAAACAATTAAATGAACAATACGATTAATTAAATATGTTCACAAATGATATAAACCATTTACATGGCAAAAAGACCAATTAAAATGAATTTATTAATTACTAATGATGAATTAAAGTGAAATAAATTAATTACATGTTAAAATTAATGAACAATCAATATTTATGTGAATAAAAATCATATCATGTATAAACAATTAAATGGAACAAATATAAAATCAATACAACAAATTGAATAGATTAAAACAATAAATAGATCAATAAAAACAATAAAATATACATGAATGAATTAAATAAAATAGAAATTGAAATGGAGCCAAGAATATTTACCCTCAGAATATTGGATTTGATGAAGGAAAAGTGATGATTGATTTCTTTGTTTGATGATTCACAATATTAGAGTGAAATATTATGAAAATGTTGGAATTTTATTTCAAGAAACATGAAAATAAAAATGATCAAAAATTCTTTAAGAACAAAGAATTGATACCTTTGCCTAAAGAAATGATTTTGATCAAAAAAAGTTTTATTGATTAAAATAAAGAAAAATTGATTGAAGTTTTATCAAATAAAAATTAGATTTTGATGACAAACAATTATTTTATTTGTCTCAAAATCAATTTTTTATCAAAAAGAGATTCAAAACAAAATCAATGAAAAAGTTTTATTGAACACAAAATAAAGGATTAAAAACAATTTTGAGAACAAATAATTATTCTATTTGTCTCAAAAATTGAATCCAACAACAAAACTTCCTCTAAAAATATGTTTAGAAGAAATTATGTTGGAAAAAGAATGAAACACTTGATTTTTCTTTTTGATTTTTGGTTGGGGAAAAAATCTGGAATTTTAGTGGAAGGAGCAGAAGAAATCTGGAATTTTTAGGTCTAAAAAATGTGGAGAGGAGAGGAGGCTCATTTGATTTCATCATAAACTATTTATAGGATAAAATAGGTTGCCCTAATTTAATTAAGGAAAAAAACCTATTTTAACCCAAAATTATTTTATTTTTAATGATAAAATCAAGTTTTATTATTTAATTACCTAAAAAAATATTTTAGAATTTAATTTGAAGTGAAAAACCCCAAAAAAATGGGATAAAAAACGGATTTTTGGGTGAAAAAATCGGAAAAAAGGCTGAAAAAGAGGAAAAGGGTATCAGACCCTGTACCGACGGCCGGAAGCCCGTCGCCAGAGGGACGCCGCCCGTCGCTATAGAGCGACGGGGACTCACGCGGCGAGGCGCGCGAGAGCCGTGCGGAGGTCGGGCGGGAATCGCGCGCAGAGGCGCGCGGTGCGGCGCGCAGCGCGCAACGCTGCGCGTCGCTCTTTAGCGACGCGCAGCATTGGCGACACTGCGCGTCGCCAAATCGCGCCCAGCGCGCTGGGCGCCTGGGCGTCGGCGGGCTGGGCGCCTGGCGCCTGCGAGCTGGGCGCCAGCGCGCCTGCGCGCTGCCGCAGGCGCGCTGCCGCGCCCGACACTCGCGGTCCGAAAAAAATATTTTTATTTTTTTTATTTTTTTTCTATTTTTTATATTTTAAATTGACTAAAAACACCATAATTTTAAGCCCCCATTTTTCAAAATTAATTTTTTTAAATCTTTTTTATTATTTTTTATTTTTTCACTCTAAAATGCAAATTTGACGAGAAAATCATCACCTTTAACCTTTTAAGCCTGTGAAGGCAATTATCATCATTGGGTAACTTCGATCTAGGCTGACTCAGGACCCGGTGTCTACAGTTGCCCCCAGTTTAGGGGAATCTAGTACACTAGTGTCTAGGTGAGCCTAAACTCAAAGAAGAAAAGGAAAGAGACGCGTACCTGAGTCGGCCGTCTTTCCGCTTAATGGAGTTATGATGATAGCTGTTGCTGTCTTTTGGTTGTAACAGGTAATGCCGTGGTCGTGCTAACCTCTTGTGGGTAGTGCCGCCATCGTGCTAACCTATGTGAATTGGTAGTGCCGTGGTCGTGCTAACCTCTTGTGGGTTGTGCCGCCATCGTGCTAACCGCTATGCATTGGTAGTGCCGTGGTCGTGCCAACCTCTTGTGGGTTGTGCCGCCATCGTGCTAACCGCTTTGAATTGGTAGTGCCGTGGTCGTGCTAACCTCTTGTGGGTAGTGCCGCCATCGTGCTAACCGCTGTGAATTGGTAGTGCCATGGTCGTGCCAACCTCTTGTGGGTAGTGCCGCCATCGTGCTAACCGCTGTGAATTGGTAGTGCCGTGGTCGTGCTAACCTCTTGTGGGTAGTGCCGCCATCGTGCTAACCGCTGTGAATTGGTAGTGCCGTGGTCGTGCTAACCTCTTGTGGGTAGTGCCGCCATCGTGCTAACCGCTGTGAATTGGTAGTGCCGTGGTCGTGCTAACCTCTTGTGGGTAGTGCCGCCATCGTGCTAACCGCTGTGAATTTTGGAACTGTGCTCCCCCTGAGAGGTCTTCAGTTCTTTGCCATTTGCCCCCTGAGAGGCATTCAGTTCATTGATTGTTTGCCCCCTGAGAGGTCTTCGGTTCATTGATTGTTTGCCCCCTGAGAGGTCTTCGTTTTGCTGCTCCCTGAGAAGTCTTCGGTTTGCTGCTCCCTGAGAAGTCTTCGATTTTCTGCTCCCTGAGAAGTCTTCGGTTTGCTGCTCCCTGAGAAGTCTTTGGTTGATTGATCATTTGCCCCCTGAGAGGTCTTCGGTTTGCTACTCCCTGAGAAGTCTTCGGTTTGCTGCTCCCTGAGAAGTCTTCGGTTTTCTGCTCCCTGAGAAGTCTTCGATTTTCTGCTCCCTGAGAAGTCTTTGGTTGATGATTAAGCTGGTAGGTGGATTGATGATTGAGTTGAGGCTTGGATTGATGATTTGACCGATGTCTGAATTGATGAATGAGTTGAGGTTTTGATTGATGATTTGACCGATGTCATCACTCGGCTTTTGTCGGCGTCCGCCTCAAGCCTTTCTTCTGCAAAATAAGGAAACTAAACTATGCAAAAATGGTGAGCATGCAAGTGAAATGCATGAGTAATGCAGGAATGCAGGATAAAAATTGATCTATGCGAACTTGAAGATGATAGCCGGGCTAGCTGCGATTTGCGATATAATTGATGCCTTTTGAGCTGCTTTTGAATTTCATGCCCTTTGGGATTGCGAGATTCTCATCCGGTACCTGTAGTCATTAATTGAAGGTAGTGCGTCCCTTGTGGATTTTCACACTAGCTTTTCTTAGTGGGAGATGCGTCCTTTGTGGATTTTCACATAACCCTGTGCCTTATTTTTTGCCTGGAATGGACCCAACCCAATCCAGCGGCTTTTCTCTTTCTTCTTTTTTTGAAGGACAGACTGCCTGTTTTCAGGTTTTCACCCTATCCTTTTGCCTAGTTTTTGCTTAGAGCGCCAGTTACGGTTTTCACTCTAACGGCTCTTTTCTTCTTTTTCTTTTTTTCTTTTTTTTTGAAGCTTGCTGAAGTTGTTGTCAAGAATCTTTCGGGAGTCTTAGGACATGGTTGCATGAGCTTGATTTTGCACATTTGATAGCAGGATGAATCGGTTGAAGCACTCG
Organism: Excoecaria cochinchinensis; assembly: GCA_947683425.1. Taxonomy (NCBI): domain Eukaryota; kingdom Viridiplantae; phylum Streptophyta; class Magnoliopsida; order Malpighiales; family Euphorbiaceae; genus Excoecaria; species Excoecaria cochinchinensis. The sequence continues at coordinate 1,502,603 of CANTUQ010000192.1, forward strand.
AGCGGTGGACAATAGGCGACTTTGGTCACACAAAGTTAACTGCTCTGACCACATCATTGCATAAATGCATGTGTTTCAATTTGATTTCATTAAGCATGATCCTTATTTTTGGCATTGATTTTTAAAAAATACAAGACTTTAGCTAATCTCGAGATAGATCTTGAAAGCATCAAACTCCTGTTATCAATCAGCCCTCTCGGGTTTTATGATTGACGATTTTCTCTCAAATTTTTCTTGAATGCGAATTCTAGAAGCAATGTTGGAGACGAGACTTAACTCGAATGCATGAATGCACTCGTGGCTCCTCGCTTTAAGCTCAAGAAACACCATATGCCTCTTCTTACGTACCAAACCTCTTTAGAAGGTCATCTCCGCTAATTGGATAAGACTGAACCAAGAATCAAAAGGTCTTACTTTGGTTGTAATGTCAGGCTTAGGTAGATGGCTATCAAAGGAGGATCAGGTCGCTAGAGAAAAATGGCCGCAATATTTTCTCGACTGGTGGATGAACCATTCTCAGCTCAGTTGTATATACAAAGGTATTCTTGAATTTGGGCTCGGTAACATTTTTAGCTCCTTGAGATCAGAATAACAATAAAAGGGTAATTATTGAAACTAGTCAATTGGTTACTGTTTTGAGGTCTTTTTATTTTTTTCTCTTTTTTTCAAAGTGTAAACTCATCCTTACCAAGGCAATTTCGATAGTCCAAAGAAAAATTGTTCAAATGTACATCCATCCTTTTTAGAGCGGCCACTCTTCTAAGGGGAAGCCAAAATCATTTTAGGCGAGGGGATAGTTTTAACATGTGTAACAATAAAATTGGCACGCATTTAGCATACCCACATAAAGGCTCAATGGGCTAGCAAGCGATTGTGAAGTAAGGGTAGGAAATGGTCATTTAGAGAGCTATACAAAGAAAATGTTGCCTAAATCATTTTCTAGATTCAGCCTTATCCAGAGGTCGCTTCGACGGGTAATCAGAAAGGTTCTAGTGCTCTTAGTGAGTTTCCATCCAGTCCCCTAATTGCAACTAGTTTTTTTTTTATTTTTAATTTCCCTCTCTACAGGAGTTATATTAGATGCTATCAAAATTTTCTTTGGGTTCCCCAAAGTTTTCGAGATTAACTGCAGTCATATTATTTGAATTAATGCCAAAGTTAATTTATTATGATCATGCAAAATGAAATCAATAGAAACATTATCCAAATAAGCAAAAATTATTCTCTTTATTACAAACAGAAAATTGTAATATAAAAAGTTCCAGAAATGAAAAGATTCCAGCATCTAAAAGCAATATCACTAGTGGACTGCAAGACACGATCATGTTTGCGGTGGAGGGACTGCGTTGTAGCCTGCCTTCTTCTTCTTTTCTCTCTTCTCAGGATCTGTGATCTGATTGGTGTCAATGAGATCCTGGATCTTATTTCTCAGAATACGGCAATAGTCAGTCAAATGGCCGGTGTGCTGGTGGTAAGCGCAGTACTGATCACCTCTATGTCCTGGCTGTCCTTGACTCAAGGCTGGTCTGGGTGGCAAAGGTTGCAACTTGCCTTCTTTCATTAGTTTCTCCAGTACCCAGGATAGAGAGCGGCCTAAGTTGGAGTAATATCTTTGACCCTGCCCAACTCCAGTAGCTGAGACCTCTGCCGTCCTACCGTTTCTGCTGTTACTGCCTCCAGTTCCGCCTGATTTGAATCCCGACTGGTTCCCATAGCCTTTCCCAGCAAAGTTATTTTGGCTTGCTTTCTTTGCCAGGTAAGCCGCCTCAGCTTCTATAGCGATATCCTTAAGCGACTCCCAGTCCTTGAGCCCCTTAAAACTGAGCAAGTCCCTTAAGTAAGGGCATGAGTTTCTGATAAACAACCTGATCTGGTCTGCAGTGTCAGGCTTCCTCTTCATCTCCATGACTCTGTTCCTCCATCTGGTAAGGTACTCATGGAATGACTCATCATTCTTCTGCTGTAGAAGCTCGAGGTCTTTTAGGGTGACCTCCATCCTGGTGCTGCAGTCGTACTGCTTCATGAATTCTTCGGTCAAAAGGTCCCAGTCCTCTTTGGACCTCCTATCCAACCCGTGGTACCAATCAACTGCCGGGCCCACCAGACTAAGGCAGAAATATTCCACCTTCTGCTTCTTGCTCAGCCCTGTGCCTTTCATGACCAGGGTGTACTGCTTGATGTGGGCGGATGGGTCAGAGGTGCCATCAAACTTCGGAAGCTCGGGCATCTTGAATCTTTGGGGCAGCAGCTCTTCATCCCCCAGATCTCTGTCTTCTGGGTTGATCCCCTTGCCTACTGACAGCATGCGGGTGATAGCTTCGATCTGTTGTCTCATACCTCTTAAAGCTTCATCCTCTACTCTGGGTGCTCTGGGCCTTGCAGCTTGGTGGACTATCGGCACCACTTCTTCTTCCTCCTCCATCAGGAAATCATCGTTGGGGTTATGAATCCTTTCCCCTCTTGGCTCGATGGGTGCAGCAGCTCTGTGCTCATTGTTGGGTTGACGAGCAGCAGCTCCAACGAAGGGAGCCTCCCCGCCAGCAGGTGGTTCGGCTTGCCCCCGAGGAGGGGCTGCTTGTGGCTGTAGAGCAGCAGGTGGTTGTGGGGCTGCAGGTGGATGGGCAATCCTTTCAGCCATGGCACCCATCATATCCATCATTCTTCGTTCAAAGTCCTCTAGCCTCCTAGCTAGGTCTTGAGTGGTCAAAACTCCAGGTTCTTCTGCCATTGATGATTCAAGAGAGGATTCACTGATTGACGAGAATGACTCAGAATCCCAGTCAGACACTTGTTCCGGCAACTCAAAGAGCAGATTTGTCCTTATTAACCGACCGTCAGAACCTCTAGTCCACTTAGATGAATCTATGATGGCTGAAAAAATTAGATTGTTAGGATGATGCATGAATGACATATACAATGCATGATAGTGAGCTATGCAACATTTACAATCACATGCAAGCAAGTAGAGCCTTCCAACCTTATTACTCCCACACACGAGGTAATGCGGTCTCTTTCCTAGGTGGGCTTGATCCATGGGTTAGCGGGGAACCCGATGGATGCGTATGGTGCTCGGTGAAAAACCGGCATCATAACATCTCTTATCTAATGTGCAAGCGGATGGGTTATGATCATTATGTATTTAGGCAGCCCGAACAAGTTGACATGGGCCTATCGGGGCATGAAAGCCTTTGATTAGGTGACCAATCAGATTATTTGGGTTTGTCCAATACAAAATGATCCATATAGCAAGCAAGGTATTACGGTTCATATCACCTAAGGGAAGTATCTATTGCCATTACATGAGCTTTGGTCAAAGGGTGGTGTTACTTTAGGGCTACCCAAGCATGATCCCTGCCGACGGGTCTAGCTCATCACGAGCGTAACGACCGATCGGGTCACCATTTAATATACCATTGAGGTACGAGGCTTGGGCTGGTGATTATCCTTAACACTTCCCCAAATTGAGTGAAAATGGGGTCGCGCTTCGGGAATGCACCGGGGCTAAAAGAGGGACCAAACTAGCATAGATCTAAGGCTCTAATGAGATGCAATGCAGTTTTGAAAGAAGATAATTTTTTTTTTTAATTAAAACTCAATTATGATTTTTAATCAAGGTACTTTCGAATCGAAGTCTCGAGTATGTCCCCAGCGGAGTCGCCACTGTGACGCGCGCCGGATCCCCGCGGCCGCCCGTTCTGACCGCCCGCACGTGGGCGATCGGGGCATTTGTGGGTCCGTCAACAGCTTGCGATAAATCGCAAGTGCGTCTATGTTGGGCAACAAGGAGGTTTCATGGAGTCGCCACCCAATAGAACATTGGGAAAGTTTCTCTCGCCTCGGAGAGCCTAAGACTTGCGCATTTTATCCATATTGGGCCATGAGGCCTAGGATTAACGTCTAAGTCTCGTGACACAAGAGGTGTCTTAGAGCATAACCTCTAGCCTCTTGAGCCCAAAGACCAGAGCAGGGTTCGGGACTTCTCATTTATTCGTACCTTTATTAATATTATAATTAAGTTTTGAATTTATTGTTTCATCAACTTTCCACACAATGCAATTTAAATTAAAGGCGCAATCATTCATATCAAAAGCGGTAAATGTAAGCAAAATCCAAAATAAAGCATTTAAAAATAAATTACAATAACACTAGGAGCGGAATACAACTCCCATTTATAAAAGTGAAATACATGCATAAAACGGGTTATTCATTGATAGTGAGAACATTGGTCCTCGCATGCATATTTATTATGAAACAGTTTTGATGTGATGATTTATTTGGGTATGAAAAACTAGGACATTGGTCCCCTTTTATTTAGAAAAAGAATGTCAAGTTAATTAATAGAAACATTTTTGTGATTTTCTTTTTAGCGTGCCTAAATAAAGAATTTTACAAGAAAATTATATGGCAGAATTAAAGAACATATTACAAATAAAGAAAATAAATATATGAACCAAACGAGCCTCTTTTGGACCTCCCCGATGTGCTCGCAAAAACGCCCAAGCGAAAAAAATGAGTTTAGACATAAAAATAAAGTACAAATAAAATAATGTTAGTGATTAAATCAATTAAATCAATTAAACATACAAAATAATGAATAACAAATTAAAATAAAATAAGGTGATATGAAAAGAATGATAATGGAATCAAAAATATTAACAAACCAAAATGAAATGAGAAACATGCATTATATGTGATAAATGATTAAATGATGTGATGAAAATAAAATATGACATGTTAATTAATACATGTAAAAATATGCACATGATGAAAATAATGATGATAAGTGAAAAATAATGAATGAATAAATCATAATAAATCAATCATGTAACAATGATAAAAAGAATAATAAAAATTAGTAAACAAAAGAATGATGAAAACAATTAAATGAACAATACGATTAATTAAATATGTTCACAAATGATATAAACCATTTACATGGCAAAAAGACCAATTAAAATGAATTTATTAATTACTAATGATGAATTAAAGTGAAATAAATTAATTACATGTTAAAATTAATGAACAATCAATATTTATGTGAATAAAAATCATATCATGTATAAACAATTAAATGGAACAAATATAAAATCAATACAACAAATTGAATAGATTAAAACAATAAATAGATCAATAAAAACAATAAAATATACATGAATGAATTAAATAAAATAGAAATTGAAATGGAGCCAAGAATATTTACCCTCAGAATATTGGATTTGATGAAGGAAAAGTGATGATTGATTTCTTTGTTTGATGATTCACAATATTAGAGTGAAATATTATGAAAATGTTGGAATTTTATTTCAAGAAACATGAAAATAAAAATGATCAAAAATTCTTTAAGAACAAAGAATTGATACCTTTGCCTAAAGAAATGATTTTGATCAAAAAAAGTTTTATTGATTAAAATAAAGAAAAATTGATTGAAGTTTTATCAAATAAAAATTAGATTTTGATGACAAACAATTATTTTATTTGTCTCAAAATCAATTTTTTATCAAAAAGAGATTCAAAACAAAATCAATGAAAAAGTTTTATTGAACACAAAATAAAAGATTAAAAACAATTTTGAGAACAAATAATTATTCTATTTGTCTCAAAAATTGAATCCAACAACAAAACTTCCTCTAAAAATATGTTTAGAAGAAATTATGTTGGAAAAAGAATGAAACACTTGATTTTTCTTTTTGATTTTTGGTTGGGGAAAAAATCTGGAATTTTAGTGGAAGGAGCAGAAGAAATCTGGAATTTTTAGGTCTAAAAAATGTGGAGAGGAGAGGAGGCTCATTTGATTTCATCATAAACTATTTATAGGATAAAATAGGTTGCCCTAATTTAATTAAGGAAAAAAACCTATTTTAACCCAAAATTATTTTATTTTTAATGATAAAATCAAGTTTTATTATTTAATTACCTAAAAAAATATTTTAGAATTTAATTTGAAGTGAAAAACCCCAAAAAAATGGGATAAAAAACGGATTTTTGGGTGAAAAAATCGGAAAAAAGGCTGAAAAAGAGGAAAAGGGTATCAGACCCTGTACCGACGGCCGGAAGCCCGTCGCCAGAGGGACGCCGCCCGTCGCTATAGAGCGACGGGGACTCACGCGGCGAGGCGCGCGAGAGCCGTGCGGAGGTCGGGCGGGAATCGCGCGCAGAGGCGCGCGGTGCGGCGCGCAGCGCGCAACGCTGCGCGTCGCTCTTTAGCGACGCGCAGCATTGGCGACACTGCGCGTCGCCAAATCGCGCCCAGCGCGCTGGGCGCCTGGGCGTCGGCGGGCTGGGCGCCAGCGCGCCTGCGCGCTGCCGCAGGCGCGCTGCCGCGCCCGACACTCGCGGTCCGAAAAAAATATTTTTATTTTTTTTATTTTTTTTCTATTTTTTATATTTTAAATTGACTAAAAACACCATAATTTTAAGCCCCCATTTTTCAAAATTAATTTTTTTAAATCTTTTTTATTATTTTTTAATTTTTCACTCTAAAATGCAAATTTGACGAGAAAATCATCACCTTTAACCTTTTAAGCCTGTGAAGGCAATTATCATCATTGGGTAACTTCGATCTAGGCTGACTCAGGACCCGGTGTCTACACATTGTCTTAGGCTCCATGAGGTTAGACGAACCATCCTAATGCTCTATTAGGGTGGGGACTCCAAAATATCTCTGGCTTGCCCAAAATAGACATACATACATTATCTTAGGCTTTATGAGATTAGATGAATCTTTCTAATGTTCTATTAGAAGGAGGATTCCAAAACATCTCTGATTGCCCAAAATAGACACACATGCGTTGTCTTATGCTCAGTGAGGGTAGATGACCTTTCCTAATATTTTATTAGGTGGCAACTCCAAAACACCTCCTTATTGCCCAAAATAGACGCTATAATATAACAAAATCATTACAATAATGTTCTGATCAATTGGCAAAACAAAATAATTACATATCCCAAAATATTCAGAGCGAAAGCTTACAAAAATTACTAATATAATGAGAGTTCTATTACAAAAGAATATCAACAGGCTAAAAAAATAAAGCCCTAACACTAATCCCTCTGTGTTGGCTTGACTGGCGGCGACTCTCCCAAAGCACAAAAGCCTTCCGCACCTGCACGGATAAAACACCGTGCTAAGCGATAACTGATATGAGCCTAAATAACTCATATTTAATCCATGTTTTATGAGTGAAATATTAATTATGTGTAGTTAATTGTGTTAGAATTATGTATGTTTTATGTGTTTGTGTGAGTTTTGTGTGTGTAGGAGAAAAGAGGAGAAAATGAGCTAAAGAAGAGGAGGTTCTGGCGCGAGCGCGACAGAAGGTACCAAGGAAGAGAGCAAAAGGAGGAGGAAGAAAGAGAGAAAGAATTTGTCGCAACCAAAGAGCGCATCGCGAGGTCGCGACAAAGCTCGGAGAAAGCTAGCGCAAGGAAAGCGAGCGAAGATTCAGGCGCGCTCTATCGCGAGCGCGACAGAGAGGAACATTGGACAGAAATTTTCAAACATTGCCTTGAAAAGACATGACTTCTAAGGCTTACAACTTTTTGGAAGAGACACTTGAACGAACATATTCTTTAGATGTTTATATATATTATTTTCAACTGTAATTACAGATATAAAATTTTTATTAAGTAGTTTTCTGTAGTTTGAAAAACAGTTTCTTTTCCTTAGTAAAATTTCCTAGTTAGTTTCATTTTTTGAAGAAGAAGATCAAGGAGAGGAAAAATCTGTTACAGGAGTTTGGGAAAAGGGTTGAGAAATGTCTTTCTTATTCTCTTATCTATTATTTCTTCTCTATAAATTAATGAATATTACTTCAATGAATTTGCATGTAATTATTATTATCTTCTTCCATCTATTTTAATAGTCTTTGAATGCAGAATTTCTATTAGTACCTTTTGCATGATCTTAATAAGTTAAAGTAAGTATCGAAAGACTGCTTTGACTGAAATCTAATAGAAATTCATTATCAATGCATGGTAGAGAGATCAATATGTTGAGATAGTTGTTATAGGTTGGTGATTATTCTTAGAATATGTAATTGGAACCCTCTAAGTCATTAATGAGAATTGTGAGTTAGAATTTTACTTGCATATTTTAGGCATTCTAATTCATGTCGAGAGAGTGGATTAGAACTATATTTCAACTTGGCTTGCTTAAGAGATTAAATTTATATTATAATGATGGAATCAAGTTTCATAATTGTTAATTCTTCATTATATATTTTATCTTCTTCAATTAACATGAACTAGGTTTAATTAGTTTATGTGTTAGAGTAGTTTAGATTTAACTCATAAAATTTATGATCCTTGTAAACAAGATTAAAATTGAGTAGTAATAGTGTGTAATATTAATCACATTCCTCGTGGGATCGACATCTTTTGCACTATAATTGGTACACCGTATACTTGCGGAATTAGCACTTAGAAATTGGCTAACAAGTTTTTAGCGCCGTTGCCGGGAATTAGCACTTATATGTTCCATCCCACTTATTTTTTTCTTTCTTTTCTTTAGAAACTAGCATTTCTAATACTGAATTTGAAGATAAGGGAATGTAAATTACACTTCAACTTCCATCATGCTTTTCAATAACAAATACATCTCCCATGCTATATCAATCATAATTCTTTCCACAATAAGGGTAATTAACAAGAAAATGTTTGTTGTTTAGCAAAAAGGATATGGCTAAATATATGCTTAACAACAAAATAGGTTATAGGCTCAAACATGGCTACCTAAAGTAAAAAAGGTAAGTTCTTTAAAGAAAGCCAAAAATAGTTCATTCTAAGTGCCCTTATCATATCTCATGTACATCCCATACTAATAATGTAGCCTCAAAATTTACTAAAAACAAGTTCTGGAGGATATGGCATATCAAGGCTCTCATAAAAGAAAAAATTTTGTGTATAAGGCTTCAAAAGCTCACATAGCTATAGGTCAAACTACCTTAAGCAATAAGTTGGCAAAACAATCTATTTTCACATGTGAAAAGATACTCAACTTAAAAAGAACCTACACCAAAGTGCTTTGCTAAGTCATGCCCATCACTATGCACATGAGAATGCCAAAGTAAAACAAACGATAATAGTGTTCAAAAATTTGACTACTTAGACTAAATGTAAAAAGTTCAAGCTATACATGCATTTATTTCCAAATAATCATCAAATATATAAGCTCCAAAATCAAATGCCCAAAACAACCTAAAACAACCTAAGCATGAAAACCTAAAACTAGCAGCACATGCATAACATAGGCTACATTAATCAAACAAACACATATATACACAATCACAAAATAAACACAAAACAGAGCACTCCCCCACACTGAAAACACACAATGTCCCCATTGTGAGAAAGATCAACAAACACAAAATAGATAAACAGCGATTACACAAAACACAAAAAAAAAAAAGCAAAATGAACATAAAAAGAACATTAAAATATAGGAAAGAGAAGAAACGAACTCAAAAACTCCCACTAGGGGAGCTTGGTGGAGTCGGAGAGAGTTCTACATTCTGCTTGTGGAAGAAGGAGAGAAGCTTTTGACATATGCTTTTCTGATTTTTGTGGACGGTCCTCATGGTAGTTTCAAGGACGTCCATCCTAGCGGCCAAACTCTGGTTTGCAGCTTCTATACAATCCAAGTGATGTGCCACTTGTTCAAGACCAATATGAGACCCAGATGCAGCTGCAGTCCCACCAACAGTAGCATCAACTCCAACAGCCTCCTCATCCTCAGATGAATCCTCATCTGAAGTCATGAGCCACAGCTACGGAAGAAGACTTGGGTGCCTTGCCTTTTCCTCTATCTGTACTAGGTCCACCTGCACCATGATCAACAAATCTAGGAGGCCAACCTCTTTTAGTTAACACATTAGCACGCCTTAAGTATGCAGCATCTAACATAGCAACAGTTTCATTTTCCTCCATAACAAAATTAAGCAAATCACCTAAACATCCTAGAATAATACCCGTCACCATGTGACATATGCCTACCATTTTGCTCCTAGCTATAAAGGCATGATATAACCCATCAAATATAAAATCAATTGAATCAGGTGTTTTATGAGATTGTAAAAGATCTAAAACAAACAAATCCTTAGTTTGTACCTTTATACTCTCAACTCTACCAAACAATGCATGACAAAGATATTTATGAAATAACATTAAAGCATCATCTTTTATATACCGATTTGTAGAGTTTTTATTGTTAAAATTACCCAAACCAGTCAAACATTTCCAAACGGGGTTAGGGTTAAAAACATGAGGGTAAAAACACTTGCCATTTAAAGGAAAACCAAACCATTCATGCATCTCATCATAGCCAAAAACCTGCTCAATCCCTTGATGCCTAAGTTTCAATTTATTTTTACGTTCATCAACATATTCAAGGGACACAAAAAATTCAAGCGCCCAATCCTTCTTAACAGGTAAAGAGTAAGTAACAAAATTTCCCCATTTCATATACTTAAGAAAATTGTTAAATTGTGCATTAAGTCCTAAAGTATATAATAGAGAGAAATTAAGATGCCACATACCAACGTAGGACTTCTTATCAAAATAAACGAACTTCTCACCTTCTTCTTCACTAAATATGGGAAAAGGACAGTCAAACCTGTTTTGAAGATGAACTTGCTCTGATCTCGTACTAGAACCTCCGAGATCCCTCATTTCCTTGTGAGCCACCGATTTAGTTCGAACCATAGTCAAAATTGTGAGGAATAAAGTGGAACGAAGTAAAGAATAACAAAGAAAACAAACTAAACTCAAAAAACCTTAGAAAAATTGAGAGAAGAAGAAGAAGACTTGTGAGAAAAAATAGAGAGGAAACGCAAAAGAACAGAAGTGACAACTCAAAATGAAAGGGAAATAGAGAGATTAGGGTTTAACAAATATATAGGGGAAGAGAAATAACTGCCCAACGGTCAAAAAATTCAAATCCTGTGTTCTGTCGCGATGTTGCGACAGAACTGAATCTTGAAAAATTATGCTCGCGAGACTAGCCGTGATATCGCGACAAAACAAAGTTCCCCCCTTCTATTGTGCTCGCGACAGAAGCGAATCACTAATATTGAAAAATTTTTGCTTCCCTCACTGTCGAGCCCGCGATAATGTCGCACTCGCTACAGTGAAGAATTTTGCAAAGAACAAAAATTTCCCTTGTCAATAACAAATAAAATTTTTCACAACTATGAGATACTAACTTAATAAAACCATATAGAACAAAAATAAACAATATTAGTACACAAAAACAACATAAAAATAATATAGTAACGCAATAAAATAAATCAAAAATTAAATGTACAAACAACTACTTGACCAACGTAAAAGAGATACTAGAGATCATCCTCTTTTGAATTGTGCCATCCAAATACACTTTGCATCTCTGACCATTAGCTTTAAACAACTCTCCCTTATCATTTTTTTAGCTCTAAATAGCCATGGTCAAAATCTTGTGCCACCTCAAATAGGCCACTCCACCTAGATTTCAATTTTTCAGGAAATAACTTTAACCTAGATTGTATAAGAGGACTTTATCTCCAGCCATGAAATTTTTATATCGAATGTGAGCATCATGCCACTTCTTGGATCTTTCTTTATAAATTTTTGAATTTTCTAAAGAAAGAAGGCATAACTCATCAAGCTCATTCAATTGTAAACACCTTTTGACACTAGCATCCTTAAGATCATAGTTCAAAGTCCTAATGGCCAATAAGCTTTATGCTCTAACTCAACAGGTAAATGACATGACTTTCCATATACTAGCCTATAAGGTGTCATCCCAATAGGTATTTTAAAGGCAGTGCGATATGCCCATAAAGTATCATCAAGCTTATGTGCCCAATCTTTCCTAGAATTAGAGACTGTTTTTTCTAAAAACCATTTAAGCTCTCTACTTTGCCACTTGTTTGAGGATGATAAGGAGTAGCTACCCTATGATGCACTCCATATTTATGCAATAAGGAATCAAAAGAACGGTTAATGAAATGCTTACCTCCATCACTTATGATGGCTCTTTGAATCACTATGATCACTACCTTTGAATCATTGGTTGGCAATGCTTGAGCCTCAACCCACTTTGACACATAATCTACCCCAACCAAAATATAGTTTTGACCAAAAGATGTAGGGAAAGGACCCATGAAGTCTATCCCCCACACATCAAAGATTTCAACTTCTAAAATAGTATTCAAAGGCATTTCATCACGCTTCCCAATATTCCTAGCCCTTTGACATTTATCACATTTAGCCATAAAATTCTTAGCATCATTAAACAAGGTAAGCCAATAGAAACCACATTCAAAGACTCGAGAGACAGTTTTATTAGCACCATTATGACCCGAATATAAAGAAAAATGGCAATGGGTCAAAATGTTCACATAATCTTCCTCATGCACACATCAACGAATGATACCATCCCTACTAATTTTAAATAAGAATGGCTCTTCCCAAAGATATTTGTTTACATCACTATAAAATTTCTTCCTTTGCTGCCATGCCCATCCATGTGGTAAAATTCCTACAGCAAGAAAGTTAGCAAAATCTTCATACCAAGGTACATTAACTTCCTCTATTGACATTAATGATTCATCCGGAAAAGATTCATTAATTTCAATGTTATCTCCTAAAAGTCCTTCATTGTTTTCCAACCTTGACAAGTGATGAACAACTAAATTTTCAGAGCCTTTCTTATCTTTAACTTCAAGATCAAATTCTTGCAACAATAAAACCCAACGAATTAGTCTAGGTTTAGCATCCTTTTTAGCAAATAAGTACCTCAATGTTGCATGATCAGTATATATAATGACCTTAGATCCTAACAAGTAAGACCTAAACTTATCACATGCATAAACCACAGCCAACATTTCTTTTTCAGTGGTTGTATAAGTAATTTGAGGGGGACAATGTATGGCTGGCATAATATATAACATGCAAATGTTTCCCTTGCGTTGACCTAAAACAAATCCCACTGCAAGGTCACTTGCATCACACATAATTTCAAATGGTAAGTTCCAATTAGGAATTAAAGAAAACTCCTTAATGAATCTCCTATAGAAACCAGCATGCCCAAGAAAAGATCTTACAGTGTAGTAGGTGGAGGTAACTTTTCTATCAATTGTCATGGCCGGACTTGTACCCTAAGAGAATTAACCTAATTTGGCATGTGTGTGAGTGGATTGAATGTGTAGGATTGGACTTAATTGAAAGAAAGCAGTATAGTTAAGGGGTTAAATGGTAATTATGAATGTTTGTGCTAAGCATGAGTTAAAGGCTGATTAACTAGTTAATGGAGGGTTAATTAGGAATAAAATAAAGTAAGAAATTGGTAGTGGAGGCAGGTTTTCTGAAGTGGATTCCGTGTGGCTTTGTAAGGTTTTGCCACCTCCTTCTTTGCATGCATTTGCCTAGTGAAGTGAGAGGTGAGTGTGTGTTGGCCTCATTCTTCATTTTCTGCATTTGGCTTTGGCTTTCTTCTTGTTTCCGTGAGTAAGGATGAGAGTGGTTTAAGTGGATGTGTGCATGTAGCTAATTGGAACAAGAATTAAGTGTTAAGATCTTAAGGTAAGTGATTTTGTGTGCATATTCCCATCTTCTACTCTTCTTCTTGGTTTTGATTTAGTTTGGAATGAGGATTGATGGATTGTGCTCAATTCTGGAATTTGAACTGGTTTTGCTAGCTGAAGAAGTGAAGAGAGATAAGGGAAAGGTTGTAATCGGCGAACCGAGCGTCCGTCGTAATTAGGAGCTAAGGCGACGAGGTTTGGGAACAAACCCTAATTGTATGAATATGTGATTAGCATTGGTTAAATGGGGTTTGAACTGAATTGCATGATATGTGAAATTGAAGGTTGAGCATGAATTATGTGATGCTAAATTGTATGATTATAGTAGCAATATGATTGTGATAAAGTGCTTGAAAGTGATTATGATTTGTACTATTATTGAATGCCAAACAAGAAGGGAAAATCAGGTATGTGTTATTGATTGTGTGGTTGTTGTATTTGGGTTGATTGCCAAACAAATAAGAATGAGATTTGAAGTCTTAATGAGAAGGAAGAAATGGACTGAAAACATAACCATGTTATGGTGTTTTTGCATAGGTCACGGTGACAATGAAATCCATTGTGACCGTGAGGTATGCTTGATTCAATTCTGCCTAGTAGATTTTGGTATGTCACGGTGACAATGAGATTCATTGTGACCGTGAGGTACCCAGGAAGGCATTCTGTTTTGCAAAGTGAGAATATGTCACGGTGACAATGAGATTCATTGTGACCGTGACATACCCTCAGGTTGCATTCTGCCGAGAGTTGGGAACACATCACGGTGACAATGAAATTGGTTGTGACCGTGACATGTCCCCAATTTGCATTCTGTTTTGGACTTCAATATGTCACGGTGACAATGAAATCCATTGTGACCGTGACCCACCCTGTTCTGGCAATATAATCCTAATGTGTTTGGTCTTTCAAATGGCATGGCTTTAAGCTGAAATGAAGGACAGCATGAGTAAGTAATGTATATGTGTTAAGTGATTTACAAATGCATACAACTATGATGACCTCTGAATGTGATAAGTTATGTGAATATTAAATGTGAAGACTGAATTTGAAAGCATATTGAATATGCAAATGAAATGTATGGCTGTGTGCTAATACAAATGTGTAAAGTGGAAAGTGAACTGAATAACATGTTTAACAACTTAAGCCTGCGAGTCAAGTAGTGGATAGTTAGGCATGCCTATAGGGTCAAGTGCTGCAGCCCCATGCGTTAAATGTGTCTGATTCCATGGGAATCACAATGCGAATATCCTTACTGGATTGTGTTATATGTGGAATGATGAAAAGTACCAGAAGGTACTAATGTGATATGAAGCACCAGAAGGTGCTAATGTGAAAAAGTAGTCTCGATGAGATTACTGGTATCTGAGAGATACCGATGCGATACCCGTTATCCGCGTCATTGAATTGCAGGCAAAGTGGCAAAAAGGCTAATTGGTTAATCGGCTAAAAGTTAATTAAATATAAACAGAAGTGATTGTGATACAAGAAAGTATGGAAATGTGAATAAGTAATTGATGCCTTATGATTGAATATAGTAATGGTTGATCTGGCATGTTTATTAGCATGTTATGTATGATGATTCTGATGTGTGATAAATTATATGCTATATGTATGAGTTCCCCACTAAGCGTTATCGCTTAGCATGGATTTACTCTAATCCGTGCAGGTACGGACGAGAGGTGACTGAAGGACGTCCCCCGCATTTTGGTACGGTCAACAATAGGAAGTATATAGTGTAGGTTTTGGGGCTTGTTATTTGGGACTTTTGTATAAGTTTTATATGGTTAACATGTATTTTGAATATGTAAAGGCATGTAATAATGTAGTAATCATGGATGTAACCTCCCACATGTATGTGTGTCATGTGAATAGCTAAGGCGTGTGACTAATAGTAGTTGGCATGTGATGCATGAATTAAAATAGTGTGCGATGAAATTTTATTATTCAGTTTCCGCATGTGTTCTGGGTGTGTGTGCGACCTTCTCTAACTAAGATTAGCTGGGCTAGTTTGTCGTTAGGGAACGGGCGTCACAAGTTTGTGGTATCAGAGCCTAGGTTGAGTCTTTTCTGGGAATTGGGTAGATAAGATGTGTATAGTTTGTTGACCTAATGCGGAAGTCCTTGTTTAATATGTGTAGTAAGATGGATTCTGGAAGGCATACCGGTGAGGAATCTGCCGAAAGTGTGAATCCTCGTGAAGCTGAGGTGACAGGGTCTGGGCAGTCTAGGTCGGTTGGCTATGGGAATGAGATTCCATTTGGGCCTATGGAAGCCATGATGAAAATGACACAAGATATGGCGAGAGTGATGGAATGTATGATGGCGCCAAGAGCCCCAATAGAATCTTTGAGGAAGCATGGTTTGGAGGAATTTCATGGAACAAGGTTAGATGAGTCAGAAACAGTAGAGTACTGGATTGAGAAGGTGGAAAGGATTCTTAAGGAGATACGATGTCCTCCAGATCAGTGGGTTGAATGTGTGGAGTCATTACTCCAAGGTCCTGCATATGATTGGTGGAAGCTGGTCCTGCAGAATCCGATGCTTCCTGAACCATTAAACTGGGAGTTCTTTGAAAAAGAATTCAAGAACAAGTATATTACTAAAGCACATCGAGAGGCAAATTGGAAGAAGTTCTTGAGTTTGAGACAGAGGACTATGACAGTGGCGGAGTATGAAGCAGAATTCTGTCGCTTAAGCAAATATGCGCCGAAAGGTGTGTTAACTGATGTGTTGCGATGTCAACAGTTTGGGGATGGATTGATTGAGGAAATTAAAGCTTTGCTGATTTCTTTAACAACAGAGCAGAATATAAGTTACTATCGAATTGTACAAGCAGCTTTGAGAGCTGAAAGGACTTTGGGAGCCCAAAGAGAATGGAGACAAAGGAAGAATGCGAATAGAGGTGGTTCCCAAACAGGAAAAAGATCAAGAGATTCTCATGTGGCATCACCTGCGGAATCAGGGTTCAGTTCTGCAACGAGAGGTAAGAAGCGAGGCGCTCCCTCAGCATCTGGTTCTGGAAGAGGAACATCTGGTAATAGAAGTGAGGTTCATGAGTGTCCTCATTGTGGTAAGAGGCATAGAGGAGAATGCTGGAGAGTGTCGGGTGCTTGTTATAGATGTGGGAGCACTGAGCATTTCATTGCTAATTGCCCGAATACCTATGAGATGTCAGGAAATCAACAAGAGCAGAGTAGGGGTGGTTCAAACTTGCCTTCTACGAACAGAGGAAGAGGAAGAGGACGTGGCAGAGGTAGTCAGTCCAGAGGTGCAGTCGATTCTGAGATTGTGGTTAGACCTGATGAGGCTCCAGTGCGGGCTTATGCTATGAGGGCACGAGAGGATCAGGATGCGCCTGAGGTGATAGCAGGTACTATTCTACTTTGTGGTGTGGAAATGTTTGCACTTATTGATCCTGGTTCAACTCATTCATATGTATGTGATAAAAAGATATGTGAAAAGATGCCTAAAGTTGAATGTTTAAAATATGATATATGTGTGTCTAGCCCTTTGGGAGGTAATGTTAATGTGAACAGAGTGTATCGAAACTGTGTATTAGAAGTTCAAGGTAGTGTGTTTCCAGTGGATTTGATTGAACTACCGTTTGATGAGTTTGATTTGATTCTGGGTATGGATTGGTTAACTAAGTATGATGCGGATGTTAAGTGTAAGAAGAAAATGGTTATACTCTCTGATGGTAAGGGAAACAGAGCGACAGTGAGAGGAGTGTGCACTAATCCTCTTGTGAATGTGATATCTGCTATGCAAGCCTGTCGGTGTATGAGAAAAGGATGTGAAGCTTATTTGGCCCTGGTATTAGATAGTAAGAGAGAACAGGTAAAGATGCAAGAGATACCAATAGTCAGAGAGTTTCCTGACGTGTTTCCTGAAGAATTGAGCGGTGTACCACCAATAAGAGAAGTTGAGTTATCAATTGACGTGGTACCAGGAACTGTACCGGTATCTAAGGCACCCTATAGAATGGCTCCAACTGAGTTGAAGGAATTGAAAGAGCAGTTGCAAGAATTACTGAACAGGGGTTTTATTAGACCTAGTGTTTCTCCTTGGGGAGCACCAGTGTTATTTGTTAAAAAGAAAGATGGTACAATGAGAATGTGTATTGATTATCGACAGTTGAATAAAGTGACAGTAAAGAATCGATATCCTTTACCACGGATTGAAGACTTGTTTGATCAGTTAAGGGGAGCCGGTGTATTCTCAAAAATTGACTTACGTTCAGGGTATTATCAGTTGCAAGTGAAGAAGGAAGATGTACCTAAGACCGCGTTTAGAACTCGTTATGGGCATTATGAATTTCTAGTAATGCCATTCGGGTTAACCAATGCGCCAGCTGCATTCATGGACTTAATGAATCGGGTGTTCAGACCGTACTTGGATCAGTTTGTGGTTGTGTTTATAGACGATATTTTGGTATATTCAAGAAATGAAAAGGAACATGAACATCATTTGAGAGTTGTACTTCGGACTTTGCAAGAACATCAGCTGTATGCCAAACTCAGTAAGTGTGAGTTCTGGCTCAAAGAGGTATCATTTCTGGGTCATGTGATCTCATCTGAAGGAGTTAAAGTGGATCCAACTAAGATAGAAGCAATTATGAATTGGAAACCGCCTAAGAATGTGTTAGAGATTCGCAGTTTCTTAGGGTTGGCTGGATACTACAGAAGGTTTGTGAAAGGATTTTCAGTAATAGCTTCACCGTTGACAAGATTGTTACGTAAAGGAGTGAAATATGAGTGGTCTGAAAGATGTCAAACAAGTTTCGATGGGTTGAGGAAGATGTTAGTAGAAGCACCGATTCTTACACAGCCTATGACTGGTAAAGAGTATATATTGTATACCGATGCTTCAGGTGTCGGATTGGGTTGTGTATTGATGCAAGAGGGGAAGGTGATAGCGTATGCGTCAAGGCAATTGAAACCACATGAGCAGAATTATCCGACTCATGATTTGGAATTGGCTGCAGTAGTGTTTGCTTTAAAGATTTGGCGACATTACCTGTATGGTGAGAAGTGTAGAATTTACACGGATCACAAGAGTTTGAAATATCTGCTTACACAGAAGGAATTGAATCTGAGACAGCGAAGGTGGCTCGAGTTGTTTAAAGATTATGATTGTATTGTGGATTATCATCCGGGAAAAGCTAACGTAGTGGCCGATGCTTTGAGTAGGAAGTCAATTTCAGCATTACAGTTAAAGCGGATTGAGTGGAGGTTTTCTGCAGATGGAGCTTTATTAGCACAGTTGAAAGCAAGACCGGTTCTGAAAGATGAGTTAATAGTTGCTCAGAGAAGTGATGGGAGATTGCAACAAGTTCTGCAGTCAGTTGGTGATATGGATAAGACTGACTATTCAGTGAATGAAGATGGAATACTGCTGTATAAGAATAGAATGTGTGTGGCCAACGATAAAGAATTAAGGAAGAGATTGATGCACGAGGCTCATAATACAGTTTTCACTATGCATCCAGGTGGAAACAAGATGTATCAAGATATGAAACAGTTGTATTGGTGGCCAGGGATGAAGAAGGATGTAGTGGAGTATGTGTCTAAGTGTCTTGTCTGTCAACAAGTTAAAGCGGAACATCAAGTGCCCCAGGGAATGTTGCATCCACTCCGTATTCCCCAATGGAAATGGGATAATATCATGATGGATTTTGTTACCGGATTGCCTCTGACCTCAAGACAGCAAGACGCAGTATGGGTTATTGTGGACAGGTTTTCGAAATCAGCTCACTTTATACCTGTTCGGATGGATTATTCTATGGAAAAGTTGGCTGAATTGTATGTAAGGGAAATTGTCTGATTGCATGGGATACCTTTGTCTATTGTTTCTGATAGGGATCCCAGATTCACTTCTAAATTTTGGAGGAGTTTACAGGCAGCGTTGGGTACGAAATTGAATTTCAGTACTGCTTTCCATCCACAGACTGATGGACAGTCGGAAAGAATTATTCAGGTTTTGGAAGATTTGATGCGAGCGTGCGTTTTGGATTTCTCTAAGAGTTGGGATAGGTATCTTCCACTTATGGAATTTGCTTATAACAACAGTTATCAGACCAGCATTGGTATGGCACCGTATGAAGTTTTGTATGGAAGGAAATGTCGTTCACCGATTTGCTGGACAGAATTGAATGAAAGCAGAGTCATAGGGCCAGATTTGGTTCGTGATACAGAAGAGAAAGCTAAAATCATACAGCAAAGATTGAAAGCAGCAAGTGACAGACAAAAGTCGTATGCTGATTTGAAGAGAAGAGATATTGAGTTCAGTGTAGGTGATAAAGTGTTTCTGAAAGTGTCTCCTTGGAGGAAGGTACTGCGATTTGGTAAAAAGGGGAAGCTGAGTCCAAGGTTTATTGGGCCATATGAAGTGCTTGAAAGAGTAGGTTTTGTAGCTTATCGGTTGGCTTTGCCTCCGACTTTGGCTAAGCTACATGATGTGTTCCATGTGTCTATGTTAAGAAGATATAGGTCAGATGATTCCCATGTGCTATCTCTACTAGAAGTGGAAGTGCAGTCAGATTTCACTTATGATGAAAAGCCAATAGTGATCTTAGCAAAAGAAATCAGACAACTTCGGAATAAGCAGATACCACTTGTGAAAGTACTCTGGCAGCACCATGGTATTGAAGAAGCAACTTGGGAACCAGAAACGGCTATGCGAGAACAGCATCCACAACTATTTCACTCAGGTATGAATTTCGAGGACGAAATTCTTTAAGGAGGGGAGAGTTGTCATGGCCGGACTTGTACCCTAAGAGAATTAACCTAATTTGGCATGTGTGTGAGTGGATTGAATGTGTAGGATTGGACTTAATTGAAAGAAAGCAGTATAGTTAAGGGGTTAAATGGTAATTATGAATGTTTGTGCTAAGCATGAGTTAAAGGCTGATTAACTAGTTAATGGAGGGTTAATTAGGAATAAAATAAAGTAAGAAATTGGTAGTGGAGGCAGGTTTTCTGAAGTGGATTCCGTGTGGCTTTGTCAGGTTTTGCCACCTCCTTCTTTGCATGCATTTGCCTAGTGAAGTGAGAGGTGAGTGTGTGTTGGCCTCATTCTTCATTTTCTGCATTTGGCTTTGGCTTTCTTCTTGTTTCCGTGAGTAAGGATGAGAGTGGTTTAAGTGGATGTGTGCATGTAGCTAATTGGAACAAGAATTAACTGTTAAGACCTTAAGGTAAGTGGTTTTGTGTGCATATTCCCATCTTCTACTCTTCTTCTTGGTTTTGATTTAGTTTGGAATGAGGATTGATGGATTGTGCTCAATTCTGGAATTTGAACTGGTTTTGCTAGCTGAAGAAGTGAAGAGAGATAAGGGAAAGGCTGTAATCGGCGAACCGAGCGTCCGTCGTAATTAGGAGCTAAGGCGACGAGGTTTGGGAACAAACCCTAATTGTATGAATATGTGATTAGCGTTGGTTAAATGGGGTTTGAACTGAATTGCATGATATGTGAAATTGAAGGTTGAGCATGAATTATGTGATGCTAAATTGTATGATTATAGTAGCAATATGATTGTGATAAAGTGCTTGAAAGTGCTTATGATTTGTACTATTATTGAATGCCAAACAAGAAGGGAAAATCAGGTATGTGTTATTGATTGTGTGGTTGTTGTATTTGGGTTGATTGCCAAACAAATAAGAATGAGATTTGAAGTCTTAATGAGAAGGAAGAAATGGACTGAAAACATAACCATGTTATGGTGTTTTTGCATAGGTCACGGTGACAATGAAATCCATTGTGACCGTGAGGTATGCTTGAGTTCAATTCTGCCTAGTAGATTTTGTTATGTCACGGTGACAATGAGATTCATTGTGACCGTGAGGTACCCAGGAAGGCATTCTATTTTGCAAAGTGAGAATATGTCACGGTGACAATGAGATTCATTGTGACCGTGACATACCCTCAGGTTGCATTCTGCCGAGAGTTGGGAACACATCACGGTGACAATGAAATTTGTTGTGACCGTGACATGTCCCCAATTTGCATTCTGTTTTGGACTTCAATATGTCACGGTGACAATGAAATCCATTGTGACCGTGACCCACCCTGTTTTGGCAATATAATCCTAATGTGTTTGGTCTTTCAAATGGCATGGCTTTAAGCTGAAATGAAGGACAGCATGAGTAAGTAATGTATATGTGTTAAGTGATTTACAAATGCATAATACTATGATGACCTCTGAATGTGATAAGTTATGTGAATATTAAATGTGAAGACTGAATTTGAAAGCATATTGAATATGCAAATGAAATGTATGGCTGTGTGCTAATGCAAATGTGTAAAGTGGAAAGTGAACTGAATAACGTGTTTAACAACTTAAGCCTGCGAGTCAAGTAGTGGATAGTTAGGCATGCCTATAGGGTCAAGTGCTGCAGCCCCATGCGTTAAATGTGTCTGATTCCATGGGAATCACAATGCGAATATCCTTACTGGATTGTGTTATATGTGGAATGATGAAAAGTACCAGAAGGTACTAATGTGATATGAAGCACCAGAAGGTGCTAATGTGAAAAAGTAGTCTCGATGAGATTACTGGTATCTGAGAGATACCGATGAAATACCCGTTATCCGCGTCATTGAATTGCAGGCAAAGTGGCAAAAAGGCTAATTGGTTAATCGGCTAAAAGTTAATTAAATATAAACAGAAGTGATTGTGATACAAGAAAGTATGGAAATGTGAATAAGTAATTGATGCCTTATGATTGAATATAGTAATGGTTGATCTGGCATGTTTATTAGCATGTTATGTATGATGATTCTGATGTGTGATAAATTATATGCTATATGTATGAGTTCCCCACTAAGCGTTATCGCTTAGCATGGATTTACTCTAATCCGTGCAGGTACGGACGAGAGGTGACTGAAGGACGTCCCCCGCATTTTGGTACGGTCAACAATAGGAAGTATATAGTGTAGGTTTGGGGGCTTGTTATTTGGGACTTTTGTATAAGTTTTATATGGTTAACATGTATTTTGAATATGTAAAGGCATGTAATAATGTAGTAATCACGGATGTAACCTCCCACATGTATGTGTGTCATGTGAATAGCTAAGGCGTGTGACTAATAGTAGTTGGCATGTGATGCATGAATTAAAATAGTGTGCGATGAAATTTTATTATTCAGTTTCCGCATGTGTTCTGGGTGTGTGTGCGACCTTCTCTAACTAAGATTAGCTGAGCTAGTTTGTAGTTAGGGAACGGGCGTCACAATTCCGTTTTTGCTCTATCCACCTCTATCCCCTTTCTTGAAATCTTATGCCCAAGAACTATCCCTTCTTCTACTATAAAATGGCATTTTTCCCAATTGAGAACTAAATTAGTCTCCTCACATCTAGCCAAAACTCTATCTAAGTTTTTCAAACATAGTTCAAATGAGTCACTATAGACAGAAAAATCATCCATGAAAACCTCCATGATATTTTCTATCATGTCCCCAAAAATACAAGTCATGCATCTTTCAAAAGTAGTTAGTGCATTGCAAAGCCCAAAAGGCATTCTCCTATAGGCAAAAGTCCAATAAGGACAAGTGAAAGTAGTCTTTTCTTGGTCACTAGGATAAATAAAAATTTGAAAGTAACCCGAATAACCATCAAGAAAACAATAATGAGAATGGCTCTCTAACATTTGGTCAATAAATGGTAAAGGGAAGTGGTCTTGTCTAGTGGCTGAATTTAACTTGCTATAATCAATGCACACCCTCCAACCGGTTGTGGTTATAGTAGGAATTAATTCCCCATTCTCATTTTTCACTACAGTCATCCCCCCTTTCTTTGGCAGACAATGAATGGGACTTACCCAAGCACTATCCGAAATTGGATAGATAATCCCAGCATCAAGCAATTTAATGATTTCTTTTTTCACTACCTCTTTCATATTTGGATTTAATCTTCTTTGTCTATCCACTTTTGGTTGACACTTATCTATCATGTTAATCCTATGTATGACAACATTAGGACTAATTCCTTTTAAGTCAGAAATTTTCCAGCCAATACTCTTTATCCTTTTTCTAACAACCACTAACAATGAAGACTCTTGTTCATTAGATAATTTGTTAGACACTATGATAGGCAAAGTATGATTAGGGCCAAGAAATGCATATGTCAAATGGCTAGGTAGTTCTTTTAACTCCACATTGGGAGGACTTACTATTAAAGGTGGTAAAGGTGCTTCATTTCTGAATAAAGTTTCTGGCCTTGAGCTTTCTTGTTCCACCTCTTCGATCATGAACTTCCTCTTCATTACTATCCTCTTTATGACCTGCATTTTCCATTACTTCCACAACACATGCATCAATGATATCAACTTTCATGCAAACATTCTCATTCATGGGGTATCTTAGTGCTTTCTCTATGTGATATTCTACACTATCTTCCCCTACTCGTAAGACTAGAGTTCCTTCATATACATCAAATACAGCCCTACCAGTTCTCATGAAAGGTCTTCCTAATATCAAAGGGCATTTCACATCATAAGCAAAATCCAATATAACAAAGTCAGCAGGCAATATGAATTTATCTACTTTCACAAGCACATCTTTAATAATTCCAAATGGTTTCTTAATTGATTGGTCAGCTAATTGCAATACCATTGATGTAGACTTAACATAATCCAATCCTAGTTTCTTAAAGATAGACAATGGCATGAGATTAATACTTGCCCCTAAATCATATAAACATTTAGGAAACTCAACATCCCCTAAAGTACAAGGAATAGTAAAACTCCCATTATCTTTAAGCTTAGTGGGCAAATTATTAGAAATTATAGAACTACATGTCACACCCCAAAATAGCCCTGGTCGGATTGTGCATGCTAAGTCGGGATCGGAAGGGTATTTCATTAATTTGTGCTTGACAAAGTTGGAGTGTTAAGGATCTAATTGAAAAGATAATTAAGTTTGTAAGGAAAGAAATGTGTAAGTGAGTGAAGTGTTATTTGTTTAAGGACTAAAGAGCATTAATGGATTGGGAATAGTCTTAGTGTAATTTGTGGTTCAATTAAGAGTTGCCATGTGGTTTTGTTAGGTGGGCATTGAGTGAAGAAAAGAAGAAAGGAAAGAGAGTGAGAGAGGGAACACAGATTGCATTCCCGTTCGTCCCCTGCTCTCACGCTCCTTCTTCCTCTTCTCTTCTCCTTTCTCTGCTTTTCCTTTCTTTCTCATTTGGCTTGGAGTTGTGTTTGGCTTGGTGGAGTTTGTACTTTGCTTGAAGAGGTAAGTTGGGTTAAGGTTTCTACGTTCTGTTCTTCTTCTTCTTTTCCTGGTTTTGGTTTTGGTTGAGTTAGGGTTTGAACTAAGGAATTGTGGGTTTTGTTGTGCAAGCTTTGGATTGCATGAAGAAGCAAAGTAAAGGCAAGGAAAGGATTGAGCAGTGATCTTGAAGCTGAAAGTCTGATTTTTGGATCGTCATTTCCAGGTTTGGGAGCATTTTGAATGCATGCAATGTTTGAACTTCTCTGTTCTTCAATCTCAGTTGATTGTCTCTGCCCTATTTCTCACTAGGCTTATGATTGTGTTTGCGTGGTCTAATTTCTGGAAATTGATGTGTCCTAGAATGTGTATATGCATGATTACGTGAGTAGATGTGTTAGTAATGCATGTTAAGGATTGAATTTGAAGTTCTGAGTTTGTGTTTTGAACCTACTGTAACTTTTAGGGTTTATATTCTTGAATGGGTTTATGCATGATTTTGATTGTTTGATTGTGGAATTAATTGCAATTATCCTGTTTATGATGTTTGGAAGATCGACTGTAAGGTAAGACGAGTTTGGATGTGTTTTGAATTAGATTGAAAATGATTTTATCGAGTTTCGTTGAATTCTCGGTAAGCTGGGAATGGAAAATCGCGTCTCTGTAGAATTTCCATTTCCAGTATGTGTCGAGAATTCCTGAGAGAGACAAGCCACGAGACGTGACTTCCAGTCACGCCACGTGACTCTGTCTCCCAGTCACAACGCGTGACTTCTCGGCGGGCTGGACGAAGTCGCGAAGCGTGACCCTTAGTCGCGAAGCGTGACTGTCTCTCTCTGTGAGAGGAAAGTCACGTCTCTTGACTTAGAGTCACGACATGACTCTGGTAAAGGCAAGGCGTGACTCCAGTCGCGAAGCGTGACTCCTCTCTCTGTGAGAGGGAAGTCACGTCTCATGACTTAGAGTCACGGCGTGACTCTTGTGAGGCCAGGCGTGACATAGAGTCACGTCCCGTGACTCTCTAGCAGGTCACGAGACGTGACACTAGGTCACATCTCGTGACCCCTTTGAGGTCAGTCACGAGTCGTGACACGACTCGTGACCGACCCCTCTTCAGCTCCTTTTTCCGATTTCGCCCAGTTTTAACCAAAATGAATTTCCTATTTCTTCTGTATGGGTTTTCACTGCTGTATAAATTATGTCATACTGTTATATACTCCTGTATGACCTTTTCTGTCTTGACTGGTTCCCCGTGACTGGTTTTATTATTAAATGAATTTCAAAGGCTTTTATGGATTTTTCCTCTACTGTGTGCTATCTTATCTTACTTATCTGATTGGTTAGCCTATTTTAGTTGTGTTTAGCATTATGTTATGCCGGTCCTTGATCGGGTTCTTATCTAGAATAACATGCCATGTTTAAGAGCATTGTATCATTTCATGATACAGATTGTACGTTATTGATCATAGGCATAATATGATTCCACAAGTGTTCCTGATATGCTTTAGTAAATTGAGTAGTGATACAATGCGATTGATTGACCTATTGCATGCTTCAGAATATGACTTGAATGAGGTATGATTGATATTATGCTATATTTATTTGAATAATATGGTTAATGTCTGAATGCATGATTATGCTTTAGCCTGGGAACTCAATGTGTTATGTTTAAATGTAATTTGGACTATGCATGATTTATGCTTAGTATCTGCACCTAATGCATGATTAAGATTTTGTATTGATAACCATTGGCATGGTAGTGCTTCTATACCTGATTATTGGCATGCTTTAGAACATTATTTAATGTTAATGTGTATGGACTGTAATATGTTTTGCGATGCGAATTGTATGAGATATGACCAACTTTATGAGCATATTTATATGTCTATTGTACTCCGGTTTATGCATGATATTTACATATTTATGCGTTATGCGATTCGAAGCGTGAATTGTTTTATGCATGACCTGCGAGAGTCAGTCTAGTGGATAGTTAGGCATGCCTAATAGAGTCTTCAGTAGCTGCAGCGCCCTTTGAACGTTTGGACCCTGATCAGGTCCCCCGAGTGGTTCCTCGCGAACCCCCCATCAGTACGGATCTTCGTGATCCTTTTTAATGAATTTGGATCGGGTTAAGATCCCCCATCAGTAAAATGCTTTTGTGACAAAATAAATGGTTTTTCGATTCGTACCCGTAAGGTACCGCCATGCGTCGATTCGTACCCGTAAGGTACCGCCATGCGTACACTCGTTATCCACTACCCAGAGTCAGCAGGTGTTCTTTGAATGTTTATTTGAACTGCTCTGATCTGATCTGGCTATATATCGGATTATTTCTGAATGAATATGATTATGAAGTACTGATTGGATGGCTTTATTATATGAGCATGTTTATATGGATTATGTTTTAGCCTGTGCATATTGTACCTGTTACTTTGGAATAGTTATCAGAATGTGATATCCGATTGATTATGATAAGGATTTCAGGAATCAGTTTATATGTATATGAATGTGACTATGGGCTTCAGAATGTATGTCTGTATTAAGTAAGCATTAGTTTATATCTAACATGATTATCCGTACTTGTCATGTGATTTGTTATAAGTTTCTAAATGCTTTGAAATGATTTGATTGATGTATTTAAGTATATGACTTAAGCATAGTTTTGTTATGTATATTAGCATGTGAACCGAAGCAGTTGTGATGGTAAGTATGTGATGATTACTGTACTTTCTGCATGTTGATGATATGAATGTAATGTTATGTGATTATGCTTTCAGTCTCCGCTATTAGAGTGCTTTCGCTTGATACTTTATATATTAGAGTTGCGCAGCGGTATTCTGATGCTCTAAATGTTATCCTTTGGATATTTGACTAGTGTGTGTGTTTAGCATTCTTAATATGATGGTTTGATTGTCAGTTCATGCATGGGTACTTAGTTATGTCAATTGCATGTGTAAAGCTCTTGTGACTCCGCACGGTAAGATGTTGATATTTGCTACCCATGTAGGTTTATGCATGTGATATAGTATGTAGTTCAACATGATGATGCTTGTAACGTGTATTGTATTATGTATGTTTTGGTCTATCCTGGACATGAGTTTATGGCTTGATTGGGAGTATTGAAATGAATGCCTTTATTATTGCAAGCCTAATTATGTATATGTTATGAATATCCGCATTTGCCATTTGAATGTGTTTTGCCTTGGCGACCATTGTGAATGGCCGTCCATATTCTTGTGTGTTCTCCCCACTAAGCGTTTATCGCTTAGCACGGATTTCCTTTCCGTGCAGGTGGCAGGTTTGGTTCTGTTCGAGTTGCGCTTCTGCAGGGTCGGCCACATAGGAGTTAGAAGTTCTGTATTTTGTTCAGCTTCTGTATTTCAGCTTTTGTAATTCTGTAGTATTGTATATGTAATTAATTATGTTTTGACCTTGAGATTACTTTGGGAATGTAATTGTTAGTATTTTTTATGTTTAGTTATTCCTTTGTTTTATTATTTCGCTTATGCTTCCGTTGAATGGTTATATGTATGCTTCTGTGTATGCTTTTGCTTAGTGCCTGCATGTGCGTGAGTTATTGCATGTTCAGTCTGTACCGCAAGGTAAGTCAAGGTAAGTTTTTAATTCACCCGTATTTCCGTATGTATGTTATGTATGAATGTATGCTTCCGCATTGTGCATGTGTATATCTGTATGTATGAGCGTCGTGTAGCGCGTCCGTCGGTGTCCTTCCAATGGGGACGGCGATGGGGGTGTTACACTACATGCTTCAGTTAATGCCACAGTAAATATGTCTTCCCAAATCCTTTTCTTAGAAATGAAATCTTTAAGAAATTTTGCATAATTAGGAATTTGTGTTATAGCTTCAATAAAATTCAAATTTATATGCAAATGCTTTAATATATCAATGAACGATTGGAATTGCTTATCTTGGTGTTGTTGCTTAAGACGTTGAGGAAATGGTGGACCAGGTTGAAAAACTTTGGAAGAATTAGCCTTAGATGCCTCTTCTGTCGCACCCGCAATAGGTGTCGCGATCGCGATAGAAGACTCTCCTCCTGCTATCGCGCTCACGAAAGGTACTGTGCTCGCGACATTGTCTAGTCTCTCCTCTATCGCGCTCGCAATGGAAGAGTCATTCTTCTTTCCATTATCCTGCACATCTCCATTCTTGTTAGTATTAACAAATTCATTAGTGTAGGATTTACCTGACCTCAATTTGATTGCTTTTAGATGCTCCCTTGGATTTTCCTCCGTATTGCTTGGTAAATTCCCTTGCATTCTTGAAGGTAAAGCCTTGGTAATTTTCCCTATTTGCACTTCTATGTTATGGATGGATGAGGCTTGGTTCTTTGTGATTTGATCAAATTTTATCTCCAGCCTCTTTTGGTTCTCTTCTTGTGAGTTAAACTTCATATTAATCCCCTCTAAAAACCTATCCATCTTAACTTCTAAGACTGCAAACCTATCTTGAGTTGGTTGAAAACCTACCCCTCTATTTTGGTTGCTACTATTATTTTCCCATGAAAAATTAGGATGGTTCCTCCAACTAGGGTTATAAGTGTTCGAATAAGGGTTCCTATGCCCTTAACCTTGAATAAAACTAACTTGCTCTTCATTATTAGTTATCCCCAAATTACACCCTTCACTAGTATGTCCTAGTTGCCCACAAATGTTACATCCATTTTGCTGACTACCTCCCACTCCTAAACTATTAAGTTTATGAGTTAAGGCTTCTACTTGAGCTTGCAAGGCAACTACAGAATCAGGTGAATGTACTTCCCTAACATTAGAAGAATTAGACTCCCTTATTCTCTCGGTAGGCTACATGCAATTGTTCATTGACATTTCCTCCAACAATTCAAATGCTGCCTCAATAGTTTTCCTCATCAAAGAGCCACCAGCTGCAGCATCTATAGTACCTCTTGTGGTAGGATTAACTCCATTGTAAAATGTTTACATCAATAGCTCCCTTGGAAGATTATGGTGTGGACACATTCGTTGTAATTCCTTAAACCTTTCCCGCGTTTCATACAAAGACTCATTATCATTTTGCACAAAAGTGGTGATATCCTTTATGATTTTGGCAGTTTTGGCTAAGGGAAAATATTTTGATAAAAATGCTTGGGCCAATTGGTCTCAAGTGGTTATAGATCCCCTTGTAAGTGAATTCAACTAAGCCTTGGCTTTGTCTTTCAAAGTGAAAGCAAAAAGACTAACCTTAATTGCATCAGCCGAAACCCCATTAATCTTAAAGGTATCCCAAATCTCTAAAAAGTTTGCCGAATGAGCATTAGGATCCTCATTTGCCAATCCATAAAATTGTATGCTATTTTGAATCATTTGTAAGAGAGAAGGTTTAAGCTCAAATTGATTAGTGTTTACCGTAGGTCTTACCACACCTTGTTGAGCACCACTTAATGCGGGTGTGGCAAAGTACATCAATCTTGGTGGATTTCCTTCTTCAGCCATGATATGTCTCTTATGCTTATTCTTCTTCTTATTGGATTTGCGGTTACTTGACAAAAATCTTTCTATTTCAGGATTTAATGGTTCAAGATCTTTTTGAGATCTTCTTGTACTCGGTATGAACTATCAAATCCTGTGCAAACGAAAACAAAACACAAAGTTAAGCAAAACAAACAAACGAATACAAAAATAAAATATTGTAATCCAAAATCATAAATCAAGATTCATAATGGCAAAAATTATTTATTCCCAGGTAACGGCGCCATATAAAATATGTTAACAATAAATCTTAGTGGGGAACACACAATAAAAGAGTGGACGGCCATTCACAATGGTCGTCAAAGCATAACACATACGATATGACATACGCAGATAATCATGTCAGATATGTAATCATGCTTACATAATACAGACATACATTTAGAAGCTCATATCCACATTCATATACATGTTAACTGATAGCTCATACGTATCATCATACTCATTCGGATATCGTAATCTTGTAATCATTTCAAAGCAGAACACAACAACTAAAGCACCTGCTGACTCACAATAGTGGATAACGAATTGAATACAGACAGTACCTTACGGGTACGAATCGAAAACCATTTATTTTATCACATTCAAAATAATTTTTTGGAGGGGACCTTAAACAAGATCCAAAATTCATAAGGGTTCGCGAGGAACTAGACGGGGACCTGATCGGGGTCCAAATGGAACGGAGGGCTATAGCTAAAAGACTCTATTAGGCATGCCTAACTATCCACTAGACTGACTTTTGCAGGTCGTGCATAATCCAAAACATGTCTCAATTCACCATATATATATAATTTATCATGCGTAATTCATATAAATATAGTCATACAAACAAGTTAATCTAACATACAGTAGGAAAAAGACAAGAAAAATACATTTGAAGTTCATCTTCGAAAAACTGGGCACGGGAGAAAAATAGGGCAGAATGGGGGTCTCTGTCGCGCTCGCGAACAAATCGCAGTCGCGACAGTAAGACATCGGACATGAGTCGTGATGAAGGACACGACTTGTGTCGGATGTCCCTCATCTCAGTCGTGCTCTAAAGCACGACATGCAGAAGAAGCCACAACAGCACAAGTCATGCTGAGAGAGCACGAGTTGTGCTGCTAAAGCACGAATCGTGCTGATCCTCACCTGCAGCCATCGCCCCGCTGAGATGCACGACTCGCACACGCGGAAGGGAGCACGAGTCGGACGACCATCAAATCTTCAAGCAAAACACGTGAGAGCTAGAAATCCTCTTCTGTTGCGCTCGCCGGAACGTCGTGCTCGTGACAAGAGCGGGATTTCCAGTCCTCAGCAAACGCAGAAACCCAGAATTTGCCCAAACCAAAACCATTTTGACCCAAATCACTCCCAAATCAATCTTACCTCAAATTAAGCTTTCCAAACACCATAATCAACATAAAAAAAAACATACTTCCATAATTAATTCCAAAATAAATCATCAATTCACAAATCAAGATCTCAAAAATCACAAAACCAGAAAATTATGTAACAAAGTTCAATCACTTCACATTTGATTCAATAATTCAAGAATTATGCAACATAACTCATCAAAACTCAAAACCCATATCATATATACCAATATAAGCCTATTTGCACATCATAAATTTCAAGAAATTCATACATATCTCAAAACCCACATATAAACATCAATTCAAAGAAAGGTGCCAAACCTGAATCTCCTAAGCTCCAAATCACTTGGTGCCACTAATACCAGCCTTCTCCTTGCCTTTAGGATCACGAGGAGGATCCACTAACACCCAAAACACAAAACCCAAACAAAGACAAACCAAACATCAAACCCTAAATCAAAACCCAAACCAGTAAGAAGAAGAAGAAGAACAAGAAGAAGAACAAGATGAAGGAGATGAAGATGAAATACAACAAACTTACATAAACGACTTGAGAAATGATCGATTCTCACCAAGAACACTTGAATCCAAGCTTAGGGAACACTAGAGAGTGAAGAAGAGGAAGAAGAAGAGTAGAGGGAGGAGAGAAACGGGAAAGAGATGGGAAATCTACTTCTCCCTTTTTTCTTTCTCTTTCTATCTACTCTTTTCCTAACCCTATCGATGTGTCAACTCCTTATTGGTGGGATTTGCTCACTCACACCCAACCACAAGCTCTACAACACACACTAAACCTCCCTCACTAAAACACACCCTACTAAGATATGCTCATGCACACACTATTATAACCCAACTTACTCACTTACATCCTACAACCATGTGAGCAAACACACATAAACATAAACCAACTTACATATACTCGAATACCATATATGCACTCGCACTATATTAAAGCCCATAAACATAAAATTTACCCAAAATACCCTTATCACATGCCAAAACACATACAATGCACATGCACAAATATGGCTCAAACTTCTAGGGGGCAAATGGGGTGTGATAACTCTCCCCTACTAACAAGAATTTCGTCCTCGAAATTCTCACCTGCACTGAACAAATGCGGATACTGAGCCCTTATGGTCGCCTCTGGTTCCCAAGTCGCTTCTTCTACCCCATGATGATACCATAACACTTTGACCAACAGGACTTGCTTACTCCTCAACTGTCTCACTTCCCGAGCTAGGATGGCTTTTGGTTCCTCATCATAAGAAAAGTCTGGCTGCACTTGCACATCCTGAACCGATAATACATGTGAAGGATCCGATCTATACCGACGTAGCATCAAAATATGGAAAACATTGTGTAACTTCGCTAACTCCATCGGTAAAGCCAACCTATAGGCTACCGAACCAACCTTAGCTAACACCTCATACGGTCCAATAAATCAAGGACTAAGCTTGCCTTTCTTACCAAACCGAACAACTTTCCTCCAAGGAGAAACTTTAAGAAAAACTTTGTTCCCGACCTCTAACTGAACAACTTTTCTCTTAAGGTTAGCATAGGACTTCTGCCGATCCTTAGCCGCTTTCAAATTCTGCTGCACAAGTTTGATCTTTTCCTCTATATCCCTAACCAATTCTGGTCCAATAACTGAACGCTCGGATAACTCTGTCCAACATCCCAGAGTCCTACACTGACGACCATACAAAGCCTCATGCGATGACATACCGATGCTCGCCTAATAACTGTTGTTGTAGGCAAACTCCATAAGTTGCACATATCTGTCCCAACTACCCAAAAGATCCAATGCACATGCCCGCAACATATCCTCTAAGATCTAAATGACCTGCTCTGACTGACCATATGTCTGAGGATGGAACGCCGTACTGAAGTTCAACTTGGTACCCAAAGCTCTCTGCAATTCTTTCCAAAACTTTGAAGTAAACCTTGCGTCCAAATTTGACAATATAGATAACGGTACTCCATGCAATCTAACTGCCTCATCCACATAAATACTAGCTAACTTATCCATCGGATAATCCACTCTAACTGGCAGAAAATGAGTAGACTTCGTAAGCCGATCCACTATCACCCAAACTGAGTCATGCTTCCTCTGAGTCAAAGGCAAACCAGATACAAAGTCCATGGCGATATAATCCCACTTCCACTCGGGAATGGATAAAGGTGTGAGCAATCCCGAAGGAACTTGATGCTCAGCCTTTACCTGCTGACATGTCAAGCACTTAGATACAAAATCCACAATGTCCATCTTTATACCGGACAACCAATAGAACTACTTCATATCGCGGTACATCTTCTCACTACCAGGATGCATAGTAAAAATCGTAGTATGTGCCTCACTCAAAAGCTGTTTCCTTAATTGCACATTCTCTGGCACACACAAGCGGTTTCTATACATTAGCGCTACGTCCAAAATCGCGAACTCTGATTGCTTACCAGAACTGACCTAATGCAAAACCCGCTGTAGCCGCTCATCATCCTTTTGAGCATCCACAATCCTCTGTCTCAAGGTAGGCTTCACTCTCAGCTGAGCAACCGGAGCCCCATCTGAATCAAACCTCCACTTAAACTGCCTCAAGAACAAAGCAAAAACCGACTTTCGACTCAAAGCATCGGCCACAACATTGGCCTTACTAGGATGGCAATCCAATATGCAGTCGTAGTCCTTGAAAAACTCTAGCCA
The DNA here is from genome assembly GCA_947683425.1 of Excoecaria cochinchinensis. Classification (NCBI taxonomy): domain Eukaryota; kingdom Viridiplantae; phylum Streptophyta; class Magnoliopsida; order Malpighiales; family Euphorbiaceae; genus Excoecaria; species Excoecaria cochinchinensis. The sequence goes on from CANTUQ010000192.1 coordinate 1,536,936, forward strand.
ACGGCGCTGCCTCATATTCAACTCCTTCTATGTGAGGAGATACTTCAAGCTCTTATGGTCCGTAAAGATCCTACACTTCTCCCCATACAGATAATGTCACCAAATCTTCAAAGCAAAGATCACAGCCGCCAACTCTAAATCGTGCGTTGGATAGTTCCTCTCATGTGGCTTCAACTAACGGGAAGCATAAGCCACTACCTTTCCCTCTTCCATCAAAACACAACCAAGACCAACACCGAAAGCATCGTTGTACACCACAAATTCTTTATCCGAGATGGGTTGATCCTTTCAACCGCTCAAAACAGGCCTGACACTTATCCAACCACTCAAATCTAACCCCTTTCCTTAACAATCTCATCATCGGAGCAGCTATCACTGAGAAACCCTTAACAAACCTACGGTAGTAACCCGCCAAACCAAGAAAACTCCTCACTTCAGGAACATTCCTAGGTACTTTCCAATCAATAATTGCCTCAATCTTAGCCGGATCCACCAGGATACCCTTAGCCGAAATAATATGACCTAAGAATGACACTTCCCGAAGCCAAAAATCACACTTATTAAGCTTGGCAAATAACCGATGCTCTCTAAGAACTTGCAAAACCAATCGGAGATGCTCTTCATGCTCACTCTCATCCTTTGAATAAACCAAGATATCATCTATGAACAGTACTACAAATCAATCAAGATATGGCCTAAACACTCGGTGCATCAAATCCATAAAAGCTGCTGGTGCATTAGTCAAACCAAACGGCATTACTAAAAACTCACAGTGGCCATACTTAGTCCGAAATGCAGTCTTAACCACATCAGCATCCTGAACTCACAACTGATAATACCTTGACCAAAAATCAATCTTCAAAAAGACTCCTGCATCTCTAAGCTGATCGAACAAATCCTCAACTCTAGGCAAAGGATACTTATTCTTCACTGTGACCTTGTTGATTTGCCTATAGTCGATACACATCCTCATAGAACCATACTTCTTCTTAACAAACAAAACTGGAACTCCCCATGGAGATATGCTGGGTCGAATAAATCCCTTATCTAATAGCTCTTGTAGCTAAGTTTTGAGCTCTCTCAACTCTACAGGAGCCATCCGATAAGGTGCTTTCGATATAGGCAAAGTATCCGGCACTATCTTTATGGACAACTCCACTTCTCTCTCAGGAGGCAAACCAGGCAACTCACTCGGAAAAACATCTCCAAACTCTCGGACAACCGAGATATCCTCAATCCTAACTTGATCCCGCTTAGAATCCAACACCACTGCTAGAAAAGCCTCACAACCCTTCCTAATAAACCTCTTGGCTTGCATTACAGAAATCACATTATTCAAAGAACTAGCACCCAAACCTTTAACAAACACAGACGATCGATCTATATCCCAAAGCACAACCATCTTCCTATGGCAATCAACCACTGCCCAATGCTTACCCAACCAATCCATACCGAAAATCCATGCCCACAGTGACTCATTCAACCCGATCTCAAAATGTCTACACCATAACTCCTCTGTCAAAATACCTTCTGGTGCATACTTAGCCAACTGGTTAAACTCCTTCTCAAACTCAGACACAGACATCGCCCGCTGTTTCAAACTCGAGAACTGAGCCCACCTTGCATCCTTGTATGTCTGAGTCACATACTTGTTCATGAACTCTCTTTCAAAAAACTCCTAAGAAATCGGGTCAGGCAACTGAGGATGTCTACAAACCAACTCCCACCATTCATATGCAGACCCTTGTAGCAAAGCCACTGCACACTCTACTTTCTGATCGGGAGGACACCGGACTTCTCTCAAAGCACGCTTTACCTTATCAATCAACTTCTCAGCGACCTCCGACTCATCCAAACCCATTCCATAAAAGTCTTCAGCACCAGCTCTTCTCAAACTCTCAGTCGGGGCCTTAGGGGTAGTCACTCTATCCAAGACCCTAGCAATGTCTTGAGATAGCTTAAGCATCGCCTCGAAGGGCATGGCTATGGCCTCGGGCTGTCCCCTAGGAGGTTGAGCCGACACAGAAATCAAAGGATCAACAGCTTGGGGATTCACGCTCTCGGCTGATCCCTCAAGAGACCCTCGAAAAGAATTGAAATCCATCTAAATAAAAAAAGACAACCGCATCAGCCAACACAGTCCTAGATATATACACATCTATACACAACAACGAAAATAAAACACCCAGAAAAGCCTAAACCTAGGCTCTTATACTAAAAACTGTAACACCTCCTACCTATACATAAGCGAACCCATCCGGATCGGAGTGAGATGCCGTAGGAGCAGGGGTGTCACACAAAAAAGATCGATACAAAGCAACATTCGCACATCAAAAGCATACGGAAATATAGCAAAAATTAAAACTTTTGAAAGCAAAACTGATCATGCATTAATATAACAAAATCATTACAATAATGTTCCGATCAATTGCCAAAACAAAATAATTACATATCCCAAAATATTCAGAGCGGAAGCTTGCAAAAATTACTAATACAATGCGAGTTCTATTACAAAAGAATATCAATAGACTACAAAAATAAAGCCCTAACACTAATCCCTCTATGTTGGCTTGACTGGCGGCGACTCTCCCAAAGCACAAAAGCCTTCTACACTTGCACGGATAAAACACCGTGCTAAGCGATAATGCTTAGTGGGGAACACACAACAAAAGAGTGGACGGCCATTCACAATGGTCGTCAAAGCATAACACATACGATATGACATATGCGGATAATCATGTCAGATATATAATCATGCTTACATAATACAGACATACATTCAGAAGCTCATATCCACATTCATATACATGTTAACTGATAGCTCATACGTATCATCACACTCACTCGGATATCGTAATCTTGTAATCATTTCAAAGCAGAACACAACAAATAAAGCACATGCTGACTCACAATAGTGGATAACGAATCGAATACAGACAGTACCTTACGGGTACGAATCGAAAACCATTTATTTTATCACATTTAAAATAATTTTTCGGAGGGGACCTTAAACAAGATCCAAAATTCTTAAGGGTTCACGAGGAACCAGACGGGGACCTGATCGGGGTCCAAAAGGAATGGAGGGCTGTAGATAAAAGACTCTATTAGGCATGACTAACTATCCACCAGACTGACTTTCGCAGGTCGTTCATAATCCAAAACATGTCTCAATTCACCATATATATATAATTTGTCATGCATAATTCATATAAATATAGTCATATAAACAAGTTCATATAACATACAGTAGGAAAAAGACAAGGCAAAGACATTTGAAGTTCATTTTCGAAAAACTGGGCACATGAGAAAAAGAGGGCAGAATGGGGGTCTCTGTCGCACTCGTGATAGTAAGACATCAAACACGAGTCATGCTGAAGGACACGACTCATGTCGGATGTCCCTCATCCCAGTCGTGCTCTAAAGCACGACATGCAGAAGAAGCCACAACAACATGAGTCTTGCTGAGAGAGCACGAGTCGTGCTGCGAGAGCACGAGTCATTCTTCATCAGCACAAGTCGTGCTGATCCTCACCTTCTACCATCGGCCCACTGAGATACACAACTTGTACACGCGAAAGGGAGCACGAATCGTGCTTCTCAGCACAAGTTGGACGGCCATCAAATCTTTAAGCAAAACACGCAAGAGCTGGAAATCCTCTTCTGTCGCGTTGGTGAGAACGTCGCGCTCACGACAGGAGCGGGATTTCTAGTCCTCAGTAAACGCAGAAACCCAGAATTTGCCCAAACCAAAACCACTTTGACCCAAATCACTCCCAAATCAATCTTACCTCAAATTAAGCTTTCCAAACACCATAATCAACATAAAACAACATACTTCCACAATTAATTCCAAAATAAATCATCAATTCACAAATCAAGATCTCAAAAATAACAAAACCAGAAAATTATGTAACAAAGTTCAATCACTGCACATTTGATTCAATAATTCAAGAATTATGCAACATAACTCATTAAATCTCAAAACCCATATCATATATACCAATATAAGCCTATTTCCACATCATAAATTTCAAGAAATTCATATGTATCTCAAAACCCACATATAAACAGCAATTCAAAGAAAGTTCCCAAACCTGAATCTCCTAAGCTCCAAATCACTTGGTGCTATTAATACCAGCCTTTTCCTTGCCTTTAGGATCACAAGGAGGCTCCACTAACACCCAAAACAAAAAACCCAAACAAAGACAAACCAAACATCAAACCCTAAATCAAAACCCAAACCAAAAATATGAAGAAGAAGAAGAAGAAGAAGAAGAAGAAGAAGAAGAAGAAGAAAAAGAACAAGAACAAGAACAAGATGAAAGAGATGAAGATGAAATACAACAAACATACAAAAACGAGTTGAGAAATGATCAATTCTTACCAAGAACAATTGAATCCAAGCTTAGGGCACACTAGAGAATGAAGAAGAGGAAGAAGAGCAGTAGAGGGAGGAGAGAAACGGGAAAGAGATTGGAAATCTGCTTCTCCCTTTTCTCTTTCTCTTTCTATCTACTCTTTTCCTAACCCTAGCCATGTGTCAACTCCTTATTGGTTGGATTTGCTCACTCACACCCAACCATAAGCTCTACAACACACACTAAACCTCCCTCACTAAAACACACCCTACTAAGATATGCTCATGCACACACTATTATAACCCAACTTACTCACTTACATCCTACAACCATGTGAGCAAACACGCACAAACATAAACCAACTTACATATACTCTAATAGCATATATGCACTCACATTATATTAAAGCCTATACACATGTAATTTACCCAAAATACTCTTATCACATGCCAAAACACATACAATGCACATGCACAAAAATGGATCAAACTTTTAGGGGGCAAATGGGGTGTGACAGATGCTCTTGCAATGTTTACAAGTTCCATGAACGTCTCTCGAATACCTTAAAAGCGGGTTTTCGGGGCACTCGGGGTTCGGCACGCGTCACAATGCCAATTAAGGAAAAAGACCTAAAGGATGCATAGTTAGACCAAGATATTTTAGTGAGAAATCTTGGAGGTCATAGTGTTATAACGAACATGGTGTATAGAGATTGTTTTGATTATGCCCAATTATGTTTCTTTTTAGCTAAGTTGATTGAATCCCTTTTCTGTAAAGTTAATGTTAGTCAAAAGGATAGATTGAGAATAGCATTAGGGTCATGATTATAATAAAACGTAAATAATCTGTAACTCAAATTTTTGAGATTCTTGCTTTTGGAAAAAGATTTTCTGATATAGAATGATGCTATTAGGAATGATTTAGACTGTGTGAAGATGCAAGGTGGCAAATTGTGATAATTATAGTTGATACTGATTTGAGTGAGATGACTTGCTATTTGGATAGCAACGTCGATGCTTTCCCAAATAGGCTACCATTGTTTCTAGATAATAACAATTTGGAGTATGGAAAATAGGAAGTTTAAGTAAACATCGAAATGGTGTATAACTATGCTATAAGATAGAAAGTGGTAAAGCAAGGTATGTGAAAGTAAAGTGAATGAAAATGGAAAAGTATATGAAAGGTAGGTGTATTGAAACGAGTGAAGTATATAGGTTATAAGTGTAAGATGTTTGTGATTATGACTGTATAAAATTAAGAGTAATAAGAATGGAAGATAATGATATGGAGTATAGTAGATGGATTATCCAATGTAAGTGAATTTCAAGGACAAAATTTACTTTAGTCGGGGAGATTGGTAACGGCCCCAATACCGAGTTAGTCATGAATAGTGTTTTTTGATAGCGAATAGTGACACCGGGGTGAATAGTACTTTTCGGAATCAAAAAATATTTTATTAAACCTTTGGATAAAGCATGTCAGCGGGAGCCCGAATGTGAAATTTGGGGCCAAACGGAGGTTGAATGGGGTTTGAAAATTGCAAAATAATGGAAAAAGAGGGTTTGGGGCATCTATCCCTGACAGACGGCTGTTTGTAGCTTTAGACGGGCATCTAAAGACTTTCTTCAATTAGATTTGACTGATCCTTACCCGAAATTGACCAGACCATATCTTGAGCTACAGACCTCAGAAAAATGATCTAAAAATATTGACATACTCGTATTGATGAGTAGAATCTTATGGTAATGAAAGATTAATTTTTGGTGACACTAAAAAATTGGAGTATTGGACCGATATATAATTATCGGACCGAGAAATGGTTCCTAATTGAGGCAAAAATATTATTGGAGTCTAATGAATATATGTTAAGTAATATGGAGTCATTTTTGTGAGGGATTATGTAACACCCTTACACTCTATGCACACTATTGACTTAAAGCTACTGTGCGATTATCAGGATTGAAAATGCAATCTTAAGATCTTAATGCCAAACTCGGGTAAGTTTTTTTTCCACGCTACAGATTAATCTTAGAAAGTAAGGAAAAAAATTATGATTTTAGTTTAAATAGTACTTGGGTTGACCGGAGATTTGATCGATATTTTAAAAATAGCAAATGATTTTCAAAATTGATGCAAATTTCCAAATGGACTCTAAATAATATGTAAGAATTAGAATTTGCTAATTGGACCGGTTTGATTGAACTGGACCAGTAACGGATTCTGATTGAGGTAAAATTTTGTATTTAACCTAGTTTTTACATGATATGAATTATGGAATCAAATTTGAGATGAATTGGAATTGGAAAGTGAGAAAACCATAGAAAATTGTATAATAGGCTTAATATGTCAAATTGGGCTTTATAGGTTGGACCAAGGTTGAACTATTTTTGGCCCACTATAAAAGCACTTAAATGGCAGATTGGTTGGTGTTTAATCCTTATCTCCTCCAGCTCTTCTCTCCCTCTTGTTGGCCGAATTCCCTCCCTTTCTCTCTTCTCTTCAAGTTTTGCTTGATTTCTTCCTGAATTTAAGCACCCTAAATGTAATTCAGCCCTCTATGAGTTTATAGCAGCCCCTAGCATCCATTTGATGGACTAAACGCAATGAAAAGCAAGCATTCAAGCTTATGTCTTAAAATGGAGGTAAGAGTATTTAAGTTAGTTTAATTTGATTTATTTGTTCTAGATGATAGATTAGGATGTGTTAAGAATGTTTATGAAGTTATATTGCATAAAAGAAGATAATTGATGAGTGTTTCTTTGACTTGTATTTTTGGCCAACAAAGGAGATTAAGGGGAAAAAGTGATTTCCAAGGGAAAGGCTACAAAAAAGGAAGATTAAGGAGCTTAGAGCATGGATATGAGGTTTGTGATTACTTAATCTGATTATTTTTATGTGAAAATTAGCGTTTTGTATTATGTTGTATAGTGAATATGTGTAAATTGCATGTGTAATTGAAATTGAAGTGATAATTGAGTTTGAAGAGGTTAAATAAGTCAATTAGTATGGTTAATTTGGAAGAAAACCATGTGTAAGTGTTGGTGATAGTGAGACATAATGGTATGTGTAGGTATATCCTTAGTACACCTAGTGAATAAGTTTGATAGAAAGGTATATACATGTAAATTGAGGCTTAAATTAGTGGAATAAACAATGAATGTGTAAAGACCCGATTTGGCCCTGGAAGAATTTCGAAATTTTTGTTTGGTAATTCAAGAGTTTGTGTATAAGAGAGTGTATTTGAATGAGTTTCCAAGTTGATTAAGGTTAAAAGTTTTGCTAGAAGAAAATTATTTGGAGAAGATGAATAAGTGGCTTGTGTGAGGGTCCTATCGCGAGTCCGATAAGTGTCGCAGGCGCGACAGAACGCTTCTCGTGAAGCCTAATTGAGTTGGACTTTTTGGGTTTATTTGATGTGTATCGGACATGTGACGGCATAGGAGACACATGGCAATATGGGAGTGTGACACTGGGATTGAATAAGTTTGTTTTAAGTAAATAAATGCATTTATTATGGTAAGTGGGCATTTATGAAAGTCTTTAGTTTTGATGAGCATCGGCCAGCCACTTTGTTTCCCTTTTCATTTTTGCTTTGCCTTTTCTTTTCCTTATTTTTCTTTCTTTTCTTGGTTTTTTGCTGTGCTCCCTCTCTTTCTTCTTTTGTTTCTTTTCTTCTCTTTTGGTTGCTCCTTAAGAGTTTGAAAGGAGTGAGATAAGGGTTGAGTTGACTCTTGAGAAGGTAAGTAGTGTGATTTTGTTAGTAATGGTCTTCTTTTTCTGGGTTTTGTTTTGATTTAAAGTGAAAAACAAGGATTGATTCTTGGATTGTATTTGTATGATTTTGTTGAAGCTGTGGACAAGAAGTTGAACAAGGGCAAAGAGAAGGTCGGGACTGAGTAGAGAACAGAGATCAAGCTACCTAGATGTTGGGATCGAGTGTGATTTTATGATTTCTGCATGTGTTCTTGAGTTATATGCTTGAATAGAGTATATTTGTTTTGATATTCATTTTGATTGCTTGCAGTGTTTGAATAATTGTAATTAATTATGCGATTTAAGTGTATTTGATATTGAGCATGTTTTGAGTGCATTGGGAGTAGGTTTTGTATGATTTTGTATGTTACATGATATTTGGTAAAGATTGGGTTGGTTTTGGAAAGCTCTATTTTGTTGTGATTTTGAGAGAGCTGGGAAATCTTCATTCTGTCGCAAGCGTGACAGAATCAAGTCTTCTGTGTGTTTGCCCTTCTGTACGACACGTGAATTTCTTCACGAGTCATGAAGTTCTTCACGATTCGTGAACATTGGGGCTGGCGTGAGTCACGCAGATGTGCGCGAGTCACACATTTGATCACGAGTCAAGCACATGATCACAAGTCACGCACGTGAGCACGAGTCGTGCCTTCCTCCCTTTACTAGCACGACTTCTATCTTCTGTCATGATCGCGATAGTAAACCCCTTCCCTGTCCTAATTTGCTTCTGAAAATGGTTTCTTCTTGTCTTGCTTTACATGTTTTCTCCGTAGTGCATAGTTTATACTTGTGTGTACCTCTTTCATAAATAGTTAGAGTTCTGTATGGATAATTATTGACATGATAGTATTTTGATTCGTGTCGCCGATAGTGTTAAGTATTATGTTAAGAGTCAATGAATTTAGCCTGAAGAGTCAAAGTAGTGGATAGATAAGCATGCTTATAAAGGGTTAGAGGCGGCTGCTACAGTGACCTTAGTTGTGTTTACTTGATGAATACCTAGTGTATTCAATGCTATTGAGTTAGTTCTCCAGAGTTTGATACTGTTTATTAGTATTTCACGTAAAGTACCCGTATCCACCATTATTGAGAATTCAGGCTAATGTATATTTTGTAGTGTATAAGAGATAAAGTAGAGATTTGTATGTGTATATGAACAAAGTATGACATGACATTAATATTGTTGCCATATTTGGATTTTGCACATGAATGGGTTGAAGCATGATGTTTTTTGCTTACCAGGTTGTGTATATGATTATTTGTATATGACATGACTCTTGATTTGCATGTGATTTATCAGTGACTTTGTTTGAAGTCTATTGTTTCTGTTTATCCCCGCTAAGCGTTATCACTTAGCACGGGTGTTTTTCCCGTGTAGGTTTACAGGATGGAACTAGAGAGTTTGCATGTGAGGTCATGGCCACTAGGGGTTGATGAAGATCGTTTTATATGAGATAGAGTTTTTGGATGTTTTGAGTAACATCATTATGTATATAGAGAAGTATAGTATCGTAATGTAAATGTTAACTATTTTGTACCGAAGATGATCATGTATTAAGTATGAAATATTTTATAACATGTACAGTTTATGTATATAATAAGAGTATTTTGTTTTGGCCTAAGTTATTTTAATTATTTATTACTATTGCTTCCGCTATAGTATATGTAAATGTATGCATGTATTTGTGTGTGCGTAGTGCCCCGATATTCCGTCTCGGGGTTATTAGGGTGTTACAAAATGAGTGAAAAATAAAATGATAGAATAAAATGTTTAAGGTGGCCAAATAGTGTAATGAAGAAAATATGGTATGTTGTATGATATATGTGGTATGTGAGTGATAAATTAGATAGATGAATGAATAGAAGTGAAAAATAAAGTTTAATAAAAAGAATTACATGAAATCCGAATGACTGACGCAATGAATCAAAGATGTAAGTAGTATATTTAATGATATTTAATCCACAAAATGAATATGTATATAATTTGAAAGTATATGGATTTAATTGAAATTATAAGAATTTAATTGAATATTTTGAGATTAGTTTCCCATTATGTCCATGGTGGGAAATAATGGTAAATATTTAAATGATTGTAATTATATATATATTGAAATTATTTTTGATTAAGTGAATAATTGAAGCATAAATGATAAGAAAAGAATGAACGCGGCTTTGAAATAATTTCATAGCCGTTTAAATGACTAAAGCATACTTATTATGTAAAATAAGTATATAATATGAATGTGCAACATTGATAAAAATATTGTGTAATTAGTGAAATGATGTAACATCCAAAAAACAGCCTAGTTGAAATTGCATGTTTAGTTGGACATTTAAAAAGGTTAATTTGGTAATTGGTAAATGAATTGGGATTTAATTAAGGATTTATAAGAGTTTATTGAGGACAACTTGGAAATTGTGTAAGTGAAGTGAGGGCAAAAAGGTAAAGACAAGGTAATGGAATTAGAGGTCCAATAGAATTGTGACAAGTGGCTTGGTAGGTGAGCGCATTAATGAGGATTTGAAAGGAAGAAGAGAGAGGGAGAGTAGGAATTGGTTGCTTCCTGCGGAAGCCATCAGCAGCTCCTCTTTCTTGCATGCTCACGTTATCTCTCACTTCCTCACTTCTCCATTTCTATTCTCAAGCTTTGCATGTACTGTTCTTCAAGTTGAGCTAGGGTTTTGAGTTAGAATTGTTCCAAGAGGTAAGTGGCTGAGTTTTGTGGCTTGAATCTTTTTCTTCTTCTTCTTCTTATTCCGTTCGGATTTGATTTGAGATTACATGGTTTTGTTCATGGGTTAATTTTATGTGTTGTTTGGTTGGATTATATGCAAGAATCTGAAGAGAGAAGAAAGAGTAAAGGAAAGGAAAAGATTGGATCTTGAAGATAGTGGCTTGAGCTTCATTTTAGGTCTGGGAGTGTTCTATCCTTCTCATTTCGGATCATGTATTTGAGTTCTGATGTTACTGTTAATTGTGTGTTTTGGTACATGATAAAGGCATTAGTATAATAGATATTGTATATGAGCTGAAATGATAGAGTTATAAATGTTTGCATGTCAATTTTGAATAAACATACGTGAACATGAGATGGATTTTTTGGGTTTTGGTAACCTTTGTATATGTTGATTTGACGTGTGTTATTATTGTGTAAATTGACTTGTTATTGTTATAAGCATGTTTTGAGAGCATTAGAAGTATGTTTTATATGATTTTGGCATGAGAAATGGCTTTGGGTTAGTATGGAATTGATTTTGTTAAGCTCTGAGTTTTGCGTTTTCTACCAAGAATTGGAAAACAAGTACTGTCGTGAGCACGATGCTTGTCGCGATCGCGATAGAATCGCGTAGTTCATCTTCTCGCGTCAGCGTGCTAGGTTGATCTTTCCGAGTTGTGTGGGGGCAGCACGACTCGGCGGTAGCGCCTAGCATCTTCAGGAGTCATGAAGATGGCTAGCACGACTCGTGAAGATTGGTGGGAATGACACGAGTCGTGCAAGATTGCACGACTCGTTCCATCTTCCATTTGGGGACAGACACGAGTCATGCACTAGGACACGACTCGTGCCCGCACCCTCCTGTGAGGCGACTTCATCCCGAGTTGCGACACAATGTGCAACTCATGACTGGCCCTCTCTTCCTGGGCTACTGTCGCGAGAGCGACTTCTTGTCGCGAGCGCGACAGTAAGGCCTTTCCTGCACTATTTTGAAATTGAATTTCACGGTTCTTTTTAAATGGGTTTTCACTACATGGCACATGATTCGTCTTATATAAGGACTATTAAATGATATGTGATACGTATAGAATATGATTGTATATGATTTATATGTATATGAATTATGATGATTTATATGTCTTCAAAATTGATCAATATACATGTATACATGAAATTATATAATTATACTTGATTTATTCTATGTTATATGATAATAATGCTAGAACATGATTAAGTTGTTACTTGAGCCTGATAGTCATAGTAGTGGATAGATAAGCGCGTATCCAGGGTTAGAGTGTGAGTGCAGCTGCTATATGTTACAAGTTACATGTTAACCCCGTTTGGGTTTATATGATTTGAGACTTCGGTCTCCGGTATACCTTCGGGTATACATGTTTACACATGATTCGAGACTCTTGTCACTATATGCTTAGATATTGTGTACTATCAGTATCATTAGTACCCGTATCCACTAGTTAGTGAGTAATCAGGCTACTACATGAGGCTATTATATGAAATTTGCATATGAGACCAATATATGTTTATGATATAAGTTACATGTATATGTACATGCAATATGACAAGATATGATGTAATACATGTAGTTGGACATGAATGGCTAATTGTTTATATTGTGAAGATGCATTTGAATATTGATTACTCGGATTTAAATGATTAATCCCTCTATCTTGTGGATATGCATATGATGAATAAGTAATGGTTACATTCCTACATACATGTGTGTGATGAATACTTGTTATAAGCATGAGTAGTATACGTTTATATGCTTTGGTTATTGTTAAGTTTACATACTGTGATTGCATATATATATGCATGTGTTGTTCCTCCCCACTAAGCATTATTGCTTAGCACGGGCTCTTTTCCCATGTAGGTGGCAGGTTCAATTTGGAGTCGAACATTTGCAGGTCGGCCACTAGAAGTCTATTGTTGGAGTTTATTTTGTCTTCCGCTTATTTTGTATATCGAGTTTGATTTTGGAAATGTTATTTTGTAAATGATTCATTTTGTATATGTATATGTTAAATGTTTACAAATCCATTTTGTAAAACGATATGGTTATGTATATATATGGATTTGCTATCTTTATGATTATATGTATTTGCTTTTAGCATGTTGAGTAAATGTATGTGTTTGTGCGCATAGCGCTCCGGTATCCTTCCAAGGGGGATATCGGGGTGTTACAGTTTTTGCTATCAGAGCACCGATTTAGTCGGTTCTGGTTCTATGTGATTCTTTGAGTATAGAGTCCTTGCATGAGAGTCTGTCTAGAGTTGTGGCCTAATGCAGATCTTGTTTTGTGTAGTGTCTAGATGGAGTCGGATCCGAGTGAGTATATAGGTGACACAATGGATAGTGTTAATCCGGTCGAAAGTAATCCAATCGGACAGGATAGACCTGCACGTGAGGGTGCACTAGCAGGAGGTCCGGGGTTTTGGGTTTGAGAATCCGGAATTGGTACAAGGGCTATTGCAACTAGTAGATAGATTAACTGCTCCCAAGGCTCCTTCTGAGCTTATGAGGAAAAGGGGAGAGGAAGAGTTCTATGGAACCTCTTTAGATCAATAGGATGTAGCGAAATTCTGGTTAGAGAAGATTGATCGAATTCTACAAGAGGTAGCTTGCCCTCCGCATCATCGAGTTGTTTGTGCCGTATCGCTTTTACAAGGGTTGGCATATGATTGGTGGAAGCTCGTGCTTCTCAATCCACAGAGACTGACTGAATTGATATGGGAGTTTTTTGTGCAAGAATTTGAGCAAAAGTATGTTACCAAGGCCCATCGAGAGGCAAAGTGGAAGGAATTTATAAGTTTGAAGCAAAGGAACTTGTCGGTCAGTGACTATGAGAAAGAGTTCAGCCGCTTGAGTAAGTATGTGGCTACAGCATTGTTGACTGAGAATTTCAAGTGTCAACATTTTCAAGATGGGTTAAAAGAAGTGATATGAGGTTCATTGTCATCCATGGCGGTTATGCAACCAGTTCGGTATTATCAATTAGTGGCAGCGGCAATCAAGCTCGAAGAATCTGAGATGATAAAGCAGAGAATAGAATAGAAGAGGAGAGCTCTGGATAGTGGTATAGTCAGTAATAAGAAGTCTAAAGGTGCTCCGATCGAACAAGTGACTAGAGGGACTGCTTAAGTGCCTTCGAAAGTGGGAAGTATAGCACCGCTTGCTAGTAGAGGAAGTAGAGCTCCGGAGTGTGAACATTGCCAAAGACGACATTGGGGTACATGTCACAAGATAACTGGAGCGTGTTTGCTAATTGTCCCGACCGAAGGGAGAATAAGAGCCAATAAGAGAGTAAAGCTGGTACAGGTAAATTGATGGAACCAGAAGCAATCGGGATAGAGGTAGAGCTCCTCAGGCGCCCTCGAAAACCGTGCATCGGGTCTTGACTGAAGGAGATTATGTTCGGCTAAGAGTCTATGCGATAATTGGAGAGGATATTGTCATGGCCGGACTTGTACCCTAAAAGAACTAACTTAAATTGGCATGTGTGTGTGAATTGAATGTGAGTTTTGGACTAGATTGAAATGAAGATAGGACTTAATTGAAAGAAAGAAGAATAGTTAAGGGATTAAATGGTAATTATATATGATTGTAATAAGCATGAGTTAAAGGCTGATTAATTAGTTTAATGGAGGGTTAATTAAGAATAAAATAAAGTAAGAAATAGTTGGTGGAGGCAGGTTTTCTGAAGTGGGTTCCGTGTGGCTCATTGTGAGGATGCCACCTCCACTTATGCATGCAAATGTTTAGGGAGTTGAGAGGTGAGTGTGGTTCAGTTCCTCTCTCTCTCTCTTTTCTGTACTTTGATTATGTTCTTCTTCTTCTTTCCGTGAGTGAAGAGGAGAGTTGGTGAGTGAGTGTGTGTGCTTGTAGAATTGAAGTAAGAATTAAGGGCAAACCCAAAGGTAAGTGGTTATGCATGCATATTCTCATCTTCTACTCTTTCTTCTTGGTTGAGTTGGTTTGGATGGGATATTATTAGATTGAGTTTGAGATTGAGCATTTGTGTTGTATTGATAGCCGAAGAAGTGAAGAGAGATAAGGGAAAAGCTGTAATCGGAGAGCCGAGTGTCCGTCGAGATTAGGAGCTAAGGCGATAAGGTTTGGGAACAAACCCTAATTGCATAATTTTATGATTTGGAATGAACTATATGTGTATATGCAATTGAGGGTTAAGCATGAATTATGTGATGCTAGGTTATATGATTGTTGTAGTAACATGCTTTATGATAAAGTTGACTGAAAATAATTATGATTTGTGCTATTATTGAATGCCAAAACAAGAAGGGAAAATCAGGTATGTGCTAAATGAGTAAGTGGTTGATGTTTTTGGGTTGATTGCCAAACGTGAGAATGAGTTCTGAAGTCTTAATGAGAAGGAAGAATTGGACTGGAAAGCACAACTGTGCTAGTGACAAAACACAGCTGTGTTATGGTGTTTTTGCATAGGTCACGGTGACAATCAAATTGATTGTGACCGTGAGGTGTGCATGAGTTCAATTCTGCCTAATGAATTTTGGTATGTCACGGTGACAATGAAATTCATTGTGACCGTGAGGTCCCCAGGAGAGCATTCTGTTTTGCAAAGTGTGGATATGTCACGGTGACAATGAAATTCATTGTGACTGTGACATACCCTCAAGTTGCATTCTGCCGAGAGTTGGGAACATGTCACGGTGACAATGAAATTGATTGTGACCGTGACCTGTCCCCCAGTTTGCATTCTATTTTGAACTTCAATATGTCACGGTGACAATGAAATTCATTGTGACAGTGACCTACCTTATTTTGGCAATATAATCCTAATGTGTTTGGACTTCTAAATGGCAAGGCTTCAAGCTGTAATAAAGGACATTATGAGTAAGTGTTATGTGAGTATAAAGTAATGTATATTTGCATAAATGTGATGACTTTTGAATGCAATCATATATGTGATTATTAACTATGAAAGAAAGGGATTGGAAATACTATGAGTATATAAGTGAAGTAAATAGCTGTGTGCTATTGCAAATGTTTGAAGCGAATGTGATGTTGGACAACAACATATGTGATGCGAAATGTGTTTAATGTGAAATGAATAAATGTTAACAATTTAAGCCTGCGAGTCAAGTAGTGGATAGTTAGGCATGCCTATAGGGTCAAGTGCTGCAGCCCCATGCGTTAAATGTGTCTGATTCCAAGGGAATCATAATGCGAAACAATGCGAATAATCCTTGCTGGATTTTATTATGTGTGGAATGATTTTAAGTACCTGAGGGTACTAATGCGTAAAAGTAATCTCGGTGAGATTCTAGTACCTGAATGGTACCAATGCGATACCTGTTATCCGCGTCATTGAATTGCAGGCTATTCAACTAATTAATAAGTGGAAATGATTGTGAAATAATATGGTAAGCAATGTGAATATGTGAACTCGCGATTGATGCTTTATGATTGAATATAGTGTTGAACCACGATATGTATGGAGTGGTATTTGATGAGATGATCTTCAACTGAGCTTCATTGTTGGCATGCAATGTATGATAACCCTAGTTGTGTGATAATTATTTGTTATGTGTTCTCCACTAAGCGTTATCGCTTAGCATGGATTTACTGTAATCCGTGCAGGTACGGACGAGAGATGACTGGAGGACGTCCCCGCATTTTGTACGGTCAACAGTAGGAAGTAGAAAGTGTAGGTTTTGGGTTGATATTTTGGGATCTTTTTTTTGTATAAGCTTTTTGTATAATCGAAATGTGTATTAGGTATATGAAGGCATGTAATAATCTGATAATCATGAATGTGTGGCTATGGAATATGCACTATAAGTAGTTAGCATGTGATGCATGAGTTATGCTTGTAGATGATGAAATTTTATTGTTCTGAATTTATCGTGTGTTCTGTTGTGTGCGTGCGGCCTTCTCTAACTAAGATTAGCTGAGCTAGTCCGACATTAGGGTTTGGGCGTCACAGATACTCCCGAGCCTGCATGTCCTTCTAGTAATTGATAATTTGTTAAGTTTTCATATGAGTTCGGTTTTGGTATCAGGGATGTAAGTGGTTAGTGGGGAAATTTTGAGGACGAAATTTCTTAAGGAGGAGAAAGTTGTAACATCCGAAAAATGGCCTATTTAAAATTGCATATTTAGTTGGACATTTAAAAAGTTTAATTTGGTAATTGGTAAATGAATTGGGATTAAATTAAGGATTTATAAGAGTATATTGAGGACAACTTGGTAATTGTGTAAGTGATGTGAGAGCAAAAAGGTAAAGACAAAGTAATGGAATTAGAGGTCCAATAGAATTGTGACAAGTGGCTTGGTAGGTGAGTGCATTAATGGGGATTTGAAAGGAAGAAGAGAGAGGGAGAGCAGGAATTGGTTGCTTCACGTGGAAGCCATCAGCTGCTCCTCTTGCTTGCACTCTCACGTTCTCTCTCACTTCCTCACTTCTCCATTTCTACTCTCAAGCTTTGCATGTACTATTCTTCAAGTTGAGATAGGGTTTTGAGATAGGATTGTTCCAAGAGGTAAGTGGCTGAGTTTTTTGGCTTGAATCTTCTTCTTCTTCTCCTTTTTATTTCGTTCAGATTTGATTTGGGATTACATGGCTTTGTTCATGGGTTAATTGTATGTGTTGTTTGGTTGGATTATATGCAAGAATCTGAAGAGAGAAGAAAGAG
Source organism: Excoecaria cochinchinensis (assembly GCA_947683425.1). Taxonomy (NCBI): domain Eukaryota; kingdom Viridiplantae; phylum Streptophyta; class Magnoliopsida; order Malpighiales; family Euphorbiaceae; genus Excoecaria; species Excoecaria cochinchinensis. Next base: position 1,554,456 of record CANTUQ010000192.1, read on the forward strand.
TAAAGGAAAGGAAAAGATTGGATCTTGAAGATAGTGGCTTGAGCTTCATTTCAGGTCTGGGAGTGTTCTGTCCTTCTCATTTCGGATCATGTAATTGAGTTCTGATGTTACTGTTAATTGTGTGTTTTGGTACATGATAAAGGCATTAGTATAATAGATTGTGTATATGAGTTGAGATGATAGAGTTATAAGTGTTTGCATGTCAATTTTGAATAAACGTACATGAACATGAGACGGATTTTATGGGTTTTTATAACCTCTGTATATGTTGATTAGATGTGTGTTATTATTGTGTAAATTGACTTGTTATTGTTACAAGCATGTTTTGAGAGCATTAGAGGTATGTTTTACATGATTTTGGCATGAGAAATGGCTTTGGGTCAGTATGGGATTGATTTTGTTAAGCTCTGAGTTTTGCATTTTATGCCGAGAATTAGAAAACATGATACTGTCGCGAGTGCGATGCTTGTCGCGATCGCGATACAATCGCGTAGTTAATCTTCTCGCCTCAGCATGCTGGGATGATCTTTCCGAGTCGTGTGGGGGCAATACGACTCGGCCGCAGCGCCTAGCATCTTCACGAGTCATGAAGATGGCTAGCATAACTCGTGAAGATTGGTGGGAATGACATGAGTCGTGCAAGATTGCACGACTCGTGCCATATTCCATTTGGGGGTAGACACGAGTTGTGCACTAGGACACGACTTGTGCCTGCTCACTCCTATGAGGCGATTGTCGTGACTCTTGACCGGCCCTCTTTTCCTCGGCTACTGTCACGAGCGCGATAGTGAGCCCTTTCCTGACCTGTTTTGTAAATGAATTTCACGATTCTTTTTCCATGGGTTTTCACTACATGGCACATGATTCGTCTTATATAAGGACTATTAAATGATATGTGATACGTTTAGAATATGATTTATTTGTATATGAATTATGATGATTTATATGTCTTCAAAATTAATCAATATACATGTATAAATGAAATTATATAGTTATACTTGATTTATTCTCTGTTATATGATAATAATGCTAGAACATGATTGAGTTGTTACTTGAGCCTGATAGTCATAGTTGTGGATAGATAAGCGCTTATCCAGGGTTAGAGTGTGAGTGCAGCTGCTATATGTTACAAGTTACATGTTAACCCCATTTGGGTACATGTTAACCCCATTTGGGTTTATATGATTTGAGACTTCGGTCTCCGGTATACCTTTGGATATACATGTTTACACATGATTTGAGACTCTTGTCTCTATTTGCTTGGATACTGTGTCCTATCAGTATCATTAGTACCCGTATCCACTAGTTAGTGAGTAATCAGGCAACTACATGAGGCTATTACATGAAATTTGTATATGCGACCAATATATGTTTATGCTATAAGTTACATATATATGTACATGCAATATGACAACATATGATGTAATACTTGTAGTTGGACACGAATGGCTGATTGTTTATATTGTGAAGATGCGTTTGAATATTGATTACTCGGATTTAAATAATTAATCCCTCTATCTTGTGAATATTCATATGATGAATAGGTAATGGTTACATTCCTACATACATGTGTGTGATGAATACTTGTTATAAGCATGAGTAGTATATGTTTATATGCTCTAGTTATTGTTAAGTTTTTATATTGTGATTGCAATTATATGTATATGCATGTGTTGTTCCTCCCCACAAAGCGTTATCGCTCAGCACGGGCTCTTTTTCCGTGTAGGTGGCAGGTTCAATTTGGAGTCGGACATCTGCAGGTCGGCCACTAGAAGTCTATAGTTGGAGTTTATTTTGTCTTCCTCTTATTTTGTATATGGAGTTTGATTTTGGAAATGTAATTTTGTAAAGGATTCATTTTGTATATGTATATGTTAAATGTTTACAAATCCTTTTTGTAAAATTATATGGTTATTTATATATATGGATTTGGTATCTTTATGATTATATGTATTTGCTTTTAGCATGTTGAGTAAATGTTTGTGTTTGTGCACATAGCGCTCCGGTATCCTTCCAAGGGGGATATCGAGGTGTTACAAATGAAATTTAAATTGAAGTGTTAAACATGAAAAGTGGATTTGAAAGTCTTTTGAAAAGTACTGCCCTTAGTTAGTAGTGTCTGGCGGTCGAAATATAGTTCAGGATATGTGTAGACACCGGGTCCCGAGTAGCAGAATTTGTGGTCTTGCCTATCCCTGCAAATATCTCAGCTCTGCTTGGAAGGCCATGGCTCCATAAATTGGGAGGAGTGCCGTCCACCCTACATCAAATGGGAAAGATACCTCATGAAGTGTAGGTGGTGACCATTAAAGCAGCGAGAGAGAACCAAGTGTCTGCCTTGGGGATCTCTAATCAGCCATTTAGTGGCTTTCACGTATCAGTGATTGGTGAGGAGCAGGGCTTGGCAGGTAGCCCTCATGTGGTGAACATGCTGAAGAAGATGCACTTCCTCCCAGGGGCTGGATTGGGTAAAAATTCGCAGGGGTTGCAAGATGCCATCACAACACAAGGCCAGAAAGATCGAAAGGGTCTGGGCTACAAAAGAGAGCATGGCAGGAAGAAAGTGTTAGAGAAGATTCCCCATATTTCAGAAAGTTTTGTTCCCTCATCTTCGGCTTGTGCTTATACTGGAGAAGAAGAGCCTCAGTGGGTGGACGGAAAGATCATTCCGGGGTTTGAAATTTTCAGTGATGTCTTTGACTGGGATGTTGGAGTTATCAAGTCTGCAGAGAACTTCTGGGATGAGGAGATCATGACTCAGTGCAGTGTCTGGGACAGGGATGGGACTGAGGAGATTGTCACTGATAAGCTGTTAGCTACCAGGTTGAAAGGAAAAGAAAAGATGGTAGAGCCAGAGCTAGAGTTTGAAGATTTGGGGATCTCGCCGGAGGTAGTTGAAAAGCTTCCACCAAGCCAAGAAGTCAAAGCCCAGTCGGCTGCAGCATCATCATCGGCAAAAGATGAAGGAAGTAGTTGTTTAGATAGTCTTTTTATGCCAAAACTTTTTAATGACAGTGTTAATGTTTCTGATTACATCAATGAGATGAATAACTTTGCTTACTTGTGTGATGTTTCTGATAATTTCATTTCTCATGATCATAAACATGATGCATTCATCTTTGACATTAACTCAACTAGCACGACTGCATTTAATCTCGGAACTTTGGAGAATCCAAAGGAAATCTTGATAGCATCAGACATAACTCCTGAGGAGAGGCTAAAATTTGAGAGAATATTAAAAAAATATGAAAAAGTCTTTGCCTGGACCTATGAGGACATGTCGGGAATTGATCGAGATGTAGCCGAACATGCCATTCCAACTTACCCAGAGAGTAAACCGGTCAAGCAAAAGCTCAGAAGACTTAGGTCAGAATGGGCTCAGAAGGTGAAAGAGGAGATCCATAAGCAAATTGAGGCTAAGTTTCTACTGGAGGTTAAATACCCGACGTGGCTGGCTAATGTGGTTCATGTGGCTAAAAAGGATGGAAAGGTTCGAGTATGCGTGGACTATCGGGACCTGAATAAAGCTTGTCCGAAAGATGATTTTCCTCTGCCTCATATTGATGTGTTGGTAGACAGTGCCGCTGCTTGCATGATGTACAGCTTCGTGGACGGGTATGCAGGGTACAATCAAATCCTTAACAAGATAGTGGATCGGATTAAGACAGCCTTCATCACCAAATGGGGTACATTTGCTTACCAGGTTATGCCTTTCGGACTAAAGAATGCAGGAGCGACCTATCAAAGGATGGCCACTAGAGTTCTCAATGATTTGATCGACAAGGAAGTGGAGGTGTATGTTGACGACATGATGATTAAGTCAGCCACCAGAAAAGGTCACTTCGAGGCCTTGGAAAAGTTCTTTCAAAGGATCAATAAGTATGATCTGCGCCTCAATCCCAAGAAGTGCATTTTTGGAGTTACCTCGGGTAAACTGTTAGGCCATGTGGTAAGTCAGAGAGGAATTGAAGTAGATCCTGACAAGGTCAGGGCCATCAGAGAGATGCCAGTGCCTCAAAAAGAGAAAGAGGTTAGAAGTTTCCTAGGAAAGTTTCAGTACATCAGCCGGTTTATTGCCAAGCTGGCTTCAGTACGTGAGCCCATCTTCAAGCTTCTTAGGAAGAATCAGCCAGTGGTGTGGAATAATGATTGTCAATTGGCTTTTGATACTATTAAGGATTATCTCCTGAATCCTCCAGTTTTAAGACCACCACGGCATGCCAAGCCACTAATCTTATATCTGGCTATAGAAGACAATTCAGTGGGTGCCATGATGGCCCAGGAGGATGATTTTGGGGTAGAGTTTGTTGTTTACTATCTTAGCAAAAAATTCCTGACATATGAAGCCAAATATGTGGAAGTGGAAAAGATTTGCTTAGCAGTTATTTGAGCTTCTAAGAAGTTGCGGCACTACTTTCATTCCTTCAGTGTGCAAGCGGTTGCCAAGCATAATCCACTTAGGTACCTTCAGGAAGCGCCCTCTCTGCTAGGAAAGATGGGAAGGTGGTTACTACTATTGCAGGAGTTCGATATCGAATACATCACCAGGAAAACCATTTAAGGAAAGGTTGTAGCTGAGTTCTTGGCTGAGCATCCTATTGAGGGAGACCAATTCGAATACAATTTCCCAGATGAAGATGTCATGGCCATAGCAGTACAAGGGTGGCAATTGTTCTTTGATGGGGCAGTTAACAGTAAAGGGGTAGGAGCAGGGATCATTCTTACAACCCCGGATGGTGAAAGGCTGCCCTTAGCCAAAACGTTGAGCTACAAGGCGACCAATAATGAAGCTGAATATGAGGCTTGCATCTTCGGATTGGAAGCATTGCTGGCTCTGGGGGAAAAGACCGCAAAGTCTTTGGAGATTCTTCATTAGTAATTTATCAGATCAGAGGGGAATGGTCGGTTAAGGAAGAAAGGCTATTACCTTATGTGAAGCACTTGAGTAGCCAGTTCAAGACTTGCACTTTTCACTTCACCCCCAAGGATGAAAATCAATTGGCCGATGCTCTCGCAACATTGGTGTCCATGTGGGATAATCCAACAGGGGTTACTATGAAACCCATGCTAATCTCTAGCTCGAAAAAGCCTTGCTTTGAAGCTGAGCAGGTGATGGATGTTGGGGCCACCGATGGAAGCCCTTGGTACTACGACATTCAAAATTATTTGGAACGGTCAGTTTTTCTAGAAGAAGCCACCGAGAAAGACCAAAGGATGATTCGAAAGTTGTCCACTCAGTTCGTCAGTGTAAATGACAATTTGTATAAAAGGCAAGCCGATGGTATCCAGTTAAGGTGTTTGGCGGAGAAAGAAGATGAAAAGGTTATGGAAGAGGTTCATGCCGGAGTCTGCGGAGCTCACATGAATGGCTTAGCCTTAGCGAAGAAGATCATGCGCCAAGGATTCTATTGGCTCATAATGGATACAGATTGTTCAAAATATGTGAAGCAATGCCAGTTATGCCAGCAATACGTGAATTTAAGGCATGTCCCAGTTTCAGAGCTACATAATTTGACATCTCCATGGCCATTTGTAGCTTGGGGAATAGATATCATAGGCGAGATACGTCCTATAGCTTCTAATGGGCACAGGTTCATTATAGTTGCCATTGATTATTTCACTAAATGGGTTGAAGATGAATCTTTCAAGAAAATTGATGCCCGAGACATGGCTAAGTTCATCGAGCGGAATTTGATATGCAGATATGGCCTCCCACACCATATTGTATCTGATAATGGGGTGCAATTCTTAGCAGAAACTAAATAAATGCTTCAGAAGTATGGAATCCAGCATCATAAGTCTTCTCCTTACCATCCTCAAGCTATTGGCGCGGTTGAAGTGGCGAACAAGAATGTGAAAAGAATACTGGCCAAGTTGGTTCAGAGCTACAAAGATTGGGAAGAAAAGCTGCCTTTTGCATTATGGGGTTATAGAACCACAGTCAGAACCTCTACGAGAGCAAAACCATTTTCCCTGGTATATGGAACCGAGGCGGTTCTACCGGTTGAAATTGAGCTGAAATCTTTAAGGGTAGTCATGGAAGCCGAGATTCCAGAGACAGAATGGGCACAACAGCGATTGTTGCAGTTGAATCTGTTGGATGAAGATAGGTTGAGAGCCTATTACCACAATCAGGTTTATCAGAAGAGACTAGCTCGGTCCTTTGGCAAGAAGGTACGAAAGCACCCATTAAAAGAAGGGGATTTGGTCTTTAAGATGATGAGGCTGGGAGTGCCAGACATACGAGGAAAATTCAGGCCAACCTAGGAAGGTCCGTTCATTTTGAAAAATTTGCTAACAAAGGGAGCAGCAATCTTGGCAGACAGCGATGGGAATGAGTTTAAAGACCCGGTCAATGTCGATAGACTAAAAAGGTTCCATGGCTAAAGACCAAAAAAATAAAAAGAAGAGAATAATGCCCCGTAGGTCGAAAACCGGAAAAAGGCGGCCTTGCTAAAATTTGGCGCCCTTTCAGGGTGAAAACCAAAAAAAGGCATCCTGGGCAAAAATTAAGGGCTGAGAGAAAATGTTCAATCGAGAAAACCCGAGAGGGCCGATTAATAACAGGAGTTTGATGCTTACAAGATCTATTCCGAGATTAGGTGTAGCCTTGTGCTTTTGAATTCTTGTTAAATAAGGATCATGTATGATGAAATCATATTGAAATGTACTCAATTTTGCAATGAATAAAAGAATACAGTTTACATTGTTCTTTTAGTTCTGCCTTAAAAATAAATATATCACTTATTCATCTAATGAATATTGTCTAATCATTATGTTGGAAGGTGCCTAAGCAGATAGGTGCTATTCACTCTTAGAGGTGGTTTTGATAATAGTCTTCTCTTGTAGTTCCTTAAAAAAATTAAAAATAAAAATAAATAAATAAGGCCGTTAGAGATGAAAACCGTAACTGGCTCTCTAAGCAAAAGTTAGGCCAAAGGGCAGGGTGAAAACCTGGAGACATGCAGTCTGCCCTACAAAAAAAAATAAAAAATAAAAAGCCACTGGATTGGGTTGGGTCTATTCCAGGCAAAAGTGAGGCAAAGGATTATGTGAAAATCCCTAAAGAGACGCATTTCCCACAAAGAAAAGCTAGTGTGAAAATCCCCAAGGGACGCACTACCTTTTAAGCAATGACTTTCGATGCCTGGAGCAATAAGGTGTTATACTTCGGATGATCTTCTTTTCAGACAGATACGGCATAATCAATGAGTCAGAATCCTGGGCATATAATCATTGACCGGGGGGCAAAGATGCATACTTGATGTCTCTCTCAGAAAATGTTTTGGGGTCAGAGTGCCTAAAGCCAAAATGTCACTCTATCAGATTCTTGGAAGCGCAACGCAGCAGCCAAGCTATATGCTCAGCAGACCCTTAACCACCTAGGATAGGGTCAATCTATTTTTGCAAACATTTACATACATTTACATCTCATATACACTTAAATTTTGTATATTTTTCTGTGCACATTACTTTGCAGGAATATCTAAATGAAGATCATCGGTTTTCGCACTTTTAGTAGTCTGTAGCAGACTCGGTGCGGTCATCTGCTGATGACACCCTTGCACTTTTGGTAGTCTTGGTAGTGGCTCGGTGCAGTTCTTTTGTGCACTTTTGGTAGTCTTGGTAGCGACTCGGTGCATTTCTTTCGTGCGCTTTTGGTAGTCTTGGTAGCGGCTCAGCGCATCGTCATCTGCAGATGGCACCTGCACTTTTGGTAGTCTTGTCAGCGACTCGGTTCAGTTCTTTTGTGCACTTTTGGTAGTCTTGTCAGCGAGTCGGTGCAGTCTTCCTGCATGTTGTAGTCTTGTCAGCGACTCAACGCATCGCCGTCTGTTGATGGCACCCGCACTTTTGGTAGTCTGTAGCATACTCGGTGCAGTTCTCTGAAGAGGACATCCCTCGCGTTTGGTAGTCTTGTCAGCGACTCGGCGCATCACGATTTTAGGATGGTCCCTAGCACTTTGTAGTCTTGTCAGCGACTCAATGCAACTCAAGAGGATGAATCACAGCACTGTTCCCGAGTGAGCAACTGGAAGGAGGCAGCCTAAGGTACGCGCTTCTTTCCTTTTCTTGAATTTTTAGCTCACCTAGGCACCCGCACACTAGCTTCCCCAAAATTGGGGGCAACTGTAGACACCGGGTCCCGAGTAGCCTTGTAACACCCCCTCCGTCGCCCCCGCTGGAAGGGCGCCGGCGGGCGCGCTACCCGACACTTACTCACATACACGCACACATATAATGGGCGGAAGCGTACATTCATACATGAAAACATACGAAAATTTAAAACTTTAGAGAAACAATAACTGAACATACATTAACTCGCATACATACAAATAATCATTTAAACGAAAGCATAAGGTTAAAGATAAAACGAAGGATTAACTTAAAACGTAATTACAATAAGATCTTTGCATAATAAAATACATAAGCAAAATGCTACGAAATTACAGAATCCGAAATACAGGAGCTGAAACCAAAAAAAATAGCAAAACACTACGAACTCCTACGTGGCCGACCTTGCAGATGCTCGACTCGAACCAAACAAAACATGCCACCTACACGGGAAAAGAACCCGTGCTAAGCAATAACGCTTAGTGGGGAGGAACAGAACAAAAGGACATTAAACAAACAAACATATAACATCATGCAAAGATACATATAAACTCGCAGGCAAACACTTACCGGTTCCACCGAAGTCTCAGATATCAGAAGGCGAATCATGCAAGGACCCAATAATAATAAACACGCAGAAGTCATACCAAAATACTCGTAGATGCACACAATTAACATGCAACAGCACTAGAGGTCCAAACATACAACTATCATGCCATAATACACGCACCCTAGCTAAGAACCGACTAACAAGATCAAAGCACAACACCACCGTTGCGCCACTCTGATATATAATATCAGACCAAAGACACTCCAAAAGCAGAGACCAAAATAATAACATAACATCACATTCATCACATCATCATGCGAAAATACCAATAAATCTTACATACACTTACTGAGATCCATTAAGTATCAAAGCATAATCTCTAACTATCTAATCATGCATAAGACCGTTACCCAACGATGCTCATTCACTAGCTGAAACCACTTACAAAGCTAATACACCATACTCTCACATTACTACCTCAATACACGTAGCAGCATACATAGAAACATAGACCTCTAACAACATGCTGAAATTACTACAACAGCAGAGACCGGCATAACATATACACAGTAATACTCCATAACATTACACAATACATATATTATCACACCATGAAATGTAAACACATGTCAACATACTGAATCACTATGATGGCATAAACCAAGGAAACATATATCATGGCTCTACCTTCATAGCATTCAAGAGGTCAAGTTCACAATCTTAAACATATTAATTTACATACTTATAGCCAAAACTGATTCGTTTCACATGCTTATATATAATGAAAACATGCTTGAGTCACATACGTATATACATAATATTCGAATCACAATCATAGCATTCTGAAGCTTATAACACATCATATGATAAATGCGAATAATCGTGTTAGATATAAATCATGCTTGCATAGTAAAAACATACATTCCGAAGCTCATAACCACGTTCATATACATATAAACTAATTCCTCAAATCATTATTATGCTCATTCGGATATCACATTCTTATAGATATTTTAAAGCAATACAAAACAATAAAGCACCTGCCGACTCACAATAGTGGATAACGAGTATACGAACAGTACCTTACGGGTACAAATCGACCGAAGGGTACCTTACGGGTACGAATCGAAAACCATTTTATCTTATCACATTTAAAACATTTTACTGAGGGGGATCTTAAACAAGATCCAAACACATTAAAAAGGATCGCAAGGATTCGAACACATAAAGGGTTCACGAGGAACCAAACGGGGACCTGATCAGGGTCCAAACGTCCAAAGGTGCTGTAGCTAAAGAGACTCTATTAGGCATGCCTAACTATCCACTAGACTGACTCTCACAGGTCATGCATAAACGAAAGCATGTTTCAAATCATATGACATATTCATCATGCATAATCGAGAGTCTAATAGACAAATACATATGTTCATAATATCAATCATACCTCATACAATTCATATTATGAAGCATGCAATATAATTCAAACAACATGCTTTAGCACTATTCAATATTCTAAAACATATCAGAATTAAATGTGGAACCATATTATGCCAACAATTAACGACGCGTAATCTTAATCATGGAATGATACAATATATTCTTAAGCATAGCATGTTATTCTTAAAGAAGGATCTGATTAAAGATATGCATAACATATTTTACATTTTAATATAACATGCTCGGGACTAAACCATCATGAACTTGGCATTCATAATTCCTTCGCATTCAAAATACGACATGCAATACAAATCACAACAACTAACATATCTAAATCCAAACCATACAGTTTAAATCCAACAATCATTTAACAGGATCACTATAATCCAGAACTTATTCTAAAATACCACATATAACTTATCATGGATAACATATTATTAATCGCAATAAAATTAAGATAATCATTCATATAAGCAAGGAACCATAGCACACAGTAGAGGAAAAAGCCATAAAAAGCATTTGAAAATCATTTAATAAAAAAAACTGGTCACGTGGGGAATAGGGCAAAACAGAAAAGAGGGAGTCCTGAGCAACCTTCACGAGTCATGAAGGTTGCTCATGACTCGTGAGCATTGCTCACGTCTCGTGAGCAACTCACTTGCCTTCTTCCACCCCGATTTTAATTCCGAAAACGCAAACATCGTGAAATTTATACAGAACCCAGAAAATTAACAATAAACTCATTCCAAACTCAAGGTTCTAATACTTATGCATTAACCACAATCAACACCCATTCATTCAAATCCCAACATGCAATATCAACACATTAGATTAATCATCCAAAGGAATCAAACAAAACCAATACACAGTAAATAATCAAACTCAGTAAACCCAGTAAATGCAAAATTCCCAAACTCACATACCTTCAATTCAATCCTTATCATGCATTACTAACACATCTACTCACATAAATCATGCATATACACATGCCAAAACACTCAAAATTCCAGAGATTAAACAATACAAACACATTTACAACCTAAGTGAGAATTAGGGTAAAAACAACCCAAAAGCTCAAATGCAGAAATCAAAGCTCCCAAACCTGGTAATGATGACCCAAAATCACTCTTCTAGCTTTAATATTCAGTCCTTTCCTTGCCTTTACTTTGCTTCTTCTTATCACCAATCACTTGCACAAACAAAACCCACAATTCATAATCCAAACCATAACTCAAAACCAGCAAAACCAGAAAAAGGAGAAGAGGAGAAACCCAAAAACACAGGAGCCCTAAACCCAAACACATACCTCTTCAAAGCTGATACAAAACTCAACCAAGGCACCAATAATCACCAACCACAAGAATGACAAGGAGGAAGGGCAGAAAATAGAGAAGAAAAGAGATGGAAGAGCTGAAGAAGAGAGGAGAACGGGAAGCAACCCCTTTCCTGCATTCTATCTCTTTTCTTTTCCCCATTTCTTTCTTCTCATTTAATGCACACACCTACCAAGTCCACATGGTAAACTCCCAAAGGTTCAAATCAAAATATCTTGTCATATTACTCTTTGGTCCTTAGCCAATCCTACTTAAATCCTTAGCAATCTTACACTTCCTCACTAACACAATAATTCTTACCATAATAACTTAATTATCTTTCAATTAGGTCCTTAATACTCAAATTTCATATGCGCACATTAGCAGAATATCCTCACTTATCCCAACTTAGCATGCACATTCCGACTAGGGCCATTTTGGGGTGTGACAAGCCATGATCAGGATTACCCAATGATGAAATTAAGTGTGCCGCTTTATAGGCAAAAAAAATGAAAGTTGGAAGTGATAATTTCCTAGTCGTTTTGATTTGTTAGGAATGAAGAAAAATGTATTTTAAAAATTATTTTGGGATAAAAAGTTAGTTTTTAAATTATTGTGTTTTTATAGAAATTTTACAAAAAAAAATATATATTTTCGCGCGAGTGTCGGGCTGCGGCAGCGCTGGGCACGCGCCGCGGCGCCCTAGCGCGCTACGTTGGCGACGGATTGCCCGCGCGACCTGCGCGCGGGAAGCCCGTCGGGCGCCCTTGTCGCCCCTTGGTCGCCCATTTTCCGATTTTTGGCCATTTTGGCCTCAAAATTTGATATTTTTTCATTTTTTTTTTTGTAGAATTCAATGGTAGAACTTTTAAAATTCCAAACCTTTGATTTTCTTCAGTTTTTTGGGTTTTATTGAATTTAATTCAATTTAATTTCTTAATTAAAAATTCTGAATTTTGGAGAGGAATAAAAGGAATTTTAGAGGAAAATTAATGGGGGGATTTTCTTTAGAAAATTATTTGGTTTCTTCTTTCTTCTCTCAAACAAACTCTCTCAATTTCTAAAGAATTTTTTCCAAGAAGATTATCAAGGCAAGAAAAATAATAATTTTTGTTCTTGGTGACTTTCTTCTTTTCAATTAACAATTTTTTTACTTTAAGACAAATAAATTAATTGTTTGTTCTTGAGTAAAATTCATCTTCCAATATTTTATTTTTCTAATCATATTCTTCAAATCAAGACAAGGAATTGGATCATTTACCTTCATTTCTTCAAGATAAATTTGAGGGTAATTATTTTTGGCTCAATTTCTTAATTTCATTTTTAATTTCATTTTTTTGTTTTCAATTAATTAGTTAACATGTAAATTCTTTTAGTTCTATCATTTTCTTCTTATTTTCTTATTCTTTTGTTTTTATTTAATTAATTATCATGTGAATTCTTTTAGATCTATTACTTAATTGTTCATATTTCTTATTTTTTATTTAATTGTTCATATTATTATTTCTTATTTCTTATTTAATTGTTCATGTTCATATTATTGTCATCAATTTTGTTCAAATAGTATTAGTATTATCATTTAACAGGTTTTAGCATAATTGGCTTATATTATTTTCATTTTATTCTTCCATATTTAATTGAATTGTTCATATATTATTATTATTATTATTATTATTATTATTATTATTATTATTATTATTATTATTATTATTATTATTATTATTATTATTATTATTATTATTATTATTATTATTACCATGTGCTTATGTGATTGTCCATATTATTATTGGTATTATTATTATCATGCCTTAAACATGCCATGTTGATTTTATTTCCTATTGTTCTTGCATGTTTATATGATTGTTCATCTTATTATTATTATTATTATTATTATTATTATTATTATTATTATTATTATTATTATTATTATTATTATTATTATTATTATTATTATTATTATTATTATATTTGATTGTCATATTTTTTTTATTATTGTGTTATTATTATTATTGTAGTTGTTAACATCATTAGTATTATTATTATTATTATCCTTATTCTTGTTTAATTTTATTATTACTATTAGTATTTATGTTTTATGCTTACTGATTTTTATTATTACTTTTGCTTTTTATGCTTGATTGGATATTATTGTTATTATTTTATGTCTTTATGCATGCTAAATTTTATCATCATTCTTTTATTCTTGTTTTTGCATGTTGAATTTTATTATTATTATTATGTCATCTTTTCTGCATGCTAAATTGTTAATTAATTAGATTGCATATTTTTATTATATCATTTTAATTGGCTTATCATACATGATGCAATTTTGATTGCCGTAATTTAATTGTTTTCATGTTATATGTTTAATTAATTTTTTTTACTAACTTCACTTTTATTTGTTTTTTTCTTTTATTTTCAATACTTATTTTTATGTGTGAGTCTTTTACATAACAAGTGGGAGCCCATGAAGATTTGAAGATCCATTTGGGATTTGATTTGTTAATTTTTATTATTTTCATTTCTTTTGCTTTCATTATTTTATTTCGAATATGTAATTTGTAATAAGTTTATTTAATTTTATCTTTATGCACGTTAATTAAAAAAATCACAAAAATATTTCTATTTAATTAATTTGGTTTTTCTAAATAAAAATGGGACCAATGTCCTAGTTTCTTCCATCCAAAATAAATTGTCATTTTAAAATTATTTTCTTTAATTATGCATGAGAGGACCAATGTCCTCATTTTAATAAATTACCCAATTTATGTATGAATTGTATTTTATTTACAAATGGGGGTTGTATTCCGCCCCTAGTTTTGTTGTAATTTATTTCGCTTTCATTTATTTTATTTATCGCTTTTATTATGTGTTTGACATGCGTGTTTAATTAAAATGCATGAAAATTGAATGAGAAGTGGGATGAAATACTAAATTCAAAACTCAATTATAAATTTAACCAAAGGTATGAATAAATGGGGAGTCCCGAACCATCTCTGGTCTTTGGGCTCAACGAGGCGAGAGGACCATTTCAATGTTCCATTGGAATGGGACTTCCAAGACACCTCTTGTGTCCAATAAAAAGGCTTTAACTTGCATAGTCCTAGGCTCCACGAGGCGAGAGGACCATCCTAGTATTCTATTAGGATGGGACCTCCAAGACCCCTCTGGGTTGCCCAAAATGGACATAGCAGCGCCGTCTTATGCTCACTGAGACGAGACGAACTGTCCCAATGTTTTATTGGGTGGCAACTCCATGAAATCTCCTTGTTGCCCAAAATAGACACACTTGTAAAAACCTTATAAGTTTTATGAACCTCTCTCGATCGCCTTAAAGCAGGCCTTCGGGGCATACTACGGGGTTCGGCGCGCGTCACAATATATTTGGCTAGCCATAAGGACACCCATGCCGCGGTGTAAGTCATGATGACTTGCTTTACTATGGCAAATTCGCGATGGTCTCCCATAGTGCATAGATATGTTCTATGTTCAGTATTCTATGATAGTGCTGGAGTGGTCATTCGGGATCATTCCCCAGTGCAGTGTAGTGGGACTGTGGTCCACATCCCGTTTATTCAGTTTGTAGATTTTTTGTCGGGATTGTACTAGGGGCATAATATAATGTTAAGGTGATATTTAAGTATGAAAACTAAAACAAAAATGAGAATTTGAAAGGAAAATGACTTATATGAAAAGTTTAGGGTGAAAAAGGTAATTTACCCTAATAATGAATTAAACGGTTAATAATAGTAATATGACTTGAAAATGTAAAAAGTGAAATGAAAATGACAAATCGAGTGAAAAAGGACTCATATGAAAGAAAATAAAAGTTTAAGGACTAAAACGTAATTTATCATGAAAACAATTAGTTAAAGGACTAATTGGTAAATTATAAGTTAAGCAGTGAATAAAAGTGGAAATATAGTTAATAAGTGGCAAAATTGTAATTAAACGCTAAAAGAAGGGTAAAGTTGTAATTTGATAGAAGTTTAGGGGCAAAATAATAATTGAGTGTAAAAGTAAGTTAAAAAGTGACATGTAAGTGAAAAATGAAATTGAAATAACCTTTGTGTAAAGAATGTAAAGTTTAGGGACTAAAATGTAATTTGACATGAAAATGTTAAAGTAAGGACTAATATGTAATTTGAAAGCCAAATAATGATTTAAGATGGAAAGAGAAATGAACTAGTGGTAAAAGTGTAATCAGGATATAATGTGGAAAATTTGTAATTAATTGAAAGATTAGGGACCAAAGCAAAATTTTACCATATTGATGGTACTTAATAGAACAAAATGAAAAGTGAAATAATAATAGTGTCTAATTAAGCGAAACAAATGAATTAGTGCCACAATAGTAATTAAATAACTAGTGAAAGGGCAAAATCGTAAATAAGATGTAAAAAGAAGTAATTAAGTTAAATGATAGGTTAAATGAATGAAAATAACTAAATGAATAATTAATTGAACTAGTTGTAATGTAAAAACCTAAGAAGAACTACTATGTAAAATAGACAAGAAAGTTGAGGACTAAATGATAAATTAGTGAATGAAAAGAGTGATATAGTAAAGATTGAATCAGTTAGGAATTAAATGGTGAATTGTACAGGATAAGGTTAGATTAAAGAGCTTAGTGTAGAATGACATTGATTGAGGTTCAAACGAGTGATTTGAATAAACGAAGTGAATGAATTGAGTGCATTAAAGTAAATGTATCATAGAAGTGAAAGGTATAATCATAGAGATTTTAAAAGTGAAGGAATAGAATGATTAGATATAAGATTTGAGGTTGAAATGCTAATAGTAAGAACACTAGATAGTAATATGACAATGTTTAGTCTAAAAGTAAGGACTAAGTAATGTGCATGTGTATGTGTATGTATATGTATGTTTAACCAAAAATTGGAAATCCTTAAATTCGTAATGACCATGATCATATTTAATGCTCAACACGTAATTTATTTGACTGCGTGTAGGTTCGGAGTGAGACGTCTGAGGAGCAGGCGTACTACCAGCTTCGAGATCAGATCGGACCTCCAGATTGAAGATAAGAATAGTATTTATATTATTGCTGGCATGCATATGTAATAGTTTAAGATTTATTATGTAATATGTATTATAGATATAATGAATGCAATGGATTGTGATTAAATGACGTGATGTGATAATTGTGATTATTAGTGTAACACCCCCAAACCGACACCCTCGTTGAAAGGGTGCAAGCGGTTGCGCTACACGGAACGAAGCATACATTCACACATCATAAGCATACAGAAATACGAGGGAATTAAAACTTTTGAGGGCACAAGGTGATCATGCATTACCTCTCACACACACACTCGAGCACAAAGCGAAAGCATACTATCATGCACACATGCATTCATTCAGCGGAAGCATTCAATAGGCAGAAAAGATACAAAAACTAATTCAAAACGTCAATATTTAAAAACACTTACATAGCCCAAAAATTATATCAAGATCTTTAAATCTATACATATACAAAACATTACTGAATTACAAAATCCAAACTTACATAAGCTGATAACAAAATATAGAACTTCTAACTCCTACGTGGCCGACCCTGCAGATGCGCGACTCGAACCGAACCAAACCTGCCACCTGCACGGGAAAAGAGCCCGTGTTAAGCGATAACGCTTAGTAGGGAAAACACACAGCAATAAGGACGACCATTCACAATGGTCGTCAAGGCATAACACATTCACAAATGGCATAAGCAATTAATCATCATTCGGAAACACATGCTTGTACAAAAATACCATGCATTCATAAGATTATATCCATAAAAACGTACACATTACTTGAGTATTCATCTCATTGACAAAGTCATGCCGTTACCACATTCCTATAATCATATTAGTCGAACTAATACAAACAGAAGGTTATACAAAATACAAGTATTAACATGCAGAAGTACTTAGAATCCCACACGTATGAACTTACCGAGGTATCAAGTATCAATGTCTTACCGTGCGCAGACACAAGAGATGTTACACGTGCAAAATATCATACCGGGGTACCCATGCGTTAACTGATAACTCATTCGCATACAACATCATTACCATAATAATAACTATCATGCTAAGAACACTGGCTGCTTAACATACATTTGTCATGCCATAACACACACAGTAACCGAACCCAAGGGAAAGACATCAAACACTCCATGTCCACCATACAAAAGTACAACTCCATCATATAACATAACATATCATGCCATACACGCAGAAACATGACAACATGCTGAGGATACTACAATAGTTAAGACCAACGGAACATATAGTCAATTATTACATTTAGAGCATAGACTAGTTCAAAATCAGATTCTTGTACACTTTAACTTGCCTCATCAACATCCATTACCGTACATGCACTTACCAAGGCCGATCCACATGCATTGTACCCCAAATAACACGTATGTGATCATTCAATCGCCCAGATCACCTTATTACGCACACTTAAACACATACTTCCATAATGGTTAGCAGTACAGAACCTCATTCATATACACATAATTAACCATATTGATTCGAACTCAGCTTACATTCGTATACAGAGTATTTCATATGCTTATGACCTAACTAGTCAGATTCACATTCTCATAGGCATAACATAATAAAATATGTTCATGGCATTGGAGCAGTTATGATCACAGTCATACATGTCTTAATTTCATTACTTATATCCACCATTGATGGTATACAAATACAGTCACAATACGGTATACTTATATACAGATACACAGATAAATATGTCCAATTCATATGTTTAGGTCATACCCAACCCTTTCAGAGGTTCATAAACCCATTCGGATACAAATACGATCCACATGTCCAAGATCATACTCATACGAATATCACATTCTCTTGTTCATATTAGACAAAACAAACAAAATACCTGCTGACTCAAAATAGTGGATAACGAGTAATCTGACAGTGCCTCGCTGGCACGAACGGGCGCACCTTACGGGTACGAATCAAAGTAATCACATTAAATTCTCATTCGAAACACTTTCACATTAGGGGATCTTAATCAAGATCTAAACACATTAAAGGGTTCGCGAGGAACCAAATAGGGACCTGATCAGGGTCTAAACGTTTAAAGGGACTGCAGCTAACGAAACTCTATTAGGCATGCCTAACTATCCACTAGACTGACTCTTGCAGGCCATGCAAAAATATTCCATAATCGAAACGTAATATTCAATATAATACGATGCAACAAAGATAATTACAGTTAAATATAACTTAGAAACTGAAGTGACGTTACATAACTATTAAAAACAATCACATAAGTTAAAATGAACAAATGACGAGAATTAAAACATCAAAATTCAAGACAGAAGACATTTAAAAACATGCTGCGGGAAAGGAGGCTATCATTACTCATGACAGATGCCACTACTCGTGACAGGGGCTTACTGTTACGACTCGTGAAAGTCATCAGGACTAGTGACGAAGCCAGCCCCTCACAAGGAGCTGTCACGACTCGTGCACAACGTCACGACTCATGACAGAGGTTTATCGTCACGACTCGTGACGAAGCTGAAGCTGTCACGACCAGGCAAAGGGGCTTACTGTCACGACTCGTGATAGGTGTCATGACTCGTGACAGAGCCACGGGATTTCCAGATCATTCAAGCCAAAATCCCAAAAATTCTCATTCCAAACAATAAATCCTCACCCATACCATAATAATAAACCAACCAATCATCACCAAATCATGCCATAACCAAATCCTATTCATGAATTCTAAAAACAACATCAAATTACACATTTGGTTCCACAACTCACAATCAAGGTTTTACGAGCAATAAGCATCAAAATCTATCAGATAATAACCAAGCAAAACATCAAGAACATCACTAATTTCCAGAATTCATTCAAATAATAACATGCCAACAATACTCAAAACACAAATTCCCAAAGAAATCATGCATAAACTCATATCAACACTCAAATTTCTGAAAATCACACACACACAATACACATTCATGATCCAAAGGAGAATTAGGGCAGACAACCCAAAACTGAAAATGTAGAAAACAAGTTCCCAAACCTCTTTTGAAGCACAACCCACAATCTCTTCAAGCTTCAATCTTCAATCCTTACTTTGCCCTTAAGGTTCTTCTTGCCAACATGAACTTGCACAAACAAAAACCCAGAAAATTACTTATCCAAACCCAAATAACTCAAACAAAAACCAAGAAGAAGAGGAGGAAGGAACCCAAAATGCAGGAACCCTAAACCCAAACACATACCTCTTTAATCTTGCTCCAAAACTCAATCAAAACCACCTCTAAGCAAGTTCAAATCCCAGCCAAAAGAGAAGGAGAGGAAAAAGCAACAAATGAAGAAGAGAAGAGGAGGAGAAGACGTGAGAGGGAGGGGAGAACGGGAACCAAAAATTCTGTGTTCCCTCTCTCTCTCTCTTTCTCTTTTCTTATTTCCTTCATTCAATGCCCACCAACCTTGCCACATAGCAAGTTCTCATTGGACCAAAATTCCACCTTTTGACTTCAAACACCAAGGCACCAAACACTTACCTCATTAGATAACTCTTAGGTAGATATTTTCCAACCTTGGTACCAAACACACTAACCACTAGATAAATGCCACAATGAAACACCCTACAACCAAACACCATATGCACACCCAATAATTTCTCACACTTGACTTATTTAATTAATTACTTTGCAATTAAATCCTTATCATCCGAATTTCTCATGCACAAATTATCTAAATACCCATCGCTTATCTGACTTAGTTTGCCAAGTCCGACTAGGCCCGATTTGGGGTGTGACAACTAGACTGCACGAAATTACGACCAATTAGTGACATGAAAGTTTTAAAGGATAGACGAAAGAATAAGTAGAAAAAAATTTTTTTTACCGCACTTGTCATAAGTATCGATTAGATAGTAATTAAGCAATCACGACAATAGTCTAGGCTATCTAATGGATGTAATGTACAAAAGAGATAAGGGTGTTACAGTTACAATTATACCATTTATGTCATTTCTCTCTTATTTTTTTCTCACTAAATTCATTTATTATTATGCAACATTACTATTTAATCCTTACAAATTGTTTTTACACCATATTATCTTTTAGTCCTTGAATTATCACTATTTACTAGTTTATCATTTAATTACATTTTAATCATTTGACTAAAACTATTATCATAAATTTACATTTCAATTCCTAACTTTCATTAAATTACGATATTGCCTCTAATTCCATTTATTTGCAATACTGTCACTAATTAATTCTATCTTCACATTCATTTCATTATTTTGACATATAAATTACCCTTTAACACTTAAACTATTCTTTTTACGCCAAATTACATTTTTGGTCAAAACAATGGTCAATTTACTCATTTTATTAATTTATTTCATATTTTCTCTTATTTAACCTTATTAACTACTATATTTACACCTCCACCATTTTAAAATACATTTTTTTACAATTTTGCCCCTAGTATCAATTCGGTAGAAATCTCTAAACTGGATGCACGGGACATGGACCCTACAGATCCACTACTCTAATGAGTGATCCCGAAAGAGTCACTCAACACTGTCAATGCATTCACTATTCACTTGCACTATACAGTTTTTCACTTTTACACTTTAGTAGACCATTATTGACCTACTTAAACGAGTCGTCATGACTCGTACCACGGTGTGGAATCCCTATGGTTAGCCAACTATATCCTGAACTAGATTTAGCTACCAGAATATTACTAAAAGCAAATAAAATACACTATTCCTTCAATTCTCATTAAATACAAAATTTACATTAAATTATAACATCTATTAAATATGGCCTATCATTCGACCAATGAACCATTCCTTACAGAACTCATCTTTTCTCACTAAATCAACTTTATTCCAATACTTAATTAATTATATTTTCATTCATGGCATGATTTCACTAAAATACTCCATTTGTAAGGCCCCAACTCGTACCCCAGTAGGTTTGGGCATTTTTTTTGTGGGTTGTTAGTGGTATGTGTTATTATTATTGCTAACCCTAAGGCTTAATTGCATGTTTTAAATGGTATAAGGGTATAATTGTGTAGCATCTTTATTATTGTGGTTTGAGTATGTTTTGAGAAGAAAAGAAGGTTTAGAAATGATATTTGCCAAATCTATCACAAGAATGTGACAAGTGGATGGTAAAGAAGAGGAAAGAGAAGGAAGAGATGAGGATTGACTTTTAGTCAAGAGAGAGAAAACGTGAGAGTGAGATCTGCCTCCTCCCTCTACCTTTCAGCCCTCTCTCCTCCTCCTCCTTGCTCATCTTGTTTGATTTGGCAAATTCTAGAGTTGTTCAGCTAAGTGTTTGCTGCTCTTCTTCTTCTCCTCCTCTTTGGTTTATTGAGGTGCTGGTTGTGTGTTGTGTTTGAGTGAGTGTATTGTGGGTTTGTTTGGTTAGAAATTCCAGCTAGAGAAGCTACAGTGAAGGAAAAAGTACGCGGAAGTGCCAACAATTGAACTTTGAGGTGTAACACCCTTATACCCTATACGTACACTGCCGATTTAGAAATACTGTGCGATTACCATGATCATACTATGGTCGACTTAAACTTAATTCCTATTGTGCCTAAATTTTTTTTTTCAATAACCACAGCCCCAGCAAGGGCACAATATAATAATATCCAAACCATTCCAATCACAGTCTAAAATATCCATCCATGAAATCACATCATTCACATACATAAATACATATAAACTCACATAGCTTACTCCCATTGTTTATATACATGCCAATACAAAATACCCAAAACATATAAAATATAACTTCAATCCTTCTTCGGTGCTTGCTCCAATCCGACTGACGTATGCTGCTCCGACCTATAACATACCTACATGCAGTGAAAATAAACTACGTGCTGAACATTAATATGCCCAGTGGTAGTTACAAATTCATAAATTTCCACTACTAACTAATTATTCATTTAACTATACTATTTTAATCTATTAACTATATTATTATTATTTGTTCAATTAATCCACTAAATTAATCACATAATTAAGAATTAAACCTTATTATATACTAATTACATTTTAATCCTTCCATTAAATTTATTATTCCACTAATTACACTTTTACCCTTAATTACCTTATAATTAAAATCAATCTATTATTTACTATTATTTCTTATTTATTTCACTAAATAAGTCACATATTCATTAAATTAGTCACATTATTCTTTACTTACATTTTAATCCACTAATTAACCTTACAATTTCCATAATTACACTTATGCCCTCATCATTTGCAATAATTACATCTATATCCCTACTTTTACATAAATACCATCCATGTCCCTTCTTTTACATTAATTCCATTTATGTCCTCAATTTTCACTTAATTACCATTATGCTCTTAATTATACTTAAATTACACTTTTAACCTTACTTTTTCTTCATTTTCCACTTTTACCCCTTTTTAATAATTCTTAATTACTAATTTACCCCTTTTCACTTAAATTTCATTTTTAGCCTCATAATTTCAACAAATTACATTTAGGTCCCTAATTTGTCATTTGTACACTAATTTACAATTTTAACCTCATATTTTAACAAAATTACCAAATTACCCTTATAATTACGCTTTTTACCTACTTAAGGCAAATTTACCATTTAGTCCCTACATTATCACTCATTTACATAATTACCCTTTTTTGTTACACTTTTCACCTATTTAATACTATTTTTACCCATTAAGTGCATACAAACTTTATATTTCTATCATTTTAATCCTGTTTTCACTTGATTTCTTATTTATCACTATTTTAGTCAATTTAATTACATAATAACTGAAATGCCCTTATATTATTATCAAATTACGATATTGCCCTTCTTTTCACTTTATTTACAATTATGCCATTTACTAATTATACATCCACAATTATTCGCTTTTTATTTTATAATATATTAGTTAATTCACAAATCATTCATTTTCATGGTAAATTATGTTTTAGCCCTTAAACTTTTTATCTTTTTCAATCTAGTCTTTTTTTTACTCTTATTCAATATATTTTACAATAAATCTCTTTTTAATTAATTTCTTTCAACTTTGCCCCTAGAAACACCCAGTAGTTATCACTAGACTGGATATGTGGGACTGGGCTCTATAGCCCTAACCTATCGAAGTGGCGACTAGGGGACCAAATTACACTTCAGTAGTGTCGGAGTGGCACTAGGGTGTCAAATTACACTCCGATGACTCTATACATACACTTTACACTACACTGACATATAGACCGTCATTGGTCTAAATTTGCAGGTCACTATGACTTACTACCGCGGGCTAGACTAATGTCCCTATGGCTAGCCATTTATATCCTGAACTAGGTTCCACTACCAAACAACTACTAAGGGCAATAATTCATCAAAATTCATATGAATATCATATTATTTCAACAAGCATAAATCGGCAAATACATCATTTTCACTTAAAATTTTGCATACACTCATTTGTCAATACTTAGCCCTTTTATGCCATTATATGCAATTAGATATCAAAATACACATTAATTATGCCACATATACCATTCGACCAAAGGGTTAGATTTCCATTATGTTCACTTTAATTTCATTTAATCACTCAATCATCCTCTTTACATGTTATACATGTTCTAAATACCAATTACAAGCCATATTACACAACATGTCCCATTAATTTCCTTAATAATTCATTCAGCCAAGCTTTTACAAATTCATTAAGTTTGTTTTACATTCTTTTAACTATTCCACTATACATTACACATGTTATATACGTTATAACTATCATTTACAAGCCATAAAACCTATATAGACAAGATGAATTCCTTAAGTTACTATTCGGCTTACTGTAGGGATTTTAGACCAATTTGTTTTATTTTAATCTAAGCATGTTTATACACTAATTTAAGCCCACATGATAATCAAGTTAGATTTAATTAATCACGCCTAAACTACACACTTACACTTAAACAGAACCTAATATTCAACTTAAAACAATGGAAATAAAGGGATTATGTAACCACAAACCTCAAATTCTTGCTCTACACTCCTCTAAGCTTCCCTTTCTTTTCCTTTGCGTTGAGAAACTCTTTCCACACCTTGATTACCTACTATGGCCGAACTGAAAAGTCCACAAATCATAAAATCCAAGCGTTCTTTTAACAAACTAACATTGTAAAAGAACTCTACACCCTTGAAAATCCCCATAGGGACCAATAAACTAAATTAAAAATACCTAAATCTCTTACCTCAAAACTTGACCTAAACTTTGTATAGTTAATTTTTCCCACTTCCAGTGCTCCAAATGGGCTCCAATAACTTCTATTAGGTTACAGAGGAGCTGAAATTAATCTTGGAGGTTGAAATTTGGAGATAGCTTTGAGAAGAATTGAAGAAAAATTGAGGAGAAAGGGAGAAAACCCATTCGATTTTGGGAGGAGAAGAAGAGGCGGTGGAATGGCTAATTTCTCTAGAGAAATCGAGCCATTTCCTCCCTTATTTTGTCCATAATTAAACCGAACCGGTCCAACCAAAGTGGTTCGACCTGTTTGAACCAAAATTTCAGTTTTTATGTTTATTTCCACTATTTCAGAGAATCTATATGTTTCTCACCTTATTTTCACTCCCAACCAATTCCATTGTTCTTAGAACATAAAAAAAAGTTTGCCTGGAAATTTTTAGCTCAATTGGAATCCAATTGTGGCCCAGTTCACTTAAACCGGTCTGATTTAACCATTTTCAGTTCTGGCATAAAATCCAATTCTAATGCTGTCAAAAATTATAGAAATTTATTTTATACCTTTACACTTCCCACACTACACCCTTTAAAACTCAATAACAATTTTTAAAAATTCAGTCAAATCTCGGTCAAACCCTAGTTCAATTTGAACCGAACCAGAGGCCAACTTTCGAATGACTTTCAGAGGCCTATTTGACTTCGTTTTCAATCCAAATTTCACCACTACACTCCTGACGGCCTACATATCGATTTTACGGAAAAATATTTTTTTTTTCTGAAATTTGATCGCCGGATCCGCTGTATAACTACCCCAGGGTCACCCCTCTCAGTATTTCTATACTTTAAGCACACTTAACTCTTAACTTCATTACTGTTAATATCACTCAATACACTTCTCTACACTGCGATCACTCTAAATATACTGTAGACATTCACTAATACTTCTAGGCCAATATTAGGGCCATTACAATTCTCCCCCCACTAAAAAGAAATTTCGTCCTCGAAATTTATCTATCGCATGCATCAATAACTCTATTTTACCAACATATATAAAAACTTAATATTTATAAATCTTACCACTGGATGTCTCTGAAGCATTCTGATCTTCCTTAGTATTTACAACATACACTCTGAGTAGGTATGGTTGCTGTTGACTGAGTTCTCGAGCAATTTCTCCAGCAATGTTCCATAGATCCACATTTAATACAAGCTTCGGTTATTCTCCAGCATTCCCCAGGATGCCTTCTATGATAATGCTCACAAGTAGGTATACCCTTTTGTACACTAGCAACTGATGTAGCCGGTACATTGTTACCAGATGGATTTTGCTGACTGCGACCAAAAGTTGTTGGAGTAAAATTCTGTGAAGAAGAAGCCCCCTTTAATTTCTTACTATGACTTCCAGCACCACTAGATTGACCCGGTTTCCTCTTCTGTTAGAATCGAGCTTGTCTATCAGCTTCATCTATCCGTGCTACCTCAACTTTAACAGCAGCTGCTAAAAGTGATCTCAAATCCGGGTGCCTCTGGCCCCCAACTATCTGCTTAATGCGGGTATGGAGACACCATTCAAACCTCTCCATCAGTCTCTCCTTCGTCCTCAGAACATCATCTAAATAAGCACTTAACCGCTCAAAATCTCTCTCATATTATGCCACAGTCTTGTTACCCTGCCTCAATCTCCAAAAGGCATCTTGCATTGAAGCTTTGTATTCTATTAAAATATACTTCTTCTCAAACTGGTCTAGAAAATACTCCCATGTCAACTGGTTTGCAGGAGTATGTTTCCTCACTGAATCCCACTAGAAATAAGCTGGACCCTATACCGAAGCAATAGTCCCCTCAAACATTTCCTCAGGCGGGCTATAAATGTAACACCCCGATCGGAACGCCACGGAAGCACCCCGACCGGAGCGCCACACCAGACAGGACATGCACTAACGCGACACTATACATACAAATACACGTGCGCACAAGCGGAAGCATACTTAATCAATTACATATAAAAATAACAAAATATACAATATCCCATAATAAGACAAAAGAGTTATTAATTACAAACCCAAAATGACATACAAAAAGGAACAGGAGCAGATAAAAAAAAAACTCTAGCTCCTATGTGGCCGACCCTGCAGATGCTCAACTCCAACCGGAACAAAACCTGCCTCCCACATGAGAAGAAAATCCTGTGCTAAGCGATAACGCTTAGTGGGGAGGAACCAAAGATAAAAGAAACACTATACAAACAATATAGATAAGTCATATGATTTCATACATCAATAAAAATATACATCAACTCACATGACGCGACCCAAATTAAATCTCAGACAGAAAATAATATCAAAAACATTAGTAATGGTTCTAAAGAATTAATCAAGTACAAACGAAATAAATATTAGTCAAGTCAATTTCTAAATGATAATAGTAATAATAATAAAATAATGGTAATAATGATAATAACATAATAGTGAACAAAATATAAATGAACATGATAATAATAATAATAATAATAATAATAATAATAATAATAATAATAATAATAATAATAATAACTATAATAGAGATGAACACAAATATAGCAACAATATAATAACGATGAAAACTAATGATACTAATAATAATAATAGTAATAATAATAATAATAATAACAATAATGAAAACCAAATAAAATATCAAATGAACACCAAATAAATAATAATAATAATAATAATAATAATAATAATAATAATAATAATAATAATAATAATAATAATAACAATAATGAAAACAGAATATCAAATGAACACAAAATAAATAATAATAATAATAATAATAATAATAATAATAATAATAATAATAATAATAATAATAATAATAATAATAACAACAACAACAACAACAACAACAACAATAACAATATAAGGGAGGAGAAAAAGGTGGCGGCAAACTTAACCAAAAGGAAACCACACAAAACAAATTAATAATTAAATGGAGATATTAACAGTGGCCACACAAGGGAAATACTAGAAGAAGAACATAAAATTAATTGTGAAAGGAAAGAAAAATTAACAACAAATAATATACAGATGAAGATTAACAAGTAAAAAAAATGGTCCAAGTGTTTACCCTCAGAATTTTTAGATCGAAAATAGGATGTCTCAATCCGTTCCCCTTGTCAATTTTTGATGGTAATAATATTCAAAACAAGTGTAAAAATATGCGCTTGAAATAAATTAGTTTAAGAAAATGTTTTTGGTGGGTTGAATAAGCCAAGAAAATTAATTTCTCTTGCTCAAATCAACGCGAGATTAAATATTTTGTAGTAGCAAAAACTAAAACTTGAGAAGAAAAACTTAAAGATTTTTGAAGAAGAATTTTAGAAGAAGAAAGTGGTTCTTGGAAAATGAGAGAAAAGCTAGAGAAAACTAAAAAAATTCTCCTTGTAAAAATCTGCCCCTCCTCTATGAAGATTCAAAATTTCCTATTTGATTTTCGGTGTCTTGCAAAAAAAGGAAAAAACAAAATTAATTTTCTAATTTTTATTATTTCAAAAAAATCCCAAAATGTGAAAAAACACAGGGAAACAGCAAAAAAAATGGGTCAGAGCAGGTGGTCGCGCTGTGAAGGGCACAACACATGCGAGGGACAACCGCGCACATGCGCGCAGCGGCAAGTGGCCGCGCGGTGGCCAAGCGGCCACCACGCGACCAAGTTGGTAAAGTGACCATATATGGCCACTTTACCACCACGTTAAAAACATTTTTTTTATATCTTTTTTCTTTTTTTTCTTAAATCCTTTTCTTTAAAATTCTTTGTTAATTAAACTAATTAACTAATTTAATAACTAATTCCCTTTTTTAATTAAATCAATTACTTAATTTATTCAATTAAATTAAAAAACTAATTTAATTCCCCTTTTTTCAATTAAATTAATTAATTAACTCAATTCAATTAAATTAAATAACCAATTTAATTTTTTTTGTTTTATCAAAATAACACTTTCCAATAATATTATTTTTGGAATTAAAATTAATAATAATTTTTTATGATAAAAAAAACGAGGGTCTCGACAAGGGAAGCATCATTTTTTACACCTTTGCCTGTAAGTCGGTATCATTTTCATCATCGGGTAATTTTAATCTTGGACTGCCTCAGGACCCGGTGTCTACAGTTGCCCCCAATTTTGGGGAAACTTAGAACCTAGGTGCCTAAGTGAGCAAAAATTCAGAAAAGAAAGGAAAGAAACGCGTACCTGAGGCGGTTATCTTCCCGGTCATGCTAATGAAGTTGTCTCCTTAGGTCGCCATATAGACTGAGGGACGATTTTCGTCCTTCTGGGTGATGGGGCGAGTCTGCTCCAGACAAAACCCGAGAGTTGCTCTTCTTGCTCTGCACCGAGTCTGCTCCAGACTTACAAAGTGCGAAGTTGTGTGAGATTTGTCTCCTCAGAGAACTAGGGGAACTGGCCTCCTCAGAGGACTGAGAGATTTTGCCTCCTCAGAGGACCGCGAGATTTTGCCTCCTCAGAGGACTTTGAGATTTTGCCTCCTCAGATGATTTGAGATTTTGCCTCCTCAGAGGACTTTGAGGTTCTGCCTCCTCAGAGAACTTTGAGAGATTTTGCCTGCTCATAAGACTTTGAGATTTCGCTTCCTCAGAGGACTTCAGGATTTTGCCTCCTCAGAGGACTGAGAGATTTTGCCTCCTCAGAGGACTTTGAGATTTCGCCTCCTCAGAGGACTTTAGGATTTTGCCTCCTCAGAGGACTTCAGGATTTTGCCTCCTCAGAGGACTTTGAGATTTCGCCTCCTCAGAGGACTTTAGGATTTTGCCTCCTCAGAGGACTTCAGGATTTTGCCTCCTCAGAGGACTTTGAGATTTCGCCTCCTCAGAGGACTTTAGGATTTTTGCCTCCTGAGAGGACTTTGAGATTTCGCCTCCTCAGAGGACTTTGAGATTTCGCCTCCTCAGAGGACTTTATGATTTTGCCTCCTCAGAGGACTTTAGGATTTTGCCTCCTCAGAGGACTTTGAGATTTCGCCTCCTCAGAGGACTTTAGGATTTTACCTCCTCAGAGGACTTCAGGATTTTGCCTCCTCAGTGGACTTTGAGATTTTTTGATCTGTGTTAATGTCACCTCGGCCTGTTTGTCTTGTGCGAGTGAATGCTACTATTTAGCTAAGTTTTTTCTGGCCCCGCTTTCGTACGTGCGGTCTTCATTTGGACTTTTCCTGCAAAACTGTGTGCGCAAGAATATATACAAGAGATTGTGTATGCATGTATAAAATGCCATATGCAGATATAAGATGCATGCAAAATGGGTAGACCACGTCCTGAGTGGTGAAGGGTCCGTTTAGGGTACGGCTTGGCATTATCTGATGCCCCCAAGGATCTAGAAAAGAGTCTTCGCGGCTCAGGAATTCTGACCCATAACCCCCCTCAAGGGGAACCATTATGCGGGCATCTTTGCCTCCAATGATTCTGACTCATGTCTTGCATTATACCATCTGCTCGAGAGGATGTCATCTGAAAAACCATGGCCTTATTGCTCCAGGTGTTGGAAGTCAATGATTAAAGGTAGTGCATCCTTCGTGGATTTTCATACTTGCTTTTCTTAGCGGGAAATGCATCCTTGTCGGATTTTCACATAACCATGTGCCTTATTTTTTGCCTGGAATTGACCCAACCCAATCCAGCAGCTTTTATTTATTTCATTTTTTGTAGGGCAGACTGCCTGTCGCCAGGTTTTCACCCTGCCGTTTGGCCTAACTTTTACTTAGAGAGCAAATCATGGTTTTCATCTCTAACGACCCTTTTTTTTTTTTTTTTTTTGCATGGGGGTGCCGGAATCGTTACCGAAGATCTTTCGAATATAGTTGTTGCACACTTACGTCTCTGATTGTGATTACATGAGCCTGATTCCCATGACGAAGGCGCCCTCGAATTTGATGGCAGGATAAGCCGATTGATGCGCTTGAATGGGTGCCCTTAGGCACGGCTACTTATACATATCATTGCATTGCAGGTCAAAGATTACGCCTTCGTTTTCGCCAGTATGCATAACCAGTGAGCATTAAATCCCATAGTTTATAACAGGGCCCATCGGCTTAAGCATCTAGCCGGCAAGAGCAACGTGAAGTATAGCCATTTAGATTTTACTTTTTATAAAAGAACTAGGAAATGATGAGTTGAACTGCTTTTGTTTTATGTATTTGCAAAGACTATTTATGTTTCCATATGATTTCTCCATACATAATCGCCATTTAACACAGATTCAGAATGCAAAATCACATTTAATCAAAAAATGGATCTTAAAAGCATCAGACTCCTGTTTCCAATCGGCCCTCTCGGGTTTTCTTGATTGTATATTTTCTCTCGAGCCTCTAATTTTTGACCAGAATGCCTTTTTCGGTTTTCACCCTGACGAGGCGCCCAATTTTAGTAAGGCCGCCTTTTTTCGGTTTTCCACCCGCGGGGCATTTATTCTCTTTTTTTGATTTTTTAGTCTTTAGCCATGGACCTCCTTGGATCTGTTGATGTCGATCTAGCTCTTTGAACTTGCTCCCCTCACTATCTGTGGGGATGCTGCTTCCTTGGATAACAACTTTTCAAGAACGAATGGGTCTTTATATGTTGATCTGGATTCACCTCGTCCGACTGGAATGCCCATAGCTGTTTGCCCGATGACCCAATCTTATCGTTTTCGGCAGGTGCTTTCTGACTTTCTTCCTAAATGATCGGATAAGGTGTTTTCTGATGGATCTGATAGCGATAGCAATCTCGGAACCCATTTCTGTTTGACATGCTTAGTTGCTGTAGTTGTTGCTTCCATGACTACCCCATATGGATTTGACGTGATTCCACGGGCAGTAATGTTTTCGCCTCGTGACTCTCGTAAGGGTTCTAATTGTAGATCCCATAATGGGTCTACTCCATAACCTTCTTGTCATTTAGCATCTCAGCTGTATGTCATCAGTTCATCTCTCGTACAGCACATCCTCTATACTTATGGGCTGGGCGGATGGCTTATGGATTACTTTTTAGGTCCTTTCAGTGGCAGGCGTGAGCAGTAGCAACACAAGAATATCCCTCGCATCGTGCATCCTCTATATTGATGAACTGATTGGGTGGCTTGTGGTCCAGTCTTTAGGTCCTTCTCAGTGGCTAAGAAGAACGGCAAAAGGCAGATACGCGTAGACTAACGGGACTTGAGCAAAGCTTGACCCCAAGTAACATTCCCTTGCCCCCTGATCAATTCTCTCTTTTCTTCTCTCTTTTTTTTCTTTAGATTTTTTTTTTGGATCCCCAATTTTCTTTCTTTTGATAAACTTCGCTCAAATGCCGAAGTCTACACATACGCGCACCATTGGGGCCATTGTTGTTCAATCTAGTTGGGTGTTGTATTTCAATAAGGGCTTTGGCTCTGGTTCTGCTTGCGGGTTCCCCTTTCAACCATTTCTGTCTATTTCGGCTTGAGTTTTCTGAGATATGTTGGCATAGCATGCTTGGCGGCTTCATAATTATCTTCAAACATGCCCTCGTAGGTCCAGGCAAAGACTTTTATTCCATTTTTTTTCATTCTCTCTTTTACTCTCTCCTCAAGAGTCATAACAGATGCTATCAAGATTTTCTTTGGAATTTCCAAAGTTCCGAGATTAAATGGAATGGCATCATTTGAATCATTATTAAATGTGAATGTGTCATTATCATGCATAATGAAATCATAAGAAACATCACACAGATAAACGAAAATCATTCATTTCATTCAATAAAACTAGAATTAAAAATTGTCATCATTAAATAGTTCAGAAAATAAAAGAGAACATCTAAATGGATAACACCCTCTTGCTTCCACCAGCAGGGACGCCTTGGCTGATGGCCCATCACCGTCCATGGGAACATCTTCTTTCTCCACTTAGGTACTCAACCTATCTGCCTCCCCCTTCGCTCTTCTAGGTCAGAGATCTGCTTGCTATCAATGAGGTCTTGAACCCGGTCTCTTAAGGCCCGACAATAGTTCATCAAATGTCCAGTGTGCTGGTGGAATGCACAATATTGATCTGCTCTGTGATTGGGCTGCACCTGACTGCTGGCAGGCCTCGCGGGTAATGGCTGCAACAACCCCCTTTTCACTAGCTTTTCAAAAACTCGCGACAAGGATCTGCCAAAATTAGAGTAACGTCTTTGATTCCTTTTCGTGGATGACTCTCCCGTCCTCCTAGAATTACCCTTACTGTCATTGCGGATATCGGAGTTTGCATTTTTCAAAGCGCGCATCCTCGCTGGACCCCTATCCTCTTCAAACATGATGTCACTTTCCAGAGTAGGCCTTTTACCACCTCTTTGTCCAACTGGTAAATCAAGCGATTCTTTACCTCTGGGCTTAGAGGTACAAGGAGATGCTGTGGTTGCCATTGTATGGGTCGTCTCGATAATGGCTAGCTCAGCTCGGTTAAAGGTAGCCGCCATCAATTGGGCTTGCAGGACTAGTGCCATGGCATCTATTCTTTCCTTAATCATAGCTGATAACCTTCTTTCGAGCTCTTCAAACCTTCTATCAATCTCTTGGGCCAATAATGCACGAGTCTCCTCGATTTGTCATGAAAAGCTAGCCATACCCAATCCCTGGTTAGAACCCTCCTATTTTCCTTCTTCCTCTTCCTCCCCACTTTCACTGGTGGACCAACAACCTATCATCACTATGGAAATCCCCCCTTCGTCTTTCTCAGGGCGACTAACAGTGGCGTATCCATTGCCATACAAGTCTTGCAGTACATACAATTCAGGTAAGCTTGAACCAATCATGGCATTATAGGCGGACTTCTTCTTACTTTCCCTCTTTTCAAGATCAGTAATCTGCCTGCTGTCGATCAAGTCCTGAATTTCATGCCTTAATCTTGTGCATCGGTCTGTCATATGCCCTGTATGTTGGTGAAAATCACAATACTCATCATCTTTATGACTCGGCTCTCCTTGGGTTTTGGCTGGCTTAGGTGGCAGGGGTTGCAGCTTTCCCTCCTTTTCTAGTTTCTTTAACACCCAGGATAAAGGTCGGCCTAAATTCGACAAGCGCCTCTGGTTCACTCCTATAGTCGATACCTCAGTTGCCTTTTCAGCCCCATCGCCGCTGCTGGAGCCTGCCCACTTATTTGCCCCCTGACTGTTATAGCCCTTCTTAACAAACCCTTCACCGCTCGCCTTCTGGGCCATGCGTTCACTCTCTGCCTCTATGGCAATGTCTTTTAAAGACTCCCAATCTTTTAACCCTTTCATCTTGAGCCCTTCTCTTAAGTACGGTCTTACATTTCTAATGAACAGCCTGATCTGATTTGCCGTATCAGGCTTCCTCTTCATCTCCATCACCTGATTCCTCCACCGAGTGAGATAGTCGTGGAAGGACTCGCCAGGCTTCTAGTACAATAGCTCAAGGTCTTTCAAGGTAACCTCCATTCGAGTACTACAGTGATATTGCTTTAGGAATTCTTCTATCAGCAAATCCCAATCTTCTCTAGACCTTCAATCCAACCTGTGGTACCAATCGATCGTCGGCCCCGTTAGACTGAGACAGAAATACTCCACCTTCTGCCTTTTCGTCAGCCCTGTGCCTTTCATGATAAGGGCATACTGCTTAACGTGTGCATAAGGGTCTGAAGTACCATCAAACTTTGGCAAATCCGGCATCTTGAACCTTTGGGGCAGTAGCTTCTCACCTTCCAGATCTATATCTTTAGAGATGACCCCCCTTTCAGCTGACAGTAGACGGGAGATGGCCTCAACCTTTTCCTCCATCTTCTTTACCATGTCATCCTCCACCTTGGGGACTCTTCCCCTCATAACTTGAGGAACTACGAGCTCACCCCCTTCCTCCTCTATGAAGTCATCTATTGGGCCTGAAATGTTCACCTTTCTTTGCTCAACAGGTGCCTTTGCTCTAGGCTTAATAATTGGTCGTTGCGTAGTAGCGACTGCTATACGAGCTTCCTCCATAATAGGTGGTTCATCTTGCTCCACGACAGGAGCCACAGATGGTGGTTCGGCACTTAGTGCCATCTGGGCGACGATGCTCCCCATCATGGCTAACATCTTCCTCTCAAAATCTTCAAATCTTTTGTCCAAATCTTGCATTATTGACGCACCCATTTCTTGCGGTAGATCTGCCATTACCGACCTTGAAATCTCTGCCCACTACTTCAAACCCCGCTTGCTCCTTAGGCGACTACAGGGACCCCAAAACCTCCCAAGTAAATGGTCTATAGTGGATGAAAAATCCAAGGGGTTAGAATGATGCGTGGATGAGATGTAATGCTTGATCGTGCTATGCAGATAGTCCTCAATGCATGAAAGGTTAGTAGATCACAGTGATATGATGCGATGCATGAAAAATCGTACGTACGATGATATGTATATGTGAAAAAGATATGCAGACAAAAGGATATACACACGCAAAAAATTAAATGCATATGTGTTTATATATACATTTTATTTTATTTTTAACACGCGGGAATGACACGCGATGCATGAGCATGCTGTTCAGCATCAACAACCACATGCAAGCAAGTAAATCCTTCCAACCTTATCTCTCCCACACACGAGGTCGTGCGGTCTCTTTCCTAGGTGGGTTTCATCCAAGGGTTAACAGGAAACCCATCAGACACGTATGGTGCACGGTGGAAAACCGGTAGCATAACAATCTTAATCTAATGCGCACTCGTATGGGTTTTGGCCACTATGTATTTTGGCAATTCAATCAAGTTAAGATGGGCTTACTGGGGCATGAAAGCCTTTGATAAAAGACCATTTTAAATTGGTTGATTTTCTCTAATACGTGATGGCCCGTATCACAAGCATTGTATTAAGGAGCATGCTACCTAGGGGAAGTTTCTACTTGCCATTACATGGGCTTTGGCCAAGGTGGTTTTTCGGGCTACCCAAGTGATATGAGCTTAAATAGCTCATATCAAACCCCCACACTTAAACATTTGCTTGTCCTCAAGCAAAACACTTAAACATCACAAACACACAATACACTATAAACACAATATATTGGAGCTTATTTAGGCATTTGACAAACATTTGAAAACACCATGCATAGACTTATCCTTCTAACACACTAGCCTCAATATGCAACCATTTAAACATTCCCATCATTCATTAAACTTTAACCTCTATGCACATTTGGAAAACCATGAAATGGCAAAACACAAGGATGTTTGATCTCAATAAATCAAATTTCTTAACACATGTATAGATTATTTCACACAAAGCATTGTCTAAGATAATTTTCACTCAACACTTATTTTGGTAAACACTCAATCACTCAAGTATATAAAGGTTAGTGTTTTCCCTCATTCCTTGATTATGCCATTACATACCATAGGCTTGTAAGTAGTAAAAATCTCCACTACTAGTATAAGTAGTAAAGAGGATCAAAGGGTCTTAAAAGGGTTGTAATGTGGCTTAGGTTAGGTAGGAAACTTTTGGATTTAAGTAGCTAATATTATGTAGAGAAAAGCATCAATACAACATAGGAGATTTAACCAAAACAGAATATTAACAAGCATGATACTTTAGTCTAATTCCCTTCTTAAGAATACAAATTTTCTGCT
The DNA here is from genome assembly GCA_947683425.1 of Excoecaria cochinchinensis. Taxonomy (NCBI): domain Eukaryota; kingdom Viridiplantae; phylum Streptophyta; class Magnoliopsida; order Malpighiales; family Euphorbiaceae; genus Excoecaria; species Excoecaria cochinchinensis. The sequence goes on from CANTUQ010000192.1 coordinate 1,590,722, forward strand.
AGCTCTTACTTTTACTTTTTTTTTTCTAGGATAGCAAGAGAATTTAGCATGGGTGCGTTTTACGCTCCATCACATACTTAAGTAATTTTTGATGTACATCTTGCTTGTCCTATTTATTTATTTTTTTTATATCGTTTATGTATAGACTAGCATAATTAATACTAAGTAAAACAAACAAGGGAATTTTAATTCTTGCTACTTTATGCTTGTTAATAATGACATCTCCAATACTATATCAATACTAAGCCCTCCACAATATGGGTAAGAAACAGAAATAGGGCCTTGTCCAAGCAAAAAGATTGGGTTATTTATATGTTTAAACAAGAAAAACAATAAAAATAGGATATAGGCTCAAAGTTGGCTACCTAAAGTCAAAAGGTAAGGAATTGAAAAGTAAGCCAAAAATAGTTAATTCTAAGTGCCCTTATCATATCCCGTGCACATCCCTTACTAAAATGCAGTCTCAAAATTTACCACAAACAAGTTCTAGAGGATATGGCATAATAAGGCTCTCATACCAAGAAAAATTAGTGTATAAGGCTTCAAAAGCTCACATGGCTATAGGTCAAACTATCATAGGCAATAAATTGGAAAAACAATCTTTATTTACATGTAAAAAGATACCTAACTTAAAAAGAACCTACACCAAAGTGTTTTGCTAAGTCATACCCTTCACTATGTACAACAAAATGCTAAAGTAAAACAAATAATGAAAATGGTCAAAAAGTTACTATCGAGGCTAATGGCTAAAAATATAAAACCTATACATGCTCTAATTCCCAAATAATCATCAAATACTAAACTCCAAAACAATCTAAAAACATACAAGCATAACAATTCATACCTAAATCTAGCAATTCATGCAAAACATAAGCTACACTACTCATATATAAACAAGAGTATGTATATATACATGCATAACAACAAAAACAGAGCCCCCCCACACTTGAAGGACACAATGTCCCCATTGTGTAAAAATGAATAAACTAAATAAACAAACGAACATAAAAAACACACAAATGAACACAAAAACAAACAAAACTAAGAAAATGAATAAAAATGGAGAAAAGTGAATGAGACAAACTCAAAAACTCCCACTAGGGGAGCTTGGTGGAGATGGAGAAAGATCCACATTTTGCTTGCGGAAAAAAATGAGGAGCTTGCGACCCAAACTCTTTTGATTTTTAAGCACAGCCCGCACATCTGTTTCAAGCACATCCATTCGCGCTGCCATACTTTGATTAGCGGCCTCAATACCATCCAATCTTTGTAAAACCGGCTCCAAATCAACAGCAGCGCCACTAACATTCCTCCTCTCATCAGCATCAACACCAGCAGCCCCCTCGTCCTCACCCGAGGAGTCATGAGCATCAGCTGCTGAGGCTGATTCACATGCCCTTTCATGTGGCACACTAGGTCCAGCCACACTAGGTTCACCTGCAAAATGATCAACAAACCTTGGGGGCCAAGTTCCCTTGGTTAAAATATTAGCTCTCTGCAAGTAGACAACATCAAGCAAAGGAATCGATTCATTTTCAGCCATGACAAAATTATTCAAATCACCCATACATCCCAAAATAATACCAGTCACCATATGGCACATCCCCACTGATTTACTACGAGCAATAGATGCATGGCAAAGACCATCTAAAATGAAATCAATGGAATCAGGGGTTTTATGGGATTGCAATAGGTCCAAGACAAATAAATCCTTAGTTTGAACCTTGGTAGTCTCTACCCTCCCAAACATAGCATGACAAAGAAACTTATGAAAAAGCATCAATGCATTATCTTTGATTTGCCTGTTAGTAGAATTCTTATTATTAAAACGCTCTAATCCAGACAATCTATTCCAAATAGGTGAAGGTTGAAAAATATGGGAATCAAAACATTTTCCATTTAACGGGAAACCAAACCAAGAATGCAAATCATCATAGCTAAAGGTATGATTTATGCCCTGATGTCTAAATTTCATAGAATCCCTACGTTTATCCACATAATCTAGTGTGACAAAAAACTCTACAGCCCATTCTTTCCTCACAGGTAATGAGAAAGTGATAAATTTTCCCCATTTCATATATTTAAGAAAACTATTGATTTGATCATGCAAGCCCAACATATTCAAAATTGCAAAATCCAAAGCCCACATACCAACATAAGTTTTCTTGGCAAAATATTAAAATTTTACACCCTCTTCATCAGAAAAGATGGGAAAAGGACAATCATACCTATTTTGAAAGAAAATGGATGCAGGGGTAGAATCTTCATCTTGTGTGCTTGACTCTCCCATAGGCCTCTTTCCCTTGCTCTTGTCTCCAACATGCTTAGTCCTCACCATCGTAAAATCGTTTCACCACTTGATGAACAAAATAAAAATAAAATAAAAAGAAATAAAATAAAAGAGCAAGAAACTAGAGAAGAAGAAATACGTGATTTGCGCGAGGAAGTTGGAGAGAATCATAAGGAATATTTTGAGAGAGAAGAGAGAAATTAAGTAAAAGAAAACCGAAAAGGAAAAAGAAATTAGAAAGAAAGAGTAATTAGGGTAGATAAAAGGGAAGTTAAGGAAATAAATGAGATCCCAACGGTTAGTTTGAACAACAAATTCAAAATCCGCGTTCTGTCGCGACGTCGCGATCGCGACAGAAGCAATTTGAAAAATTAGCGCGCCGCGATATACGTCGCGACATCGTGACAATTGATTCTCGCTCTCCATCGCGACAGAAAAAAAATTGAAATACCAAAAAGGAGTTGTCGCGATGATACTCACCGTCGCGCCGTCGCGATGAAATCTATAATACGCTTTCCCCTTTCTGTCGCGCTCGCGACAGAAAGAAAACTGAAAAATCAAATTTCCTTCCCTTTCAAAAACATCACACGAAGGTACATAAAATGAACTTACATATTAAAAACATCTATAGAACAAAAAGAATTACATTAGTACATATAATTATCACACATAAAATACAACAATTAACTAAAAAGAACAATAAAACCAAGTAACCATCAAACCATTTTTAAAGAAAGAAATGAAACCTCCCTTCTATGAAATGTTTCCTCCAAATACACCTTACATCTTTGACCATTGGCTTTAAATAACTCCCCTTTTCCATTTTTCAGCTCTAAAAACCCTTGATCAAAAACTTGGGTGACTTCAAAGGGTCCACTCCATCTAGATCTTAATTTTCCAGGGAAGAGTTTCAATCTAGAATTATACAATAAAACCTTGTCCCCAATATTAAAATTTTTAATCCGGATATGTGCATCATGCCATTTTTTAGTCCTTTCTTTATATATTTTAGCATTTTCAAATGCAAGAAGTCTCAATTCATCTAGCTCATTTAATTGTAAACGTCTTTTGACACTTGCATCTTTAAGATCATAATTCAAAGTTCTAATGGCCCAATATGCTTTGTGCTCTAACTCCACAGGTAAATGACATGCTTTTCCATAAACCATCCTATATGGTGTCATACCAATTGGTGCTTTGAATGCTGTGCGATATGCCCACAAAGCATCATTTAATTGATGTGCCCAATCCTTTCTAGAAGTAGAGACTGTTTTTTCTAATATCCACTTTAACTCCCTATTGGACACTTCCACTTGACCACTTGTTTGTGGGTGATATGGTGTAGCTACCCTATGATGCACACTATATTTATGCAATAAAGAATCAAAAGAACGGTTAATGAAATGCTTACCTCCATCACTTATGATGGCTCTTGGCACTCCAAATCTTGAGAAAAGTTTCTTCAAAAATTTGATCACCACCTTTGAATCATTGGTAGGTGTGGCTTTGGCTTCAACCCATTTTGATACATAATCAACTCCAACCAAAATGTAGTTTTGACCAAAAGAAGTAGGGAAGGGACCCATGAAGTCTATCCCCCACACATCAAACACTTCAACTTCCAATATGTTATTCAAAGGCATCTCATCCCTTTTCCCAATATTACCAGCCCTTTGACATTTATCACATTTGGCTACATACATCTTTGCATCATGAAATAAAGTTGGCCAAAAGAATCCACATTCAAGCACTCTAGATGCAGTTTTATTGGCACCATTATGACCCGAATACAATGCAAAATGACAATGCATGAAGATGTTTTGATAATCCTCCTCACTTATACAACGACGAATTATACCATCCCCACCTATCTTAAACAAGTAAGGCTCTTCCCAAAGATAATTTTTAACATCACTAAAGAATTTCTTCTTTTGTTGCCATGTCAAATTTTCATGTACAATTCCAGCAACAAGATAGTTAGCAAAATCAGCATACCAAGGTACATGCATATTAAAAATTGACATTAATGATTCATCTGAAAATGATTCATTAATTTCAATACCATCACCTAAAGTTTGTTCATTGCTTTCTAACCTAGACAAATGGTCAGCAACAAGATTTTCACTTCCCTTTTTGTCTTTAATTATAAGGTCAAACTCTTGCAATAACAATACCCAACGAATCAACCGAGGTTTAGCATCTTTCTTTGCAAATAAATACCTCAATACAGCATGATCAGTATAGATTATGACTTTAGATCCCAACAAGTAAGATCTAAACTTGTCACATGCATAAACCGCAGCTAACATTTCTTTTTCAGTTGTTGTATAATTAACTTGAGGAGGAGACAAAGTATGACTAGCATAATAAATCACATGCAAATTCTTACCATGTCTTTGACCTAATACACAACCCACAGCAAGATCGCTTGCATCACACATAATCTCAAATGGCAATTCCCAATTAGGAGCAGCAATAATAGGAGCACTTATAAGGGCCTTCTTCAAAGTATCAAAAGCATGCATACATTCTTTAGAAAATTCAAAAGAAACATCATTAACTAGCAAATTAGTTAAAGGTTTAGCAATTAAAGAAAAATCCTTTATAAATCTTCTATAAAATCCAGCATGTCTAAGAAAAGATCTTACCCCCTTAAGTGTAGTGGGTGGAGGTAACTTATCAATTAATTCTATTTTTGCTCTATCAACCTCAATACCCCTACTTGAAATTTTATGCCCTAAGACTATCCCTTCATATACCATAAAATGGCATTTCTCCCAATTAAGAACCAAGTTAGTTTCTTCACATCTAGCCAAAACTTTGTCTAAATTTTGTAAACAAAGCTCAAATGAATCCCCATATACAGAAAAGTCATCCATGAAAACTTCCATTATATCCTCTATCATGTCTCCAAAAATTAAAGTCATACATCTTTGAAATGTGGCTGGGGCATTACAAACCCCAAAAGGCATTCGCCTATAAGCAAAGGTTCCATAAGGACAAGTAAATGTGGTTTTCTCTTGGTCACTAGGGTAGATAAAAATTTGGAAATACCCTGAATATCCATCAAGAAAACAGTAATGAGAATGGCCAGCAATTCTTTCTAGCATTTGGTCAATGAATGGTAAAGGAAAATGATCCTTTCTAGTGGCCAGATTAAGCTTCCTATAATCTATACACACCCTCTAACCGGTGGTGGTTCTAGTTGGTATTAAATCTCCATTCTCATTCCTTACTACCGTCATACCCCCTTCTTTGGAACACAATGTATTGGACTCACCGAATCACTATCCGAAATTGGATAGATGATTCCAGCATCAACCAACTTAATAAATTCTTTTTTCACTACCTCTTTCATATGAGGGTTAAGCCTCCTTTGTCTATCAGCCATTGGTTGACATTCATCTTCCATATTTATCCTATGCATGACAACATTAGGACTAATACCTTTCAAATCAGATATTTGCCATCCAATACTTTTTATCCTTTTTCTAACAACTTCTAATAATGCATGCTCTTGTTCTTTATCGAGTTTATTAGAAATAATAATAGGCAAAGTATGATTAGGTCCAAGAAAGGCGTACCTCAAATGATTTGGTAGTTCCTTTAGATCAACAATTGGAGGACTTACAATTGAAGGTGGCAAAGGTGCTTCATTACGATAAAGAGGTTCACGTCTAAAGCTTTCTTGCTCTACCTCTTCATGAACTTCCTCTTCCATTTCGACTTCCTCTTCATCTGCATTTTCTAATACTTCCACAACACACGCATCAATGATATCTATTTTCATGCACACATTTTCATCCGTTGGGTATTTTAGTGCCCTATCCATTTGATATTCAACACTATCATCCCCTACTCTTAAGACTAATGTGCCCTCATAGACATCAACTAAAGCCCTACCAGTCCTCATGAAAGGTCTACCCAATATCAAGGGACATTTCTCATCATATGCAAAATCTAAAATGACAAAATCAGCAGGCAAAATAAATTTATCCACTTTTACAAGCACATCTTTAACAATTCCATATGGTTTCTTAATAGATTGATCAGCTAATTGCAAAACCATGGAAGTAGGTTTAACATAATCTAAACCCAACTTTTTAAAGATAGAATAAGGCATGAGATTAATACTTGCCCCAAAATCATACAAGCACTTAGGAAACTCAACATCCCCTAAGATACATGGAATGGTGAAACTACCATTATCTTTAAGCTTTGTAGGCAAATTATTTGTGATTATAGAACTACATGCTTCAGTCAATGCAATAGTGGATATATCCTCCCAACTTCTTTTCTTAGAAATTAATTCTTTAAGAAATTTTTCATAATTGGGAATTTGTGATATGGCCTCAATAAAATTCAAATTTATGTGCAAATGCTTCAATTTATCAATAAAGGATTGGAATTGCTTATCTTGGTTTTGTCTCTTTAGGCGTTGAGGAAACGGTGGGCAAGGTTGAAATGCCTTAGGAAAATCAGCTTTTGAAGTCCCTTCTGTCGCGACCGCGACAGGTGTCGCGCTCGCGACAGAATGCTCTCCTTCCACCGGCTTACTCGCGACAGGTACCGCGACCTCGACATTGCTCGGCTTCTCCTCTGTCGCGATCGCGACAGGCGTCATGCTCGCAATAGAAGAGTCATTCTTCTTTTTATTTTCCTGAAATTCTCCATTCTTGTTAGTAATAACAAATTCATTGATGTAAGATTTACCTGACCTCAAATTGATGGCTTTTAGATGTTCCCTTGGGTTCTCCTCCGTATTACTTGGTAAAGTACCTTGTAATCTTGAGGGTAAAGCCTTTGCTAATTGCCCAATTTGCACTTCTAAGTTATGAATGGATGAGGCTTGATTCTTTGTGATCTGATCAAACTTATTTTCCAGCCTCTTTTGGTTCTCCTCTTGTGAATTAAATTTCATATTAATCCCTTCCAAGAACCTATCCATCTTAACCTCTAAGGCTCCAAACCTATCTTGAGGTGGTTGAAAACTTACTCCTTTATTTTGATTACTACTATTCCCCCATGAAAAATTTTGATGGTTCCTCCATCCAAGGTTATATGTATTGGAAAATGGGTTACCTCTTCCTTGCCCTTGGATAAAGCTAACTTGCTCCTCCGTACTATTTATGCGCAAATTAAATACCTCACTTGGATGTCCTTGTTGTCCACAAATATTGCATCTATTTGGTTGACTGCCTCCCATACCCAAATTATTGAGTTTGTGAGTCAATGCTTCCACTTGAGCTTGCAATGCAACCACTGAATCAAGTGCATGAACTCCTCTCACATTAGTAGAATTTGAATCTCTAGTTCTCTCGGTAGGCCACATGTAGTTGTTCATGGACATCTCCTCCAACAATTCAAATGCCGCTTCAGTAGTTTTTCTCATCAAAGAACCTCCAGCAGCAGCATCAATAGTCCCTCTTGTGGTAGGGTTAACTCCATTATAGAATGTTTGCATCAACAGCTCTCTTGGCAAGTTATGGTGTGGACACATCCTTTGCAATTCCTTGAATCTTTCCCAAGCCTCATATAATGATTCATTGTCTTTTTTGCAAATGTAGTGATATCCTTTATGATTTTTGCAGTTTTGGCTAAGGGAAAGTATTTTGATAAAAATGCTTGGGCCAATTGGTCCCAAGTGGTTATAAATCCACTTGTCAATGAATTTAACCAAGCCTTTGCTTTATCCTTTAAAGTGAATGGAAAAAGCCTAAGCTTGATTGCATCAGCCGAAACCCCATTGATCTTAAAGGTATCACATATTTCAAGAAAGTTGGCCAAATGAGCATTTGGATCCTCATTTGCCAAACCATAGAATTGTATACTATTTTGAATCATTTGTAACAATGAAGGCTTAATCTCAAATTGATTTGCATTTACCGTTGGCCTTACCACTCCTTGTTGAGCACCACTCAAAGCAGGTGTGGCAAAGTCCATAAGTCTTGGTGGATTTTCGTCGGCCATGATAATTGATCTCCTATTTTTGTTCTTCTTTCTATTTGACTTCCGGTTACTTGACAAGAATCTTTCAATTTCAGGATTTAAGGGCTCAAGCTCTTCTAAAGAACTCCTTATACTAGGCATGAACTTCTCAAATCCTGTAAACCACAAACAAAACACAAAGTTAAACTAAAACAAACAAACAAATTAAAAAAAAATAAAATATTGTAATCCAAAATCATAAATCAATTTTCATAATGGCAAAACAACTGTTTCCCGGCAACGGCGCCAAAAACTTGTTGAGCATTTCTTTATATATTCTTATTGACCGAAAGTATACGGTGTACCGCAATAGTACTTAAAATGTCAATCCCGCGAGGAACATTTTTTACACACTATTACTAATCAATTTTAATCTTGTTTACAATCACAAAATGATGGAAAAGTGATTCTAAACTAATCTAACATGTAAACTAATTAAATCGAGTTTATGAGAATCCAAGAAGATAGAAAAGATTAATGATGCTAAATATAAAGATGGAATTTGAATTAATTGTTCTTAATGATTTTAGCATTCTTATCTTGCAAGCCAAGTTGGATAAATTTCCTACTTACTCTCTCAATATAAATAGGACTGCCTAAAACATACACATATAAGTCTAATTCCAAACTTTCATTTAAGAACTAGATGATTGTACATGCAAATCTTAGGAATAGAACTCAACCTATAACAACCATTTCAATATTATGATTTCTCAAACAATATCTTGATGATGAATTTCCAATTAGATGTAAGAATGAATTTATTTCTAAATTAAACTCAAACTTATAATGATCATAAATAATGTACTAATGAGAAATTCTACAAGTAAGAACACTTGAATTTATATGAACAATAAAATATTTGATATTAACATTCAAGTTCAGAATTTACATCATAAAAATTACAAAGGAGAATTAAAAGATAAGAATTGAAGAAGGAGATTTCTCAACCCTTTTCAAGTCACCAATTGTAGTCTTCTTCTTTGTATGCTATCTTCTCTTTAACACATAAACTCTACTTAAGAAAAACTAAAGAAAAACTGTTCTAACTTACAGAAAATTATTCAAATGTTCAATTCTTTTTTTCTATATCTAAATTACAGTTAGAAATAGCATTTATAATACCAACTCATGCCCCTTCAGATGCCCTTCTACAAAGGTTGTAATTGTTGGTGGAAAGGCACAACTCTTAAAGTTCAAATTTGAACTTTAGTGTCTAACGGATCTCTCTGTCGCGATCGCGACGCCTGTCGCGCTCGCGACAGAGCACGCCTTTATTTTCGCTCACCTTTCCTCGCGTGTGCCTTCTCCGCGCCCTGTCGCGACCTCGCGACACCTTCCCTTGGTCGCGACAGCTTCTCTTCTTCTCTTTCTTCTCTTCTCTCTTGGTCTTCCCTTAGCGCGTTCTGTCGTGCTCGCGACAGAAGCTTTTCTGCCTTGGCTCATTTCATTTTTCTTTTCTCCATTTACTCCATATTTTCTCCATTTTCCTCCTACATACAAAACTCAACAAAACACATAAAACATACCTAATTCCAACAAATAAAAACACTTAAAACATTACTTCTAACCACAAAATATAGATTAATTATGAGCTATTTAAGCTCATATCATGAAGCATGGTCCCTACCAACGGGTCTAGCTCGTTATAAGCGTGATAACCGATTGGGCCTCCATTTGATATGCCAAAAGGCACTAGGCTTGGGCTGGTGATTATCCCTAACACTTCCCTACAATGAGTGAAAGTAGGGTCGTGCTTTGAGAACGCATCGAGGAAAAAAGGGACCAACTAGCATATTTTTAAGGCTCTAGAATGTAATGTAATTTCGATGAGAGATAGAATTTTAAGTTTTAAAAACCCAATTATATTTTTAACCAAAGCACTTTCGGAGTAAAGTCTCAAACACGAAGTCCCCAGTGGAGTCACCACTGTGATGCGCGCCGATGGTACCCAACAAGGGCCCTCGCTTTGAATCCGCCATTGGGATTCGAGGAATTGGTTTGCGTCTTTTGATCATGGGCGCCATGAGACATCATCGGTGTATTCCTCCCAATAGAACATTGGGGAGAACAACCTAGTCTAATGACACCTAAAGGAACCTTTGAGGCATTTGGAGTCGCCACCCAATTTGCAAGAAATTGGGAAAAGTGTCTCACCTCTAACGGTCTAAACCAGAGATATGGTGTCCAAAACTTCCCTCTTATTTATGCTTTGGTTAATTATAAATGGGTTTTTAACCTCTTAAAATTATATCTCTCATCTCACACATTCGGTGCATTAAATTAAGTTGCGCATATCAAGCATTCGAAAGCAATAAAATAAAAGCGATAAATAAAGCAACGAATGAAAGCGGTAAACACCCAAGCACACAATTACAAGAGGAATAGGGTCGGAATACAACCCCAATAAAAGGACGTGAATGATATGAATGGGGAAGGAATACAATCCCCCAAAGATAAATAAAATTGCCCCAAAATTAATTACAAGGGCCCAAAAAGGAAAGAACTTGAATTTAAAATACTCACACGAAATAAGAAAAAGCATACATAAATCGGGGCATTATTTTAGGAACGTTGGTTCCTTCGCACTTGGTCGAAACTTAGGAACATTGGTTCCTTTACATTTATTTAAAGAGGGTTCGAAGAGTCATTTTGATTGTTGAGTGAAAACCGGGATGAGGGATCCCATTTTTGGAGAAAATTGACTCTTCGTTTTAATTGTGATATTTTTATTGTTAGGCTAAAATAAGGGACATTGGTCCCAATTTTATTAATAAAGCTCAATTTAATTGTAAAACTATTTTTGTGACTTTTTATCTCACGCGTGCATAAATAAAATAAATATTTACAAATAAACACAACAAAAGGATAGGGAATTAGAAAGATCTCACCGAACCGATGTGACCCCTCCACGTGTCGCGACCCATCCGGGGGAATCGCGGGGATGCTCACATGACGGACCCAAATTAAATCTCAGACAGACAATAATATCAAAAATATTAGTAATGGTTCTAAAGAATTAATCAAGTACAAACGAAATAAATATTAGTCAAGTCAATTTATAAATGATAATAGTAATAATAATAAAATAATGGTAATGATGATAATAACATAATAGTGAACATAATATAAATGAACATAATAATAATAATAATAATAATAATAATAATAATAATAATAATAATAATAATAATAATAATAATAATAATAATAATAATAATAATAATAATAATAATAATAATAATAATAACAACAACAACAACAACAACATGGTATTAATAACTATAATAGATATGAACACAAATATAGCAACAATATAATAACGATGAAAACTAATGATACTAATAATAATAATAGTAATAATAATAATAATAATAACAATAATGAAAACAAAATATCAAATGAACACCAAATAAATAATAATAATAATAATAATAATAATAATAATAATAATAATAATAATAATAACAACAATAATAATAATAATAACAACAATAATGAAAATAGAATATCAAATGAACACCAAATAAATAATAATAATAATAATAATAATAATAATAATAATAACAACAATATAAGGGAGGAGAAAAAGGTGGCGGCAAACTTAACCAACAGGAAACCACACAAAACAAATTAATGATTAAATGGAGATATTAACAGTGGCCACACAAGGGAAATACTAGAAGAAGAACATAAAATTAATTGTGAAAGGCAAGAAAAATTAACAACAAATAATAAATAGATGAAGATTAACAAGTAAAAAAAATGGTCCAAGTGTTTACCCTCAGAATTTTTAGATCGAAAATAGGATATCTCAATCCGTTCCCCTTGTCAATTTTTTATGGTAATAATATTCAAAACAAGTGTAAAAATATGCGCTTTAAACAAATTAGTTTAAGAAAATGTTTTTGGTGGGTTGAATAAGGCAAGAAAATTAATTTCTCTTGCTCAAATCAACCCAAGATTAAATATTTTGTAGTAGCAAAAACTAAAACTTGAGAAGAAAAACTTAAAGATTTTTGAAGAAGAATTTTAGAAGAAGAAAGTGGTTCATGGAAAATGAGAGAAAAGCTAGAGAAAACCAAAAAAATTCCCCTTGTAAAAATCTGCCCCCCTCTATGAAGATTAAAAATTTCCTATTTGATTTTCGGTGTCTTGCAAAAAAAGGAAAAAACAAAATTAACTTTCTAATTTTTATTATTTCAAAAAAATCCCAAAACGTGAAAAAGCACAGGGAAACAGCGAAAAAACGGGTCAGAGCAGGTGGTCGCGCGGTGAAGGGCACAACGCACGCGAGGGACGCGGCCACTTTGGCCAAAAGCCAAAGTGGCTGCGTGGTGGCAATGGCCACCATGCGACCAAGGTGGTAAAGTGGCCATATCTGGCCACTTTACCACCATGTTAAAAACATTTTTTTTTAATATCTTTTTTATTTTTTTTTCTTAAATCCTTTTCTTTAAAATTCTTTGTTAATTAAACTAATTAACTAATTTAATAACTAACTCCCTTTTTTAATTAAATCAATTACTTAATTTATTCAATTAAATTAAAAAACTAATTTAATTCCCCTTTTTTCAATTAAATTAATTAATTAACTCAATTCAATTAAATTAAATAACCAATTTAATATTTTTGTTTTATCAAAATAACACTTTCCAATAATATTATTTTTTGAATTAAAATTAATAATAATTTTTTATGATAAAAAAAACGAGGGTCTCGACAAGGGAAGCATCATTTTTTACACCTTTGCCTGTAAGTCGGTATCATTTTCATCATCGGGTAATTCTGATCTTGGATCGCCTCAGGACCCGGTGTCTACAGGTTGTTGATGCAAAATTCATGCATAAGTAACATATATATATATAGTACATAAGTTATAAGATACCATAGGTTCACATCATAATTCTCATGCCAAAACATATGCAAATCATTCAGTAAATTTATCCTGCATATAATACGCATAATATATAAAATTTTCCTCAAATATACCCACAAGCCATATATTTACCATATATTATTTAATCAATACATGCTTTAATTTACTCATATTTCACACACATCACACATAGTCCGAAAATTATCAATACTTTATTTATTTCCCAGTACTTTAATTTGTATTCATTATAGAATCATGAATGAAAAGCAAAATGTACAAGTTCTTATCGTAACATGCTCACATATTCCACATTTATATAATTATATTCATTTAGTCATTTTTACTTCAAATTATTCCTTCAATCTTATTTCATTCATTATTGCCTAAATACCCAAAGCAATAACAAAATTGAAACACATAGGTACCCAAGGGTACTGTTACATTTTAATCGTAGGGATCCGTGCGGGATCCGAGAATGCACAGGTGCTTGAAGCATAAGTTCAGAGTAACACATATACCATAATAATCATTATGTTCACATGCATATAAAATGCTTAATTCCATATTTCCTTACACGATACAAGTCATCACATTCATTTATTAACTCATATCTTATATTGCTCATTTAATATTCTTTTATTCATTTACTGCCTGCTATACCAAGGGGTGTATAACAGGTGAACACATAGGTACCCGAAGGTACAAACAAACATTTCTTTTCTTTTGACAATGCATAGGGATCTTAAATAAGATCTAGTCATATAGGGATCGCGAGGATCCAAATGCATAGGGACCAGATCAGGGTTCAGGAAACGCACAGGTTGCCACAAATAGAACCCTATAGGCATGCCTATCTATCCACGACTCGGCTGACACAGGCTATACACATATTTCTTTCATTTGTGATATCCATATCACTCTTACATTTTCTTATAAGTAGATATTGACGTCATACTCATTATAAATTCACATTTATAATATTAGTTTCTATGCATACCATTTATTTCATTTACAATCATATTACATTTTTAACAATTCCAATTTACACATAATTCCATTCAAAAGTAACCCACATTTAATTTTATACAAAGTCTATGCATGCTTGCTATTTATATGCCATTCCTTAATTGTTCATCATATTATGGATATCCACATCAATACACAATTCAAATTAGCACAAAAATAAACTAAACAAAATGTTGGTTAAATAGGTGAATTGTAGCCAAGTGAATAGAGCTACACAGGAAAACTATAGCAAGAAAAACCGAGTTCTACATGAGTCAGGAAAATCGAGCTCTACATGAGTTAGGAAAATCAAGCTCTATATGAGTCAGGAAAACTGAGCTCTACATGAGTCAGGAAAATCGAGCTTTACATGAGTCAGGAAAATCGAGCTGTACATGAGCCAGGAAAATCCAGTTCTACATGAGTCAGGAAAATCGAGCTCTACATGAGTCAAGAAAATCGAGCTCTATAGGAGCTAGGAAAATCGAGCTCTTTAGGGAAACTGATACAACGGAGTCAGGTAAACCAAACTCCTCAGGGGAACTTACGCAAATCAGCTCTCCACTTCTAACTTGTATAGCCATAAACAATAAGTAAACCTCATTTTTAAGCAGAGTTGTCTTCTTAGGAAATGTTCTACAAGGTGTTAGATTTCTAATGGAATAAATTTCATGACATTTGGATTTCTAGAACTTTAGTTATGAGTTGGACAAACGGAACTGTTCCCTTTACCCGAACATAACTGATAACCTTCAGTTTTGGTCAATTTTAAGACATTTAGAGCAAAAATTAGATCTTGACCTCTTCTAGTCATATATAGATATGTGTATTAGGGTTCATATGCCCCTATAATAACCCAATTTGGAGATTCCAATACTGAATTATAGCCCAAAAACAGAACTAAGGTCAGACAATACCAAAGATAGAACTGATTCTAGTCACTTAGCCAAAATAGAAACCCTTATGTTTTGGCCATTGTTGAGGGTTTTAGAGTTTTAATTTGCTCATGATCATTTCTACGGCTTTATTAGGTATGGAAGTCATGGTTCTGACGGCACTAGAATCAATTAATTTTGAGTTATAAAACTCAACTTATAATAAAACAGTCCCCGAAGGTCTGACAGGGATCTGGACAGAATTTTCTTTTAACATTTTATCTAAACAATTTAAACATTTCCACCATAACAATGAACACATATGAACTCCAATTCACATATATCATCCATACACATATACAATTATATAATTTAGCATCAAATGTACAAAAACACATAAAATTCCCAAACCTCATTTGATGGCTCGTTTATCTCTACTTGTACTTTCTTTCTTGCTTTCCTACTCTTTCATGGTCATTATCATCCCAATTCCTCATCAAAACCCACACATAACACTAATTAGAAATCTTAACTCTTTAAGAAGAAATCAAAGGTATAAAAGACTTATCCCTTATCTTTTCATACCATTTCTCCTTCCAAAATGCTTAAAACTTGAAGAATCCATCATTCAAATCTTAAGGCTTGAATTGGAGAGAGAAATTGGTGTTGGAAGAAGAAGAAGCAGAACAAGAAGACTTCCCCTTTTTTGCCCTTCAACCCGCCCCTCTCTCTTCTTTTATATCTCCATCAATTTAATCTTATCCCCCAATATAAGTGTCACATTATTATTGGTATATTTTAGATTTTTATGTCAAAGTCCCTTTTCAATCCTTTGACTCTTATCTCTTCATGTATTTAACCTATAAATTTCTTATTCCCATCATTGGCCCACATAATTTAATTAATTCCCTTAATTAAGCCCTAAATTCACACTTCACAAATTTACAAGTGGCTGCACTTGCCGAAACGTTTACATTAATACCGAATTCGTCCTTTCGGCACACCTGAAACCACTCTTACATAAATTTGGGCATAACACTAATCCATTCTCATAACTTGACCCTCATCATTACTTATTTCATACGATTAGATCCATGTATGCAAAATGACCAAATTACCCTTGGCCTCTTTACTTAATCCCAATCATATCCTTTTTCATGCCTACTCAATTCAACCATCAAATTACACAATTTCGGTCACCATTATCCCTTGACATGTGCAAATCCCATCTAGGGTACGCTTGGTGTCCTTACAAGCAACCCTTGTCTATTGGAACACTCACTGCTCTACAGAGGGTGAGCTTCCCTATCAATAGGTAAGGGGTATTGCACCATTCATAATAATTTTCCATATAAACTTAAAGCATTATTATATCCTGAAATATTCAAATATGTTTAATTAATTCCCAATAAATTAATATACACTTAATTCGCATTAAATATTCGTTCCATAACATTATACTTAATAACTTTTCAATTCATTTTTTTCTTTTCACTATGATAATCCTAAGATTACCATTTGGCCCATACAATCTATTTCTTCATAATTATTCTTTTTATTCATTTATCATTTATTTACTTAAATTACATTTCATTAAACCCAAGTATACAATTTAATTACATTAAACCACAATATATATTCAATTATTCATAACTAACTCATTCGGTCTATGTTACATTCCTATCCTAAGTATTATTTTTCATTTCATTACTCATTAATATACCCAAATTACATATAAACTATTATAAATAAACCATTAATTAGCATTATATATCAAAGTATACCTTAGTATACTATGTGTATACTGTAATGGCCTCAATACCGGGTTAGTAGTATTTAGATAATTTTATAAAGTCTGTAGTGTGATCCTAATTTAAAGTAATGTGTGTAGTATCTTATACTATAGTAGAATTAAAAAAGATAAGTGTGCTTGAGGTATAGCAAATCTGGGATGGGTGACTTCGGAGTAGCTATATAGTCGAAATTGACAGTAGATACTGAAAAATTTTTATGCAATAAAATTGATCTGTGGATAGTCAGGAGTCTAGTGGTAAAATTTGGAGTGAAAATAGAGTCAAATAGACCTCTGAAAGTTAAGTTGAAGTTGGCCTCTAATTCGGTTCAATTGAACTAGGGTTTGACTGAACTTTGACTGAATTTTCAAAAATAGTTATTGAGCTCAAAAGTGTGTAATGTGGGAAATGTAATGGGATAGAATAATTTTTAGTAATTTTTGACAGAATTAGAATTGTGTTTTACTGTAGAACTTAAAGGGGTTGAATCGGACCGATTTAAGTGAACCGGGCCCCAAATGGACTCCGATTGAGTTGAAATTTTATAAAGAGGCTATTTGTTATGTTTTAAGAATAATGGAATTATTTGGGAGTGAAAATGAGTTGAAAAACAAATAGATACCTAGAAACAGTGGAAATTGACCGAAAAACTAAAATTTTTGTTCAAACCGGTTGGACCACTTTAGTTGGACCGATTCGGTTCAATTTTAGCATATATAAAGGGTCAAAAGGCAGATTTATCTAGAGAAATCCAGCCTCTCACTGCCTCTTCTCCTCTCTTCGAGGCCAAACGATAGTTTCTTCGTCTCTCTTCATTTCTCCTTCAATGTTACCCCAAAATTTAGCCTCTTTGACAAAATTCAGCCTCTCTATAACAAATAGACAGTAATTAGAGTCCATTTGGAGCATAAAAAGTGAGGAAAATTAAGTGTACAAGGTTTAGGGTTGATTTTGAGGTAAGAGTTTTAGGTATTTTTAATTGGGTTTATTGGTCCCTAAAGGGGCTCTCAAGTGTGTAGAATGCATTGATGAAATTATTTTTTAAAAAGAAAGCATAGATTTGATGTTATGTGGTTGTTTATATTCAGCTAATATAGGAACTCAAGGTGAGGAAGGTTGTTCTCAAGCTAAAGGGAAGGAAAAGGAAGCTTAAAGAGCTTAGAGCAAGGATTTGAGGTTTGTGGTTACAAAATCCTTACTTTTCAATTTATTTCAATTGAGTTTTAGGTTATGTTTAAGTATGAACTTGTGATAAAGGCATGTTTAAATGAATAGAACTTGATAAATATGATTAATGGACTTAAATATGTATGCTTATGTGTTTAAAGTGAAATAAAGAAACATAGCAACTTAGGCCGAATTGAACTTAAGGGAAATTTTCATTATACTTTAGTATTTGATGCATGGAATTGATGTAAATGATGTGTATAACATGTGAATTGAATAATTGAGTGGTTAAAAGAATGAAAAATATACATAGTGAATTTTTGAAGGGTTGGCCGAATTGAATAATGATGAATTATTAGTGTATGTTGGTAATTAAGGCATATAAGTGATGTTTATGTTAAGTATAACATGTAAATTGATTTAAAAAGTGATTAAAAGAATTAAATATGAACATAGTAAAAAATTTATCTTTTGGCCGAATTGAACATGTTGGGTATTTAATATGTATTTTGATGTTTTAATGTATATAATGGTATAAAATAATAAATGAGTATGTGTGTGAATTTGTATAAAATATGATGACATGGCCGAATGATGCATGTGCATATATTATGTGATTTAAGTGAAATTTTGATAATTATTGCCCTTAATAGTAGTCTGGTATTGAAATCTAGTCCAAGATATAATTGGCTAGCCATAGGGATTTCACAATACGGTCCGAGTCATGATGACTCCCTAATGACAGTCTATCTCAGTGTATAGTATTTTCAGTGATCAGTGTATTGCAGTGCTAGTGGAGAATGGTCTCATTGGGATCATTGTATAGTGTAATGGATCTGTAGGATCCACATCCTGCATATCCGGTCAGTAGATTTCTACCGGGTATATACTAGGAGCAAAATGGTAAATATGAGATAAAATTGATTAAAATAGTGATTAGTAAGAAAATAAGTAAAAAAGGGTATAAATTAAAAAAAATAGAAAGTTTAGGGGTAAAATGGTAATTTTACACTTAATGGGTGAAAATGGTATAAATTAGATAAAAAGTGTAATCAAAATGATAATTGTGTAAATAAGTGAAAATATAAGGGCAAAATGGTAATTTGGTGTAATAGTGGTAAAGTAGGGATTAAAATGTAATTTGGTAAGTTATATAAGGGTAAGAATGGAAAATAAGAGTAATGTAAGGGTAAATTGGTAAATTAAGTATAATTAAGGGTAATTTGGTAATCAAGTTAAATAAGAGACATAAATGGAATTATTGAAAAAGATGAGGATATAGTTGGAAATATTGAAAAAGTTAAGGACATAATTGGAATTATTGAAAGTTAGGGACATAAATGTAATTATGGGAAAAGACTAAGGACCTAAATATAATTATTGGAATTTTAAAGCTAATTAAAGGGTTAAAATGTAAATAGTGAATAATGTAACTTAATAAATAAATAGGTAAATAAATTGATGAATTTATTGGTTAATTATAATTATTGTACTTAACTGAATATAATATTGTATTTAACTAATAATATTTTAGGTAATGGAAATTTATGGATTTGTAATCACCACTGAGCATATTTAATGCTCAGCACGTAATTTTATTTGACTACGTGTAGGTATGCTTTAGGAGTGGAGCAGCACACCTCAGGAGTTTTGGGAGCGTAACCAGAGAAGAAGAATTTAAGTTTGTTTATGTATGTTTTGTTGGCATGTATACATTTTAGAAGTTGGTATATGTCTTTGTATATGTATGAATACTTGGTATTGGAATAATTCTGTGATGAATGGATATTTTGAACTGTTTGTGGTATGAGGTATGTGATATTAGTGTTGTGCCCTTGCCGGGCCTGCGATTGTTTGAATTTGCAGGTTATACTGCCGAAATTTTGACCAAATAAATAGTAACATTAGATAGTTATAGGTCAATCAGCAACTTAAAATCTTAAGGATAATAATGGTTAAGTGAATATAATGTTTAATGTGAAAAAAAATATTACCCTCAAATATACAATTAGAGTTAAGTTGACTTTGAAACAATCATGGTAATCGCATAGTAGCATTCAGCCGACAGTGTACGTATAGTGTAAGGGTGTTACATATACAATTCGGCCTACTAAGCATCCTTAGTATACAATTTAGTTCTTTCCATTTTAACCATTCTAAATTTCATAATTAACCTCCCTAATCTTGATTTCCAAATTTATTTCAATCAAACATCCATAATTCACATACATACAACATAAACATAATCTGGATCTACACAAAATAAACGGAAAGAATGGGATATTGTATCCACTAACCTCAATTTCTTGGTTTCCACACTTAAATCCTCTTTCCTTTATACTTTTCACCTTTAAATCTCTTTATCTCTTATTTTTCCTCAAAGTGGCCAAACCTATACCCATGTACAACCTTCAATTTCTTTGCTCCAAAATTCAATATAATCACATAATCAAACAATACACACTCTAAACTACCCATAAAAACCATTAGATCTAATTAAAAACTTCAAAATCACTTACTTGATTTTTGACCCATAATCTTCCCTTCTTGATTTCTACCCAAATTTCCATTCCCAATAAGCTCTAGAGGTACTTAAATTCAGGAAAAGGGGCTGAATTTCACTTGGAAAGTGGCCAAACCTATACCCCTGTCACAAAAATATTAATTTTTCAACACCATTAGATTCTACACATTCATATGAGTACGCTCATATTTTTTGATTATTTTTCTGAAATCTATAGCTCAAGTTATGGTCCAGTCAAACTTGGTCAAAAATTGTCCAATGGGCTGATTTTTGCCATCAGAATTGACCGGCGGCCGTCCCTCACAACTTTCACCCATAATTGAACTTTTAACGTATTTATGCCTTTTTAAGGACAATTTGACCTCCATTTGAACCCAAATTTCATATTCGGGATCCTATTAACCTCCTTTTTTCAATGATCAAATTAAATAATTTTCCACCTCGGGAAGTACTCTTCACCCTGGTGTCACTATTCCTGGCCCGAAAATCACTATTCACAAAAATTACTATTTTGGACCATTACATTGTGACCGTGATATGCAATTTCTGAGGCAGAATGTAAAACAAAAGCATCTAACCTACCCCTTGTCAAGCCCTTTCCTATTTCCAAATATATGACTTTTAAAACCAACCAAAATGCCACTTTTAGCCAACATAGTCTTGCAACCAAATGTTCACCTACATGTTGACTTCACAATAGGACAAATCATAACACATTTGGGCCCAAAATCAAGGAGTTATGGCCAAGGGAACACAACTTGCTCCAAAAGCCCTCCTATAGAATTTTAGCTACACTTATGGACAATTTTGAAGACCTTAAAGTCCTCAAAACAAAAGGACTATTGCTAAGAATTTATAAACGTAGACATTATGATTTCAGTCCAATTAACCTCATTCATTTTAGATTTGTAAAACTCATTTTATGACCTAAACGGTCCAAGTAGGTGAAAATGCACTTTAAAACTAGTTTTACACTATCAAGTTCATCAAGGTTGAAATTAACTCAATTGGCATAGCCAATTCACCAAACTCAAACTAAACTTTCACAACATATACATGAACACTTCAACACAATAAATTTCACATTAGGTATCCATTCATTCATAGGTTACATAGCAAATTCTGAAGTCTCCAAAAATTAGGGTTTCATGCTTACAGGTCAATAACCTTCATATGACTCAATTTAACGCAACAATACATATTTTAAATTAAATTTAACACACAACACAATTTTGCATTTCAGATTATATCCACTATCAATTTACTCACCAATCTTCTCCTTTCCCTTATCTTTTCTTGATTCTTCCAATACAACACAATCCAATTTCTAGAATTGGACAAAGGATCAATTCCAAATTCAACACAGAAAAGAAGAAGAAGAAGAAGAAGAAGAAGAAGAAGAAGAAGAATCTAACTCAATCACTTACCTTGATTTGCCAAGAACACACAACTCAACTTAGGGATCAATTAACCAATCTATAGAAACTTGATGGACTTGAGACTATTGATGAAGAAGTATAATGAAAGAAGCAGAAGAGCAAAAGAATGGAAATAGGCAAGAGAGTGGCCAGCCAAGGAGAACACAAATGAGGCAAATTCTGACTCCCAAACATTTATATATTGCATGTAGTTGATGAGTTGGCACAACCAGCTGTCAACACATGGAAAGCACTCACATTAGATTAGGTTAAACTAATCCCACTTAGCACTAATTAATCCTTCCTTTAATTAATCATGCACAACTACACTTTAGTCAATTAACTAATTTATTTCATGCAATTAAGTCCTCTTCTCCAATTACACTTAGGTCCAAAATTAGAAATCCTAAATCAAACTTGTCAAAATACCCTAATTAAGCAAAATGCTACTAGGATAAAATTTGGGTTATTACAACTCTCCCCATATAAAAAGAATTTCATCTGAGAAATTCATACCTGTATTGAGAATATGAGGATATTGAGCTCGCATCGATAATTCAGGTTCCCATGTCTCTTCTTCTATAAGTGAAATTTGGTTGCACTTGCACATCTTGCACAGATAAAACATGTGACTCATTTGAACGATATTTTCGAAACATAGACACATGAAATACATCATGAAGCTTAGCCAAAGCTGGAGGTAAGGGTAATCGATATGTATAGACACCGGGTCCCGAGACAGCGCAAATCAAAGTTATCCAATGATGAAATTAATGCCTGTTCACAGGCAAAAATGTTGGAAGTGATGGTTTCTTTGCCAAATTTGCTTTTTAGAAACAAAAGAAAAAAATATAAAAAATATACTAAAAAATAATGATAAAAAACAAAAAGATGGGAGATTTGAAATGATAGTATTCTTGTCAAAATTACTTTTAAAAAAAATTATTTCGGGCATTTGCGGCAGCCAGCGCGCTAGGGCTGGCCTCCCTCATGCGCCAAGCAAGCGCCAGCACGTTGGCATTGGGGCGGGCACCCCCTGCGCTGCACGTAGTGCGGTCAAGGGCATCGCTCTTCCGCGTGTCAGGGACGAGCGTCCCTCACTCCCCCAGCTACTGCAAACATGATTTTTTCACAGAAAACAGATTTTTTGTGTAAGAATTGATTTTTTATCCCATTTTTTTGGTATTTTCATGTTTTTTTCAATTTTTAAAATTAAGATAGGGGATAAATTGCTTTTTTTTCTTAACTTTTATCCTTAAGATAAATATCAAAAATTTCATTTTAATTCAAAAAGATTTGATTATATCTCCAAATCTAATTTGAATTAAAAAAAATGATTTTATCTTCTAAAATCAAATTTGAATAAAAAAAATTGATATCTCTAAGGATAATTTGAATTTTGAAAAGATTTCAATTTTTTATCTTATCATCAGTTATCTTATAAATAGCAGGCTGAGGGTAGAGATAAAGGGAGAGAGAACCAAAATTCTGATTTTTCATTTCTTCTTAAAAAAAATTTTTTGTTCTTCTTCCTCAATTATTTTTCTTATTTTTCTTCAATAAAATTTCTTCTAAAGATTTTATATTGAATTTCATTGATGAAAAATTGATTTTGAAACAAAGAAAAAAATTATTTGCTCTTAAAATTCAATTTTCTCACTTGTTTTTTTTTTGTTATTTTTTTTTCTTCTTCAATTAAACTTTTTCAAAGATTTTATATTGAATTTTGTTGACAAAAAAATGATTTTGAGACAAAAAAAAATAATTTTTTCTCTTAAAATAAAAAATTTTCATTTGATTTTATTTAAAAACAAGATTTTTACAATAATTTTTTCTAAAGAGAAAAGTTTTAGATTTTTTTTATTTCTCTAATTTATTTTGTTTTTGCGAATCTAAACAAGGAAATCAATCATCTTCCTGCATTCTATCAAATTCGAATTCCGAGAGTAAATATTCTGGACTCAATCTCATATATATTTTTTTTTGTGGTATTATTTTTATTTCTTGTTTACAATTAATTAATTATCATATAGATTTTTAGATCTATTATTTATTTGTTTGTTTGATGCAATTTGTTTTTGAGTTTTCCTTTTTACTTTATTTTCTTTATTGTTCTATTTATTTATTTATTCAATTGTTTATATATTTGATTTATTTAATTTGATTTCCTATTATTATTGTTATTATTATTATTATTATTATTATTATTATTATTATTATTATTATTATTATTATTATTTAGTTATTATTTCTACTACTACTACTACTACTACTATTATTATTATTATTATTATTATTATTATTATTATTATTATTATTATTGTTGTTGTTGTTGTTGTTGTTGTTGTTATTGTTGTTGTTGTTGTTGTTGTTGTTATTGTTATTATTATTATTTACTGTTATTTGCATTTTCATTATCATATATCATTTTATTTTACCATATTATTTTATTTTGCATGGTTTAATTTTATTTCTTTCTTTTGATCACACATATGTATATATTTTCTTGCTTGTTTATTTTTTTTGTTCAATTGATCTATTTCCTAATATTGTTAATTTTATTATTTTATTATTAGTAGTATTGTTGTTGTTGTTGTTGTTTTATCATTTATTTATTTTATTACTAACTGTTTATCTTCTTTTGTTTTGTCGATTTAATGAACCTACACATACATGAGTGTTTTCCATCGAATGGAGATTTGGAGGCAAAGGAGATTTAAACCCTTTTTGGTTGATTTAATATTTTTATTATTTTTTCCTTTGTTTTTCCTTTTAATTAATTTTTCATGTAATTTGTAATAAATTTATTTGCTTTTATGCTCGTTAAAAAGAAAATCACAAAAATATTTTTATGAATTAATTTAGATTTTTCTAACAATATAGGACCAATGTCCTAATTTCAGCCAATAAAATGTCACTTTTAAAAAGAGAATTAATTTTCATAAAATGGGATCATTAATCCCGGTTTTCTCAATAAATAATTAAAATAAGTCTTCAATTTTTTAAGTGTGCATGAAGGAACCGACATTCCTACTCCAAATAAATATCCCGATTTATGTATGATTTATTTATTCATTTTAATTTTCTATTTTGCGGGATTGTATTTTTTGTCCCAATTTCATATTATAATTTATTTTTGTTTATTTATTTTTACCGCTTTTTTTATTGCTTGAATGTGTGCTTAAATTAAATTACATAACGTGTGAGGAAAGAGGTGGAAATTTAATAATTAAAAGCTCACTTATAATTTAACCAAGGCATTAATAAGAGTAAAGTTTCGAACGACTCTCTGGTTTAGACCTCCGAGGTCAGATGAACTTTCCCAATTTCTTGTAAATTATGTGGCGACTCCAAAATACCTCAAAGGTGCCTAAAGGTTTTATGAGATTAGATGAACTTCCCCAACGTTCTATTGGGTAGGGATTCCAAAATATCTCATGTTACCCAAGATCTAGAAGCGAAAGCCTCTCAGAACTTTGAGACTTCTAAGGTTCAGAGCACATCATAGTGGCGACTTTGCTTCGAAAGTGTCTTGGTTAATAAATATAATGGAGCTTTTAAAATTAAATTTCTATCTCTTTTTAAAAAATTGCATTGCATCTATACTAGAGCCTTAGATCTACGCTAGTTTGCACCGTCTCTTAACCCTAGTGCATTTCCAAAGCACCATCCTACGTTCACTCAATGTGGGAAAGTGTTAGGAATAATCACCTGCCCAAGTCTAGTACCATTTGGTATATCAAATGATGACCCAACCGGTCGCTATGCTCATAATGAGCTAGACCCATTGGCAGGGATCATGCTTGGGTAGCCCAAAAGTATCATCACCCTGACTAAAGCTCATGTAATGAAAATAGATACTTCCTCTAGGTGGTATGAGCCATAATACTATGCTTGCTGTATGGATCACTATGTATTGGACAAATCTAGATGAATTGGTTGGTCATCTAATCAAAGGCTTCCATGCCTCGATAGGCCCATGCCGATTTATTTTGAATGCCTAAATACACAATGATCAAGAGCTATGTGTATATGCTTTAGATAAGAGATATTATGTTGCTAATTTTTCACTGTGCACCATACGCATCCATTGGGTTCCCCGTTAACCCCTGGCTTAAGCCCACCAAGGAAAGAGACCGTATTACCTCCTATGTGGGAGCGATAAGGTTGGAAGGATCTACTTGCTTGTATGTGGTTATGAATGTTGTATAACACACGATCATGAATCATGTATGTCATTCATGCATAATTCTAACAGCTTGAGTCTTGGAGCCATCATAGATTCATCTAAGTGGACTAGGGGTCCCAACGGTCGGCTAGCAAGGACAAATCTGCTCTTTGAGTTGCCGAAATTAGTGTCTGATTGAGATTCTGAATCATTCTCTACAGCCAGCGAGGCTTCCTTAGAATCATCAATGGCAGAAGAAATCGGAGCTTTAACCACTCAAGAACTTAGCAAGAGACTAGAGGACTTTGAGTGCAGAATGTTAGAAATGATGGGCACTGTGGCTGAAAGGATTATACATCCACCCATTGCTCCACAACCACCCATTGCTCCACAGTCACCTATCGCTGCACAACCCCCTTTTGCTCCACAACCACCGATAGCTCATGCTGGGGGGCAAGTTGAACTGCTTGCTGGAGGAAAGGCTCCCATTGTAGGTAATTCTACCCGCCAACCTGTCAATTAGCATAAAGCTGCTGTGCCCATTGAGCTAAGAAGGGTCAAGATCCCTATTTTCGATGAAGATTTTATGGTGGAAGAGGGAGATGAAGAGGCAATAACACCTCAAGTTGTGAGGGGTAGAGCACCTAGGGTGGAGGATGAGGCAATGAGAGGAATGAGGCAACAGATTGAGGCAATTACCCACTTGTTATCAACTGAAAAGGGGATTAACCCCGAGGATAGAGATTTGGGGGATGAAGAGCTACTACCCCAAAGGTTTAAGATGCCTAGGTTGCCGAAGTTCGATGGTACATTAGATCCATCTGCACATATTAAGCAGTACACCTTGGTGATGAAGGGCACAAGGTTGACTAAACAGCAGAAGGTGGAATATTTTTGGCTTAGTTTGGTGGGTTCGGCAGTAGACTGGTATCACTGGTTAAATAGGAGGTCCAAAGATGATTGGGATCTTTTGACTGAAGAATTTTTAAGATAATATGATAGCAGCATTAGAATGGAGGTCACCTTAAAGGACCTAGAACTCTTACATCAAAGAAGTAATGAGTAATTCCATGAATACCTTACTAGATGGAGGAATAGGGTCATGGAGATGAAGCGGAAGACTAATACCACTGACCAGATCAGATTGTTCATCCAGAACTCCTGCCCTTACTTGAGGGACTTGCTCTGCTTTAAGGGGCTCAGAGATTGGGAGTAACTTAAAGACATTATTATAGAGGCTGAGGGGGCTGACCTAGCAAAGAAAGCAAGCCGAAATAACTTGGTTGGGAAAAGTTATAGGAACTAATCAGGGTACAAGTCAGGTGGTATTGGAAGTAGTAATAGAAATGGAAAGATGGCCGAGGTTTCAGCTACTGAAATGGGACAAGGCCTGAGGCACTTTTCTAAGTTGGCCCGGTCTCTATCCTAGGTATTGGAGAGATTAATGAAGGAGGGCAAGCTGTAACCATTGCCACCCAGGCCGGCTATCAATCAAGGACAACTAGGGCACAGAGGTGATCAGCACTGCGCGCCTGCTATCAGTACACTGGGCATCTAACAGAATATTGCCGAACTTTGAGAAACAAGATCCAAGATCTTATCGACTCCAAACAGATCACGGATCCTGAGAAGAGAGAGAAGAAGAAGTCAGGCTATAATTGTAATGCCTCGACATACCCACTGGGAGGAACTCCGAGGTGCTACGTGCATGCAAACACTAAAACACTTACAAAAATAAAGCTCAAGCAAAAACATCGTAGTGGAACACTCACAATATACATAAGCAGAAGCATAAAACATAACATACTTATAATGGCAAGCTAAAAAGTAATCATACTTCATAACATTAAAGTAGGAACATAATAATATTACATGCCTTCATTACATAAACGAAATGATATAGAAACATTCCGAAACAAAGGATCTCTATAACTATTATAAAGAGATCTAAGCCAACACAAAAGACTCCTCTTTACTTCCTAGTGGCCAGCAGATGGACTCTCGCAACCGAACTAAACCCGCATACCTACACAGATAAAATACTCGTGCTAAGCGCTAATGCTTAGTAGGGATATACAGATACAAATAATATCACATGCAATCATATGAATAACATACCTAGAGCAATCACACACTCTTGCAATAATAGGCATATACATAATTATCACAAGTACTAGATAACACTTACCTGAATCTTCCATGCACATATCCCATGTATACTTTCACAATAAAAACACATGCCTCAGATTTAAACATTATCAAGCATTCTAACTAAAGCATGGTTTAATCACAAGCGTTAGCATAAAAGCTCAATCAGTCATTTAACACAATATGATAGAATATCATGAAGCCAAATAATAGCCAAAAAGAAGGGGAAAGCCTGAACTCAATAGATTGTGGATATGGGTACTAAAGATATCGATGAGACTTAGTATCTAAAAAAAAATAGAAGAGACGTTAGCCTTTAAACAAACAAATGCCCTAAGGTAACAGAAGAGACCGAAGCCTCTAGACAAAAGACCAAGACGGTCTACTGAGCAACTACATTAAACCCACATATAAGCATGCTTATCTGTCCACGACCTTGACACTTTAGGCTTAACATACTATTCTAATCATTTAAGAACATATTCATGTATCCAACTAAGTTCTCAAGTCAATTCGATTTAAAACAAGCCATAAACCATCATGCATATAGTTTATACATATACATATCATATACAATCTATATTATGCATGATCAATTAATCCTAATGCAAAAAAAAAACACACATCAAAGCGGGTAAAAACTTACCCTCTTGCAACACTACACAGTGTCGCACGCGCGACAGAACCCAGGCAAAGGCCGAGTCGTGCTCGCGACCTTATCGCACCTGCGACAGAATGCTAAGATAGCTTCTGTTGCACTCGCGACACCCGTCGAGCTCAAGACAGAGCTTGGCAGGCCAACCTCGCGCAAAGGATTGTTCTGTCGCAATCGCGATAGAACAGAACTAAGTTTTCACTCCTCCAAACTTTAACATTTCCACATGCACAACTTCACAACCAACACAACACACACATCAATTACCTTCCATATCATACAAGAGACATTTCCAAAATAACATTTAAAGATCAAACTCTCCCACATGCAAATCTTATCCAAATAATAATTAAGCATAGCAAGCATACTAAAAGATTTTCATGCTAAAAACTATCATGCAAAACTAGTCAAAACTCTTATCAACCTTAAACACTAGCATGCATGAATATAGAGATTAACATTTAGATCATACCAATATCAATACAAGGCATTAATCAACGTTTAGCACAAAATCATATATCTTAACCATCCAGAATAAACAACTAACTATAAACACATCTTTGGCACATACAATACTAAACACAACCATACCCAACATACTTTCATGGCAATGCTTTAACTCGACACATAACCGAAATTCAGAACACATGCATAGCTTAAATCTAACTCGAAACACAACATGCAATCCGAAATACTTGCATCAAAACACATTACACATGCATGCAAAGAAAGCAGAGGGCACTCGATCCCAACCTCAAAAACTGCTGCAAACTCCTCAAAAATCAGACCTTCTCCTTGCATTTCTCCTTTCTTCTAGCCTCACTTTCTTCCAATGTCCAAACCCAGGAACACAAACCCAGCAAAAATCGTCACTTAAACAACATATATATATCATCTTGAAAATCAAAACAGAAATGGGATGAAGAAGAAGAACAACCCGCAACACTTACCTTCCAAAATGTCCTTCACACCTCTAATACCCAACCGAAAATGCAGAAAATAACCCAAAAGAAGAGCCAAAGAGAGGAACCCAAAAGAGAGGGAAAAGAGAAAGAAAAGAGGAAAGAAAGAGAGAGAAAGGAGAAAGGAAAGAGAGAAAAGGAAAAGAAAGAGAGAAGAAATCTGCATGCAAAGCTATTGGGGACAGCAAAACCCACTTTCCCACCTTTTATAGCAACCCAAAGTCACATGGCAACCATGCACCAAAATCCCCACTAAACATGTGTGCCAAATGTCACCCATGCACAAATGTCCCACTAACATGCAGAATACCCACTAAGTCCACGGAAAAGCTCTCTTAAGTCGCTCAAATCTATTTCTTCTTCAAATAACTTATAATCCTTTCAATTACATCCTCAAATACCACCTTAATTTAATAATGCACAGCAATTAACACTTCAATTCCTACTAGGGTACAATTCGGGCTGTTACAATTCTTCCCTCCTTAAGAAATTTCATGCCCGAAATTTCCCCTAAGCCATTATACCTACGATAATACTTATACTTAACCAATGACTAAAATCAAACGGACTTAAGCAGTAAAAACTTACCAGAAGGACCCGCTTGCTCATCTTCTTTCTCTCTAACCATGGCATAACATCAAGTTGGACCACCCAACGGAATTGGCTTCCCAACTGATTTTGATAACTCATGTGTTGCTTGACCCCTTCTTCTCCACCTCTTGCAGATCCAGTCACTCCCATGCTGTCTCTACTACCTTGCTGGTCCACGCTCTCTCTCAACTCTGGACAACTGGCAAGCATATGCTCCATGCTGCCACACTTGAAGCATGCCCCCGTGAGCTTCCGGCATGCGCCCCGATGAAACTTCCCACAATGATCACACTTTATCACGGTGTTATCCTTACCAGAGGGTACCAAAACACTTCCCTTCGATTCTTGTGCTAGACTCAACCCTCGAGTATGCTATCCACTTGCGCTTCTCTAGCTCTCTTACCACTTGACATATTACTATCCGACCCTTTCCTCTTTTGCTCCTTCCTTTGCTTAACCACTTCAGACTCCTCCAATTTTATTGCTGCAGCAACCATTTGGTAGTAACCTATATTTTGGATTCTGTATTTTTGTATCTGATTATATATGTACTTATATGTAAGTTCAGAGGGTAGTATTTGGAGATGTAATTATTTTGGTTGTCAGTTGTGATCAGGCTATTCTCGTAGTGAATGTTGTTATATTATGATGATGATGTTTCTTTAAAGTTTTAATTACCGTTGTATTTCTGTCATGGCCGGAATTGTGCCCTAGTTGTATTTGGTCTAATTGGGGTGAAAGTGTAATTGAAGTGTAGGATTGGACTTAATTAAAGAAAGAGGAATTGTTTAGTGGCTAATGAGTAATTGAGTCACATTAAGCTAATGGTTGTTTAGTTGTTTAATGATGCTTTAATTAGGAATATAATAATGTAAGAAATTGGATAGTGGAGGCAGATTTTGGTGAGTGGTTTCCGTGTGGCTTAGTGAGGGTGTGCCACCTACACCTTTGCATGCAAGAGTGGGTTAAGGGAAGAGAAGGGTTTCATTTGGGTAACCTAGTAATTTCTGTGTTCTTCTCTTTTCTTCTTGCGTGAGAGTGAGTGCTAAGGAAGAGTAAGCATATTGATGTTTAGTTGCTCATGAATTAAGGGTTAAACCTAAGAGGTAAGTGGTTAAGTGTGCTTATTCTCATCTTCTACTCTTCTTCTTGGTTTTGATTTGGTTTGGAGTGAGGATTGATGGATTGTGTTCAATTCTGGAATTTGTGTTGGTTTTGCTAGCTGAAGCAGTGAAAAGAGATAAGGGAAAAGCTGTAATTGGAGAACCGAGCGTCCATCATAATTAGGAGCTAAGGCGACGAGGTTTGGGAACAAACCCTAGTTGTGTGATCATGTGATGCTAAATTGTATGATTATAATAGCAATATGATTGTGATAAAGTGCTTGAGAATGATTATGATTTGTACTATTATTGAATGCCAAACGAGAAGGGAAAATCAGGTATGTGTTATTGATTGTGTGGTTGTTGTATTTGGGTTGATTGCCAAACAAATAAGAAGGAGATTTGAAGTCTAGGCGTAAAAGGAGAATTGGACTGAAAAAGCACAGCCGTGCTAGTGATAAACACAGCTGTGTTTTTGGTATTTTTGCATAGGTCACGGTGACAATGAAATTGATTGTGACCGTGACATATGCTGAGTTTAATTCTGCCTAGTGGAATTTGGTATGTCACGGTGACAATGGAATTCATTGCGACCGTGACCTACCCAGGAAGGCATTCTGTTTTGCAAATGAGAATATGTCACGGTGACAATGAGATTCATTGTGACCGTGACATACCCTCAAGTTACATTATGCCGAGAATTTGGAACACGTCACGGTGACAATGAAATTGGTTGTGACCGTGACATGTCCCCAATTTGCATTCTGTTTTGGACTTCAATATGTCACGGTGACAATGAAATCCATTGTGACCGTGACCCACCCTGTTTTGGCAATATGATCCCAATGTGTTTGGCCATTCAAATGGCAAGGCTTTGAGCTGAAATAAAGGACAACATGAGTAAGTATTGTATGTGTGTTAAGTGATCTACAAATGCATACAAACATGGTGATTTCTGAATATGATCAGTTATGTGAATATTATATGAGAAGATTGAATTTGAAAGCATACTGAATATGCAAGTGAAATGTTAGCTATGTGCTAATGCAAATGTGTAAAGTGAAAAGTGAATCGAATAATTTGTTAATAACTTAAGCCTGCGAGTCAAGTAGTGGATAGTTAGGCATGCCTATAGGGTTAAGTGCTGCAGCCCCATGCGTTAAATGTGTCTGATTCCATGGGAATCAGAATGCGAATATCAGCGGAGGTTATCAAAGAATGATATTGTGCCTCGACACCTGGGCACTTGGATGAATGGTGTCACTCGCATTCCGCATAGCATATGCACATTCACGCGCATAACTTACCCCTGCATATGGCTTTTAATTTTGCAAGAAATATCGACGGTGAAGGCTACCCAGAAAAGTCCCTCTAAAGTATTCAGGGAGTATTCAAAAAATAATAAATGAATGATTGTTCAAGTTTCCTTTTTTTAGGGGTGCCTCCGCGATGCGGTCCACCTAGGGAGCCAACAGATATTCCTCCCCCAGCATGGATGACCGATGCACAAAGGCAAAAGTTTGAGGCATTATATCGCCCATAGTATCTGTCTAGTAAGTTTCTATCCCATGCATTATTGGAAGAGAAGGGCATGTGGGAAGAACTCCGCATGTTGTTAGCAGCCGTGGGCTGGATGGCTTTCCTCACACCATCTTTTCTCACATAGCCGGAGGTTACAAGGGAGTTCCTGGCTACACTTAAGTATGGGGGGTTCTCAAGATTGGATATGGACCTTGATGCCATATCATTCCGAGTCTAAGACGTAGGGCACACGATGAGTCGTCAAAAATTTGCAGAGATTATGGGCCTCCCGACTGGAGACCATACGCAGGTACCGGACAAGGCCGATTTGGCACGTCGATGGGAGGTGATCACAGTGCTAGGGGCTCATTATGACCGTAACACATCCAAGAGCACTCTGTTGGCCTCACAGGTGTACAGGTATGTTTAGAGGGTCTTAGCTAGCAGTTATTTAGGCAGAACAGGTAGCCCCAGCGCTATCAACGCCACAGAGATTTGGAGCCTATGGGCCATGGCTACAGGGATACCGCTCAATATCAGTCATGAGATTATGGCTGGTATAGTTAGACAGGGTCAGAGGGCCATGGCACAGTTATCTATAGGTGGAGTAGTCACCAGACCAGCACGTTCGGCCCTCCCGGGGAGGGGGATATTTACGTCGACTGGGTTCTCACTAGTAATATGGGCATGGTGGAATAGTTGCCTCGGTAGGCAGGAGTATATAAACTACTTACTATGGTAGAGACTTGGTAGATATACCATTTACCTTCGCTCACAATGGCAGCGCCACCAGAGGATCAGCCTCAAGCCGAGGAGGAGTCTCTTCTACCTCAGCCAGATGAGGGCTATTATTATCCGCAGCCGAGGAGAGGAGAGCCTCACTCGCCTCTAGATGGTATGGACATAGATATAGATCTAGATGATCTTTTTCACACTCTGTCATTGCTATCACCTCTGAGAGATCAGATGCACTCTCCCCCTCATATACATACCTGGGGATTAGATCCTCAATAATCTGGGGGGTATCATCCCCACGGCTGTCCAAATTCTCCGGGGGCATCTACTTCAACAGCTCCGCCACCGCCACCTGGGCCAGGGATAAAGCACAGCTAGACGAGCACAGAGGCCCTAATCCAAGCCATGCATGAGAGGCTAATGGCTATGGAGTAGCGTGTGGATGAGAGGCTAGTGGCCGCGGAGCAGCGTTATGACGAGAGGCTGATTGCCATGGAGCTGCATATCGAGGGGAGGCTACAGGTCATGAACGGAAGATTACAGTACATGGAGCAGCTCATGGAGGAAATGGTCAAGGGGTCGGCACAAGGTGTAACACCCCAATACCCCCTAGGAGGATATCCGAGTGCTACACGAACTTTAACGCGCACAGAAATAATAGCGAAAGCAATCACAGAAATAAACTAATAACATTAAATTAATAATCACAATCTTAGAGCCAACATCCGAATCATAATTCATATACATACATTTATTAATATATAGATATTCATTACAAAAAGTAACCATTATATTACATGATCCTTTCTGTACATATACATTCCGATTAATGCTATTATATAATAACTATGCTTCTATATTTACATAATGATGTTACTCAAAACACCATAAGAAACTTTATCTTATACAAAAAGATCTCTATACAAATTCCTAGTGGCCATGACCTGCAGATGTCCACACACACTGGCTCAAACCTGTACACCTACATGGAAATAAACGTCCGTGCTAAGCAATAACGCTTAGTGGGGATAAATAGAAATAATAGATTTTGAACGAAGTCACAAATATATCAAAGGCATATCGGTAGTCAGGCCACATGCAAATAATCATATACATAATCTTGTACGCAAAATAGCATCATGTTTCAACTCATTCATATACGAAAATCCAAATATGGCCAAGGATATCGATAACATTTCATACTGTGTTCATATACATATATAAGTCTCTACTATACCTCTTGTACACTGCAAACCATACATAAACAATAGCCTAAACTCTCAACAATCGTGGATACGAGTACTTTACTTCAAATACTGATAAACAATATCAAACTCTAGAGACCTAACCCAAAATGAATACTTTGGGTATTCGTCATTAAACCAATTAAGGTCAATGTGGCAGCGGCACTCTAACCCTATATAAGCATGCTTATCTATCCACTAACATGACACTTCAGGCTCAACCACTCACTCTAAACATATCACTGATCAATATAGGAATAATCAGAATGAAAACACTACTATTTCCTTAATCATTTGCACAAATTAGAGCAATAACATATGCAAGATAAAATCCCCAAGACATAGGTCATGCAATAGCACTAAACCATG
The DNA here is from genome assembly GCA_947683425.1 of Excoecaria cochinchinensis. Taxonomy (NCBI): domain Eukaryota; kingdom Viridiplantae; phylum Streptophyta; class Magnoliopsida; order Malpighiales; family Euphorbiaceae; genus Excoecaria; species Excoecaria cochinchinensis. The sequence goes on from CANTUQ010000192.1 coordinate 1,626,157, forward strand.
CAAAGCATTTTAAAGATAAAGTTGGAAAAATATATGGATTACAGGTTAATATGCAAATCCCTCATAGCCATTTAACATTTCAAAACCAAAATCTCAAAACAAAAGGGAGTTACACGGAAGTATGGGTAAGCCTTACCGCCGTGTAAGCCACCCCACACGGGGGAAAAGAAAGGCCCCTACCGCCGTGTGACAAGCTAACAAAACAAAGGGGCAGAAATAAGTTACACGGCGGTATGCCCTCCCCTTACCACAGTGTAACAAGTTACACGCCGGTATGGAACGACCTTACCGCCGTGTTGCAAGGCAGTAAAGCAGTTCTTCCAAAATAGAATAGGTTTACACGGCAGTATGCCCTCCCTTACCACCGTGTAACACACCCAGAACCCAGAATTTAACAAAAATAACACTTGTTCAATATGCCAACTCAACTCACAATTCAACATAACTCATACAATCATGCATCCCACTTCAATTCACTAAGCATATTCATTCTAAACATGCTCATGATCATAATACAATCAATTATCACTAACTTAAACAACTAATTCAACTGAAAACACACAAATTTCATTAGAAGAGCATCAAGGGTATAAGTAACCCTAACTCATGCATTTTCACTACAAATCTTACATAATCATAAACATATATAAATACATACAACATAAGAATACTGCAAGTAATCGAAATGAACAAAGTCAAAATCGCACACGATCCCGACCTTAGATAGCTTGACCACGTCTCTTTAATTAGTTCCAATCTTCTCCTTTCCTTTGTCCAATCTCTTGTTCATAGCTTTCATGCACAAATCAACCAAGAGAAAACTTAATCCATATTCTTAACCTTAAATCAAAAACATAAAGCACTATAAGAAGAAGAAAACAAATACTATCAAAGTCACACCACTTACCTTCTAAAGAACCAACTCCACCCTTATCTTACTCTTCAAACCAATCCAAGTGATCCATTTAAGGAGCAATCAAAGAGATGAAAAGGGACAAAAGAAAGAAGAGAGAGTTGGCAAGGCAAAGGTGCACGGGTAGAAAACTAAAGAAAGAGCAAAAAGAATAAAAGAAGGGCAAAGGGCCAAAAAGCATAAATTGAAATGAGAGTAGGAAAGTGGCCGGTCAAACCAAATCCAAAGCCAACAAATCCTCACATTAATGCCACCAACTAGCCTTAAATGCCGTAAACCATAAGAATTAACTCACAACAAAATAAGTCAAAGCCAAGTGTCACACTCTCAAGCTGCCATGTGTCAATCTTCTACGATGCCACATGTCAAAATCCCAACTCAAAGCCTCTTAAAACCCACTTAAGCTGAAATTCAGCTGGAGGGTTCTGTCGTGCTCACAACACTTGTCACGGTCGAAACAAAACTGTCACACACAATACTTACTCTTCTTCTCAAGCCTCGCTTGCACCATCAAAATTTTACAACATTAAACACTTACAAATTCAGATAATCACATCTAAGTTCACTTATAAACTCATCTTATCCTGACAAAACATTATCAAAACTACTAGGGTACTTTCAGGATGTTACAAATCTCTCCCCCTTAAGAAATTTCATCCTCAAAATTTCCCCAATACCATGCAAAGAACCACAGTTTAAACTCTACATATCACTTAAATGAAAATAACTCAAAACTAAAGGAACTTACTAGAAGAACCCACGGGTGCCTCTACAGCTTCTGCAGCCATTACATAGGCTTGTGGCTGACCCTAGGTATGAAATGGCTTCTCAACCATTTTCATTGGCAATCTATCAGTTCCACCTCTTCTTCTTCCACTTCCAACGGTTCCAGATGCATTCACTTTATCTTTGCTTGCTTGCGAAGCCAAATTCTCCCTCGACTTGGGGCACTTGGCAGGCTTGTGCTCCATGCTGCCACACCTAAAACAAGCTCCGATGAATTTCCCACACTCACCCCAGTGGTGCCTTTCACAATGAGCACACTTAGGTGCTACACTTACTCTACTAGTAGGTGGCACTACACTACGAATCAAAGTTGGCACTTGCACTGATTCTTGCTCATCTCTTCCCCTCATCACTTCTCTAGCTCTTTTACCAGAACCTTCATTTCCTTTCGGGAACTTTCTCTTTTGCCCTCTCTTCTGCTTCAATAACTCTGATTCCTCTAATTTAATGGCTGCCAGTACCAATCGATAGTAATTCACCGGTTGGAAAGCAACCATAGCAGACAGAGTCCTTTAAAACTTTCTCTTAACCCATCCTCAAATTGTCGGCACTTAAAATCCTCTGTTAACAGAATATCAGGCACATACTTACTAAATCGGATGAACTCTTTCTCATATTCCCCAACTGTCATATTCCTTTGCTTAAAGATCACGAACTCCTTCCGCTTTGCCTCTCTATATGCTTTTGTCACATATTTCTCTTTGAGCTCAAGGACAAAGAAATCCCATGACAATTCCACTGGCCTCTATGGGTTTCTCAATACTAACTTCGCCAAGTCATATGCTGCACCCTGCAGCAATGACACGGCACAAGCTACCCTCTGATTCTGTGGGCAATTAATTTCTTGCAAGATCCTTCCAGTTCTTTCAAACCAGAACTCTGCTATGTCAAATTGGTCCAATGAGGTTCCATCAAACTCTTCAGCTCCTCTCTTTCTTATTAGGTCCATTGGTGCCTTAGGAGCTATCAGTAGATCTAAAATCTGCACGAGCCCTTGCATCTGCACTAGGTTATCCTAAACAGGATCAGCTCTGTCATCTCCATCTTGTTCTTGCACAAGCAGATCCCCACGAACTGCATTCACACTACCTATTGTTTCACTTACATTCTCACTCGGATCCGACTCCATCTATACTGTACAAAACAAATAACATCTGCATTAGGCCACAACTCTAGATAAACTCTAACATTTCAGCAATACTCTATATCTTATAGACCAAAACCTCTAACCTAAGCTCTAATACAAATAAAATTATAACACCCCAATACCCCCTAGGAGGATATGAGAGCGCTACACGGACTCTAACGGGTACAGAAATAATAGGGGAAGCAATCACAGAAATAAATTAATAACATTAAATTAATAATCACAAACTTAGAGCCAACATCCAAATCATAATGAATATGCATACATTTATTAATATACAGATATTCATTATAAAAAGTAACCGTTATATTACATGATCCTTTCTGTACATGTACATTCCCATTAACGCTATCACATAGTAACTATGCTTCTTTATTTACATAATGATGTTACTCAAAACACCATAAAAAACTATATCTTATACAAAAAGATCTCTGTAGAAACTCCTAGTAGCCATGACCTGTAGATATCCACACACACTGGCTCAAACCTATACACCTAAACGAAAACAAACATCCCTGCTAAGTGATAACGCCTAGTAGGGATAAATAGAAATAATAGACTTTGAACAAAGTCACAAATATATCAAAGGCATATCGGTAGTTAGCTCAAATGCAAATAATCATATACATAACCTTGTAAGCAAAATAGCGTCATGTTTCAACCCATTCATACACTAAAATCCAAATATGGGCAACAATATCGGTAATATTTCATACTGTGTTCATATACATATACAAATACGAGTCTCCACTATACCTCTTTTACACTGCAAACCATACATAAACAATAGCCTGAACTCTCAACAATTGTGGATACGGGTACTTTACTTCAAATACTGATAAATAGTATCAAACTCTAAAGACCTAACTCAAAATGAATACTATGGGTATTCGTCGTTAAACAAATTAAGGTCACCGTGGCAACCGCACTCTAACCCTTTATAAGCATGCTTATCTATCCACTAACATGACACTTTAGGCTCAGCCACTCACTCTAAACATATCACTGATCAATACAAGAATAATTAGTATCAAAACACTACCATTTCCTTAATCATTTACACAAATTAGAGCAATAACATATGCAGGAGAAAATCCCTAAGACATAGGTCATGCAATAGCACAAAACCATGCAAAGCATTTTAAAGATAAAGTTGGAAAAATATATGGATTACAGGTTAATATGTAAATCCCTCATAGCCATTTAACATTTCAAAACCAAAATCTCAAAACAGAAGGGAGTTACACGGCGGTATGGGTAAGCCTTACCGCCGTGTAAGGCACCCCACACCGAGGTAAGGAAAGGCCCTTACCGCCGTGTGACAAGCTAATAAAACAAAGGGGCAGAAACAAGTTACACGGCGGTATGCCCTCCCCTTACCGCCGTGTAACATGTTACACGGCGGTATGGAATGACCTTACCTCCGTGTGACAGGATGGCAAAGCAGTTGTTCCAAAATAGAATAGGTTTACACGACAGTATGCCCTCCCTTACCGCCGTGTAACACACCCAGAACCCAGAATTTTACAGAAATAACACTTGTTCAACATGCCAACTCAACTCACAATTCAACATAACTCATACAATCATGCATCCCACTTCAATTCACTAAACATATTCATTCTAAACATGCTCATGATCATAATACACTCAATTATCACTAACTTAAACAATTAATTTAACTGAAAACAGACAAATTTCAGAACAAGAGCATCAAGGATAGAAGTAACCCTAACTCATGCATTTTCACTACAAACCTTACATAATCATAAACATATATAAATACATACAACATAAGAATACTGCAAGTAATCAAAATGAACAAAGTCAAAATCGCACACCCGACCTTAGATTGCTTGACCACGTCTCTTTAATCGGTTCCAATCTTCTCCTTTCCTTTGTCCAATCTCTTATTCACAGCTTTCATGCACAAATCAAACAAGAGAACACTTAATCCATATTCTTAACCTTAAATCCAAAACAGAAAGCACAACAAGAAGAAGAAGACCGATACTATCAAAGTCACACCACTTACCTTCTCAAGAACCAACTTCACCCTTATCTTACTCTTCAAACCAATCCAAGTGATCCATTTAAGGAGCAATCAAAGAGATGAAAAGGGACAAAAGAAAGAAGAGAGAGTTGGCAAGGCAAAGGGGCACGGCAGAAAACCAAAGAAAGAGCAAAAAGAATAAAATAAGAGTAAAGGGCCAAAAAGCATAAATTGAAAGGAGAGTAAGAAAGTGGCCGGTCAAACAAAATCCTAAGCCAACAAATCCTCACATTAATGCCGCCAACTAGCCTTAAATGCCATAAACCATAAGAATTAACTCACAACAAAACAAGTCAATGCCAAGTGTCACACTCTCAAGCTGCCATGTGTCAATCTCCTACGATGCCACATGTAAAAATCCCAACGCAAAGTCTCTCAAAACCCACTTAAGCTGACATTCAGCTGGAGCGTTCTGTCGTGCTTGCGACACTTATAGCGCTCGCAATAGAACTCTCACACATAACACTTACTCTTCTTCTCAAGCCTCGCTTGCACCATCAAAATTTTATAACATTCAACACTTACAAATTCAAATAATCACATCTAAGTTCACTTATAAACTCATCTTATCCTGACAAAACATTATCAAAATTACTAGGGTACTTTCCGGGTGTTACACAAGGCATGTCCCAGTTAGTGAAGCCTCTGTGGGAGGATCTAGACACTAGATTTACAGACACGACCGGTCAAATTAGAGACCACTGACTATGATTCGTTTAACTGATTTTCAGAGAGACCGCCTATTATGATCTCTATTTTAGTTCGTTTCTTTTATACCAAATAGATACTTTATATATAAATGATCCTTTATTATCTCTATTTCTTTATTCCTTTAGCATGCTTTTGACTTAACTTTGCAGGGGATATTAGACGATGAGAATTAGCCGAAATAGTGCAATCGGACATTCAGGGGGACCCTCTGTCATGATTTGTAGATTTGTTTATTTTTTATAGAACAGATATATTTTGTAGGAGGAGGATCATTTGCTTCCTTCATGTATTTATTTTCCTTTAGCACGCCTGAGACATGGCAAAGATAAAAATAATACATTGAGGTGACAAAACCATAAGTGATAAAATGAGAAAATGAAATAATAACAATTGAACCTTCGCGAAGGGTGAATGATCAAAATGATTATTGTGATAAATTGATCTAACAGTGCTTGTTTTATTCAGGGGATAGCTGAGGCTATGCAATAAAAAAAAGAAACCATTAGCACTTTTTAGTCTTATCAGCCACTCGGTGTAGTTCAAGAGAACATCATCAGCACTTCATAGTCTTGTCAGCGACTCAGTGCAGCTCAAGAGAGCACTTCCCGCATTTTGTAAGTCTGGAGCAGACTCGACCCATTGCCATTTGAGGATGGCACCCGCACTTTGTAAGTCTGGAGTAGGCTCGGTGCAGTCCACGAGGACATTTCTCGTGTTTTGTAAGTCTGGAGCAGACTCGGCGCACCGCCATTTGAAGATGGCGCCCGCACTTTGCAACTCTGGAGCAGACTCGATGCAGTTCAGGATAACAATCCTGGCGCTTTGTATGTTTGGAGCAAAGTCGGTGCCTCTCCATTTGAGGATGGTACCCTTGCTTCGAAAGTCTTGAGAAGACTCAGCGCAACCTAGAAGGATGATACTCACTCCACAGTCTAGATGGTGACTTGAAGAGATGATTTCCTTCACATAGCAATAGGAAGGTCGCCGCCTCAGGTATGCGCTTCTTTCCTTTTTTTGTGTTTTGGCTCAACTAGGCACCTGCGTGATAGTTTCTCCAAAATTGGGGGCAACTGTAAATGCCATGTCTCGAGGTGGTCCAAGATCAAGATTACCCAATGATGAAATTGATGCTTCTTCAAAGGCAAAAAGGTTACAACTGATGATTGCCTTGTTGAAAATCCTTCTTTTTAAATAAAAGATTTTAAGATTTTATTTTTGGGTTTTTTTGGGGGTTTTCGGTAGCCTGCGTGCAGGCTTGTGGAACATTGGGCGAGGCCTCGCCTCGCGCGGCACCGCACCTTGCCTCGCGCTGTGCGGCCTCCAACACAAGGCCGCACCTCACCTCGTGCTGTACGACCTCCAGCACGAGGCTGCACTTCGCCTCGCTCTGTGCAGCCTCTTGCACGAGGCCGCACCGTGCGCATGCGGGGTGCACCCCCACCTGGGAGCTCGATGTGCAGACACTTACTCGCTGGTATTCTCCCTCTTGTCCCTTTCCCACCTGCAAAATCTAGTTTTTGATAGATTTTGAAGACCGTTTTGTTCAGTTTTTAGGGATTTTTGGGGGAAGAGCAATAGAAAGGGGGGTTTTTTTCCTTTCCCTTGTGAAAAAGAAAGCTGAGGAAGAAAGAAAAGAGAAGAGTGTTCTTGAGAGAAAATCAGAATTTTTTCTAAAGGTCTCTTTTTTCCTTTGATTTTCTGGAACCCAAAAAAAATGTTTTTGAGTTTTAGCTTAACTTGAGATAAGGAAATCCATTCTCTTACCTTGGGTTTATTATCAAACAAATGCCAAAAATCATTTGTTGTCGTTAGTGTTTTTTTTTGAGTTTTTTGAGTTATTTCGAATCAATTTTGAAACTCGGCAAGGGAGTCGGATTCAAACATTTTGCTTCCAATATCATCAAATCTGAGGGTAAACATTCTTGGATCCATTTTCATCATCTTATTTTATTTTGTTTGTCATTGTTATTGTCAATATTGTTTTCTTCACTGTTAAGGTTATCCCTATTTTGCTACTGTTGTTATTATTATGATTATAACTTATTCTTATTATTATTCTTAATATTATTATCATTACTGTTAGTGTTATCTTTATTGTTTTAACATAATCATTATCATTATTATTTATTATTCTTTTGATTATGGTTAACTTCATTGTTTTTACATGTTAATATTGTTATTACTGTTGTCATTTACTTTTATTATTATTATTATTATTATTATTAATAATAATAATAATATTATTATTATTATTATTATTATTATTATTATTATTATTATTACTATTATTATTATTACTGTTCTTATCATCGTCGCTACTGTTAACATTATTATTATTATTGTCATCAATATTGTTATTATTGTTGTCATTATTACTATTAATGTTTTATTATTATTATTATTATTATTATTATTATTATTATTATTATTATTATTATTATTATTATTATTATTATTATTATTATTATTATTATCTTTGTTGTTATTATTGTTATCATTGTTTGTTGTTATTATTATTTGTTTGCCGTTATTATTACTATTGTCATTGTTATTATTATCATTACTATTACTATTATTATTATTATTATTATTATTATTATTATTATTATTATTATTATTATTATTATTATTATTATTATTATTATCAACTTTATTGTTGTTATTGTTGTTGCTATTATTATTATTGTCATTATTATGTTTGCATGGCTTATTTTGTGGGGCTTCTTAATTCTTTTTATATGTATGTTAATTTCATGCTATATTTCCCTATTTTCATTATTATTTAGTTGATTTTATAATTATTGCTACTATTTTTATTGTTATTTTTTATTGGAGCTTAAAATGTGATATTGCTTGTGTGAGCATTTTTATGACCAAACGAAGGGGTCACGATGCGTAGAAGGATACATCACTTGGGTGAGACCTTACCGACCCCTTATTTGTGTATTTGTATTTATTTGCAAATCAAATAGTTTTATTTCATACGTGTGTCAGTTAAAAAAATCACAAAAATATTTTTATGACTAAACCGGGATTTTTATTAATAAATTAGAACCAATGTCCTCGATTTTAGCCAAGGAATGCAAAATATCACGAATTAAAACGAAGAGTTAAATTTTCTAAAAATGGGATCATTCATCCCGATTTTCAGACCAATAGCCGAAATAACTATTTGATCCCTCTTTAAGTGAGCATGAAGGAACTAATGTTCCCAAACCGAATAAATATCCCGATTTATGTTTGTCTCTTCTTTTAATTAATTTTGCTTCATTATTTAACTTTATGTTTATATATATCTTGTGGGCTCTTGTAATTAATTATTTTTGGGGCAATTTTATTTAGCTTTCTCTCATTTGGGGATTATATTCTATCCCAATTTCCATTTTAATTTTGTTTAGCTTTTCTTTTCATTTGAGGGATCGTATTTGCCCCAATTTCTCCTTTGTAAATGGTGTGGCTTTTTGTGCTTACTGCTTTATTTACCGTTTTCTTTACAGCTTTCATTTTATCACTTTTTTTATGCTTGAAATGCGCTTTTAATAAATTGCACTAGCGTGAGAAGGGAGATGGAATTCTATAATCTAAAAACTCATTTATAACTTAACTTAAGGCATTAATAAGAGTGAAGTTCTGAACACCTTCTCTGGTTTAGTCCATAGAGGTTAGATGACTTTTCTCAATATCTTGTAAATTGGGTATACCTCACTCAATAATCAAGGATCTGTTGGACTTAAGGTTGAAGACTCAAAGAAGAAGAAGAAGAACAGATTGGGACTTAGGGAATGGCTAGCCAAGGAGTGTAGAATAAGACAATTTTTGCCTCTCTCTAATTCCTTATATTCCATGTAAGGATTGAGTTGGCAAAGGCAACTCTCAACATATGGAATGCACTAGCCAAGATTAAGTTAATCTAATTCCATATAGCCTTAATTAATCCTTCCCCTAATTAATCAAGAACAATTGCATCTTAATCATTTAACTTATTAATTTCATGCAATTAAATCCTCTTTTCCAATTACACTTAGATCAAAAATTAGGAACCCTAAATCAAACATGTCCAATTACCCTAATTAAGAAAATGCTACTAGCGTGGATTTCGGGTCATTACACCTCTCCCCTCCTAAAAAGAATTTCATCCACGAAATTCATACCTGTACTGAACAGATAAGGGTATTGAGCTCGCATCACTGATTCAGGTTCACATGTTGCTTATTCTATCTAATGATGTTGCCAAAGCACTTTTACTAATGGAACTTGTTTATTCCGAACTTGCTTCACTTCTTGTGCCAATACTGCCCTATGTTTCTCATCATAAGAGAAATCTGGTTGCACTTGTACATCTTGCACTGACAAAACATGTTACTCATCTGAACAATATCTTTGGAGCATAAACACATGGAATACATCATAAAGCTTAGCCAAAGTTGGAGGTAAGGCTAACCGCTATGCCACTATCCTAACTCTTTCCAACACTTCATAAGGTCCAAAGAATCTCGGACTCAGTTTCCCTTTCCTTCAAAACAAAGCACTTTTCTTTAAGGAGTCACCTTCAAAAAGACTTTGTCACCCACATCAAACTCTATATCCTTCCTCATCAAACTCTATATCCTTCCTCTTCAAATCCCGATAGGACTCTTGCCTATTACTTGCAGCCTTCAATAGTTGTTGGATAATCTTTGCTTTTTCTTCAGTATCTCTTACAAGATCAAAACCAATTATCTTATGCTCATTCAACTCTATCCAACATACAGGAGTTTGAAATTTCCTACCATAAAGAGCTTCATAAGGTGACATGCCGATACTCACTTGATGGCTGTTATTATATGCAAATTCTATCAATGGAATGTACTTATCCCAACTCTTAGAAAAGTCCAAAACACAAGCTCATAGCAAATCTTCTAACACTTGAATTACTTTTTCTGACTGTCCATCAGTCCGTGGATGGAAAGTTGTACTGAAATGTAGTCGTGTACCAAGTGCAGATTGTAAATCTTTCTTAAACGTTGAAGTAAACCTCGGGTCTCAATCAGATATAATGGAAAAAGGAATACCATGAAGTCGCATAATCTCATTTACATATAGTTCGGCCAAACGATCCATAGAGTAATCAAGTCGAATCGGTATAAAATGAGCTGACTTGGAAAACCATCAACAATCACCCAAATAAAATCGTTCTGTTTAGATGTCATTGGAAGACCTGTTACAAAATCCATGGTAATATTATCCCATTTCCACTATGGAATTGGAATAAGATTCAAAAAAACCCATTGGAACTTGACGTTCTGCTTTCACTTGCTGACAAGTTAAACACTTAGAAACATACTCAACCACATCTTTCTTCATACCAGGCCACCAATAAATCTATTTCAAATCCTGATACATCTTATTGCCACCTGGATGCTTGGTAAAGACCGTATTATGAGCTTTATATAAAAGCTTCTTTTTTAACTCTTTATGATTTGCTACACATAATCGATCTTGATAGTACAGAAGATCGTCCTTATTTACTAAATAGTCAGCCCTATCATCATTCCTAAGTGATTGTAGAATCTGTTGCAACTTAGGATCATCTTTCTATCCATCCACTATCACTTTCCTCAAACTAAGTCTTGCTTTCAATTGAGCTATTAAAGCCCCATCAGATGCAAATCTCCATTTGCCATATTGCAATGTAAGCAGAAACAGATTTTCTACTCAAAGCATCAGCTACTACATTAGCTTTATAAGAATGGTAATCCACGATGCAGTCATAATCTTTAAATAGCTCAAGCCACCTCCTTTGTCTCAAATTCAACTCTTTTTGAGTAAGCAAATATTTAAGACTCTTATGATTAGTGAAAATTTTACATCTTTCACCATATAAATAATGGCGCCAAATCTTTAAAGCAAACACTACAGCAGCTAATTCAAAATCATGCATCGGGTAGTTCTGTTCATACAATTTCAACTATCTCGATTCATAGGCTACCACTTTACCATCTTACATCAATACACATTCCAATCCAATTCTAGACGCATTGCTATTCATAGCATACTCATTACCTAAAATGGGTTGGGTCAGAATTGGGACTTCAACTAGCATCTTTTTCAACTGTTTGAAACTAGCTTGACACTTATCTGACCATATGAAATTAACCCCTTTACAAAGTAACTTGGTGAGTGGAGAAGCAATAACTAAAAACCCTTTTACAAAATGCCGATAATAACCTGTTAAACCCAAGAAACTTCTAATCTCAGGCACATTTATGGGTGGTTTCCAACTCACTATTGCTTCCATCTTAGCTGGATCAACTTTAATGCCCTCAAAAGAGATAATATGACCCAAGAAAGATACTTCCTTAAGCTAGAAATCACATTTACTAAGCTTAGCATACAACTGCTATTTTCTCAAGGTCTGAAGCACAATTCTCAAATGTTGTTCATGTCCTCTCTCATTCTTCGAATACACAAGTATGTCGTCAATAAACACCACAACAAACTGATGCAAAAACGGCCAGAACACTCAATTCCACAAATCCATTAATGCTGCAGGCACATTGGTCAACCCGAATGGCATTACTAGAAATTCATAATGACCATATCGAGCCCTGGATGCAGTCTTCAGAATATCATCTTTCTTTACCTACAATTGATAGTATCCTGATAGCAAATCAATCTTTGAAAACACACCAGTTCCTTTTAACTGATCAAACAAATCATCAATCCTAGGTAAAGCATATTTGGTTTTCACTGTTACTTTGTTAAGTTGTCGGTAATCAATGCACATTCTCATTGTGCCATCTTTCTTCTTAACAAACAGGACTGGAGCACCCCAGGGTGATACACTCGGTCGTATAAAACACTTATCTAGTAACTCTTGCAACTGAGTCTTTATTCTTTCAACAAAGTAGGAACCATATGATAAGGTGCCTTAGAGATAGGTGCAGTACCCAGCACAATCTCAATCAATAAATCCACCTGCCTTATAGGTGGTATACCAGTCAACTCTTCTAGAACACATCAGGATATTCTTTCACTACAGGTATATCTAGTATTTTAACTTGTTCCCTCTTCAAATCTAATACAAGAGCTAGAAAAGCTTCACATCATTTTCTCAGACACCGATAAGCTAGTATGGCAGAAATTACATCTACCAAAGGATTAGAATGTACGCCCCTTACAATCACCTTAAATTGTTCTAAACTTCTAAGCACAATTGTTTTCTTTCTACAGTTAACAATAGCTCGAAGCTTACTTAACTAATCCATCCCTAAAATCAAGTCAAACTCATTAAAAGGTAGTTCTATCAAATCTATAGGAAGTTTCTGACCTTGAACCATTAAAGGAGAATCTCTATACACCTTATTCACATTAATACTATTCCCCAACAGACAAGTCACACACATATCATAATCTAAATGATCAACTGAAGACATTTTATCATCTAGCTGCTTAGAACATACATATGAATGCGTGAATCCAGGATCAGTTAATGCAAACATTTCCATAGCAAAGAGTAAAAATAAACCTGCTGTAACTTCTGGTGCATCCTGCTCCTAACGATCTTTCATACCATACGCCCATGCCGGTGCTATAGGAGGTCGATCAACTAATTCTGACACTGCACCACCTCTGGACTGGCTACTTCTACCACGTCCTCTACCTCTTCCATGGTTTGGTTGAGGTAAATTAGATCCACCTCTACTTGCTTCTTGCTGATCTCTTCTCACTTTATAGGCTTTAGGATAATTAGCCAAGAAGTGCTCAGTGCTCCTACATTAGAAACACGTGCCAGTCAACTTCCAACATTCACCTTTGTGGTATTTACAGCAATAGGGACACCCAGGTACATCACTTCTGTTACCATACACACCTCCACCAGTACGAAATGCAAAAGATGTAACAACCCCTACCCATATGTAGAAGAACCCATCCATAATGGAGTGAGAACCCGTGTGAGCAAGGGTATCACCAAGCAAAATGAAATAATAAACATACATCCACATACTATACATATACGGAAATACAGCAGAAATAAAACTTTCAATAAAATGATCATTCATAGAAGTAATAATATTCACATATTAACTGATTCATATGCTCATAAATGGAGTTATTCAGAATTCACATTCTTATAACATAACAAAACATAACACTTACTGACTCACAATAGTGGATAACAAGTAATACATTAGGGTACCCGTGGGTACTAATCGAAAAGCAACATCACATTTTTCTCATTCAAAACATTTTCACATTGGGGATCTTAAACAAGACCATACACATTGGGGATCACGAGGATCCAAACGGGGACCTAATCATGGTCCAAACAGAACAAAGGTGCTGCAGCTACTGAACTCTATTAGGCATGCCTAACTATCCACTAATTTGACTCTTGTAGGCCATGTATAAAACATTCCATAATTGAAACTTAACAGTCAATATTATTCGATGAAGCAAAAATAATTACAGTTGAATATCATTTAAAAGCTGAGGTAACATTAAATAAATATTAAAATCAAAATATAAGTTAAAATGGAACAAAAGGACAAGAATTCAAACGTTAGAAAAATTCCAGGACAGAAGGCATTTACACGGCGGTATGACCAAGCCTTACTGCCTTGTAAGACATCCTACACGGTGGTAAGGAAAGACCAAACACCAAGGCAGGAAGAGGGCTTCATAAGTCGTGCACTGTGTCACGACTCATGACAGAAGCATCATGAGTCATACACGGTGTCACGACTCATGACAGAAGTTGCACGAGTCATGCACAGCCACCACGAGGGAGCTTCACGGGTCGTGCCATCCTTCATGACCTGTGAAGGAGCTTCATGAGTCCTGCTAGCCTTCACAACTTGTGAGGCAGCTGAAGAAAGTCATTCCCACAAGTTTCTAGAGAGCAATTACATGACGGTATGGAATTCCTTACCACCATGTGGCTCGATGGACTAGGAAAACATCAATCCAGAATGCATTTACACGGCAGTATGGAAATCCCTACCCCCGTGTAAAACAATCAAAAACCACACTCAAAACATGCTTAAGATCATAGCAACTCAATTCGATTCAACAATCCATCAATAAGGCATCTTAAATCAAATAAAAGAAAACTCATAACATAAGGACCAATATGATCATCACTAACCACATAATTTCCAGTAAATCAAATCAAAGAATACAATTATGCATTGTATCAAATCACAACAATCCCAAACCTGTAAATCCTAAGCTCCTAGTTGCAAGCTCCGCTCCCACTTGCCTTCTCTTTCCCCTTGGGATCACGAGGAGGCATTTCTAAACCAAGATACCCACAAATCACACAAACACAAAAACCCTAGATTAAAACACATCTAACAAACCAAGAAGAAGAAGTTGAAGCCAAGGAAAGAAACTCAATAAAACTTACCAATAAACTCTTAGGGTTGATCAATTTCCACCAAAAATCACAGTAAAAGAGGAGGAATCAAGATGGAGCAAAGTGGAAAGAAGAAGAGAAGGAGAAGGAGGCGTGAGGAAGAGAGAACGGAAGAGCAAGGAGCATGAATTTCTGCTCTCTCTTTCTCTCTCCTTGCCTTAAATACCCCTCTCTAAATCCTTGCCACTTGTCCTCTTATAATTGGTGGAACTTGACCACTCACACCCGACACCCATCCATGACACTATACACAAGACTGACCCTCACTAACACATACACTACTTCCCTATGAGCATGCACACTCTATCAAAACCCATAAAACATGCATATAACCCCAAAATACATGCCAACCCACACACACACATTCACACATACCCATGGCTCAAACTACTAGCGGGAAAACAGGGTGTTACAAAAGAAGATCCTTGCTTTTTGCCTCTGGTAGCTGGGTTACTAGCTGATTCAGCTTGAGGTGCCACTTGAGAATCTCTCGATCTCTTTTCTGAACAAGAACGACCTCTAGAAGAATTTCTCCTCTATACTCTTTGCCTTTGAATCGCTGCTGACCTTTCGACTCTCATGGCTGCCTGAACTATCTGATAATAGCTCACACTCTGAGAGGTAGTCATAGAAATCAAAAGTGCCTTTATCGACTCATTCAAACCTTCTTCAAACTGTTGGCATTTGAATTCTTCTGTAAGCATGCATTCAGGTGCATACTTACTGAGCCTATAAAACTCTTTCTCATACTCTGCCATTGACAAGTTTCTCTGCCTCAAATTCAGAAATTGCTTCCAACTTGCTTTTTGATACACCTTGTAATGTACTTATTACAGAACTCTTGGGCAAAGACATCCTAAGTGATTGGAGTAGGAAGCAAAGGATGTCTTAGGAACAACTTCCACCAATCATAGGCAGATCCTTGTAGAAGTGATACCACACATTCTACTTTCTATTCAGAAGGGCATCTGATTTCATCAAGTACCCTCTGCACTTTCACTATCCAGAATTCTACTTTAAAGGACTCATCCAGACTTGTACCATAGAATTCCTCAGCCCCATGTTTTCTCAGCAAATCCATTGGATCTTTTGGTGCTGTCATATGATCTAACACTCTTACCATATCTTGAGACATCTTAAGCAGAGCCTCCATCGGTGCCATCGAAACATTCCTTTCAACACTCACTGGTATAGAAGGACAAGATACAGAAAACTCGGGGTCTCTCGGATTAACCCTTTCTACGATCTCCTCTCTAGCTTCTTGAAAAGGATCCAACAATCTGATACATACACAAGGATGTCTGCATTAGGTCAACACAACTATAAGCATTTCTATTCTACACTTTATCTATAAACGACTAAACCTAGACTACGCTCTGATACCACAACCTATAATGCCCCTCCCCAACCGCACGCATAGCTTCGCTACGACAGTCGAAAAGGGTCACCACACGTACATCATAATACGCATACATGCACGACTTAGTTATATAAAAAATCTTGAATTAACAAATTTCTTTTAAAGCAACACGATACTTTTCAAAACTTATACGTTAGATATATATCATTAACTGTCAACTTATATTACATTCTGTTAACTTATAATTACAAAGCTCAACTATTACACCTATACTCTTATGCATGTTGAAAACTAGTAATTACATAATACATATTACAAAAGAACCTACACGAACAGTGGACCCTATTGCATTGATTAGAGAAGATGCGAGACCGTCCTTCAAACAGGCTTCACTTCGAAACCTACACGGATTAACACCCGTGCTACGCGATAACACTTAGTGGGGAAACAACACACAATACCTATGCTTAGAAATCCTTAAATATCACCATGTACATGCTTTATAGTAATACACCACATAGTATATCAATTACCATTCCTATCATATATGTATATATTACATTATCAATAAACCGTATTTTAGGGTTCAGATATCACATCACATTCTCATAACACATCGTATTCACTTAGCTTATTATTAATTCATCATTCAATTCTTACCTTGCATGCATATTTTTAGAAGTGGATAACGAAATATCGCATTAGTACTCATAAGGACCATAAACCACATTAGTATCCGTAGATACAGCACTTACGCATTCGTACCCATAGGTACAAATATATTCATATACATATATTCACTTATGTGAATCCAAACAGGATTCTAAACGCATTACGGAATCCAAACGGGAATAAAAAAAATTCTTCGGCTGTAGCACTTGACCCTATAGGCATGCCTATCTATCCATAACTCGACTTGCAGGCTAAATTATTAGTCCATTAATGTTCATATTATCACATTGTATAACATCCATATAACCACATTAAGCAACGTTATAACATTTGGTATCTTGCGCACACATATGGCTTATCAAACAAGCCCATGTTTCATTATTCAATTATATATGTTCACATGGGTAACACATTATTGAATTCAATAAATTTGCCGAACTTGATGAATTATGTTCTTATACCCTTTATACAACAAAAGATGACGTTTTATGTTGGATTATAAAGAATTCAGGTACTCATGGTGACAACCAAATGGTTGTGACCGTGACCAAAGACAACTCAAAACTGAACCGAAAACAGAAGCACCTCATGGTGACAACTGAATGGTTGTGGCCGTGACTAATGGTAACTCAAAACAGAATAGAAAACAAGCCGATGCTTCATTATTAAATTATATATGTTAACATGCGTAACACATTATGGTGCTCAATAAATTTGCCAAACTTGTTGAATTCTATTCTTATACCCTTTATACAATAATAGATGATGTTTTATGTTGAATTACAAAGAATTCAAGTACCTCACAGTGACAACCAGATGGTTGTGGTCGTGACCAAAGAAAACTCAAAAGAGAACTAGAAATAGAAGCACCTGACGATGACAACCGACTGGTTATGGCCGTGACCAATGACAACTCAAAACAGAATAGATAACAGAAGCACCTCAAGGTGACAACTAAATGGTTGTGGCCGTGACCAATTGGTAACTCACAACAGAATAGAAAAATGAAAGCACCTCACAGTGACAACCAAATGGTTGTGGCCATGACCAATGGAAATTCAAGGCAGAAAGGGAAAAAAGAAGCATTTCACTTACCTCTTTCAAGCCCTTACCTACTTCCAAACATATGACTTCTAAAACCAACCAAAACACCATTTTTAGCCAACATGGCCTTCTAACTAATTGATCACTTACATGATAGCTTCCTAATGGCACAAACCTTAATATACTTGAACTCAAAATCAAGGAGTTAAGGCATAGGGAACACAACTTCCCCAAAGATCCTCCTACAGAATTTTACCTACACAAATGGACAATTTTGAAGACCTTAGAGTGCTCAAAGTAAAACAACCATTTATAAAGAAATTATAGACATGAATGACATGAATCAAATCCAACCAACCTAATTCATTTTAAAGTTGTAAAACTCATGTTATAACCTAAACAATGCAAGTAGCTCAAGATGGAACTCAAAACCAATTCTACACTTCCATACTCATAAAGCTTCAAACTAACTAAATTGGCATAACTAATTCACCAAACTCAAATAAACTTCCTTAACACATGCATGAACACTTCGGTACATTCAATTTCACATTAGGTATCCATTCATTCCCAAGTTACATAATAATTTCTCAAGTATCCCAAAATTAGTGCTTATAAGACATTAAGCTTCTAAACAATCAAATTAACATAATAAAAACATCTTCAATTCCATTCAATACACAACATAATTACACATTCTAAACTATAGCAATTATCAATTAACACTCATTCACACAAAGTTTCCCAAATCTCTACTCCTTTCCTCCAATGTGCTCACTTGGCACTTGGCTCCCCAAGCTTCTCATTTCCTTTAGGTTTTCTGGCTTCTTCCATTACCACATGCATCCAATTTTTAGAATTGGAAACAATGGATCAATTCCAAATCAATAAGGAAAAGAAGAAAAAGAAGAAGAAGAACCTAACATAACTACTTCCTTAAACTTACCAAAACACACACAACACAACTCACTCAATAATCAAGGATCCAATGGACTTAAGGTTGAAGACTCAAAGAAGAAGAAGAAGAGGAAGAATAAGAAGAAGAGCTTAGGACTTAGGGAATGGCTGGCCAAAGAGTGTAGAATAGGACAATTTTTGCCTCTCTTCAATTCCTTATATTGCATGTTAGGATTGAGTTGGCAAAAGCAACTCTCAACACATGGAATGCACTAGCCAAGGTTAAATTAATCTAATCCCACTTAGCCTTAATTAATCCTTCCCCTAATTAATAATGCACAATTACATCTAGTCACTTAACTTATTAATTTCATGCAATTAAATCTTCTTTTCTAATTACAC
The DNA here is from genome assembly GCA_947683425.1 of Excoecaria cochinchinensis. Taxonomy (NCBI): domain Eukaryota; kingdom Viridiplantae; phylum Streptophyta; class Magnoliopsida; order Malpighiales; family Euphorbiaceae; genus Excoecaria; species Excoecaria cochinchinensis. Next base: position 1,645,542 of record CANTUQ010000192.1, read on the forward strand.
TTAGATCCAAAATTAGTAACCCTAAATCAAACTTATTAAATTACCCTAATTTAGAAAAATGCTACTAGGGTAGATTTCAGGTCATTATAAAATGATATTAATAGTAATAATGATTAATGATAATGATATTGTTAAAGCTAATGTTAATGTGACCGTTAGTATTAATATTAATGTTAATGTTAATAACAGTAATGGAATGTATATTAGTGTTGTGAATAATAACATCATTGAATGTAAGAAAAATAAATAATGGTAATGTTGGTGAATTTATGAGATTTTTTTACTCAACTGTCTATTGTAGAATAATCTTGTGACGTTAGTACTAATGTGATAGCTGAAATTTCTGCTTATAATATGTATAGTATAGAAAGTTAAGGGTGTTACATTTTATTGGTATCAAAGAAAAGGTTTAGACGTGATCGGTGTGTTTCTGTAGTGTGAATAGTATATTTTGGGTGTGATTATACAAGTATTAATACCCTGAATCCTATTAGAACTATAAGGTTAAACGTGCAAAGGTGATGAAAATTCTAGTATGGGTGACCTGTTAAGCTAATAGAGTAAAAAAATTGCACCCAGAGAGAAAAATATTTAGATACCGAGTCATGAGACAGTCCAGATTAGAGTTGTCCGATGAGGAAACTTATGCCTATTTCACAGGTGAAAAGCAGAAGTTGTGAGTTTTTCCCTTGAATTTCACAAATGTTGGATTCATTTACAATTAAAAATACTTTTTTTTTATTATTGGTTTGGAAAACGGGAATTTTTTATCAAAACTGTGAATTTTAGGTGACCAACGGTCGTCCCTCACGAAGGACGCTCATCGGTTAGGCTTGTGGCACCCATCCCGTGTAGAGGACGGACCTCACGATAGGTCATCCCTCACAACCGATGCCCATTGCTATGGTGAGGGAAACCTATCATTCCCTCAAACACCCATTAGCAATTTAGCGAAGGATGCCCGTCGCTTAAGCAAGCAATAGCTGTCACTCGTGTGAAAGATGCTCGTTTGAGCTTGGCCCTGAAGGGACGGCATGTCGAGCCAATGATGCCCGTTGGTCGCTAGGAGGGACGTCCTCTCCCCGTCAAGGGTCACATCGGGAATTATACCTTTTTGGTGAACAACGCCCCTCGGTCATGATCTTGTATCAATTTCCCTTCACGAAATTCTGGAATTTTGATCCTAGGCATCAAGGAATGGATTTTCTGCAGTTGTTGGAGGATTTTAAGGGATTTTTATCTCAAAATACTAATTTTTCTCCTTAAAAATCAAGATTCTCAAGGGTTTATTGCCTATAAATTGAGAAAGTAGGGGAGAAAAGGAAAAAGGGGAGTTTTTTGGAAATCAAGATTTCTTTTTTTTGTTCACTTTTTCTTTCAAAATCCATTTTTTAAACATCAAAGAGTTCAATTGAGGATGAGAAATTAATTCTCTTTCCTTGGTTTACTCCAATTTTCATTGTATTAGAAATCTTAGAAAAAGAAGAGAGAAAGTGATATTTTCCCTAATTTCTTAATCTGATTGTGTGAAATTCAAGGCTCTTACTTACGGTTTCGTCATTCTTCCGAGATCCGAGTTCTAAGAGTAAATATTCTGGATAACAATTGGCTTAATCAAGCTTTAATTTCAAAAATATGAAGTGATATGCATATTTTAATGAAATATGAATTTGGTTCATTTGTGTTATTTTGTTAACAAACATTGGTTATGTAATGGCCCGAAAGTCGAGTTACTCATAAATAGTATGTTCTGATACAAATTAATGGACCCGGGATGAAAAAATCATCCATGGGTGAAAAATAGTTTATTTGATCATCAAAAAATATTGGTTATGACGAGTCCGTAGGAGAAAATCTGAGGTCAAAAGGGTCCAAAAAGTGCAAAATAGTGAAAAAAAAAGGGCATTGGTCCATGGCAGAAGGGCATATGTGGTGATAGACAGGCATCTATGGGTGATTGACGGGCAGACCGTCGGTGGTAAGGGACAGTCAGGTTGTTTGTGGCTTCAGACGGGCATTTGAGGGCTTTTTCCAGTTTGATTTGATAAATTTTGACCTGATATTGATCGATCTATATTTTGAGCTACGGAACTCAAAAAAATATTCTGAAAATATGAAAGCGCTCGTAAAAATAAGTAGAATCTATTAGTACAAAAAAATTAATATTTTAATGACAAACAAAAGTCAGCTTTCGAACAGGGTAAGTAATTGTCGAACCGGGAAACGGTCTCCGATTGAGCTAAAATTTTAGGTATAGGCTATTTAAAATATTTTATGAATTATAAAATTTAAAATAAGTGAAATTGAAGTTTGGAAGTGAGAGATTTAATTATTGAAGCAAGTATATGAGGTTTGTGGTTACTAAATTCAACTTTTTCCTTTGAAAATTTCATGATTTTAGGTTATGTTTTGAGTAAAGTGTGTGAATTGTGCATGTTAATTTGAAATTAACTTGATAATTGTTCTTTAGGAGGTTAAAAATGAATTTTAGAAAGCTTAAATTAAAACAAAAAAAAAATATGTAGGAGTGCACTCCTAGTTGGCCGAATGGGATATACTTAGTATACTTAAGTATATTTGATAATTAATGCTAAATAGTGACATTTACATGTAAATTAGAGTGTAAATTAATGATTTGAATGACAAATAAATGAAAACAAATTGCAGTATTTATAATGTTTGGCCGAATGGGTTTGTTATGGGTTTTGGTATAGCATGTTAAATTATAAAAGATAATGTCATAAAATGATCATGGACGGAATATTAAGTGTATGATAGTTAAATTACAAATATTGGAATTAAATGAAAGTGAATTTATTTGAAATTGTATTATGATTAAAAATAAATGCATGCGTATGTTATGATTAAAAGTGAATTTAAGATATTTTTAAGTATTTAATTGGCTCAATAAGTAGAATACAAGTGAGCTAATAGAAATAATTAATTTAATATGAATTTGCCCTTAGTAGTAGCTGGTAGTTAATCTAATTCAGGATATTATGGCTAGCCATAAGGATCCTATACCGTGGTTAGAGTTATGGCGACTCTTTTAGGTAGACCAATGATGGTCTACCATAGTGATAAAGTGCTCAAGTGTTCATTGATAGTGTTGAGTGGTCCCTTCGGGTCACTCTGTAGTGTTGTGGGTCTTTGGAATCCACGTCCCGTGTATCCGGTTCACAGATTTCTACAGGATTGATACTACAGGCAATATAATACAAATTAGATTAAAATTGATTACATGGGAAGTGATATGAAATGGTAATAATAATTTAAGAATTTGATAACAAATTGATGCTTTAGTAGGAATTTAACTAGAAATAAAATCAACAAGTGGTAATATTGAAAAGAAAAGAATGAAATTGTAAGTTAAGTCAAGAGTAAGAACTAAGTAGTAAAATTCATAATGAAATTACTAATAAAGGTAAATTAAAATAATGAATGTTATAATGTAAATAATTATGCATGTGTGTTTGAATGAGTAGTTAGTGGAAATTTTTAAATTAGTAACTACCACATTCTTAGAGCTCAGCACGTAGTTTTATTGATTGCGTGTAGGTACAACTTGGAGTTGAAAGGAGCAAGCATGCTTCAAATTTTTGGGAGTTAAAGATTTAAAGAATAGGGAAAAATTATATTGTATGAAATTGTTGGAATATGTACCTATATATTAGTGAAATCTTTTGGATTATGTATTAGTATGTTTTTAAACAAGTGTTTATGATTATCTATAAATAGTAGAAATTTATAGTGGATATTATGATGATTTTGGATTGGTGGATGGGTTGATATTGTTTTGCCCAGGATGGGCTAAGTTTTGTTTAAAATTTGCGGGGAGGATAGTTAATTTTATAGCTGTTACAATGCCGAATTACACTTAGACAAACAATAACCTTAGACATTTTTAAATTAGCCTTAGAAAGTATTGAGATGTACAAAAGTAAAATAAGTAGATGGAATTGTTTGTAAAAAAAAAATTTGCTCGAACTTTCCATGGTAACCATGTGCTTAATGGGTGTAATGTAGGGGGATAGTATAAGTGTTACATTTTATTGGTATCAGAGCGCGATTTAGACGATTCTGAGAATTTAAGTGGGGTTAAAGAAAGTTGATTAAATATATATACTTGCCAATTACTAAATGAAAAGTGTTATCAGATTAATGTATGCTTGCTCATTTTTCTTTTATAGTGAGTGATGGCCTCTGAAGAAGGGCGTCGAGATGGTGAAGCTGAAAGTATAGCTTTCATTAGTGTTAGGCGAATTGAGTCGCCACCGTTGCAAGTTACTCCGCCAGTTGTACCACCTCTTCCATATCAGCCAGACTTCCTTAATTTGATGGCAAATTATATACAGCATCAATTGCAGACACAGCAGCTCAGCCGCTACGGCCTCCAGCTCCACCAAAAAAGAAGTCGATAGTAGAGCAACTTAAGAGACTGGGGATTGAATATTTCTATGAGCGTGACCTTTCACGCTAGTCCAGGCTGAGGAGTGGCTTTTTAAAGTTAAAAGAGCATTTGAAGTTACCCAGTGTCCTCCGAAAGAGATGTTATTAGGGACCGTGGCTTTATTGCAGGGTCCAGCCTTTTTGTGGTGGGATACGGTTCGGAAGCATACTCCAGCCAACCAATCGACTTGGGGATTATTTTAAGCTCAATTTGGAAAGAAATACATTGGGTCTGAATATTGAGATTCGATGCAGGATGCGTTCTAAAGACTCAGGAAGGGTAATAAGATAGTGGCAAAGTATGAGTGTGAGTTTGAGCACTTGAGTGCTTACTTGGATGAGGGACAAATGACAGAAGAAAGATTATGTCAGAAATTTGAGAGAGGCTTGCATAACAGGATTAGACAGATTGTGGGTGCTTAAAAGCATCCAGATATGCATTCCTTGATTGAAGCAGCTACAAAAGTAGAATTGGTTCAGGCTGATAAAGTGGAAAGACATACCCGATTTCAGCAGAAAAGGAGATCGGGTCAGGCCAGTAGTGCTGGGGGACTGAGTAAGAAGCCAAAAGGTGCCCCTTCATTGCAGAGTCGTGCTTCTTCAACACCAAATCGTACTGTGATGCACACCGAACCCTGGGGCGCCCCGAAGACCCGCTTTTAGGGCCTTCGGGATGAGGTTCATGAAAACTTGTAGAGAATTACAAGTACGTCCATTTTGGGCAACAAGGAGGTTTCTTGGAGTCGCTACCCAATAGAACATTAGGAATGGTCGTCTAGCCTCAGTGAGCCTAAGACAACGCTGCTATGTCCATTATAGGCAAGCCGGAGGTGTCTTGGAGGTATCCACCCTAATGATAGGATGGTCCTCTAACCTCACGCTTAGGCAAACCAGATGTGTCTTGGGGGTATCCTCCTTAATAGAACATTAAGATGGTTCTCTCGCCTCGTGCCGCCTAGGACTGTGTAAGTTTGATCCTTTTACGGGACACAAGAGGTGTCTTGGAGGTTTCCACCCGAACAAAATGCCTAGGTGGCCCTCTCGCCTCATTGAGCCCAAAGATCAAAGTAGGTTCGGGACTTCCCATTTATTCATACCTTGATTAAGTTTATAATTGAGTTTTGAATTTAGCTTTTCATCCCATTTCTCATTCAATTTGGTGCAATTAAATTAAAACGCAAATTATCCATTCAAGGGAAAGCAGTAAATAAATAAAGCATAATTAAAGTAAAGTACATGAAAGTAAATACAACAAAACTAGGGGCGGAATACAACCCCCATTGTAAATAAAATACAAATCATGCATAAATCGGGATATTCGTTAATGATGTGGACATTGGTCCTCGCATGCATATTTATTATGAAACAATTTTCATGTGATGATTTTGGATGGAGAAAATTGAGACATTGGTCCCATTTTTATTAGAAAAGATTACAAGTTAAGTAATAAAAATGTTTTGGTGATTTTCTTTCTAGCGCCTAAAATAAACAATTTTATCAGAAAATTACATGGCAAAACAAATGAAAAAGCCAAATGAATAAAAGAATACAAATAAAGCAAATAAATATGTAACCCCAAAAGAGCCTTCTGGATCTCCTCGCGTGCTCGCAAAAAATGCCTAAGAAGAAATAATAGGATGTGAAATAAAAATACAACACAAATAAAATGATGTTAGTAATTGACTCAAAAATATAATAAATGATAAAATAAGGTGATATCAAAATGACAAATGAATTAACATGTTAACAATTTAAAATAAATGAGAAAAATGTGTTATGAATGGCAAATGGATTAAAAGATGTAATTGTAATAAAATATAACATGTTAATGAATTAATATGTAAAAATATGAACATGATAATAATGAAAAATGAAAATGAATAAATAAATAAAAAATAATAAATAAATAATAATAACAATGATAAAAGAATGATAAAAATGAATAAGAGAACGATGAAAATAATCAAATGAATGACATGATTAATTAAATATGTTCACAAATGATATAAACCATTTACATGGCAAAAAGATCAATCAAAATGAATTAATTTAATTACATGTTAAAAATAATGATGAATTAAAGTGAAATAAATTAATTACATGTTAAAAATAATAAACAATCAATATTTACGTGAATAAAAATAAAATAATATGATAATATTAACAACAGTAATGAAAATAATAATGAAAGAGAATGACAATAAACTAATAATAGCAATAATATTATATAAACACAATAATATAAACATTAAATGGAATAAACCTACAAGACATAGAATAAATAAATAAATGAGAATAATAATAAAAATATACATGTTAATAAATTAAATATAAACAAAATAAATAAAAGAAAATAAAAGCGTCAAGCCCGGAATGTTTACTCTCAGAGTTTCGGATTCGATGAAGGTAAAAATGATGATTGATTTCCTTGTTTTGGTTTGCAAGATTAGAATTGAGATATGAAAATGTTGGAATTTTATTCTTAGAAAAAAGATTGAAAAAAATGATCAAAAATTCTTTAAGAACAAAAAATTAATTTCTTTGTGTAAAGAATGATTTTTATTGATAAAAAAAAATAAAAATGATCCCAAGAACAAACAATTGTTTGTTTGTCTTAAGAAAGAAAACATATGAAAAAAAATCTTATTTTTAGAAAATGAAATGAAAAAATTAGATTTTGATAACAAGCAATTATTTTGTTTGTCTCAAAATTATTTTTTCATCAAAAATAAACTCAAAAATCATTGAAAAAAGTTTGATTGAAAACAAATAACAAGTTGAAAAAATGAATTTTGAGAGCATACAATTATTTTGTTTGTCTCAAAATTGAAATCAATCAATAAAACTACTTCTAAAAAATGTTTAGAAGAAATTCTATTGGAAAAAGAACCAAAAAGATGAACTGAATTTTTTTCTTTTTGATGGGGAAAATCTGAAAATTTTAGAGAGGATTTGAGAGGAAGAATAAGAGAAAAGATAAAGAAAAAACCTAAGAAAAATTCCCCCCCCCCCCCCCCCCCCCCGTCTTTTATTTTTTATCTTCTTCTTTTTTATGAAGATAATGGGGAAAATAAAGATAAGTAAAGGGATAAAATTTAATTAAATCAGATATTAACAATTTTAAATTTTAAAAAGTGAAAATAGCCTATTAAAAAAGTGATAAAAATTGAATTTTGTGGAAAAAAAAATCGAAAATTTGGATTTTTGGGGCAAAATTGGCCATTTACGGCGGAACAGGGGCGACCGACGCCCGTTCGCCCAGCGATGGCACTCCGCGTGTCGCAGCGCGTGCACTGCTCCAGTCCGCGCTGCCGCGGCCGACACTCGGAATTTTTTTATTATTATTATTAGTAAAGATTAACTAAAAATACTACAATTTCTAAACCCCATTTTTCAAATCTAATTTTCAAAATATTTTTTATTATTTTTTATTTTTTCACTCTAAAATGCAAATTTAAACCGGAAATCACCACTTTCAACCTTTTTGCCTGTGACAAGGCATCTTATCATTATTGGGTACTTTGATCTGGGCTGTCTCAGGACCCGGTGTCCACAGTTGCCCCCAATTTTGGGGAAACTAGTGCACTAGTGCCTAGATGAGCCAAAATTCAGAGAAGAAGGAAAGAGATGCATACCTGAGGTAGCCCTTACCTTTTTGCCATGTGGAATGTTGCGACTTGTTACCGTTGACCTATAGTACTATCCGACTGTGGCTCGTTTGCAATCTTTTCTATTGCATTGTCCCGCTCGCCTCCGGTCGGCTTGCACGGCGTCTGTTAGATGAGGTGTCCTCTAACCACAATCCCGTTGCAGTATGTTCTATCGCGTGTGCCCCGCTGTCCTCGTCTCGGCATGCACGGTGGCTGATCTATCCCGCTGGCCTCATCTCGGCTTGCATGGTGTGTGTGGGATGCGGTATTCTCTAACCACAACCCCGTTGCAATCTGTTCTATCGCGTACGCCCCGCTGTCCTTGTCTCGGCATGCACGGTGGCTCGTCCGTCCCGCTAACCTCATCTCGGCCTGCACGGTGTGAAGTGAAGTGTTGTCTAACTGCATCTTCTGTTGCGATCTGTTCTATCGCTAGTCCCCCGCTAACCTCATCTTTGTCTACACGGCGGCTGGTCTGTCCCGTTAGCCTCATCTCGGCCTATGCGGTGTGAGGTGAAGTGTTATCTCATTGCGTCCTCTGTTGCGATCTGTTCTGTCACTGTCCCCCACTAACCTCATCTCGTTCTGCACGGCGGCTGGTCTGTCCCGCTAGGCTCATCTCGGCTTGTGAGGTGTGAGGTGAAGTACTTTCTTACTACAACCTCTATTTGCGATCTGTTCTACCGCTGGTGATCCGCTAGCCTCATCCCGGCCTGCGCAGTGTCTGTGAGATGCAGTACTCTCTGACTACAACCTCTGTTTGTGATCCGTTCTACAGCTGGTGATCCGCTAGCCTCGTCCCGGCCTGCACCGTGTCTGTGAGGTGCAGTACTATCTGACTACAACCTCTATTTGCGATCTGTTCTACCGCATGTGCTCTGCTGGCCTCATCTCGGCTTGCGCAGTGTCTGTGAGATGTAGTGTTCTCTAATTACAATCCCGGTTGCGATCTGTTCTACCGCATGTGCTTTGCTGGCCTCGTCTCGACTCGCGCAGTGTCTGTGAGATGTAGTGTTCGCTAACTACAATCCCTGTTGCGATCTGTTCTACCACATGTGCTCTGCTTGCCTCGTCTCGGCTCGCGCAACGTCTGATCTGCTAACCCCCATCCGGCTAGTACAATATTCTGATCTACTAGCCCCCATCCAACTAGTACAATGTCTGATCTGCTAACCCCTATCCGACTAGTACAAGGTCTGATCTGCTAACCCCCATCCAGCTAGTACAATATTCTGATCTGCTAGCCCCCATCGGCTAGTACAATGTCTGATCTGCTAACCCCTATCCGGCTAGGACAATCTCTGATCTGCTAACCCCCATCCGGCTAGTACAATATTCTTATCTGCTAGCCCCCATCCTGCTAGTACAATGTCGGATCTGCTAACCCCCATCCGGCTAGTACAATATTATGCTAACCACTATGATGTAGTGTCTGATTTGCTAACCACCCTCCGGTTAACTCAAAGCCTGACTGTTGACCATCCTTAAGTCGGTATGGTGACTCATTCATCATTTTCTTTGCTGGCGCTTATCCTGAGCCTCTTCTTTTTTTTCTCTACAAAAAAGGGAAAAGCAACTATGCAAGGTATATAAAAGAGATGCTTACTTGTGGCAGTGCGTACATGTTGGGGTCGATGTCAAATAGGTGCCCCCTTGAATGATGGTTGGTTTTTCCCCAAATATCAATTCCTCTATCATCTCCAATGTAGCCTCCTTGTTGAAAAGACCTGCGTACTTCTCAAGAGGGTGAGAGAATTTGATGTTGAGCCTCCAGAGAGGAAAATAGATTTGAGCCTCCTTAGAGGAAAATTGCATTGGAGGTTTTGTTGCTTGCCAGCAGGTGGATGATTTTTCTATTTTTGGCGACTCTTAAAATGATCTTTTGTTTCTGTTTTTGTTTTTATTTCTTTGTTTTTTTTTATTATTATTAAAGATTAACTAAAAATACTACAATTTCTAAACCACATTTTTCAAATCTAATTTTCAAAACATTTTTTATTATTTTTTACTTTTTCACTCTAAAATGCAAATTTAAACAGGAACTCACCACTTTCAACATTTTTGCCTGTGACAAGGCATCTTATCATCATTGGGTAACTCTGATCTGGGCTGTCTCAGGACCTGGTGTTTACAGTTGCCCCCATGATGATTTTTAAATTTTTAAATTGTAAATTTTAACCAAGGTACTTTCGAAGCGAAATCTCGAATATTGTCCCCAGTGGAGTCGCCACTGTGACACCCGCTGAAACCCGGGGTGTCCCGAAGACACGCTTTTAGGGCCTTCGGGATGAGGTTCATGAAAACTTGTAAAGAATTACAAGTGCGTCCATTTTGGGCAACAAGAAGGTTTCTTGGAGTCACCACCCAATAGAACATTGGGAAAGGTCGTCTAGCCTCAGTGAGCCTAAGACAGCACTGCTATGTCCATTATAGGCAAGCCGGAGGTGTCTTGGAGGTATCCACCCTAATGATAGGATGGTCCTCTAGCCTCACGCTTGGGCAAACCAGAGGTGTCTTAGAGGTATCCACCTTAATAGAACATTAAGATGGCCCTCTCGCCTCGTGGTGCCTAGGACTGTGCAAGTTTGATCGTTTTACGGGACACAAGAGGTGTCTTAGAGGTTTCCACCCTAACAAAATGCCGAGGTGGCCCTCTCGCCTCGTTGAGTACAACGACCATAGTAGGTTTGGGACTTCCCTTTTATTCATACCTTGATTAAGTTTATAATTGAGTTTTCAATTTAGCATTTCATCCCATTTCTCATTCAATTTGGTGCAATTAAATTAAAGCGCAAATTATCCATTCAAGGGAAAGCAGTAAATAAATAAAGCATAATTAAAGTAAAGTACATGAAAGTAAATACAACAAAACTAGAGGCAGAATACAACACCCATTGTAAATAAAATACAAATCATGCATAAATCGGGATGTTCATTAATGATGAGGACATTGGTCCTCGCATGCATATTTATTATGAAATAATTTTCATGTGATGATTTTGGATGGAGAAAATTGAGACATTGGTCCCATTTTTATTAGAAAAGATTCCAAGTTAAGTAATAAAAATGTTTTGGTGATTTTATTTCTAGCGTCTAAAATAAACAATTTTATCAGAAAATTACATAGCAAAACAAATGAAAAAGACAAATGAATAAAAGATTACAAATAAAGCAAATAAATATTTAACCCCAAACGAGCCTTCTGGATCTCCTCGCGTGCTAGCAAAAAATGCCCAAGAAGAAAAAATAGGATGTGAAATAAAAACACAACACAAATAAAATGATGTTAGTAATTGAATCAAAAATATAATAAATGATAAAATAAGGTGATATCAAAATGACAAATGAATTAACATGTTAACAATTTAAAATAAATGAGAGAAAATGTGTTATGAATGACAAATGGATTAAAAGATGTAATTGGAATAAAATATAACATGTTAATGGATTAATATGTAAAAATATGAACATGATAATCATGAAAAATAAAAATGAATAAATAAATAAACAATAATAAATAAATAATAATAACAATGATAAAAGAATGATAAAAATGAATAAGAGAACGATGAAAATAATTAAATGAATGACATGATTAATTAAATATGTACACAAATGATATAAACCATTTACATGGCAAAAAGATCAATCAAAATGAATTAATTTAATTACATGTTAAAAATAATGATGAATTAAAGTGAAATAAATTAATTACATGTTAAAAATAATAAACAATCAATATTTACATGAATAAAAATAAAATAATATGATAATATTAACAACAGTAATGAAAATAATAATTAAAGAGAATGACAATAAATTAATAATAGCAATAATATTATATAAACATAATAATATAAACATTAAATGGAAAAAACCTACAAGACATAGAATAAATAAATAAATAAATGAGAATAATAATAAAAATATACATGTTAATAAATTAAATATAAACAAAATAAATAAAAGAATATAAAAGAGTCAAGCCCGGAATGTTTACCCTCAGATTTTTAGATTCGATGACGGTAAAAATGATGATTGATTTCCTTGTTTTGGTTTGCAAGATTAGAATTGAGGTATGAAAATGTTGGAATTTTATTACAAGAAAAAAGATTAAAAAAAAATGATCAAAAATTCTTTAAGAACAAAGAATTAATTTTTTTCCCTAAAGAATGATTTTTATTGATAAAAAAAATAAAAATGATCCCAAGAACAAACAATTATTTGTTTGTCTTAAGAAGCAAAACATATGAAAAAAAATCTTATGTTTAGAAAATCAAATGAAAAAATTAGATTTTAATAACAAACAATTGTCTTGTTTGTCTTAAAATTATTTTTTCATCAAAAATAGACTCAAAAACCATTGAAAAAATTTTTATTGAAAACAAATAACAAGTTAAAAAAATGAATTTTGGGAGCAAACGATTATTTTGTTTGTCTCAAAATTGAAATCAATCAATAAAACTACTTCTAAAAATTGTTTAGAAGAAATTCTATTGGAAAAAGAACCAAAAAGATGAACTGAATTTTTTTTCTTTTTGTTGGGGAAAATCTGGAAATTTTAGAGAGGATTTGAGAGGAAGAATAAGAGAAAAGATGAAGAAAAAACCTAAGAAAAATTCCCCCCCTCCCCTCTTTTTTTTTATGAAGATAATAGGGAAAATAAAGATAATTAAAGGGATAAAATTTAATTAAATCAGATATTAACAATTTTAAATTTTAAAAAGTGAAAAAAACCTGGAAATCCTGAAAAAAAGTGATAAAAATTAGAATTATGTGGAAAAAAATTGGAAAAATTGATTTTTGGGGCGAAATTGGCCATTTGCGGCGGAACAGGGACGACCGAAGCCCGACAGGCGTCGGCGCTCGCCCAGCGCGCGGAGCTCCGCGCGATGGCGCTCCGCAAGGCGCCGACGCTCGAAATTTTTATTATTATTATTATTGTTAAAGATTAACTAAAAATACTATAATTTCTAAACCCCATTTTTCAAATCTAATTTTCAAAACATTTTTTATTATTTTTTACTTTTTCACTCTAAAATGCAAATTTAAACAGGAAATCACCACTTTCAACCTTTTTACCTGTGACAAGGCATCTTATCATCATCTGGGCTGTCTCAGGACCCGGTGTCTACACGTACCAAGAGAAATCCAGCTATTCCTGTTACTTCAGTTGGTAGTGCACCTAGAGGCAGGGGAAGAGGCACTGTTTAGGCATGTCGTCATTGAAGTAGAAATCATCCAGGTGAATGTACGTATCTGACAGGAACTTGTTTTAAGTGTTGTTCAAGTGAACACCATGTTAAGGATTGTCCTGAAGCTCAGGGTTTTACGGCTACGTCAATAGCACATAGGCCACGACCAGCGGCTGCTAGAGGCAGAGGTAGGGGAGCGGCCCCTAATCTAGCTATATCAAGACCTTCTGCTCTATCAGCTCAGGGTCAGGGATAAGCTACAGGCCGCACCTATGCAGTTAGAACTAGAGAAGATGAGGATGCACAAGATGTGATCGTAGGTAAATTTACATTGTTAACTGCTTCAATTTATGCACTTATTGATCTGAGCTCTACGCATTCTTACATTATTTCTGATATTTCACATGGGAAAGGGTTGATAGATTCATGTTTAGATCAAGATATTCTAGTGAACAATCCTTTGGGCCATAGTGTCGTAGTAACTCACTAATGCACTTGCGGCTTTCATGGACGTAATGAATCGGATCTCTCATCCTTTATTGGACCAGTTTGTGGTGTTATTTATAGAAGATATTATGGTGTATTCAAAGACTTTGGAGGAACATGACAAGCACTTGAGAATTGGCTTGCAGACTTTAAGAGAGAAGCAACTGTATGCCAAATTTAGTAAATGTGACTTTTGGCTGAATGAAGTATCTTTTCTGGGTCATGTTGTCACACCCCAAATCGGGCCTAGTCGGAATTGACTAGCTAAGTCGGATAAGTGAAGGGCATTTTGGTAATTTTGTTCATGAAGAAATTGGATAATAAGGACTTAAGTGCAAAGTATTTAATTAATTATGTTAAGAGGGGGAAAATTATAAGGTGTGCATGTGTGTATGGATGTAGGGTACTTTTGTTTTGGCATGATCTAGTGGTATTAGTGCATGGTAACTAGGATGTAAAAGTGTTTCATGGGAGGTTATATGGTGTGAGTTGAGTGTGGTGCCTTGGGTTGTTAGTCAAGATGAGGTCATTAGGGACCAATAGTGGGGTGACATGTGTAAGGTTGGTGGGAGCATTGATTGGGATTTGAAAAGAGAAGAGAGAGGGATTGATGGACTAGCTTCCCGTTGAAGCCAAAGGAAGTTTTGCCTTCCCTTTTCCCACGCCTCTCTCTCTCTTTCCCATCTACATTTCTGCTCTCTCTTCCTTTCATGTGGGTTTTCTTCCACCTTTGGTCTAGGGTTTGAGCTTTGAAGGTTTTATAGGAGGTAAGTGGCTGTTTTGCTTTTAGTATACTTCTTCTTCTCCTCCTTTTTCGGATTTGAGTGGGTTTTAAAGGTTATGTTCTTGGGTTAATAAGGTTTTGATTTGATTTGGTTGCAAGAATTGGAGGAGAAGGGAAGAGAAGGTTGGATTTTGAAGTGTTCGGTTTGAAGCTTTGCTTTCCAGGTTTGGGAGCTATGTGTGATATAATCTTGATGTATAAATGATACATGATGATGTATTGGATGATTGTGCATGAATTTTTGGATGTGTTAGATTGTTCATATAATTTTTGGTGTGTAAAGTATGATGTTTGGGAAATTCTGTTTAGTTTTTGCCAGACCTTTGTGCATTGTTTTTGTCATAGGTCGAGTTATAGACCTCAAAAATGAGTAATTCCAGTTCCATTTGAAAGCTAGGACATATATATAAAATTGTCTCTAAAGGTCTGGAAGCTAGTTTTTGCTCTAAGACCCTTGAAAAAGTTAAAATCTGAAGTGTCTCTGGTTGGGTCGGGTTACTGGACCAGTGTTTATGTTTTAGCTCATATCTGGAGTTATAGATGTCCTTTTAATCTGAAATTTGTTTCATTTGAATCTCAACATCCTAATAAATAAATTTTAAGAAGGAACTTTTGCCTAAAAATGTCATTTAGATGTCCGTTTAGGCTGAACAATAATGAGTTGTGAAGCAGTCCTGAATCGAAGCTTCTGTTTTGCAAGTTTTTGGTAGGTCACGGAGGTAACCAAATTCATTACCACCGTGACATATGTAAATCCTGGACAGAATGCTTAGTTTGGGACCTCATGGTGGTAACCAAATTCATTACCACCGTGACCCCTTCTGTCTTGGCCATTTTATGTGTTTTTCTTCCCGAATTGAACCCGTTTTGCACCGGAACTTCCTATTATCCATCCGATGCATGTTTAGGACTGTTAAATGAGTATAAGAATAGTTATCACTTGGAAAATAAATGTTAATAGGATTAAGATTAATACAAACTAATAAAATAATTAGGTGTAATTGTATGATTAGAATCTAATCAAGTTAAATAACACTTAAGGGTTGCAATACCTTAATCTGTATGAGCATGTGATATTGAATGTGAAATGTATTATGCATATCTGTACTTATGATCCTTCTCTAAGAATATTATGCTATGCTTAAGTGTAAATTGTACCATTGCATGACTAAGACTTTGCATTGTTAAGTGTTAGCATGAATTGATGTCATGTGATGTTGTTCTTCGAATTCATGTGTAAGACTTATTAATGGCATGATTCAATGATGTTTGATTTGGGTTTTTATTGCTATTGGAATGAGGATATGTTTTTTGAAATGAGAATTTTGGGATAGTTGGATTGAATAACCTGGAAATCGCCCTCAGGAATGGCATCTGGGCATGGGTCACGGTGGCAACCAATTCGGTTACCACCGTGAGGAACGAACCAGATGCATTTCTGCCGTGAGTTTGAATAGGTCACGGTGGCAACCAATCTGGTTACCACCGTGAGGTGTTCAGACCTTAGATTCTGTTCTGGGTTGTGGGTATGTCACGGTGGCAACCTATTTAGTTACCACCGTGAGGTACCCCAGACTTGCTTTCTGCCGAAGGTCCTTTATATGTCACGGTGGCAACCAGTTTGATTACCACCGTGACCTACCCTGTTTTTGCAATAAAATCCTTTAATTTTTGTATGTGTTAGGAATGTTTAATTGTGGATTGTAGCATACGATACCACCTGATATGAGCTATATTATGTATGTAACGATTCATCAAAGTAAGTGAACTCTTTGCGTATTATAATTGAACTATGGCCGTAAACTGTGTAATTCTCCGCCTGCAAGAGTCGGTCTAGTGGATAGTTAGGCATGCCTAATAGAGTCTCTTAGCTGCAGCCCTTTGAATGTTTGGACCCTGATCAGGTCCCCGTTTGGTTCCTCGCGAACCCTTTTATGTTCGGATCTTGTTTAAGATCCCTTTTGAAAGTGTTTGGAAAAGTTAAAAGTATCTTGATGTATCGGCTCGTACCCGTAAAGTACTGTCTGTATCGGCTCGTACCCGTAAAGTACTGTCTGTATCGGCTCGTACCCGTAAAGTACTGTCTGTATCGGCTCGTACCTGTAAAGTACTGTCTGTATCGGCTCGTACCCGTAAAGTACTGTCTATATCGGCTCGTACCCGTAAAGTACTGTCTGTATCGGCTCGTACCCGTAAAGTACTGTCTGTATCGGCTCGTACCCGTAAAGTACTGTCTGTATACTCGTTATCCACTATTTTGAGTCAGCAGGTATTCTGTCTGTTTTGCCTAATGTGAATAAGAGAATGTGATATTCGATTAAGCATGATTCTTGACATGTGAACCGGTTATGTATCCGAATGTGATTATGAATCTCTGAATGGGTTAAGTGTGACCTAAACATGTGAATTGGACATAATTATCTGCATATATGGGTATATGCATAACATAGTTTGAATGTATGGTATGCCAACGGTTGTAAATATAGGTACGGGAATTAAGATGTGCATGACTGCGACCATGATCTTTTGAATGCCATGAATTCGATTAGTAAGCATGTGCAAACATGATTTTATACTTTTGACGATTATAGTGAATTATATGAATCAAGATACATAATGATTGTGCTCTTGACTTTGGAATGTATATATATATATTGTGTTATGTTACGTGCCTCCTCTCTCTAGTTTTCCTATTGTAGTGATTTCAGCGTGTGGTCATGTATTTACATTTCAAGGCATGATAAAAGTATGTTTAGTTAACTAGCGTTCTCGGCATGATAGTTGGGTGCGTATTGCTTGATAATTGTATTGTATGTGAATGGGTTTTCCGTTAATGCATGAGTACTTGGCATGATATGTCACACCCCAAAATAGCCCTGGTCGGATTGTGCATGCTAAGTCAGGATCGGAAGGGTATTTCAGTAATTTGTGCTTGAGAAATTTGAAGTGTTAAAGACCTAATTGAAAAGATAATTAAATTGGTAAGGAAAGAAATGTGTATGTGAGTGAAGTGTTATTTGTTTAAGGACTTAAGAGCATTTTTAGTTTGGAAAAGTTGAGTGGATTGTGTGGTCCTATTGGGAGCTGCCATGTGGTGTTAGGTGGGCATTGGATGGGGAAAAGAAGAAAAGAAAGAGGAAGAGAGAGGGAACACAGAGATTGCATTCCCGTTCGTCCCCTCCTCTCACGTTTCTTCTTCTTCTCTACTCCCTTCTCTGTTTTCCTTTCGTTTCCCCTGGGCTTGGAGTTGTGTTTGGCTTGGTTGAGTTTTGGGTTAGCTTTGAAGAGGTAAGTTGGAGTTAACGTATTGTTCTTCTTCTTCTTCTTCTTTTTCCTGGTTTTGGTTAAGTTAGGGTTTGGCTAAGGATTTGTGGGTTTCTTGTTTGTGCAAGTTTTGGATTGTAAGAAGAAGCTAAGCAAAGGCAAGGAAAGGATTGAGGATTGATTCTGAAGCTTGATTTTTGGATCGTCATTTCCAGGTTGGGAGTGTTTTGATTGCATACAATGTTTAAAGAGTTTCTGTGTTCCTATCTCTGCCCTATTTCTCACTAGGCTTGTAAATGTCTTTACATTATCTAATTTCTGGAATTTGTTATGTTTTGAAATGTGTATATGCGTGAGTATGTGAGTAAATGTGTTAGTAATGCATGAATAGGATTAAATTGGAAGTACTGTGTTTGGATTTTGAATTTACTGTTATTTGTTAGGGTTTATGTTCTTGAAGGAATTAAATGTGTCTATGCATGATTTTGGTTGATTTAATTGTTGAATTAAGTTGCAATAATCTTGTTTATGCTGTTTGGGACATCGATTGTAAGGTAATATGAGTTTTGGTGGTGTTGTGAATTAGATTGGAAATGATTTCTATCGAATTTCTGGAAAACGAAGGAAATCTGCAGTTTGCGATAGCGGGGAAGAAGAAAGAAGCAGCTCACGCTAGATGAGCAAAGCTCACGCGACGTGAGCTATGCTCACGTGACGTGAGCTATGCTCACGACGTGAGCAATTGCTCACTAGGCGTGAGCTATGCTCACGCGACGTGAGCAATGCTCACGAGGCGTGAGCTATGCTCACGAGGCGTGAGCTATGCTCACGCGACGTGAGCAACCTTCACGTGACGTGAAGGTTGCTCAGGTCTTCCGACTCTTCTGTTTTGCTTCTGTTTTTCTTTCCCCAAGCGACCAGTTTTTATAAAATGGTTTCCAAAAGCTTTTCATGGTATTTTCCTCTACTGTGTGTTATATTATCTTGATGGTATGACTGATTATTCCAATTTAGTTGGTATTAATAACATGTTATCTATGATAAGTTACTGTGGTATTTTGGAATAGGTTTCGGATTGTAGTGATACTATTAAATGACTGTAAAATACGAAGGATTTATGAATGCTAACCTTCTGATTGTTTAGTCCCAAACATGCTTTATCTTAATGTAAATTAGGTGATCATAGCTTTAGTCTGTTTCTCCTCTAAGAATATCATGCCATGCTTAAGAGTATATGGTACAGGTTCACGATGTAGACAATGTATTTTAGTCATTGGCCTAATATGATTTCTCATGTATTCCTGATATACTTTACTATGATGAGTAATGCTAGAATGTTATTGATTGGAGTATTGCATGCTTTTGAATATGACTTGTAGGAGGCATGGTTGACACTATGCTATACTATATTTAGTGGAATAATATGGATGATGTCTGAATACATTGTTATGCTTTAACCTTTGAATTCAAGGTGATATGTTAAATGTAATTTGAACTGTGCACAATTTATATTTAGTTATCATCGCCTGATGCATGATTAGGTTTTGTATTGACAATGTTTGGCGTGTTGAAGCTTTTATACCTGATTTTTGGCATGCTTTAGAATATTGTTTAATGTTAAAGTGTATGGACTGTAATATGATTTGCAATGGGAATTGTATGATTTATGACCGACTTTATGAGCATATCTATATGTCTATCGTACTCTGATTTATGCATGATAAATATATATATATATATATATATATTTATGCGTTGTGCGATTCGAAACGTGAATTATTTTATATGTAACCTGCTAGAGTCAAGTAAGTGGATAGTTAGGCATGCCTAATAGAGTCTTCTGTAGCTGCAGCGCCCTTTGAATGATTTGGACCCCGATCAGGTCCCCGTTTGGTTCCTCGCGAACCCTTTTCTGTATTGGATCTTGTTTAAGGTCCCTTGTGAAAATATCTGTGAAAGTTAAAGTATAACAGTTTAATCGGTTCGTACCCGTAACGTACTGTCTGTAATCGGCTCGTACCCGAAAAGTACTGTCTGTACACTCGTTATCCACTACCTAGAGTCAGCAGGTGTTCTTTGAATGTTTATCTGAACTGCTCTGATCTGATTTGGCTATAAATGGATTATCTGAATGAGTATATTAATGTAATGTATATCGGATTTTTCTGAATGAATATGATTATGAAATACTGATTGTATGGCTTTATTATATGAGCATGCTTATATGGATTATGTTTTAGCCTTCGAATGTGATATCCGTTTGAGCTTGATAAGGATTTCAGGAATCAGTTTATATGCATATGAATGTGACTATGGGTTTCAGAATGTATATCTGTTTTAAGTAAACATGACTTTACATTTAACATGATTATTCGTACTTGTCATGTGATTTGTTATAAGTTTCTGATTGCTTTGAAATGATTTGATTGATGTAATTAAGTATATGACTTCAGCATAGTTTTGTTATATATATTAGCATGTGAACCGAAGCAGCTGTGATGGTAAGTATGTGATGATTACTGTACTCTCTGCATGATGATGATATGAATGTAATACTAAGTGGTTATGCCCTCAGTCTCCGCTATCAGAGTGTTTCTGCATGATGCTTAATATATATTAGAGTTGCGCAGCAGTATTGTGATGCTCTAAATGTTATCCTTTGGATATTTGACTAGTGTGTGTGTTTAACATGTTTAAGTATGTTGGTTAACTAGCATGCTTAACATGATGGTTTTATTGCCAGTTCATGCATGGGTACTTAGTTATATTTATTGCATGTGTACAGCTCTTGTGACTCCGCATGGTAAGATGATATTATTTGATACCCATGTAGGTTTATGCATGAGTTATAGTATGTAGTTCAGCATGATGATATTTGTATCGTATATTGTATTATGTCTGTTTTGGTCTATCCTGGACATGAGGTTATGGTTTGATTGTGAGTATTGAAATGAACGCCTTTAATATGCAAGCCTGATTATTTATAGGTTATGAATATCCGCATTTGCCATTTGAATGTGTTATGCCTTGGTGACCATTGTGAATGGCCGTCCATACTCTTGTGTGTTCTCCCCACTAAGCGTTTATCGTTTAGCACGGATTTCCTTTCCATGCAGGTGGCAGGTTTGGTTCTGTTCGAGTCGCGCTTCTGCAAGGTCGGCCACGTAGGAGTTAGAAGTTCTGTATTTTGTTCAGCTTCTGTATTTCAGCTTTTGTAATTCTGTAGTATGGTATATGTAATTAATTATGTTTCGATCTTGAGTTTTCTTTTGGGAATGTAATAGTTAGTATGTTTTATGTTTAGCTATTCCGTTTATGCTTCCGTTGAATGGTTATATGCATGCTTCTGTGTATGCTTTTGCTTAGTGCCTGCATGTGTGTGAATTATTGCATGTTCAGTCTGTACCGCAAGGTAAGTCAAGGTAAGTTTTTAATTAACTCGTATTTCCGTATGTATGTTATGTGTGAATGTATGCTTCCGCATTGTGCATGTGTATATCTGTATCTACGAGTGTCGTGTAGTGCGTCCGTCGGCGTCCTTCCAACGGGGACGGCGATGGGGGTGTTACAGTTAGTGGTATCAGAGCCCAGGTTTGATGGTTCTGGGTGTGTTGTTTGTTATGTGTTGAGTCTTTGCATGAGAGTCGGTTTTGTGTCGTGGCCTAATGCAGATGCGTCTTGTTTTGTGTCATGTCTAGATGGAGTCTGATCCTAGTGAGAATGTGGGCGAGACTACAGAAAGTGTGAATCGAGTTAGTGCTGACCAGAATGTTTCCGAGCGTCTTCCAGTTGAAAATTCTGGTCGTGTTTCTGATGATAGGACATTAGTACAAGGATTGATTCGGATTTTGGATAGATTGACTGCTCCTCGTGCTTCTCAAGAAGTTGTGCGGCATGTTCCTTAGAAGAGAAAAGCATCGGTTAGTGAAGTGTCAGCAGGAAAAAGGGTTCGAGAAACTTTGATGTGTCAACAATTTCAAAAGCAACATGGGATCAAGTGTAGGAAGTGGGTATCGCTTTTATGTCAGCACTGTCAGAAGCGACATCGGGGCCCATGTCGGAAGCTCTCAGGTGCTTGTTTCAGGTGTGGCAGTATGGAACACCAGATTGCCGGTTGTCCTAAAAAGATGAGTGAGAGTCTAGCTGGGCAAGCTAGAAAGGAAGTGGAGGATTTGCTCAGATCTTCTCGAGTGCCTACAGAGTTTGTAACATCTAGCAAGGATTCGAAGGAGACTGCAGGTTCTTCTGGTAAGTTGCTTTGCAAGCTTTTGTTTAAGTAAGTTTTGTTTGTTTGGGTTGTGCGGATGTAAGTGTTTCGCTGTGAATTTTGAGGACGAAATTCTTTTAGGAGGAAAGAGTTGTCACACCCCAAAATAGCCCTGGTCGGATTGTGCATGCTAAGTCGGGATCGGAAGGGTATTTCAGTAATTTGTGCTTGAGAAATTTGAAGTGTTAAAGACCTAATTGAAAAGATAATTAAATTGGTAAGGAAAGAAATGTGTATGTGAGTGAAGTGTTATTTGTTTAAGGACTTAAGAGCATTTTTAGTTTGGAAAAGTTGAGTGGATTGTGTGGTCCTATTGGGAGCTGCCATGTGGTGTTAGGTGGGCATTGGATGGGGAAAAGAAGAAAAGAAAGAGGAAGAGAGAGGGAACACAGAGATTGCATTCCCGTTCGTCCCCTCCTCTCACGTTTCTTCTTCTTCTCTACTCCCTTCTCTGTTTTCCTTTCGTTTCCCCTGGGCTTGGAGTTGTGTTTGGCTTGGTTGAGTTTTGGGTTAGCTTTGAAGAGGTAAGTTGGAGTTAACGTATTGTTCTTCTTCTTCTTCTTCTTTTTCCTGGTTTTGGTTAAGTTAGGGTTTGGCTAAGGATTTGTGGGTTTCTTGTTTGTGCAAGTTTTGGATTGTAAGAAGAAGCTAAGCAAAGGCAAGGAAAGGATTGAGGATTGATTCTGAAGCTTGATTTTTGGATCGTCATTTCCAGGTTGGGAGTGTTTTGATTGCATACAATGTTTAAAGAGTTTTTGTGTTCCTATCTCTGCCCTATTTCTCACTAGGCTTGTAAATGTGTTTACATTATCTAATTTCTGGAATTTGTTATGTTTTGAAATGTGTATATGCGTGAGTATGTGAGTAAATGTGTTAGTAATGCATGAATAGGATTAAATTGGAAGTACTGTGTTTGGATTTTGAATTTACTGTTATTTGTTAGGGTTTATGTTCTTGAAGGAATTAAATGTGTCTATGCATGATTTTGGTTGATTTAATTGTTGAATTAAGTTGCAATAATCTTGTTTATGCTGTTTGGGACATCGATTGTAAGGTAATATGAGTTTTGGTGGTGTTGTGAATTAGATTGGAAATGATTTCTATCGAATTTCTGGAAAACGAAGGAAATCTGCAGTTTGCGATAGCGGGGAAGAAGAAAGAAGCAGCTCACGCGACGTGAGCTATGCTCACGTGACGTGAGCCATGCTCACGCTAGATGAGCAAAGCTCACGTGACGTGAGCTATGCTCACGACGTGAGCAATTGCTCACTAGGCGTGAGCTATGCTCACGCGGCGTGAGCTATGCTCACGCGACGTGAGCAACCTTCACGTGACGTGAAGGTTGCTCAGGTCTTCCGACTCTTCTGTTTTGCTTCTGTTTTTCTTTCCCCAAGCGACCAGTTTTTATAAAATGGTTTCCAAAAGCTTTTCATGGTATTTTCCTCTACTGTGTGTTATATTATCTTGATGGTATGACTGATTATTCCAATTTAGTTGGTATTAATAACATGTTATCTATGATAAGTTACTGTGGTATTTTGGAATAGGTTTCGGATTGTAGTGATACTATTAAATGACTGTAAAATACGAAGGATTTATGAATGCTAACCTTCTGATTGTTTAGTCCCAAACATGCTTTATCTTAATGTAAATTAGGTGATCATAGCTTTAGTCTGTTTCTCCTCTAAGAATATCATGCCATGCTTAAGAGTATATGGTACAGGTTCACGATGTAGACAATGTATTTTAGTCATTGGCCTAATATGATTTCTCATGTATTCCTGATATACTTTACTATGATGAGTAATGCTAGAATGTTATTGATTGGAGTATTGCATGCTTTTGAATATGACTTGTAGGAGGCATGGTTGACACTATGCTATACTATATTTAGTGGAATAATATGGATGATGTCTGAATACATTGCTATGCTTTAACCTTTGAATTCAAGGTGATATGTTAAATGTAATTTGAACTGTGCACAATTTATATTTAGTTATCGTCGCCTGATGCATGATTAGGTTTTGTATTGACAATGTTTGGCGTGTTAAAGCTTTTATACCTGATTTTTGGCATGCTTTAGAATATTGTTTAATGTTAAAGTGTATGGACTGTAATATGATTTGCAATGGGAATTGTATGATTTATGACCGACTTTATGAGCATATCTATATGTCTATCGTACTCTGATTTATGCATGATAAATATATATATATATATATATATATTTATGCGTTGTGCGATTCGAAACGTGAATTATTTTATACGTAACCTGCTAGAGTCAAGTAAGTGGATAGTTAGGCATGCCTAATAGAGTCTTCTGTAGCTGCAGCGCCCTTTGAATGATTTGGACCCCGATCAGGTCCCCGTTTGGTTCCTCGCGAACCCTTTTCTGTATTGGATCTTGTTTAAGGTCCCTTGTGAAAATATCTGTGAAAGTTAAAGTATAACGGTTTAATCGGTTCGTACCCGTAACGTACTGTCTGTAATCGGCTCGTACCCGAAAAGTACTGTCTGTACACTCGTTATCCACTACCTAGAGTCAGCAGGTGTTCTTTGAATGTTTATCTGAACTGCTCTGATCTGATTTGGCTATAAATGGATTATTTGAATGAGTATATTAATGTAATGTATATCGGATTTTTCTGAATGAATATGATTATGAAATACTGATTGTATGGCTTTATTATATGAGCATGCTTATATGGATTATGTTTTAGCCTTCGAATGTGATATCCGTTTGAGCTTGATAAGGATTTCAGGAATCAGTTTATATGCATATGAATGTGACTATGGGTTTCAGAATGTATGTCTGTTTTAAGTAAGCATGACTTTACATTTAACATGATTATTCGTACTTGTCATGTGATTTGTTATAAGTTTCTGATTGCTTTGAAATGATTTGATTGATGTATTTAAGTATATGACTTCAGCATAGTTTTGTTATATATATTAGCATGTGAACCGAAGCAGCTGTGATGGTAAGTATGTGATGATTATTGTACTCTCTGCATGATGATGATATGAATGTAATACTAAGTGGTTATGCCCTCAGTCTCCGCTATCAGAGTGTTTCTGCATGATGCTTAATATATATTAGAGTTGCGCAGCGGTATTGTGATGCTCTAAATGTTATCCTTTGGATATTTGACTAGTGTGTGTGTTTAACATGTTTAAGTATGTTGGTTAACTAGCATGCTTAACATGATGGTTTGATTGCCAGTTCATGCATGGGTACTTAGTTATATTTATTGCATGTGTACAGCTCTTGTGACTCCGCATGGTAAGATGCTATTATTTGATACCCATGTAGGTTTATGCATGAGTTATAGTATGTAGTTCAGCATGATGATATTTGTATCGTATATTGTATTATGTCTGTTTTGGTCTATCCTGGACATGAGGTTATGGTTTGATTGTGAGTATTGAAATGAATGCCTTTAATATGCAAGCCTGATTATTTATAGGTTATGAATATCCGCATTTGCCATTTGAATGTGTTATGCCTTGGCGACCATTGTGAATGGCCGTCCATACTCTTGTGTGTTCTCCCCACTAAGCGTTTATCGCTTAGCACGGATTTCCTTTCCATGCAGGTGGCAGGTTTGGTTCTGTTCGAGTCGCGCTTCTGCAAGGTCGGCCACGTAGGAGTTAGAAGTTCTGTATTTTGTTCAGCTTCTGTATTTCAGCTTTTGTAATTCTGTAGTATGGTATATGTAATTAATTATGTTTCGATCTTGAGTTTTCTTTTGGGAATGTAATAGTTAGTATGTTTTATGTTTAGCTATTCCGTTTATGCTTCCGTTGAATGGTTATATGCATGCTTCTGTGTATTCTTTTGCTTAGTGCCTGCATGTGTGTGAATTATTGCATGTTCAGTCTGTACCGCAAGGTAAGTCAAGGTAAGTTTTTAATTAACCCGTATTTCCGTATGTATGTTATGTGTGAATGTATGCTTCCGCATTGTGCATGTGTATATCTGTATCTACGAGTGTCGTGTAGTGCGTCCGTCGGCGTCCTTCCAACGGGGACGGCGATGGGGGTGTTACATGATAGTCATATGTGTATTATCTCTCGTGACTGTGCACGGTAGGGTACTGACACTTGATGCCCCGGTGCCTATATGCATAAGAGTCTGTATGTATTCTTACATGAATATTTGTATCTATTGTGATCCCTTGTCTGTTTGGGGCTTTGCTTAATATGATATAAGAGTGTAGTATTCGGACGAATATGATATTGAGACGAGCACTCAGGTAATATGTACAAGTATGTGTATATGAACTTCCGAATGCATGGTTTTCCTATGCAGGCTTATTTATCCATCTGTTGTGATTATTTGTATATGCCATTTGTGTATGTAATTTGTTCTGGCGACCATTGTGAATGGCCGTCCATCTTGCTTGTGTGTTCTCCCCACTAAGCGTTTATCGCTTAGCACGGGCTCTTTTCCTGTGCAGGTGGCAGGCTTGGTTCGGTTCGAGTCGCGTGTCTGCAGGGTCGGCCACATAGGAGTTAGAAGTGTTATGTTATTCTGTTCAGCTTCTGTATTTTGATTTCTATAACTTGTAGCCTTTTTAATATGTAAGGATCTTATTGTAATTAAGTTTCAGTTATTTCTCCGCTTTATGCTTCCGCTGAATGATCATATGTATGCATGTGTATATGTTTTGGCTTAGTGCCTGCATGTGTGTGAGTTAATGTATGTCCAGTTTTGCTTCTCGAGATAAGTTTTTAATTTTTCGTGTTTTTGCATGAACATATGCTTTCGCTTGGCGTATGTGTGCATGTATGTGAGTGAGCGTCGGTAGCACACCCGTGTCCTTCCAACGGGGACATAGGGGGTGTTACACATGTAATATTAGCAAAAGGTATCAAAGTGGTCCCTACCAAGATTGAAGCAATTCTGCATTGGAGAACGCCTAAGAATATCAAAAAAGTCAAAAGTTTTCTTGGTTTGGCAGGATACTATAGGAGATTTGTGAAAGGATTCCCCACTATCGCAACACCATTAACTCGATTGTTGTAGAAACATGTGAAGTTTGACTAGAATGATAAATGCCAAGAAAGCTTTGAGAGACTAAAGAATATGTTAACAGAAGCACTAGTGCTAACCCAGCCGGAGTATGGTAAAGATTTTATGATCTATAGTGATGCCTCTAGGATTGGTTTGGGTTTTGTATTAATGCAGGAAGGCAAGGTGATTGCATATGCCTCCTGGCAGCTCAAGACTCAAGAGAAGAATTATCCCATGGACGATCTTGAGCTTGCAACCATTGTATATGCTTTAAAGATCTGGAGACATTACTTATATGGTGAGAGATGCTACATATACACAAATAATAAAAGTCTGAAGTACTTGTTGACTCAGTGGGAGCTCAATTTAAGACAAAGATGCTGGTTCAAAATTATAAAGGATTATGACTACTTTATTGGCTACCACCCAGGGAAGGCGAATGTAGCGGCTGATGCTTTAAGCAGGAAGTTTATGATAGGTAATCAAATTATCTCGACTATGGATTTCCTTAAATGTATAATATGTGTGCAAGTAACTAATGTTAGTGTGCACAGCCTTGAGGGCATTGAATGTCAAGTTAAGCTTGGCTCCTGATGGAGCAATTTTAGCTTAAATGCAAGTGAAACCCGATTTCTTTCATCAACTAAAGAAGGCCTAGAAGCTTGATGATCATTTATCTTCCATGATCAATCGGATGAAAGACGGGAATGATGATGGGTACTCTTTGGGTACAGATGGAAGTCTCTATTATAAGTAGAGATTGTGTGTCCCGAATCAAGCTAAATCAAAGAAATATATATTGATGGAAGCTCACCACAGTAGTTATGCAACGCATCCACCGGTATTATGATGTATAAAGATTTTAAGGTTTCTTATTGGTGGCCTGGAATGAAACGTGATGTGTCATAATTAATGAGCAAGTGTTTGATCTGCCAGCAGGAGAAAGATGAGCATCAGGTTCCTTCAGGTCGACTTCAGCCTATTTCTATTCCAAAATGGAAGTGGGATAGGGTGACTATGGATTTCGTGATGGGACTTCCACTTACAAGAAAGAAGCATGATTCTATCTGGGTAATCATTGATAAGATCACCAAGCCTGCTCACTTCTTACCAGTTCAGATGGATTATCATTTGAGTAAAATTTATACGTAACACCCCAAAACCGCCATTGGAAGGATACCGGAGCGCCACGCGAGCAAACACATAAACGAATCCAAAATACATACTAGTAAATAAAACCAAATGAGATGTAAAGAAACTTTTAATCATAAAATAGCAAGTCCTTTAACATACATCAAATCAATATTATTTTACAAAAAGGGCTCGTAAGCAAATACATACACAAAAATAGTTGTTCCTTTACACAAATCTCATAATTAAACAATTATCAAATTATAGAACAGATTTGAACCTGATCTTGAGTCAAGTAGTGAAAAACCCCATGTAACAGAAGCTTAAAAACTTTGCTTTTTAAAACAGGGCAGCAAGAAGGGAGGCCAGTCACGAGTCACACAAGCAATTGTGACTCGTGACGCTGGCTTCTCGCAAGCGCCACACAAAATAGGGGCAGTCACGAGTCGTGACCCTCCATCACGCCTCGTGACGCCTGAAAAGAGAGGGGAGGTCACGAGTCACTCAGGCAATGGTGACTTGTGACACGCAGGGAAGGGGATGGTCACGAGTCTTGACTCTCCATCACGTCTCGTGACTTCCCCAGGGAAGAGGGTCACGGCGTGATTCTCCATCACGTCACGTGATCTTCTTCACTCACTTCTGCTTCCCAGAATTTTCGGAATTTCCAGAAAATGTAAAAACAGAAAGACGTGAAAAAAGAGTACATCAAAATTCAAAACCCCGTCTTACCCAAAACCATTTTTTTCATGCAATAATTATTCAAACACATACCTTCAAGTCTCCAAAGCACATTTACAGAAATTTTAATACAAATAACATATTTTTACTATTCAAATAAGGGCAATACTAGAACGTCAACATCTTAGGATTTCACAATCAAACTCATGCATATTCATCTCATTTGCATACTCATCATCATTCTTTTCTACAGAAATCATGTATACACATTACGTAACTCATGCATTTTGATATACAAACACACATAATTAGTATTAACTTCAGAACTGCAAACAGGATCCAAAAATGAGAAAGGACAGACACTCCCAAACCTATTAATGAAGTTCAAAATGTCCACTGCAACTTTCAATCCACAACCTTCCCTTTTCCTTTTTCTTTTCTCTTATCTTTAAATGCTTGCAAACAGATAAAACCACATTCCATTAACCCAAGAGCATAAGCTTAAAAACTCAGACAATCCAGAAGAAGAAGAAAGGAAGGAGAAACCCAAAGAACTTTCAGCCACATACCTTGTAATCTCCTCAATATTCAAAACCCTAGTCAACACTGGATGAACACGCATGCAAAGAGAAAGAAAGAACAGAGAAAGAAGAGGAGAGGAGTGGTTAACGTGAGAGAGAGAGCAAGAGAGAGAGAACCTGACGTCTTTTAGTTTCCAGGAAGCTAAAAACTTTCAGACATCTCTTTTCTCTCACCCACATGCACACACTCACATCTCCACTTGGCACACATGCACTGGTTCACTTAATCCCATAATTACATAATTATTAACAGCTCCTCAAAATCTTCTAATAGGTCCTTAACAATTCTTTTTACTTACTAAAATAAAAATTTGCAAATAATACTTTTAATTCCTTGCCATTTAATCCTCTTTCCTCTTGTAAATTAACCAATTGCCCTTAATTACACTTGTAACAATTACCAAAATATCCATATTTTCCAATTAAAATTGCCAATTCCAATTAGGCCACTTTTGGGGTGTGACAACTCTCTCCTCCTTAAGAAAATTTCGTCCTCGAAATTTCCTCGCTTATTATATACATCTCAAATATCAAAACTGAAAAGAAATAAAACTTAACATATCAACACTTACCCGAAGGACCTGCGGCATCAGTCGCATCTTCTCCGATCAAAGCGTATGCTCTATGCCGGTTATACTCGTCCGTAGAACCAGGTCGTTGCACCGTCTCTGATGGTGCTTGCGGAGCTCTACTTCTATCACGGTTGCTTCGAGTCACATTAGATCTTCTACTTTCTTGTTGATTCTCGTCCTCTTGTCGATTGGGGCAATATGCAAACCGATGCTCCATACTCCCGCACTTAAAGCATGCACCGGTGATCTTGCGACATGTACCCCAATAGTACCTATGACAATGCTCACACTCCGGTGCTCGATTTCCCTTACTACCATGTGGGGCTACACTCCCTAATTGTGAAGGCACTTGAACTGTCCCTCTAGTTCCTTGTTCAACTGGAGCACCCTTAGACTTCTTAGTACTCGCAACTCCCCCATCCGGTGCTCTCCTCTTCTGTGCCATCTTCTGCTTTACCATCTCAGATTCTTCTAACTTCATTGCCGCTGCCACAAGCTGATAATACCCCACTGGTTACAAGACGGTCATTGCAGACAAATGACCTCTGAACACCTCACGCAATCCCTCTTGAAAGTGTCTACATCTGAACTCATCCGTCAACAACTGCTCAGGCACATACTTACTCAACCAGTTGAATTCCTTATCATACTCACTCACGGTCATACCTCGCTGCTTCCAACTGATGAACTCTCTCCACTTGGCTTCTTTGTATGCCTTCGTCACATACTTTTGCTCAAATTCTCGCTTGAAGAATTCCCATGTTAACTCGGCTAGTCGCTGGGGATTTCGCATCACAAGTTCCCACCAATCATACGTTGATCCTTGAAGCAACGATACTGCATATAAAGCTCTCTGATTTGCAGGACAGTTAATCTCTTGCAAAATTTGACTTACCCTCTGAAGCCAAAACTCAGCCACATCTGATTCATCCAAAGCAGTCCCATGAAAATCCTCTGCTCCTCTTTTCCTTAACAACTCAGTTCGAGCCTTTGGAGCAGTCAACCTCTCTACTACTTGTAGCAAACCTTGCACTAATGCTGGATCCAAACCAACACCCATATTCGGACCTACCGCTGGTGCATGTTCCTGTGTAGGCCTATCTTGCCCAACCGGATTACCTCCTCTGATCGGATTATCTCTACGACCCACATTGACACTGTCCATTGTGTCGCCCATATACTCACTTGGATCCGACTCCATAAAAATACTACAAAACACATGACATCTACATTAGGCCACGACACAAAACTGACTCTCATGCATAGACTCGACTCTACACTTAAAAAATCACAACATAACCCAGAACCACCAAACCTGGGCTCTGATACCCCGTTGGAAGGATACCGGAGCGCCACGCGAGCAAACACATAAATGAATCCAAAATACATACTAGTAAATAAAACCAAATGAGATGTAAAGAAACTTTTAATCATAAAATAGCAAGTCCTTTAACATACATCAAATCAATATTATTTTACAAAAAGGGCTCGTAAGCAAATACATAAACCAAAATAGTTGTTCCTTTACAAAAGATTCATTTTGCTATGAATAAGCCATGTACAAAAATAATAGCGGAAGACTCAAAAATAACTTCTTCCAAAAAGACTTCTAGTGGCCGACCTGCAGATGTCTGACTCCAAAACGAACTCGCCACCTACACGGGAAAAGAACCCGTGCTAAGCGATAACGCTTAGTGGGGAGGAACAAAACAAACGAACAATATACATATACAATATTTACAACAATAATATAATCTCATCGCAACATAAACGTGCAATAAAGCTATGATTCAAAATCAAAGGCATCAAAATTACATATAAGCATATTTCCATGTTCTTTACTTGACATGCATAAACATACATTACAAGCAATTAACTACTCAATTCATAATTAGGATTAACATAAATCTCACCATTCTAAGTACACAGATACAAGGTGCATATCATAAAGTTATGCAAGAATTCATGTGCATCATATACTTTTAATCCTGTCAATATACATCTCAACATATACAACGCAAATTAACATATAGCCTGATTAGTCTGAAAATACACTTTAGAAGTGGATGCGGTCCATTGGATACTGATAGAACACAGTATCCCAAGCATATAGAGACATAAGTCTCAAACATGTGATTTTTCATATAGAGACCGAAGTCTCGCATTAAATTTCCATATAGACCCAAACGGGGTCGAAACAAGGATCCCAAACAGGACCCGCATATAACGTTTAATCATATAGCAGCTGCACACACACCCTGACCTAAGTAAGCACTTACTTATCCACTACTATGACTATTCAGGCTTAAATGACACAACTCAAAAACTCAAGTAATAATCATATCATGAGAATTGCATTAAATAGGAACTTATAACTCATGTATACATATATATTGATCAAATTCGGCAACATATAAATATATAAATATCAAATACAGGAGGTAATAAGAACATATAACTCACATTGAAATAATCCATGTTCATGTAAATTATTAACATTTAAATCATGTACATTAATTATTAATCATGTACACAAATCTCATAATCAAACAATTATCAAATTATAGAATAGATTTGAACCTGATCTTGAGTCAAGTAGTGAAAAACCCCATGTAACAGAAGCTTAAAAACTTTGCTTTTTAAAACAGGGTAGCAAGAAGGGAGGCCAGTCACGAGTCACACAAGCAATTGTGACTCGTGACGCTGGTTTCTCGTAAGCGCCACGCAAAACAGGGGCAGTCACGAGTCGTGACCCTCCATCTCACCTCTTGATGCCTGAAAAGAGAGGGGAGGTCACGAGTCACTCAGGCAGTGGTGACTCATGACACGCAGGGAAGGGGATGGTCACGAGTCGTGACTCTCCATCACGTCTCGTGACTTCCCAAGGGAAGAGGGTCACGGCGTGATTCTCCATCACGTCACGTGATCTTCTTCACTCACTGCTGCTTCCCAGAATTTTCAGAATTTCCAGAAAATGTAAAAACAGAAAGACGTGAAAAAAGAGTACATCAAAATTCAAAACCCCGTCTTACCCAAAACCATTTTTTTCATGCAATAATTATTCAAACACATACCTTCAAGTCTCCAAAGCACATTTACAGAAATTTTAATACAAATAACATATTTTTACTATTCAAATAAGGGCAATACCAGAACGTCAACATCTTAGGATTTCACATTCAAACTCATGCATATTCATCTCATTTGCATACTCAACATCATTCTTTTCTACAGAAATCATGTATACACATTACGTAACTCATGCATTTTGATATACAAACACACATAATTAGTATTAACTTCAGAACTGCAAACAGGATCCAAAAATGAGAAAGGACAGACACTCCCAAACCTGTTAATGAAGTTCAAAATGTCCACTGCAACTTTCAATCCACAACTGTCACACCCCGTTTGCCCCCTAGTAGAATGAGCCTGTCTGTGTGAGCATGCATGTGCATGTGTTCAGCATGTCATAAGGGTATTTTAGTAAAAATGCATGTTTTTAGGTTTATTATTATGTGGGTGCATACATGGCATTAGTAATGTGAGTTAATTGGGAATTGCTTGTGTACATTGGAGCATACCATTATAGGGTGTTTTTAGTTGAGTTTGCATTAGATGTGTGTGATGTGTGGGGTTAGGGTGTGAGTGAGTAAGTTCCACCACCAAGAAAATGACATGTGTATTAGGTTAGGGAAAATGAATAAAGAAAAGAAGTAAGAAAGAAGAGAAGATCAGATTTACGTTCTTCCTCTTCAACCTTCATCTTCTTCCTCCTTTTCCCTTTCCTAAATACTGCTAACTGTTAATCAAGTTGTGTTGTGGAGATTGCTCACTCTTGCTTCTAACTTGGTAAGTACATATCTTTGTCCTTGTCTTACTGTAATTCTTCTTCTTCTTCCTTGAGTTTAGGTTTAATTTAGGGTTGCATTGTTGAATATTTGTGTTTAGCTGAGGCTCCACGCGATCCCAAAGGCAAGGAGATTGCTGGGAGCAGTGGGACTAAGTGAAGAGAAGCTTAGAATTCAGGTTTGGGAATAATTGATTGTGATTTGTGTGATTTTAAGTTTACTGTAAATTTCTAGGGTTTATGTTCGTGAAGAATTTGAATGCATATATACTTGATATGATTGTTTAAATGCTGAATTGAGTTGTATATATGTTGCTTATATTGTTTGGAATGTTTACTGGAAGGTAAGAACAGGTTTGTTTGGCTTTGAATCAAATTCGGGATGGATTTCTGGGTTCTGAGAATTCTGGAAATGGGAAAATCGCGTTTCTATTGAAGTTCCCATTTCCAGATTGTGTGTCGCGTGACTAGCCAAGAAAGAGAGGCAAGTCACGAGACGTGACCTGCCAGTTTGAGGCCAGTCACGAGTTGTGGCTGCTGTCACAGCTCGTGACCAGCTAAAATGAGGCCAGTCACGAGATGTGACTTCCAGTCACGCCTCGTGACCAGCCTGAGTTAAGGCACGTCGCGTGATAGATGAAGAAGTAGCCAGTCACGAGACGTGACTTTCAGTCACGTCGCGTGACCAGCTTGAGCGTCGCGTGATCAGCGAGATCACGCCGCGTGATCTGTGAGGGACGAAGCAAGTCACGAGGTGTGACCCACAGTCACGTCTCGTGACCTGCCTTGAGAGAAGGCCAGTCACGCCTCGTGACCAACCAACCTCACCCGTTACCCCGTTCAGCCCTTTTTCTGAAATTTCCCGGCTTTTGACTCAGAAATGAATTTGGTGTTTCTTCTGAATGGACTTATATTGCGGTATGATGCATGCCATACTTTTATATGCTTTGATATAAATGATACCATGAATTTCTGATGAATTCTATTTCGTACCCTGAAATGTGATTTGAATGACGCATAACCTGCTAGAGTCATGTAAGTGGATAGTTAGGCATGCCTAATAGAGTCTTTAGCTGCAACCCTCAGTTCAGTTTGGACCCCGATCAGGTCCCCGTTTGGTTCCTCGTGAACCCTTCAGTATTAGGATCTTGTTTAAGATCCCCTCAGTATATTTATATAATAATGTGTTTTGATTAATGAAATGACTTTTGACTTGTACCTGTGTGGTACCCTCAGTATTCGATTCGTACCCGTAAGGTACCTTTAGTACACTCGTTATCCACTATCTAGAGTCAGCAGGTGTTCTTTATTTGTTCAATTGAATTACTCTATTCTGATTTGGCTATATAGATATGATATCTGAATGAGTTTAATGATGAAACACATGTTGGATTATTCTGGAATGGATATGATTATTGAGATACTGATTGTATGGCTTTTAAATATGAGCATGTTTATATGGATTATGTTATAGCCCTTGCATTCTACCATTGTGAATGTGTTATGCCTTGACGACCATTGTGAATGGCCGTCCATTATTTATGTGTGTTTCCCCACTAAGCGTTTTTCGCTTAGCACGGTGTTTTTACCCGTGCAGGTGCGGAAGGAGTTTTGCTTTGAGAGAGTCGCCGTCATCAAGCCAACACAGAAGGGTTTTAGTGTAGGGCTCAGTTTTGTATCAGTGATGATTCTTTTTGTATAGAACTCTCTGTATCAGTTTTGTTTCAGCTTCCGCTTTTGTAATTATATTTTGGATATTTAATATTATTTTGTATCAGCTAGTTGATCAGAACATTATTGTAATGCTTTATTATATTAATGAATGATCAGCTATTGCTTTCCTTTCTGTGAAGTTTTAATTATACCGTATTTCTGTATGTATGTTATGAATGAATGTATGTTTTACTTTGTATTTGCTTGGTGGCACCTTTACTCATACGGCATCTCACTCCTTCTCGGATGGGATCGCCTACGTATGGGAAGGGGGTGTTACAGTTTGTGGTATCAGAGCATAGGTTTAGGCGTTTCTGGATGTTGTTGTGATTGTTCTGAGTTGCTTAGATGTGTATGAGTCTAGATCTGTGTTGGCTGATACGGTTGTTTCTTGTTTGTTTAGATGGCTTCTAATTCTGCTCGTGGATCACTTGAGGAATCCGCCGAGAGTGTGAACCCTCAAGCCGTAGATCCATCGATTTCTATGTCGGCTCAGCATGCTAGGGTCCAGCCCGAGGCCGCAGCCATGCCCTTTGAGGCTATGTTCAGACTGCATCAGGACATGGCTAGGGTTTTGGAGAGAGTGACTGCTCCTAGAGCACCTATGGAGAATTTGAGGAGGGCAGGAGTTGAGGATTTCTATGGCACTGGTTTGAATGAGTCTGAGATGGCAGAGAAATGGTTAGATAAAGTAAAGCGTGCTTTGAGAGAGATTCGGTGTCCTCCCGACCAGCAGGCAGAGTGTGCATTAGTTCTTCTGCAAGGGTCTGCTTTTGAATGGTGGGAATTAGTTTGCAGGCATCCTCAGCTACCGGATCCGATTACTTGGGAGTTCTTTGAGGGTGAGTTCACAAAGAAGTATATTACTCAGACTTATAGAGATGCAAGATGGGCACAGTTTTTGGGTTTGAGACAGAGGGCCATGTCTGTAGCAGATTATGAGAAAGAGTTCAACAGGTTATCTCGCTATGCTCCGCGTGGGGTTATGACAGATGACTTCAGATGCAAGCATTTCGAAGCAGGGTTAAATGAGTCTTTGAAGATTGCTTTGATTTCTTTGATGTGCATACCTGGGGTTAGCTACTACCAGATTGTAGAGGCTGCTGTGAGAGCTGAGTTGTCTGAGACTGTGATGAGAGAGAGAGCTCAGAGGAGGAACTCTTCTCTTGGAGGATCTTCTTCGGGTAAGAGATCTAGGAACCCACAGGATGAGTCATCATCTGGTCTGGCTTCTAGAGGTAGACGACAGGGTTCTGCAGCTGTATCAGGTTTTGTTAGAGGTGGTAGATCTGAGACTGCATCCGTTTGTCCTCATTGTAGTAAGACTCATAGGGGTGAGTGTAGGTGGCTCTCCGGTGCGTGCTTCAGGTGTGGGAGTTCTGAGCATCTTTTGGCCAGTTGTCCGAGGTTGCATGAGGATTCAGGTTCCCAGAGAGAGGCCAGTAGGGTCGGTTCGAATGCTTCTCAGGCTACCCGTGGTAGAGGCAGAG
The DNA here is from genome assembly GCA_947683425.1 of Excoecaria cochinchinensis. NCBI lineage: Eukaryota > Viridiplantae > Streptophyta > Magnoliopsida > Malpighiales > Euphorbiaceae > Excoecaria > Excoecaria cochinchinensis. The sequence goes on from CANTUQ010000192.1 coordinate 1,682,672, forward strand.
GTAGAGGTAGAGGTGGTCGGCATAGAGATGGAGCTGCTTCTGAGACTGTTGAGCATCCTCCTCAGGGTGCCATTAGAGCATATGCTATGTGAGCCAGAGATGAGCAGGACGCGCCTGATGTTATTGCTGGTAAGTTCCTACTCCATGACACTGAGTTGTATGCTCTAATTGATCTTGGTTCCACACACTCATATTTGTGCACAGATAAAATTGTTGATAAGTTGCATGCAGTTGATCAGTTAGATTATGAGATTTGTGTGACCAGTCCATTAGGGCATAGTGTCAGTGTGAGTAGAGTCTTTAGGAATTGTCCTCTGATTGTTGAGGGAGTTGTGCTTCCAGCGGATTTGATTGAGTTGCCTTTCAGAGAGTTTGATTTGATTCTGGGTATGGACTGGTTGGGTAAGCACCGGGCTGTAGTTGATTGCCATAGGAAGACAGTTGTGCTTCGGGATAGATGTCAGTCTCTTGTGTTTCTGAAAGGTTTGGGTGCTAGTTCGTTGAATAATGTAATTTCTGCGATGCAAGCCAAGAGGTTTATCAGGAAAGGTTGTGAGGCTTTTCTAGCAGTTGTGTTAGATTCCAAGAGAGATCAAGTTCAGATTGAGGACATTCCTGTAGTGCGGGAGTTTAGTGATGTATTCCCGAGCGAGTTGCCTGGTTTGCCTCCTGTGAGAGAGGTTGAGTTGTCCATTGAGATTATGCCGGGTACTACACCTATTTCGAGAGCACCTTATCGGATGGCTCCTGTAGAGTTGAGGGAACTTAAAACTCAGCTACAAGAGTTATTGGTTAAGGGGTTTATTCGACCTAGCATATCTCCTTGGGGAGCTCCAGTTCTGTTTGTCAAGAAGAAAGATGGATCTTTGCGGATGTGTATCGACTATAGGCAGATTAATAAAGTTACAGTGAAGAACAAGTATCCGTTGCCTAGGATTGAAGATTTATTTGATCAGCTTCGAGGTGCAGGTGTTTTCTCCAAGATAGATCTTCGATCAGGGTACTATCAGCTTCGAGTTCAGGATGCAGATGTGGTTAAGACTGCATTTCGGACTAGGTATGGCCACTATGAGTTTCTTGTGATGCCGTTTGGTTTAACTAATGCTCCAGCGGCTTTTATGGATCTGATGAATCGTGTGTTTAGGCCATACTTAGATCGATTTGTAGTAGTGTTCATTGATGACATCTTGGTGTATTCCAAGGATGAGAATGAGCATGAGGAGCATCTCCGATTGGTTTTGCAGATGTTGAGAGAGCATCAGTTATTTGCCAAGCTTAGCAAGTGTGATTTCTGGCTTCGAGAAGTATCATTCTTGGGTCACATTATTTTAGCTAGAGGTATTCAGGTAGATCTTGCCAAGATTGAGGCGATAGTTGATTGGAAAGCGCCTAGAAATGTTCAGGAGGTGAGGAGTTTCCTCGGTTTGGCAGGTTATTATCATCGGTTTGTTAAGGGTTTTTCTGTGATTGCTGCTCCGATGACTAGATTATTGAGGAAAGGAGTTAGATTTGAGTGGTCAGACAGGTGTCAGTCTTGTTTTGATCGGTTAAAGCAGTTGCTTGTTGAGGCTCCTATTCTTACTCAACCCATCTCGGGTAAAGAGTTTGTCATTTATAGTGATGCTTCTGGAGTTGGTCTTGGATGTGTGCTGATGCAGGAAGGTAAAGTCGTGGCTTATGCTTCTCGTCAGTTGAAGCCACATGAGAGGAACTATCCGACGCATGATTTAGAGTTGGCAGCTGTGATTTTTGCTTTGAAGATTTGGCGTCATTACTTGTATGGGGAAAAGTGTAGGATCTTTTTGGACCACAAGAGCTTGAAGTACTTCCTTTCACAGAAGGTGTTGAACATGAGACAGGGCCGATGGCTTGAGTTGTTTAAGGACTACGACTGCATTGTGGATTACCATCCTGGTAAGGCTAATGTAGTCGCTGATGCTTTGAGTCGGAAATCGGTTTTAGCCTTGTTCTTGAGGCGATTCAGATGGAGATTTGGTTCTGATGGGGCTTTGCTTGCCCAGCTACATGTGAAGCCTACTTTGAGACAGAGGATTGTGGATGCTCAGAGAGATGATGTGAGACTTCAGCGGATTGTGCATGAGGTCAAATCGGGTAAGCAGTCAGAGTTCTCATTTCAGGATGAGGTGCTTATGTTCAGAGATCGTTTGTGTGTGCCAGAGTCTGAGGATTTGAGGAGATAGCTTATGAGTGAGGCGCATAGTACAGTTTTTACTATGCATCCGGGCAGTGAGAAGATGTATCGAGACATGAAGCAATTCTATTGGTGGTCCGGTATGAAGCGTGATATAGTGGATTTTGTTTCCAAGTGCTTGACTTGTCAGCAGGTAAAGGCCGAGCATCAGGTTCCTTCGGGTTTGCTTATGCCTTTATCTATTCCTGAGTGGAAATGGAATGATATCGCCATGGACTTTGTTTCTGGTTTGCCTTTGACTCAGAGGAAACATGACTCAGTTTGGGTTATTGTGGATCGGCTTACGAAGTCAGCTCACTTTTTGCCAGTTAGAGTGGACTACTCCATGGACAGATTGGCCAGTATCTATAGGGATGAGATAGTTCGATTGCATGGTGTGCCTTTATCCATAGTGTCAGATCGGGATCCGAAGTTTACTTCCAAGTTTTGGAAGGAGTTACAGAGAGCTTTGGGCACTGGGTTAAACTTCAGTACAGCGTTCCATCCTCAGACCGATGGTCAGTCAGAGCGAGTCATTCAGATTCTGGAGGATATGATGAGGGCTTGTACTTTGGATTTTCCGGGTAGTTGGGACAGATATGTGTCGCTTATGGAGTTTGCCTACAACAACAGTTTTCAGTCGAGCATCGGTATGGCACCATATGAGGCTTTGTATGGTCGTCAGTGTAGGACTCCGGTTTGTTGGACCGAGCTATCCGAGAGATCTATGATTGGACCAGACTTGGTTAGAGATACTGAAGAGAAGATCAGAGTGGTGCAGCGGAATTTGAAGGCAGCCAAGGATCGACAAAAGTCTTATGCCAACTTGAAGAGAAAAGACGTGCATTTTGAGGTCGGGGACAAAGTTTTCCTTAAAGTTTCACCTTGGAGGAAAGTACTTCGATTTGGAAAGAAAGGCAAGCTTAGTCCTCGTTTCATTGGTCCTTATGAAATTTTGGCTAAGGTAGGACCTGTAGCCTACAGATTGGCGTTACCGATGGAGTTAGCAAAGTTGCACGATGTGTTCCACGTTTCGATGCTTCGTCGGTACAGATCAGATCCTTCGCATGTACTTTCGGTTCAGGATATTCAGGTTCAGCCAGACTTCTCCTTTGATGAGGAACCTCGAGCTATTCTAGCCCGAGAGGTGAGACAGTTGCGAAATAAGCAAATCCCCTTGGTCAAAGTGTTATGGATCCATCATGGAATTGAAGAAGCGACTTGGGAACCGGAAGAGTCGATGAGAGCTCAGTATCCGCAGTTGTTCAGTTCAGGTGAGAATTTCAAGGACGAAATTATTATTAGTAGGGGAGAGTTGTCACACCCCGTTTGCCCCCTAGTAGAATGAGCCTGTCTGTGTGAGCATGCATGTGCATGTGTTCAGCATGTCATAAGGGTATTTTAGTAAAACTGCATGTTTTTGGGTTTATTATTATGTGGGTGCATACATGGCATTAGTAATGTGAGTTAATTGGGAATTGCTTGTGTACATTGGAGCATACCATTGTAGGGTGTTTTTAGTTGAGTTTGCATTAGATGTGTGTGATGTGTGGGGTTAGGGTGTGAGTGAGTAAGTTCCACCACCAAGAAAATGACATGTGTATTAGGTTAGGGAAAATGAATAAAGAAAAGAAGTAAGAAAGAAGAGAAGATCAGATTTACGTTCTTCCTCTTCAACCTTCATCTTCTTCCTCCTTTTCCCTTTCCTAAATACTGCTAACTGTTAATCAAGTTGTGTTGTGGAGATTGCTCACTCTTGCTTCTAACTTGGTAAGTACATATCTTTGTCCTTGTCTTACTGTAATTCTTCTTCTTCTTCCTTGAGTTTAGGTTTAATTTAGGGTTGCATTGTTGAATATTTGTGTTTAGCTGAGGCTCCACGCGATCCCAAAGGCAAGGAGATTGCTGGGAGCAGTGGGACTAAGTGAAGAGAAGCTTAGAATTCAGGTTTGGGAATAATTGATTGTGATTTGTGTGATTTTGAGTTTACTGTAAATTTCTAGGGTTTATGTTCTTGAAGAATTTGAATGCATATATACTTGATTTGATTGTTTAAAAGCTGAATTGAGTTGTATATATATTGCTTATATTGTTTGGAATGTTTACTGGAAGGTAAGAACAGGTTTGTTTGGCTTTGAATCAAATTCGGGATGGATTTCTGGGTTCTGAGAATTCTGGAAATGGGAAAATCGCGTTTCTGTTGAAGTTCCCATTTCCAGATCATGTGTCGCGTGACTAGCCAAGAAAGAGAGGCAAGTCACGAGACGTGACCTTCGGTCACGACTCGTGACCTGCCAGTTTGAGGCCAGTCACGAGTTGTGGCTGCTGTCACAGCTCGTGACCAGCTAAAATGAGGCCAGTCACGACTCGTGACCAGCCTGAGTTAAGGCACGTCGCGTGATAGATGAAGAAGTAGCCAGTCACGAGACGTGACTTCCAGTCACGTCCGCGTGATCTGCGAGATCACGCCGCGTGATCTGCGAGGGACGAAGCAAGTCACGAGGCGTGACCCACAGTCACGTCTCGTGACCTGCCTTGAGAGGAGGCCAGTCACGCCTCATGACCAGCCAACCTCACCCGTTACCCCGTTCATCCCTTTTTCTGAAATTTCCTGGCTTTTGACTCAGAAATGAATTTGGTGTTTCTTCTGAATGGACTTATATTGCGGTATGATGCATGCCATACTTTTATATGCTTTGATATAAATGATACCATGAATTTCTGATGAATTCTATTTCGTACCCTGAAATGTGATTTGAATGACGCATAACCTGCTAGAGTCATGTAAGTGGATAGTTAGGCATGCCTAATAGAGTCTTTAGCTGCAGCCCTCAGTTCAGTTTGGACCCCGATCAGGTCCCCGTTTGGTTCCTCGCGAACCCTTCAGTATTAGGATCTTATTTAAGATCCCCTCAGTATATTTATATAATAATGTATTTTGATTAATGAAATGACTTTTGACTTGTACCTGTGTGGTACCCTCAGTATTCGATTCATACCCGTAAGGTACCTTCAGTACACTCGTTATCCACTATCTAGAGTCAGCAGGTGTTCTTTATTTGTTCAATTGAATTACTCTGTTCTGATTTCGCTATATAAATATGATATCTGAATGAGTTTAATGATGAAACACATGTTGGATTATTGTGGAATGGATATGATTATTGAGATACTGATTGTACGGCTTTTAAATATGAGCATGTTTATATGGACTATGTTATAGCCCTTGCATTCTACCATTGTGAATGTGTTATGCCTTGACGACCATTGTGAATGGCCGTCCATTATTTATGTGTGTTTCCCCACTAAGCGTTTTTCGCTTAGCACGGTGTTTTTACCCGTGCAGGTGCGGAAGGAGTTTTGCTTTGAGAGAGTCGCCGTCATCAAGCCAACACATAAGGGTTTTAGTGTAGGGCTCAGTTTTGTATCAGTGATGATTCTATTTGTATAGAACTCTCTGTATCAGTTTTGTTTCAGCTTCCGCTTTTGTAATTATATTTTGGATATTTAATATTATTTTGTATCAGCTAGTTGATCAGAACATTATTGTAATGCTTTATTATATTAATGAATGATCAGCTATTGCTTTCCTTTCTGTGAAGTTTTAATTATACCGTATTTCTGTATGAATGTTATGAATGAATGTATGTTTTACTTTGTATTTGCTTGGTGGCACCTTTACTCATACGGCATCTCACTCCTTCTCGGATGGGATCGCCTACGTATGGGAAGGGGGTGTTACAACAACCTTCCCTTTTCCTTTATCTTTTCTCTTATCATTAAATGCTTGCAAACAGATAAAACCACATTCCCTTAACCCAAGAACATAAGCTTAAAAACTCAGACAATCCAGAAGAAGAAGAAAGGAAGGAGAAACCCAAAGAACTTTCAGCCACATACCTTGTAATCTCCTCAATATTCAAAACCCTAGTCAACACTGGATGAACACGCATGCAAAGAGAAAGAAAGAACAGAGAAAGAAGAGGAGAGGAGTGGTTAACGTGAGAGAGAGAGCAAGAGAGGGAGAACCTCACGTCTTTTAGTTTCTAGGAAGCTAAAAACTTTCAGACATCTCTTTTCTCTCACCCACATGCACACACTCACATCTCCACTTGGCACACATGCACTGGTTCACTTAATCCCATAATTACGTAATTACTAACAGCTCCTCAAAATCTTCTAATAGGTCCTTAACAATTCTTTTTACTTACTAAAATAAAAATTTGCAAATAATACTTTAATTCCTTTCAATTTAATCCTCTTTCCTCTTGTAAATTACCCAATTGCCCTTAATTACACTTGTAACAATTACCAAAATATCCATATGTTCCAATTAAAATTGCCAATTCCAATTAGGCCACTTTTGGGGTGTGACAACTCTCTCCTCCTTAAGAAAATTTCGTCCTCGAAATTTCCTGGCTTATCATATACATCTCAAATATCAAAACCGAAAAGAAATAAAACTTAACATATTAACACTTACCCGAAGGACCTGCGACATCAGTCGCATCTTCTCCAATCAAAGCATATGCTCTATGCCGGTTATACTCTTCCGTAGCACCAGGTCGTTGCACCGTCTCTGATGGTGCTTGCGGAGCTCTACTTCTATAACGGTTGCTTCGAGTCACATTAGATCTTCTACTTTTTTGTTGATTCTCGTCCTCTTGTCGATTGGGGCAATATGCAAACCGATGCTCCATACTCCCGCACTTAAAGCATGCACCGGTGATCTTGCGACATGTACCCCAATGGTACCTATGACAATGCTCACGCTCCGGTGCTCGATTTCCCTTACTACCATGTGGGGCTACACTCCCTACTTATGAAGGCACTTGAACTGTCCCTCTAGTTCCTTGTTCAACTGGAGCACCCTTAGACTTCTTAGTACTCGCAACTCCCCCATCCGGTGCTCTCCTCTTCTGTGCCATCTTCTGCTTTACCATCTCAGATTCTTCTAACTTCATTGCCGCTGCCACAAGCTGATAATACCCCACTGGTTGCAAGACGGTCATTGCAGACAAAGGACCTCTGAACACCTCACGCAATCCCTCTTGAAAGTGTCTACATCTGAACTCATCCATCAACAACTGCTCAGGCACATACTTACTCAACCGGTTGAATTCCTTATCATACTCACTCACGGTCATACCTCGCTGCTTCAAACTGATGAACTCTCTCCACTTGGCTTCTTGGTATGCCTTCGTCACATACTTTTGCTCAAATTCTCGCTTGAAGAATTCCCATGTCAACTCGGCTGGTCGCTGGGGATTTCGCATCACTAGTTCCCACCAATCATACGTTGATCCTTGAAGCAACGATACTGCACATAAAGCTCTCTGATTTGCAGGATAGTTAATCTCTTGCAAAATTCGACTTACCCTCTTAAGCCAAAACTCAGCCACATCTGATTCGTCCAAAGCAGTCCCATGAAAATCCTCTGCTCCTCTTTTCCTTAACAACTCAGTTGGAGGCTTTGGAGCAGTCAACCTCTCTACTACTTGTAGCAAACCTTGCACTAATGCTGGATCCAAACCAACACCCATATTCAGACCTACCGCTGGTGCATGTTCCTGTGCAGGCCTATCTTGCCCAACCGGATTACCTCCTCTGATCGGATTATCTCTACGACCCACATTGACACTGTCCACTGTGTCGCCCATATACTCACTTGGATCCGACTCCATACAAACACTACAAAACACAAGACATCTACATTAAGCCACGATACAAAATTGACTCTCATGCATAGACTCGACTCTACACTCAAAAAATCACAACATAACCCAGAACCACCAAACCTGGGCTCTGATACCCCGTTGGAAGGATACCGGAGCGCCACGCGAGCAAACACATAAACGAATCCAAAATACATACTAGTAAATAAAACCAAATGAGATGTAAAGAAACTTTTAATCATAAAATAGCAAGTCCTTTAACATACATCAAATCAATATTGTTTTACAAAAAGGGCTCGTAAGCAAATACATAAACAAAAATAGTTGTTCCTTTACAAAAGATTCATTTTGTTATGAACAAGCCATGTACAAAAATAACAGCGGAAGACTCAAAAATAATTTCATCCAAAAAGACTTCTAGTGGCCGACCTGCAGATGTCTGACTCCAAAACGAACTCGCCACCTACACGGGAAAAGAACCCGTGCTAAGCGATAACGCTTAGTGGGGAGGAACAAAACAAAGGAACAATATACATATACAATATTTACAACAATAATATAATCTCATCGCAACATAAACGTGCAATAAAGCTATGATTCAAAATCAAAGGCATCAAAATTACATATAAGCATATTTCCATGTTCTTTACTTGACATGCATAAACATACATTACAAGCAATTAACTACTCAATTCATAATTAGGATTAACATAAATCTCACCATTCTAAGTACACAGATACAAGGTGCATATCATAAAGTTATGCAAGAATTCATGTGCATCATATACTTTTAATCCTGTCAATATACATCTCAACATATACAACACAAATTAACATATAGCCTAATTAGTCTGAAAATACACTTTAGAAGTGGATGCGGTCCATTGGATACTGATAGAACACAGTATCCCAAGCATATAGAGACATAAGTCTCAAACATGTGATTTTTCATATAGAGACCGAAGTCTCGCATTAAATTTCCATATAGACCCAAACGGGGTCGAAACAAGGATCCCAAACAGGACCCACATATAACGTTTAATCATATAGCAGCTGCACACACACCCTGACCTAAGTAAGCACTTACTTATCCACTACTATGACTATTCAGGCATAAATGACACAACTTAAAAACTCAAGTAATAATCATATCATGAGAATTGCATTAAATACGAACTTATAACTCATGTATACATATATATTGATCAAATTCGGAAACATATAAATTTATAAATATCAAATACAGGAGGTAATAAGAACATATAGCTCACATTGAAATAATCCATGTTCATGTAAATTATTAACATTTAAATCATGTACATTAATTATCAATCATGTACACAAATCTCATAATTAAATAATTATCAAATTATAGAACATATTTGAACCTGATCTTGAGTCAAGTAGTGAAAAACCCCATGTAACAGAAGCTTAAAAACTTTGATTTTTAAAATAGCGCAGTAAGAAGGGAGGCCAGTCACGAGTCACACAAGCAATTGTGACTCGTGACTCTGGCTTCTCGCAAGCGCCGCACAAAACAGGGGCAGTCACGAGTCGTGACCCTCCATCATGCCTCGTGTCACACCCCATTTGCCCCCTAGTAGAATGAGCCCGTCTGTCTGTCTATCTGTCTGTCTGTATGTGTAAGCATTCGCATGTATTCGGCATTTCATAAGGGTATTTTAGTAAAATGTATGTTTTTGGGGTTATTATTATGTGGGTGCATACATGACATTAGTGTGTGAATTAGTTAGGAATTAATTGTGTACACTAGAGAATACCTTTGTAGGGTGTTTTAATTAGGAATGCATTATGTGTGAGTGTGTGTGTAGAGATAGGGTGTGAGTGAGTAAGTTCCACCACCAAGAAAATGACACGTGTATTAGGTTAAGGAAAATAAAGAAAGAAATGAAGGAAGCGTGAAAGGAAATCAGATTCACGTTTTTCCCTTCAACCTTCATCTTCTTCTCCCTTTTCCCTTTCCTAATTACTACTTGTTATCTGCTAAATAAGTGTGGTTGTGGAAATTGGTCACTCTTACTCCTAGCTTGGTAAGTGCATATCTTGTCCTTGTTTTACTGTCACTTTACATCTTCATCTTCTTCTTTAGGTTTAGTTTTAATTTAGGGATTTCATGTTGATGTTCATCACTGTGTTTGTGTTTAGCTGAGACTCCTCGCGATCCCAAAGGCAAGGAGATTGCTGGGAGCAGTGGGACTAAGTGAAGTGAAGTTTAGATTTCAGGTTTGGGAATGTTTATTTGTGAAATTGTGTGATTTTGAATTTACTGGAAATTTCTAGGGTTTATGTTCTTGATTTGATTTGATTAATTAGATGACGAATTGAGTTGTATAATTGTTGCCTATGTTGTTTGAGATGATTTCTGGAAGGTAAGAACAGGTGTGTATGGTTTTAAATCAAATCGGGATTGAATCCTGTATTCTGGAATTCTGGAAAATCGAGATGTTGTTCTTCATCGCGCGACTCGTTACAGAAGGAGGCAAGTCACGTCACGTGACCCTTGGTCACGGCGTGACATGCTTCCTGAGAAGCCAGTCGCGTGACCAGCTGAGGAATAAGCAAGTCACGCGACGTGATCTTCGGTCACGTCGTGCGACCTGCGAGGAAGAGGCAGATCACGCAACGTGATCTGCGAGGGAGAAGCAGCGTCACGTCGCGTGACCCTCGGTCACGCCGTGACCTGCATAAGCATTGCGTGATCCGCGAGGATCACGCAACGCAAGGGATGAGCAACAAGCAGGTCACGTCACGTGACCCTAGGTCACGCCGTGACCTGCCTGTTGAGAAACAAGCAGGTCACGAGACGTGACCCTAGGTCACGCCGTGACCTGCCTGTTGAGAAGGCCAGTCACGCCCAGTGACCAGCCGATCTCGCCCGTTTCTCCGCTCAGCTCGGTTTTTCCGAAATTTCCTAGTTTTTAACTCAGAAATGAATTTGGGATTTCTTCTGAATGGACTTTACTGTTGTATGATACATGTCTTACTGTTTGATGCTTCGATATGCGTGATAACATGATTTTCTGATGAAATATATTCTGTATTCTGAAATGTGATATGTTTGACGCATAACCTGCTAGAGTCAAGTAAGTGGATAGTTAGGCATGCCTAATAGAGTCTTTTAGCTGCAGCCCTCAGTTCAGTTTGGACCCCGATCAGGTCCCCGTTTGGTTCCTCGCGAACCCTTCAGTATAGAATCTTGTTTAAGATTCCCTCAGTATATAAATAACATGCTCTGATAAATGATATAATATTTGACTTGTACCTGTGAGGTACCCTCAGTATTCGATTCGTACCCGTAAGGTACCCTCAGTACACTCGTTATCCACTGTCTAGAGTCAGCAGGTGTTATTTAAATGTTAATGGAAATGTTCTGATCTGATCTGGCTTTGAATGGAATATCTGAATGAGTTTAATGATGAAATATATGCTGGTTTACTTTGTAATGTATATGATTATGAGATACTGAATGTATGGCTTTTAAATACGAGTATGCTTATATGAATTATGCAATAGTCCTTGCATTCTGCCATAGTGAATGTGTTATGCCTTGACGACCACTGTGAGTGGCCATCCATAATTTATGTGTGATTCCCCACTAAGCGTTTATCGCTTAGCACGGTGTTTTTACCCGTGCAGGTGCGGAAGGTGTTTTGCTTTGAGAGAGTCGCCGTCATCAAGTCAACACAGAAGGGTTTTAGTGTAGGGCTCAGTTTTGTATTTGTGATGATTCTTTCTGTATAGAACTCTCTGTATCAGCTTCCGCATTTGTAATATTATTTTGTTCCAGCTTGTCGATCAGATCATTATTGTAATAGTTTTAATTATAGTAAGGCATAATCAGCTTATGCTTTCTGCATGTAAAGTTTTTAATTATTCTGTATTTCAGAATGTATGTTATGAATGGATGTATACTTTGCTTCATATCTGTTTGGTAACACCTTGTCTCATACGGCTTCTCACTCCTTATCGGATGGGAACGCCTACGTATGGGAAGGGGGTGTTACAGTTAGTGGTATCAGAGCATAAGTTTAGGCGTTTCTGGGTGTTATTGTGATTGTTTTGAGTTTCTTAGATGTGTATGAGTCTAGATCTGTGTTGGCTGATACGGTTGTTTCTTGTTTGTTTAGATGGCTTCTAATTCTGCCCATGGTGCGCGTGAGGAATCCGCCGAGAGTGTGAATCCTCCAGCTGTAGATCAGTCTGTTTCTGTTACTGTGTCGGCTCAGCATGCTAGGGTCCAGCCCGAGGCCGCAGCCATGCCCTTAGAGGCTATGTTCAGGTTGCATCAGGACATGGCTAGGGTTTTGGAGAGAGTGACTGCTCCTAGAGCACCTATGGAGAATCTGAGGAGAGCAGGAGTTGAGGATTTTTATGGTACTGGTTTGAATGAGTCTGAAACTGCAGAGAGATGGTTAGATAAAGTTAAGCGTGCTTTGAGAGAGATTCGGTGTCCTCCCGACCAGCAGGCAGAGTGTGCATTAGCTCTTCTTCAGGGGTCTGCTTTTGAATGGTGGGAATTGGTTTGTAGGCATCCTCAGTTACCGGATCCGATTACATGGGAGTTCTTTGAGGGTGAGTTCATAAAGAAGTACATTACCCAGACCTATAGAGATTCTAGATGGGCGCAGTTTTTGGGTTTGAGACAGAGGGCCATGTCTGTAGCTGATTATGAGAAAGAGTTTAACAGGTTATCTCGCTATGCCCCTCGAGGAGTTATGACTGATGACTTTAGATGCAAGCATTTCGAGGCTGGATTAAATGAGTCATTAAAGATTGCTTTGATTTCCTTGATGTGCATACCTGGGATTAGCTATTATCAGATTGTTGAGGCTGCTGTGAGAGCTGAGTTGAATGAGACTGTGATGAGAGAGAGAGCTCAGAGGAGGAGTTTTTCTTGTGGAGGATATTCTTCGAGTAAGAGATCTAGGAACCCACAGGATGAGTCAGCATCTGGTCCGGCTTTTAGAGTTAGACGTCAGGGTTCTACAGCTGTGTCAGGTTCTGGTAGGGGTGGTAGAGCTGAGACTACACCAGTTTGTCCTCACTGTAGTAAGTCACATCGGGGTGAGTGTAGATGGCTTACTGGTGCATGCTTCAGGTGTGGGAGTTCTGAGCATCAGTTGGCTGGTTGTCCGAGAGGGCAGGAGGATTCGGGTTCCCAGAGAGAGGGCAGTAGGGTTGGTTCGAATGCTTCCCAGGCTACCCGTGGCAGAGGCCGAGGTCGAGGTAGAGGTGGTCGGCATAGAGATGGTGCTGCTTTTGAGTCTGTTGAGCATCCTCCTCAGGGTGCCATTAGAACATATGCTATGAGAGCCAGAGATGAACAGAATGCGCCTGATGTTATTGTTGGTAAGTTCTTACTCCATGACACTGAGTTGTATGCTCTAATTGATCCTGGTTCCACACACTCATATTTGTGCACAGATAAAATTGTTGATAAATTGCATTCAGTTGATCAGTTAGATTATGAGATTTGTGTGACCAGTCCATTAGGGCATAGTGTCAGTGTGAGTAGAGTTTTTAGGAGTTGTCCTCTGATTGTTGAGGGAGTTGTGCTTCCAGCGGATCTGATTGAGTTACCCTTCAGAGAGTTTGACTTGATTCTGGGTATGGACTGGTTGGGTAAGTATCGGGCTGTAGTGGATTGCCATAGGAAGACAGTTGTACTTCGGGATAGAAGTCAGTCTCTTGTGTTTTTGAAAGGTTTGGGTGCTAGTTCTGTTAATAATGTTATTTCTGCGATGCAAGCTAAGAGATTCATCAGGAAAGGTAGTGAGGCTTTTCTAGCTGTTGTGTTAGATTCCAGGAGGGATCAGGTTCAGATTGAGGATATTCCTGTAGTGCGGGAGTTTGGGGATGTGTTTCCGAGCGAGTTGCCTGGTTTACCTCCAGAGAGAGAGGTTGAGTTGTCCATTGAGATTATGCCAGGTACTGCACCTATTTCGAGAGCACCTTATCGGATGGCTCCTGTAGAGTTGAGGGAACTTAAATCCCAGTTACAAGAGTTATTGGATAAGGGGTTTATTCGACCTAGCATATCTCCATGGGGAGCTCCAGTTCTGTTTGTCAAGAAGAAAGATGGATCCCTGCGGATGTGTATTGACTACCGCCAGATTAATAAAGTTACAGTGAAGAACAAGTATCCTTTGCCTAGGATTGAGGATTTATTTGATCAACTTCGAGGTGCGGGTGTCTTTTCCAAGATAGATCTTCGATCAGGGTACTATCAGTTACGAGTTCAGGATACTGATGTGGTTAAGACTGCATTTCGGACTAGGTATGGCCACTATAAGTTTCTTGTGATGCCGTTTGGTTTGACAAATGCTCCAGCGGCTTTTATGGATCTGATGAATCGTGTATTTAGGCCATACTTAGATCGATTTGTAGTAGTGTTCATTGATGACATCTTGGTGTATTCCAAGAATGAGAGTGAGCATGAGGAGCATCTCAGATTGGTTTTGCAGATGTTGAGAGAGCATCAGTTATTTGCTAAGCTTAGCAAATGTGATTTCTGGCTTCGAGAAGTATCATTCTTGGGTCACATTGTTTCAGCTAGAGGTATTCAGGTGGATCCAGCTAAGATTGAGGCGATAGTTGATTGGAAAGCGCCTCGAAATGTTCAGGAAGTAAGGAGTTTCCTCGGTTTAGCCGGTTATTACCGTCGGTTCGTTAAGGGATTTTCTGTGATTGCTGCTCCTATGACTAGATTGTTGAGGAAAGGAGTTAAATTTGAGTGGTCAGACAGGTGTCAGTCTTGTTTTGATCGGTTAAAACAGTTGCTTGTTGAGGCTCCTATCCTTACTCAACCCACCTCGGGTAAGGAGTTTGTCATTTATAGTGATGCTTCTGGAGTTGGTCTTGGTTGTGTGCTGATGCAGGAAGGAAAAGTAGTGGCTTATGCTTCTCGTCAGTTGAAGCCTCATGAGAAGAACTATCCGACGCATGATTTAGAGTTGGCAGCTGTAATCTTTGCTTTGAAGATTTGGCGTCACTACTTGTATGGAGAGAAGTGTAGGATCTTCTCGGACCACAAGAGCTTGAAGTATTTCCTTTCGCAGAAAGAGTTGAACATGAGACAGCGACGTTGGCTTGAGTTGTTTAAGGACTACGACTGCATTGTAGATTACCATCCTGGTAAGGCTAATGTAGTCGCTGACGCTTTGAGTCGGAAATCGGTTTCAGTTTTGTTCTTGAGGCGATTCAGATGGCGTCTTGGTTCGGATGGGGCTTTGCTTGCTCAGTTGCGTGTGAAGCCTACATTGAGACAGAGGATGGTGGATGCTCAGAGAGATGATGTGAGACTTCAGCGGATTGTGCATGAGGTTAGATCGGGTAAGCAGTCAGAGTTCTCAGTTCAGGATGGGGTACTTATGTTCAGAGATCGTTTGTGCGTGCCAGAGTCTGAGGATTTGAGGAGACAGCTCATGAGTGAGGCGCATAGTTCAGTTTTTACTATGCATCCGGGTAGTGAAAAGATGTATAGAGATATGAGACAATTCTATTGGTGGTCTGGTATGAAGCGTGATATAGTGGATTTTGTTTCCAAGTGTTTGACTTGTCAGCAGGTAAAGGCCGAGCATCAGGTTCCTTCAGGTTTGCTTATGCCTTTATCCATTCCTGAGTGGAAATGGAGTGATATCACCATGGACTTTGTTTCTGGCTTGCCTTTGACTCAGAGGAAGCATGATTCAGTTTGGGTTATTGTGGATCGGCTTACGAAGTCAGCTCACTTCTTGCCAGTTAGAGTGGACTACTCCATGGACAGATTAGCCAGTATCTATGTGGATCAGATAGTTCGGTTGCATGGTGTGCCTTTGTCCATAGTGTCAGATCGAGATCCGAGGTTTACTTCCAAGTTTTGGAAGGAGTTACAGAGAGCTTTGGGCACTAGGTTGAACTTCAGTACAGCGTTTCATCCTCAGACCGATGGTCAGTCAGAGCGAGTTATTCAGATTCTGGAGGATATGATGAGGGCTTGTACTTTAGATTTTCCGGGCAGTTGGGACAGATATGTATCTTTGATGGAGTTTGCCTACAACAACAGTTTCCAGTCGAGCATTGGTATGGCACCATATGAGGCTTTGTATGGTCGTCAGTGTAGGACTCCGATTTGTTGGACCGAGCTATCCGAGAGATCTATGATTGGACCCGACTTGGTTAGGGATACTGAAGAGAAAATCAGAGTTGTGCAGCGGAATTTGAAGGCAGCCAAGGATCGACAGAAGTCTTATGCCAATTTAAAAAGGAAAGATGTGCATTTTGAGATCGGGGATAAAGTTTTCCTTAAAGTTTCTCCTTGGAGGAGAGTACTTCGATTTGGAAAGAAGGGTAAGCTGAGTCCTCGTTTCATTGGACCTTATGAGATTTTGGCTAAGGTGGGACCTGTAGCCTACAGATTAGCGCTACCGATGGAGTTAGCAAAGTTACATAATGTGTTTCACGTTTCGATGCTTCGTCGGTACCGATCAGATCCTTCGCATGTTCTGTCAGTTCAGGATATCCAGGTTCAGCCAGACTTCTCCTATGATGAGGAACCACGAGCTATTCTAGCCCGAGAGGTTAGGCAGTTGAGAAATAAGCAGATTCCTTTGGTTAAAGTGTTGTGGATCCATCATGGAGTCGAGGAAGCGACTTGGGAACCAGAGGAGTCGATGAGAGCTCAGTATCCACAGTTATTCAGTTCAGGTGAGAATTTCGAGGACGAAATTCTTATTAGTAGGGGAGAGTTGTCACACCCCATTTGCCCCCTAGTAGAATGAGCCCGTCTGTCTGTCTATCTGTCTGTCTGTATGTGTAAGCATTCGCATGTATTCGGCATTTCATAAGGGTATTTTAGTAAAATGTATGTTTTTGGGGTTATTATTATGTGGGTGCATACATGACATTAGTGTGTGAATTAGTTAGGAATTAATTGTGTACACTAGAGAATACCTTTGTAGGGTGTTTTAATTAGGAATGCATTATGTGTGAGTGTGTGTGTAGAGATAGGGTGTGAGTGAGTAAGTTCCACCACCAAGAAAATGACACGTGTATTAGGTTAAGGAAAATAAAGAAAGAAATGAAGGAAGCGTGAAAGGAAATCAGATTCACGTTTTTCCCTTCAACCTTCATCTTCTTCTCCCTTTTCCCTTTCCTAATTACTACTTGTTATCTGCTAAATAAGTGTGGTTGTGGAAATTGGTCACTCTTACTCCTAGCTTGGTAAGTGCATATCTTGTCCTTGTTTTACTGTCACTTTACATCTTCATCTTCTTCTTTAGGTTTAGTTTTAATTTAGGGATTTCATGTTGATGTTCATCACTGTGTTTGTGTTTAGCTGAGACTCCTCACGATCCCAAAGGCAAGGAGATTGCTGGGAGCAGTGGGACTAAGTGAAGTGAAGTTTAGATTTCAGGTTTGGGAATGTTTATTTGTGAAATTGTGTGATTTTGAATTTACTGGAAATTTCTAGGGTTTATGTTCTTGATTTGATTTGATTAATTAGATGACGAATTGAGTTGTATAATTGTTGCCTATGTTGTTTGAGATGATTTCTGGAAGGTAAGAACAGGTGTGTATGGTTTTAAATCAAATCGGGATTGAATCCTGTATTCTGGAATTCTGGAAAATCAAGATGTTGTTCTTCATCGCGCGACTCGTTACAGAAGGAGGCAAGTCACGTCACGTGACCCTTGGTCACGGCGTGACATGCTTCCTGAGAAGCCAGTCGCGTGACCAGCTGAGGAATAAGCAAGTCACGCGACGTGATCTTCGGTCACGTCGTGCGACCTGCGAGGAAGAGGCAGATCACGCAACGTGATCTGCGAGGGAGAAGCAGCGTCACGTCGCGTGACCCTCGGTCACGCCGTGACCTGCATAAGCATTGCGTGATCCGCGAGGATCACGCAACGCAAGGGATGAGCAACAAGCAGGTCACGTCACGTGACCCTAGGTCACGCCGTGACCTGCCTGTTGAGAAACAAGCAGGTCACGAGACGTGACCCTAGGTCACGCCGTGACCTGCCTGTTGAGAAGGCCAGTCACGCCCAGTGACCAGCCGATCTCGTCCGTTTCTCCGCTCAGCTCGGTTTTTCCGAAATTTCCTAGTTTTTAACTCAGAAATGAATTTGGGATTTCTTCTGAATGGACTTTACTGTTGTATGATACATGTCTTACTGTTTGATGCTTCGATATGCGTGATAACATGATTTTCTGATGAAATATATTCTGTATTCTGAAATGTGATCTGTTTGACGCATAACCTGCTAGAGTCAAGTAAGTGGATAGTTAGGCATGCCTAATAGAGTCTTTTAGCTGCAGCCCTCAGTTCAGTTTGGACCCCGATCAGGTCCCCGTTTGGTTCCTCGCGAACCCTTCAGTATAGAATCTTGTTTAAGATTCCCTCAGTATATAAATAACATGCTCTGATAAATGATATAATATTTGACTTGTACCTGTGAGGTACCCTCAGTATTCGATTCGTACCCGTAAGGTACCCTCAGTACACTCGTTATCCACTGTCTAGAGTCAGCAGGTGTTATTTAAATGTTAATGGAAATGTTCTGATCTGATCTGGCTTTGAATGGAATATCTGAATGAGTTTAATGATGAAATATATGCTGGTTTACTTTGTAATGTATATGATTATGAGATACTGAATGTATGGCTTTTAAATACGAGTATGCTTATATGAATTATGCAATAGTCCTTGCATTCTGCCATAGTGAATGTGTTATGCCTTGACGACCACTGTGAGTGGCCATCCATAATTTATGTGTGATTCCCCACTAAGCGTTTATCGCTTAGCACGGTGTTTTTACCCGTGCAGGTGCGGAAGGTGTTTTGCTTTGAGAGAGTCGCCGTCATCAAGTCAACACAGAAGGGTTTTAGTGTAGGGCTCAGTTTTGTATTTGTGATGATTCTTTCTGTATAGAACTCTCTGTATCAGCTTCCGCATTTGTAATATTATTTTGTTCCAGCTTGTCGATCAGATCATTATTGTAATAGTTTTAATTATAGTAAGGCATAATCAGCTTATGCTTTCTGCATGTAAAGTTTTTAATTATTCTGTATTTCAGAATGTATGTTATGAATGGATGTATACTTTGCTTCATATCTGTTTGGTAACACCTTGTCTCATACGGCTTCTCACTCCTTATCGGATGGGAACGCCTACGTATGGGAAGGGGGTGTTACACCTCGTGACACCTGAAAAGAGAGGGGAGGTCACGAGTCACTTAGGCAGTGGTGACTTGTGACACGCAGGGAAGGGGATGGTCACGAGTCGTGACTCTCCATCACGTCTCGTGACTTCCCCAGGGAAGAGGGTCACGGCGTGATTCTCCATCACGTCACGTGATCTTCTTCACTCACTTCTGCTTCCCAGAATTTTTAGAATTTCCAGAAAATGTAAAAACAGAAAGACGTGAAAACAGAGTACATCAAAATTCAAAACCCCATCTTGCCCAAAACCATTTTTTTCATGCAATAATTATTCAAACACATACCTTCAAGTCTCCAAAGCACATTTACATAAATTTTAATACAAATAACTTATTTTTACTATTCAAACAGGGGCAATACCAGAACGTCAACATCCCAGGATTTCACATTCAAACTCATGCATATTCATCTCATTTGCATACTCAACGTCATTCGTTTCTACAGAAATCATGTATACACATTACGTAACTCATGCATTTTGATATACAAACACACATAATTAGTATTAACTTTAGAACTGCAAACAGGATCCAAAAATGAGAAAGGACAGACACTCCCAAACCTGTTAATGAAGTTCAAAATGTCCACTGCAACTTTCAATCCACAACCTTCCCTTTTCCTTTATCTTTTCTCTTATCTTCAAATGCTTGCAAATAGATAAAACCACATTCCATTAACCCAAGAACATAAGCTTAAAAACTCAGACAATCCAGAAGAAGAAGAAAGGAAGGAGAAACCCAAAGAACTTTAAGCCACATACCTTGTAATCTCCTCAATATTCAAAACCCTAGTCAGTACTGGATGAACACACATGCAAAGAGAAAGAAAGAACAGAGAAAGAAGAGGAGAGGAGTGGTTAACGTGAGAGAGAGAGCAAGAGAGAGAGAACCTGACGTCTTTTAGTTTCCAGGAAGCTAAAAACTTTCATTACATCTCTTTTCTCTCACCCACATGCACACACTCACATCTCCACTTGGCACACATGCACTGGTTCACTTAATCCCATAATTACATAATTACTAACAGCTCCTCAAAATCTTCTAATAGGTCCTTAATAATTCTTTTTACTTAGTAAAATAAAAATCTGCAAATAATACTTTTAATTCCTTGCAATTTAATCCTCTTTCCTCTTGTAAATTACCCAATTGCCCTTAATTACACTTGTAACAATTACCAAAATATCCATATTTTCCAATTAAAATTGCCAATTCCAATTAGGCCACTTTTGGGGTGTGACATTATATTAGTGAGATTGTAAGACTTCATGGTGTGCCATCTTCTATTATCTTAGACCGGTATCCGAGATTCACCTCTAAATTTTGGAA
Organism: Excoecaria cochinchinensis; assembly: GCA_947683425.1. NCBI lineage: Eukaryota > Viridiplantae > Streptophyta > Magnoliopsida > Malpighiales > Euphorbiaceae > Excoecaria > Excoecaria cochinchinensis. The sequence continues at coordinate 1,703,086 of CANTUQ010000192.1, forward strand.
GAAATTACAAGAAGCATTAGGGATAAGACTACATTTTAGTACAGCTTTTCAACCCTAGATGGATGGACAGTCTGAGCGGATAATTCAGATACTTGAGGACATGTTGAGATGTTGTATCCTTGAGTTTGAGGGTAATTAGGAAAGGTATTTGCCATTGGCGGAATTCACATACAACAATAGTTATCAGTCCAGTATTAAAATGGCTCCTTATGAAGCCCTATGTGGCGCGCCGAACCTAGCAAAGGCCCTCGCTGAGCCCGCCTTCTGGGACACGAGGGATTGGTTCGCGTCTTTTTGATCTTGAGCATCATGGTTCATCTTTGATGCCTCTTTCCCAATAGAACATTGGAAAGGATCATCTACACTCATAACACCTTTAGGCACCTTTGAGGTATTTTAGAGTTGCCACACAATTTACAAGAAATTGGGAAAGGTCTCTAACCTCTATTTGTCTAAACTAGAGATGGTGTTCTGAACTTCACTCTTATTAATGACTTAAGTTAGGTTGATAAATGAGTTTGTAAGAAATCAAAATTCCATCTCTCATCTCACGCGATTGTGCATTGAATTTAAAGTGCATTTGCAAGCATATTGAAAGCGATAAATAAAGCAATAAGTAAATAAATAAATTACGAATGAAAATTGGGACAAAATAATCCCCCAAAAATAAATTACAAAACAAAAAAAATGGGACAGAACAATCCCCCAAAATAAAATGAAATGAGAAAGCATAAATAACTAAAATGAATCCCCAAAATTAATTACAAGGGCCCAAAAAGAAAAGAAGAAAAATAAATAAACATATTCAAAATAAAAAATAAAAAATGTATCAAATTAATTAAAATGAATCATACATAAATTGGGTCATTATTATTCTTAGGAACATTGGTTCCTTTTTTATTTAACTTAAAAATTAGAGAACTATTTTTTTGGTATTGATTGAGAAAATAGGGATGAATGATCCCATTTTATGAAAATTAGTTCTCTATTTGATAGTGAGAATTTATTGGCTAAAATAGGACATTGGTCCATTTTATTAATAAAGATTCCAAGTTATTAATTATTGTAAAAAACATGATTTTCTATAATGCGGATGAATCTAAAATATATTTTTACATACAACACATAAAAAATAATAATAATAAAAGGAAATACAACAATTAAAAAATGCAAACCCTAAATTGAAGGTCTTTGGTCTCCCGATCCTCCAACCCGTGCGCAAATATGACTCACATAGATAAATAATTTTGAGACAACAAAACAAAAATGAAATAAATGTTAGTAGAGTAATTAAATGAATAATATATGAGCAAATAATTAAATAAAAAACTAATAGACAAATAACTCAAATAAGTCAGCAAAAATCATTAAATTTTGATGGATAATACATAGCATTAATAATTAAGATAGAAATTAACAATGAAAACTAGAGCAAATTATATTACATCACATGCATTTTTGGCAACTTCCTATGTTCGGGCACTTGGAAAAAAGTACATATAAGGCGCTACGAAGAGGTAGCACGGCTGGCCTGCTATTTCATCACATGCATTTTTCAATTTTGCCAAATCTTATTAACAATTTTATGCTCAAAAAACCCTATTTTGTGTACGCTCGGGTAAAATAGGAGAGACAAAGAGCTGAAAGGGGAGGAGATCGGGCATGCACGACTCGTGCATGCATTGCACAAGTCGTGCAGTCCAATCGGGGGAACGCGAGGCCCTCAAAATGATATTTGATCTGGTTTCCTCTTTGCTTTTCTCGAAAAGGATAAAACAGAGTTTAAAAACTTTTGGTGAAAGTTTACGTTGAGAAGAATAAGAAAGGTGATTGAATCTCCAACTCAAGAATTGATTTCTTGGTCTTAAGAGACAATCTCAGAAACTTTTTGAGAAATGAGAATTATTTTTTGGCTCTCAAAACTCTTCTCTCTGTATTTCCTCTCTCCGCCCCTCAGTTCCTTCACTTTTTCTTTTTATCTCCCCAGGAGATTAGGTGGTTTCTCACCCAATCAACCATAAACCCATGCTTTTCCCTACCAAGTCCACGAAATAATGGAACGGAGACGTGCTGGAGCATGGGGCACGTGAGAGCTGCATCTCACGTTAGTGAGATGGGCCTCACCAACGTGAGGCTGTCTCTCACGTTGGTGAGATGGGCCTCACTAACATGAGTCTGCATCTCACGTAGTGAGATGGGCCTCACCACACAAGCCCCCAAGGCTCCCTCTCTATCCTTTTTATTCTAAAATAAAAAGAAAAAAACATTTTTCGAGGAGACCATCACTTCAATCTGTCTTTTACCTGCGAACAAGTATCATTTTCATCAATGGGTAACTTCGATTTGAGCTGCCTCACGACCCGATGTCTACACCCTATATGGAAGAAAATGTCGAACGCCTTTATGTTGGACTGAGTTGGATGAGAAGAAATTAGTGGGATCATACCTTGTCTGGGAAACTGAAGAGAAAGTGCAGGTGATCAAAAACAGATTGAAAGAAGCCATGGATAGATAGAAGTCATATGCGGACTGAAAGAGAAAAGATCTGGAGTTTCAAGTGGGGGATCAAGTGTTTCTCAAGGTTTCTCCGTGGAAGAAAGTGCTGAGATTTGGTAAAAAGGGGAAATTAAGTCCTACATTCATAGGCCCATATGAGATCTTACAATGAGTGGGTCCCATAGCCTATCATTTGAAGCTGCCACAAGAATTAGAAAAGATCCATGACATCTTCCATTTATTGATGTTGTAACACCCCGATATCCCCCTTAGAAGGATACTGGAGCGCCACGCGTAACAAGCACGTATACATATACTCAAACATCTTAAAAACAATTACATTTAATCGGAATGATGCCAAAACCACATATAAATAATCATATCGTTTTATAAAAGGGAGTTGTAAACATTTAACATATACAAAATCAATCCTTTAAAATTACATTTCCAAAGTCAAACTCCATATACAAAACTTATATCAATACAAAATATAGCGGAAGATAAAAGAACTCCAACAAAAGACTTCTAGTGGCCGACCTGCAGATGTCCGACTCCAAAATGAACCTTCCACCTACACGAGAAAACAATCCGTACTAAGCGATAACGCTTAGTAGGGAGGAACAAAACATACATATACATATAATTGTAAAAACAATATATAAGCTTAACAAGAAACAAAGCTTATAAACACATATTACTCATGCTTATAACAAGTATTTATCACACACATGTATATAGGAATATAACCATTGCTTATTCATCATATGCGTATCCGCAAGATAAGAAAATTAATCACATAAATCCAAGTAATCAATCTTCATATGCATCTTCACAATATAAATATTTAGCCATTCATATCCAACTATAAGTATCGCATCATATCTTGTCATATGGCATCATATTTTCATATGCATCCACTACTATGACCATCAGTCTTAAATACCAACTCAGCTATACTCTAATATTATTTTCATATAACAGAGAATAAAATCAAGTATAATCATATAGTTTCATATATACATGTATGTGGATCAATTTCGAAGACACATAAATCATCTACAGATCTTATCCAGAACACTTAACTTATCACTTAATAGTCCATATAAAAGACAAATCATGTACCATGTAGTAAAAAATCCGCGTACAAGAAGCTTGAAAAATCATTTTCGAAAAATAGGGTAGGCGGGCATATGGCTCACTGTCACGCTCGCGACAGTAGCCAAGGAAGCAGGAGTCATGCCCCAACAACTGAGACGTGCACAGTCAGCCGAGACATGCATAGTCAGCTGAGCGGGGCACTTCCTGCCAAGCGGGCTCCCACACCGAGCGGCCTCTCGCGGGCTATCTTCAAGACTCGTGAAGAACTTCACGTGTCGTGAAGACTCCCATGCCGAACGGGGCTACATCGAGCGGGCAAAAAATCGAGTGGTCTCTTCTTCACGACTCATGAAGGACTTCACGTGTTGTGAATAACCTCTTGGCAAGCTAGCTATTCTTCATGACTCGTAAAGAACATTACGTGTCATGAAGGATGGCAAGCCGATCGGATTACTGCGAGGGAAAGGATGACTCGCGACAGGAGCGTGTTTTCCTTTCCACAGCAAAGATGCAAGAAAAACTGAGAAAAGAAATGGAAGCTTAACTAAAAACTCACTTATAACTTTAACCAAGGTATGAATAAAAGTGAAGTTCCAAACTCTCTATGGTCTTAGGCTTCATTAGGTTAGACGACCCCTTCAATGTTCTATTGGAAGTTAATTCCAAAATACTCTCATGATGGCCCAAAATAGACATATTTACATGGTCTTAGGCTTCATGAGGTTAAATGACCCTTTTAATGTTCTATTGAAAGGTAAATCAAAGATACCCTCATGGCCCAAAATAGACACACGTGTATTGTCCTAGGCTTTAAAAGGGTTACGCGACCCTTCCAGTGCATTTTTATGATAGTTTTTTAGAGGTTATTTTCATTTCTGAACATTTTGATGTTGATGTTTCAAATGAATGATTTTGCACACTTGTGTGATGTACCTTATGATTTCAATATGCATAATCACTAACATAAATCATCCATATTTGACATTAATTCCATTAATTCTACACCATTTAATCTCAGGACTTTAAAAAACTGGAAGGAAATATTAATAGCTTCTGACGTAACTACTGAAGAGAGAGAAAAATTTGAGAAAATAATAAAAAAGTATAAAATGTCTTTGCCTAGACCTAAGAAGACATGTCAGGAATTGATCAAGAAATTGCCGAACACGCTATCCTGACCTATCCCGAATCTAAGCCAGTTAAGTAGAAACTGAGAAGACTCGAACCAGAAAGGGTGTAGAAGGTGAAAGAAGAGATACATAAATAAATCGAGGCTAAATTTCTGATAGAAGTATAGTGTAAGCACCGTGTCCCGGAGCGGTCCGGATCAGAGGTTGCCCTGTGATGAAATCAGTGTCCAAGTCTGTATGGGAGGTTGGATTTAGAGGTTTTAGTCCCGCGTTCCATGAGAAGTGAGGTTTTTATCATTCCTGGGCCGAAGGAGAGGAAAACAGAGGTTTTTTCGAGTCAAGGGGCTTTTTGTCCTCCACAGACGGCCAGCCCGTTTGTGAAGTCGGCCCGTCGCTTCGAGTCACCAACGGCTAATGGTATTTTTCGACGCCCGTCGAAAAATCACCGCCCCTGTCAGAATGCCGCCTGGTTTCCCGGAGCACGCAACCCCTCCGACGCCCGTCGGTGGATGTGGCAGGGCCGTCGGATGAATCCTTGTGTTAGAAGGATTCTTCCGATGCCCGCCTCTATACACTGACGCCCGTCGGTCGTGTCTGGCTATAAAAGCTCCGAATTTTCATTTGAAAAGGGTTGGAAGAATTTTCAAAAGAGGAAACTCTGCCCAATTTCAAGCACATTTTCTCTCTCTTCCAAAAAAACACTTTTTCTAAGGAAATCTATTGAATCAAGGATCAAATCAATCAAAAGGAACTAAAAGCTAATTAGTTTTCTTTAGATTTTGATTCCAAAACCGATTTTCTGAGGGATTGAAGGTGAAATATCTCATTTTCTCTCTTTAATCTTTCATCTTTGCTTCTCGTGGAACGCGCGGGGCTCTCACCGACACAAGAATCCCACTTGAAGCGATTATCTAAGGGTAAATATTCTGGATTATTTCTCCATTTTATCTCCATATTTATTTCTCATTTTGTGGAGTTTTTGAATATCTTTCATTATTTTCTTTTATCTTGACTCTCTTATCTCCTTTTGGGATAAAATTCATTTTTTTGACTTCGAAAAGGTTTTTTTTCTCTCTCTCCATTCTGTTTTTTTGGGAGACAGTGGTGACCGACGGGTCATCTTTATCACCGACGCCCGTCGGTCACCCACCTACAGACGCCCCTCCTTTGAGTGACAAACGGGCATATCGGATACCTGAACCGACGCCCGTCGGTCAACCAATGAAGGCCGTCGGTGGGTTCTGTCTCCATCCTTTTAAACCGTTTTTTATCCCTTCCAAGTCTCCTTGACTCCTTATATGTTAATTTTATGTATATTAATATTTCTTAACTTTCTGTGAGTGTATATTGGTTCTCCTGGATTATCCCGAGCTTGAGCGGCTATCTACCATATTTGGAGGATCTCGTCCAGTTTAGTTTCCTAATCCTCTTGTTTTATTCCTTTTATTGATTATCTTATGTATATGGATGTACTCCTTTCATATCCCGTTGATGTATAAAAATGACTCAATGTTTTTATATTTAATAAAATGAGGTTTACACAAAACAAGGGTCCAATGCCCTATCTCCATCCAAAAAAAGGATCATCACAAATAAAAATCCCCAATTTTAATAACGATGCATGCGAGGACCAAAGTCCTCAAAATAAGCAATGTCCCGATTTATGCATGATCCGCACATTTACGAAAGGGAGTTGTATTCTGCTCCCTGTATTATTGTAATATATTGCTTTTATTGTCTATTTGATCATTTATGGCTTTCCGAATGTGAATAAATGCGCCTTTTAATCAATTGCATAGTGTGGAGAGAGAGCGAATTAATGATATTAAAATTTGATCATAAAATAATTGAGGTAGAAATAGATGAGAAATCCCGGACCCAGCTCTGGTCTTTGGGCTCGAGAGGTTAGAGGTTATCCTCCAAAATACTTCTTGGGTCACGAGACTTTAGCGCTAATCCTAGGCTCTTTAGGGTGAGAAGTTCACCTTCCGTGACCCCTCTGGCTGGCCCAAAATGGATACCAAGCGCAGTCTTAGGCTCTCCGAGGCGAGAGTAACTTTCCCAATGTTCTATTGGGTGGCGACTCCATGATACCTCCTTGTTGCCCAACATAGACGCACTTGCGATTTATTGCAAGCTGTCAACGGACCCGCAAATGCCCCGATCGCCCACGTGCGGGCGGTCCGAAAGGGCGGCGCCCGGGATCTGGCGCGCGTCACATATAGTACCCAACATGGTTAGCCAATGTAGTCCCCGTAACCAAAAAGGATGGATGAGTTCCAGTATGCGTGGATTACCGTGACCTTAATAAAACTTATCCAAAGGACGACTTCTCTTTACCTCACTTTGATGTTCTAGTTGACAGTGCTGCTGCTTATGCAATATATAGTTTTGTGGACGGATATGCCAATTACAATCTGTAACGGCCTAAATACCAGGTGAGATGAAAATAGTATTTTTTCGGTGTTGGTCAGCATACCCGGGGTATTAAATACACAGGTGGATGAAAAATATGTATTTTACTATAGGAAAATATTAGTTACAACAAGTCTAAGGGTGAAATTTGAAGTGAATTTAAGGTCAAATAGGTCCCCAAATGCTATAAATGAGAAATAGTCCTTTTTAGTTTAAATTGTAACCCGGTTTGACCAAACTTTGACCGAACCTTTAAAAATAATTATTGACCTCTAAAAATTTATCTGAAGGCATGGATAGACTTTAAATAATGTATATAATTTATTGGAAATAAAATGGAATTTTTACGGTAACACCGAAAGTTGAGCTATCGGACTGATTTAAGTGAATCGGATAGAAAACGGACTCCGTTTGGGATGAAATTTTAAGTGTAGCCTTAATTACATATTTTATGAATGTTGAAATGAATTTTTGGGAGAAAGTGAGCTTGAAGAGCGAGAAAATTAATTTTAGAATGCAAATTGGGTCATAAAAGTGGTTTGGGCATTGGATTGGTCGGACCTTAAACCAACCCAAAACCTTAGTATAGAAGCCTAAGAATCCATTCTTGAACCAAGATTTTAGCTTACTTACGTTTTTCTCTCTTCTCCCTCAAAAAACGTGCCTTTCTTCTCTTTTTTTCACTTTGATTCCTTCAAAATTTGTCCATCCTCCTTCAATCTAAGTTTGATTATTGTTCTCAACACCTATAGAAGATGATTTCAGCCATTAATTTCTGGTTTTGGTAAAGGATAAGTGAGAAATCAAAAAAGTTAGAATTTGGGGAAAAATTCAAGGTAAGTTAAATTGATGGTTTTAATTGATTTTTATGGTTCAAATTGTTAGTTTAGGTTGTGTTTAAGTTGATTATGAGGTTTAATTGACTTAATGATGGAAGATTTTCTTGGGTTTCTTGTGTGTGTAACACCCCCAACTCCCACACGTAGCATAATGAAGGACAGAGAGCTACGGTGAGCGAAGGATGCTACCGGATGAGACACTTAGCAAAATAGAAGACGGAATAATAAAATTTCTAACATCTAGAACCTCAACCACATACACATCCTAAACTTATCTCACACACACCATCATTCGCACTAAAGATTATTACATCTCATTACAAATGTTAAATAAATGAAATTTGATTACATGTCGAAATCAAAAACACTTCCTATGAAAATCTAGTGACTCGTTGGCCAAAACTCAGTGGACCGTTGCACTACTCTGATCTCCTAACCTGCACGGAGAAATAACCGTACTAAGCAATAACGCTTAGTCGGGCGAAACAAATAATGGGCAGCCACTCACAGTGGTTGCCGAGGCAAACACATGCAAACCAATATATATATATACATAAATATAACATACACCGGTTAAAGCTATCATAAATTCATATTCTTATTCTCGTACGAAAACCTAAACAATTTCGTAGACACACTCGTTTATATACCATAACAAAAAATAACTTTATTACCTTTTTAAATCACAATAACATTAGACTTACTAATTGTGTACCTAATTCATTTAATTAACCATATTAATAGTTGTACCTCATAGGTTACCAAAAAATACATTTTGCTAGTCAGAAATATTAAGCCTTACCAATTCCAATACTTACTAGTTGTTCTAAAATCATGCAGATAATAGTATTACTACTTAAGTCAAAACCTTTCATTTGTTTAAACCATTACGTATTCAAAACTAAACAAAACATTTCGATTCTCAGATTTGGTTCGGGCTTAAAATAAATTATCACATCCCAAATTGGGCCTAGTCGGAATATGCTTGCTCAGTCAGAGTGAGTGAGGGTAATTCGGTAATTTGTACATGAGTAATATGGATAATAAGGATTTATTTGCTAAGAAATTTATTTAAATAAGTTAAGTGAAGGAATTATTATGGTATGCTTGTAGTGTATAGGAGTAGGATGTATGTGGGCTAAGAGATTTTTATTGTGTGGTTTATGAGCATGGTGCCTTGGATGAAAACTGGGTTATAAGGAAATGTTAGGGTGTGACTTAAGTTTGGTACCATGAAGATATTATTGTAAGAGGTGCTTGTGTGTGGTTGGTGTATGGTGCATGTATGAGTAAGTCAAAGTAGGCTTGTAAGATTATGACATGTGAACCTATAGGAAGTGGACAAGTGGAATTGGGTAGGTGTGCATTTAGTGTGAAAGAAAGACTAAGTGTAAGGGAGAGGAGTCCCCGTTTTTGCCCTCTCATCCTCCCTATTCTCCATTTTCTTTTCCTTTTCTTCCCTTTCCTTGCTCAATCTCTTGGTTTTGAGTGAGTTAGAGTTGATTTGGTGGAGCTTGGGAAGTAAGATTGAAGAGGTAAGTTGGGGTTTTTATTCCTGCGTTTGAGTTCTCTTTCTTCTTCTAATTTTGTTTAAGTTATGGTTTAGATTAAGAGTTGTGGGTTTGTTTGTGCAAATGATTGGTGATAAGAAGAAGCAAAGTAAAGGAAAAGAGAAGATTAAAGCTTGAAGAGAGCAGATATTATGCAACAAAAGGTTTAGGAGTTTGATTCCTACATTTGAGTTTTAATTTGTCTCTACCCTAAATTCTTCTTGAATTATGAATATACATTTGTATATGATTTCCAGTAAATTGAGTGTTTTGATATGAGTCTTATGCATGTATTTGTTTGGGTAAATGTATTAGTAATGCATGATGTTGCTTAAATTGAAGGTTTGTGAGAATTGAAAGTGAAATGACAATTGGACGGTAAAATCATAAATTTACATGTTAAATAATGTAAAATGGTTAAATGAAATATAATTGAGGGCATTTTGGTAATTATGAGTAAAGGAAAATGAGATAATGGCATAATTGTAATATTGGTGTGAAATAATTGAACTAATGGCAAAATGGTAATATTAGTGAAGTTGAATTTGAACTAATGGCATAACTGTAAATTAGGTGAAATAAAATGAACTCAGGGCATTTTTGTCATTTTTGAAAAGTTTAAGGGCAAAATAGGAAAGTTGCCATAAGTTAAGAATAAAATGGTAATTAAGGTAATTGATGTGTAGTAATTGTATAAATGGCCCTAATTAATTGATTTATTTATAATTATGTGGATTATGGCGTGCATAATTAATAAATTAAGTAAATTAAATGTTTATTAATAATATTTATTTATAAGTATAATTTGAATATTGTTTATGCATGTGAACCTTAACCTAGTGGAAATTTTTGGAATTGCAATCACCACTAGGCATTTTTAATACTTAGCACGTAGTTTTATTTGATCGCGTGTAGGTTCGCCTTAGGACTTGGAGCAAGACACCTTACATATTTTGGGAGCGAGCAAGAGTTTACATTTTGATTACTAAGTATGTAAGAAGTGTGGCATCTATATATCTTATATTTAGTTTTGGGTACTGGTATTTGTATTGGACTATATAACTGGTAAAAGTATAGTATGTGTGTGATGAATGTTATTTATGAATGAATGTATGTGCATGTATGTTGGCATGCCAAATATTGTGATAGAAAATTTAGTAAATAAAATTGGTAATGGTAAATGTATGTTTGTGTGACACCCCCCCCCCCCCCCCCCCCCCCCCCCCCCCCGCCGCCGCCCCCGTTGGAAGGGCACCGACGGGCGCGCCACACGATGCTCACTCACGACGCGACGAAACATACAGCGGAAGCATACATGCGCTAAGCGGAAGCATTCAACATCCAAAAGAGAAAGCATAGAAAATATACCACATTGCCATAAAAAAAATAGAATTCAAAACTATACCCAATAGCTCAATAGATTTCATAAAAAAATTCTTTACAAAATTATTTACATAAGCCACTAAACAAGAGAATACTTATACAAAACGAATTACAGGAGGAGACAAAATAAATAACTCGACTCCTATGTGGCCAGCCTGCAGATGCGCGACACGAGCAACTCCCAAAAATCCTTCACGCTACCTGCACGGGATAAAAGCCCGTGCTAAGCGATAACGCTTAGTGGGGAGAAACAAACACAACAGAGCACTATACACGAAAACATGCACTAATATTCATAAAACAATATGAATCAGAGTACAGATATAAAAATATATAATCAGGATAAATAGTACATAACACTGAATCATTACACTACTCAGAGTCACACAATAATCAGAACACTTTGCTAAACCGATACCAAACAGTTCACACAATAGCCTGAAATCAATGGTGGAGGATACGGGAACACGGCACGGGAGACCGAAGCCTCAAAAACACTTTAATACCCGAAGGTAGCGCGGGAGACCGGAGTCTCAAAACATTTTATCACTACACGGAAGATGACCATCTCGGAGGTCGACCGCTTCGCCCAAACGGGGCGGACAGTACAGCTGTATACTAACCCTTCTTAAGCATGCTTAATTATCCTATACCTTGACACTTCAGGCTCGACAACACACTCTCACATGACATTAGACAAACAAGACAATGTTCAAATGTAACACCATTTATAAAAGCTGATCAACTGACAGATGCCAAAAGATGAATACAAAACCCAGAATACATGGTATCACGTGCTAAAAATCATAATTAAACATTCATAAAACACGCATAACAGAAAGGATTTTATTGCAAAACAGGATAGGTCACGGTGGTAATCAGATTGGTTGCCACCGTGACATACCAGAGATCCTTGGTAGAAAGCAAGTCTGGGGTACCTCACGGTGGTAACCAAAATGGTTGTCACCGTGACATACCAAGCAGTCAGACAGAATCAAAAGTTTGGATACCTCACGGTGGTAACCAGATTTGTTGCCACCGTGACATACCAAACTTCACGGCAGAATGCATCTGGTTCGTGGCTCACGGTGGTAACCAAATTAGTTGCCACCGTGACCCATGCCCAGATGGGATTCCTCAGGGCAATTTCCAGGTCTTCCAAGCCAAAATCTCACAACCTTCACTTCAATCAACTAATTTCACACTCCAATAACAATAGAAACTCAATCCAAACATCAAAGAGTCATACCATCAACAAATCTTACTCATGAATTCTAAGAGCAACATCACTACATAAAAACATAAAAATGAGTTCTAAACTCCACAACTAAACTCAACCACTCAACCAATACAAACCCATAGCATACAAACCATATAAACATAACTCAATAAACAACTTCCAAAATATCTCATAAACATATAATTATACACACATTCACAATTAGGAAAAATCCCAAACAAACACTCAAGAACACAACTCCCAAACCTGGAAAACGATGCTTCGAACCGAGCTCCTCACGAAACCACTTTATCCTTGCCCTTGCTCTTCCTTCTCTCTTCCGATTCTTGCACAACCCAACCAAGAACACTTAAATTCAAACCCACATCACATTCAAAACCAGAAATCAATGAACAAGAAACAAGCAAAGGAACCCCCAAACCGAACTCAAACACTTACCTTCAACAAGTCCAGCACAAACCTTCAAGATCTCACTCACAACTCAAAGAAGATACAAGAGAAAAGAGATGAGAGCAGAAAAATGGAAGCAAGAGAGAGAGAGAACGGAAATTGAAGAAAGAAAGGGAGAAAATGGAGTTAGCTTCCACGGGAAGCTAGGAAAAATCTGCCCTCTTCTTTCCCTCTCTCCTACTTTCATTAAATGCTCACCAAACCTTTGCTACTTGTCTCAATCTTAGAGAATCAATCCATCAATCTTAACAACACCACTTATGGCACCATACTCTAAACACAAACCATAAAAACCCTTAGTCCACTTACACCCTACCACTTTACACAACAAGCACACACTAAACTTCCTTCTATTCAAAAACTCAAATACGCAAATACCCTTCTTAACCGACTTACTGCGCGAATTCCGCCCAGGCCCTATTTGGGTTGTTACAATCACTCCCCCTTAATAAATTTCGTCCTCGAAATTTCCCCGCTAATCACTTAAATCCAGACAACCCAAAACTCAAACCGAAAAGAACATAAACTAATATGCAATCTTACCAGAAGGTCCCGCTCGATTTGCTATATCTCCTACTTGCATTGCATAAACTCGCGGATGCGCAGGCACTTCTTCAGTTTGCGACTTCTGCACTGTCTCTGATGGCGCTTGATAATGACGGCCGCTTCCCCTACCACTCTGGTTCCCTCTGGATCGCTGACCACTTCACTCTACTCTCGGGTCCATCTTGAAGCTCTCGCCGATCCGGACAATTCGCCACCATGTGTTCTTGGCTGCCACATCTGAAACACGCTCCAGAGAGCCTCCTACACACGCCCCAATGGCGCTTATGACAATTCTCGCACTCCGGAATCACACCTCCCTTGCTAGAGGGTGGCGCTACACTATCGACTTCTGAACGTACCGGAACTGAATTCTTCTCACTTTGGCCACTCGGAACTCCTCTCGACTTCTTGCCACTACTGAACCCACCATCCGGTGCTTTCCTCTTGCTCTCAACCTTCTGCTTGATCACCTCGGATTCCTCAAACTTCATTGCCGCTGCCACAAGCTGATAATACCCCACTGGTTGCAAGACTGACATTACCGACAAAGGACCTCTGAACACTTCACGCAGTCCCTCTAGGAAATGCCTACTTCTAAACTCATCCATCAACAAAGCTTCAGGTACGTACTTGCTCAACCGGCTGAATTCCTTATCATACTCACTCACGGTCATACCTCGCTACTTCAGACTGATGAACTCTCTCCACTTAGCTTCCTGATAAGCCTTCGTCACATATTTCTGCTCAAATTCTTGCTTGAAGAATTCCCAAGTCAACACGGCTGGTCGCTGAGGATTTCGCATCACCAATTCCCACCAATCATACGCTGACCCCTGAAGCAACGACACTGCACAAAGTGCCCTCTGATCTGCGGGACATCTTATCTCTTGTAAAATCCGACCTACCCTCTTAAGCCAACACTCGGCAATATCAGATTGGTCCAAAGCAGTTCAATGGAAATCCTCGGCTCCTCTCTTCCTTAGTAACTCAGTTGGAGCCTTTGGAGCAGTCAGCCTCTCTACCAACTGAAGTAACCCTTGCACTAGGACCGGATTCTCTTGACCAAAACCCATACCAGGAATCTCCTCTTGCTGACGCTGCGGAGCAGGTTGCTCACCTCTCACTACACTCGCACTGCCAACTGTCTCACCCACTTGCTCACTTGGATCAGACTCCATCTAGACACTACACAAGACAAGGCACATCTGCATTAGGCCACGACACAAAACTGACTCACATGCATAGACTCAACACATAACAAACAGAGGCAACAAGAACCGCCTAAACCGGCGCTCTGATACCACAACCTGTGACACCCCCCCCCCCCCCCCGCCGCCGCCCCCGTTGGAAGGGCACCGACGGGCGCGCCACACGACGCTCACTCACGATGCGACGAAACATACAGCGGAAGCATACATGCGCTAAGCGGAAGCATTCAACATCCAAAAGAGAAAGCATAGAAAATATACCACATTGCCATAAAAAAAAATAGAATTCAAAACTATACCCAATAGCTCAATAGATTTCATAAAAAAATTCTTTACAAAATTATTTACATAAGCCACTAAACAAGAGAATACTTATACAAAACGAATTACAGGAGGAGACAAAATAAATAACTCGACTCCTATGTGGCCATCCTGCAGATGCGCGACACGAGCAACTCCTAAAAATCCTTCACGCTACCTGCACGGGATAAAAGCCCGTGCTAAGCGATAATGCTTAGTGGGGAGAAACAAACACAACAGAGCACTATACACGAAAACATGCACTAATATTCATAAAACAATATGAATTAGAGTACAGATATAAAAATATATAATCAGGATAAATAGTACATAACACTGAATCATTACACTACTCAGAGTCACACAATAATCAGAACACTTCGCTAAACCGATACCAAACAGTTCACACAATAGCCTGAAATCAATGGTGGAGGATACGGGAACACGGCACGGGAGACCGAAGCCTCAAAAACACTTTAATACCCGAAGGTAGCGTGGGAGACCGGAGTCTCAAAACATTTTATCACTACACGGAAGATGACCATCTCGGAGGTCGACCGCTTCGCCCAAACGGGGCGGACAGTACAGCTGTATACTAACCCTTCTTAAGCAAGCTTAATTATCCTATACCTTGACACTTCAGGCTCGACAACACACTCTCACATGACATTAGACAAACAAGACAATGTTCAAATGTAACACCATTTATAAAAGCTGATCAACTGACAGATGCCAAAAGATGAATACAAAACCCAGAATACATGGTATCACGTGCTAAAAATCATAATTAAACATTCATAAAACACGCATAACAGAAAGGATTTTATTGCAAAACAGGGTAGGTCACGGTGGTAATCAGATTGGTTGCCACCGTGACATACCAGAGATCCTTAGTAGAAAGCAAGTCTGGGGTACCTCACGGTGGTAACCAAAATGGTTGTCACCGTGACATACCAAGCAGTCAGACAGAATCAAAAGTTTGGATACCTCACGGTGGTAACCAGATTTGTTGCCACCGTGACATACCAAACTTCACGGCATAATGCATCTGGTTCGTGGCTCACGGTGGTAACCAGATTAGTTGCCACCGTGACCCATGCCCAGATGGGATTCCTCAGGGCAATTTCCAGGTCTTTCAAGCCAAAATCTCACAACCTTCACTTCAATCAACCAATTTCACACTCCAATAACAATAGAAACTCAATCCAAACATCAAAGAGTCATACCATCAACAAATCTTACTCATGAATTCTAAGAGCAACATCACTACATAAAAACATAAAAATGAGTTTTAAAATCCACAACTAAACTCAACTACTCAACCAATACAAACCCATAGCATACAAACCATATAAACATAACTCAATCAACAACT
The DNA here is from genome assembly GCA_947683425.1 of Excoecaria cochinchinensis. Classification (NCBI taxonomy): domain Eukaryota; kingdom Viridiplantae; phylum Streptophyta; class Magnoliopsida; order Malpighiales; family Euphorbiaceae; genus Excoecaria; species Excoecaria cochinchinensis. Next base: position 1,719,116 of record CANTUQ010000192.1, read on the forward strand.
TCCAAAATATCTCATAAACATATAATTATACACACATTCACAATTAGGAAAAATCCCAAACAAACACTCAAGAACACAACTCCCAAACCTGGAAAACGAAGCTTCGAACCGAGCTCCTCACGAAACCACTTTATCCTTGCCCTTGCTCTTCCTTCTCTCTTCCGATTCTTGCACAACCCAACCAAGAACACTTAAATTCAAACCCACATCACATTCAAAACCAGAAATCAATGAACAAGAAACAAGCAAAGGAACCCCCAAACCGAACTCAAACACTTACCTTCAACAATTCCAGCACAAACCTTCAAGATCTCACTCACAACTCAAAGAAGATACAAGAGAAAAGAGATGAGAGCAGAAAAATGGAAGCAAGAGAGAGAGAGAATGGAAATTGAAGAAAGAAAGGGAGAAAATGGAGTTAGCTTCCACGGGAAGCTAGGAAAAATCTGCCCCCTTCTTTCCCTCTCTCCTACTTTCATTAAATGCTCACCAAACCTTTGCCACTTGTCTCAATCTTGGAGAATCAATCCATCAATCTTAACAACACCACTTATGGCACCATACTCTAAACACAAACCATAAAAACCCTTAGTCCACTTACACCCTACCACTTTACACAACAAGCACACACTAAACTTCCTTCTATTTAAAAACTCAAATACGCAAATACCCTTCTTAACCGACTTACCGCGCGAATTCCGCCCAGGCCCTATTTGGGTTGTTACAGTTTGCATGTAATAGGAAAATTGACCAAATGAATAGTATTTTAGGACAGTTACAGGTCAATCAGAAAATTGATATTAAGATAAAGATATGGTTAACTAATTATAAGTGAAGTGAATTCGTTTAATCAGTTTAGCTAACCATAGTATTATTGTCCGTAGAAAATAAAATAATACTGGTTTGAATTAATTGGATATTTAATAACCTGATTAGTTTAATTAGGTTAACAGAATTGGAAAGAACAGTTAATTAATGGTACGTAAGGCTTAAGGGTGTTACAGTTTATATTGGTATCAGGGCTTCGGTTTAGGCAATTCTAAGATCGGAGTGGGTCAATAGGATTAATGTAATTATATGTACATGCCAATTAATTTTTAGACAGTATAGTATGTGAGGCTAATGTATGCTTGCTTCTAGTGTTAGAGAGTGTTAGAATGGATTCTCATGATGGTAGGCAAGAGGGATAGAGAGTGCAGCTTCTGTCAGTTTCGGTCCCTCGGATTTGCCATGGCAGTAGGATACTCCGTCGGCTGCACCTCTCCCTCCGCAGTAGTCTGAGTTCATGAATATGATGGCAAATTTCTTTTAGCTTATAGTTTGATTGATCCTGGTTCCACACATTCTTACATTAGTACTGATATTTCCCGAGATAAGAGATGGCATGATTGTTAGGGAGACCAAGATATTCTTGTGAGTAATCCTTTGGGGCATAATGTGGTAGTGGACAAAGTTTATAGAGATTGTCCAGTTAATGCTCAGGGTTTTGTGTTTTCTGCTAACCTGATTGACCTCCCCTTCCAAGAGTTTGATCTGATTCTTGTTATGGATTGGTTATCCAGTCACCATGCCTCTATTGATTGTAAAAGAAAGAGAGTGACCCTTAAGACCACAGATGATCAGGAGGTGGTCATTGTGGGTGAGAGATCATATTTCCTCTCATATGTGATTTTAGCCATTGCAGCTAAAAGGCTTATCAAAAAGGGTTGTGTTGCCTACTTGTGTTATGCAATGGAGGCTAAAAAGGATGAACTTAAGGTTTTCGATGTGCCCACTGCTCGAGAGTTTCGAGATGTTTTCCCTGAAGCACTTCCTGGGTTGCCACCTGACAGGGAAATAGAGTTTACCATTGATTTAGTGCCTGGTACTGCACCGATCTCTATTGGTCCCTACAGAATGGCACCCACAGAACTCAGAGAATTGAAGATCCAGTTGCAAGAATTACTTGATAAAGGCTTCATTAGACTGAGTGTTTCACCTTGGGGAGCTCCAATCCTCTTTGTGAAAAAGAATGATGGATCACTTCGGTTGTGTATCGACTACCGACAGTTGAATAAAGTCACCATAAAGAACAAGTATCCACTGCCTTGGATTGATGACTTGTTCGATCAGATGAAGGGCACTGGAGTATTTTCAAGGATTGATTTAAGATGTGGCTACCACCACATGAACATTAAAGAGTCAAATGTGCCTAAGGTAGCTTTTCGCACTCAGTATGGTCATTATAAGTTCATGGTCATGCAATTTGGGTTGTCAAATGCCCCTGCAGCTTCTATGGACTTGATTAACTGGATTTTCCATCCCTACTTAGATTAGTTTGTTGTCATTTTTATTCATGATATTTTTGTTTATTCTAAGACTCCGGATGAGCATGATGAGCATTTGAGGATTGTTCTGCAGACTCTAAAAGATAAGCAGCTTTATGCCAAGATCAGCAAATGTGAATACTAGCTGAATGAGGTATCATTTCTAGGTCATGTGGTATCAGCTGATGGTGTTAAAGTTGATCCTAAAAAGATTGAAGCATTCCTTCAATGGAGACCACCCAAGAGTGTTATCGAGGTTAGGAGTTTCCTTGGCTAGGAAGGTTACTGCAGGAGGTTTGTAAAAGGCTTCTCTTCGATTGCAACTTCTTTGACCAGACTGTTACAGAAGAATGATAAGTTTGCATGGTCAGATAAATGTCAAGAAAGCTTTGAGAAGCTTAAGTGTATGCTGACTGAAGCTCCAGTGTTAGTGCAACCTCAATCTGGTAGGGATTTTATGATCTACAGTGATGCCTCTAGAAATTGTCATGGCCGAAAATGTACCCTAAAAGAATTAACCTAATTTGGCATGTGTGTGAATTGAATGTGTAGCTTAGACTGAAATGAAGGTTGGAGGGACTTGATTGAAAGATGAGGGGATAGTTTAGCGGCCAATTGGTGTATATATGAGATTAGGTTAGGAATGGATTAATGACTGATTACTTTATCTAGTGGCGGGTTAATTAAGAATAAAATAATGTAAGAATTTAGTTAATGGAGGCAGATTTTGTGAGTGGAATCCGTGTGGCTTCTTCAGAGTAAGCCACCTCCACTTTTGCATGCTTGTGTCTCTTGAGGTAGGGTAATGACCCATTTGTGAGGTTTGAGTTATATTCTGTGTTTCCAACTACTCTTACAGTGAGAATAGCTCTTTTAGTCTCTAAATCAAATTGCTCAAGAGTTAAGTTGTTGAACTAAGAGAGGTAAGTGATTAAGTACATAGTATTCTCATCCTTTACTCTTTCTTCTTGATTAGTATTTGAATCGGAATGAGAATTGGTGGATTATGTTCAATTCTAGAATTGAACTTGTTTTGTTAGTTGAAGAAGTGAAGAAGGATAAAGGAAAAGCTGTAATCGGAGAGCCGAGCGTCCATCGAAATTAGGAGCTAAGGAGATAAGGTTTGGGAACAAAACCTAGTTGTATAAACTGTGTGATTGGTGTTGGTTAAGTAGATATTTGGTATGAATTGTGTATATGTGTGAAATAATGGCCTTGAGCATGAAATTGTGTTGTTAGGCTAAATATTGGTTTTGGAGATATGCTATGTGAAAGTGTTGCTTGAGAATATATATGCCCTGTGTGTATTGGGAATGATTGTAGCTTGTGTTACAATTGATTCCAATGCTGACATTGAAAATAAGGTATGCGCCAATTGAGTATGTGGTTGATAATTGGTTTAATTGCTAAAAAGGAAAATGGGTTTGAAGTCCTTGAAAGTAAACGAGGGAGTTAGGATGAATTGGCGAAACCTCGCATAGGTCTAGATGGCAACCAAATTTGTTGTGACCGTGAGGTATGCTTGATTTCAATTCTGCCTAATGGATTTGGTATGTCACGGTGACAACCAAAATGGTTGTGACCGTGAGGTACCTAAGTGAGCATTCTATTTTGCAGAGCATGAATATGTCACGGTGGCAACCAAATTGGTTGTGACCGTGACATACCTTCAAGTTGCATTCTGTCGAGACTTGGGAACATGTCACGGTGGCAACCAAATTGGTTGTGACCGTGACCTGCCCCAATTTGCATTTTATTTTGGACTTCAACATGTCACGGTGGCAACCAAATTGGTTGTGACCGTGACCTACCCTGTTTTGGCAATATAACCCTAATGTCTTTGAACTTTCAATGGTAGGGCTTTAAGCTTAAATGAGAGGCATTATGGGTAAGCATTATGTGTGTATCATGTGATGTGTATTTGCATACAAATATGATGATTCTTGAATGTAATAAAATATGTGATTATTAACTATAAAAGAATGAGTTTGGAAACACAATGAGTATATAAGTGAAGTGAATAGCTATGTGCTAATGTGAGCGTGTAAAGTGAACGCTATGGTTGTCAATGACATATGTGATGTGAAAAGTGATCAATGTGAAATGGATAAAATGTTTAACAACTTAAGCCTGCGAGACAAGTAGTGGATAGTTAGGCATGCCTATAGGGTCAAGTGTTGCAGCCCCATGCGTTAAATGTGTCTGATTCCTTGGGAATCACAATGCGAATAATTCTTGCTGGATTTTATTACATGTGGATTAATATTACGTACCTGAGGGTACCAATGCGTAAATGAGATCTCAATGCGATACTAGTACCTTAGTGGTACCAATGTGATACCCGTTATCCGCGTCTTTGAATTGCAGGCTAACCAACTAATTAATAAGTGGAAATGATTGTGATATAATATAGTATCTGATGTGAATAGTTGAATAGGTGATTGGTGCTTTATGATTGAATATAGTAATGGATAATGCTAGGCTGGAATGGTATCAGACACGGTAATATTTATTCAAGCATGATTGCTGGCATGTAATGTATGGTATCTCTATTGGTATGTTAAATTACTTATTATATATGCGTTCCCCACTAAGCGTTAACGCTTAGCACGGGTTTTCTCTAATCCGTGCAGGTTCGGACGAGAGGTGATTGGAGGACGCACCCGCATATCAAACGGTCAACAATAGGAAGTGGATAGTGTAGGTTTTGGGGTTTGTTACTTGGGGATTTTGTATAAGCTTTTTGTATAATTAATGTGTATTAACTATGTAAAGGCATGTAATAACGTGGTGACTAAGAGTGTTAACCTAAAGGCTATATAAGTATGCGTGACGAACGTGTGATTATGGTGAATGAACTATAAGAATTTTGGCGTGAGAGGCATGATTGAATGTGGTAGTTAATGAATTTTATTATACAGGTTTCTATAAGGTTGTGCTTGTGTTCTCCTATGTGTGTACGGCCGTCTCTATCTAGATTAGCTGAGCTAGTCTGACGTTAGGGAATGGGCGTCACAAGTTGTGGTATCAGAACCTAGGTTCAGTCTTTTCTGGGAAATTGGGTAGTTAGATTGTGTTTAGTATTGTTGACCTAATGCAGACGTCCTTGTTTACATTGTGTAGCATATAACGATGGATCCTGATTGCAATAATGGAGAAGAAACTGCTGAGAGTGTTAATCCACGTGAAGTAAAAGTAACGGGGTCTGGTCAGTCACGGCCAGCTAGTTTTGAGAATGATTTTCCAGTGGGTCCTATGGAAGCCCTGTTGAAAATGTCGCAAGATATGGCAAGGGTTATGGAACGTATGACTACACCACAGGCGCCATTGGATTGAGGAAACATGGGGCTGAAGAGTTCCATGGAACTAGTTTAGATGAGTCTGAAAAGGCAGAATACTGGCTGGAAAAAGTGCAGAGGTTCTGGGTGAGATTAAGTGTCCTCAGGGGCAACAAGTGGAATGTGTGGTGACCTGCTTCAGGGTGCAGCATACGACTAGCAGAAGCTAGTCCTGCAGAATCCGATGTTTCCTAATCCTATTAATTGGGAGTTCTTCAAAAAAGAGTTCAGAAATAAGTTTTTGTCTAAAGCTCACAAAGAGGCCAACTGGAAGCAGTTCTTGAATTTAAGACCGAGAGCTATGACAGTGGCAGAGTATGAGAAAGAATTCTGCCGTTTGAGCAAGTATGCGCTGAAAGATGTTCTAACTGTGGAGTTCCAGTGTCAGCAGTTTTAAGAAGGATTGAATGAGGAAATCAAGGCATTATTGGTTTCATTGACTACTGAGCAGAATGTGAGTTATTACCGGATAGTTCAGGCAGCAATGAGAGCCAAGAGATCTTTGGGAGCTCAACGAGACAGGTTGCAGACAAGTTGCAGACAAGAAATGCAAATAGAGGTGGTTTTCACGCGGGTAAAAGACCAAGAGATTCCTCTATGGCACCACCTGCGGAATCAGTGTTCAGTTATGCAGCAAGAGGTAAGAAGCGTGGGGCTCCTTCAGACTCTGGCTCTGGGAGAGGAGCATCTAGTAACAAAAGTGAGGTACATGAATGTCCTCACTGTAGGAAAAGACACAGAGGAGAGAGCTAGAGGGTGACAGGAGCTTGTTTCAGATGTGGAAGCACCGAGCATTTTCTTGCTAACTATCCTAACGCATATGAGACGACAAGAAATTAGCAAGAGCAAAGTAGGGGTGGTTCAAATTTGCCTTCTGTTAATAGAGGAAGAGGAAGGGGACGTGGTAGAGGTAGCCAGTCCAGAGGTGCAGCTGATTCTGAGATTGTGGATAGGCCTAATGCGGCACAGGTGCGGGCTTATGCAATGAAGGCACGTGAGGATCAGGAAGCGCCTGAGGTGATAGCAGGTACTTTTCTACTTTATGATGTAGAAATGTTTGCACTTATTGACCCTGGCTCAACCCACTCATATGTGTGTGAAAAAAAGTTATATGAAATGATGCCTAAAGTAGAGTGTTTAAAATATGATATATGTGTATCCAGCCATTTGGGGAGTAATGTGAATGTGAATAAAGTGTATAGAGATTGTACCTTAGAGATTCAGAGTAATGTGTTCGCTGTGGATTTAATTGAGTTGCCATTTGATGAATTTGATTTGATATTGGGAATGGATTGGTTGACTAAGTATAATGCAGTAGTTAAGTGTAAAAGAAAGGTTGTGGTACTCAATGATGGTAAGGGTAATAAAGTAACAGTGAGAGGAGTCTGTGCAAATCCCCTTGTGAATGTGGTTTCAGCGATGCAAGCGTATCGATACTTGAGGAAGGGGTGTGAGGCAGATTTGGCTTTGGTGCTGGATAGTAAAAGGGAGCATGTGAAAATACAGGATATACCTGTGGTAGGAGAGTTCGCTGATGTGTTTCTAGAGGAATTGAGTGGCGTGCCACCATTAAGAGAAGTTGAATTGTCCATTGATGTAATACCTAGGACAGTGCCGGTGTCTAGAACGCCCTACAGGATAGCTCCAACTGAATTGAAGGAGTTGAAGAAACAGTTGCAAGAATTATTAGACCGACGATTTATTAGGCCTAGTGTCTCTCCTTGGGGAGCACCGGTCTTATTTGTTAAGAAGAACGATGGTACCATGATAATGTGTATAGATTATCGGCAACTAAATAAGGTGACAGTAAAGAACTGCCATCCTCTACCGCGAATTGAAGACTTGTTTGATCAGCTTAGAGGAGCAGGTGTGTTTTCGAAAATTGATTTGCGTTCTGGGTATTATCAATTGCAAGTAAAGAAGGATGATATACCTAAGACTGCATTTAGGACTCGTTATGCGCATTATGAGTTCGTGGTAGTGCCTTTTGGATTGACTAATGCGCCTGCTGCATTTATGGATTTGATGAATCGGGTGTTCAGACCGTATTTGGATCAATTCGTGGTAGTGTTCATAGATGACATTCCGGTTTACTCGAGGAGTGAGAAGGAACATGAACAACATTTGAGAGTTGTGCTTCAGACATTGCGGGAACATCGGCTGTATGCTAAACTGAGTAAATGTGAGTTCTGGCTACGAGAGGTGCCTTTTCTGGGTCATGTCATATCTTCTGAAGGTATCAAGGTGGATTCGGCTAAAGTAGAAGCGATTGTGAAATGGAGGCCACCTAAGAATGTGCTTAAAATACGTAGTTTCTTGGGGTTGGCTGAGTATTATAGAAGGTTTGTGAAAGGGTTTTAACTGATAGCTTCTCCATTGAAAAGGTTACAGCAAAAGGGAGTTAAGTATGAATGGTAAAAAAGTGTCAGCGGACTTTTGATCAGTTAAAGAGAATGCTGGTTGAAGCACCGATTCTTACACAGCCTATGTCTGGTAGAGAGTATGTCCTGTACACTGATGCTTTGGGTATAGGATTGGGTTGTGTATTGATGCAAGATGGAAAGGTGGTAGCATATGCATCGAGGCAATTGAAATCGCATGAACTGAATTACCCAACCCATGACTTAGAATTGGCGGCAGTAGTGTTCGCTTAAAAGATTTGGCAACATTACTTGTATGGAGAGAAATGTAGAATTTACACCGATCACAAGAGTTTGAAATATCTGCTTACTCAGAAAGAATTGAATCTGAGACAACGAAGATGGCTGGAACTGTTTAAAGATTATGATTGTATTGTGGACAATCACCCGGGAAAAGAGAATGTAGTAGCGGATGCATTGAGCAGAAAATCTGTTTCAGCATTGCAGTTAAAGCAAATTAAGTGGAGATTCTCTGCAGATGGAGCCTTGCTAGCACAGTTGAAAGCGAGACCGATTTTGTGAGATGAATTATTAGATGAACAGAGGAGCAATGCAAGGATGCAACAGATTCTGCAGTCAGTCAGTATTGGTGACAAGACTGACTATTCAGTGAATGAGCATGGAGTGTTGTTATATAAAAATAGAATGTGTGTGGCAGATGATAAAGGATTGAAGAAAAGATTGATACATGAAGCTCATAATACAGTCTTCACTATGCACCCAGGTGGAAACAAGATGTATCAGGATATGAAACAGCTGTTTTGGTGGCCAGGTATGAAGAAAGTCATAGTGGAATATGTGTCCAAGTGCTTGGTATGTCAGCAAGTTAAGGCGGAACACCAAGTTCCACAAGGACTGTTGAATTCACTCCCTATTCCACAATGGAAATGGGACAACATCACAATGGATTTTGTTTCTGGGTTGCCTTTGACCTCAAGATAGCAAGATGCAGTGTGGGTTATAGTAGACAGATTCTCAAAGTCAGCTCATTTTATACCAGTTCGGATGGATTATTCTATGGAAAAGTTGGCTGAATTGTATGTAAGAGAAATTGTCCAATTGCATGGGATACCTTTGTCTATCGTCTCTGATAGGGATCCCAGATTCACTTCTAAGTTTTGGAGGAGTTTGCAAGCGGTATTGGGTATGAAACTGCATTTCAGTACTGCTTTTAACCCGCAAACCGATGGACAGTCGGAAAGAATTATTCAGGTTCTGGAGGATTTGATGCAAGCATGTGTTTTGGATTTCTTTAAGAGTTGGGATAAGTATCTTCCAGTTATGGAATTTGCTTATAACAACAGTTATCAGACTAGTATTGGCATGGCACCGTATGAAGTTTTGTATGGAAGGAAATGTCGCACACCGGCTTGTTGGACAGAATTGAATGAATACAGAATTGTAGGACCAGATTTGGTTTGTGATACAGAAGAAAAAGCAAGACTTATTCAACAAAGATTGAAGGAAGCTAGTGAAAGACAGAAGTCGTATGCGGATCTTAAGCGAAGAGATACTGAGTTTGAGGTAGGTGACAAAGTGTTTCTGAAGGTATCTCTTTGGAGAAAGGTATTGAGATTTGGCAAGAAAGGGAAATTGAGTCCAAGGTTTATCGGGCCTTATGAGGTTCTGGATAGAGTAGGTCCTGTAGTTTATAGACTTGCATTGCCTCCAGCGTTAGCCAAGCTTCATGATGTATTTCATGTATCTATGTTGAGAAGGTATAAGTCAGATGAATCTCATGTGTTGCCTGCATAAGAAGTACAGGTACAGCCAGACTTTACTTATGACGAGGAACCAAAGACAATATTGGCAAAGGAAGTGAGGCAACTTCGGAATAAACAAATACCGCTTGTAAAAGTGGTCTGGCAGCATCATGGTGTAGAAAAAGCAACATGGGAGCCAGAAGCCGCTATGCGAGAGCAGCATCCACAGCTGTTTAGCACAGGTATGAATTTCAAGGATGAAATTCTTTAAGGAGGGGAGAGTTGTTATGGCCGGAAATGTACCCTAAAAGAATTAACCTAATTTGGCATGTGTGTGAATTGAATGTGTAGCTTGGACTGAAATGAAAGGCTGGAAGGACTTGATTGAAAGATGAGGGGATAGTTTAACGGCCAATTGGTGTATATATGAGATTAGGTTAGGAATGGATTAATGACTGATTAGTTTATCTAGTGATGGGTTAATTAAGAATAAAATAATGTAAGAATTTTGTTAGTGGAGGCAGATTTTGTGAGTGGAATCCGTGTGGCTTCTTGAGAGTAAGCCACCTCCACTTATGCATGCATATATCTCTTGAGGTAGGGTAATGACCCATTTGTGAGGTTTGAGTTATTTTCTGTGTTTCTACCTCCTCTTGCCGTGAGAATAGCTCTTTTAGTCTCTAAATCAAATTGCATAACTGTTAAGAAGGTCAAGTTGTTAAGTTGCTCAAGAATTAAGTTTTTGAACTAAGAGAGGTAAGTGATTAAGTACATAGTATTCTCATCCTATACTCTTTCTTCTTGATTAGAATTTGAATTGGAATGAGAATTGATGGATTATGTTCAATTCTGGAATTGAACTGGTTTTGTTAGCTGAAGAAGTGAAGAAGGATAAAGGAAAAGCTGTAATCGGAGAGCCGAGTGTCCATCAAAATTAGGAGCTAAGGCGATAAGGTTTGGGAACAAACCCTAGTTGTATAAACTGTGTGATTGGTGTTGGTTAAGTAGATATTTGGTATGAATTGTGTATATGTGTGAAAAATGGCCTTGGGCATAAAATTGTGTTGCTGGGCTAAATATTGGTTGTGGAGATATGCTATGTGAAAGTGTTGCTTGAGAATATATATGCCCTGTGTGTGTTGGGAATGATTGTAGCTTGTGTTACAATTGAATGCCAATGCTGTGATTGAAAATCAGGTATGTACCAATTGAGTATGTGGTTGATAATTGGTTTAATTGCTAAAAAGGAAAATGGGTATGAAGTCCTTGAAAGGAAATGAGGAAGTTAGGCTGAATTGGTGAAACCTCGCATAGGTCACGGTGGCAATCAAATTGGTTATGACCGTGAGGTATGCTTGAGTTCAATTCTGCCTAATGGATTTGGTATGTCACGGTGACAACCAGAATGGTTGTGACCGTGAGGTACCTAAGTGAGCATTCTGTTTTGCAGAGCATGAATATGTCACGGTGGAAACCAAATTGGTTGTGACCGTGACATACCTTCAAGTTGCATTCTGCCGAGAGTTGGGAACATGTCACAGTGGCAACCAAACTGGTTGTGACCGTGACCTGCCCCAATTTGCATTCTGTTTTGGACTTCAACATGTCATGGTGGCAACCAAATTGGTTGTGACCGTGACCTACCCTATTTTGGCAATATAACCCTAATGTGTTTGAACTTTAAATGGTAGGGCTTTAAGCTGAAATGAAAGGCATTATGGGTAAGCATTATGTGTGTATCATGTGATGTGTATTTGCATACAAATATGATGATTCTTGAATGTAATCAAATATGTGATTATTAACTATAAAAGAATAAGTTTGGAAACACAATGAGTATACAAGTGAAGTGAATAGCTATGTGCTAATGTGAGCTTGTAAAGTGAATGCTATCTTGGTCAACGACATATGTGATGTGAAAAGTGATCAATGTGAAGTGGATAAAATGTTTAACAACTTAAGCCTGCGAGTCAAGTAGTGGATAGTTAGGCATGCCTATAGGGTCAAGTGCTGCAGCCCCATGCATTAAATGTGTTTGATTCCTTGGGAATCACAATGCGAATAATCCTTGTTGGATTTTATTACAAGTGGATTAATATTACGTACCTGAGGGTACCAATGCGTAAATGAGATCTCAATGCGATACTAGTACCTTAGTGGTACCAATGCGATACCCCTTATCCGCGTCTTTGAATTGCAGGCTAACCAACTAATTAATAAGTGGAAATGATTGTGATACAATATAGCATCTGATGTGAATAGGTGAATAGGTGATTGGTGCTTTATGATTGAATATAGTAATGGATAATGCTAGGCTGGAATGGTATCAGACACGGTAATATTTATTCAAGCATGATTGCTGGCATGTAATGTATGGTATCTCTATTGGTATGTTAAATTACTTGTTATATATGCGTTCCCCACTAAGCGTTATCGCTTAGCACGGGTTTTCTCTAATCCGTGCAGGTTCTGACGAGAGGTGATTGGAGGACGCACCCGCATATCAAACGGTCAACAATAGGAAGTGGATAGTGTAGGTTTTGGGGTTTGTTACTTGGGGATTTTGTATAAGCTTTTTGTATAATTAATGTGTATTAACTATGTAACGGCATGTAATAATGTGGTGACTACGAGTGTTAACCTAAAGGCTATATAAGTATGCGTGACAAATGTGTGATTATGGTGAATGAACTATAAGAATTTTGGCGTGAGAGGCATGATTGAATGTGGTAGTTAATGAATTTTATTATACAGGTTTCTATAAGGTTGTGCCTGTGTTCTCCTGTGTGTGTACGGCCGTCTCTAACTGGATTAGCTAAGCTAGTCTGACGTTAGGGAATGGGCATCACAAGTTGTGGTATCAGAGCCTAGGTTAAGTCTTTTCTGGGAAATTGGGTAGTTAGATTGTGTTTAGTATTGTTGACCTAATGAGGACGTCCTTGTTTACTTTGTGTAGCATATAACGATGGATCCTGATCGCAATAATGGAGAAGAAACTGCCGAGACTGTTAATCCGCGTGAAGTAGAAGTAACGGGGTCTGGTCAGTCACGTCCAGCTAGTTTTGAGAATGATTTTCCAGTGGGTCCTATGGAAGACCTGTTGAAAATGTCGCAAGATATGGCAAGGTGTAAGCACCGTGTCCCGGAGCGGTCCGGATCAAAGGTTGCCCTGTGATGAAATCAGTGTCCAAGCTTGTATGGGAGGTTGGATTTAGAGGTTTTAGTCCCGCGTTCCATGAGAAGTGAGGTTTTTATCATTCCTGGGCCGAAGGAGAGGAAAACAGAGGTTTTTTTCGAGTCAAAGGGCTTTTTGTCCTCCACAGACGGCCAGCCCGTTGCTCCGAGTCACCGACGGCTCTAGGTATTTTACGACACCCGTCGGAAAATCACTGGCCCTGTCAGAATGCCGCCTGGTTTCCCGGAGCACGCAACCCTTCCGACGCCCGTCGGTGGATGTGGCAGGGCCGTCGGACGAATCCTTGTGTCAAAAGGATTCTTCCGACGCCTGCCTCTATACACCGACGCCCGTCGGTCGTGTCTAGCAATAAAAGCTCCGAATTTTCATTTGAAAAGGGTTGGAAAAATTTTCAAAAGAGGAAACTCTGCCCAATTTCAAGCACATTTTCTCTCTCTTCCAAAAAACACTTTTTCTAAAGAAATCTATTGAATCAAGGATCAAATCAATCAAAAGGAACTAAAAGCTAATTAGTTTTCTTTAGATTTTGACTCCAAAACCGATTTTCTGAGGGATTAAAGGTGAAATATCTCATTTTCTCTCTTTAATCTTTCATCTTTGCTTCTCGTGGAACGCGCGGGGCTCTAACCGTCATAAGAATCTCACCTGAAGCGATTATCTGAGGGTAAATATTCCGGATTATTTCTCCATTTTATCTCCATATTTATTTCTCATTTTGTGGAACTTTTGAATATCTGTCATTATTTTCTTTTATTTGGACTCTCTTATCTCCTTTTGGGATAAAATTCTTTTTTGACTTTGAAAAAGTTCTCTCTCTCTCCATTCTGTTTTTTTCGGAGACAGTGGTGACCGACGGGTCATCTTTATCACCGACGCCCGTCGGTCACCCACCTACAGACGCCCCTCCTTGATTGACAAACGGGCGTATCGGATACCCGAACCGACGCCCGTCGGTCAACCAAGGAAGGCCGTCGGTGGGTTCTGTCTCCATCCTTTTAAACCATTTTTTATCTCTTCCAAGTCTCCTTGACTTCTTATATGTTAATTTTATGTATATTAACATCTCTTAACTTTCTATGAGTGTATATTGGTCCTCCTGGATTATCCCGAGCTTGAGCGGCTATCTACCATGTTTGGAGGATCTCGTCCGGTTTAGTTTCCTAATCCTCTTGTTTTATTTCTTTTATTGATCATCTTATGTATATGGATATACTCCTTTCATATCCCATTGATGTATAAAATGACTCAATGTTTTTATATTTAATAAAATGAGGTTTACACAAAACAAGGGTCCAATGCCCTATTTCCATCCAAAAAAGATCATCACAAATAAAAATCCCCAATTTTAATAACGATGCATGTGAGGACCAAAGTCCTCAAAATAAGCAATGTCCCGATTTATGCATGCTTCGCACATTTACAAAAGGGAGTTATATTCCGCTCCTTGTATTTATTGTAATCTATTGCTTTCATTATCTATTTGATCATTTATCGCTTTCAAGATGTGAATAAATGCGCCTTTTAATTAATTGCATAGTGTGGAGAGAGAGCGAATTAATGACATTAAAATTTGATCATAAACTAATTGAGGTAGAAATATATGAGAAGTCCCAGACCCAGCTCTGGTCTTTGGGCTCGAGAGGTTAGAGGTTATCCTCCAAAATACTTCTCGGGTCACGAGATTTTAGCGCTAATCCTAGACTCTTTAGGGTGAGAAGTTCACCTTCCGTGATCCCTCTGGCTGGCCCAAAATGGATACCAAGCGCAGTCTTAGGCTCTCCGAGGCGAGAGTAACTTTTCCAATGTTCTATTGGATGGCGACTCCATGATACCTCCTTGTTTCCCAACATAGACGCACTTGCAATTTATCACGAGATGCCAACGGACCCGCAAAATGCCCCGATCGCCCACGTGCGGGCGGTCGAACAGGCGGCGCATCGGGATCCGGCGCGGGTCACAGTGGCGACTCCGCTGGGGACGTTTATGGTTCGAGATTTCAATTCGAAAATACCTCTTTTAACTTTTATGATTAAAATTTAATCCATAAATTCGCTTTCTCTCAAAATTGCATTCGCATATCATTAGAGCCTTAGAATACGCTAGTTTGGTCCCTCTTTTAGCCCCGGTGCGTTCCTGAAGCACCTCCTCATTTTCACTCAATTTGGGGAAGTGTTAAGGATAATCACCAGCCCAAGCCACGTACCTTAATGGTATATCAAAATGGTGACCCGATCAGTCGTTACGCTCGTGATGAGCTAGACCCGTCGGCAGGGATCATGCTTGGGTAGCCTCAAAGAAACATCTCCCTTGTCCAAAGCTCATGTAATGGCTGTAGTTACTTTCCACAGGTGAAATGATCCTTAATCTCATGCTTGCTGTATGGATCCTCATGTATTGGGTGAGTCCAAATGTCTCGCTTGGTAACCTAGCCAAAGGCTATCATGCCCCTGTAGGGCCATGTCGAAATTTATGGAACGTCCGAATACGTGACGATCATTGTCCATCCGCTTGTACATTAGCATAGGAGTGTTATGCTGCCGGTTTTCCGCCGCGCACCATAAGTGTCCATCGGGTCCCTCGTTGACCCTTGGGCTAATCCCACCTAGGAAAGAGACTGCACGACCACGTGTGTGGGAGAAATAAGGGTGGAAGGACCTACTTGCCTGCTTGTGCTCTGTAAGTGTTGCATATCACGATCATGCATTATACCTGCATTTCATGCATCATTCTAACTTTTGTCCCTGCAGCCATCATAGATCTGCCCAGGTGGACTAGATCACCAACCGGGCGACTGATCCGAGTTCTTACTCCCGAGCTGTCAGATAGAGAGGGCCTACCGGAGATCTTATCAGAAATCAGTGGTACAGTATCTCAGATGGCAAACTCGCCTAGGGAGGAAGACGCCACCAGGGCCATGATTGCGGAAGAAGTGGGCCGCCATTTTGAGGAATTCGAGGGCAGGATGATGAATATGTTGACCGCCTTGGCACAGCAGAACACTCCACAGAATCCTCCTCCTCCTCCTCCAGTGAGACAGAATGAGCCTGAGGAAGAAAGGGTTGAGAGGTGAGAAGAGCCCGTTAGACCGCCGCAGGTAGAGTTAAGATCAGTGGCCTTGGGAGAGCTGAGAAGAAGGCCAGTGTTGAGAATTGATGACGATAGAGATATCGAGGATGATAGGTTGAGCATGGCATCTGAGAAGGGGAAGGCGCCTCAAGCTGATGACTTTATTTTAAAGAAGATGGAAGAGAGGTTCGAGGCTATGGCTCGTATGTTAGGCAGAGCTCATGGGATGAATCCGGAGGATAGGGAGTTGGACGGAGAGGACCCGATCCCTTATAACTTCAAAATGCCGGATGTGCCGAAGTTTGATGGTACTTCTGACCCCACCGCACATGTGAAGCAATATTCTCTGGTCATGAAGGGGACCACATTGTCCAAGAAGCAGAAAGTGGAATACTTTTGTCTGAGTCTGACCTCTCATGCCATAGACTGGTATCATGGCCTGGACCGTCGCACTAAGGAAGATTGGGATCTGCTCACTGAGGAGTTTCTGAAGCAGTATGACTGTAATACCAGAATGGAGGTGACTCTAAAAGATCTTGAGCTACTTCAGCAGAAGACCGGGGAATCTTTCCATGAGTATCTTACCCGATGGCGGAACCGAGTAATGGAGATGCACCGAAAGCCTGACACCCAGGATCAGATTCGTCTTTTCATTAAGAACGCAAGCCCGTACTTAAAGGAGGGATTGAGGATGAAGGGGTTGAAGGACTGGGAGTCTCTCAAAGACATAGCCATCGAAGCAGAGGGAGAGTTCTTAACCCGGAAAGCTAACAATGACAATTTCGCCAAAAGGGCTAACCCCGGTCAAGGAACCAGCAGGCCGGCGGGTCCCAGTAACAGCACTAGAAGAATGGGTGAAGTGTCTGCTACTGAGGTAACCACCCAGAGGAAGTTTTTGAACTTGGGAAGACCATTATCCTGGGTCCTGAGGAGGTTGATGAAGGAGGGAAAATTGCGCCCTCTGACTCCTAGGCCAGCTTTGACACAAGGGAAACCAGGACATAAGGATAACGAATTCTGTGCATTCCACCAGCACTCAGGCCATATCACTGATAAATGCAAGGCGCTCCGGCACTCTATCCAAGACTTGATTGATAGCAAGCAGATCTCTGACCCTGAGAAGAGAGAAACTGAGAAGAAGTCCGGTTACAATGCCGTACCACCACACGTGTTTATGATCCAATCTATCCTGCCAGAGTGGTACGTGCTACAAGATCTGTATGGAAGTGAGAAGTCCGCTGCTGATAATTCCGAGGATAGAAAGGAGAAAGCAGTTGTGGTGACCCTTGATTGCTGGTCTAGCAGTGAAAGCGGTGGAGAAGCCGAGGATGAAGAAGGGTTGAACCTTGATTTGTGGGGCTCCGATGGAGACGAAGGAGAGATAAGCGCTGTGACGAGGAGTGGAAGGGTGGTCCCCGAGATTACGAAGCTACCTGAGTCGGTACAGCCATCAGCAGAGAAAGAGCCAGAGGAGGGGCAGATTGTCAGATAGTTGAAGAAAACCGCGACTCAAATATCCATTTGGGATCTGTTGAGGCAATCCCCCTCTCATAGGCAGAAGGTAGTAGAAGCTTTGGTTGAGGCCACAGTCGCCACCACTATTTCCCCGTCGGAACTTTTGGGTTTAATTAAGGGAGGATCCGAGGAGAGATTGGTCTTTTCTGACGCCGACCTGCCTGTTGAAGGCCGCAACCACAACCGACCCTTGTACATTAAAGCGCAGATTAACGATAAGCACACTGCTTGCGTTATGGTGGACGACGGGTCTTCTATCAATGTGTGCCCTTTGATAGCTTTGCAAGCTTTTGGTTTAAACGAGGATATGCTCAGCGGATCAGATCTGACTATCACAGCCTACGATAAATCGAGGAGGCAAGCCTCAGGAACCTTCAAGACTTTGGTCAAGACCGGACCTATTGAAGTGGAGGTTGAATTTGTAGTTCTGCCCATCCCTGCTAACTTCTCAGCTTTGCTTGGGAGACCCTGGTTTCATAAATTAGGGGGAGTGCCATCCACACTGCATCAGATGATAAAATTCCCACACGAAGGGGAGGTGGTGACTATCAAAGCGGCCAGGGAACACCAGGTCTCAGCGCTGGAAATAGCCAATCAGCCATTCAGCGGCTTCCATGTGTCTATGATAAGGGAAGAGTACGGGTCAGTGAATAGCCCAGCTGTGGTTAATATGATGAGGAAGATGCATTATCTTCCCGGGGCTGGATTGGGCAGGAACTCCCAAGGATTGCAGACCGCAATCACCACTCGAGGGCAGAAAAACCGGAAAGGCCTGGGGTATAGAGGTGGCTTCGGCAAGAAGAGGGTGGCAGACAAGATCCCCCACATTTCAGAGAGCTTTGTGCCAGCGTCCTCAATTTGTGCGTATACTGGTGAAGATGAGCCGCAATGGGTAGATGGGAGGATTGTCCCTGGCTTCGAGATCTTTAGTGATCTGTATGACTGGCATATCGGGTTCGTCAAGACTGCTGAAGACTTCTGGGATGAGGAAGTTATGCCCCAGGGTATCACTTGGGACAAGTGCGAGCTTGAGGAGGTCGTTACTGAAAAGATGGTAGCTGCCAGGCTGAAAGGGAAGGAGAAGATAGTAGAGTTAGGGCTGAAAATCGGAGATTTGAGGATTTCCCCCGACGTGCCTGAAGGGCCTTTGCTA
Organism: Excoecaria cochinchinensis; assembly: GCA_947683425.1. Lineage (NCBI taxonomy): Eukaryota > Viridiplantae > Streptophyta > Magnoliopsida > Malpighiales > Euphorbiaceae > Excoecaria > Excoecaria cochinchinensis. The sequence goes on from CANTUQ010000192.1 coordinate 1,737,813, forward strand.
AATCAGAAAGTTAGAGAACAAGCTGCAACAGCATCAACTTCGGGAGCGGCGGAAGAAGACTCTAGCCTAGATTGTCTTTTTATTCTAGAACTCTTTTATGATGTAAATGATAACTATAATATTATTAATAAGATAAACAATTTCACTTATTTGTGCGATGTTTCTAATGATTTCAACATGCATGAACATGATCATATTCCATCAATTTTTGACATTGACTCCACTGGCACAACGCCTTTTAATCTCGGAACCTCGAAAAATTCGAGAGAAATTCTAATAGCATCAAACATAACTCCTGAGGAGAGAAAAAATTTTGAGAGAATAATAAGAAAACATGAAAAAGTCTTTGCCTTGACCTACGAGGACATGCCGGGGATTGACCGAGACGTGGCGGAACATGCCATCCCGACTTACCCAGATTGCAAGCCTGTGAAGCAGAAGTTGAGAAGGCTAAGACCAGAATGGGCTGACAAGGTTAAGGAGGAAATTCGACAGCAGATTGAAGCCAAGTTCCTCGTGGAAGTCCAGTATCCTACATGGCTGGCAAATGTGGTCCCTGTAGCAAAGAAGAACGGAAAGGTCAGGGTATGTGTGGATTACCGAGATCTTAACAAAGCATGCCCTAAAGATGATTTTCCATTACCCCATATTGATGTATTGATAGACAGTGCCGCCAATTGCGCGATGTACAGCTTTGGGGACGGTTATGTGGGCTACAACCAAATCCTGAACAAAATAGCTGATCGAGTTAAAACTGCTTTTATAATAGAGTGGGGCACCTATGCCTATCGGGTCATGCCTTTCGGCCTGAAGAATGCGGGGGCCACATATCAGAGAATGGCGACCAAGATCTTAAGCGACCTGATTCATAAAGAAGTGGAGGTGTATGTCGATGACATGATGGTCAAATCAGCCACCCGAGAGGGACACTTTGAAGCTCTAGAGAAGTTCTTCACCAGGATCGATAAGTATAATCTGCGACTTAACCCCAAGAAGTGCATTTTCGGAGTGACTTCAGGAAAGCTATTGGGACATGTCGTCAGCCAGAGGGGAATAGAAATTGACCCAGACAAGGTGAAAGCTATCAGAGAGATGCCTGTGCCGCAAAAAGAGAAGGATGTAAGGAGTTTCCTGGGCAAGCTGCAGTATGTTAGCCGGTTTATTGCCAAGCTCACTTCAATATGCGAGCTTGTTTTCAAGTTGCTTAGAAAGAATCAGCCCGTAGTCTGGAACGAAGACTGCCAAAGAGCCTTTGATAATATCAGGGAATATCTGTTAAATCCGCCAGTGCTAAGGCCTCCGCAACCGATCAAACCGCTTATTCTGTACCTGGCAGTAGAGGACGGTTCAGTGGGCGCCATGATGGCTCAAGAGGATGAATTTGGGGTGGAGTTTGCGATTTATTACCTCAGCAAGAAGTTCCTGGCTTATGAAATAAAATATGCTGAATTGGAGAAGATCTGCCTCGCAGTGATTTGGGCATCAAAGAAGCTGAGACATTACTTCCACTCATACAAAGTTCAGGCAGTAGCCAAGCAAAATCCGTTAAGATATTTGCAGGAGGCACCGTCTTTGCTTGGAAAGATGGGGAGGTGGCTGCTCTTGCTACAAGAGTTTGATGTGCAATACATCACCCGCAAGACTATTAAGGGGCGAGCTGTAGCCGAATTTCTTGCTGAACATCCTATCCAAGGGGACACCCCCGAGTTTACCTTTCCTGACGAGAGCATAGGCACGATTTCTGTTCAGGGATGGCAGTTGCACTTTGACGGGGCAGTGAATAACAGGGGAGCCGGAGTCGGAATCATCTTGACAACCCCAGATAGTGAAAAACTTCCTCTTGCTAAGAAGCTGAGATACAAAGCAACCAACAATGAAGCTGAATACGAAGCGTGCACCTTCGGGTTAGAAGCTCTAGCTGTATTGGGGGCAAGGAACATAGAAGTCTTTGGTGACTCGTCCTTGGTAATAAACCAGATCCGAGGTGAATGGGCTGTAAAAGAAGAACGACTGGTCCCCTATGTTCAATATCTGAAAGGGATGTGTGAGCAGTTTGAGACTTGCACTTTCCACTTTGTGCCCAGAGATGAGAACCGTCTGGCTGATGCATTGGCAACCTTAGTGTCAATGTGGGATAACCCTGAAGGAGTGGCCATGAAGCCGGTGCTGATTTCGAGCTCTAATAAGCCTAGTTTTGAAACCGAGCCTGTAATGGAAGTAGAGGCGTCAGATGGGAAGCCATGGTACTTTGATATCATGAATTACTTGGAAAACAATAAATTTCCAGAAGAAGCCACTGAAAAAGACTAGAGGATGATACGTAAGTTATCTACTCAGTTCATATCCTTAGAAGGGGTGTTGTATAAAAGACGGTCAGATGGGATCCAGCTCAGGTGCTTGAATGAAAGAGAAGCTCGCAAGATAATGGAAGAAACCCATGCAGGTGTCTGTGGGGCCCACATGAATGGTTTGACCTTGGCCAAGAAGATCATGAGACAAGGCTTTTATTGGCTTACGATAGACACTGATTGCTCGAAGTATGTCAAACAATGTCAGTTGTGCCAACTGTAACACCCCGCCATCCCCGTTGGAAGGATACCGGAGTGCCACGCGAGCAAACACATATAAACGAATCCATATACACATGTATAAACAAAAACCAATGAGATGTAAAGAAACTTTTAATCGTATAATAGTAAATCCTTTTTACATATAACATATATCAATATCGTTTTACAAAAAGAGGCTCGTAAGCAAATACATATGCAAAAATAATATTTGTTCCTTTACAAAAGATTTACTTTGCTAATTACAAGCCATATACAAAAATTACAGCGGAAGACTCAAAAATAACTTCATCCAAAAAGACTTCTAGTGGCCGACCTGCAGATATCCCACTCTGAACCGAACTCGCCACCTGCACGGGAAAAGAGCCCGTGCTAAGCGATAACGCTTAGTGGGGAGGAACAAAACAAACGAACAATATGCATATACAATAATAATCTAATGATCCAAAATCAAAGGCATCAAAATCACATGTAAACATATCTCTAAATTCCTTACTTGACATGCATAAATATATATACAGAACAAGCAATCAAGTATTCAATTCATAATTCTCATCATTCTAAGTATACAGATTCAAGGTGCGATATAAAGCTATGCAAGAATTCATGTGCATTATATACTTGTAATCATGTCAACAATGCATCTCATCATATGCAACACATTTAAACATATAGCCTGACTAGTCTAAAATACTCTCTAGAAGTGGATACGGTCAATTGGATACTTATAGAACACAGTATCCCAAGCATATAGAGACATGAGTCTCAAACATGTACATTTCATATAGAGACCGAAGTCTCGCATTAAATCCATATAGACCCATACAGGATCAAAGCAAGGATCCAAACGGACCCACGTATAGCGTTTTATCATATAGCAGCTGCACACACACACTGACCTAAGTAAGCGCTTACTTATCCACCACTATGACTTATTCAGGCTTAAATGACACAATTCAACAATTCAAGTATCATATCATGAGAATTTCATAAATTGATAGCTTATAATTCATATTTACATGTATATAGATCAAATTCAAAAACATTTAAATATATCCAATATCAATTATTAAAGGCAGGAGTACAAATAATTCACATTGAAATAATTTATGTTCATGTAAATTATAAACTAGTAAATCATGTACATTAATTATTAATCATGTATACAATTCAATATTAAGCAATTATTAATTACAATTCAGATTTTAAATCCAAACATTTATCATGTAGTGCAAAAACTTCTTAAAACAGAAGTTAAAACTTTGTTTTTAATAAAACAGGACAGCAGGGAAGGCTGGTCACGAGACACCCAAGCAGTGGTGTCTCGTGACGCAGGCTTCACGCAAGCGCCAAGCAAAAGAGCAAGGCAGTCACGCCGTGACCATCAGTCATGTCCCGTGACGCCTGAGAGGAGAGGGGAAGGTCACGAGATCCTATCTCGCGACACGCAGGGAAGAGGAAGGTCACGTGGCGTGACTCTCCGTCACGTCTCGTGACTTCCCAGGGAAGGAGGTCACGGCGTGATACAGCATCACGTCTCGTGACCTTCTTCGGAGAAGAGGTCACGGCGTGATGCTCCCTCACGTCACGTGATCCCTTCCCTCACTTCTGCTCCTCCTTCTCAACACTTCAGAATTTCCAGAAAACTTAAAAACCCAGAAAGAAATCGTAAAACAGAGTGTAACTCAAAACTCAAATCCCAATTTGTCTAAATCCATTTTTCATGCAAAAATCATGCTAACACGTACCTTTAAGTCTTCTGGGCACAATTACAGCAATTTCACTCACAGTATTCACATTATCATATAATCACAGTAAATAAACAGAGAGAGACACAAACCAGAGTTTCACATTCATATACATGTATAAACATCTCATTTGCACACTCATAATCATTCTTTTTCTACTGTAATAAAGTCTACTGCAACACGTAACTTTAACATTCATATACACACATAAATACATTCATATCACTGCAAACAGGATCCAAACATGCGAAAATAGAAACACTCCCAAACCTGAATGAAGTTCAAAAACGTCCACTGCACTTTCAATCCACCACTTTATCTTTTCCCTTCTCTATCCTCTTAACTTCAGATGCTTGCATACAGACAAAACGATACCCAGTTAATCCTAAGAAAACCACTATATAAAACTCAAAATAATCCCTGAAGAAGATGAAGAACGAGAACCCAAATATAAAACCAGTAGCTACTTACCCTGTAATTCCTTCAATGCTCAAAACCCTAACTCTTAACAGATGAACACACATGCAAGTAGGAAAGAACAGCAAATGGAGAAAAAGAACAGAATGTGGTTTACGTGAGAGAGAAAACCAGAAAAGAGAGAACTTTCAGTCTTTTGTTTCCAACTAACTAAATTTTCTCAGTCTTCTCCTTTCCCTCACCACGTGCACACACTCTCCTTCCACTTGGCACACATGTATAGCTTCACAAATCCACTTATTCCTCTTTTACCAAATAGTCCTTGTCAAATTACCTTTTACTCACCAGAACAAAATCTGCCAATTAAATTACATGTAATTCTTGCAATATAATCCTCATTCACTAGTAAATTACTCAATTACCCTTAATTGTCCAATTAAAATTGCTAAATCCTATTAGGCCACTTATGGGGTGTGACACCAACAGTACGCAGACCTGAGACACCTGCCGGTATCAGAACTACATAACCTGACATCACCTTGGCCGTTTGCTGCTTGGGGAATAGATATCATTGGAGAGATTTGCCCTACGGCATCCAATGGGCACAGATACATCATAGTCGCGATCGACTATTTCACCAAATGGGTCGAGGCAGAATCCTTCAAGAAAATTAACGCAAGGGACATGGCCAAGTTCATAGAGATTAATTTGATCTGCAGATATGGCCTCCCTCATCACATAGTGTCTGATAATGGGGTGCAATTCATGGGAGAAACCAGAAAACTTCTCGAGAAATATGGTGTTGAGCATCATAAATCCTCTCCCTACCGACCGCAAGTGAATGGAGCAGTAGAAGCCGCCAATAAGAATGTGAAGAAGATCCTGTCCAAGATGGTCCAAACCTACAAGGACTGGGCTGAAAAGTTACCCTTTGCCCTGTGGGGATACAGAACGACGGTAAGGTCATCTACAGGCGGTACACCATTTTCCTTGGTATACGGAACAGAAGCAGTGTTGCCAGTAGAGATAGAACTTAAATCACTAAGGGTGGTCATGGAGGCCCAAATCCCGGAAGCCGAATGGGCACAGCAGAGGTTACAGCACTTGAACTTACTGGATGAGAGTAGGCTGAAAGCTTATTATCATAATCAGATTTACCAGAAGAGATTGGCGAGAACTTTCGGAAAGAAAGTGAGGAAGCATCCGCTGAAAGAAGGGGACTTGGTGTTCAAACAGATGAGGCCAGGGATACCAGACATCAGGGGGAAATTCAGACCTACCTGGGAAGGGCTGTATATCCTTAAGAAGCTGCTGTCCAAAGGAGCTGCAATCTTATCAGATAGCGATGGGAACGAATTCAAAGAACCGATCAATGTCGACAGACTCAAAAGGTTCCACGGCTAAAGACCAAAATAAAAAGAAGAGAATAAAATGCCCCGCAAGTCGAAAACCGAAAAAAGGCGGCTATGCTAAAATTGGGCGCCTCGACAGGGTGAAAACCGAAAAAAGGCATCCTATGCAAAAATTAGAGGCATGAGAGAAAATGTCCGATCGTGAAAACCCGAGAGGGCCGATTGGTAACAGGAGTTGATGCTGTTAAAATTTGGTTTCATGTATTGACAGCGCGTAAGCAGCTGAGTAAATGCCAAAACTGATCATGTATGCTGAAATTATATGAAAATGTACGCAAAACTCGTGAAATAGGATGAATATTATTCTTTTCACTTTCGTCATTCTCTAGTTCTGCATTAAAAATAAATGTAGCACCAAAAGAAATACACATATAGGCTAAGCTAAGTCCTGCTGCTGCTCTCGCCGATCAGATGCTTGAGCCCTCGAGTCCTGTTATCAGATGCTGGACTAAGGATCCACTTCTTGTACTCGCTGGTCGAAGATGCAGAATGATTGCCAAACCTCGGGATAACAGTCTTCACGGGTAATCTACCCCACAGCTCATGATACCGAGAGGCAAATGCGGCCGAGAGATCTCCTCCTAGGAAGGACAGGGGAACCCTCACTATATCCTGAGCCATCCTGAGCTATCGTGTACATCGAGAGGTGATGCAGAAGGTGGCCTGACGGAGGCCGCAGAGGGGAACACAACCCGATGGCCCGTCAATGACCGCATGAGACAGTGGGAGCCAGGCAGACGTGAAGCTGATATCGTCGTCCGACAGCTCGCCAAACCTGGTAATGCCTTCACCAGCGGTGACACACCCGTACAGTCGTCGACAAGGCAGGAAATGGCTCGGCGAGTACTGGGGGGTAACGCGAGGGGGTGGTTCAGACAGCATCTTCAGTTTTTCTTGTAGCCAGATCTAAAAAAAAAAAAAAAAAAAAAAAAGCCGCTGGGGTAAGTAGGGTTTACTTCAGGCAAAAATAAGGCACAGGGTTGTGTGAAAATCCGAAAGGACGCACCTCCCGCTAAGAAAAGCTAGTGTGAAAATCCATGAGGGACGCACTACCTTTAAAATAATGACGTACCTAGAGCAATAAGGGGCTGCCGACAAAGGTTGTAGTGGACCCAGAGCACACAGCGTACAAACCCAGGATAGTTTCAGCCAGGACAAGCGGTAGGGGTGACAATCCCAAATGAAAGTCGCTCAAGATTCCGAACAGATGAGAGTCACCTGTCAAACCTCCTGGAACAACAGTAAGGAAGTTCACCATGCAGAATAAGAATGTGATGCTTACCCGATATGTGGGGATGTCAGTGAACCGATCCAGAGCCTCGATCAGTGGCTCCAAAGAAAAGGGAGAGCTAGGGGAAATCAGCCGGATGGCCTCGGAGGAAGATATGCCCAGGGCCAGGGCTACATCCCGGGTCTGGAATAGGCCACAGCGGGGAACGCAAGGCAGAGCGCTAGGAGGGAACCAGGCTCCCAGAATGGAAGCTAACTCTTCAGGCAAAGGGCACAGTTCCTGATAGGTGAATTGGAAAACATGAAACCGGGGGTTCCAGAAGTGGGTCGCCGCCAGGAGGAGGTTCTGGTCGATTTTCATCCGGCACAGATATTTCAGCCCAGACAAAGAAGAGAGGGCGCCTTCTCCCCAAGTGTGTTTGTCATCTAAGATACGGTGCATCCTTTGGGCAAGAGGAGAAGACATTTTGAGAAAGATGAAGGACTCAAGATGTGAGAAAATGAAGAGACAAAAATTTTGCAAGATTTTATAGGCAAGCGTCACCGACGGCCTGCCCGTCTCTACACAGGGACGGCCTAACCGCCTTTACATAGGGACGGCTTGCCCGCCTCCCCACAGAGACGGCCTGACCGTCGGTATAGATCCACCTGGCAGACGCATACGTCAGTATTGCATTCATCTCGCGCATTAACTCGCATGACAGACGGCCAGCCCGTCGGTCGCTTGTACAGATGCCCTGCCCGTCGGTCAGGAATTTCTATATAAGGGCGAGTGACAGACGGTTTAAACGTTGCTGTCCCTTTCATTTCTTCTCTTAAACCGTTTTCTTTGCGTTTTTTTGCATTTTTTTCAAGCATTTCTTCATATTTTTTCGCGATTTCTTCATATTTTCGCGTTTTCTACTCACCGGGCGCTTTGATATTCATATTTTCTCCAGTTTCTACACTTCCCGCGACTACAAGTAAGTAAATAACTACTTTTTTTGGATTTTATGCAATTTATCTCTTCATTTCTCTTCCTTTTGACTTTAGGATGCCTTAGATGCCTTAGGAATTTAGGGAGAATACTGCCCAATTTTCTGTATTATTATTTTTGTAATTAAATCCGAGCCTTTTGTATGATCACATAGAAGTAGAATTTTTCCATAATCTTGGTGCTTTAGAATTGTATTTCTTTTAGCGCACCATTCTGTGCATGTTTTGCTTTTGCGGCCTGAGGCCATTATTTTGTGTTGTTGGGGGCACACTCTTGCCGGGGTGCATCCCATTTACATGCGTACATTATTGTCGGGGCCTGAGGCCTATTTTTTTTGCCTTTTGTGCAGGAGGTTGGGCATATCCCAGCCGGGATGCTGCCCAAATTTTTATTATTTATTCTAGAATTGAATATTTTTCATGTATAATGCACGCCCCGGGACCTAGAAAGCCCATTCTTATTCACTTTAATTATTTCCATGCTGATTGCATGTTTGCTTTTGCCATGATGCGTGCGAGGCACTTTAAGCTATTTCCTTAGACAGGATGTTTGCTCTTTTCGTTTTTTTTATCATTTCTTTATCTTGTTTTGGGCCGCTATTGCCCCGGTGAGGCCTAAATCGGCCTTCACCTCGAAATAAGTTTAAAAATGTTTGTTTTGCCAAATTTTCGATATTTAATCTCTTCCCTTTTGCAGGATGCCTCCCAGACGTAGAGCACCGCAGGCCCAGCCCGAGCTTGTGGCTCCGGATTGGATGGATGATGAGTCGGCTCAGAGGTATAGAGCGCTGGCTCAGGTAGAGTTTCGGGCCAGCCGTTTTGTATCTCGCCTATTGCTAGAGGCCCTAGGATTGGCCCCAGAGTTTGATCTACTTGCCGAGGGTGCTGGTTGGATGGAGTTTCTTGAGCCCTCCTTCCAGACATTTCTAGAGGCTACCCGCCAGGTCTTGGCCACTCTCCGCTATGCTGGCTTTCAGAGTGCAGATACCGACCCGGGGGTGATTCAGTTTTGGTTTGACGGTGACCATTTTAGTATCACTAGGCAGAGGTTTGCTTAGGCCATGGGGCTCCCTAGAGAGGAGGGGGTCGAGATCCCGCGGCGATCGGTGAGACGCGCCCATTGGCCGGCCATTGCCATACCAGGAGTGCTGTACGATCACGATACAGCGAAGAGCACCGTACTGGTGTCTCAGGCACTCCGGTATTTGCACAGAGTGCTTTCAAGTTCGTACCTCGGTCGAGCTGGTAATACAGGGTCGCTTAACGCGGCCGAGATCTAGAGCCTCTGGGCTATAGTGGCAGGCCAGCGTCTCAACATTAGCCACGAGATCTTGGCCAACTTGACCAGACTCAGCAGAGGGATGACGCCGGTGGTGATGGTAGGAGGAGTCATCACCCGTTTATTTTGAGACTGGGGGTTAACCCCGAGAGGTTGAGAGGACCCTTGCCGGAGGGGATCCATGTAGACGCCGCGGCGGCAGTACAGATGGGGATGATCTCCCCGATATCTGGCCAGGCAGAGGCCTACAGGGTATTGACCATCCATGAGACCCGACAGCTGTTCAACCTTCCACCCTTGGGGGCAGATCCTGATCACCCGGAGCACCAGGAGGAGCAGCCTCCACAGCCCGAGCCTCAGCCAGAGCCTCAGCCAGGGACCCAGCCTTAGCCGGAGCATCAGCCTCCTCAGCCTCCTCAGCCGCAGACGGTGCCTCCACCACAGCAGCAGGAGCCACCTAGGACCCCCTCGGACTTCGACTTTGAGATCACGATGGACGACCTCTTTGCTGCTTCACCGGCATCCAGAGCGCCGACTCCAGTCCCATCACCGAGCGCCAGGGTACAGAGGTCTATCCACGGGCCCTTCGAGAGATACCATCCGTACTCTCGAGGCGACCCAGGGGCATCCACCTCTTCGGCACCACCACTAGAGCCAGCACCGCAGCAGCCTGTGCAGCCAGACTTCTCTCAGCTCCTCACCTCCATGTTTACATCCTTAGAGCGGTGGCAGGATGAGAGGGATAGGGCTATCCACGAGAGGTTGGATCGCCAGCAGGCTGCCATTCAGGAGCAGTCCCAGTCGGTGGAGCGTTTGGCTCGGGAGCAGGCGGGCTACATTGAGCACACGACTCGGGAGCAGACTCGGGCCATGGATACCTTTAGGGATGAGCAGGCTCGGGTCCTGGAGGCTTTTAGAGGGGAGCAGATGAGGATGATTGAGCAGATTGCTCAGGGGCAGAGGGAGTTGAGGCAGCAGCTCACTCATGATTTGGGGACGTCACAGGACCAGGCGTCTCAGAGGGTCGATATGACCCTACAGATGATTGATGAGTCACTTGACTCTTTGAGATCCCGCGTCCAGGCGATGGAGGGGATTCTCCCCCCTCTTTCTCAGACCATGAGGGAGTTTAGGGAGCAGACGGAGTAGAGCCTGGAGCAGAGGAGAAAGGCCGCCAGCGAGCAGACCATTCAGTTGAGCCAAGCCTTCAAGAAGTTGGGAGACAAGGTTTCTGAGACCTTAGGGTTTATGAGTACCTGCACCCAGCCCTTTTTGGATGGCTACGCTCAGATCTGTTTCAGGCGGGTCCATGATCACGAGGCAGGACCCTCCACAGCTCCGCCACCACCTCCGGCACGTCCACCTCCTCCAGGGACCGTGCATATATCGGATGATGAGGATCCCGATGAGCCCTCAGACTACACACTTCTCTGATCTTCAGGGAGTTATTTTATATCTTTTGTATATTTTCTATATGCACTGTACAAAAATGACATTTCTAGTGGAAAACTTTTGCTTCATTATTGCATGATCATTCGATTGTTAATTGCTTAATCACATCACAGAAAGTGTATGTTCTCATATTTACTTATATGTCGATAAAAATGACGATATAACAACAAAAAGAAACAAACAACAAAAAATGATAATCAATAACATCTCAATAAGAAGAATGAATAAAAGATGAAACATGGCATAGCAAATAAAGCAAAATCACGCCATCAATAGACAGGTCAAAAGATGACCACTCAAACGCGAACTAACAAAATCTTTTATCACACAGGTACAGAGAAATACCAATCCGGACAGGGATATCGATTAAAAAGACCTCTTTTTGGAATGAGGAACCCAGCGGGGTTTCCTCATCTTTACCAGATCGAAGCTGTGGTCAAAGCATACCGCTCTTCACCAAATCGAGACTGTAGCCAGAGCATGCTGCATCTCACAAATCGAAGCTGTGGTCAAAGCATACTGCACTTCACCAGATAGAGACTGTAGCCAAAGCATGCTGCATCTCACAAATCGAAGCTGTGGTCAAAGCGTACCGCTCTTCACCAAATCGAGGTCGTAGCCAAAGCATGCTGCATCTCACCAGATCGAAGCTGTGGTCAAAGCATACCGCTCTTCACCAAATTGAGGTCGTAGCTAAAGCATGCTGCATCTCACAGATCGAGACTGTAGCCAAAGCATGCTTCATCTCACCAGATCGAGACTGTAGCCAGAGCATGCTGCATCTCACCAGATCGAGACTGTAGCTAGAGCATGCTGCATCTCACCAGATCGAGGTCGTGGCCAAAGCATGCTGCACCTCACCAAACACCTGCAGGTCGAGATAAGACCGATGAGAGTATTTTCCCATCGCCGAGCGGATCGAGACGAGATCCACCCGGTAAAAGGCACAGAGGGTGAAAAGCCGTCGCAGGTATGCTTCCTTTCTGACCTTTCTCTGAGTTTTGGCTTATCTAGGCGCTTGTGCACTAGTTTCCCCAAAACTGGGGGCAACTGTAAGCACCGTGTCCCGGAGCGCTCCGGATCAGAGGTTGCCCTGTGATGAAATAAGTGTCCAAGCCTGTATGGGAGGTTGGATTTAGAGGTTTTAGTCCCGCGTTCCATGAGAAGTGAGGTTTTTATCATTCCTGGGCCGAAGGAGAGGAAAAGAGAGGTTTTTTTTGAGTCAAAGGGCTTTTTGTCCTCCACAGACGGCCAGCCCGTCTGTGAAGTCAGCCCGTCACTCTGAGTCACCGACGGCTCTAGGTATTTTCAGACGCCCGTCGAAAAATCACCGCCCCTGTCAGAATGCCGCCTGGTTTCCCGGAGCACGCAACCCTTCCGACGCCCGTCGGTGGATGTGGCAGGGCCGTTGGACGAATCCTTGTGTCAGAAGGATTCTTCCGACGCCCGCCTCTATACACCGACGCCCGTCGGTCGTGTCTGGCTATAAAAGCTCCGAATTTTCATTTGAAAAGGGTTGGAAAATTTTTCAAAAGAGGAAACTCTGCCCAATTTCAAGCACATTTTCTCTCTCTTCCAAAAAACACTTTTTCTAAAGAAATCTATTAAATCAAGGATCAAATCAATCAAAAGGAACTAAAAGCTAATTAGTTTTCTTTAGATTTTGACTCCAAAACCGATTTTCTGAGGGATTGAAGGTGAAATATCTCATTTTCTCTCTTTAATCTTTCATCTTTGCTTCTCGTGGAACGCGCGGGGCTCTAACCGACATAAGAATCTCACCTGAAGCGATTATCTGAGGGTAAATATTCCGGATTATTTCTCCATTTTATCTCCATATTTATTTCTCATTTTGTGGAACTTTTGAATATCTGTCATTATTTTCTTTTATTTGGACTCTCTTATCTCCTTTTGGGATAAAATTCTTTTTTGACTTTGAAAAAGTTCTCTCTCTCTCCATTCTATTTTTTTCGGAGACAGTGGTGACCGACGGGTCATCTTTATCACCGACGCCCGTCGGTCACCCACCTACAGACGCCCCTCCTTGATTGACAAACGGGCGTATCGGATACCCGAACCGACGCCCGTCGGTCAACCAAGGAAGGCCGTCAGTGCGTTCTGTCTCCATCCTTTTAAACCATTTTTTATCTCTTCCAAGTCTCCTTGACTTCTTATATGTTAATTTTATGTATATTAACATCTCTTAACTTTCTGTGAGTGTATATTGGTCCTCCTGGATTATCCCGAGTTTGAGCGGCTATCTACCATGTTTAGAGGATCTCGTCCGGTTTAGTTTCCTAATCCTCTTGTTTTATTTCTTTTATTGATCATCTTATGTATATGGATATACTCCTTTCATATCCCGTTGATGTATAAAATGACTCAATGTTTTTATATTTAATAAAATGAGGTTTACACAAAACAAGGGTCCAATGCCCTATTTCAATCCAAAGAAGATCATCACAAATAAAAATCCCCAATTTTAATAACGATGTATGTGAGGACCAAAGTCCTCAAAATAAGCAATGTCCCGATTTATGCATGCTTCGCACATTTACAAAAGGGAGTTGTATTCCGCTCCTTGTATTTATTGTAATCTATTGCTTTCATTATCTATTTGATCATTTATCGCTTTCAAGATGTGAATAAATGCGCCTTTTAATCAATTGCATAGTGTGGAGAGAGAGCGAATTAATGACATTAAAATTTGATCATAAACTAATTGAGGTAGAAATAGATGAGAAGTCCCGGACCCAGCTCTGGTCTTTGGGCTCGAGAGGTTAGAGGTTATCCTTCAAAATACTTCTCGGGTCACGAGATTTTAGCGCTAATCCTAGGCTCTTTAGGGTGAGAAGTTTGCCTTCCGTGATCCTTCTGGCTGGCCCAAAATGGATACCAAGTGCAGTCTTAGGCTCTCCGAGGTGAGAGTAACTTTCCCAATGTTCTATTGGGTGGCGACTCCATGATACCTCCTTGTTGCCCAACATAGACGCACTTGCGATTTATCGCGAGATGCCAACGGACCCGCAAAATGCCCCGATCGCCCACGTGCGGGCGGTCGAACGGGCGGCGCATCGGGATCCGGCGCGCGTCACACAAGGGTTATGGAACGTATGACTACACCACAGGCGCCATTGGAAACCTTGAGGAAACATGGGGCTGAAGAGTTCCATGGTACTAGTTTGGATGAGTCTGAAAAGGCAGAATACTGGCTGGAAAAAGTACAGAGGGTTCTGGGTGAGATTAAGTGTCCTCAGGGGCAACAAGTGGAATGTGTGGTGACCTGCTTCATGGTGCAGCATACGGCTGGTGGAAGCTAGTCCTGCAGAATCCGATGCTTCCTAATCCTATTACTTGGGAGTTCTTTGAAAAAGAGTTCAAAAATAAGTTTGTGACTAAAGCTCAAAAAGAGGTCAACTGGAAGCAGTTCTTGAATTTAAGATAGAGAGCTATGACAGTGGCAGAGTATGAGAAAGAATTCTACCATTTGAGCAAGTATGCGCCGAAAGATGTTCTAACTGTGGAGTTCCGGTGTTAGCAGTTTGAAGAAGGATTGAATGAGGAAATCAAGGCATTGTTGGTTTTACTGACTACTGAGCAGAATGTGAGTTATTACCGGGTAGTTCAGGTGGCAGTGAGAGCCGAGTGATCTTTGGGAGCTCAACGAGACAGGTTGCAGACAAGAAATGCAAATAGAGGTGGTTCTCACGCGGGTAAAAGACCAAGAGATTCCTCTATGGCACCACCTGCGGAATCAATGTTCAGTTCTGCAGCAAGAGGTAAGAAGCGTGGGGCTCCTTCAGCAACTAGCTCTAGGAGAGGAGCATCTAGTAATAGAAGTGAGGTACATGAATGTCCTCACTGTGGGAAAAGACACAGAGGAGAGTGCTGGAGGGTGACAGGAGCTTGTTTCAGATGTGGAAGCACCGAGCATTTTCTTGCTAACTATCCTAACGTATATGAGACGACAGGAAATTAGCAAGAGCAAAGTAGGGGTGGTTTAAATTTGCCTTCTGTTAATAGAGGAAGAGGAAGGGGACGTGGCAGAGGTAGCCAGTCCAGAGGTGCAACTGATTCTGAGATTGTGGATAGGCCTAATGCGGCACCGGTGCGGGCCTATGCAATGAAGGCACGTGAGGATCAGGAAGCGCCTGAGGTGATAGCAGGTACTTTTCTACTTTATGATGTAGAAATATTTGCACTTATTGACCCTGGCTCAACCCATTCATATGTGTGTGATAAAAAGTTATATGAAAAGATGCCTAAAGTAGAGTGTTTAAAATATAATATATGTGTATCCAGTCCTTTGGGGAGTAATGTGAATGTGAATAAAGTGTATAGAGATTGTGCCTTAGAGATTCAGGGTAATGTGTTCCCTGTGGATTTAATTGAGTTGCCATTTAATGAATTTGATTTGATATTGGGAATGGATTAGTTGACTAAGTATAATGCAGTGGTTAAGTGTAAAAGAAAGGTTGTGGTACTCAATGATTGTAAGGGTAATAAAGTAACAGTGAGAGGAGTCTGTGCAAATCCCCTTGTGAATGTGGTTTCAGTGATGCAAGCGTATCGATGCTTGAGGAAGGGGTGCGAGGCATATTTGGCTCTGGTGCTGGATAGTAAAAGGGAGCATGTGAAAATACAGGATATACCTGTGGTAGGAGAGTTCGCTAATGTGTTTCTAGAGGAATTGAGTGGCGTGCCACCATTAAGAGAAGTTGAATTGTCCATTGATGTAATACCTAGGACAGTGCCGATGTCTAGAACGCCCTACAGGATGGCTCCGACTGAATTGAAGGAGTTGAAGACACAGTTGCAAGAATTATTAGGCCGAGGATTTATTAGGCCTAGTGTCTCTCCTTGGGGAGCACTGGTCTTATTTGTGAAGAAGAAAGATGTACCATGAGAATGTGTATAGATTATCGACAACTAAACAAGGAGACAGTAAAGAACCGCCATCCTCTACCGCGAATTGAAGACTTGTTTGATCAGCTTAGAGGAGCAGGTATGTTTTCGAAAATTGAATTGCGTTATGGGTATTATCAATTGCAAGTAAAGAAAGAAGATATACCTAAGATTGCATTTAGGACTCGTTATGGGCATTATGAGTTCCTGGTAATGCCTTTTGGATTGACTAATGTGCCTGCTGCATTTATGGATTTGATGAATCGGGTGTTCAGACCGTATTTGGATCAATTCGTGGTAGTGTTCATAGATGACATTCTGGTTTACTCGAGGAGTGAGAAGAAACATGAACAGCATTTGAGAGTTGTGCTTCAGACATTGCGGGAACATCAGCTGTATGCTAAACTGAGTAAATGTGAGTTCTGGTTGCAAGAGGTGTCCTTTCTGGGTCATGTCATATCTTTTGAAGGTATCAAGGTGGATTCGGCTAAAGTAGAAGCGATTGTGAATTGGAGGCCACCTAAGAATGTGCTTGAAATACGTAATTTCTTGGGGTTGGCTGAGTATTATAGAAGGTTTGTGAAAGGGTTTTCAGTGATAGCTTCTCCATTGACAAGGTTACAGCGAAAGGGAGTTAAGTATGAATGGTCAGAAAAGTGTCAGCGGAGTTTTGATCAGTTAAAGAGAATGCTGGTTGAAGCACCGATTCTTACACAGCCTATGTCTGGTAGAGAGTATGTCCTGTACACTGATGCTTCGGGCATAGGATTGGGTTGTGTATTGATGCAAGATGGAAAGGTGGTAGCATATGTATCGAGGCAATTGAAACCGCATGAACTGAATTACCCAACTCATGACTTGGAATTGGCGGCAGTAGTGTTCGCTTTAAAGATTTGGCGACATTACTTGTTTGGAGAGAAATGTAGAATTTACATCGATCACAAGAGTTTGAAATATCTGCTTACTCAGAAAGAATTGAATCTGAGACAGCGAAGATGGCTGGAATTGTTTAAAGATTATGATTGTATTGTGAACTATCACTCGGGAAAAGCTAACGTAGTGGCGGATGCATTGAGCAGAAAATCTGTTTCAGCATTGCAGTTAAAGCAAATTAAGTGGAGATTCTCTGCAGATGGAGCCTTGCTAGCACAGTTGAAAGCGAGACCGATTTTGAGAGATGAATTATTAGATGCACAGAGGAGCGATGCAAGGATGCAACAGATTCTGCAGTCAGTCAGTATTGGTGACAAGACTGACTATTCAGTGAATGAGCATGGAGTGTGTAGACACTGGGTCCCGAGTAGCCTTGCTCAGGATTACCCGATGATGAAATTTAGCTACGCCGGCTTATAGGCAAAAAGATTGGAGCTCGGAAGTGATTTTCCTTGTCTTTTTGATGAGTAAAAAGTGTATTTTAAAAATATTTTTAAAATTATTTTGGAGAAGAAAAAGTGTGTTTTAGGTTGAGGGTATTTTATATAAAAATTTAAAATTTAAAAAAAAAAAGAAAAGAAAAAGGGGAAATTGTTCGCGACGAAATAGCGACGGCAGGGCGCCGTCGCTGTTGTACGTGCGCGGAGTACGCGCTCCGTGCGAGCGATGCCCTTGTTCATATAACAAGTAAATTCTTTCAAATTCTATTATATTATTTTCATGTCAAATTGTTTTTTGTACATATCAATATTATTATAATTATTTATTTGATATGTTGAGCATGGTTAATATTTTTTTTTATTTTTAAGCATGTTAAATTGCATCATAATTATTCTTATGCATGTTATAATATTTTATGCATGTTATATTTCCATTACGCACATTATCCTTTATGTCATATTATTTCTTTGGCTTAATTTCTAACATGAATTTCATTTTTTATTTTTGGTTGCAAATTGTTATTTTATTCTTATTTGAGCATCCATGCACGTGAAGGAGGAGATGCGGGGTTCGGTATCTTCTTTATACATTTTAATTCTCATTTTGTCTATATTTTTAATTTCCTTGTATATATTCATTAAGTAAAATGGTTTTTTTTTATGCACGCCCAAATAAAAATTACTAAAATATTTCTACTAAATTAAACTTGGATTTTTCATAATAAATGGGACCAATGTCCTAGTTTTCATCCCAAATAAGTCACCACATTCAAAATGTTTTCTTTAAATACACATGCGGGGACCAAAGTCCTCATAGTAAATAAATTCCCCGGTTTTATGTATGTTTGCACTTTTTTTTTAAATGGGAGTTGTATTCCGCTCCTAGTATTGTTGTAATTTACTTTTAATATTTTACTGCTTTCGATGTGAATATTTGTGCCTTTTAATTAAAATTGCATCGTGTGGAGGGAGAGCGAACTAATAAACTCAAAACCAAATTGTAAAATTAATCAAGGTAGAAATAGATGAGAAGTCCTGAACCCATCTCTGGTCTTTGGGCTCAAAGAGGCAAGAAGTCTATCCAATCACTCATTGCAGTAAGACTTCCAAGACCCTTCTTATGCTCTAAGACTTAAACAAATCCTAGGCTCTAAGGGAGAGAGGTTCATCCTCCAAGACCCTTTGGTTTGCCCAAAATGGATAAAAGCGTTGCCTTTGGGTTCAAAGAAGCGAGAGGTCTATCCGATCATTTATTGGAGTAAGACCTCCAAGACCCTTCTTATGCTCAAAGACTTAACAAATCCTAGGCTCCAAGGGAGAGAGGTTCTTACTCCAAGACCCCTTTGGCTTGCCCAAAATGGATAAAAGCGCTGTCTTAGGCTCTCCGAGGCGAGAGAAACTTTCCCAATGTTTTATTGGGTGGCGACTCCATGAAACCTCCTTGTTGCCCAAAATAGACGCACTTGTAATTCGTTACAAGTTGTCAACGGACCTCAAATGCCCGATCGCCCTCGAGCGGGCGGTCAAAGGGGCAGCCGTGGGTCCGGCGCGCGTCACAGTGGCGACTCCACTGGGGATGAATGGTTCGAGACTTCAACTTGAAAATACCTTGATTATCCTTTATAATTAAGTTTTAGTTTATGAATTTCGCTTTATCTCAAAATTGCATATCATCTCATTAGAGCCTTAGATTAAGTTAGTTTGGTCCCTTCTCAACCCCGGTGCGTTCCTGACGCACGACTCTATTTTCACTTAATCTAGGGAAGTGTTAAGGATAATCACCAGCCCAAGCCTCGTACCATCAAGGTATATCAAAAGGTGACCCGATCGGTCGTTAAGCTCGTGATGAGCTAGACCCGTCGGTAGGGATCATGCTTGGGTAACCAAAAAATATCATCAACCTTTGACTAAAGCTCATGTAATGGCAATAGATACTTCCACTAGGTGAAATGTACCGTAATACTATGCTTGCTATATGGGCCATCATATATTGGACGAAGTCAACTTATTAAATTGTCTTCATCAAAGGCTTCCGTGCCCCAGTGGGCCCATCTTAATTAAGTTGAATTGCTTAAATGCATAATGGCCAAATACTCATATGTATGTACATTAGATAGGAGCTGTTATGCTGCCGGTTTTCCATCGAGCACCATACGTGTCCATTGGGTTCCCCGTTGACCCATAGATTAAGCCCACCTAGGAAAGAGACCGCACTACCACGTTTGTGGGAGAGATAAGGTTGGAAGGATCTATCTGCTTGCATGTGTTTGTCTATGTTGCATCAGCACGAGCATGCATTGCATTTTTAATTATGCATCATCTTAACAATTTTTGCATTTCAGCCATCATAGATTCTCCTGGGTGGTCTAGAGGTCCCGACGGACGGTTGAGAAGGATTCCGCTTTTGGGGTTACCAGAGTTAGTATCAGATCAGTGTTCAGAGTCAGTCTTAGAAGGAAGTGTGGGGTTTTTTTCCGAATCATCAATAGAAGTAAGCATGGCCAATCCATCAAATGAATCTGATGCAACCCGGACAATAATTACTGAGGAAGTGGGAAGGAGAATGGAGGAGTTGGAAGCCTGAATGATTGCAATGATGGGTAATCTTGCCACCACCATAGCTGGGCAACAAGCTGCTGCTGCCCCTATCCGGATGCGAGCTGAATAAGAGACTGTTAGAGAAGAGCTCCCTGCTGTAGTTAACCAATCAGTGGTTGATCCACCTATTGTTAAGCAAAGAGTACCTGCACCTATTGAGCGCAGAGAGGGCCCCAGGTCTGAAGCTGAGTTTGGGGGAGATGAGCAAGAGGAGCATACAATAACTAAAGAAAAGTCACCGAAATTGGAGGAGGCAATGTGGAGGAAAATTGAAGAGAGGTTTGAGGCCATGGCAAGAATGATGACAGTAGGGAAGGAATGAACCCAGAAGACCGAGAGCTGGATGGGGATGACCTGATTCCCCAGAATTTCAAGATGCCTGATATCCCAAAATTTGATGGCACCTCTGACCCTGCCGCACACATCAAGCAATACTCGCTGGTCATGAAGGGCACGACCTTAACAAGAAAGCATAAGATAGAGTATTTTTGCTTGAGTCTCATAGGAGCTGCTATTGATTGGTATTATGGGCTTGACAGGAGGTCCAAGGAGGATTGGGACTTGCTGACCGAAGAGTTTCTTAAGCAGTACGATTGCAGTACCCGGATGGAGGTCACTTTGAAAGATCTCGAGTTGCTACAACAGAAGGCTGGAGAGTCCTTCCACGAGTACCTTACTCGATGGAGGAACCGGGTTATGGAGATGAAATGCAAACCAGACACTTCTGATCAGATCCGATTATTCTTTCGAAATGCCAGCCCGTACTTGAGAGATGGACTAAAAATGAAGGGACTGAAAGACTGGGAATCCCTGAAGGACATTGCCATAGAAGCAGAAGGTGAATATTTAGCCAAGAGGGCAAATAGTGAGTCCTATGCCAGGAAGGGATACAGCAATCAAGGGACAGCCAAGTCAGCAAGTTCAAGCAGTGGTAATAGAGGTGGGAAGACAGCCGAGGTGTCTGCAACAGGCGTGAATCAGAGGTATTTCTCGAACTTGGGCAGGCCTTTATCATGGGGGCTAAAGAGGCTGGTAAAGGAAGGGAAGGTACAGCCCCTGCCGTCTAGGCCAGTTAGGACCCAAGGACAACCAGGGCACAAGGAAAATGAATACTGTGCATTTCACCAACATACCGGGCATTTGACAGATGATTGTATAACGCTAAGACATCGGGTCCAAGATCTAATTGACAACAAGCAGATCACCGATCCTGAGAAGAGAAAAGGAAAGAAGAAGTCCAGCTATAATGCAGTGCCACCTCCAGTCCTTATGATTGGATCGAGCCTACCAAAATGGTACGTGATGCAAGATTTATATGGAAATGATTATGTCGCTATTACTCGCCCTGTGGTGAATGAAGAAGGGATTTTCGTTGCAGCGATAGACTGTTGGTCCACTAGTGAGAGTGGAGAAGATGAAGACGATGAGAAACATGGAGAGTTCACAGATCTATGGGATTCGGAAGAGGAAGACAGAGTAGAAGCAGTAACAAGAAGTGGGAGGGTGGTCCCAGAAGTTGAGAAGCAGCAGGACCTAGCACAAGCACCAGCAGAGAAAGAGCCGGAAGACAATTCAATAGTGAAGCAGCTGAAAAAGAACACGGCTCAGATATCTATTTGGGACCTCTTGAGACAGTCCCCCTCTCACAGATAGAAGTTAGTTGAAGCATTGAGTGTATCCACCGTAGCAACTACAATCTCTCCATCTGAGCTGTTAGACCTTGTTAAGGGGGGATCTGGGGAGAAGCTGGTATTTTTCGATGCAGATTTACCGACAGAGGGTCGCAACCACAACCGACCTTTGTACATCAAGGCACAGATCAATGGCAAACACACCGCTTGCATCATGGTTGATGATGGGTCATCAATAAATGTCTGCTCTTTAGTAATGCTTCAGGCTTTTGGGCTACATGAGAGTATGCTAAGCAGGTCCGATTTGACCATCACAGCCTACGACAACTCCAGGAGGCAAGCATCGGGAACTTTCAAAGCTATAGTAAAGACGGGGCCCATTGAGACAGAAACAGATTTTGTGGTCTTGCCGATTTCAGCAAACTTCTCAGCTCTACTTGGTAGACCGTGGTTCCACAGGTTAGGGGGAGTGCCATCCACCTTACACCAGATAATTAAGATACCTCATGAAGGGGAGGTAGTGACCATCAAAGCAGCAAGAGAAAATCAAGTGTCTGCCTTGGGAATCTCTAATCAATCATTCAGTGGTTTTCACATATCGGTGATAGGTGAGGAGCAAAGCTTAGAAGGTAGCCCTCAGGTGGTGAACATGCTAAAGAAGATGCACTTCCTCCCAGGGGCTAGTTTGGGAAAAGAGTCACAAGGGCTGCAGGATGCTATCACTACACATGGTCAGAAAGACCAAAACGGGTTGGGCTACAAAGGAAAGTATGGTAAGAAGAAAGTGTCAGAGAAGATCCCCCATATTTCGGAGAGCTTTGTGCCATCATCATCGGTTTGTGCTTACACCGGAGAAGAAGAGCCGCAGTGGATAGATGGGAAGATCACTCCGGGTTTTGAAATTTTCAACGATGTCTTTGATTGGGAGATCGGAGTTGTTAAAGCTGTAGAGAACTTTTGGGATGAGGAGATTATGACACAATGCAGCATCTGGGATATTGATGAGCCCGAAGAGATTGCAACTGATAAATTGTTAGCCACCAAACTCAAAGGGAAGGAGAAGATGATAGAACCAGAGTTGAAGATTAAAGATCTCAAGATTTCACCAAGTCAAGAAGCCAAAGCACAGTCGGCTGCAGCATCGGCGTCGCCTGAAGTTGATAGTCATTTAGATTCTCTTTTTATGCCAGAACTCTTTGAGGAGAATGTTAATGTTTTTGATTATGTTAATGAGATGAACAACTTTGCTTACTTGTGTGATGTTTCTGGTGATTTCATTTTGCATGATCATAAGCATGATGCATTCATTTTTGATATTAATTCAACTAGCACAACTGCAATTAATCTCGGAACTTTGGAGAATCCAAAGGAAATTTTGATAGTATCAGACATAACTCCTGAAGAGAGGTTAAAATTTGAGAGAATATTAAAAAAATATGAAAAAGTCTTTGCTTGGACCTATGAGGATATGCCGGGAATAGATCGAGATGTTGCCGAACATGCCATCCCAACTTACCCAGAGTTTAAACCAGTCAAGCAAAAGCTTCGGAGACTTAGGCCAGAATGGGCGCAGAAGGTGAAGGAGGAGATCCATAAGCAGATTGAGGCCAAGTTCCTCATAGAGGTTCAATACCCGACCTGGCTAGCTAATGTGGTTCCTGTAGCCAAGAAAGATGGTAAGGTTCGAGTATGCGTTGACTATCGAGACCTGAACAAAGCTTGCCCTAAGGATAATTTCCCACTGCCTCATATTAATGTGCTAGTGGATAGTGCTGCTGCTTGTATGATGTACAGCTTTGTGGATGGATACATAGGATACAATCAAATCCTTAACAAGACAGTGGACCTTCATCACAGAGTGGGGGACATACGCCTATCGGGTTATGCCTTTTGGGTTGAAAAATGCAGGAGCGACTTATCAGAGGATGGCGACTAAAGTTCTCAATGACTTAATCCATAAAGAAGTAGAGGTGTATGTCGACGACATGATGATTAAGTTGGCTACTAGGGAAGGTCACTTCGAGGCTTTAGAAAAGGTCTTCCAAAGGATTAGTAAGTATAATCTGCGCCTCAATCCCAAGAAATGTATCTTTGGGGTTACCTCGGGAAAGCTATTAGGCCATGTGGTAAGCCAGCGAGGAATTGAAGTAGATCCCGATAAATTCAAAGCCATAAGAGAGATGCCGATGCCCCAGAAGGAGAAGGACGTCAGAAGTTTCCTAGGAAAGCTTCAGTATATTAGCCGATTTATTGCCAAGCTAGCTTCAGTATGTGAGCCTATTTTCAAGCTTCTTAGGAAGAATCAGCCGGTGATATGGAATGATGACTGTCAACTGGCATTTGACACCATTAAGGAGTATCTGTTAAATCCTCCAGTATTAAGACCACCGCGCCGTGCCAAGCCACTAATCCTGTACCTAGCAGTGGAAGATAATTCAGTAGGTGCTATGATGTCTCAAGAAGACAATTTTGGTGTGGAGTTTGCGGTTTACTATCTTAGCAAGAAGTTCCTACCGTATGAAGCTAAATATGTAGAGGTGGAGAAGATTTGTTTAGCAGTTATCTGGGCTTCTCAGAAGTTGCGACACTACTTTCATTCCTTCAGGGTACAGGCAGTAGCCAAACATAATCCTCTTAGATACCTCCAAGAAGCACCCTCTCTACATGGGAAGATGGTTACTGCTGTTGCAGGAGTTCGACATTGAATACATAACCAAGAAAACCATTAAAGGAAGAGCTGTAGCAGAATTCTTAGCCGAGCATCCTATTGAGGGAGACCAGTTTGAGTATAATTTCCCGGATGAAGATGTCATGGCCATAGCAGTGCAAGGGTGGCAGCTATTCTTTGATGGGGCAGTAAACAGTAAAGGGGCAGGAGCAGGAATTATTCTTACGATCCCGAATGGTGAAAGGCTACCATTGGCTAAGAAGCTGAGGTATAAGGCTACCAATAATGAAGCAGAATATGAAACTTGCATCTTTGGATTGGAAGCATTACTCGCTCTAGGGGCAAAGACCGCAGAAGTACTCAGAGATTCTTCCTTGGTAATTCATCAGATTAGAAGGGAGTGGTCAGTCAAGGAAGAAAGGCTGTTGCCTTATGTGAAGCACTTGAGAATATTGAGCAGCCAGTTTGAGACTTGCACTTTTCACTTCATCCCCAGAGATGAAAATCAGTTAGCTGATACTCTAGCAACTTTAGTGTCTATGTGGGATAATCCAACAGGAGTTGCGATGAAACCCGTGCTAATCTCTAGCTCAGGAAGGCCTTGCTTTGAAGCTGAGCAGGTGATGGACGTCGAGACCACTGATGGAAATCCATGGTACTATGACATTCAAAATTACTTAGGAAGGTCAGTCTTTCCAAAGGAAGCCACGGAGAAGGATCAAAGGATGATCAGGAAGTTGTCCACTCAATTCATCAGTGTTGATGGCACTTTGAACAAAAGGCAAGCTGATGGTATCCAGTTAAGATGTCTCACGGAGAAAGAAGCTAAAAGAGTTATGGAAGAGGTTCATGCCGAGATCTGTGGAGCTCACATGAATGGCTTAGCCTTAGCAAAGAAGATCATGCGCCAAGGGTTTTATTGGCTCATAATGGATACAGATTGTTCAAAATTTGTGAAGCAATGCCAGTTATGCCAGTAATATGCGAACTTGACGCATGTGCCAGTTTCAAAGTTACATAATTTGACATCTCCATGGCCATTTGCAGCTTGGGGAATAGACATCATAGGCGAAATCCGTCCTACAGCTTCTAATGGGCACAGATTCATTATAGTTTCCATTGACTACTTCACTAAGTGGGTTGAAGCTGAATCTTTCAAGAAGGTTGATGCAAGGGACATGGCTAAATTCATCAGGCGGAATCTGATATGCAGATATGGTCTCCCACATCACATTGTGTCTGATAATGGGGTGCAATTCCTAGCAGAAACTAAGCAGATGCTCCAGAAATATGGAATCCAACATCATAAGTCTTCTCCCTACCGTCCCCAAGCCAATGGTGCGGTTGAAGCAGCAAACAAGAATGTGAAGCGGATATTGGCCAAGATGGTTCAGAGCTATAAAGATTGGGCTGAAAAGTTACCCTTCGCACTTTAGGGATATAGAACTACAATCAGAACCTCTATGGGGGCAACACCATTCTCTCTGGTATATCGAACTGAAGCAGTCCTGCCGGTTGAAATTGAGTTGAAGTCTTTGAGGGTAGTCATGGAAGCCAAGATTCTAGAGACAGAATGGGCGCAACAGCATTTGTCACAGCTAAATTTGCTAGATGAAGATAGGTTGCGGGCCTATTACCACAATCAAGTTTATCAGAAAAGGTTGGCTCGGTCATTTGGCAAGAAAGTACGAAAGCACTCGTTGAAGGAGGGGGATTTGGTCTTTAAGATGATGAGGCCGGGAGTGCCGGACATACGCGGAAAATTCAGGCCCACCTAGGAAGGTCCGTTCGTTTTGAAGAAGCTGCTAACAAAAGGAGCAGCAATTTTGGCCGACAGTGATGGGAATGAGTTCAAGGACCCGGTCAATGTCGATAGACTTAAAAGGCTCCATGGCTAAAGACCAAAAATAAAAAGAAGAGAATAAATGCCCAGTGGGTCAAAAATCGAAAAAAGGTGGCCTTGCTAAAATTGGGCACCCTGTCAGGGTGAAAACTGAAAAAAGGCATCCTGGGCAAAAATTAAGGGCCAAGAGAAAATATTCAATCAAGAAAACCCGAGAGGGCCGATTGATAACAGGAGTTTGATGCTGACAAAATCCACTCCCAGATTAGGTGTAGTCATAAGCTTTTGAATTCTTGTCAAATGAAAATCATGTATGATGAAATCATATAGAAATGTACACAATTTTGCAATGAATAAAAGAATATATTTTCATTGATCTTTTAGTTCTGTCTTAAAAAGAGATACACCAATTGTTCATCTAATGATTATTGCTCAGTCACTTTATCGGATATGTGCTATTTGCTCTTAACAGAAGCTTTGATGATAACCTTCTCTGAATAAAAAAAATAAAAAATAAAAAAATAAAATAAAAAAGTAAAATGAACAAAAGCCGCTAGATTGGGTTGGGTCCATTCCAGGCAAAAATTAGGCAAAGGGTGGTGTGAAAATCCCTTAAGGGACGCATTTCCCGCAAAGAAAAGCTAGTGTGAAAATCCACAAGGGACGCACTACCTTTAAAACAATGCCTGGAGCGATAAGATGGCATTATTTCAGATGAGCCTCTTTCAATCAGATAACACACAACACAGAACATGAATCAGAATCTCGAGTAAATGATCATTGACCAGGGGGGCAAAGGATGTACACTGGACGTCTCTTTCAGAAAACTTGTCGACAATCCTCAGGATTCCGGAGGCATGGTAGAGTAGACAAGCTACAACCTCAGCAAACCTTGGACCACCTAGGGCACGATCTATACATTTTTGCAAGCATTTGCATTCCATATCATATACACATGGTTTCTTGTATATTCCTACGCATACAATCTTGCAGGAGAAATCGGCGGGGAACACCAACAAAAGCCGAGTGACGACACCAGTCCAAACGTCTAAAGGAGCACAGCTCTAAAATTCACAGCAGTTAGCACGATGGCGGCACTACCCACAAGAGGTTAGCACGACCACGGCACTACCAATTCACAGTAGTTAGCACGATGGCGGCACTACCCACAAGAGGTTAGCACGACCACGGCACTACCAATTCACAGCGGTTAGCACGATGGCGGCACTACCGACAAGAGGTTAGCACGACCACGGTACTACTAATTCATAGCAATTAGCACGATGGCGGCACTACCGACAAAAGGTTAGCATGACCACGGCACTACCAATTCACAACGGTTAGCACGATGGCGGCACTACCCACAAGAGGTTAGCACGACCATGGTACTACCAATTCACAGCGGTTAGCACGATGGCGGCATTACCCGCAAGAGATTAGCACGACCACGGCATTACCAACTCACAATGGTTAGCACGATAGCGGCGCCACCCACAAGAGGTTAGCGCACCTACGACATCACCAGTCACAACCAAAAGACAGCCTGCCTATAACATGGCAACAACTATTCTCATAACTCCATCCAGCAGGAAGGTCGCCGCTTCAGGTACGCGCTTCTTTCCTTTTCCTGAATTTTGGCTCACATAGGCACCCATGCACTAGCCTCCCAAAAATTGGGGGCAACTGTAAACACCGGGTCCTGAGTAGCCTTGATCAGGATTACCCGATGATGAAATTTAGCTACGCCGGCGTATAGGCAAAAAGATTGGAGCTCGGAAGTGATATTCCTTGTCTTTTTGATGAGTAAAAAGTGTATTTTAAAAATATTTTTAAAATTATTTTGGAGAAGAAAAAGTGTGTTTTAGCTTGAGGGTATTTTATATAAAAATTTAAAATTTAAAAAAAAAAAGAAAAAAAAAAGAAGAAGAAAAAGGGGAAATTGTTCGCGACGGCAGGGCGCCGTCACTGTTGTACGTGCGCTCCGTGCGAGCGACGCCCTTGGCATCGGTCGCTCCCGCGCGAACGACGCCCCTGCATCGTGTGCGGAATGCACGCAGTCCGTGTGGAAACGCGCGGAGTGACGCCGATTTTCGGCTATTTTGCCTTTTTTTTTCGCCCATTTTCGACCCCCACTTGATTTTTAACGGTTTTTGGATGGTTTTGGGTGGTTTTTGGGTAGTTTTTGAGTGTTAAAAATGTAGAAAAAATTCAGAAAAAGGAGAGGACGAAAGAAAGATTTTAGAGAGAAAAAAACTGAATTTTTGAGCTTTTTAGTTGCGAGAAAAAATCAATCTTAGACACTTGCTTCCAAGGGTGATTTTTCAAGTTTCCAAGTTATTTTTCAAACATTTTTCGCAAGGAAAAGACAAGGAATTCAACACTTCCACCTTCAATTCTTCAAGATTAAATTTGAGGGTAATTATTCGTGGCTTAACTCCTTAATTCTCTTGTTGATTTTAATTTCTTTTGTTTCCAATTAACTTTTAAAAATGTAAATCCTTTTAGTCCTCACAATTTTCTTCTTGTTTTATCTTTAATTGTTCATATAACAAGTAAATTCTTTTAAATTCTATTATATTATTTTCATGTCAAATTGTTTTTTGTACATATCAATATTATTATAATTATTTATTTGATATGTTGAGCATGGTTAATATTTTTTTTATTCTTATGCAAGTTAAATTGCATCATAATTATTCTTATGCATGTTATAATATTTTATGCATGTTATATTTCCATTACACATATTATCCTTTATGTCATATTATTTCTTTGGCTTAATTTCTAACATGAATTTTATTTTTTATTTTTGGTTGCAAATTGTTATTTTATTCTTATTTGAGCATCCATGCACGTGAAGGAGGAGATGCGGGGTTCGGTATCTTCTTTATACATTTTAATTCTCATTTTGTTTATATTTTTAATTTCCTTGTATATATTCATTAAGTAAAATGGTTTTTTTTATGCACGCCCAAATAAAAATTACAAAAATATTTCTACTAAATTAAACTTGGATTTTTCATAATAAATGGGACCAATGTCTTAGTTTTCATCCCAAATAAGTCACCACATTCAAAATGTTTTCTTTAAATACACATGCGGGGACCAAAGTCCTCATAGTAAATAAATTCCCTGGTTTTATGTATGTTTGCACTTTTTTTTTTAAATGGGAGTTCTATTCCGCTCCTAGTATTGTTGTAATTTACTTTTAATATTTTACTGCTTTCGATGTGAATATTTGTGCCTTTTAATGAAAATTGCATCGTGTGGAGAGAGAGCGAACTAATAAACTCAAAACCAAATTGTAAAATTAATCAAGATAGAAATAGATGAGAAGTCCCGAACCCATCTCTGGTCTTTGGGCTCAAAGAGGCAAAAAGTCTATCCAATAACTCATTGGAGTAAGACTTCCAAGACCCTTCTTATGCTCTAGGACTTAAACAAATCCTAGGCTCCAAGGGAGAGAGGTTCATCCTCCAAGACCCTTTGGTTTGCCCAAAATGGATAAAAGCGTTGTCTTTGGGTTCAAAGAAGCGAGAGGTCTATCCGATCATTCATTGGAGTAAGACCTCTAAGACCCTTCTTATGCTCTAAGACTTAACAAATCCTAGGCTCCAAGGGAGAGAGGTTCTTACTCCAAGACCCCTTAGGCTTGCCCAAAATGGATAAAAGCGCTGTCTTAGGCTCTCCGAGGCGAGAGAAACTTTTCGAATGTTTTATTGGGTGGCGACTCCATGAAACCTCCTTGTTGCCCAAAATAGACGCCCTTGTAATTCGTTACAAGTTGTCAAAGGACCTCAAATGCCCGATCACCCTTGAGCGGGCGGTCAAAGGGGAAGCCGCGGGTCCGGCGCGCGTCACAGAGTGTTGTTATATAAAAATAGAATGTGTGTGGCAGATGATAAAGGATTGAAGAAAAGATTGATGCAGGAAGCTCATAATACAGTCTTCACTATGCACCCAGGTGAAAACAAGATGTATCAGGATATGAAACAGTTGTTTTGGTGGCTAGGTATGAAGAAAGATATAGTGGAATATGTGTCCAAGTGCTTGGTATGTCAGCAAGTTAAGGCGGAACACCAAGTTCCACAAGGACTGTTGAATTCACTCCCTATTCCACAATGGAAATGGGACAATATCACAATGGATTTTATTTTTGGGTTGCCTTTGACCTCAAGATAGCAAGATGTGGTGTGGGTTATAGTAGACAGATTCTCAAAGTCAGCTCATTTTATACTAGTTCGGATGGATTATTCTATGGAAAAGTTGGCTAAATTGTATGTAAGAGAAATTGTCCGATTGCATGGGATACCTTTGTCTATCGCCTCTGATAGGGATCCCATATTCACTTCTAAGTTTTAGAGGAGATTGCAAGCGGCATTGGGTGCGAAACTGCGTTTCAGTACTGCTTTTCACCCACAAATCGATGGACAGTCGGAAAGAATTATTAAGGTTCTGGAGGATTTGATGCGAGCATGTGTTTTGGATTTCTTTAAGAGTTGGTATAAGTATCTTCTACTTATGGAATTTGCTTATAACAACAGTTATCAGACTAGTATTGGCAAGCCACCGTATGAAGTTTTGTATGGAAGGAAATTTCGTACACCGGTTTGTTGGACAAAATTGAATGAGTACAGAATTGTAGGACCAGATTTGGTTCGTGATACAGAAGAAAAAGCAAGACTTATTCAACCAAGAATAAAGGCAGCTAGTGATAGACAGAAGTCATATGCGAATCTTAAGCGAAGAGATATTGAGTTTGAGGTAGGTGATAAAGTGTTTCTGAAGGTATCTCCTTGAAGAAAGGTATTGAGATTTGGCAAGAAAGGGAAATTGAGTCCAAGGTTTATCGGGCCTTATGAGGTTCTGGATAGAGTAGGTCCTGTAGTTTATAGACAAGTATTGCCTCCAGCGTTAGCCAAGCTTCATGATGTATTTCATGTATCTATGCTGAGAAGGTATAAGTCAGATGAATCTCATGTGTTGCCTGCGCAAGAAGTAGAGGTACAGCCAGACTTTACTTATGACGAGGAACCAAAGACAATATTGGCAAAGGAAGTGAGGCAACTTCGGAATAAACAAATACCGCTTGTAAAAGTTGTATGGCAGCATCATGGTGTAGAAGAAGCAACATGGGAGCCAAAAGCCGCCATGCGAGAGCAGCATCCACAGCTGTTTAGCACAGGTATGAATTTCGAGGACGAAATTCTTTAAGGAGGAGAGAGTTGTCATGGCCGAAAATGTACCCTAAAAGAATTAACCTAATTTGGCATATGTGTGAATTGAATGTGTAGCTTGGACTGAAATGAAAGGTTGGAGGGACTTAATTGAAAGATGAGGGGATAGTTTAGCGGCCAATTGGTGTATATATGTGATTAGGTTAGGAATGGATTAATGACTGATTAGTTTATCTAGTGATGGGTTAATTAATAATAAAATAATGTAAGAATTTAGTTAGTGGAGGCAGATTTTGTGAGTGGAATCCGTGTGGCTTCTTGAGATTAAGCCACCTCCACTATTGCATGCATGTGTCTCTTGAGGTAGGGTAATGACCCATTTGTGAGGTTTGAGTTATTTTCTGTGTTTCTACCTCCTCTTGTCGTGAGAATAGCTCTTTTAGTCTCTAAATCAAATTGCATAACAATTAAGAAGGTCAAGTTGTTAAGTTGCTCAAGAGTTAAGTTGTTTAACTAAGAGAGGTAAGTGATTAAGTACATAGTATTCTCATCCTTTACTCTTTCTTCTTGATTAGTATTTGAATTGGAATGAGAATTGATGGATTATGTTCAATTCCGGAATTGAACTGGTTTTGTTAGTTGAAGAAGTCAAGAAGGATAAAGGAAAAGCTGTAATCGGAGAGCCGAGCGTCCGTCGAAATTAGGAGCTAAGGCGATAAGGTTTGGGAACAAACCCTAGTTGTATAAACTGTGTGATTGGTGTTGGTTAAGTAGATATTTGGTATGAATTGTGTATATGTGTGAAAAATGGCCTTGAGCATGAAATTGTGTTGCTGGGCTAAATATTTGTTGTGGAGATATGCTATGTGATAGTGTTGCTTGAGAATATATATGACCTGTGTGTATTGGGAATGATTGTAGCTTGTGTTACGATTGAATGCCAATGCTGAGATTGAAAATCAGGTATGTGCCAATTGAGTATGTGGTTGATAATTGGTTTAATTGCTAAAAAGGAAAATGGGTTTGAAGTCGTTGAAAGGAAATGAGGAAGTTAGGCTGAATTGGTGAAACCTCGCATAGGTCACGGTGGCAACCAAATTGGTTGTGACCGTGAGGTATGCTTGAGTTCAATTCTGTCTAATGGATTTGGTATGTCACGGTGACAACCAAAATGGTTGTGACCGTGAGGTACCTAAGTGAGCATTCTGTTTTGCAGAGCATGAATATGTCATGGTGGCAACCAAATTGGTTGTGACTGATAAGTTTAAATTAAATAAATGTTTTGATGTGAATTTAGAGATTATTTCTTAGTCGAAAAGCTGTTATTTGTATTAATTTTTGATAAAATGTCATTTGATGTTAGTTGATGCACTAAATGAAGTTTTATGTTGTTTTTGGCAAAAATTAGGTGTATTACACGGCGGTGAGGAATTCTATCACCGCCGTGTGAGACGGGAGGCCAGAATCATGAGGAAAAATAAGAAAGCAGAGCTGGAGTGTTTACACGGCGGTGAGAAAATTCTTCACCGCCGTGTGAATCGAAAATCAAAGAATTAATTTTGCAGACCTGGACATTTACACGGCGGTGAAGAATTCCCTCACCGCCGTGTAACCCCAAAATTTCAGAATACTAATTTACCCAGGGAAATTTACACAGCGGTGATGATATATCTCACCGCCGTGTAACTTTTAAGATCTGTTGTGTGAATCAAATCCGGGAAAAATCAGATTTGGAGGCCACCGAATAGACTTTTGACTTTTATTCTTGGGAGGAAAACGAGCTTAAAAGGACGATTCTGGAATGCTAAGAGAGAGTTTTTGGAGAGAGAAATTTACTTTTAGTTTTTGCTGAAAAAAAAAATAAACTCTAGGATTTCAGATCTGGAAATTTTTAGAAGTGAGATTTCAATTCTGTAATTTAATTTTGAAGGGGAATAGCTGATTCAGTTGAAGAACATCATTTGGTTTGTTGTAAGATTTTCATTTTCAGATTCAAATGGGTAATATCAATTTCTCTCTACTTAATTCAGTCTTTAATTCAAATATGAGTGAGTAATCCTATTTCTTGTTAAGGGATGCCTTAATTCCCCAGTAAATCATGTGAATAATTTTGTATGGATTGTATTATGCATATACTTCAGTTTTACATTCTCTGAGTTTATTTGTTGTTGCTGGTTTGAATACAAGTTAAGGGGAGATCTACCAAGATAAACTTTAATTGTAATCAGTTCATAAATACATACAAATATACATCAGTTTTATCTTCTTTGAAATTATCTGTTGTTGCTGGTTTGAATGCAAGTTAAGGGGAGATCTACCAAGATAAACTTTGATTGCAATCAACCCATAAATACATACACATGCTCTGTTCTATTTTAATCAACTTTCATTGATTTGATGAATCCGAATTGGTAGTTAAAATCTGTGAATGTTTATTTCAATAGGTTCAGAATGGTGGAAGATAAATGAGTTTAATATCTGAATCCGGAATGGTAAGATTATTTAACTTAGAACTTAAGATCTGTAATAATGCTAATTTAGGTGCTGAATCCGAATTGGTAAGTGCATATTTTAGAGAAGCTGGATCCGAAAGGCAAGCTATGGTATAGGCTAGATTATTCACTGATTGTATATGAAATTGTTGAATTAAGTATTCACATGATATTATTGGGGAGAATGGGTATTCCTTAACAAGATCTCTTAGTTATTTTATCAACTCGCTGTATTATTAAATCGTTAATATTCTTAGACATTATTATCATTAGTTAGATTATTAATTCTTCTGCATTAAACAATCACCAAATCAAAATAATTGGGAATTCTTTAGCATATAATTAATTGTCAACACTTGCACAACACATTCCCTTGGGTTCGATAACTTGTGGTCTCAATTATATTCCACTATATTACTTGCCGATTCAGTACGCTTGCTGAGGTCGCGTCAAGTTTTTGGCGCCGTTGCCGGGGAAATAGCGTTGTCAGTAAGTTTTGATTTTTATTTGTATGTATTTTCATTTTTCTGATTTTATTATTTTTATTCTTTTCAGGTAGTTGTGGTGTATGAGCAGAGTTAGACAAGGATCATTAGCACCCTACGACCCTGAAATCGAGAGGACTTTGCGTCAACAAAGGAGAGCCAACAGAGACAACAACATGGAGAATAATCCTCTCCCTATTGATGAAATTCCTCCCGAGAACGAACAAGTGCCAAGGGCACATGAAGAGGTACCAAGAAATTATGGAGGAGAAGTCCCTAGGCAGCGAACGATAAGGGACTATGCTGTGCCAAGATGGACTGAAGATCATAGGACAATTGTGCTGCCAAGAGGAGTACAATTTGAACTGAAACCAGCAACTATCAACATGGTGCAAAGAAATCAATTTTCTGGATCAGAAGTGGAAGATCCTGCACAACACCTGGATTTATTTTTGGAGATTAGTGACACAGTGCAGATTCCAGGAGTGACACCTGATGCTGTAAGACTGAAATTATTTCCTTTCACCTTGATTGGAAAGGCAAGGGAGTGGTTGCAAATGTTACCAAGACAGACAATTACATCGTGGGATCAATTGCAAGAAAGGTTTCTGATGAAATTTTTTCCACCTAAAAAAACAGCAAATATTCGCAACAGCATTTTTCAATTTAGTCAATTGAGTGATGAGCCTTTTTATGAGGCTTGGGAAAGATTCAGAAGATTGTTAAGAAGCTGTCCGCATCATGAAATACCAATTTACCATCTAATGCAACAATTTTATTCTGGTATTTCACCACAAACAAAATCTTTGCTGGATGCATCATCAGGAGGTTCTTTTATGAATAGGATACCAGAAGAAGCATTCCAGCTGCTGGATGAAATGGCATCAAATGACGCTCAGTGGGCTAATCCTAGATCAGTCCCAAGAAGACAAGGAATGCATAGTGTAGATGAAGTGTCAATGCTGAGGGCACAGGTGGAGTCAATGCAGAACGAGATGAAAAACTTAAGGGTGAAAAATGTAGCCTCTGTTTCTCAAGAAGATGAGTGGTATGAAAGTGGGCAATATGCTCAAGAGAGTGCATCAATGGGAAATGTTAATGCTGTAGGGGATTATCGGAGGAGTGACCCCTATAGTAACTCATACAACCCAGGCTGGAGAAATCACCCGAATTTTGCTTGGAAAGATGGAAATCAGAATGCCTCATCCTCTCACCCACCAGCAAGACCACCTTTCAACCAAAGTACTCAGCACAATCAAGGACATTCATACCAACCCCAATCATCCAACCAATACCAAATGCCATATCCATCCCATCACAACCATGGACAGAACTTCAATCAACCACAAGCTCAATCATACCATCCACCGGGATACCCACCTAGGCCACCTATGCAAGAGAAGAAGCCAAATCTTGAGGATATGATGGCTAACTTCATAAACAGTCAGCAGCAATTCATGACAAATCAAGAGGCTAGGTGGAAATCTCAAGAGCAGTGGAACCGAAACCAAGATGCTTCTATGAGAAATCTAGAAACTTAATTGGGACAGCTTGCAAATTCTGTGTCCCAAAGGCAACCAGGAACATTTCCATCAAATGTGTATCGGAATCCAAAAGAGGAAGTAAAAGCAATTACACTGCGAAGTGGAAAGGACGTTGCACAAAGAGAAGATCAAGAAAAAAATTCTTCATCAAAAAAGGAGGAGCCAACACGGACGGTAAGTAATTCTAACTCTAATTTAGAAATGAATGAAAATGCTCCTAAAAAGGATAAAGGTAAAAGTATAGTGAATCCAAGGGTAGAGGATCTCGACATAAATAGACTGCCATTTCCTGCTGTTGCTAGACAAGAAAAGAAAAATGAGCAAAAAGCTAGGTTTATAGAAATGTTTAAAAAATTACACATTAATTTACCATTTGCTGAAGCTTTAGCTCATATGCCCAACTATGCTAAATTTATGAAAGAACTATGTTCTAATAAAAAGAAATTAGAAGGGCATGGAACTGTTCAACTAACAGAAAATTGCAGTGCTATAATCATGAACAAGATCCCTGAGAAATTGGAAGATCCAGGTAGCTTCACTGTACCTTGTGCTATTAGTGAAAATTTTTATGGTAATGCTTTGTGTGATTTAGGTGCAAGCATAAATCTAATGCCTTATTCAATTTGCAGGAAGCTGAATCTTGGTGATCTTAAGGAGACGGGAATGAGACTCCAACTTGCGGATAGGTCGGTGAGGCGACCCAAGGGAGTGATAGAGGACCTGTTAGTGAAAGTGGGAAAGTTTATTTTTCCAGTAGACTTTGTGGTGATGGAAATGGAAGAGGATATGAAAGTACCACTTATTATGGGAAGACCATTTTTAAATACAGCAAAGGCGCTGATTGATGTACATGGTCAGACGGTCACCTTGAGATTCAATGATGAGAAATTAGTGGTGGATATGAACAAGGCTCAACAGTATCCAATGGGAGATGTGGAAGAGTCTGTATATTTTATGGATGCAGTGGATGAGTGTATAGAGGAAGTGCAAGAAAAAATAGAAGGAGAAGGAATAGCAGCTGTAGAAAAAGAAGATGGAAAAGAGGAAGTACAGCAAGAAGAGTTTAAACCAAAAGAGGGGGATTCAAATTCTGAACTTAAACCCCTTCTTTCTCATTTAAAATATTTATTTTTAGAAGATGAGAAAAAGCCAGTGATTATTTCTTCTTTGCTGACAGATATCGAGGAGAAAATGCTGTTTGAGGTGCTGAAAAAGCACAAAGGAGCCATTGGATGGGAAACTTCAAATTTGAAGGGGATTGACCCAAGTTACTGCACACACCAAATTCCGATGGAAGAAGAATGTAAGCCGGTTGCTCAACCTCAAAGAAGACTTAATCCGGCAATGCAAGAAGTGAGTGCAGGTGAGAAGAGACTTCTCCAGATGAATGAATTGGAAGAAATACGCTTTTGGTCATACCAACAAGCGGAGAAGTATAAGGAAAATACGAAGAGATGGCACGACAAGAAACTGATCAGAAAGGAATTCACTCCAGGTATGAAAGTCCTATTGTACAATAGTCGATTAAGGTTGTTTCCTGGAAAATTAAAGTCGAGGTGGACGGGACCATTTGAAGTGGTAAGTGTGACTGACTTCGGAGCTATCACGATCAGAAAACAACCTGGGAGTGAGGAATTCAAGGTAAATGGTCATCGTCTAAAACCTTATTTTGAAAACCACGTTGAAGGTGCAGCAGTGGCTATTTTATTGGACGACGAATAAGGTGAGTTCAAAGTCTAGCTGAGACTTAAAAATCAGAACTAAATAAATTCCTAAACCTTGCTATTTTTTTTTTCAATGTGTGTAGTTTTAATCATTTGCGTCAATAAATGTCATTGTCATTTACATGTTGAAATTGTGTTGAGAATGTGTGGGAAGAAAGATGGGGAGAAACTTGTGAAAACTTAAAATTTTTGGCGAAAAAAAAAAAAATTTCAGTTTACACGGCGGTGAAGAAACCCCTCACCGCCGTGTAAAAATTAAATCATCGAAAAAATTCTGCAGTGGAGTTTTTACACGGCGGTGAGGAAACATCTCACCGCCGTGTGAAACTCTTATTTTGAAAAAAAGATCAGCCCAGTCGCGATTTACACGGCGGTGAGGAAATCTATCACCGCCGTGTAAGGTGAAAAATTACGTTTTTAAGGAGTTAACTGATAGTAAACTTCAGTTTTAAAACACAAATTTAAATCCCCATTTTCCCTCTCGCCGCTCTCTCTCGCCATTCTTCTTTCTTTTCTTTTATTTGCCTCCATCAATTCGTTGTCTTCCA
Organism: Excoecaria cochinchinensis; assembly: GCA_947683425.1. NCBI lineage: Eukaryota > Viridiplantae > Streptophyta > Magnoliopsida > Malpighiales > Euphorbiaceae > Excoecaria > Excoecaria cochinchinensis. The sequence goes on from CANTUQ010000192.1 coordinate 1,775,881, forward strand.
ATTTCGTGGATTAATTCGTCCATCAAGCATCAGTTTTGCATAATTAACATCAAAATCAAGTAAGATTTCTCCTTTCTTTTCTGTTTTTATTTGTTTATTTATTTTATTTTCTGTTCTTATTAGTTTTAGGTTTTCTTTTTTCTAATTTTTTGTCTTCTTTTTGGAATTAAAAGTGTGGATTAGTTAATTCAGTGTATTTTGTTTACAATTTCGTTGCTGATTAAGGAAATGGGGGTTGGAATTTCATCAATTTTGCATGATAGTGTGCAACAAAATTCATGCCTACCAAGTGTTTGATAAAATGCTTGAATGAACGAATTTCAATTCTTTGTTTGCTGAAATCATGTGTTTTTGTGTTCTCATTGTGTGATTGTGGGTTCTTGATACCCTGTGATTAATTTTGAGGTTAGGAATTACAGAATTGAGTGTATTAGATTTGTCAAATTTTCTGCCCACCAAGTGTTTGATATAATGTCTGAGTGAGAATGAATTTTCAATTTTCTGTTTTCTTGGTTCCAGAATTTGTTCTTTTATTTTGGCAATTCTGTTGGCTTCCATCTATTGCTCTTGAACATGTATTTAACTCTTGATATATTGTGAAGTTCAATTGGAAAAGATGAAGTTGGGAATACAATCTTACGAATTGCCCGTTATAATTGCAAAAGATAAATTCATTACAACTAGGACAATTTTTTTTATGCTGAATGTGCCAATTGAGAATGCAGTGGAGTTCATTTTCAAGCACTTAGACAATTAAATCCATGAGAAATGCAGATTGTGATTTTTTGTAATTCTGATACTGGTTGTTAGTGAAATACATTACTTGCCATCTTTTTGAATTGCGTATATTTAATTATTGTGCAGTGACTAATTTGAGTGCTTTATTTATTAATGCAGTGGCCCCTAAATGATCCAGAACCAGTCAAGCATCATCTTCTCAAGGAAGAAGCGATTTGGTACCTTCTTGGGTACCTACTCGATGCCGTCAAGCATACAAGGACTTCACTGCTGCAACCTATGTTCCCTCCACTTTTCTGGACTTCACCTCTTTAGGGAACGTGGACATTAGAGATGAAATTGAGGGGTTGATCGCTGGGATCGGATGGACAGATTTTTTTTCAAAGAAGGAGAAAGTATATCCAAGCTTGACTCGAGATTTCCTTGCAACAGTCACATGCAAGATCGATACAGATGACGAAGAAGATATTGGTGAGGTGATTTTTTGGTTGAATCAGACGAAGTACACAATGCCCTTTTATGATTTTGCGGAGGCACTTGGATTTCCAGTTGATGGTGCTCGTTATATAGCTGATTTGGACAAGCAAACCATATGGGCAGGAATCAGAGATCCCATCACTGCCACCAGATATGTGACTGGGCAGACCAAAGCCCATCATTTGAGAGATCATGCACTGCGAATTTTACACAGGTTTTTCTCACTTTCATTTTATGGACATATTGAGGCAGCAAGTGCAGTGAACCAATCAGAGGCACTATTTCTCTACTGCATGGTCCAACAGGTAAGGCTAAATGGAGCCTACTATTTGTTGAAAAAGTTTGAAGACCTCCAGGGCAATCCCAAGAAAGTAAGGAAAATATCTATTGGATGGATTGCGACTGTGTTGGCCAAAAGAGTCGGCCACAGTCCCTTGGGAGATGAAGTAGGTGAGAGCACTGTGATAGACTTTAAGATGCTGAAAAATCTCAAACTCATAGTAGACGACCACCACTTCCATCATCAGGTTAGGCTATCTACCCGGGACGAGTACTTGAGGCTTGTAGAGAGGGGCCGTGTGCAATTGCCAGCAGAAGAAGCCGACGAGTCTGAGGAGGAGCAAGAGGCGGCTGGGGGAGCAGCTGCTGGTGCTGAGCCTGCTGCCGCTGGGGCCATTCCTGATTTAGCGCATATTACTGCCCAGCTAGGGGCACTACAGACTGGACAAGATCAGATTTTGCACCGTTTAGCTATTCAGGAGCAACAATTACTCGCACAGTCACTGAGTTTCTCCAAGATAGAGCGCTCCATAGCCCTTGCTCGGGAGGAGCAGGAGCATTTTTTCAGAACGATGATGGACCGCTTTCCACCACCACCACCTTCACAGGACTGATTTTCTGGGAGTTTTCTGATCTTTTATTTTGCTACGTTCATTATTTTTTGTTTGACTGACGTACTTGCTGGGGACAGCAAGCTTTTAAGTGTGGGGTAGCTAGTTTGTGTAACTTTGATGTGACTAACCCTGCAGTACTTTAGTAAGCTTAGTTTTATTATTTCTTTTGAGTAAGTTTAAATTGATATTAGTAAGTTTAATTTTATCAAAGCTTAATATTATTATTTCTTTTGTTTTTATATTTTAGAAGTTATATTTTCTGCTTTTTGATAATGGTTTATTTAGTTAGTTGTTTAAGTTTTATTTTGTGATTTGAGCTCATCAATTTGACTCATGCTTAGCTTAACAAAATTTTAAGTTGTTATTCCAGCTCAATTGTTAATCTTGAAAAGGTCATTCAGAGCACTTAGTCTGCAAGAGAGTAAGATTTTGTCTTAAAGTTATTTTTCTTAACAATTTTCAAAGTAGAAATATACAATTACAATTTCTATGAATTGTGCACGTAGGCCAGCTTTTACAAATAAAGAAAAACCAGCATGAAATCTTTTGATCAGAAAATTTTTAGAACACTAGAACCTTCCTCATTGCCCTTCGAAACGATATAACAATTAAAGCATAAATGTTGACATGATTTAGGCATTAATTCTTTTGAGTAGCTACTTAAAATAAAGTTTTTCCCACCTATTGAATTAATTTTCCATTGCTAGCCCCATTGAGCTGAATTGGTATGCTAAAAGCGTACTCTGAAATTTTTCTTGTTACACACTTAATATGCCATTTAACTTAAACGCTTTTGCCTAGCCTTTCTAAGAATTGGCCACTCTAGGATTTGGTTGGGAAGACATTGAAAGTTGAAATAAGGTGTTTAGTAGTAAATAAGTGGGTAAGAAAAATTAAAGAATTTTGTGATATTGCTTGACAAGTAAGTTGCAAGAAAATAGAGGATATAAGTATCCCATTAAGTAAAAAAAAAAAAAAATTTATTTCTGAGTATAGCAAAATTCAAGTGTGGGGTATCCTCTATTAGAAGACAATATTGGGGTATAATAGGGACTGAGAAAGAAATTGTATCGTATTATTTCTCTTGTGATAAAATTTTTTTTCATATTTGGGAAATAGCTAAAGTCTTGGCAATTGTTGTTAGATTGGAAGTAGGTGATGAAAATTTTTGGGTAGTAGTGTTAGTTGGTAGAGTGGCTGAATCTTCATTTGATTTCCTAAACTTCTCTTGTTAGCCATCACCGATTGAACCATACATTACAACCTGCTTAAGACCTAATGATCATGTTTATGTTTTAGTTTGTTCAGTGGAGATGACCTTCGGGTTCCGGTACTAAAGGAGAGGCTTATGATGTTTCTAGAATTTCAAGTGAGAAACCAGAAGTGCATTTATGTACTGATTAAATCTGCTCTTGATTGATTGATGCTGGAAGTTTTAAGTTTTGAAAAATATTAAAACATTGGTTTTGGCCTTTGCACACACACATCAGAAATTCGATTGTATTTTCTTTCTTTGAAACTTGTTTGAGTAAGAATTACTCTAAAGTGGAATTTACTAAGTGTTTGCTTGGTATTCTGAATTTCCATTTTCTTGCTTGAAAATTGAGATGGCTGGAGTTGAAGAGTTATTTTACTCGAGGACGAGCAAAAGCTAAGTGTGGGGTATTTTGATAAGTTTAAATTAAATAAATGTTTTGATGTGAATTTAGAGATTATTTCTTAGTCGAAAAGCTGTTATTTGTATTAATTTTTGATAAAATGTCATTTGATGTTAGTTGATGCACTAAATGAAGTTTTATGTTGTTTTTGGCAAAAATTAGGTGTATTACACGGCGGTGAGGAATTCTATCACCGCCGTGTGAGACGGGAGGCCAGAATCATGAGGAAAAATAAGAAAGCAGAGCTGGAGTGTTTACACGGCGGTGAGAAAATTCTTCACCGCCGTGTGAATCGGAAATCAAAGAATTAATTTTGCAGACCTGGACATTTACACGGCGGTGAAGAATTCCCTCACCGCCGTGTAACCCCAAAATTTCAGAATACTAATTTACCCAGGGAAATTTACACAGCGGTGATGATATATCTCACCGCCGTGTAACTTTTAAGATCTGTTGTGTGAATCAAATCCGGGAAAAATCAGATTTGGAGGCCACCGAATAGACTTTTGACTTTTATTCTTGGGAGGAAAACGAGCTTAAAAGGACGATTCTGGAATGCTAAGAGAGAGTTTTTGGAGAGAGAAATTTACTTTTAGTTTTTGCTGAAAAAAAAAATAAACTCTAGGATTTCAGATCTGGAAATTTTTAGAAGTGAGATTTCAATTCTGTAATTTAATTTTGAAGGGGAATAGCTGATTCAGTTGAAGAACATCATTTGGTTTGTTGTAAGATTTTCATTTTCAGATTCAAATGGGTAATATCAATTTCTCTCTACTTAATTCAGTCTTTAATTCAAATATGAGTGAGTAATCCTATTTCTTGTTAAGGGATGCCTTAATTCCCCAGTAAATCATGTGAATAATTTTGTATGGATTGTATTATGCATATACTTCAGTTTTACATTCTCTGAGTTTATTTGTTGTTGCTGGTTTGAATACAAGTTAAGGGGAGATCTACCAAGATAAACTTTAATTGTAATCAGTTCATAAATACATACAAATATACATCAGTTTTATCTTCTTTGAAATTATCTGTTGTTGCTGGTTTGAATGCAAGTTAAGGGGAGATCTACCAAGATAAACTTTGATTGCAATCAACCCATAAATACATACACATGCTCTGTTCTATTTTAATCAACTTTCATTGATTTGATGAATCCGAATTGGTAGTTAAAATCTGTGAATGTTTATTTCAATAGGTTCAGAATGGTGGAAGATAAATGAGTTTAATATCTGAATCCGGAATGGTAAGATTATTTAACTTAGAACTTAAGATCTGTAATAATGCAAATTTAGGTGCTGAATCCGAATTGGTAAGTGCATATTTTAGAGAAGCTGGATCCGAAAGGCAAGCTATGGTATAGGCTAGATTATTCACTGATTGTATATGAAATTGTTGAATTAAGTATTCACATGATATTATTGGGGAGAATGGGTATTCCTTAACAAGATCTCTTAGTTATTTTATCAACTCGCTGTATTATTAAATCGTTAATATTCTTAGACATTATTATCATTAGTTAGATTATTAATTCTTCTGCATTAAACAATCACCAAATCAAAATAATTGGGAATTCTTTAGCATATAATTAATTGTCAACACTTGCACAACACATTCCCTTGGGTTCGATAACTTGTGGTCTCAATTATATTCCACTATATTACTTGCCGATTCAGTACGCTTGCTGAGGTCGCGTCAGTGACCGTGACATACCTTCAAGTTGCATTCTGCCGAGAGTTAGGAACATGTCACGGTGGCAACCAAATTGGTTGTGACCGTAACCTGCCCCAATTTGCATTCTGTTTTGGACTTCAACATGTCACGGTGTCAACCAAATTAGTTGTGACCGTGACCTACCCTATTTTGGTAATATAACCCTAATGTGTTTGAACTTTCAGTGGTAGGGCTTTAAGCTGAAATGAAAGGCATTATGGGTAAGCATTATGTGTGTATCATGTGATGTGTATTTGCATACAAATATGATGATTCTTGAATGTAATCAAATATGTGATTATTAACTATAAAAGAATGAGTTTGGAAACACAATGAGTATACAAGTGAAGTGAATAGCTATGTGCTAATGTGAGCGTGTAAAGTGAATGCTATATTGGTCAACGACATATGTGATGTGAAAAGTGATCAATGTGAAATGGATAAAATGTTTAACAACTTAAGCCTGCGAGTCAAGTAGTGGATAGTTAGGCATGCCTATAGGGTCAAGTGCTGCAGCCCTATGCGTTAAATGTGTCTGATTCCTTGGGAATCACAATGCGAATAATCCTTGCTAGATTTTATTACATGTGGATTAATATTACGTACCTGAGGGTACCAATGTGTAAATGAGATCTCAATGCGATACTAGTACCTTAGTGGTACCAATGCGATACCCATTATCCGCGTCTTTGAATTGCAGGCTAACCAACTAATTAATAAGTGGAAATGATTGTGATACAATATAGTATCTGATGTGAATAGGTGAATAGGTGATTGGTGCTTTATGATTGAATATAGTAATGGATAATGCTAGGTTGGAATGGTATCAGACACGGTAATATTTATTCAAGCATGATTGCTGGCATGCAATGTATGGTATCTCTATTAGTATGTTAAATTACTTGTTATATATGTGTTCCCCACTAAGCGTTATCACTTAGCACGGGTTTTCTCTAATCCGTGCAGGTTCGGATGAGAGGTGATTGGAGGACGCACCCGCATATCAAACGGTCAACAATAGGAAGTGGATAGTGTAGGTTTTGGGGTTTGTTACTTGGGGATTTTGTATAAGCTTTTTGTATAATTAATGTGTATTAACTATGTAAAGGCATGTAATAACGTGGTGACTAAGAGTGTTAACCTAAAGGCTATATAAGTATGCGTGACGAATGTGTGATTATGGTGAATGAACTATAAGAATTTTGGCATGGGAGGAATGATTGAATGTGGTAGTTAATGAATTTTATTATACAGGTTTCTATAAGGTTGTGCATGTGTTCTCCTGTGTGTGTACGGCTGTCTCTAACTAGATTAGCTGAGCTAGTCTGACGTTAGTGAATGGGCGTCACAGAAATGGTTTAAGCTGTGTACTGATGCAGGAAGGTAAGGTGATTGCTTATGCTTCCCGACAGCTTAAGACTCATGAGAAGAATTATCCTACTCATGATCTTGAGTTAGCAGCGTTTGTATTTGCATTGAAGATCTGGAGACATTAATTGTATAGTGAGAGATGTTATATCTACACTGATCACAAGAGTCTTAAGTACTTGCTTACTCAGAAGGAGCTTGATTTGAGACAGAGACGTCGGCTTGAGCTGATCAAGGATTATGAGTGTCTTATTGATTATCATCCTAGTAAGACTAATGTAGTAGCTGATGCCCTCAGTAGGAAATTCATGGCTTCACTTCGGGCTATGAATGTTAGTCTGAGCTTATCGGATGATGGAGCTCTGATTGCGAAAATGCAAGTTTAACCAGATTTCCTTCAGTACGTGAAAGATGCTTATAAACAAGATGATCGATTGTCTGCCATCGCATCTTAGGTGAAAGATGGAAATGTCAGTGATTTCTCATTGGGTCCAGATAGTGGATTATATTATAAAAAGAGATTTGTGTGTGCCTAATCAAGCTGATTTGAGGAAGAATATTCTGTCAGAAGCTCATCACAACAATTTTGCCATACATCCTGGTAGCAATAAGATGTATCAGGATCTGAAGAAGCAGTTCTGGTGGTCAGGTATAAAACGTGATGTGTCTGAGTTTGTGGGTAAGTGTCTGATTTATCAGCAAGTCAACCCAGTGCATCAGGTTCTTTCAGGCTTACTTCAGCCTATTGTTATACCTGAATGGAAATGGAATCGAGTTACCATGGATTTAGTGTCTGGGCTTCCGCTTACCAGAAAGAAGCATGATGCAGTGTGGGTTATTGTGGATTGACTCACTAAATTAGCTCATTTCTTGCCAATGAAAATGTATTATCTGTTATCCAAGCTGGCTGAGTTGTACATTAGTGAAATTGTCAGATTGCATGGAGTTCCTTCCTCCATTATTTCAGATCGAGATCCAAGGTTTACTTCTCAGTTTTGGAAGAGACTTAAAGAAGCTTTGGGGACTAGACTACATTTCAGCACCGCTTTCCATCCTCAGACTGATTGTCAATCTGAGCGTGTGATTCAGATTTTGGAGGATATGATGAGATGTTGTGTGCTCAAGTTTGGTAACAGTTGGAAAAGGTATTTTCCTTTGGCAGAGTTTGCCTATAATAACAGTTATCAGACCAGCATTAAGATGGCACCATATGAAGCTTTATATGGTAAAAGTGCAGAACTCCTCTCTGTTGGATAGAGCTCAATGAAAGTAAGATTGTGGGTTCAGAATTGATTCGTGAAACTGAAGAAAAGGTCAGAGTTATCAAGGATAGACTGAAAGAAGTCATGGATCGATAGAAGTCCTATGTAGATTTAAAAAGAAAAGACATAGAGTTTCAAGTGGGAGATAAAGCATTTCTGAAAGTATTTCCATGGAAGAAGATTCTCAGATTTGGAAAGAAAGGCAAACTGAGTTCGAGATTCATTGGACCCTACGAGATTATTCAGCGGATCAGACCAGTAGCCTATAGATTGAAGCTTCCCCAAGAGCTAGAAAAGATTCACGATGTCTTCTATGTCTCTATGCGTAGAAGATATCGTTTAGACCCCAGTCATGTCATCAAGCATGAAGAGGTTAGAGTTCAGCCAGACATGACTTATGAAGAGCTCCCAGTTAAGATCCTGGCTCAAGAAGTGAAGTAGCTCAGGAGTAAACGGATCTCGTTAGTAATGGTCCTCTCGAATCACCACAATGTCGAGGAAGCGACGTGGGAACCCGAGGAGACAGTGAGACAACAGCATCCCCAGCTTTTCAATTCAAGTAAATTTTGACGACGAAATTTTTATTGGTAGGGGAGAATTGTAATGGCCTACATGATAGCCTAGAAGTATTCAGTACTTTCTGTAGTACCTGTTTTTAGTTTCACAGTATGAGATTGTGTTTCTGGAATTTTATATTCAGTAAAGTTTAAAGGTTAAATGTGCCTTAGTTATAGTAGTTTTGGGATGGGTGACCTACTGGGAAGGTAATAGCTACAGTAAGTCAAAAAAAAGATATTAATGCATAGAATTGATCTGTAGAGTGAATGGAGTCAGGTGGTACAATTTTGTGTGAAAAAGGAGGTCATATAGGCCCTCGAACGTTCGTCTGAAGTTCGGTTCGGTTGAACCGAAGTTTGACCGAGGTTTAGCCAAATTTTTAGAAAATGCTAGTGGATAAAAAGTATTAGTGTGAGAAGTGTACAAGCTCAGAATGATTTTTAGAATATTTTGACAGCTTTAGATTTGACTTTTACGGTAGAAATCGACTGAATTGAACCATACCAATTTAAGTGAACCGAGCACCAAATGGACTCCGATTGAGCTGAAATTTTGTTTGGAGTCTATTTTTGATATTTTAAACATGATGGAATTAATTGGGAGTGAAAAAGAGTTTAGGAACATTTAGATTACCTAAAACAGTGTAAAATGACCCAAAAAATAAAAATCATACCAAACTGGTCCGACCACTCCGGTTGGACCCAGTTCAGTTCAACTCCACTCCACTCATATAAATAGAACCAAAAGGCTGGAGAAATCTAGATTTCTCCATTGTAGCCGCCCTCCTCTCGCCCATTCATGGCCGAATGCATCTTTCTCTCTTCTCCTCCATTTTTCTTCCAACGTTTCTCCATCTCACCCCAAAATCAAGCCTCCCTATCGTAGTTCAGCTCCTCTAGATTCTATTGGTGCCAGTAGAAGTCCATTTGGTGGTTGGAAAGTGGGTAAAACCTCGACTTGAAAGTTTAGGTGTGAAAATGAGGTATGTGTTTTAGGTGTTTTTAATTTGGTTTTAAGGTTCTTAAGGGTACTTTAGGATATGAATAAGATGTTTATGAAGTTTATTTATGAAAAGAAAACTTGGTTTTTAGTAGATCTACATATTTATGTATGAATCCTATTATGTCCACTAGATGAAGGGACACCTAGCCAGGTGGAGTGACACCTAGCCAACCTAAAGGCAAGGAAAAAACTCCTTAAGAAGTGTTTTGCAAGGATTTGAGGTTAGTGATTGCAAATTCAATCTATTTCCATGGTAAATCTATGAATTTTAGGTTATGTTTAAGTGTGGGTATAAGATAATGATGTGTTTAATTGAATCTAATTTGATATTCATGTTTAGTGGGCTTGATATATTGTATAAACATGATTAAATGAAATTAAATCAAAGTGGTATATAAAACTTAATTGTGGTCGAATTGAATATTAAGGAATTAATTGACTTCTAAGATGATTTATAGCATGTAAATGATGCTTAAGATATGCTTAACATGTGTATAACATGGTGGAATGACAAAAGGGTTGAAAATAATTCATGATGAAGTCTTAGTGTTAAGGCCGAATGGTATACATAGGATTTTTATGTGTTTTAATGATGATTAATGCATGTTTAAGATGAATTTATAGTGTTTGGCATGTAAATTGATGAATGGTATGTGTTAGACCATGTGAAGGATGTGTTATGTATGTGGTATTCGTGTGGCCGAATGGTATATATGGGTAAAGGCATGATTTTGATGGGTTTTTATGGAAATAAATTTTATAGTGATGTTATACAATATGTAATTGGCCTAAATGAATGATAAAGTGGATTAAAAGAATTAATGGTGAAAAGTTGGAATGTGGGCCGAATGCATGTATATCTGTGTACATGTGCATCATGATGAATTCATGAGCTTACATGACATATGATGGTTTAAGGATGATAATCACATGTATAATGATGAAATGACATTAAAAAGAATGAGATAAAATGATGTTATGCCATTAAAAGTTTGTATGACACATTAATAATGTGGAAAATAAAATAATGTTGCCCTATGTGATGAACTGGTAGTCGAGTCTAGTCTCAGGATATGTTGGCTAGCCATAGGGACATAAGACTGCGGGAGTGAGCATGGTGTCTCACTATTTTTATAGGTCATTGATGGACCTATTATGTATTTTTAAAAGCATCTGTTTAGAAAGACTAGAGTAATCCTTTGGGGTTCATTCAGGTTTAGAAAGACTAGAGTGATCAGTCAGAGGTCTCTCCAGGTTATTGTGAGCCCTTATGGGTTCGCATCCCGTTTATCCTGTACATAGAGTCTGCCAGCATTATACCGGGCAAAAAGGGTAATAATGAGCTTTAAATGGTTAAAATGTGATTAATTTGATGTTATGTGTGAAAAGGACATAATTGAAATTATGTAAAAAGTTTGAGGGCAAAACAGAAATTTTAAAAACAGTTGGTAAAAAGTGAGAAAGTTAGGTAAAAAGTGTAAGTATAAGGGTAAATTGGTAATTTTTACCAAATATGTGATTAAAAAGGTAAATTAGTGAAAAAGTGATATAACAAGGACCTAATTGTAATTTGACTGAATTATAAGGTTAAAACTGGTATTTAAGCGTAAAAAGGTGATTAAAACAGTTAAAATATAATTAAAATAATATTTATGTGTACAAAGAGACATAAACGGAATTATATGAAAAGTTACGGCTAATATGGTAATTTTGTGCTTATGTGTGTAAATGATGATTAATAAGAGTAAAAATGTCATTAAATTGTTAAAAATGTCATTAAATTGTTAAAAATGTAATTGATAACTTTTCAGGGTAAAAACGTAATTTGGCATGTAAATGACAATTAGAGGGTAAAATTGTAAATTTACATGTTAAATAATGTAAAATGGTTAAGTGGAATATAATTGAGGGCATTTTAGTAATTATGAGTAAAGAAAAATGAGATAATGGCATAATTGTAATATTGGTGTCAAATAATTGAACTAATGGCAAAATGGTAATATTATTGAAGTTGAATTTGAACCAATGGCATAAGTGTCAATTTGGTAAAATAAAATGAACTGAGGGCATTTTTGTCATTTTTAAAAAGTTTAACGTAAAATTGGAAAGTTGCCATAAGTCAAGATAAAATGGTAATTGAGGTAATTAATGTGTAGTAATTGTATAAATGGCCCTAATTAATTATTTTTTGATAATTATGTGGATTATGGCGTGCATAATTAATAAATTAAGTAAATTAATTGTTTATTAGTAATATTTATTTATAAGTGTAATTTGAATATTGTTTATGCATGTGAACCTTAGCCTAGTGGAAATTTTTGGAATTGCAATCACCACTGGGCATTTTTAATCTCAGCACGTATTTTTGTTTGACTGCGTGTAGGTTCGCCTTAGGACTTGGAGCAAGACACCTCACATATTTTGGGAGCAAGCAAGAGTTTATATTTTGAGTACTAAGTGTGTACGAAGTGTGGCATGTATATATCTTATATTTAGTTTTGGGTACTGGTATTTGTATTGGACTGTATAACTGGTAAAAGTATAGTATGTGTGTGATGAATGTTATTTATGACTGAATGTATGTTGGCATGCCAAATATGGTGATAGAAAATTTAGTAAATGAAATTGGTAATGGTAAATGTATGTTTGCATGTAACAGGAAAATTGACCAAATGAATAGTAACTTAGGACAGTTACAGGTCAATCGAAAAATTGATATTAAGATAAAGATATGGTTAGCTAATTATAAGTTAATTGAATTCGTTTAATCAATTTAGCTTACCATAGTATTATTATCCGTAGAAAAAAAAATAATACTGGTTTGAATTAATTGGCTATTTAATAACCTGATTAGTTTAATTAGGTTAACAGAATTGGAAAGAACCGTTAATTAATGGTATGTAAGGATTAAGGGTGTTACAATATGTGCTGGATGAGCCTATTCCCAATGACCCACCTGCTGATGCTACAAGGGCGGTCAAAGATAAACACAAGAAACATTTTGATGATTCTGTGGATGTTGGCTGTCTTATGTTAGCTACCATGGCTCCAGAGCTTCAGAAGCATCTGGAAAATATGGAGGCTTATGACTTGAGTACTCATCTCAAGCAGGCCTTCCAACAGCAGGCAAGGCAAGAAAGGTATGAGACTACCAAATCTTTGCATTCTTGCAAGATGGCTGAAGGTGCTTCAGTCAGCTCTCATGTTTTGAAAATGAAGGGCTATATTGATCACCTTGAGAGGCTTGGATTTCCCCTCAACTTAGAACTGGCAACAGATTTGATCCCTAATTCATTGCCTGATAGTTATGACCATTTTTTCATAAACTACAATATGAATAATATGGAGAAATCTATAGCTGAGCTGCATGCCAGGCTCAAAATAGCTGAGCAAAGCATCAATAAGAAGCGTGGCCATGTTCTGATGGTTAACAAAGGGAAAGGCATGAAAGTTTAGGGTAAGGGCAAGGGTAAGGCAAAAGTTGGAGGTAAGCCTAAGCCCAAACCCAAGCCCAAGGCTAAAGCTCCAAAGGAGGGAGTTTGCTTCCATTGCAATGAACTTGGTCATTGGAAGAGGAACTGCAAGCTCTACTTAGAAGAATTGAAGAAGAAGAAGAGTGGTGAGACTACATCTTTAGGTATTTATGTTATAGAAATTAATTTATCTACTTCTACTTCCTGAGTATTAAAAAATGGATGTGGATCTCACATTTGTACAAATGTGCAGGGACTCAAAAGGAGTAGGCAACTGAGAAAGGGCGAAGTGGACCTACGAGTGGGAAATGGAGCAAAAGTTGCTGCTCTAGCTATAGGCACTTATGAATTGACTTTGCCCAATGGGCTTTTGTTAGTTTTGAACAATTGCTGTTATGTTCCTAGTTTGAGTAGGAATATTATTTCAGTTTCAAGTTTGGATGATGAAGGTTTTTCTTTTCTTATTAAGAGTAAGAAATGTTCTATTTATTATTATGACATGCTTTATGGTATTGCTGATTCATATTGTGGGCTTTATGTCCTAAATCTAGAAACATCCAATAATCATGACATTTATAACATAACTACAAAGAAATCTAAACCAATTGATTTAAATACAACATATTTATGGCATTGTCGCCTTGGTCATATAAATGAGAAACGCATATCTAAACTCCATCAAGATGGACTTTTGCAATCATTTGATTTTGAATCATTTGATAATTGCGAATCTTATTTATTAGGCAAGATGACAAAGGATCCTTTCACTGGACATAGTGAAAGGGCCATTGACTTATTAGGCCTTGTACATTCTGATGTATGTGGCCCATTACACATAAATGCCAGGGGAGGATTTCAGTACTTCATTACATTCACTGATGATTTCAGTAGATATGGCAATGCCTATCTAATGAAACATAACTTTCAAAATGAAGTATAAAATCAGCTTGGTAAAACTATTAAAGCACTTCGATCTGATCGAGGTGGTGAATACTTGAGCCAAGAGTTTAACAATCATCTAAGAAATTGTGGAATTGTTTCACAATTAACTCCGCCAGGAACACCACAATGGAATGGTGTATTTGAAAGGAGAAATCAAACTTTATTAGATATGGTTTGATCTATGATGAGTCAAACAGATCTTCCGTTATCCTTTTGGGGTTATGCATTAGAAACAACCGCATTCGATTTGAACCGAGTTTCATCTAAAGAGGTTTAAAAGACACCATATGTGATATGGACTGGGAGAACTCCTAGTTTATCTTTTCTAAAGATTTGGGGCTGTGAGGTTTATGTCAAACGACAAATCTTGGATAAATTAGCACCAAAATCTGATAAATGTCTTCTTGTGGGATATCCTAAGGAAAGTAAAGGATATTACTTCTATAACCCTTCTGAGAACAAAGTGTTTATTGCTCGAATTGGTGTCTTTTTAGAAAAAGAATTTATTTCTAAAAGAACCAGTGGGAGTAAATTACAACTTGAAGAAATTCGAGAACCACAAGAAAACATAGAACCATCGATGGAAACTCAACAAGTTTTACAAACTGTTATGGAACCTGTACCTGTTACACAAGTACCACGTAGATCTGATAGGATACGACACGAGCCTGAGAGATATGGATTTCTCGTGATAGATAGTCATGAAGTAATGCTCATGGATCAAGATGAGCCTACTACCTATCAAGATGCCGTGTCAGGTCCAGAATCTGAGAAATGGCTAGAAGCCATGAAATCTGAGATGTAATCCATGTATGATAATCAAGTTTGGAACTTGATTGATCCACCTGAAGGAATTAAAACCATTGGGTGCAAATGGGTTTTCAAAAAGAAAACTGACATGGATGGCAATGTAAATAACTTTAATGCAAGGTTCGTTGCAAAAGGGTTCAAACAAACTCATGGTATTGACTATGATGAAACCTTTTCACCAGTTGCAATGCTTAAATCAATAAGGATTCTTATTGCCATTGCTGCATATTATGACTATGAGATATGGCAAATGGATGTTAAAACAACGTTTCTTAATGGAAACTTACTTAAGGATGTGTACATGACACAACTTGAGGGTTTTGTCCATTCTGAGAATTCTAGAGAGGTATGTAAACTGCAAAGATCCATTTATGGATTAAAACAAGCTTCTCGGAGCTGGAATCTTCATTTTGATGAAATAGTCAAAGAGTTTGGGTTCACCAAAAATGAGGATGAACCTTGTGCATACAAGAAGCTTAGTGGGAGCGTTGTGATGTTTCTTGTATTATATGTCGATAACATATTACTCATTGGAAATGACATTCCTATTATGCAAAAGACAAAAGAATGGTTAAGGAAATCTTTTTCAATGAAAGATTTGGGTGAAGCTGCTTATATCATTGGGATTAAAATCTATAGGGATTGATCTAAAAGGATAATTAGTCTGAGTCAAAGTACTTATATAGATAAGGTGCTAAATAGATTCACCATGCAAAATTCCAAAAGAGTATTTTTGCCAATGTCTCATGGCATTACTCTTAGCAAGACTCAATATCCAATGACATCTGATAAGCGAGATCGCATGAGTATGATTCCTTATGCTTCAGCTATAGGATCAATCATGTATGCTATGTTATGCACTCGACCAGACGTTTCGTATGCTTTGAGCATGACGACCAGATACCAGTCAGATCCCAGTGAAAGTCACTGGACAGCTGTTAAGAATATCCTTAAGTACTTGGGAAGAACTAAGGATGCATTCTTAATATATGGGGGATTGGAAGATGAGCTAGTAATAAATGGTTATACAGCTGCAAGCTTCCAATCTGACAAAGATGTCTTTAGATCGCAGTCAGGATATGTGTTTGTGTTAAATGGTGGTGTTGTAAGCCGAAAAAGTTCTAAACAAAACACTGTCACTGATTCTACAACAGAAGCTGAGTATATAGCAGCATCCTTACGAGAGTGTCTGAAGGTATTAGTGTAACGACCCAAAAAGGGCCTAGTCGATATTCGCATGCTAAGTTGGAGAATTAAGGGTGTTTCGGTAATTTGTGCATGAGGAAATATGGATAATAAGGAATTAATTGCAAAATTAATTAAAAATGTTAAATGAAGAAATTATCTAGTGGATTATGTGTATTGTACCAAGGATTTAATAAGTTTATATAAAGAGGTTATCTAGTGAGTAGAGTGTATGGTGACATTGAGCATGAAAGTCAAAGTGGATTCTTTGGTCCAATAGGATTATGCCAAGTGGATTAAGTTGGTGAGAGCATTTATTGTGAAGTGAGTGAAGGAGAGAGGGAAGGAAGAAAAAACAGAATTTGAGCTTCTTGTTCATGTTTCCCTCTCCTCCTTCTTCATCTTCCTTTCTTTTTTGCTCTCTCTTGCTTTGCCCTAACGTGATTCTTCAAGTTTGAGTGGGTTCTTCTGAGTTTTTGGAGCTGGGTTTTGAAGATATAAGTGCTTGGATTTGACTTGGGTTTCTTCTTCATCTATCTCTACTTTGTTTTTTGGTGTGGAAGGGTTATTGTTGGGTTTGATTTAGTATTGATTTGGCTAGGTTTTTGTGCAAGAAACGGAGGAGAGAAAAAAGAACAAGGGAAAGGAAAAAGAGGGATTTCTGAAGGAATTGGATTGAAGCTTCTTTGTCAGGTTTGGGAGCTCTATTTCGAATGTGTTTTATTTGGAATTGATTCCCTGGTTCTCTCTTGGATTATGTGTGAATAGGTGTAAATGCATGTGTATGTTTGTGTAATGAAATTGGATTTGTATGCTAGTGCTATGTTGAGGATGATTTGCATGTTATGTTGAATTAATGAGCATAGCTTTTGCATGAGTTTCTGGGTTTGTTTAGTTACTTTGATCTTCAAGAGTGGAAGTGTATGATTATTGTGTAAATTGTGTTATACATGATTATGGGTATGTTTTGGAAGTATTCCAGTGACTGGGTAAGTGTTTATGTTTGTCTAAGTGATTGCCTGTGTTGGTTTGTGTTTTGAAAGCTTTGGAACAAATGTATTTTATGCCGAGGAACTGGGAAATGCGACTCTGTCGCGAGCGCGATAGAGCCTCTTGTTTCCAGCTTCTCGCAGCCTGCTCGCATGAAATTTTCATGACACATGAAACATTTTCACGAGTCGTGAAGATTGCTGGATCAGATTTGAGCGGCTCGGCAAGCGATTCTTCACGATACGTGAAGTCCTTCACGAGTCGTGAAGAAGAGCCTCGTTTAGTGGTTGGCTGATCGTTCGCTCAGCATGGAGTGTCACACCCCATAAGTGGCCTATTTGGAAATCAGTGATTTTAATTGGTCAAATTAGGGCAATAAGGTATTTTATTTGAGGTAAGAGGATTAAATTGCAAGAATCTAATTTAAGTAATTAGATTACAGACTTTTAGGTAGTGAGTAAAAGGTAATTTGACATGGATTATTTTGTTAAAAGAGGATTTAGTGAATGGTGTAATCGTGCATGTGTGCCAGGTGGAATGTGTGTGTGCACGTGGTGAGGGAAAAGGGAAGAATGAGAAAAACTCAGTTGGCTGGAAACAAAGGACTGAAAAGTTTTCTCTCTTCTTGCTCTCTCTCTCTCACGTAAAAACCACATTCTGCTGTTCTTTCTTTTGCATGTGGGTATCCTTCAGTTTTGAGCTTAGGTTGTGAGCTTTAAAGGGATTTCCAGAGGTAAGTGGCAAGAGTTCTATAGGATTTTTATGGTTGAATTTCCATTTCTCTCGTCTTTGGGTTTATAAAGAATCTGTTATTGGGTTTTGATTGTGATTTTACTTGTTTGCAAGCCTCTGAGGATAAAAGAAAAGAGAAGGGAAAAGGCAAGGTTGTGGATTGAAGAAGAGCAGTGAGCATTTTTTTGGACTTCATTACAGGTTTGGGAGTGTGTCTGTCTTTCCTCATTCTGGATTCGGTTTGCAGTTCTATTGCTAATGTGTTAATGTGTGTTTGTATATTGAAATGCATGAGATATGTAATGTTGTATACATGATTTTAGTAGAAAAGAATCGATGAGGTATATGCAAATGAGCTAGTTAAACATGTATATGAATGTGAAATTCTGGGTTGTGACTCTCTCTGTTTATTTACGATTGTATGAGAATGTGAAAAATATGAGTGTAATTGTTGTAAATGTGCTCAGAAGACCTAAAGGTACGTGTTTGCATAATTATTGCATGAAAAATGGATTTAGACAAATTGGGATTTGGAGTTTTGGTGTACTCTGTTTTTACGTTTTCTGGGTTTTTACGATTTCTGGAAAAATTGGAAGAGTTTGGAGAAGGAGAAGCTTTTGTGAGAGAAAGATCACGTGACGTGATGGTACATCACGCCGTGACCTCCCTCTGTGGGAAGTCACGTGGCGTGATGAAGCATCACGCCGTGACCCTCCTCCCCTTGGGAAGTCGCGACGTGATGTAGCATCACGCCTCGCGACCTCGCCTGTCTCCCTGCGTGTCACGAGAACTCATCTCGTGACCTCTCTCCCTCTCCTCACAGGCGTCACGAGACGTGACTGATGGTCACGCCGTGACCGCCTGTTCTTGCTTGCTCTTTTGCTTGACACTCGCGTGAAGCTGCGTCACGAGACGTGACTGGAGGTCATGACGTGACCAGTCTTCCTTCAGCTGCCCGTTTTCTTAAAAGCAAGGTTTAAAACTTCTGATTTCAAAGGTTTTATACTGCATGACAACTAATTAGTTTAAAAATCTGATTTGTATTTAGTAATTGAATAATATTGGGTTTTAAATTCTTGATTAATAATTAATGTACATGATTTACACATGTTATAATTTATTTAACATGGATTAATTCAATGTGAGCTATATGTTCTTTTTACCTTCAGTATTGATATTTATATGTTTAAATGTTCTGAAATTTGATCTATATACATGTGTACATGAATTATAACCTAGTATTAAATGCAATCCACATGATATAATATATGAATTATTGAGTTGTATCAATTAAGCCTGAATAAGTCATAGTAGTGGATAAGTAAGCGCTTACTTAGGTCAGAGTGTGTGTGTAGCTGCTATATGATAAAATGATATATGTGGGTCCGTTTGGATCCTTGTTTCGACCATGTTTGGTCTATATGGAAATAAAGCGAGACCTCGGTCTCTATATGAAAATTATATGATCGAGACTCATGTCTCTATATGCTTGGGATATTGTGTTCTATCAGTATCCAAATGACCGTATCCACTTCTTAGGTTTATACCAGACTAATCAGGCTACATGTTTATATGTGATATATATGTTGAGATGTTTATTGACATGATTAAAAGTATATGTTGCACATGAATTCTTGTATATCCTGTATCGGTGTAATCAGAAAAGTATGTTTGTATTTGTTAATTGCTTATATTGTAAATATCATAAAGGTGATGAGATACTATATTGTATATGTATATTGTTATTTTGTTTTGTTCCTCCCCACTAAGCGTTATCGCTTAGCACGGGCTCTTTTCCCGTGCAGGTGGCGAGTTTAGCTTGGAGTAAGATATCTGCAGGTCGGCCACTAGGGGTCTTTTGATGAAGTTATTTTTGAAGTCTTCCGCTGTAAATTTTTGTATATGGCTTATGTATAGCAAAGTAAATCTTTTGTAAAGGAACAAATATTATTTTTGTATATGTATTTGCTTACGAGCCTCTTTTTGTAAAATGATATTGATATATGTTATATATAAACAGGATTTTACTATTAAATGATTAAAAGTTTCTTTATATTTCATTTGGTTTTTGTTTATACATGTGTATATGGATTTGATTATATGTGTTTGCCCGCGTGGCACTCCGGTATCCTTCCAACGGGGATGGCGGGGTGTTACATGGAGTCCCGTTCGGTGTAGCGCACAGCTCGGCGCTTGGTCTTAAGCACTAGTCGTGCATCTTGGGCACGACTCATGCACAAGCTTTGAGGCCAGCATGAGCCATGCACAGCAGTACGACTCGTGCCAGCCAAAATTTCGCTGTCGCGAGTCGTGCATCACGACACGAGTCTCGATAGCCCCTACATTTTTCCTTTCACGCTACTGCTACTGTCGCGATCGTGACAGTGAGCCTCCTTCTCCTGCCTGTTCTGTTCTGTTTTGCCTAAATGTCTTCTTCTCTCTCTTTGCATGGCTTTTTCGTACTGTGTAAGTTATGTTTTATATTTTTATACAAGTGTATTGATGTTTTTGAATTGTGCTAATAATTAATGACATGCTAGTGTTGGACTTTGGCTTTTGACATTGTCTAGTGATAAATGTTTAGAGTGAGTGATTTGAGCCTAAAGTGTCAAAGTTATAGATAGATGAGCATGCTTATAAAGGGATAGTGAGTGCAGCTGCCAGTGTTGTCCCCGCTATGGGTCCAGTGATTTCGGTTGACCTCCGTTAAGGTCTTAGTGAAAATGTTTTGAGACTTCGGTCTCCCGTGTTACTTTCAGGTATAAAAGTATTTGAAGCTTCGATCTCCCCTGTAGTGTTCCCGTATCCACCACTAGTGAAATTCAGGCTATTGTTTGAAGTGTTTGGCATTTGTTTAGTGAAGTGCATGATTGTACGAGTCATTCCAGTTAGTGTAATTGCTTATTGCTTTCTATTAACAAGTTCTGATTTCATATAGTGAATTGACTTATGTATCTTTGTTTCTTCTATTTAGTGAATTCAGTCTGTGATGCTTATTTACATGTATAATTGTATTATATTATTGTATAGTGTTCTATTATCTTTGTTCCTCCCCACTAAGCGTTATCGCTTAGCACAGGCTATTTTCCCGAGTAGGTGGCAGGTTTTGGTTTCGATCCAGTCATGCATCTGCAGGGTTGGCAACTAGGAGTAGAGTTTTATTTATTTTGTACTCCTCTTGTATTCTTTTTGTATATGTATTCTTTTAATTAGTGGCATATGTAATTTTTATTAATTCTGAATGATGTATTTAATATATTTTAATTTAATGTTAAGTTTATGAGGTTTATTATTGTTACTGTATGCTTTCGCTGTCGTGTATGTATGTTTCTGAGTGAGTGTCGGGTAGCACTCCGGTATCCTTCCAACGAGGTGTAGACACCGGGTCCTGAGGTAGCCCAGATCAGAGTTACCCAATGATGATAAGTTGCCTTGTCACAGGCAAAAAGGTTGAAAGTGGTGATTTCCTGATTAAATTAGCATTTTAGAGTGAAAAAGTAAAAAAATAATAAAAAATATTTTGAAAATTAGATTTGAAAAATGAGATTAGAAATTGCAGTATTTTTAGTTAATCTTTAACATTATAAAAAAAATTAAAAATTTACGAGCGTCGGCGCCTTGCCTAGTGTGTGCTATGGATGCCAGTCGGGCACGCCGACGGGCGTCTGTAGCCCCTGTCCACCGCAAAACGCCCTTTTTGGCCCCAAAATCATTTTTTTTCCGATTTTTCACCCAAAAATCCATTTTTTATCACATTTTTTTGGTTTTTTAAGGATTTATTCAATTTTTAAAATTCAAAATAGTTAATATCTGATTTAATTAGGTCTGATCCCTTTATTTATTTTTTCTTTCCTATTTTCTTCATATAAAAAGAATAACATAAAAAACCTAAAAGGGGGAATTTTTTAGGGTTTATTTCTTAAGTTTTCTCTTCTTCTTTCTCTCAATTTCTCTCTAAAAATTCCAGATTTTTTTCCCCACCAAAAAGAACAAAAATTCAGTTCATCTTTCATTTTTTTTCCAACATAATTTCTTCTAAACATATATTTAAAAGGAGTTTTGTTGTTTGATTTAATTTTTGAGAAAAATACAAAAATTATTTGCTCTCAATATTCTTTCTTAATTTTTTATTTGTTTTCAATAAAACTTTTTCCATTGATTTTCTTTTAAATCTCTCTTTGATGAAAAATTAATTTTGAGACAAACAAAACAATTGTTTGTTATCAAAATCTAATGTTTTCATTTGATTTTCTAAAGTAAGACTTTTAATCATTTTTTTGAGACAAACAAAATCATTGTTTGTTCCTGAAATCATTTTTTTTAAAATTTTAATCAATAAAAATCTTTTTTTTTTATCAAAATCATTTCTTTAGGCAAAGAAATCAATTCTTTGTTCTTAAAGAATTTTTGATAATTTTTTATCCTATTTTTTCTTGGAATAAAATTCCAACATTTTCATCATATTTCACTCTAATATTGCAAATCATCAAACAAAGAAATCGATCATCATTTTACCTTCATCGAATCCAAAACTCTGAGGGTAAACATTCTGGGCTCATTCTTTCTTTTTATTAATTTTGTTCATGTTTAATTTATTCATGTATATTTTCATTAACCTCATTTATTTATTTATTTCATATTTGTTTTATTTAATTTGTTTATATATGATTTTATCCTTATTCATGTAAATATTGATTTCTTTTAATTCCTAACATGTAACAATTTATTTTGTTTGATTTCTCATTATTTTTAACATGTAATTAATAAATCAATTTTAATTGATATTTTTACCATGTAAATGGTTTATGTTAATTGTGAACACATTAATTAATCATGTTATTGTTCTAATTATTTTCATCGTTCTTTTATTCTTTATTCTTCATCATTATTTTTATCATTGTTACATGTTTTATTTATTGTTATCCATTTATTTATTTACTTTCATTCTTTATCATAGTCATGTTCATATTTTTATGTATTATTTAATTAACATGTTGTATTTTATTTCATTCACATCATTTAATTAACTTGTCATTTACAATGTATTTTTCACATTTATTTTTTAGTTGTTAATATATTAATTCATTTGTCATTTTGATGTCATACTATTTTATCTTATTTTATTTCATTTTACCATTTATTATTGATTTAATTGTTTTAATTACTAACATTATTTCTTTTGTGTTTTGTTTTTATGTCAAAACTTATATTTTCTTACTTGGCATTTTTGCAAGCACACGGGGAGATCCAGAAGGCTCGTTCGGGATTAAATATTTATTTTCTTTATTTGTAATATTTATTTATTTGGCTTTCCATTTACTTTGCCACATAATTTTTTTTGTATAAAATTGTTTATTTTAGGCACGCTAGAAAAAATCACAAAAACATTTTTTATTAATTAATTTGGAACCTTTCCTAATAAAAAGGGGACCAATGTCCCAATTTTCTCCATCCAAAATAAAATTGTCACATCAAAATTGTTTTGTAATAAACATGTATGTGAGGACCAATGTTCTCATCATTAACCAATATCCCGATTTATGCATGACTTGTATTTTATTTACAATGGGGGTTGTATTCCGCCCCTATTTTTGTTGTATTCATTTTCATGCGTTTTATTTTAATTATGATTTTACCGCTTTCCCAAACTGGATAACTTGCGCTTTAATTCAAATGCATCAAATCGAATGAGAAATGGGATGAAACTCTAAATTCAAAGCTCAATTATAAACTTAACCAAGGTATGAATAAATGGGAAGTCCCGAACCCACTCTGGTCTTAGGCTCAAAGAGGTTAGAGGACCATCTCAATGTTTCATTGGGATAGGGCCTCCAAAATATCTCTTGTGGCCCACCAAAAGGCCCAACTCGAATAATCCTAGGCTCCACGGGGTTAGAGGATCATTCAAATATTCTATTGGGATGAGGTCTCCAAGATCCCCTTGGCTTGCCCAAAATGGATATACATGCGCCGTCTTAGGCTAGACGACCTTTCCCAATGTTCTATTGGGTGGCGACTCCAAGAAACCTCCTTGTTGCCCAACATAGATGCACTTGCAATTCGTTACAAGTTTTAATGAACCTCTCTCGAAATCCCTAAAAGCGGGCCTTCGGGGCACCCCGGGATTCAGCGCGCATCACATGGGGGTATCGGGGGTGTTACAGTTTTGGTATCAGAGCACCGGTGTAGGCAGTTCTGGTTGCCTTTGATTGTTTGGGTGTCGAGTCTTTACATGCGAGTCGATTTTGTGTCGCGGCCTAATGTAGATGTGTCTTGTATTGTGTAGTGTCTAGATGGAGTCTGATCCAAGTGAGAACATGGGTGTGACAACGGGCAGTGTTAATGCGGTGAGAGTCGAGGAGTCTGCTTCGCAGCATCAGCGGGATGAGCGTCGTGATATGCCTGGTATGGGATTTGGGAATCCGAATTTAGTACAAGGGTTACTTCAATTAGAGAATAAGTTAACGTCTCCTAAGGCTCCTACTAAGTTATTGAGGAAAAGCGAAGCGGAAGATTTTCATGGGACTTTATTGGACCAATCGGATATGGCCAAGTTCTGGATTGAGAGAGTGGATCGAATTTTGCAAGAGATTAATTGTCTTGTGAATCAGAGGGTATCTTGTGCGATATGCTTACTTCAAGGGTCGGCGTATGATTGGTGGAAGCTTGTGCTTCGCAACCCTCAACGGCCAGCTGAGTTGACATGGGACTTCTTTAAGCTAGAGTTTGAACAAAAGTATGTGACGAAGGCATATCGTGAGGCCATGTGGAAGGAGTTCAGTAGTTTGAAACAGTGGGGCATGACAGTAAGTGAGTACGAGAAGGAGTTCAGCCGGTTGAGCAAGTATGTACCGGAGTTGCTTCTGATAGAGAAGTTTAAGTGTCGGCATTTCCAGAATGGATTGAGGGAAGTGATCAGAGGACCGTTATCGGCTATGGCGGTCATGCAACAGGTCAGTTACTATCGGCTAGTTGTAGCAGCGATCAAGTTAGAGGAATCTGAGTTGATCAAACAGAAGATTGAGCAAAAGAGGAAAGCACCGGATATCAGACTTGGGAGTGGTAAGAAGTCAAGAGGTGTTCCGAGTGGCCAAGGAACGAAGGGATCGGTTCCGGTATGTTCAGAAGTTGGGAGTATAGCACCACCCTCTAGTAGGGGAAGTGTGATTCCGGAATGCGAGCATTGTCAGAAGTGCCATTGGGGCGAGTGTAGAAAGGTCTCTAAAGCGTGCTTCAGATGTGGAAGCAAAGAGCATATGGTGGCAAGTTGTTCGGGCCGAAGAGAGCTTCAGGATCAACCTGAGAGTAGAGTGAGTGGACAAAGATCGAGAGGGAACTGAAGTGGTAGAGGCAGTGGACGACATTCTCAGGCGCCATCGAAAATAGTGCAAAAGCCGCCAACTGAAGAACTGTATGTGCGTCCGCAAGTGTATGCAATGATCGGAGAGGATGCAGCTGAATGAGCAGGACCTTCTGGTAAGTTATATTATTAGCTTTTGTTATGTTCAGTTGGTATTTGGGTTATTGGATTTGCTGTTAGCGGGAAAATTTCGAGGATAAAATTTCTTAAGATGCAGTGATTGTAATGACCAAAAAAGGGCCAAGTCCGAATTCGCGTGCTAAGTCAGAAAATTAAGGGTGTTTCGATAATTTGTGCATGAGGAAATATGGATAATAAGGACTTAGTTGCAAAATTAATTAAAGATGTTAAATGAAGAAATTATCTAATGGATTACGTGTATTATACC
Organism: Excoecaria cochinchinensis; assembly: GCA_947683425.1. Taxonomy (NCBI): domain Eukaryota; kingdom Viridiplantae; phylum Streptophyta; class Magnoliopsida; order Malpighiales; family Euphorbiaceae; genus Excoecaria; species Excoecaria cochinchinensis. The sequence goes on from CANTUQ010000192.1 coordinate 1,801,430, forward strand.
AAGGATTTAATAAGTTTATATAAAGAGGTTATCTAGTGAGTAGAGTGTATGGTGCCATGGAACATGAAAGTCAAAGTGGATTCTTTGGTCCAATAGGATTATGCCAAGTGGATTAAGTTGGTGAGAGCATTTATTGTGAAGTGTGTGAAGGAGAGAGGGAAGGAAGAAAAATCAGAATTTGAGCTTCTTGTTCACATTTCCCTCTCCTCCTTCTTCATCTTCCTTTCTTTCTTGCTCTCTGTAGACACCGAATCCTGAGGCAGACCAGATCAGAGTTACCCAATGATGATAAGATGCCTTGTCACAGGTAAAAAAGGTTGAAAGTGGTGATTTCCGGTTTAAATTTGCATTTTAGAGTGAAAAGTTAAAAAATAATAAAAAATATTTTGAAAATTAGATTTGAAGAATGGGATTTAGAAATTGTAGTATTTTTAGTTAATCTTTAATAATAATAAAAAAAAAAATTCCGAGTGTCAGCTCGTTCGCCTGTCTCGCCTCCTAGCGCGCTGCGCGCGGTAGCCCCTGTCCGCTGCAAAATGGCCATTTTCGCCCCAAAAATCAATTTTTTCGATTTTTTTCCACAAAATTCGATTTTTTCACTTTTTTAATAGATTTTCAGGTTTTTTTCAATTTTTAAAATTCGAAATTGTTAATATGTGATTTAATTAGGTCTTACCCCTTTAATTATTTTTATTTTCCTATTTTCTTCATATAAAAAGAAAAAGATGGAAAGAGAAAGAGGGGGAATTTTAATTAGGTCTTTTTCATCTTTTTCTCTTCTTCTTCCTTTCAAACTCTCTCAAAAATTTTCAGATTTTCCCCACCAAAAAGAACAAAAATTCAGTTCATCTTTTTCACTTTTTTTCAATAGAATTTCTTCTAAACATATATTTAGAAGGAGTTTTGTTGGTTGATTAAATTTTTTAGACAAATACAACAATTATTTGTTCTCAAAATTCTTCTTTTAACCTTTTATTTGTGTTCAATAAAACTTTTTCCATTGATTTTCTTTTGAATCTCTTTTTGATGAAAAATTAATTTTGAGACAAACAAAACAATTGTTTGTTATCAAAATCTAATTTTTTCCATTTGATTTTCTAAAATAAGACTTTTAATCATTTTTTTCTTTGAGACAAACAAAATCATTGTTTGTTCTTGAAATCATTTTTCTTTATTTTAATCAATAAAAATAATTTTTTGATCAATATTATTCTTTAGGCAAAGAAATTAATTCTTTGTTTTAAAAGAATTTTGATCATTTTTTAATCTTTTTTCTTGGAATAAAATTCCAACATTTTCATATCTCAACTCTAATCTTGCACACTATAAACAAGGAAATCAATATCATTTTTACCTTCATCGAATCCGAAACTCTGAGGGTAAACATTCCGGGCTTGACGCTTTGTTTTATTTTATTTCTGTTCATATTTAATTTATTCATGTATATTTTTGTTATTTTCATTCATTCATTTATTTTATTTGTTTTATTTAATATGTTTATATATCATTTTATTCTCGTTCATGTGAATATTGATTTCTTTTAATTCCTAACATGTGATTAATTTATTTTACTTTAATTCATCATTATTTTTATTATGTAATTAAATAAATTCATTTTAATTGATATTTTTACCATGTAAATGTTTTATATTAATTGTGATTATATCGATTAACCATGTCATTCATCTGATTGTTATCATTATTTTGTTATTCATTTTTTATCATTCTTTTATCAATGTCATTGCTATTTATTCATTCATTCATTTATTTTCATTATTCATCATTATTATTATAATGTTCATATTTTTACAAATTAACTCATCAACATGTTTTATTTATTCCAGTTAAATCATTCAATTCTTTTATAATTTAATGCATATTTTCATTTATTTTGATTTGTTAACATTTTAATTCAATTATCATTCTTTCACATCACCTTGTTTTATTTTAATTTATCATTTATTTTATATTTAATTTATTTTAATTGATTCAATTACTAACATTATTTTATTTGTATTTTATGATTATTTCACATCTCATTTTACCTCTTGGACAATTTTTGCGAGCACACGGGGAGATCCAGAAGGCTCGTTTGGGATTAAGTATTTATTTGTTTCATTTGTAATATTTTATTTATTTGGCTGTTCCATTTATTTTGCCATGTAATTTTCTTGTAATATTGATTATTTAGGCCCGCTAGAAAGAAAGTCACTAAACCATTTTTATTAATTAATTTGGTATTTTTTCCTAAATAAAATGGGACCAATGTCCTGGTTTTTCACACCCAAATTTACCATCACCTTTAACGTTTTTTTAAGTATACATACGAGGACCAATGTCCTCATTCTTAACGAATATCCCGATTTATACATGATTTGTATTTCATTTACAATGGGGGTTGAATTCTATTGTAATTTATTTTCATGCACTTTTCTTTAATTATGCTTTATTTATTTATCGCTTCCCTTGAATGGATAATTTGTGCTTTAATTTCACTGCATTAAAATGAATGAGAAATGGGATGAAACTTTAAATTCAAAGCTCAATTATAAACTTAACCAAGGTATGAATAAATGGGAAGTCTCGGATTCACTCTGGTCTTAGGCTCAACGAGATTAGAGGACCATCTCAATGTTTCATTGCGATGGGCCTCTAAAATATCTCTTGTTGCCCACCAAAAGGCCCAACTCGAATAATCCTAGGCTCAACGTGGTTAGAGGATCATTCCAATGTTCTATTGGGATGAGGTCTCCAAGATCCCTCTGGCTTGCCCAAAATGGATATAATGCACCGTCTTAGGCTCACTGAGGCTAGACGGCCGTTCTCAATATTCTATTGGGTGGCGACTCCAAGAAACCTCCTTGCTGCCCAATATAGACGCACTTGTAATTCGTTATAAGTTTTAATGAACCCATCCCGATCGCCCTAAAAGCGGGTCTTTGGGGCGCCTCAGGGTTCGGCGCGTGTCACACTCTCTCTTGCTTTGCCCTAACGTGATTCTTCAAGTTTGAGTGGGTTCTTCTGAGTTTTTGGAGCCAGGTTTTGAAGAGGTTAGTGCTTTGGTTTCACTTGGTTTTCTTCTTCATCTACCTCTACTTTATTTTTTGGTTTGGAACGGTTATTGTTGGGTTTGATTTGGTATTGATTTGGCTGGGTTTTTTTGCAAGAAACAGAGGAGAAAAGGAAGAACAAGGGAAAGGAAAAAGTGGGATTTCTAAAGGAATTGGATTGAAGTTTCTTTGTCAGGTTTGGGAGCTCTATTTTGGATATGTTTTATTTGGAATTGATTGCCCTGGTTATCTCTTGGATTATGTGTGAATAGGTGTAAATGCATGTGTATGTTTGGGTAATGAAATTGGATTTGTATGCTAGTGCTATGATTAGGATGATTTGCATGTTATGTTGAATTAATGAGCAGAGCTTTTGCATGAGTTTCTGGGTTTGTTTAGTTACTTTGATCTTCAAGAGTGCAAGTGTATGATTATTGTGTAAATTGTGTTATACATGATTATGGGTATATTTTGGAAGCATTCCAGTGACTAGGTAAGTGTTTATGTTTGTCTGAGTGATTGGCTGTGTTGGTTTGTGTTTTAAAAGCTTTGCAATAGATGTGTTTTGTTTAGAGGAACTGGGAAATGTGACGCTTGTCGCGAGCGCGATAGAGCTGCTTGTTTCCAGCTTCTCATGGCCGGCTCGGATGAAATCTTCACGACACGCGAAAAATCTTCACGAGTCGTGAAGATTACCCAATTGGATTTGAGCGGCTCGGCAAGCGATTCTTCACGACACATGAAGTCCTTCACCAGTCATGAAAAAGAGCCTCGTTCGGCTGTTGGCTGATTGCCCGTACGGCAAGGAGTCCCGTTCGGAATAGCGCACAGCTCGGCGCTTGGTCTTGTGCGTGAGTCGTGCATCTTGGGCACGACTCTTGCACAAGCTTTGAGGCCAACACGAGGCGTGCACAGCAGCACGACTCATGCTAGCCCAAATTTCGCTGTCGCTAGTCGTGCATCACGACACGAGTCATGACAGCCCCTGTATTTTGCCTTTCGCGCTGCTGCTACTGTCGCGATTGCGACTGTGAGGCTCCTTTTGCTGCCTGTTCTGTTCTGTTTTGCCTAAATGTCTTCTTCTCTCTGTTTGCATGGCTTTTTCTTACTGTGTAAGTTATGTTTTGTATTTTTATACAAATGTATTGATGTTTTGAATTATGCTAATAATTAATGACATGCTAGTGTTGGACTTTAGCTTTTGACATTGTCTAGTGATAAATGTTTAGAGTGAGTGATTTAAGTCTGAAGTGTTAAAGTTGTTGATAGATAAGCATGCTTATAAAGGGATAGTTAGTGCAGCTGCCAGTGTTGGCCCCGCTATGGGTCCAGTGATTTCGGTTGACCTCCGTTAAGGTCTTAGTGAAAATGTTTTGTGACTTCGGTCTCCCGCGTTACCTTCGGGTATAAAAGTATTTGAGGCTTTGGTCTCTCGTATAGTGTTCCCGTATCTACCACCAGTGAAATTCAGGCTATTGTTTGAAGTGTTTGGCATTTGTTTAGTGAAGTGCTTGATTGTACGAGTGATTCCAATTAGTGTAATTGCTTATTGCTTTCTCTTAACATGTTCTGATATCATATAGTGAATTGACTTATGTATCTCTATTTCTTCTATTTAGTGAATTCAGTCTGTGATGCTTATTGACATGTATAATTGTATGATATTATTGTATAGTATTATGCTATCTTTGTTCCTCCCCACTAAGCGTTATTGCTGAGCACGGGCTCTTTTTCCATGTAGGTGGCAGGTTTTGGTTTCGCTCGAGTCGTGCATCTGCAGGGTTGGCCACTAGGAGTAGAGTTTTATTTATTTTGTACTCCTCCTGTATTCTTTTTGTATATGTATTCTTTTGATTAGTGGCATATGTAATTTTTGTTAAGGATCCTTATGTAATTCTGAATAATGTATTTAATAGATTTTAATTTAATGTTAAGACTATGAGTTTTATTATTGTTACTATATGCTTCCACTGTCGCGTATGTATGTTTCTAAGTGAGTGTCGGGTAGCACTCCGGTATCCTTCCAACGGGGGTATCAGGGGTGTTTTAATTAAAAATGGCTGGCCCTTCACAACAGACTGAAGATATTCGTGCCCTAATTGCCCAGGAGATGGATAGAAGGTTCGAAGAGCTTGAAAAAAGGATGTTGGCCCTAGTTAAGGAAAGGATGGATGCCATGGCGCTCATTCTCAAAGCTCAACTTATGGCAACTACTACCCTTCACCAAGTGGAGCCGACCACGGTCAAGAAGGCTCGTACGGCGACAACTGCAATACCTCCATTTCCTTTCGAGACCAGAGGCAAGGGGCCATTTGATTCACCAATTGAGTAAGGAGGAAATATGTGGCCTACTATAGAATATAACATTGTATCTAAAGACAGCGGGGACCACGCAATGATGCATATTCTAAAAAGTGAAAGCTTAGGAAGCCATAATAGTAAGGAAAATGTTAGGGCCACAGAAGTCTCACCCACTAGAACAGCTCGGTACCACCTCACTATCTCGGGTAGGCCATTATCTTAGCACTTCGCTCGTCTCATTAAGAAAGCTAAGTTACAACCCTTGCTAGCTGGGCTTGCCCCAAGTCAAGGACAGCCTAGACACAGAGCGGATTGGTATTGTAGGTATCACCAATATTTGGGACATAGAACAGATTACTGTAGTCCTCTGAGAGATTGCATTCAAGAACTGTTGACGGACCCAAAAAAGGAAAAGATAGTAGAATCGCCATCCATGGAAGAGAATCGAAGGCATTATTCTAATTTGGGCAGATCCTTGTCTTGGGTCCTTAAGAGGCTAATGAAGGAGGGGATGCTACAACCATTGTCGGCTAAGCCCACTAGAAACCAAGGATAACCCAATCACAAGGGGTATCAGTATTGTGCCTTCCACCAACACACTGGGCATACCACAGATGATTGTAAGGCCTTGAGACATATTATCCAAGATTGGATTGATTCCAAATAGATTCTGACCCAGAAGAGTGAAAAATAAAGAATAAAACAGATTAAGTGCCTAAGTGGGAAAGGGAGGACGGTTCTTAAAGATGATAATGGATCATCGACTGCAACATTTGTGATGGTAAGAATGGAAAATGATTAGCTATTTAGAATGTTCTTTTTATTTTTGAACTATTTAATAATGACATTCTGTTTCATTAATAAGATGAACGTTTTTGCTTACTTGTATGATATCTCTTATGATTTCACTATGCATAATCATGATCATGACTCATTCATATTTGACATTAATTCAATTGGTACTACTCCGTTTAATCTCAAAACTTTGGAAAACCCAAAGAAAATCTTAATAGCATCTAATATAACTCCTGAAGAGAGATCAAAACTTGAGAGAAATTCAAGAAAATATGAAAAAGTCTTGACTGGACCTATGAAGACATGCTAAGAGTTGATCGTGGAATCGCCGAGCACACCTTTCCAACGTACCCCAATCATGGTCCAGTTAAGTAGAAGCTCAGAAGTCCCAGGCAAAAATGGGCATAGAAGGTTAAACAAAAGGATCCCCAAGCAGAGATGAAGCCAAAATTTTTTATACAACACTCGGCTTGGTTGGTCAGCGTAATCCTAATAGTCAAGAAGAGCAAAAAAGTATGAGCTATTAGGATTTGAACAAAGCTTGTCAACAAAAAAAAAGAAAGAAAAAGAAGAAAATAAAAAAAAAGAACAGAAAAGAAAAAAAAGGGAACAAGAAAAAAAAAAGAAAAAAAAAGGGAAGGAAAAGAATTAATATGTAGATTGGAAAGTCATCCTGGGGGCAAGCTTTGTTCAAATCCCATTGATCTACACATGCCCGTACTTTTCCATTTTTCTTGACTTCCGAAAAGGACCAAAAGGGTTTTAGTGACATACAATGGATACGGGTTGCTTGAGCTTGGGAATAGACATCATAGGGGAGGTGCACCTTACGGCCTTCAACGGACAGGGGCATCGAAAGGAATCTGATATGTCAATATGGTCTCCCGCACCATGCAGGGTTCAAGGACGGAAGGATAATTTATGCCTAAGGTTAGGGAGTTGCTCCAGAGGTATGGCATTAAAGACCATAAGTCCTCTCTGTATTGCCCTCAAACCAATGGGGTAGGTGTAGACACCGAGTCCTGAGTCAAGGGTAATATTTATCCAAAAAAGGGCAATTTTGGCTCTATAGGCAAACTTGATAATTTCTCCGGAAAAAAAATGTAAAAACTAAAAAATAAAATATATATATATATATGTAAAAATAAAAATTAAGATTAGGTTAAATTAATTAATATTGTAGGATAATTAAAGTTAAAAAGAAAATAAATACGGAGTGTTTAATTAAGTAAAATAGGTGATAATTTCAGTAAGTTAAAATTAAATTAAATTAATATATATATATATATATATATATATATATATATATATATATATATATATATATATATGGAGAAAATCAAGGAGGGAATTAAGGGGGCTAAACCTACATAAATTAGGGATATAAAACGAAAACGATGAAGCGAAAATAGACACGCCGGCAGATGGGAAAAACAAAGAAACAAAAATTAAAAAGAGGGAGCAAGAACAGAGGGCCGAGCTAAGCAAAAAGGAAAAAAAAAAGGAAAAATAGAAAGAAAGAGCAAGAACAGAGAGCAAGAAAAAGAAAGAACAAAATCAAATGAAAGGAAAAATAGAAAGAAGAAATAAAAGAAGAGGGAAGTAGGACCAAAACCAAAGAAAGAAAGAAGAAGGAAGAGGAGCAGGGACATGACACTGGAAAAAGGCGAAAGAGGGGAAGAAAGCGGGGGCGCCGCCGGCCACCTGCAGCGTCGGATTGCCGCACGCGCCCCACCAGAAGAACGAGGAGGCCGGGACGAACCAGGAGGTGGCCACCGATTAGCCGCACTCGCCGGTGAGAAGGAGATCGGAGGGAGTGAACCGTAGGACTGCCGACAGCATTTTCAGTGAGATGCCTACTCCTTCCAGCGCGTGACTGACGGCAACTACCTCTGGGCACGGCGGTCTGTCCTACGGTGCCGACGGTGTCGACCACCAGCGACCTCCGGCGAGGAAATCCGGTAAGTGGTTATATTTTTTTTTATTTTATTTATTATTATTATTATTATTATTATTATTATTATTAATTAATTAATTTTATTTCATATTATTATTATTATTATTATTATTATTATTATTATTATATTGTTGTATGATTATTATTATTATTACTATGATTATTATATTTGTCATTATTGTTATTCTATTTATTTAATTTTAGTATTGTTATTATTTTATGTTATTATTATTGTTAGTATTATTTATTTTATGTTTATTATTATTATTATTATTATGATGGTGTTATTGTTATTGTTATGATTATTATTGTAAATATTATTATTATTATTATTATTATTATTATTATCATTTTATGGTATTATTATTATTAGTATTATTATTTTATGTTTATTTTATATTATCATTATTATTTTTATTATTTTTGTTGTGTTGTGTTGTGTTGTGTTATTATTATTATTATTATTATTATTATTATTATTATTATTGTTATTATTGTTATTATTATTATTATTATTATTATTATTATTATTATTATTGTTGTTGTTGTTGTTGTTGTTGTTGTTGTGAGATTGTTATTATTGCTATTATTATCATTATCATTATGATTATTTTATGTTTTTATCATCATCATCATCATCATCATCATTATTATTATTATTATTATTATTATTATTATTATTGTTGTTGTTGTTGTTGTTCATATTACTATTATTATATTATTACTATTATTGTTAATACTTATTATTAATATTACTATTTGTTTTATTATTATTATTCTATTATTATTGTATGTTAATATTATATTTTCACTATTATTATTTGTTATCATCATTACTATTATAATCATTATTTTTATTGTCATTGATCATTATATTTGTGTCATTTGTGTTTTATATTCATTAATTCTATTAGTTTATTTTACTTTCACTATATCAGATTAATTATTTTTCTTAATTTATCTCATTTATTTATTTATTTATCACTTAGTTTAATTTAATCAATTATTGTTCAATATTATTTTCTGCCACGACCGCAACTGCGAGGGGCATGTGGCTCGTCCATGGAGCTAGGTGAAGCACGGTCGGCGCAAATAGTTTAGGATTTATTTATTATTCTAGGATATGTAATAATTATTGTTTTATTTTCTTTCATTTGCTTGAGGACTGCAATAATAAAGGATTTTTGACCGCACTTAAAAAGAACCACCACAACAAAATATTTTCTACTAAATTGAAATTTTTTTAATAAAACTGGACCAATGTCCTCGTTTTCATTCCAAAAACGAAAGGTTCATGTTTGCATTAAAATGAGATCACTTCGTCCTTTTTCATAAAGTTGGTTTGAGAACTCTGCACCTTTTTTTTGTAAAATAAGTAGTTGGGAACCAATGTTCTCGTCTAAATGAATGTCCCGATTTATGTATGTATTTTCATTCTATCACTATTATGAATTTCTTGCTTATTTTTTTATAATTGTGATTATATTTATCGCTTTATTTATTGCCTTTTTGTGTGCTTGTAATGCGCTTTAAATTTATTGCATGAATCGTGTGAGAAGAGAGATAAAATAATTGATTCTAAAAACTCATTCACATAACGTTAACCATAGGTATGAATAAGAGTGAGGTCCCGAACTCTCTCTGGTTTTGGCCTCATAAGTTTAGAATTTATTTCCCAATGTTTTATTGGGTGGCGACTCCATGATACCTACCTTATGATACCTAGCAGATGACCTCGTAAGTTGATTGCCAACAATGGAATAGGGTGATTCCCTATCCATTGCGAAGCGATTTGCTTTCACGAGTTTTAATGAACCTTCATCCAGTCCCGGGTCCTAAAATCGGAGTTTCGAGAGCGAAACGGATGCTGAGCGGGGTTCGGGCGCATCACAGTGGCGACTCCACTGGCGATATCATGAGATTTTGCTCCGAAAATACTTTTGGTTAATCTAAGGTAAATGGTTTTAGGATCAAGAAATTTTATCTCTTTTCGAAAAATTGCATTGCATTTTACTAGAGCTTTAGATCTACGCCAGGCTGGTCCCTCGTTTATCCCCGGTGTATTCCCGAAGCACAACTCTATGTTCACTCAATGTAGAAAAGTGTTAAGGATAATCACCAGTCTAAGCCTCGTACCATTACGGTGTATTAAATGATGACCCGACCGGTCACTATGATCATGATGAGCTAGACCTGTTGGCAGGGATCATGCTTGGCTAACCCTAAAATATCATCACCTTTGACCAAATCTCATATAATGGAAATAGATACTTCCACTAGGGGGCATGCGCCATAATACATTACTTGTGGAGTGGTTTTTTGTGTATTGAACAAATCAAAATAAATTTAGATGTTCGCTCATTATAGTTTTTCATACCTCGAGGGGCTTATTTCGATTTATTCGGATTGTTGAAATACACGGTAGCCAAAAATTCATCTGCATGTGCTTTTTAGTAATGAGAGTTCATGCTATTGGTTTTCGCAGCACACTGCACATGTTCATTGGGTTCCTCGTTAAATCATGGATCAAACCCACCTAGGAAAGAGACTGAACTATCTCCTGTGTAGGAGAAATATGATGGGAGGAGTTTTTTTTTTCTTGTATGTGTGTATTCGTGCTCGCGCATTTTTCTTGATCAATAATAGTAAATAAAGCATATGCATTTTGTCTCATGTATAATTATAGAACTTGTGCACTTTGTATGTAAAATTGCTTGTATCATAATTTGTGAATATAAATATAACATGTATTTGTCGTGCATGTACATAGCGATACTTATCGCAACACATACATATTAACATTCATCATGACACCCATAATATTTGTCGTGCACCATAATCATTACATCTAGCATGTGGCATGGAAAGTACATATGGACATACATAATAATAAGCCTAAAATAAATAAATAAATAAATTCAATTATGGGCATATGTCTTAGTGTGCTTACATTGCATATGTACATAAGCATTGTGTGCTAGAGCATGTACATACCTTTGCATATCATAGCATATACACATTAGCATACATCATTAGGCTGGGCATTATACACATCGTGACACCTTGCAACTTTCACATTGTGTGCCATATCATGCACATGCATTATCATGCATGAGTTATTCCATGCACATATGAGTCCTAAATCATGTATGTTAGTCATTACATGTACCATGCCACGCTTTGTATATGTATACCATGTAAATACACATACCTTGTAAATGCCATTCGTTTCTTGCAACCACTTTCATCCCATGTCTTGTGTCGCACACGTATGTTGCTCACTGTACACAGTCAATCTTATACTGTGTCCCATGTCGTTTGCATTATTTGTATATATTTTGCACTTCTATGTATGTGAGTTTTGCCATACCTCATGACTCATTAATACACATTATCATGCCAGACTTTATTCATCTTACATCGCATACATGTCCCTATCATGTCTCAGTCATGCCACGCCCACATGCACCATGTATCATGAACGTTCATTCCCATATTGTGCCATATTTTGTACTTATGCCATCGTTGCTTGCATGTACACTACAAATTTATGTATGCACATCATTTGTCATACAGTGTTTATACACTCACTTATAATTTTTTTATAGGTGTTCCACGCACACACGTCTTTGCACATATTTCATGTATCCATTTCTATACAATATGTTTTCACACATGTTTTGAATATATAGTTGCTTACATGCATTACTAATATGCAAGACACTATTGCATGCATCTCTCCTTGTATATGATTCTTAGCACATAATTTTTTCATATTTTATAAATAAATTTTTGCATACCTACATGATTCTTGCGTATATAAATTTTGATAGAGTAAAATTTTTTTTTTGTATCAAGTTGTACCCAAAACGCTGACATGTTTTCACCTTATAAAGGTACCATTGATTCAAAGTCTAACTCTACCTAAGTAGTTCTCAACTATGAATAGCTTTGATCTTAACTCTAGAAATCTGCATTTCATTCCATTTTGAATTAAGTAAAGGGTAAATATGTTTGATCTTTGAGGGGCTAGATCACATGAAAACATTTGACTATACCATGTAATTTCTAAATTCAGAGCACTTTTGGCCCATTTTAGAAATAAAGTAGAAAAAATAACTAGTTGCAATTAGGAGATTGGATGAAACCTCGCTAAGAGCACTAGAACCTTTCTGATTACCCGTCAAAGTGACCTCTGAATAAGGCTGAATCTATAAAATGATTTGGGCAACAATTTCTTTATATAGCTCTCTAAATGACTATTTCCTACCCTTATTTTGCAATCACTTGCTAGCCCGTTGAGCCTTTATTTTGGTATGCTAAATGCGTACCGATTTTTATTATTACACATGTTAAAACTACCCTTCGTCTAAAAATGATTTTGGCTTCCCCTTAGAAGAATGGCCGCTCTAATAAGGATGGATGTACATTATGACATTCCCTCAAGCTATCAAAAATTGCCCGGATAAGGATGGGTTTACACTTCAGGAAAAAGAGTTTCAATCATTGATAATTCTTTGGGCTATCAGAAATTGCCTTGATAAGGATGGGTTTACATTTTGGGAAAAGAGTTTCAATCATTGACAAGTTATTGGGTTATTAAAAATTTACCTGATAAGGATGGGTTTACACTTCAGGAAGGGGGTTTAATCATTGTTTTTGTGTAGTTAAAGACATAAGCTTGCGAAATAAAAAAAAAACAGAAAGGTGAAAAAAAGAAGAAGTTGAGCTCAAGATAGTACCCTTTGATGAGTTTCAATGGTTATCCTTTTAACTTAATTGTTATTCTGAGCTTGATAAGCTGAAGTATTACCAAGTCCAAATTTAAGAATACCTAAACAGTATGCAATTGGGCTAAGAATGGTCCTTTCATCCGTCGAGTGAAGGCTGTGGCCATTTTTCTCTAGAAACTTGAACCTTTCTTGGTAAACATCCTCCTAAGCCTAACGTCACAACTAAAGTAAGACCTCTTGATTCTTGGTTCAGTCTTATCTAATTAGCGGAGATGACCTTTTAATAAGGTTTGGTACCTAGGAAGAGGCATATGGTGTTTCTTGAGCTTCAAGCAAGAAGCCACGAGTGCATTTGTCACACCCCATAAGGGGCTTAATTGGAAATTAGTAATTTTAAATGGACATTTAAGGGCAATTGGGTTATTTACTAATGAAAGAGGATTATTTTGCAAGGAAACAAAAGTATTTTAAATGGCAGATTTTAGTTTAGTGAGTGAAAGGTAATTTGTCAAGGACTATTTTGATAAAAGAGGAATAAGTGGATCATGATTCATGTGCATGTGTGCCAAGTGGAGAGTGTGAGTGTGTGTACGTGGTGAGGGAAAAAGAAAAGATTGAGAAAAGTTTAGTTGGCTGGAAAACAGAAGACTGAAAAAGTTCTCTCTCTTTTCTGGTTTTCTCTCACGTAAAACAACATTCTGTTCTTTCTCCATTTTCTGTTCTTTCTATCATTTGCATGTGTGTAATTTTGTTGAGGAGCTAGGGTTTGGTTGTGTTAGAAGCTTCAGAAGGTAAGTGGCACTGGTTCTATAGGATTTTTATGGTTGATTTTTCCTTTTTCTCGTCTTGGGTTAATGAATTATGGTTTTATCTGTATGCAAGCATCTGAAGTTAAGAGGTTAGATAAGGGAAAAGATAAAGTGGTGGAATAAGAGTGCAGTGGACATTTTGGGACTTCATTTCAGGTTTGGGAGCGTCTGTTATTTCCAGTTTGGATCCTAATTGCTGTTTGATGTTAACATTAGCTATGTGAGTTCATTTATCATGATGCATGAGAAATGTATTGAGTATACATGATTTAGGTAGAGAAATAAGGATTATGAGATGTTTATACATGGATATGAATGTGAAACTCTGGTTTGTGACTCTCTCTGTTTATTTACTGTGGTTATATGATAATGTGAATTCTGTGAGTGAAATTGCTGTAATTGTGCCCAGAAGACTTAAAGGTATGTGTTAGCATGATTTTTGCATGAAAATTTGATTTAGACAAATTAGGATTTGAGTTTTGAGTACACTCTGTTTTACGAATTCTTTCTGGGTTTTTTTTTAAGTTTCTAGAAATTCTGAAGTTTGGAGGAGATGAAGGAATGTGAGAGGAAGATCACGTGACGTGATGGAACATCACGCCGTGACCTCCCTTCTTGGGAAGTCACGTGGCGTGATGAAGCATCACGCTGTGACCTTCCTTCCCTTGGGAAGTCGCGACGTGATGGAGCATCACGCCTCGCGACCTCTCGCTGGTTTTCCTGCGTGTCACAGGATGAGATCTCGTGATCTCCCTTCCCCTCTCAGGAGTCACGAGACGTGACTGGTGGTCACGCCGTGACTGCCTGCTCTTCTGCCTGGCGCTCGCGTGAAGCTGCGTCACGAGACACTACTGCCTGGGTGACTCGTGACCAGCCTTCCCCTGCTGCCCTATTTTCTTAAAAATAAAGTTTAACTTCTGAATTCAAGTGTTTTTGCACTACATGACAAATGTTTGGGTTTAAAATCTGCATTGTAATTAATAATTGTTTAATATTGAGTGGTATACTTGATTAAATAATTAATGTACATAATTTAATAGTTTATATGTTACATGAACATAAATGGTCTTGAATGTGAATTATTTGTACTTCTGCCTCTAATAATTGATACTGGATGTATTTAAATATTTCAGAATTTGATTTAGACACATGTACACATGAAATATGTATTTGCATTTAGTGTATTTAATACTGATATTGGTGTTTGAACTGTTGAGTTGAGTTTTAAGCCTGAATAGTCATAGTAGTGGATAAGTAAGCGCTTACTTAGGTCTGTGTGTGTGCAGCTGCTATATGATAAAATGTTATACTTGGGTCCGTTTGGATCCTTGTTTCGATCCTGTATGGGTCTATATGGATTTAAATGCGAGACTTCGGTCTCTATATGAAAAGTACATGTTTGAGACTCATGTCTCTATATGCTTGGGATACTGTGTCCTATCAGTATCCAATTGATCGCATCCACTTCTAGAGAATATTTTCAGACTAGTCAGGCTATATGTTTGAATGTGTAGCATATGTTGAAATGCATTGTTGACATGATTACAAGTATACGATGTACATGAATTCCTGCATAACTCTATATTATGCACCTTGAATTGTATACTTAATTGCTTGTATTGTATATATATTTATGCATGTCAAGTAAGGAATTTAGTGATATGTTTACCTGTATTATTGATGACTTTGATTTTGAATCAGTAGATTATTGTATTGTTATAAATATTGTATATGTATATTGTATGTCTGTTTTGTTCCTCCCCACTAAGCGTTATCGCTTAGCACGGGCTCTTTTCTCGTGCAGGTGGCGAGTTTAGCTTGGAGTAAGATATCTGCAGGTCGGCCACTAGGAGTCTTTTTGAATGAAGTTATGTGAAGTCTTCCGCTGTAATTTCTGTATATGGCTTGTGTATAGCAAAGTAAATTTTTGAAAAGGAACAAATATTATTTTTGTATATGTATTTGCTTACGAGCCTCTTTTTGTAAAACGATATTGATATATGTTACATGTATAAAGGATTTACTATTATATGATTAAAAGTTTCTTTATATTTCATTTGGTTTTTGTTTATACATGTGTATATGGATTCGTTATATGTGTTTTGCTCGCGTGGCACTCCGGTATCCTTCCAACGGGGATGGCGGGGTGTTACAGCTTGGTATCAGAGCCCAGGTTTGGTGGTTCTGGGTTATGTTGTGATTGTTTGAGTATAGAGTCGAGTCTATGCATGAGAGTCAGTTTTGTATAGTGGCCTAATGCAGATGTCTTGTGTTTTGTAGTGTTTATATGGAGTCGGATCCAAGTGAGTATATGGGCGACACAATGGACAGTGTCTATATGGGTCGTAGAGATAGTCCGATCAGAGGAGGTGATCCAGTGAGACAGGATAGGCCTGCATAGGAACCTGCACCAGCTGTGGGTGCAAATAGAGGAGTTGGTTTTGATCCAGCATTAGTGCAAGGGTTACTGCAAGTGGTTGATAGGTTGACTGCTCCTAAGGCTCCAATAGAATTGTTAAGAAAAAGAGGAGCAGAAGACTTTCATGGGACTGCCTTAGATGAATCTGATGTGGCTGAGTTTTGGCTCAAGAGAGTAGGTAGAATTCTGCAAGAGATTAGATGTCCCATAGATCAGAGAGCTTCATGTGCTATATCGTTGCTTCAGGGACCAGCCTATGATTGGTGGGAGCTTGTGATGAGGAATCCTCAGAGGCCAGCTGAGTTGACATGGGAGTATTTTAAGCAAGAATTTGAGCAAAAGTATATAACGAAGGCTTACCAAGAAGCAAAGTGGAGAGAGTTCATCAGTTTGAAGCAGCGGGGAATGACTGTTAGTGAGTATGACAAGGAATTTAATAGGCTGAGTAAGTATGTGCCCGAGCAGTTGTTGACATGCGAGTTCAGATGTAGACATTTTCTTGAGGGACTTCGTGAGGTATACCGAGGTCCTTTGTCTGCAATGGTAGTCTTGCAACCAGTGGGATATTATCAGCTTGTGGCTGCAGCAATGAAGTTAGAGGAATCTGAGGAAATTAAACAGAAGATGGCACAGAAGAGGAGAGCACCAGAAGGAGGAGTTGCGAGTATTAAGAAGTCGAAGGGTGCTCCAGTTGAGCAAGGAATTAGAGGGTCTGTTCAGGTACCTTCTGAAGTTGGAAGTGTGGCACCGCATGCTAGCAAGGGAAACCGAGCACCAAAGTGTGAGCATTGTCATAGGTACCATTGGGGTACGTGTCGTAAGATCACCGGGGCATGTTTTAAGTGTGGAAGTATGGAACATCGGTTTGCATTTTGCCCTGATCGACAAGCGGACCAGAATCAGCAAGAGAGTAAAAGATCTAATGTCATCCAAAGCAATCGTGAAGGAAGTAGACATCCGAGAGCACCATCTGAGACGGTGCAACGACCTGGTGCTACAGAAGATCATACTAGGCATCGGGCATATGCTATGACTGTTGAAAACGTAACGGGTGCTGCAGGACCTTCGGGTAAGTGTTTATATGTTAAGTTTTGTTTCGTTTCGGTTTTGGTATTTGAGATGTGGTTGGATAAGCAAGGAAATTTCGAGGACGAAATTTTCTTAAGGGGGAGAGAGTTGTCACACCCATAAGGGGCTTAATTGGAAATTAGTAATTTTAAATGGACATTTAAGGGCAATTGGGTTATTTACTAATGAAAGAGGATTATTTTGCAAGGAAACAAAAGTATTTTAAATGGCAGATTTTAGTTTAGTGAGTGAAAGGTAATTTATCAAGGACTATTTTGATAAAAGAGGAATAAGTGGATCATGATTCATGTGCATGTGTGCCAAGTGGAGAGTGTGAGTGTGTGTACGTGGTGAGGAAAAAAGAAAAGATTGAGAAAAGTTTAGTTGGCTGGAAAATAGAAGACTGAAAAAGTTCTCTCTCTTTTCTGGTTTTCTCTCACGTAAAACAACATTCTATTCTTTCTCCATTTTCTGTTCTTTCTATTATTTGCATGTGTGTAATTTTGTTGAGGAGCTAGGGTTTGGTTGTGTTAGAAGCTTCAGAAGGTAAGTGGCACTGGTTCTATAGGATTTTTATGGTTGATTTTTCCTTTTTCTCGTCTTGGGTTAATGAATTATGGTTTTATCTGTATGCAAGCATCTGAAGTTAAGAGGTTAGATAAGGGAAAAGATAAAGTGGTGGACTAAGAGTGCAGTGGACATTTTGGGACTTCATTTCAGGTTTGGGAGCGTCTGTTATTTCCAGTTTGGATCCTAATTGCTGTTTGATGTTAACATTAGCTATGTGAGTTCATTTATCATGATGCATGAGAAATGCATTGAGTATACATGATTTAGGTAGAGAAATAAGGATTATGAGATGTTTATACATGGATATGAATGTGAAACTCTGGTTTGTGACTCTCTCTGTTTATTTACTGTGGTTATATGATAATGTGAATTCTATGAGTGAAATTGCTGTAATTGTGCCCAGAAGACTTAAAGGTATGTGTTAGCATGATTTTTGCATGAAAATTTGATTTAGACAAATTAGGATTTGAGTTTTGAGTACACTCTGTTTTACGAATTCTTTCTGGGTTTTTTTTTAAGTTTCTGGAAATTCTGAAGTTTGGAGGAGATGAAGGAATGTGAGAGGAAGATCACGTGACGTGATGGAACATCACGCCGTGACCTCCCTTCTTGGGAAGTCACGTGGCGTGATGAAGCATCACGCCGTGACCTTCCTTCCCTTGGGAAGTCGCGACGTGATGGAGCATCACGCCTCGCGACTTCTCGCTGGTTTTCCTGCGTGTCACGGGACGAGATCTCGTGATCTCCCTTCCCCTCTCAGGCGTCACGAGACGTGACTGGTGGTCACGCCGTGACCGCCTGCTCTTCTGCCTGGCGCTCGCGTGAAGCTGCGTCACGAGACACCACTGCCTGGGTGACTCGTGACCAGCCTTCCCCTGCTGCCCTATTTTCTTAAAAATAAAGTTTAACTTCTGAATTCAAGTGTTTTTGCACTACATGACAAATGTTTGGGTTTAAAATCTGCATTGTAATTAATAATTGCTTAATATTGAGTGGTATACTTGATTAAATAATTAATGTACATAATTTAATAGTTTATATGTTACATGAACATAAATGGTCTTGAATGTGAATTATTTGTACTTCTGCCTCTAATAATTGATACTGGATGTATTTAAATATTTCGGAATTTAATTTAGACACATGTACACATGAAATATGTATTTGCATTTAGTGTATTTAATACTGATATTGGTGTTTGAACTGTTGAGTTGAGTTTTAAGCCTGAATAGTCATAGTAGTGGATAAGTAAGCGCTTACTTAGGTCTGTGTGTGTGCAGCTGCTATATGATAAAACGTTATACTTGGGTCCGTTTGGATCCTTGTTTCGATCCTGTATGGGTCTATATGGATTTAAATGCGAGACTTCGGTCTCTATATGAAAAGTACATGTTTGAGACTCATGTCTCTATATGCTTGGGATACTGTGTCCTATCAGTATCCAATTGACCGCATCCACTTCTAGAGAATATTTTCAGACTAGTCAGGCTATATGTTTGAATGTGTAGCATATGTTGAAATGCATTGTTGACATGATTACAAGTATACGATGTACATGAATTCCTGCATAACTCTATATTATGCACCTTGAATTGTATACTTAATTGCTTGTATTGTTTATATATTTATGCATGTCAAGTAAGGAATTTAGTGATATGTTTACCTGTATTATTGATGACTTTGATTTTGAATCAGTAGATTATTGTATTGTTATAAATATTGTATATGTATATTGTATGTCTGTTTTGTTCCTCCCCACTAAGCGTTATCGCTTAGCACGGGCTCTTTTCCCGTGCAGGTGGCGAGTTTAGCTTGGAGTAAGATATCTCCAGGTCGGCCACTAGGAGTCTTTTTGAATGAAGTTATGTGAAGTCTTCCGCTGTAATTTCTGTATATGGCTTGTGTATAGCAAAGTAAATTTTTGAAAAGGAACAAATATTATTTTTGTATATGTATTTGCTTACGAGCCTCTTTTTGTAAAACGATATTGATATATGTTACATGTATAAAGGATTTACTATTATATGATTAAAAGTTTCTTTATATTTCATTTAGTTTTTGTTTATACATGTGTATATGGATTCGTTATATGTGTTTTGCTCGCGTGGCACTCCGGTATCCTTCCAACGGGGATGGCGGGGTGTTACAGCATTTATGAATTCGAGTTGAGTTTCATCCCCAACGTGGCATATAAAATTTACTTTCAAATGGTGAAAATTTCTGTTTTGGCCTTTTGCACACACACGCAGAGATTGCATGGTATGCCTTGTATTTACGTGTTGGTTTAGTAAACATTGATATTAACATGTTTATCTTCTTGCACTTCATTAGGAATGACTCCTGAATTCTTTTGCTAAGATTGAATCGGTTGAGAATGTGGTCATTCAGTGCGTTAAAAGGAAGATAGAAACTTGAGTTTGGGGTACCTAATAGGTTGCACTCATGAAAGTGATACTTTGCATGTACACCCAACAATATTCTTTGTACATACGCTTTCCTTAAATGTTTTTACACATAATTGTAGCAAATATTCTTATAAATAGTTTTGCTTGTATAACTTTTGATGTATGTCTTTCTGTACGAAATCTTTGGCAAGCATCTTTCACCATATAAGTGTTTGTAGATACTTTTGCGTACATAGCCCTCTAAACTTCAGTTTTTGTAATCACTTATTTTCACGCATTTTGTGGGCATATCCTTTGCATGTATCTCACATGCACATTTTTCGCATGCATTCTGTACATACACATATATGATTTTTTCTGCATGTGTTTCATATGCACAGTTATATATACACACATTATTTACATAGCCTTTATGTACATAATGACTTTCCACCTATCGTTCCATATGATTCTTCACATCTATGCCGGTGAACGACTCACATGCATGATCATTTATATATATTTCGCATACATAATCCCCCTGCATATATTTCTCATGCCTGATCCTTTGCATATATTTCTCATTCATGACCATTTACCAACATTTTATAGAATACGATTCTTTGCACACATTCCATAATCTTTTACATGTATACAAGCCATCCCATGCACGTGACAGCAGCATATATGTCATATACATAATTCTCTGCATGTATTTCATGTTCGTAGTTCATGCATAGTACGCATCGCATTTTAAGCATCCCAAAGGTATAATCTTTTACATATTTCCTATGAATGATTCTGTGCTTGAATTTCACACATGCATAACTTTGCATGTCTTTCCATACATGCATAGCTTTTCACATGCATTCTATGCATACATGGTGCCTTGTGCCTACTAGATGGTGTACATCAGTCTCAACCGTGACTTCACTCGTCGACGAGTTGACATTTCTGAAGCCTACTCTGAGGGGGCAAATTCCTAAGTCCTCTGAGGAGGCAAACTCTCAAGTCCTTAGAGGAGGCAAACTCTTTAAGTCCTCTGAGGAGGCAAATTCCAAGTCATGTGAGGAGGCAAACTTTCAAGTCCTCTGATGAGGCAAATTTTGAAGCCCTCTGAGGAAGCAAAGTCTCAAGCCCTCTAACGAGGCAAGTTCTAAAGTCCTCTGAGGAGGCAAATTCTCAAGTCCTTTGAGGAGGCAAACTTTTAAGTCCTCTGATGAGGCAAATTCTGAAGCCCTTTGAGGAGGGAAACTCTCAAGCCCTCTGAGGAGGCAAGTTCCAAAGTCCTCTAAGGAGGCAAATTCTCAAGTCCTCTGAGGAGGCAAACTCTCAAGTCCTCTAAGGAGGCAAACTTTCAAGTCCTCTGATGAGGCAAATTCTGAAGCCCTCTAAGGAGGAAGACTCTCAAGCCCTCTGAAGAGGCAAGTTCTCAGGTCCTCTGAGGAGGCAAATTCTCAAGTCATCTGAGGAGGCAAACTCTCTAGTCATCTGAGGAGGCAAACTCTCAAGTCCTCTGAGGAGGCAAACTCTCTAAGTCCTCTGAAGAGGCAAATTCCAAGTCCTCTGAGGAGGCAAACTCTCTAAGTCCTTTGAGGAGGCAAATTTCAAGTCCTCCGAGGAGGTAAACTTTCAAGTCCTCTGAGGAGGCAAATTCCAAAGTCCTCTGAGGGGGCAAATTCCAAAGCCCTCTAAGGAGGCAGATTCTCAAGTCCTCTGTGGAGGCGAATTCCTAAGTCCTCTTTAGAGGCAGACTTTTAAGCCCTCTGATGAGGCAAACTTTCAAGCCCTCTGAGGAGGCAAATTCTCAAGTCCTCTGAGGAGGCGAATTCTCAAGTCCTCTTTAGAGGCAGACTTTTAAGCCCTCTGATGAGGCAAACTTTCAAGCCCTTTGAGGAGTCAAACTTTCAAGCCCTCTAAAGAGGCAGACTTTCAAGCCCCCTAATGAGGCAAACTTTTAAGCCCCCTGAGGAGGCAAACTTTTAAGCCCCCTGAGGAGGAAGATTCTCAAGTCCTCTGAGGAGGTAAATTCCCAAGTTCTCTTTAGAGGCAGACTTTCAAGCCCTATGATGAGGCAGACTTTCAAGCCCTCTGAAGAGGTAAACTTTCAAGCCCTCTGAAGAGGCAAATTCTCAAGCCTTCTGAGGAGTTAAATTCCCAAGCTCTCTGAGGAGGCAGATTCTCACGCCTTTTGAGGCGGCAAACTTTTAAGCCCTCTGAGGAGGCAAACTTTCAAGACCTTTAAAATTCCAAAGTCCTTTTAGGGGCAACTTCCAAGTCCTCTAAGAAGGCAACTTCAAGTCCTTTGAGGAGGTAAATTATCAAATCCTCTTAAGAGGCAAATCATTCCAAAATCCTCTATGGAGGCAAACTTTCAAGTCCTCTTAAGAGGCAAATCCCTAAGTCCTCTTAAGAGGTAAACCATCCAAAGTCCTCTTAAGAGGCAAACCATCCAAAGTCCTCTTAAGAGGCAAATTCTCCAAAGTCCTCTTAGAGGCATTAATCCAGACAACCAACCAAAGACCTCTCAGGGGGCAACCAACCAAAGACCTCTCAGGGGGCAGTCAACCAAAGACCTCTCAGGGGGCACCACTTCAGATCTCAGAACAGGTTAGATACCGACCCGGCTAAGGCTAGACACCGCACAGGCTAGATGCCGTAATGAGGGAGGTTAGACACCACACTAATAGGTTAGAAACTAACCCGATTAAGGCTAGACACTGCACAGGTAGATGCTGCAATGAGGGAGGTTAGACACCACACTAGCAGTTTAGATACCGACCCAACTAAGGCTAGACATCGCACAGGTTAGATTCTGCAACGAGGGAGGTTAGACACCACACCAACAGGTTAGATACCAAAATGGCTGAGGCTAAACACCGTGTACCACTCTGATTCCCCCCTATTAGTTTGAGCCATGTTTGCCATGTGTATGTGTGCATGTGTGAGAGTTTTGGCATGTGTTAAGGGCATTTTGGTTTAAATGCATGTTTTGTGGGCATTAATATTTTGTGGGTTGGTCTTGTGTGTAGTAGCATGTGTGTTTGTTGGGTGTGAGTTGTCAAGTTCCACCAACCAAAGAGTGACATGTGGCTAGGAATTAGGAAAGAGGTAATAAAGAGAAGGAGAGAGAAATGAGAACAGCAAATTGCTGTCTCTTTCCTGATTCCTCTTCCTCTCTTCATCTCCATCTTCCTCTTTCTCTTCATTATGTGCCCTAGCTTGGATTCAAGTGTGGTGGTTGAAATTGATCATTCCCTTGAGCTTAGATTGGTATGTATAGTGAGTTTCTTCTTCTTCTTCTTCTTCTTCTTCTTCTTCTTCCATTGTTATTGTTTTTGTTTAGATTGGATTTTAATTTAGGTTTTGTGTTTATGTGATTTTTTTCTTGTTAGTTGAGCCTCCCTGCGATCCCAAGGGAAAGGAGAACGCTAGTGGGAGTAGTGCTCATTGATTTGGAGCATAGGAGTTACAGGTTTGGGATTTATTTTGGGTTTTGTTTGTGAAATTAATTGTTCTTGAGGTGAATTTGTGGTTGATACCTTTGCATGTGATTTCTGGAAAATTGATGTTTGATGAGGCATATTATAGTGTTAATGTTATGGGTATTCAATTTATTTGAGTTATAATGCATGAATGTTGAATTATTAAACAATATTTGAAGTTTGATGAATGTTTGCTGTAAAATTCTGGGTTTGTGTTCTTGATGAGCTGATATTTGTTAATGCATGATTTGATTGTGTTAATTGTTGAATTAAGTTATGTTTTATGTTATATGTGATGGTGGGAGGCTTATTTGAAGGCAAGATGAGGTTTTGTTTGATTTTGGGACAAAATGGTTTTGTTGTTGGAAATCTGGGTTTTTCGCATTTTGCTAGAAAACTGGAAATCGCGATGCTATCGTGAGTGTGATAGAATGGTGAATTCCAGTTTTACGCGAGATTTGCTCTATTTGTTTTTAAGGTGGCCGACTCGTAATTGAGTAGCATGACTCATGAAGCTTGGCATGCACGAGTGGTGCAGCATAATCACGCGTCGGCAGAGGGAAGGCTGAGAGTTCACGAGACGTAAACTACGTTCACGAGTCATGGACAGGGTTCATGAGTCGTGAACCAAGTTCACGAGTAGTGAACATAGTTCACTAGTCGTGAACGTTGTTCACGAGTCGTGTTCACGAGTCGTGAACAACCTTCACGAGTCGTGAAGGTTGTCTCATGACTCACATGCCCCTTCACCCCTTCCCCTCATGCAGGCTTACCGGCTACTATCACGAGAACGACACTGGTCGCGATGGCGATAGTGACCTCTTTTCGCCGTGTTTTTCCATTTTGTCCCTTTCTTCTAAAATGACTTTTGTATCATATCTTAATGAGTTTTTACTACTGTATGGGATTAATTATGCTTATATATGTACACTATTATGATTTCTTCATGATAAATTATATGTTATGCTTTGAGCATGAATTGTATTATGTAGGACCTATAAAAGTTAGTCTAGTGGATAGTTAGGCATGCCTAAAAGAGTCCTTTAGCTGCAGCCCTCTGTACTATTCTAGACCCTGATCAGGTCCCCTTTTAGTTCCTCACGAACTTCAATGTATACGGATCTTGTTTAAGATCCCCTTTGTAAAATATTTTCAAAAGAGAAAATATGATATTGTTTTTCAATTCGTACCCGTAAGGTACCGCCATGCGTAAATTTGTACCCGCAAGGTACCGCCATATATTTACTCGTTATCCACTACTGTGAGTCAACAGGTGTTATGATTTATTCTGATATGACTATGAGAGTATGAATCCGAATGGATATGATTATAAGTATGTGAATCTAAATGACTCTATTTATGAGCATATGGATCTGTTGGCATATGAAAGTGTTTATGAACATTTGAATGGATATGAATGAGATTCGATTATGATTATATCATATGTTTATCAGTATGCCATTTCATATGTGATTTGCCTTGACGACCATTGTGAATGGCCGTCCATATAATTGTTATTTGCTTCCCCATTAAGCGTTATCGCTTAGCACGGTGTTTTCACCCGTGCCGGTGTGGAAGGTGTATATCTTTTGGGAGAGTCGCCGCCAGTCAAGCCAACACAGTGGGATTATTGTTAGGACTTAGTTTCCTTTTGTATCATGATTATTTTATAATAGTGATCTCTCTTGTATTTAGTATTTTGTTAAGCTTCCGCTATGTATCTTTGTAAAGTTGTAATTATGTTGGTATCAGCACAATTATGTAATTGAATGTTATTATATCATGAATGAATGCTCAGTTTGGTTTTAAGGTTTTAATTTTCGCTGTTTATATGTATGTTTATATCATGTGAATTTATTTTGTACCATTCTGTTTGGTGTGACACCCCTTCTCGTATGGGTTCTCACTCCCTCGCGGATGAGTTCTCCTATGTATGGGAAGGGGATGTTATAGTTTTTGGTATTAGAGCTCCGGTTTAGGCATTTTCTGGGTGATTGTTGTGTTTAGACATGTGATTAGGATTGTGTTGGCTAATGCGGTTGCCTTTGTCTTTCTTTTAGATGGATTCTGATTCTGTTCGTGGGTCACTTGAGCGGTCCGCTGAAAGTGTGAATCCCCAAGCAGTTGATCCTTCAGTGTCTATTTCGGCTCAGACACCTAGGGTTTAGCCTGAGGCCGCAGCTATGCCCTTCGAGGCGATGTTGAAGATTTCTCAGGACATGGCTCGAGTCTTGGATAGGGTGACTGCTTCGAAAGCCTCTTTAGAGAGCATGAGGAGAGTTGGTGCATAGGATTTCTATGGTACCAGTTTGGATGAGTCTGAGCATGCTGAGAAATGGATTGAGAAGGTGGAGCGGGTGTTTGAGGAGACTAGGTGTCCTGCTGATAGGCAAGTTGAGAGTGTTATGGAATTGCTTCAAGGATCCGACTACGATTTGTGGAAATTGGTTTGTAGGCATCCCCAGTTGCCTGACCCAGTCACATGGGAGTTCTTCGAGAGAGATTTCACCAACAAGTATGTGACTAGGGAGTATAAGGATGCTAAGTGGGCACAGTTCTTGAGCTGGAAGCAGAGGGCTATATCAGTATGCTCCTGAAGGTGTTCTGACTGAAGAGTTCAGATGTAGGCATTTTGAGGCCGGTTTGAATGAATCGTTGAGAGCTATGATTATTTCTCTGATGAGTATTTCGAGTATTATGTACTATCAGATTGTGCAAGTAGAAGTTTGGGCTGAAAGATCTGAGTCTATTCTAAGAGAGAGAGCTCAAAGGAGGAATCCCCCTTATGGTGGATCTAGATCGTCATCATCATCGGGTAAGAGGTCAAGGAACCCGCATGATGAGTCATCTTCAGGTTCAGTTTTGAGAGGCAAGAGGCAAGGTTCTACCATGGGTTCTAGTGCAGGCAGAGGTAGTTCTGGTTTGTGGACTGATTTGTTACCTGAGTGTTCTCACTACAGTAAGTGCCATCGGGGTGAGTGTAGGTGGCTCACGGGTGGTTATTTCAGATGTGGTAGCACTGATCACTACTTGGCTAATTGTCTGAGGTATAGTGAAGCTTCTGGTGATCAGCGTGAGGCTAGAAGAGTTGGATCTAATGCTCCGCAAGCAAGTCGTGGTAGAGGCCGAGGTAGAAGTCGAGGTGGTCGGCATAGAAAGGGAGCTCCATCAGAGTCTGTTGATCGTCCCTTGACAGTTCTAGCTAGAGCTTATGCCATGAGAGCTCGGGATGAGCAAGATGTCCCAGATGTGATTGTTGGTAAGCTCCTACTCTTTGACACTGAGTTATATGCTGTAATTGACCCTACCTTCACACACTCATATTTATGCACAAGTAAATTATTTGATAAGATGCATGATGTTGATCAGTTAGATTATGAGGTTTGTGTGACAAGTCCTTTGGGGCATAGTGTCAATGTCAGTAGAGTGCATAGGAATTATCTTCTTTTGGTTCAGGGTGTTGAGTTTCCTGCGGATTTCATAGAATTGCCGTTCCGTGAGTTTGATTTGATTTTGGGTATGGATTGGCTTAGTAAGCACTGGGCAATGGTGGATTATCATAGAAAGGTAGTTGTGTTGCATGATAGAGATCAGTCTTCTGTTATTGTTAAAGGTTTGGGTTCGAGTTCTTTGAGTAATGTGATTTCCGCCATGCAAGCTAAGAGATTTATGATGAAAGATTGTGAGGCATTTTTCGCAGTTGTGTTGGATTCGAAGCGTGATCAAGTTGAGATTGAGGATATCCCAGTTGTTAGGGAGTTCGGAGATGTGTTTCCAAGTGAATTGCCTGGTTTGCCTCCCGATAGAGAAGTGGAGTTGTCCATAGAGATTTTGCCGGGTACTTCACCCATTTCGAAAGCACCTTATCGGATGGCTCCTGTAGAGTTGAGTGAACTCAAGACTCAGCTACAAGAGTTATTGGATATGGGGTTTATTCGACCCAGCATATCTCCATGGGGAGCCTCGATTTTGTTTGTTAAGAGGAAAGATGGATCTTTAAGGATGTGTATCAACTATAGGCAAATTAACAAGGTTATAGTGATGAATACGTATCCCTTGCCTAGAGTCGAGGATTTATTTGATCAGCTTAGAGGTGCAAGTATTTTCTCCAAGATTGAACTCCGATCGAGTTACTATTAGCTTCGAGTTTAGGATACGGATGTGGTTAAGACTGCATTTTGGATGTGGTATCGCCACTACGAGTTTCTTGTGATTCCGTTTGGTTTGACCAATGCACCTATGACTTTTATGGATTTGATGAACCGAGTGTTTAGGCCATATCTCAATCAATTTGTAGTAGTGTTTATTGATGATATTTTGGTTTACTCGAAGGATGAGAATGAGCATGAAGAGCATCTTCGGTTAGTGTTATAAGTGTTAAGCGAGCACCGTTTGTTTGTGAAGCTTAGCAAGTGTGACTTTTGGCTTCGAGAGGTGTCTTTCTTGGGTCATATTGTGTCGGTTAATGGTATTCAAGTGGATCCAGATAAGATTAAGGCGATTGTGGATTGGAAAGCGCATAGGAATGTTCCTGAAGTGAGAAGCTTCCTTAGTTTGGCAGGCTACTACCGTCAGTTTGTGAAGGGTTTTTTGGTCATAGCGGCTCCTATGACTAGATTGTAGAGGAAAGGAGTAAGATTTGAATGGTTGGATAAGTGTCAGCTGTGCTTTGAGAGGTTGAAGAGCTTGTTAGTTGAAGCTCCTGTACTGACTCAACCCACCTCGAGTAAGGAGGCTGAAATGTACAGTGATGCTTCGGGTATTAGACTCAATTGTGTATTGATGCAAGAGGGTAAAGTAGTGGCTTATGCATCTCGTCAGTTGAAGCCTCATGAGAAGAACTATTCGACGCATGATTTGGAATTGGCGGCTGTGATCTTTGCTTTGAAGATTTGGCGGCATTATCTATATGGGGAGAAATGTAGGATTTTCACGGACCATAAGAGGTTGAAATATCTCCTCACGCAGAAAGAGTTGAACATGAGACAGCGTCGATCATTAGAGTTGTTTAAGGATTATGACTGCATTGTGGATTACCATCCGGATAAAGCCAATGTGGTCGCGGATGCTTTGAGTCAGAAGTTGATTTCGGCTTTGTTCTTGAGGCAGTTCAGAAGGAGATTTGATTCGAATGGTGCTTTGGTTGCCCAATTGAGAGTGCAGCCTACTTTGAGACAGTCGATTATGGACGCTCAGAGCGATGATTTGAGATTGCAATGGGTTTTATAAGAGGTTCAATAGGGTAAGCAATCTGAGTTTTCTATTTTGGATGGGGTGTTTATGTATAGGGATAGCTTGTGTGTGCCTGAGAACGATGAGTTAAGGAAGAAACTTTTGAGTGAGGCACACACTACGGTCTTTACTATGCATCCTGGTAGTGAGAAGATGTATCGGGATATGAAGCAGTTCTACTGGTGGTCTGAGATGAAGAGAGCTATTGTGGAATTTGTGGCGAAGTGTTTGACATGTCAACAGGTAAAGGCTGAGCATTAAGTCTCCTCAAGATTGCTCACTCCTTTATCCGTTGCTCAGTGGAAATGGGATGATATCGCCATGGATTTTGTGTCGGGTTTTCCAGTGACTCAGTGAAAGCATGACTCGGTTTGGGTTATTGTAGATCGGCTTACGAAGTCAGCTCATTTTGTGCCGGTTAGAGTAAACTACTCGAAGGATAAGTTAGCCAGTGTGTATGTGGATGAGGTGGTTCGATTTCATGGTGTGCCTTTGTCGACAGTTTCAAATTGGGATTCATGGTTAACATCTAAGTTCTGGAAGGAATTACAGAGAGCTTTGGGTACCAAGTTGAACTTCAGTTGGGATCAGCTTGTGCTTTGGATTTTTCTGGCAGTTGGGATCAATATGTATGACTTATAGAGTTTTCCTACAACAACAGTTTTCGGTCGAGCATTGGGATGTCACCGTTTGAGGCTTTGTATGGTCGACCGTGTAGGACTCCAATTTGTTAGACAGAGTTAATCGAGTGATCTTTTATTGGGCCAGAGATGATTAGAGATACCGAAGAAAAGATCAGAGTTGTGCAGCGAAATCTGAAGGTGGCTAAGGATAGGCAGAGGTCCTACGCCAATTTGAAGAGAAAGGATATTCGGTTTGAGGTCAGGGACAAAGTTTTCCTTAAGGTTTCACCTTGGAGGAAAGTATTGCGGTTTGGCAAGAAAGGTAAACTTAGTCCTCGATTCATTGGACCTTTTGAGATTTTGGATAGAGTTGGTCCGGTAGCCTATAGGTTGGCTTTACCGATGGAGTTTGCTAAGATGCATGACGTCTTCAATGTCTCCATGCTTCGTCGGAATAGATCGGATCCATCGTATGTGTTGTCAGTTCAAGATGTTCGGATTCAATCGGATTACTCCTATGATGAAGAGTCGAAGGCTATTTTAGTTCGGGAAGTGAGACAGTTGAGAAGCAAGCAAATCTCTTTGGTCAAGGTTCTTTGACAACATCACAGAGTCGAGGAAGCAACTTGTGAACCAGAGGCGACGATGAGGATTCAGTATCCGTATTTGTTCAGTTCATGTGAGAATTTTGAGGACAAAATTCTTGTTAGTAGGAGAGAGTTGTAATACCCTGATTCCCCCTTATCAGTTTGAGCCATATTTGCCATGTGTATGTGTGCATGTGTGAGAGTTTTGGCATGTGTTAAGGGCATTTTGGGTTAAATGCATGTTTTGTGGGCATTAATATTATGTGGGTTGGTCTTGGGTGTAGTAGCATGTGTGTTTGTTGGGTGTGAGTGGTCAAGTTCCACTAACCAAAGAGTGACATGTGGCTAGGAATTAGGAAAGAGGTAATAAAGAGAAGGAGAGAGAAATGAGAACAGCAAATTGCTATCTCTTTCCCGTTTCGTCTTCCTCTCTTGTAACGACCCAAAAAAGGGCCTAGTCGGAATTCATGAGCTAAGTTAAAAAATCTAGGGGCATTTCGGTAATTTGAGCATGAAAAATTTTTGATAATAAGGACTGAAGTGTAAAAAAATTAATTAAATATGTTAAGTGGAGGAATTATCTAGTGTACATATGGTGTATGGTACCAAGGATATAAAGTATTTGTAACAGATCATCTTGTGTGCGTTATGTATGGTGCTATGGGACATGAAAGTCAAAGTGGATTATTCGGTTCAATAGGATTATGCCATGTGGATTGGGTAGGTGAGACCATTCATGACGAAGTGAATGAAGGAGAGAGGGAAACAAGGAAAAGCAGAATTTGAGCTTCTCTCTCACGTTTCCTCTTCTTCTCCTTCCTCTTCTTCTTTCCTTCTTGCTCTCTCTTGCTTTGCCTAACGTGAACCTAGGGCTTGGAGGTTGGATTTCTGATTTGAGCTGGGTATTGAAAGGTAAGTGCTTGGATTTTCTTGGGTGCTTTGGGTTCTTCTTTTCCTTCTTCATTTCTTGTTTTAGTTGTGTAATGCATGGCTTGACTTAAGTGTGTATTGGCTGGGTTTTTGGGAAAGAAACGGAGGAGAGAAGGAAGAGCAAGGGAAAGGAAAAAGTGAGATTTGTGAAGGAGTTGGATTGAAGCTTCATTGTCAGGTTTGGAAGCTCTGTCCTTATTGTGTTTTGTTTGGGTGTTGTCTGCCCTATTTTTCATCTTGGGTTTAATGTATGGTTTGTGTTGTTTAAATCCTGGAAATTTGAGGGACATGTTTGTGTACTTGCATTTGTTAGTGAGGTATTGAATATGAGTTTAAATGGCAGTGTTATGTTGATAATTGTATGTGTTGTTGAGGTATATGAGCATGAGATGTGTATGAATTTCTGGATTTGTGTATGATTGAGTTAATCTTCTGTAAGTGTATGATTATTGTGTTAATTATGTTTTTGAGGTTTTGGAGGCACTGGAGGTAAGAGTTTACATGTTTTTGCATGTTAAATGATTATGGGTAAAATGGGTTTTGATTTTATTAAGCTGTGAGTTGCACGTTTTCTACTGGAATTGGAAAACATGATGCTCTCGCGTGCGCGACGCTTGTCGCGATCGCAACAGAATTGCGTAGTTCACCTCCGTGCGCAGCGTGCTGGGAAGTTTCGTCCGAGTCGTGAGGAGGCAGCACGACTCGGCAGTGGCGCAAGGCATTATCACGAGTCGTGAAGACTCCTCACGAGTCGTGAAGATGGCTCATAACACGTGAAGATTTTATGTGGGAAAGGACACGAGTCATGAGCGTGGATCACGACTCTTGTCCTCTTCCCTTGTGGGCAGTCACGAGTTGTGAGCTAGGGTCACGACTCGTGACCCCTCTCTCCTGCGAGGCGCGAGGCAGCTTCGTTACGAGTTGCGACAGCATGCGTGACTCACGACTGGCCTCTCCTCCTCGGCTACTGTCACGAGAGCAACACAAGTCGCGATCGCGACAGTGAGCCTTTCTCCTGCCTGTTTTGTTTTGTTTTACCTAATTATTTTCTTCTCTCTCTTTGTATGGGTTTTTTACACTGTGTAAGTTATGTTTTGTCTTTTTATACTAGTGTATTGATGTTTTTGAGTTGTGTTAATAATTAATGACCTGTTAGTGTTGGACTTTGGCTTTTGGACATTGTCTAGTGTTAAAAGTTTACAATGAGTGTTTTAAGCCTGAAGTGTAAAGGTAGTGGATAATTAAGCATGCTTAAGAAGGGTTAGTGAGTGCAGTTGCCCGTGTCGATCCCGCAATATATGGGTCAAGTGATTACGGTTGACCTCCTATAAGGTCTTAGTGAAAAATATTTTGAGACTCCGGTCTCCTGTGCTACCTTCGGGTATAAAAGTATTTGAGGCTTCGGTCTCCCGTGTAGTGTTCCCGTATCCTCCACCAGTGAAATTCAGGCTATTGTTTGAAGTATTTGGCTTTTGCTTAGTGGAGTGTTTTGAATATTATGTGATTCTAGTTAGAGTTATTGATTATTGCTTTCTGTTATCAAGTTCTGGTTTCATATAGTGAAGTGATTTGTATATCTCTATTCTCTGATACTTAGTGAATTTAGTGTGATGCATAATTTATGTTGTAACACCCCGCCATCCCCGTTGGAAGGATACCGGAATGCCACGCGAGCAAACACTTATAAACGAATCCATATACACATGTATAAACAAAAACCAATGAGTTTTAAAGAAAGCTTTTAATCATATAACGGAAAATCCTGTAACATATATATATTGCAAGTCCTTATACATATATCGTATCCATATCGTTTTTACAAAATGAGGCTCGAAAGCAAATACATATACACTATAATGTTTGTTCCTTTACAAAAGTTTTACTTTGCTATACACAAGCCATATACAAAAAATTTACAGCGGAAGACTTCAAAAATAACTTCATCAAAAGACTCCTAGTGGCCGACCCGCAGATATCTGACTCCAAATCCAAACTCGCCACCTGCACGGGAAAAGAGCCCGTGCTAAGCGATAACGCTTAGTGGGGAGGAACAAAACAAACTAACAATATGCATATACAATATTTACAACAATACTATAAACTCATCCCAACCATAAACATACATTACAAGTAATTAACTATTAAAACACAACTAAAATCTACATATTTCTCACCATTGCAAACACATATACACTCAAGGTGTATAAACACAAAATTATACTATATTTCATATACAACATATACCTTTAATCTTGTCAATAAACATCTCAACATATAGATATATATATATATATATATATCACATATAAACATGTAGCCTGATTAGTCTGAAATACTCTCTAGAAGTGGATACGGTCGTTTGGATACTGATTGAACACAGTATCCCAAGCATATAGAGACATGAGTCTCAAACATGTATTTTCCATATAGAGACCGAAGTCTCGCTTTATTTTCATATAGACCAAACATGGTCGAAACAAGGATCCAAACGGATCCGCATATATCATTTTATCATATAGCAGCTGCACACACACTCTGACCTAAGTAAGCGCTTACTTATCCACTACTATGACTTATTCAGGCTCAAAGAATACAACTCAATAATTCATGCATTCATGTACATTGATCAAAGTCAGAACCATATACATATATTCAAATATTAATTACTGAATGTAATATGAACTTATAATTCATCTAGAAATAATCCATGTATACATATATATTGTTCACATTTAAAACAAGTAACTATAAATATTAAATACAACTAAATACAAATACATATTTCACATATACATGTATCTAGATCACATTCAGAAACATTTTAAATACATCCAGTATCAATTATTGGAGGCAGAAGTACAAATAATTCACATTCAAGACCATTTATGTTCATGTAAAATATGAACTAGTAAGTTATGTACATTAATTATTTACTCAAGTATACGACTCATAATTCACGTATCATGTCATGTGAATTTCATTAAATACTAACTTATATTTTATATATACACGTATATTGATCCAATTCAGAACATTTAAATGTATAAATATCAATTACAGGAGGTAATAAGAACAAATAGTTCTTATTGAAAAAGTCCATGTTAAGTAAATTATAAACATGTAAATCATGTAAATTAATTATTAATCATGTATACAAACCCAATATTATGCAATTATACAAAATATAATACAATTTTTAACTCAAACATTTGTCATGTAGTGCAAAATCCTTTAAAACAGAAGTTAAAACTTTATCTTTAATAAAACAGGCAGCAGGGGAGGCTGATCACGCCGTGACCATTCATCACATCGCGTGACGCAGGCTTCACGCGAGCGCCAGGCAGAAAAGCAGGCGGTCACGGCGTGACCACCAGTCACGTCTCGTGACGCCTGAGAGGAGAGGGGAAGAAGTCACGGAATCCTGTCTCGTGACACGCAGGGAGAAGAAGCAGGTCACGGCGTGATACAGCATCACGTCTCGTGACCCTCTTCCCTCACTCCTGCTTCTCCTTCTGAAAAATTCCAAATTCTAGAAAAGGGGATCACGGCGTGATGCCCCATCATGTCGCGTGACCTTCTTCAGGGAAGAGGGTCACGGCGTGATGCTACATCACGTCACGTGATCTTCTTCACACACTTCTTCTTCTTCTCTAACAGATTTCCAAAATTTCCAGAAAGAAAACGTGAAAACCAGAAAATCCAGAAAACAGAGTATTTCTAAAATTCAAAACTCCACTTTATCTAAAACCATTTTTCATGCAATCATAATTCGAATACGTACCTTCAAGTCTCCAGAGTACATTCACAGCACTTATAACACAAATAAAACATTTTTACAAGTAAACAGAGGCAATGTCAGAATATCAACTTTCCAGGTTTTCCACATTCAAACTCATATATATATTCATCTCCTTGCATGTTCATGTCATTTACATATTGAACTTCCTTTTTTTCTACAAGAATCATGTATACACAGTACATAATTCATGCATTTTAATAGACAACACACACATAACCAATTTTGACAATAAACAGCAAGTAGGATCCCAATTCAATAAAGAACAGACACTCCGAAACCTGTATCGAAGCTCAAAAACGTCCACTGAACTTTCAATCCTCAATCTTCCCTTTTTCCTTTATCTTTCCTCTTCTCTTCAACAGATTACATGAACTCACAAATAAACCCAAAATCAATCCAAAGAAACAGTGATAAACAATCCTTAAACAGAGAATATGGAGAACCAAACTCACCTTCTGAAGCTTCAAAGCTTAAAACCCTAGCTCCCAATAAAAGAACACGCATGCAAAAGAGAAAAGAATAGCAAATGGAGAGGAATGGTATGGCTAACGTGAGAGAAAGCAAAAGAGAGAGAAAAACTTCAGTCTGTAGGTTTCCAGCACTAACACAACCAGACCTCTCTCTTCCCTCAACCACGTGCACACACACACTCTCCACTTGGCACACATGCACGAATTCACAGTTCCACTCACTCTTCTTTTACCATTTAATCCTTGTCAAATTACCTTTCACTCACCATACTAAAATCTGTAGTTTAAATCTTTTATTTCCTTGCAATCAAATCCTCTTTTCTCATATAAATTACCCAAATGCCCTTAATTGTCCAATTAAAATCGCTAAATCCAATTAGGCCACTTACGGGGTGTGACAACTCTCTCCCCCTTAAGAAAATTTCGTCCTCGAAATTTCCTCGCTTATCACTTGTAGGTAAATCTTTAAACAAAACTCTGAATCGCTATCACTTATACCATACAACTATCAGATCATGTAAACTCCACACTTTCTTTAACACACTACATTCTAATCCATATACCTCTTCTAATCATCAAGTACTCGATGTATATCCTGTCAGCTTCTCTCAGTGAAGTGCATACAATGATGCTGTTTACATACAAATGAGGGATGCGGATGAAATGGTCATGTAATGATTTATGTATGCGAGATGATGCGAAAATGCAATGTAAGCTACTATAATGCACTTTTCCCATCCCCATGTTTCACCATGCTTATGTGCACATGATTTCAAGAAGATAGCTGACAGGAATACAGAGGGTCATCTCGAACTCTTATCAATTCACATCTGCCACTGCCTCGTCTATGCTCTCACGCGAGTCGGACTCCATCTATACTTTACACAAACGACATCTGCATTAGGCCACAACTCTAGACAAACTATGACATTAACCTATACTCTACACCTTCTAGTCCCGAACCAATTAACCTAGTGCTCTGATACCAAGCTGTAACACCCCGCCATCCCCGTTGGAAGGATACCGGAATGCCACGCGAGCAAACACTTATAAACGAATCCATACACACATGTATAAACAAAAACCATTGAGTTTTAAAGAAAGCTTTTAATCATATAACGGAAAATCCTGTAACATATATATATTGCAAGTCCTTATACATATATCGTATCCATATCGTTTTTACAAAATGAGGCTCGAAAGCAAATACATATACACTATAATGTTTGTTCCTTTACAAAAGTTTTACTTTGCTATACACAAGCCATATACAAAAAATTTACAGCGGAAGACTTCAAAAATAACTTCATCAAAAGACTCCTAGTGGCCGACCCGCAGATATCTGACTCCAAATCCAAACTCGCCACCTGCACGGGAAAAGAGCCCGTGCTAAGCGATAACGCTTAGTGGGGAGGAACAAAACAAACTAACAATATGCATATACAATATTTACAACAATACTATAAACTCATCCCAACCATAAACATACATTACAAGTAATTAACTATTAAAACACAACTAAAATCTACATATTTCTCACCATTGCAAACACATATACACTCAAGGTGTATAAACACAAAATTATACTATATTTCATATACAACATATACCTTTAATCTTGTCAATAAACATCTCAACATATAGATATATATATATATATATATATATATATATATATATATATATATATATATATATATATATATATATATATCACATATAAACATGTAGCCTGATTAGTCTGAAATACTCTCTAGAAGTGGATACGGTCGTTTGGCTACTGATTGAACACAGTATCCCAAGCATATAGAGACATGAGTCTCAAACATGTATTTTCCATATAGAGACCGAAGTCTCGCTTTATTTTCATATAGACCAAACATGGTCGAAACAAGGATCCAAACGGACCCGCATATATCATTTTATCATATAGCAGCTGCACACACACTCTGACCTAATTAAGCGCTTACTTATCCACTACTATGACTTATTCAGGCTCAAAGAATACAACTCAATAATTCATGTATTCATGTACATTGATCAAAGTCAGAACCATATACATATATTCAAATATTAATTACTGAATGTAATATGAACTTATAATTCATCTAGAAATAATCCATGTATACATCTATATTGTTCACATTTAAAACAAGTAACTATAAATATTAAATACAACTAAATACAAATACATATTTCACATATACATGTATCTAGATCACATTCAGAAACATTTTAAATACATCCAGTATCAATTATTGGAGGCAGAAGTACAAATAATTCACATTCAAGACCATTTATGTTCATGTAAAATATGAACTAGTAAGTTATGTACATTAATTATTTACTCAAGTATACGACTCATAATTCACGTATCATGTCATGTGAATTTCATTAAATACTAACTTATATTTTATATATACACGTATATTGATCCAATTCAGAACATTTAAATGTATAAATATCAATTACAGGAGGTAATAAGAACAAATAGTTCTTATTGAAAAAGTCCATGTTAAGTAAATTATAAACATGTAAATCATGTAAATTAATTATTAATCATGTATACAAACCCAATATTATGCAATTATACAAAATATAATACAATTTTTAACTCAAACATTTGTCATGTAGTGCAAAATCCTTTAAAACATAAGTTAAAACTTTATCTTTAATAAAACAGGCAGCAGGGGAGGCTGATCACGCCGTGACCATTCATCACGTCGCGTGACGCAGGCTTCACGCGAGCGCCAGGCAGAAAAGCAGGCGGTCACGGCGTGACCACCAGTCACGTCTCGTGACGCCTGAGAGGAGAGGGGAAGAAGTCACGGAATCCTGTCTCGTGACACGCAGGGAGAAGAAGCAGGTCACGGCGTGATACAGCATCACGTCTCGTGACCATCTTCCCTCACTCCTGCTTCTCCTTCTGAAAAATTCCAAATTCCAGAACGTGTGACCTTCTTCAGGGAAGAGGGTCACGGCGTGATGCTACATCACGTCACGTGATCTTCTTCACACACTTATTCTTCTTCTCCAACAGATTTCCAAAATTTCCAGAAAGAAAACGTGAAAACCAGAAAATCCAGAAAACAGAGTATTTCTAAAATTCAAAACTCCACTTTATCTAAAACCATTTTTCATGCAATCATAATTCGAATACGTACCTTCAAGTCTCCAGAGTACATTCACAGCACTTATAACACAAATAAAACATTTTTACAAGTAAACAGAGGCAATGTCAGAATATCAACTTTCCAGGTTTTCCACA
This sequence comes from Excoecaria cochinchinensis, assembly GCA_947683425.1. Lineage (NCBI taxonomy): Eukaryota > Viridiplantae > Streptophyta > Magnoliopsida > Malpighiales > Euphorbiaceae > Excoecaria > Excoecaria cochinchinensis. The sequence continues at coordinate 1,839,910 of CANTUQ010000192.1, forward strand.
TTCAAACTCATATATATATTCATCTCCTTGCATGTTCATGTCATTTACATATTGAACTTCCTTTTTTTCTACAAGAATCATGTATACACAGTACATATTTCATGCATTTTAATAGACAACACACACATAACCAATTTTGACAATAAACAGCAAGTAGGATCCCAATTGAATAAAGAACAGACACTCCCAAACCTGTATCGAAGCTCAAAAACGTCCACTGAACTTTCAATCCTCAATCTTCCCTTTTTCCTTTATCTTTCCTCTTCTCTTCAACAGATTACATGAACTCACAAATAAACCCAAAATCAATCCAAAGAAACAGTGATAAACAATCCTTAAACAGAGAATATGGAGAACCAAACTCACCTTCTGAAGCTTCAAAGCTTAAAACCCTAGCTCCCAATAAAAGAACACGCATGCAAAAGAGAAAAGAATAGCAAATGGAGAGGAATGGTATGGCTAACGTGAGAGAAAGCAAAAGAGAGAGAAAAACTTCAGTCTGTAGGTTTCCAGCACTAACACAACCAGACCTCTCTCTTCCCTCAACCACGTGCACACACACACTCTCCACTTGGCACACATGCACGAATTCACAGTTCCACTCACTCTTCTTTTACCATTTAATCCTTGTCAAATTACCTTTCACTCACCATACTAAAATCTGTAGTTTAAATCTTTTATTTCCTTGCAATCAAATCCTCTTTTCTCATATAAATTACCCAAATGCCCTTAATTGTCCAATTAAAATCGCTAAATCCAATTAGGCCACTTACGGGGTGTGACAACTCTCTCCCCCTTAAGAAAATTTCGTCCTCGAAATTTCCTCGCTTATCACTTGTAGGTAAATCTTTAAACAAAACTCTGAATCGCTATCACTTATACCATACAACTATCAGATCATGTAAACTCCACACTTTCTTTAACACACTACATTCTAATCCATATACCTCTTCTAATCATCAAGTACTCGATGTATATCCTGTCAGCTTCTCTCAGTGAAGTGCATACAATGATGCTGTTTACATACAAATGAGGGATGCGGATGAAATGGTCATGTAATGATTTATGTATGCGAGATGATGCGAAAATGCAATGTAAGCTACTATAATGCACTTTTCCCATCGCCATGTTTCACCATGCTTATGTGCACATGATTTCAAGAAGATAGCTGACAGGAATACAGAGGGTCATCTCGAACTCTTATCAATTCACATCTGCCACTGCCTCGTCTATGCTCTCACGCGAGTCGGACTCCATCTATACTTTACACAAACGACATCTGCATTAGGCCATAACTCTAGACAAACTATGACATTAACCTATACTCTACACCTTCTAGTCCCGAACCAATTAACCTAGTGCTCTGATACCAAGCTGTAACACCCCGCCATCCCCGTTGGAAGGATACCGGAATGCCACGCGAGCAAACACTTATAAACGAATCCATATACACATGTATAAACAAAAACCAATGAGTTTTAAAGAAAGCTTTTAATCATATAACGGAAAATCCTGTAACATATATATATTGCAAGTCCTTATACATATATCGTATCCATATCGTTTTTACAAAATGAGGCTCGAAAGCAAATACATATACACTATAATGTTTGTTCCTTTACAAAAGTTTTACTTTGCTATACACAAGCCATATACAAAAAATTTACAGCGGAAGACTTCAAAAATAACTTCATCAAAAGACTCCTAGTGGCCGACCCGCAGATATCTGACTCCAAATCCAAACTCGCCACCTGCACGGGAAAAGAGCCCGTGCTAAGCGATAACGCTTAGTGGGGAGGAACAAAACAAACTAACAATATGCATATACAATATTTACAACAATACTATAAACTCATCCCAACCATAAACATACATTACAAGTAATTAACTATTAAAACACAACTAAAATCTACATATTTCTCACCATTGCAAACACATATACACTCAAGGTGTATAAACACAAAATTATACTATATTTCATATACAACATATACCTTTAATCTTGTCAATAAACATCTCAACATATAGATATATATATATATATATATATATATATATATATATATATATATATATATATATATATCACATATAAACATGTAGCCTGATTAGTCTGAAATACTCTCTAGAAGTGGATACGGTCGTTTGGCTACTGATTGAACACAGTATCCCAAGCATATAGAGACATGAGTCTCAAACATGTATTTTCCATATAGAGACCGAAGTCTCGCTTTATTTTCATATAGACCAAACATGGTCGAAACAAGGATCCAAACGGACCCGCATATATCATTTTATCATATAGCAGCTGCACACACACTCTGACCTAATTAAGCGCTTACTTATCCACTACTATGACTTATTCAGGCTCAAAGAATACAACTCAATAATTCATGTATTCATGTACATTGATCAAAGTCAGAACCATATACATATATTCAAATATTAATTACTGAATGTAATATGAACTTATAATTCATCTAGAAATAATCCATGTATACATCTATATTGTTCACATTTAAAACAAGTAACTATAAATATTAAATACAACTAAATACAAATACATATTTCACATATACATGTATCTAGATCACATTCAGAAACATTTTAAATACATCCAGTATCAATTATTGGAGGCAGAAGTACAAATAATTCACATTCAAGACCATTTATGTTCATGTAAAATATGAACTAGTAAGTTATGTACATTAATTATTTACTCAAGTATACGACTCATAATTCACGTATCATGTCATGTGAATTTCATTAAATACTAACTTATATTTTATATATACACGTATATTGATCCAATTCAGAACATTTAAATGTATAAATATCAATTACAGGAGGTAATAAGAACAAATAGTTCTTATTGAAAAAGTCCATGTTAAGTAAATTATAAACATGTAAATCATGTAAATTAATTATTAATCATGTATACAAACCCAATATTATGCAATTATACAAAATATAATACAATTTTTAACTCAAACATTTGTCATGTAGTGCAAAATCCTTTAAAACAGAAGTTAAAACTTTATCTTTAATAAAACAGGCAGCAGGGGAGGCTGATCACGCCGTGACCATTCATCACGTCGCGTGACGCAGGCTTCATGCGAGCGCCAGGCAGAAAAGCAGGCGGTCACGGCGTGACCACCAGTCACGTCTCGTGACGCCTGAGAGGAGAGGGGAAGAAGTCACGGAATCCTGTCTCGTGACACGCAGGGAGAAGAAGCAGGTCACGGCGTGATACAGCATCACGTCTCGTGACCCTCTTCCCTCACTCCTGCTTCTCCTTCTGAAAAATTCCAAATTCCAGAACGTGTGACCTTCTTCAGGGAAGAGGGTCACGGCGTGATGCTACATCACGTCACGTGATCTTCTTCACACACTTATTCTTCTTCTCCAACAGATTTCCAAAATTTCCAGAAAGAAAACGTGAAAACCAGAAAATCCAGAAAATAGAGTATTTCTAAAATTCAAAACTCCACTTTATCTAAAACCATTTTTCATGCAATCATAATTCGAATACGTACCTTCAAGTCTCCAGAGTACATTCACAGCACTTATAACACAAATAAAACAATGTCAGAATATCAACTTTCCAGGTTTTCCACATTCAAACTCATATATATATTCATCTCCTTGCATGTTCATGTCATTTACATATTGAACTTCCTTTTTTTCTACAAGAATCATGTATACACAGTACATATTTCATGCATTTTAATAGACAACACACACATAACCAATTTTGACAATAAACAGCAAGTAGGATCCCAATTGAATAAAGAACAGACACTCCCAAACCTGTATCGAAGCTCAAAAACGTCCACTGAACTTTCAATCCTCAATCTTCCCTTTTTCCTTTATCTTTCCTCTTCTCTTCAACAGATTACATGAACTCACAAATAAACCCAAAATCAATCCAAAGAAACAGTGATAAACAATCCTTAAACAGAGAATATGGAGAACCAAACTCACCTTCTGAAGCTTCAAAGCTTAAAACCCTAGCTCCCAATAAAAGAACACGCATGCAAAAGAGAAAAGAATAGCAAATGGAGAGGAATGGTATGGCTAACGTGAGAGAAAGCAAAAGAGAGAGAAAAACTTCAGTCTGTAGGTTTCCAGCACTAACACAACCAGACCTCTCTCTTCCCTCAACCACGTGCACACACACACTCTCCACTTGGCACACATGCACGAATTCACAGTTCCACTCACTCTTCTTTTACCATTTAATCCTTGTCAAATTACCTTTCACTCACCATACTAAAATCTGTAGTTTAAATCTTTTATTTCCTTGCAATCAAATCCTCTTTTCTCATATAAATTACCCAAATGCCCTTAATTGTCCAATTAAAATCGCTAAATCCAATTAGGCCACTTACGGGGTGTGACAACTCTCTCCCCCTTAAGAAAATTTCGTCCTCGAAATTTCCTCGCTTATCACTTGTAGGTAAATCTTTAAACAAAACTCTGAATCGCTATCACTTATACCATACAACTATCAGATCATGTAAACTCCACACTTTCTTTAACACACTACATTCTAATCCATATACCTCTTCTAATCATCAAGTACTCGATGTATATCCTGTCAGCTTCTCTCAGTGAAGTGCATACAATGATGCTGTTTACATACAAATGAGGGATGCGGATGAAATGGTCATGTAATGATTTATGTATGCGAGATGATGCGAAAATGCAATGTAAGCTACTATAATGCACTTTTCCCATCCCCATGTTTCACCATGCTTATGTGCACATGATTTCAAGAAGATAGCTGACAGGAATACAGAGGGTCATCTCGAACTATTATCAACTCACATCTGCCACTGCCTCGTCTATGCTCTCACGCGAGTCGGACTCCATCTATACTTTACACAAACGACATCTGCATTAGGCCACAACTCTAGACAAACTATGACATTAACCTATACTCTACACCTTCTAGTCCCGAACCAATTAACCTAGTGCTCTGATACCAAGCTGTAACACCCCGCCATCCCCGTTGGAAGGATACCGGAATGCCACGCGAGCAAACACTTATAAACGAATCCATATACACATGTATAAACAAAAACCAATGAGTTTTAAAGAAAGCTTTTAATCATATAACGGAAAATCCTGTAACATATATATATTGCAAGTCCTTATACATATATCGTATCCATATCGTTTTTACAAAATGAGGCTCGAAAGCAAATACATATACACTATAATGTTTGTTCCTTTACAAAAGTTTTACTTTGCTATACACAAGCCATATACAAAAAATTTACAGCGGAAGACTTCAAAAATAACTTCATCAAAAGACTCCTAGTGGCCGACCCGCAGATATCTGACTCCAAATCCAAACTCGCCACCTGCACGGGAAAAGAGCCCGTGCTAAGCGATAACGCTTAGTGGGGAGGAACAAAACAAACTAACAATATGCATATACAATATTTACAACAATACTATAAACTCATCCCAACCATAAACATACATTACAAGTAATTAACTATTAAAACACAACTAAAATCTACATATTTCTCACCATTGCAAACACATATACACTCAAGGTGTATAAACACAAAATTATACTATATTTCATATACAACATATACCTTTAATCTTGTCAATAAACATCTCAACATATAGATATATATATATATATATATATCACATATAAACATGTAGCCTGATTAGTCTGAAATACTCTCTAGAAGTGGATACGGTCGTTTGGATACTGATTGAACACAATATCCCAAGCATATAGAGACATGAGTCTCAAACATGTATTTTCCATATAGAGACCGAAGTCTCGCTTTATTTTCATATAGACCAAACATGGTCGAAACAAGGATCCAAACGGACCCGCATATATCATTTTATCATATAGCAGCTGCACACACACTCTGACCTAAGTAAGCGCTTACTTATCCACTACTATGACTTATTCAGGCTCAAAGAATACAACTCAATAATTCATGTATTCATGTACATTGATCAAAGTCAGAACCATATACATATATTCAAATATTAATTACTGAATGTAATATGAACTTATAATTCATCTAGAAATAATCCATGTATACATCTATATTGTTCACATTTAAAACAAGTAACTATAAATATTAAATACAACTAAATACAAATACATATTTCACATATACATGTATCTAGATCACATTCAGAAACATTTTAAATACATCCAGTATCAATTATTGGAGGCAGAAGTACAAATAATTCACATTCAAGACCATTTATGTTCATGTAAAATATGAACTAGTAAGTTATGTACATTAATTATTTACTCAAGTATACGACTCATAATTCACGTATCATGTCATGTGAATTTCATTAAATACTAACTTATATTTTATATATACACGTATATTGATCCAATTCAGAACATTTTAATGTATAAATATCAATTACAGGAGGTAATAAGAACAAATAGTTCTTATTGAAAAAGTCCATGTTAAGTAAATTATAAACATGTAAATCATGTAAATTAATTATTAATCATGTATACAAACCCAATATTATGCAATTATACAAAATATAATACAATTTTTAACTCAAACATTTGTCATGTAGTGCAAAATCCTTTAAAACAGAAGTTAAAACTTTATCTTTAATAAAACAGGCAGCAGGGGAGGCTGATCACGCCGTGACCATTCATCACGTCGCGTGACGCAGGCTTCACGCGAGCGCCAGGCAGAAAAGCAGGCGGTCACGGCGTGACCACCAGTCACGTCTCGTGACGCCTGAGAGGAGAGGGGAAGAAGTCACGGAATCCTGTCTCGTGACACGCAGGGAGAAGAAGCAGGTCACGGCGTGATACAGCATCACGTCTCGTGACCCTCTTCCCTCACTCCTGCTTCTCCTTCTGAAAAATTCCAAATTCCAGAACGTGTGACCTTCTTCAGGGAAGAGGGTCACGGCGTGATGCTACATCACGTCACGTGATCTTCTTCACACACTTATTCTTCTTCTCCAACAGATTTCGAAAATTTCCAGAAAGAAAACGTGAAAACCAAAAAATCCAGAAAACAGAGTATTTCTAAAATTCAAAACTCCACTTTATCTAAAACCATTTTTCATGCAATCATAATTCGAATACGTACCTTCAAGTCTCCAGAGTACATTCACAGCACTTATAACACAAATAAAACATTTTTACAAGTAAACAGAGGCAATGTCAGAATATCAACTTTCCAGGTTTTCCACATTCAAACTCATATATATATTCATCTCCTTGCATGTTCATGTCATTTACATATTGAACTTCCTTTTTTTCTACAAGAATCATGTATACACAGTACATATTTCATGCATTTTAATAGACAACACACACATAACCAATTTTGACAATAAACAGCAAGTAGGATCCCAATTGAATAAAGAACAGACACTCCCAAACCTGTATCGAAGCTCAAAAACGTCCATTGAACTTTCAATCCTCAATCTTCCCTTTTGCCTTTATCTTTCCTCTTCTCTTCAACAGATTACATGAACTCACAAATAAACCCAAAATCAATCCAAAGAAACAGTGATAAACAATCCTTAAACAGAGAATATGGAGAACCAAACTCACCTTCTGAAGCTTCAAAGCTTAAAACCCTAGCTCCCAATAAAAGAACACGCATGCAAAAGAGAAAAGAATAGCAAATGGAGAGGAATGGTATGGCTAACGTGAGAGAAAGCAAAAGAGAGAGAAAAACTTCAGTCTGTAGGTTTCCAGCACTAACACAACCAGACCTCTCTCTTCCCTCAACCACGTGCACACACACACTCTCCACTTGGCACACATGCACGAATTCACAGTTCCACTCACTCTTCTTTTACCATTTAATCCTTGTCAAATTACCTTTCACTCACCATACTAAAATCTGTAGTTTAAATCTTTTATTTCCTTGCAATCAAATCCTCTTTTCTCATACAAATTACCCAAATGCCCTTAATTGTCCAATTAAAATCGCTAAATCCAATTAGGCCACTTACGGGGTGTGACATATGTGTATTTGCATGATATTATTGTATAGTGTTCTGTTGTTCTTGTTCCTCCCCACTAAGCGTTATCGCTTAGCATGGGCTATTTTTCCATGTAGGTGGCAAGTTGTATTCAGTTCGTTGCGCATCTACAGGGTTGCCCACTAGAAGTAGAGTCTTTATTTTTGTGTACTCCTCCTATATTCTTTTTGTATATGTATTATTTTTGTATAGTGGCATATGTAATTTTTGTAATGGATTTGATGTAATATTTTGGATATCATATATATTTATATTTTGATTATTGTGATATGTGATTATTCTATTATTGTTATTGTACGCTTTCGCTGAACGTTTGTTTTGTATGAGTGTCTCTGAGCGAGCGTATGGTAGCGTACCAGCGTCCTTCCAACGGGGGCATCGGGGAGAGCGTTACAAGTTTTAGTATCATATAGCCGGTTTAGGCGGTTCTTGTTGTCTTTGATTGCTAAGTGTCGAGTCTTTGCATGCGAGTCGATTTTGTGTCGTGGCCTAATGCAGATGTGTCTTGTCTTGTGTAATGTCTAGATGGAGTCTGATCCAAGTGAGAACGTGGGTGAGACAACGGGCAGTGTGAATGCAGTGAGAGTCGAGGAATCTACTTCGCAGCATCAGCGTGATGAGCATCATGGTATGCTTGATATGGGATTTGGGAATCCGGCTTTAGTGCAAGGGTTACTTCAGTTAGTGGATAAATTAGCAGCTCCTAAGGCTCCTACTGAATTATTGAGAAAGAAAGGAGCCAAAGATTTTCATGGAATGGCATTAGATCAATCGGATGTGGACGAGTTCTGGATTGAGAGAGTTGATCGAATTTTGCAAGAAATTAAATGTCTCGTAAATCAGAGGGCATCTTGTACAGTGTCGCTACTTCAAGCGTCAGCGTATGATTGGTGGAAGCTTGTGCTTCGCAACCCTCAAGGACCGGCTAAGTTGACATGGGATTTCTTCAAGCAAGAATTTAAACAAAAGTATGTGACAAAAGCCTACCGAGAAGCTAAGTGGAAAGAGTTCATTAGCTTGAAGCAGCGGGGTATGTCAGTGAGTTAGCCGGTTGAGTAAGTATGTGCCTGAACCGTTGTTAATGGAAGAGTTTAAGTGTCAACATTTCTAGGATGGGTTGAGAGAAGTGATTCGAGGTCCCTTATCGGTGATGGCGGTTATGCAACCGGTCGGGTACTATCAGCTAGTGGCAGCAGCAATCAAGTTAGAAGAATCGGAGATGATTAAATAGAAAATTGAGCAAAAGAGGAAGGCACCGGATAGCGGACTTGGAAGTGAAAAGAAATCAAGAGGAGTTCTGAGTGGCCAAGGTGTGAAGAGTTCGGTTCCGGCGTGTTCTGAGGTTGGGAGTGTAGCGCCACCCTCTAGTAGGGGAAGTGTGATTCCAGAGTGCGAGCATTGTCAGAAGCGCCATTAAGGCGAGTTTAGGAGAGTCTCTGGAGCGTGCTTCAAATGTGGAAGCCGAGAGCATATGGTAGCCAACTGTCCGGATCATAGAGAGCTTTAGGATTGACCCGAGAGTAGAGTAAGCGATCATAGATCGAGAGGGAATAGAAGTGGAAGAGGTAGTGGATGACCTTCACAGGCACCATCAGAATCAGTATAAAAGCCGCCAACCGAAGAAGTGTATGTGCGCCCGCGAGTATATGCTATGCTTGGAGAGAATGTCGCTGATCGAGCAGGACCTTCCGGTAAGTTGTGTTATTAGCTTTTGTTATGTTCGGTTTGTTTTTGGGTTATTCTATTTGCGGATAGCGGGGAAATTTCAAGAACGAAATTTCTTTAAGGGGGAGAGATTCTAACGACTCAAAAAGGGCCTAGTCGGAATTCGTGAGCTAAGTCGAAAAATCTAGGGGCATTTTGATAATTTGAGCATGAGAAAATTTGGATAATAAGGACTGAAGTGTAAAAAAATTAATTAAATATGTTAAGTGGAGGAATTATCTAGTGTACATGTGGTGTATGGTACCAAGGATGTAAAGTATTTGTAAGAGATCATCTTGTGTGTGTTGTGTATGGTGCTATGGGACATGAAAGTCAAAGTGGATTATTTGGTTCAATAGGATTAGGCCATGTGGATTAGGTAGGTGAGAGCATTTATGACGAAGTGAATGAAGGAGAGAGGGAAATAAGGAAAAGAAGAATTTGAGCTTCTCTCTCACGTTTCCTCTTCTTCTCCTTCCTCTTCTTCTTTCATTCTTGCTCTCTCTTGCTTTGCCTAACGTGAACATAGGGCTTGGAGGTTGGATTTCTGAATTGAGCTGGGTATTTAAAGGTAAGTGTTTGGATTTTCTTGGGTCCTTTGGGTTCTTCTTCTCCTTCTTTATTTCTGGTTTTGGTTGTGTAATGCATGGCTTGACTTAATTGTGTATTGGCTGGGTTTTTGTGCAAGAAACGGAGGAGAGAAGGAAGAGCAAGGGAAAGGGAAAAAGTGGGATTTGTGAAGGAGTTGGATTGAAGCTTCATTGTCAGGTTTGGGAGCTCTGTCCTTATTGTATTTTGTTTGGGTCTTGTCTGCCCTATTTCTCATCTTGGGTTTAATGTATGGTTTGTGTTGTTTAAATCTTGGAAATTTGAGGGACATGTTTGTGTACTTGCATGTGTTAGTGAGGTATTGAATATGAGTTTAAATGCCAGTATTATGTTGATAATTGTATGTGTTGATAATTGTATGTGTTGTTGAGGTATATGAGCATGAGATGTGTATGAATTTCTGGATTTGTGTATGATTGTGTTAATCTTCTGGAAGTGTATCATTATTGTGGTAATTATGTTTTTCAGTATGTTTTGGAGGCACTGGAGGTAAGAGTTTACATCTTTTTGCATGTTAAATGATTCTAGGTAAAATGGGTTTTGATTTTGTTAAGCTGTGAGTTCCACGTTTTCTGCTGGAATTGGAAAACACGATGCTGTCGCGTGCGCGACGCTTGTCGCGATTGCAACAGAATCGACTAGTTCACCTCCGTGCGTAGCGTGCTGGGAAGTATCGTCCGAGTCGTGAGGAGACAGCACGACTCGGCAGTGGCGCAAGGCATAATCACGAGTCGTGAAGATGGCTCATAACACGTGAAGATTTTATGTGGGAAAGGACACGAGTCATGAGCGTGGATCATGACTCGTGCCCTCTTACCTTGTGGGTAGTCACGATTTGTGAGCTAGGGTCACGACTCGCTACCCCTCTCTTCTGCGAGGCGCAAGGCAGCTTTGTCATGAGTTGCGACAGCAAGCGCGAATCGCGACTGGCCTCTCCTCCTCGGCTACTATCACGAGCATGACACAAGTCGCGATCGCGGCAGTGAGCCCTTCTCCTGCCTATTTTATTCTGTTTTGCCTAATTGTTTTCTTCTCTCTCTTTGTATGGCTTTTTTGCACTGTGTAAGTTATGTTTTGTCTTTTTATACTAGTGTATTGATGTTTTTGAGTTGTGTTAATAATTAATGGCCTGTTAGTGTTGGACTTTGGCTTTTGGACATTGTCTAGTGTTAAACGTTTACAATGAGTGTTTTAAGCTTGAAGTGTCAAGGTAGTGGATAATTAAGCATGCTCAAGAAGGGTTAGTGAGTGCAGCTTCCCGTGTTGACCCCGCTATATATGGGCCAAGTGATTACGGCTGACCTCCTTTAAGGTCTTAGTGAAAAATATTTTGAGACTCCGGTCTCCCATGCTACCTTCGGGTATAAAAGTATTTGAGGCTTTGGTCTCCCGCGTAGTGTTCCCGTATCCTCCACCAGTGAAATTCAGGCTAATTTTTGAAGTGTTTGGCTTTTGCTTAGTGAAGTGTTTTGAATATTATGTGATTCTAGTTAGTGTTATTGATTACTGCTTTCTGTTATCAACTTTTGGTTTCATATAGTGAAGTGATTTGTATATCTCTATTCTTTGATACTTAGTGAATTCAGTGTGATGCATAATTTATGTGTATTTGCATGATATTATTGTATAGTGTTCTGTTGTTCTTGTTCCTCCCTACTAAGCGTTATCGCTTAGCGTGGGCTGTTTTTCTGTGTAGGTGTCAGGTTGTGTTCGGTTCATCGCGCATCTGCAGGGTTGGCCACTAGGAGTAGAGTCTTTATTTTTGTGTACTCCTCCTGTATTCTTTTCGTATATGTATTATTTTTGTATAGTGGCATATGTAATTTTTGTAATGGATTTGATGTAATATTTTGGATATCATATATATTTATATTTTTATTATTGTGATATCTGATTCTTCTATTATTATTATTGTACGCTTTCGCTGAATGTCTGTTTTGTACGAATGTCTCTGAGCGAGCGTATGGTAGCGCACCAGCATCCTTCAAACGGGGGCGTCGGGGAAGGCGTTACAAGTTTTTGTATCAGAGAGCCGTTTTAGGCGGTTCTGGTTGTCTTTGATTACTAAGTGTCGAGTATTTGCATGCGAGTTGGTTTTGTGTCGTGGCCTAATGCAGATGTGTCTTGTCTTCTGTAGTGTCTAGATAGAGTCTGATCCAAGTGAGAACGTGGGTGAGACAACGGGCAGTGTGAATGCAGTGAGAGTCGAGGAATCTGCTTCGCAGTATCAACGTGATGAGCATCATGGTATGCCTGATATGGGATTTGGTAATCTGGCTTTAGTGCAAGGGTTACTTCAGTTAGTGGATAAATTAGCAGCTCCTAAGGCTCCTACTAAATTATTGAGAAAGAGAGGAGCCGAAGATTTTCATGGAACGGCATTAGATCAATCGGATGTGGCCGAGTTCTGGATTGAGAGAGTGATTCGGATTTTGCAAGCAATTAAATGTCTTGCAAATCAGAGGGCATCTTGTGCAGTATCACTACTTCAAGCATCAGCGTATGATTGGAGGAAGCTTGTGCTTCGCAACCCTCAACGACCGGCTGAGTTGACATGGGATTTCTTCGAGTAAGAATTTGAGCAAAAGTATGTGATGAAAGCCTATCGAGAAGCTGAGTGGAAAGAGTTCATTAGCTTGAAGCAGCGGGGTATGTCAGTGAGTGAGTACGAGAAGGAGTTTAGCCGGATGAGCAAGTATGTGCCCGAACCATTTTTAACGGAAGAGTTTAAGTGTCAGCATTTCTAGGATGGGTTGAGAGAAGTGATTTGAGGTCCCTTATCGGCAATGGCGGTTATCCAACCGGTCGGGTACTATCAGCTAGTGGCAGCAGGAATCAAGTTAGAAGAATCGGAGATGATTAAAGAGAAAATTGAGCAAAAGTGGAAGGCACCGGATAGCGGACTTGGAAGTGGAAAGAAATCAAGAGGAGTTCTGAGTGGCCAAGGTGTGAAGAGTTCGGTTCCGGCGTGTTCTGAGGTTGGGAGTGTAGCGCCACCCTCTAGTAGGGGAAGTGTGATTCCAGAGTGCGAGCATTGTCAGAAGTGCCATTAGGGCGAGTTTAGGAGAGTCTCTGGAGCGTGCTTCAAATGTGGAAGCCGAGAGCATATGGTAGCCAACTGTCCGGATCGAAGAGAGCTTCAGGATTGACCTAAGAGTAGAGTAAGCGGTCATAGATCGAGAGGGAATCGAAGTGGAAGAGGCAGTGGACGACCTTCACAGGCACCGTCGGAATTAGTGCAAAAGCCGCCAACCGAAGAAGTGTATGTGCACCCGCGAGTATATGCTATGCTTGGAGAGAATGTGGCTGATCGAGTAGGACCTTTTGGTAAGTTGTGTTATTAGCTTTTATAATGTTAGGTTTGTTTTTGGGTTGTTCTATTTGCAGATAGTGGGGAAATTTCGAGGACAAAATTTCTTTAAGGAGAGATTTTAACGACCCAAACAGGGCCTAGTCAGAATTTGTGAGCTAAGTCGAAAAATTTAGGAGCATTTCGATAAGTTGAGCATGAGAATATTTGGATAATAGGGACTGAAGTGTAAAAAAATTAATTAAATGTGTTAAGTGGAGGAATTATCTAGTGTACATGTGGTGTATGGTACCAAGGATGTAAAGTATTTATAAGAGATCATCTTATGCGTGTTGTGTATGGTGCTATGGGACATGAAAGTCAAAGTGGATTATTTGGTTCAATAGGATTATGCCATGTGGATTGGGTAGGTGAGAGCATTTATGACGAAGTGAATGAAGGAGAGAGGGAAACAAGGAAAAGCAAAATTTGAGCTTCTCTCTCACGTTTCCTCTTCTTCTCCTTCCTCTTCTTCTTTCCTTCTTGCTCTCTCTTGCTTTGCCTAACATGAACCTAGGGCTTGGAGGTTGGATTTTTGATTTGAGCTGGGTTTTGAAAGGTAAGTGCTTGGATTTTCTTGGGTGCTTTGGGTTCTTCTTCACCTTCTTCATTTCTGGTTTTGGTTGTGTAATGCATGGCTTGATATAAGTGTGTATTAGCTGGGTTTTTGTGCAAGAAACGGAGGAGAGAAGGAAGAGTAAGGGAAAGGAAAAAGTGGGATTGATGAAGGAGTTGGATTGAAGCTACATTGTCAGGTTTGGGAGCTCTGTCCTTATTGTGTTTTGTTTGGGTGTTGTCTGCCCTATTTCTCATCTTGGGTTTAATGTATGGTTTGTGTTGTTTAAATCCTGGAAATTTGAGGGATATGTTTGTGTACTTGCTTGTGTTAGTGAGGCATTGAATATGAGTTTAAATGCCAGTGTTGTGTTGATAATTGTATGTGTTGTTTAGCTATATGAGCATGATATGTGTATGAATTTCTGGATTTGTGTATGATTGAGTTAATCTTCTGTAAGGGTATGATTATTGTGTTAATTATGTTTTTGAGCATGTTTTGGAGGCACTGGAGGTAAGAGTTTACATGTTTTTGCATGTTAAATGATTCTGGGTAAAATGGGTTTTGATTTTGTTAAGCTATGAGTTGCACGTTTTCTGCTGGAATTGGAAAACATGATGCTGTCGCATGCATGACGCTTATCGTGATCACAACAGAATCGCGTAGTTCACCTCCGTGTGCAGCGTGCTAGGAAGTTTTGTCCGAGTCGTGAGGAGACGGCACGACTCGGCGGTGGCGCAGGGCATCATTACGAGTCGTGAAGACTCTTCACAAGTCATGAAGATGGCTCATAACACGTGAAGATTTTGTGTGGGAAAGGACACGAGTCATGAGCGTGGATCACGACTCGTGCCCTCTTCCCTTGTGGGCAGTCACAAGTTGTGAGCTAGGGTCAAGACTCGTGACCCCTCTCTCCTGCGAGGCGAGAGGCAGCTTCGTCATGAGTTGCCATAGCTTGCGCGACTCGCGACTGGCCTCTCCTCCTCGGCTACTATCGAGAGCACGACACAAGTCGCGATCGCGACAGTGAGCCCTTCTCCTGCCTGTTTTGTTCTATTTTGCATAATTGTTTTCTACTCTCTCTTTGTATGGCTTTTTTGCACTGTGTAAGTTATGTTTTGTCTTTTTATACTAGTGTATTGATGTGTTTGAGTTGTGTTAATTATTAATGACCTGTTAGTGTTGGACTTTGGCTTTTGGACATTGTCTAGTGTTAAACGTTTACAATGAGTGTTTTAAGCCTGAAGTGTCAAGGTAGTAGATAATTAAGCATGCTTAAGTAGGGTTAGTGAGTGCAGCCTGCCCGTGTTGACCCCGCTATATATCGGTCCAGTGATTACGGTTGACCTCCTTTAAGGTCTTAGTGAAAAATGTTTTGAGACTCCGGTCTCCTGTGCTACCTTCGGGTATAAAAGTATTTGAAGCTTCGGTCTCCCGTGTAGTGTTCCCGTATCCTCCACCAGTGAAATTCAGGCTATTGTTTGAAGTGTTTGCCTTTTGCTTAGTGAAGTGTTTTGAATATTATGTGATTCTAGTTAGTGTTATTGATTATTTCTTTCTATTATCAGCTTATGGTTTTATATAGTAAACTGATTTGTGTATCTCTGTTCTCTGATACTTAGTGAATTCAGTGTGATGCATAATTTATGTGTATTTGCATGACATTATTGTATAGTGTTCTGCTGTTCTTGTTCCTCCCCACTAAGCGTTATCGCTTAGAACGGGCTGTTTTGCCGTTTAGGTGGTAGGTTGTGTTCAGTTCGTCGCGCATCTGCAGGGTTGGCCACTAGTAGTAGAGTCTTTATTTTTGTGTACTCCTCCTGTATTCTTTTGGTATATGCATTATTTTTGTATAGTGGCATATGTAATTTTTTTAATGGATTAGATGTAATATTTTGGATATCATAGATATTTATATTTTGATTATTGTGATATCTGATTCTTCTATTATTGTTATTGTACGCTTTCGCTGAATGTCTATTTTGTACGAGTGTCTCTGAGTGAGCATGTGATAGTGCACCGGCGTCCTTCCAACGGGGGCGTCGGGGAGGGCATTACATCTCTTCATCTCCTTCTTCCTCTTTTCTCTTCATTGTGTGCCCTAGCTTGGATTCAAGTGTGGTGGTGGAAATTGATCATTCCCTTGAGCTTAGATTGGTATGTATAGTGAGTTTCTTCTTCTTTTTCTTAATCTTCTTCTTCCATTGTTCTTGTTTTTATTTAGATTGGGTTTTAATTTAGGTTTTGTATTTGTGTGATTTTGTGGGTGTTCTTGTTAGTTGAGCCTCCTCGCGATCCCAAGGGAAATGAGAAGGCTAGTGGAAGTGGTGCTCATTGATTTGGACCATAGGAGTTACAGGTTTGGGATTTTGTTTGGGTTTTGTTAGTGAAATTAATTGTTCTTGAGGTGAATTTGTGATTTATGCCTTTGCATGTGATTTCTTTAAAATTGATATTTGATGAGGCATATTATAGTGTTAATGTTATGGGTATTCAATTGATTCGAGTGATAATGCATGAATGTCGAAGTATTGAACAATATTTGAAGTTTGATGAATATTTGCTTTAAAATTCTGGGTTTGTGTTCTTGAGGAGCTGATTTTTGTTAATGCATGATTTGATTGTGTTAATTGTTGAATTAAGTTATGTTTTATTTTATATGTGATGGTGGGAGGCTTATTTGAAGGCAAGATGAGGTTTGGTTTGATTTTTGGTCAAAATGGTTTTGTTGTTGGAAATCAGGGTTTTCTGTGTTTTGCTGGAAAAATGGAAATCGTGATGCTGTCGCGAGCGTGATAGAATGGTGAATTCCAGTTTTACGCGAGATATGCTCGGTTGGTTTGTAAGGCGTCCGACTCATGATTGAGCAGCACGACTCGTGAAGCTTAGAATGCGCAAGTGGTGCAGCATAATCACGCGTCGGCAGAGGGAAGGCTAAGAGTTCACGCGACGTGAACTAGGTTCACAAGTCGTGAACCATGTTCACAAGTGGTGAACAAGGTTTACGAGTCGTGAACCATGTTCACGAGTGGTGAACCAAGTTCACGAGTAGTGAACATAGTTCACTGGTCGTGAATATTGTTCACTGGTCGTGAACAACCTTCACGAGTCGTGAAGGTTGTCTCATGACTCGCACGCCCCTTCACCCCTTTCCCTCACGCATGCCTACCGGCTACTGTCGCGAGCGAGACACTGGTTGCGATCGCGACATTTACCTCTTTTCGCCCTGTTTTTTCGATTTTTTCCCTTTCTTCTAAAATGACTTTTGTATCATTTCTTCATGAGTTTTTACTACTCTATGGGAATAATTATGCTTATATATGTGCATTATTATGAATTCTTCATGATAAATTATATGTGATGCTTTGAGCATGAATTGTATTATGTATGACCTGCAAGAGTCAGTCTAGTGGATAGTTAGGTATGCCTAAAAGAGTCCTTTATCTGTAACCCTCTGTACTGTTCTGGACCCTGATTAGGTCCCCATTTAGTTCCTCGCGAACTTCAATGTGTACGGATCTTGTTTAAGATCCCCTTTGTAAAATGTTTTGAAAAAAGAAAATATGATATTGTTTTTCGATTTGTACCCGTAAGGTACCGCCATGCGTCGATTCGTACCCATAAGGTACCGCCATGAGTTTACTCATTATCCATTACTGTGAGTCAGCCGGTGTTATGATTTGTTCTGATATGACTATGAGAGTATGAATCCGAATGGATATAATTATAAGTATGTGAATCTGAATGACTTTATTTATGAGCATATGAATCTATTGGCATATGAAAGTGTTTATGAACCTTTGAATGGATATGAAAGAGATTCGATTATGATTATATCATATGTTTATCAGTATGCCATATTGTATGTGATTTGCCTTGACGACCATTATGAATGGCCGTCCATATAATTGTTGTTTGTTTCCCCACTAAGCGTTATCGCTTAGCACGGTGTTTTTACCCGTGTGAGTGCGGAAGGTGTATAGCTTTTGGGAGAGTTGCTGCCAGTCAAGACAACACATTAGGATTATTGTTAGGACTTAGTTTCCTTTTGTATCATGATTATTTTGTAATAGTGATCTCTCTTGTATTTAGTATTTTGTTAAGCTTTCGCTATGTATCTCTGTAAAGTTGTAATTATTTGGTATCAGCACAATTATGTAATTGAATATCGTTATATCATGAATGAATGCTTGGTTTTGTTTTAAGGTTTTAATTTTCGCTGTTTATATGTATGTTTATATCATGTGAATGTATGTTGTACCGTTCTATTTGGTGTGACACCCCTTCTCGTACTGGTTCTCACTCCCTCGCGGATGAGTTCTCCTATGTATGGGAAGGGGGTGTTACACATCGCATAGGTTAGATGCCAAAATGATAGAGTTTAGACACCGAATAAAAGGCTAGACACCGCACAGGTTAGATGCCAAAACGATGAGGCTTAACACGTCGACAAGTAGACGATAAATACCCCAGTAACTTCATTCAGATCGAAACGACAACTGTCTCAGGTACGCGTCTCTTCTTTCCTGCTTCTCTGAATTTTGGCTCACTTAGGCGTCTATGGCACTTGCTTCCCTAAAATTAGGGGCAACTGTAGACACCAGGTCCTGAGTCAAGGGTAATATTTATCCAAAAAAGGGCAATTTTAGCTCTCCAAGCAAACTTGATAATTTCTCCGAAAAATAATATGTTAAAACTACAAAATAAAAATATATATATATATATATGTAAAAATAAAATATTAAGATTCGGTTAAATTAATTAATATTGTAGGATAATTAAAGTTAAAAATAAAATAAATATGAAGTGTTTAATTAAGTAAAATAGGTGATAACTTAAGTAAGTTAAAATTAATTTAAATTAGAATATATATATATATATGGAGAAAATCAAGGAGGGAATTAAGGAGACAGGAGTTTGATGCTTATAAGATTTACTATGAGATTAGATGTAGTTTTGCATTTTGAATCGATGTTAGATAATGATCATGTATAGAGAAATCATACCGAAATGTACACAATCTTTGCAAATACATGTGTTCATTATTTTCTAGTTCGTTTATAAAAAGAGAAACATCGTTCATTCCTGAATGGATGAAATCTAAATGAGTACACTCTTTTGTTGCTCTCACCGTCCAGATGTTTAAGTCGATGAGTTTTGTTACCAATTGCAGGACTAAGTACCTACCTCTTGAATGCATTAGCGGGAGTAAAAGAACAATCCCCGATAGATTGTATAATAGTCTTCTCCGGCAGCTAGCCCAAAGGCTATGGTATCTAAAGGTAAAAGCCAAAGATAAGGATACGCCTTGGAAAGATAGGGGATGCCTCACTGCATCATTAATCCCTTTGAACTACTGAGCACAATGGGTGGTAATGTAAAAGGCATCCTCATAAAGCCCTAAAGAACCCGATCCTCATCCACTACCTCACCCAATCTAGCAACACATTCATCAAGAGAGGAAAAGGAATGCAACTGGTACCTAGGGAGAAAATGCCTTAGTGAATAACTGCCGATTACTCTAGAAGGGGGCTCTGATAGTAGCTTCAACTTTTCTTACAGTCATACCCTTAAAATAAAAATAAAAATAAAGGCCTTTAGAGTTGAAAATCGTAATTGGCTCTCTAAGCAAAAGTTAGGCCAAAGGGCAGGGTGAAAATCTGAAAACAGGTAGTCTATCCTACAAAAAAATGAGTACAAGCCGCTTGAGTGGGTTGGGTCCATTCTAGGCACAAATTAGGCACAAGGTTATGTGAAAATCACCAAAGGGATGCATTTCCAGCTAAGAAAAGCTAGTGTGAAAATCCACAAGGGACGCGCTACCTTTAAAATAATGACTTTTGAAACCTGGAGTGATAAGGCGGCATTACTTCCCTTTAGGCATATAGTGCATAACTCAGGACTCGAGTTAAAGTTTTGGGGGCAAAATCCCATTGACCGGGGGGCAAAGATGCGCACGGGTCAGTTCTCTTTGAAAAGAATATAGGTCAGAGTCCCTAAAGTCAAGACAACGCTTTTCTAGATCCTTGGGGGCATCAGATAATTTGAGCAGCCGAGCAGTACTCTCAACAAATCCCTTAACCACCTAGGATGTGGTCTATCTGTAGACACCGGGTCTTGAGGCAGTCCAGGTCAGAGTTACCTGATGAAGAGATCCACGTTGGTTTCCGGATAAATGGATGGAATTCGGAGGTTTTCGTCGTTCGGTTTCGTAAGGATTAAAATATTTTTCTCTATAGCGTGAAGTTTTGAAAGGGTTTGGGAAATTTTGATTGAAATTGGAAGTTTTGTGCCACAGACGGGATGACCGTCTGAAGTAGGGACGCCTGTCTCTACTTGGGGTGATCCCTGTCTCTATACATAGTAGGGATGGCCCGTCTGTAGCTAGGGACAGACACACGTCTGAGCAGGGTAGCCCATCCCTAGTC
Source organism: Excoecaria cochinchinensis (assembly GCA_947683425.1). Lineage (NCBI taxonomy): Eukaryota > Viridiplantae > Streptophyta > Magnoliopsida > Malpighiales > Euphorbiaceae > Excoecaria > Excoecaria cochinchinensis. The sequence goes on from CANTUQ010000192.1 coordinate 1,860,581, forward strand.
CCGCATTGTGGCCTGTCTGTAGCTAGGGACGGACATGCGTCTGAGCAGGGAAGCCCATCCCTAGTCCCGCATTACGGCCCGTCTGTATCCAGATTTCCACGCATGCCCTTAGTAGGGACGCCCGTCGGTAGTTACAGGGATGCCCGTCGGTAGTGGATCTGATCAGATAACGCCGGTTTTGATAAACTTTTACCTCTTATCTTTCAAATTAGGGATGAGATTTGGTTAAAAAATTGAATTTTAAAACTCCTTTTAAAATTCAAACTCTAACTAATGTTTATCTGATTTTATCTCCAAAAATTCTATAAATTGAGAAGTAAAATTCATTATTTGGGGTTAGAAAATTTGACAATTTTTTGGTGGAGAAAATTAAACACTTTTTGAGAGATTGGAGTTTTTTAGAAAAGATTTCTTTGTGAGCAATTTATGAAAAATCTATAAAATCTCTGTTTATTTTCAGAATTTTATTTGATAAAAATTCTTCCAATTAATTGATTTACTTAAATCTTTCTTGGAATTAAGCCAATTTGAGGTAACGAAATTCATTCGTTTCCATCAATACAGCTAATTCAAGCATTCGATCGCTATCAAATTAAATGATGATGGTCGAGCCAATCTGACGATCTCCATATGGGTTCTTTCTCCACCCTTGCTTTTTATTCATGTTATTATCAAGATTATTTCAATGTCGTTAAAGTGAAAAGGGCCAAATATTTTATAGTAATTAATTTGGGGTTTTCTCGAAAGCTGTGGACCAATGTCCTATTTTTTAACCAACAAAATTGACATTTCTTAAAAATCAGTTTGTAATAAATATGCATGGCAGGACCAATGTCCTCACTCCAATGAATACCCCGTTTTATGTATGTTTCGCACTTTTTTATAATGGGGGTTGTATTCCGCCCCTAGTTTTATTGTAATTTATTTTGAGGATGTTTATTTTAATAATGCTTTATTTATGGTTTTTGACGTGAATGATTGCGCCTTAATTAAATGCATCATGTGGAAAGTTGATGAAACAATAAATTCAAAACTTAATTATAATTTTGATCAAGGTATAAATAAATGAGAAGTCCCGAACTCACTCTGGTCTTTGGGGCTCAATGAGGCGAGAGGTCTAGTGTCACACCCCGTTTGCCCCCTAGTAGAATGAGCCTGTCTGTCTGTCTATCTGTCTGTCAGTATGTGTCAGCATTCGCATGTGTTCAGCATTTCATAAGGGTATTTCAGTAAAATGTATGATTTTGGGATTTTATTATTATGTGGGTGCATACATGGCATTAGTGTGTTTAATTAATTGAGTTGTACTTGTGTGCATGTGTTCATACCATGGTAGGGTATGCATAAGTGAAAAGGGTTTTAGGTGTGTGTAGTGTAGGTTATTTTAGTGTGAGTGATTAGTGTCACCAATAGGAGTCTGACACATATTTAGAATAAAGAAAAGAAAAAGAAAAGGGAATGAGGGAAAAAGGAACCTAAACTTACAGATTTACGTTCTTTCTCACTCACTCTCTTCTTCTTCACTTTCTTTATTCTCAAATACTGTGTATTTTGGATTCAAGGTTCTATTGGTGAAATTAATCCTCTCCTTGCATCCCCTAGCTTGGTAAGTGCATGATTTTGTCTTTGTTTTACTGTAAGTTTGCATCTTCATCTTCTTCTTTAGGTTGAGTTTTAACCTAGGGTTGAATTTACTGTGTTTATGTTTTAGCTGAGGCTCCACGTGATCCAAAGGGAAAAGAGGTTGCTGGACCTAGTGGAGCTAAGTGAGAGAGACATAGATTTCAGGTTTGGGAACAATTATTTGTGATCTGCATAATTTGAGTTTACTGGTATTTCTAGGGTTCTTGAACAATTTGAATGCAAATACCTTGAATTGGGTTGATTGAATTCTGTTTGAGTTGTTTTTATGATGTTTGAATTGTTGGGATAATTTCTGGAAGGTAAGAACAGGTTTGAATTGAGTTGAATCAAATTGGGATTGGAATCTGGAAATTCTGGAAATTCTGGGAAAAATCGTATTACTGTTGGAACTCCCTCTGTCGCGCGATTCGCTACGCAGGAAGGCACGTCACGTCACGTGACCCTTGGTCACGGCGTGACATGCCTGCTGTGAAGCCAGTCGCGTGACCAGTTGAAGAGGAAGCAAGTCACGCGACGTGATCTTCGGTCACGTCGTGTGACCTGCGAAGGAAATAGGCAGATCACGCAGCGTGATCTGCGAGGGAGAGCAGCGTCACGTCGCGTGACCTTCGGTCACGCCGTGACCTGCATGTGCATTGCGTGATCCGCGAGGATCACGCAAAGCAATTGGCGAGGAACAAGCAGGTCACGAGACGTGACCCTCGGTCACGCCGTGACCTGCCTGTTGAGTCGCCAGTTTTCTCCACTCAGCTTGTTTTTCCGAAATTTCCTGGTTTTTAACTCCGAAATGAATTTGGTATTTCTTCTGAATGGAATTTACTGTTATCTGATGCATGTCTTACTAATTAATGCTTTGATATGCGTGATACCATGATTTTCTGATGAAATATACTCCGTATTCTGAAATGTGAATTGAATGTCGCATAACCTGCTAGAGTCGAGTAAGTGGATAGTTAGGCATGCCTAATAGAGTCTTTAGCTGCAGCCCTCAGTTCAGTTTGGACCCCGATCAGGTCCCCGTTTGGTTCCTCGCGAACCCTACAGTATAGAATCTTGTTTAAGATTCCCTCAGTATATAAATAACATGTTCTGATAAATGATATAATAATTGACTTGTACCTGTGAAGTACCCTCAGTATTCGATTCGTACCCGTAAGGTACCCTCAGTACACTCGTTATCCACTGTCTAGAGTCAGCAGGTGTTCTTTTAAATGTTAATGGAAATGCTCTGATCTGATCTGACTATGAAATGGATTATCTGAATGAGTTAATGATAAAATATATGCCGGCTTATTCTGTAATGTATATGATTATGAGTTACTGAATGTATGACTTCTAAATGCGAGCATGTTTATGTGAATTATGCAATAATCCTTGCATTCTGCCATTGTGAATGTGATATGCCTTGACGACCACTGTGAGTGGCCGTTCATAAATTATGTATGTTTCCCCACTAAGCGTTTTATCGCTTAGCACGGTGTTTTTACCCGTGCAGGTGCGGAAGGAGTTTTGCCTTGGGAGAGTCTCCGTCATCAGGCCAACACAGAAGGGTTTTAGTGTAGGCTCAATTTTGTATCAGTTATTGATTCATTTTTGTATAGAACTCTCTGTATCAGCTTCCGCTTTTGTAATTATATTTTGTATATGTAATATTATTTTGATATCAGCTTGCTGATCAGGACGTTATTGTAATAGCTTAATTATAGTAATGCATGATCAGCCTGTGCTTTCTTTTTATGCAAAGTTTTTAATTATTCTGTATTTTTCTGAATGTATGTTATGAATGGATGTATATTTTGCTTTGTTGTTGTTTGGTGACACCTTGTCTCATACGGCATCTTACTCCTTATCGGATGGGATTGCCTATGTATGGGAAGGGGGTGTTACAGTTAGTGGTATCAGAGCATAGGTTTAGGCGTTTCTGGGTGTTGTTGTGATTGTTCTGAGTTTTCTTAGATGCGTATGTGTCTAGATCTGTGTTGGCTGATACGGTTGTTTCTTGTTTGTTTAGATGGCTTCTAACTCTGCTCATGGTGCGCGTGAGGAGTCCGCCGAGAGTGTGAATCCTCCCGCTGTTGATCAGTCTGTTTCTGTTAATGAGTCGGCTCAGCATGCTAGGGTTCAGCCCGAGGCCGCAGCCATGCCCTTAGAGGCTATGTTTAGACTGCATCAGGACATGGCTAGGGTTCTGGAAAGAGTGACTGCTCCTAGAGCACCTATGGAGAATCTGAGGAGAGCAGGAGTTGAGGATTTCTATGGTACTGGGTTGAATGAGTCTGAGACTGCAGAGAGATGGTTAGATAAAGTGAAGCGTGCTTTGAGAGAGATTCGGTGTCCTCCCGACCAGCAGTCAGAGTGTGCTTTAGCTCTTCTTCAGGGGTCTGCTTTTGAGTGGTGGGAGTTGGTTTGCAGGCATCCTCAGTTACCGGATCCGATCACATGGGAGTTCTTTGAGGGTGAGTTCATTAAGAAGTACATTACCCAGACTTACAGAGATTCGAGATGGGCGCAGTTTTTGGGTTTGAGACAGAGAGCTTTGTCAGTAGCTGATTATGAGAAAGAGTTTAACAGGTTATCGCGCTATGCACCTCGAGGAGTTATGACTGATGACTTTAGATGTAAGCATTTCGAGGCAGGGTTAAATGAGTCACTGAAGACTGCTTTGATTTCTCTGATGTGCATTCCTGGGGTTAGTTACTATCAGATAGTGGAGGCTGCAGTGAGAGCTGAGTTGAATGAGACTGTGATGAGAGAGAGAGCTCAGAGGAGGAGTTCTTCTCGTGGAGGATCTTTTTCGAGTAAGAGATCGAGGGACCCACAGGATGAGTCAGCATCTGGTTCGGCTTCTAGAGGTAGACGTCAGGGTTCTACAGCTCAGTCAGGTTCTGGTAGGGGTGGTAGAGCTGAGACTACTCCAGTTTGTCCTCATTGTAGTAGGTCGCATCGTGGTGAGTGTAGGTGGCTCACTGGGGCTTGCTTCAGGTGTGGGAGTTCTGAGCATCGGTTGGCCGGTTGTCCGAGAGTACAGGAGGATTCAGGTTCTCAGAGAGAGGGCAGTAGGGTCGGTTCAAATGCTTCTCAGGCTACCCGTGGCAGAGGCCGAGGTAGAGGTAGAGGTGGTCGGCATAGAGATGGTGTTGCTTCTGAGACTGTTGAGCATCCTCATCAGAGTGGCATTAGAGCTTATGCTATGAGAGCCAGAGATGAGCAGGACGCGCCTGATGTTATTGCTGGTAAGTTCCTACTCCATGACACTGAGTTGTATGCTCTAATTGATCCTGGTTCCACACACTCATATTTGTGCACAGATAGAGTTATTGATAAATTGCATTCAGTTGATCAGTTAGATTATGAGATTTGTGTGACCAGTCCATTAGGGCATAGTGTCAGTGTGAGTAGAGTTTTTAGGAGTTGTCCTCTGATTGTTGAGGGAGTTGTGCTTCCAGCGGATCTGATTGAGTTACCCTTCAGAGAGTTTGACTTGATTCTGGGTATGGACTGGTTGGGTAAGTATCGGGCTGTAGTGGATTGCCATAGGAAGACAGTGGTACTTCGGGATAGAAGTCAGTCTCTTGTGTTTCTGAAAGGTTTGGGTGCTAGTTCTGTGAACAATGTTATTTCTGCGATGCAAGCTAGGAGATTCATCAGGAAAGGTTGTGAGGCTTTTCTAGCAGTGGTGTTAGATTCCAGGAGGGATCAGGTACAGATTCAGGATTTTCCAGTAGTGCGAGAGTTTGGGGATGTGTTTCCGAGCGAGTTGCCTGGTTTGCCTCCTGAGAGAGAGGTTGAGTTGTCCATTGAGATCATGCCAGGTACTGCACCTATTTCGAGAGCACCTTATCGGATGGCTCCTGTAGAGTTGAGGGAACTTAAATCTCAGCTACAGGAGTTATTGGATAAGGGGTTTATTCGACCTAGCATATCTTCTTGGGGAGCTCCAGTGCTGTTTGTTAAGAAGAAAGATGGATCCCTGCGGATGTGTATTGACTACCGTCAGATTAATAAAGTTACAGTGAAGAACAAGTATCCATTGCCTAGGATTGAGGATTTATTTGATCAGCTTCGTGGTGCAGGTGTCTTTTCCAAGATAGATCTTCGATCAGGGTACTACCAGCTTCGGGTTCAGGATGCAGATGTGGTTAAGACTGCATTTCGGACTAGGTATGGCCACTATGAGTTTCTTGTGATGCCGTTTGGTTTGACAAATGCTCCAGTGGCTTTTATGGATCTGATGAATCGTGTGTTTAGGCCATACTTGGATCGGTTTGTAGTAGTGTTTATTGATGACATCTTGGTGTATTCCAAGAATGAGAGTGAGCATGAGGAGCATCTCAGATTGGTTCTTCAGATGTTGAGAGAGCATCAGTTGTTTGCTAAGCTTAGCAAGTGTGATTTCTGGCTTCGAGAGGTATCATTCTTGGGTCATATCATTTCAGCTAGTGGTATCCAGGTGGATCCAGCTAAGATTGAGGCGATTGTTGATTGGAAAGCGCCTCGAAATGTTCAGGAAGTGAGGAGTTTCCTCGGTTTAGCAGGTTATTACCGTCGGTTCGTTAAAGGATTTTCTGTGATTGCTGCTCCTATGACTAGACTGTTGAGGAAAGGAGTTAGATTTGAGTGGTCAGACAGGTGTCAGTCTTGTTTTGATCGGTTAAAGCAGTTGCTTGTTGAGGCTCCTATCCTTACTCAGCCCATTTCGGGTAAGGAGTTTGTTATTTACAGTGATGCTTCTGGAGTTGGTCTGGGATGTGTGCTGATGCAGGAAGGAAAAGTTGTGGCTTATGCTTCTCGTCAGTTGAAGCCACATGAGAAGAACTATCCGACGCATGATTTAGAGTTGGCAGCTGTGATCTTTGCTCTGAAGATTTGGCGTCACTACTTGTATGGGGAAAAGTGTAGGATCTTCTCGGACCACAAGAGTTTGAAGTACTTCCTTTCACAGAAAGAGTTGAATATGAGACAGCGCAGATGGCTTGAGTTATTTAAGGACTACGACTGCATTGTGGATTACCATCCTGGTAAGGCCAATGTAGTTGCAGATGCTTTGAGTCGTAAGTCAGTTTCTGCCTTATTCTTGAGGCGTTTCAGATGGCGTTTTGGTTCAGATGGGGCTTTGCTTGCCCAGTTGCGTGTAAAGCCTACTTTGAGACAGTTAATTGTGGATGCTCAGAGAGATGATGTGGGACTTCAGCGGATTGTGCATGAGGTTAGATCGGGTAAGCCATCAGAGTTCTCAGTTCAGGATGAGGTACTTATGTTCAGAGGTCGCTTGTGTGTGCCAGAATCTGAGGATTTGAGGAGACAGCTCATGAGTGAGGCGCATAGTTCAGTTTTCACTATGCATCCTGGCAGTACGAAGATGTATCAAGACATGAAGCAATTCTATTGGTGGTCTGGTATGAAGCGAGACATAGTGGATTTTGTTTCCAAGTGCTTGACTTGTCAGCAGGTAAAGGCTGAGCATCAGGTTCCTTCAGGTTTGCTTATGCCTTTATCCATTCCTGAGTGGAAATGGAGTGATATCACCATGGACTTTGTTTCTGGCTTGCCTTTGACTCAGAGGAAGCATGATTCAGTTTGGGTTATCGTGGATCGGCTTACGAAGTCAGCTCACTTCTTGCCAGTTAGAGTGGACTACTCCATGGACAGATTAGCCAGTATCTATGTGGATGAGATAGTTCGGTTGCACGGTGTGCCTTTGTCCATAGTGTCAGATCGAGATCCGAGGTTTACTTCCAAGTTTTGGAAGGAGTTACAGAGAGCTTTGGGCACTAGGTTGAACTTCAGTACAGCGTTTCATCCTCAGACCGATGGACAGTCAGAGCGAGTTATTCAGATTCTGGAGGATATGATGAGAGCTTGTGCATTGGATTTTTCGGGTAGTTGGGATAGATATGTGTCATTGATGGAGTTTGCCTACAACAACAGTTTCCAGTCTAGTATCGGTATGGCACCATATGAGGCTTTGTATGGTCGTCAGTGTAGGACTCCGATTTGTTGGACCGAGCTATCCGAGAGATCTATGATTGGACCCGACTTGGTTAGAGATACTGAAGAGAAGATCAGAGTAGTGCAGCGGAATTTGAAGGCAGCCAAGGATCGACAGAAGTCTTATGCCAATTTGAAAAGAAAAGATGTGCATTTTGAGATCGGGGACAAGGTTTTCCTTAAAGTTTCTCCTTGGAGGAGGATACTTCGATTTGGAAAGAAGGGTAAGCTGAGTCCTCGTTTCATTGGACCTTATGAGATTTTGGCTAAGGTGGGACCTGTAGCCTACAGATTAGCGCTACCGATGGAGTTAGCAAAGTTGCATGATGTGTTTCACGTTTCGATGCTTCGTCGGTACAGATCAGATCCTTCGCATGTTCTGTCAGTTCAGGATATCCAGGTTCAGCCAGATTACTCTTATGATGAGGAACCGCGAGCTATTCTAGCCCGTGAGGTAAGGCAATTGAGGAATAAGCAGATTCCTTTGGTTAAAGTATTGTGGATCCATCATGGAGTCGAGGAAGCGACTTGGGAACCAGAGGAGTCGATGAGAGCTCAGTATCCACAGTTATTCAGTTCAGGTGAGAATTTCGAGGACGAAATTCTTATTAGTAGGGGAGAGTTGTCACACCCCGTTTGCCCCCTAGTAGAATGAGCCTGTCTGTCTGTCTATCTGTCTGTCAGTATGTGTCAGCATTCGCATGTGTTCAGCATTTCATAAGGGTATTTCAGTAAAATGTATGATTTTGGGATTTTATTATTATGTGGGTGCATACATGGCATTAGTGTGTTTAATTAATTGAGTTGTACTTGTGTGCATGTGTTCATACCATGGTAGGGTATGCATAAGTGAAAAGGGTTTTAGGTGTGTGTAGTGTAGGTTATTTTAGTGTGAGTGATTAGTGTCACCAATAGGAGTCTGACACATATTTAGAATAAAGAAAAGAAAAAGAAAAGGGAATGAGGGAAAAAGGAACCTAAACTTACAGATTTACGTTCTTTCTCACTCACTCTCTTCTTCTTCACTTTCTTTATTCTCAAATACTGTGTATTTTGGATTCAAGGTTCTATTGGTGAAATTAATCCTCTCCTTGCATCCCCTAGCTTGGTAAGTGCATGATTTTGTCTTTGTTTTACTGTAAGTTTGCATCTTTATCTTCTTCTTTAGGTTGAGTTTTAACCTAGGGTTGAATTTACTGTGTTTGTGTTTTAGCTGAGGCTCCACGTGATCCAAAGGGAAAAGAGGTTGCTGGACCTAGTGGAGCTAAGTGAGAGAGACATAGATTTCAGGTTTGGGAACAATTATTTGTGATCTGCATAATTTGAGTTTACTGGTATTTCTAGGGTTCTTGAACAATTTGAATGCAAATACCTTGAATTGGGTTGATTGAATTCTGTTTGAGTTGTTTTTATGATGTTTGAATTGTTGGGATAATTTCTGGAAGGTAAGAACAGGTTTGAATTGAGTTGAATCAAATTGGGATTGGAATCTGGAAATTCTGGAAATTCTGGGAAAAATCGTATTACTGTTGGAACTCCCTCTGTCGCGCGATTCGCTACGCAGGAAGGCACGTCACGTCACGTGACCCTTGGTCACGGCGTGACATGCCTGCTGTGAAGCCAGTCGCGTGACCAGTTGAAGAGGAAGCAAGTCACGCGACGTGATCTTCGGTCACGTCGTGTGACCTGCGAAGGAAATAGGCAGATCACGCAGCGTGATCTGCGAGGGAGAGCAGCGTCACGTCGCGTGACCTTCGGTCACGCCGTGACCTGCATGTGCATTGCGTGATCCGCGAGGATCACGCAAAGCAATTGGCGAGGAACAAGCAGGTCACGAGACGTGACCCTCGGTCACGCCGTGACCTGCCTGTTGAGTCGCCAGTTTTCTCCACTCAGCTTGTTTTTCCGAAATTTCCTGGTTTTTAACTCCGAAATGAATTTGGTATTTCTTCTGAATGGAATTTACTGTTATCTGATGCATGTCTTACTGATTAATGCTTTGATATGCGTGATACCATGATTTTCTGATGAAATATACTCCGTATTCTGAAATGTGAATTGAATGTCGCATAACCTGCTAGAGTCGAGTAAGTGGATAGTTAGGCATGCCTAATAGAGTCTTTAGCTGCAGCCCTCAGTTCAGTTTGGACCCCGATCAGGTCCCCGTTTGGTTCCTCGCGAACCCTACAGTATAGAATCTTGTTTAAGATTCCCTCAGTATATAAATAACATGTTCTGATAAATGATATAATAATTGACTTGTACCTGTGAAGTACCCTCAGTATTCGATTCGTACCCGTAAGGTACCCTCAGTACACTCGTTATCCACTGTCTAGAGTCAGCAGGTGTTCTTTTAAATGTTAATGGAAATGCTCTGATCTGATCTGACTATGAAATGGATTATCTGAATGAGTTAATGATAAAATATATGCCGGCTTATTCTGTAATGTATATGATTATGAGTTACTGAATGTATGACTTCTAAATGCGAGCATGTTTATGTGAATTATGCAATAATCCTTGCATTCTGCCATTGTGAATGTGATATGCCTTGACGACCACTGTGAGTGGCCGTTCATAAATTATGTATGTTTCCCCACTAAGCGTTTTATCGCTTAGCACGGTGTTTTTACCCGTGCAGGTGCGGAAGGAGTTTTGCCTTGGGAGAGTCTCCGTCATCAGGCCAACACAGAAGGGTTTTAGTGTAGGCTCAATTTTGTATCAGTTATTGATTCATTTTTGTATAGAACTCTCTGTATCAGCTTCCGCTTTTGTAATTATATTTTGTATATGTAATATTATTTTGGTATCAGCTTGCTGATCAGGACGTTATTGTAATAGCTTAATTATAGTAATGCATGATCAACCTGTGCTTTCTTTTTATGCAAAGTTTTTAATTATTCTGTATTTTTCTGAATGTATGTTATGAATGGATGTATATTTTGCTTTGTTGTTGTTTGGTGACACCTTGTCTCATACGGCATCTTACTCCTTATCGGATGGGATTGCCTATGTATGGGAAGGGGGTGTTACATCTAGGACTTCCAAGACACCTCTTGAGTTTCACCAAAAGACTGAAATTTACAATCCTAGGCTCCAGGGGGTAGAGGCAGAGGCCTCCAAGATCTCTCTAGCTAGCTCAAGATGGATATGTATGCGCCGTCTTACGCTCGCTGAGGCTAGACGACCCTTCCCAATGATCTATTGGGTGGCGACTCCAAGAAACCTCATTGTTGCCCAAAATAGACGCCCTTGTAAATACCTTACAAGTTTTATGAACCTCTCCTGATCGCCCTAAAGCGGGCCCTCGGGAGGACACGAGGTTCGGCGCGCGTCACACTATCCATTTTTACATCTCACATGCATCTCGCATGTAAAATCTTTTGCATATCTCCTTGCATAACTTTACACATGCATAGCCTTTCATGATGCCCAACATGCATTCACACATGCTTGAACTTTGTATATATTTTGCATTTGTAATTCTTTGTGCACATTCCATGTACATAATCTTTGCATACACATACATATTTAGCATGCATATCATAAGCATATCATGTGCATTCAATCCTTTACATGTGTAATTGTGTACACATAAATTTTGTACATTAATCCTTTGCATGTATTTCCTGTATATAGTTTACTATGTATATTGCACACAAATTGATTCCATACGCACACACAATATTTTGTATACGTTGCTATATACATGACTCAGGGGGAAAGGTCCGAATAAACCTCATGCGCAAAGAAGATCCAAGAGATGGGTTCAGCTCAACATTATCAGACACTATATTTGGCATAAAGTCAGGTGTGTCTGTATAGAGGGGGAACGTCCAGAAGAAACAAGCCTATTCATGCACACCATATCGGGGGCAATCAGGTAAGTTTTTCTATCATAAGATATACGCTCACACACATCACACAATAAGGGTACAAAATCCAAATTCAAATGTACAAAGAATACAAATTCTCAAACAAAAAACAACAAAAAGAAACAAAATAAAAAGAAAAACAAAAAGAAGAAGATATTTTCAAGGCCTTGAAAATCTAACATACTGTAAAAATTCAAATACATCCAAAATGTGAAAATCCCAAAAATTTACAAAAAATCATTTTAAGAGACACCAAAAACATTGAAATCTATCCGCCTGTGGGCAAGCAACAAAACCTCCAATCTAATTTTCCTCAAAGGAGGGTCAAATCTAATTTCCTCTAAGGAGGCTCAAACCCAATTTCCTCTCTGGAGGCTCCAATCTAATTTTCCTCTGAGGAGGCTCAAACCGATTTTCCTCTCTGGAGGCTCAATATCAAATTCTCTCACCCTCTAGAGAGGCACACAGGTCTTTTTAACAAGGAGGCTCCGATTAGAGATCGGTATCTGGTATATCACAGACAATGCAATCAAGAGAATGGTGTCCCATACTTTGGAAGTCTAAAAAAGACTCAGTAAAAGTCTAAGAGGATGACATTCCACAAACTATTTTCCAAGGAATAACCAACCGTCCTTCAGGGGGCACCCGTCTGACATTTACCCCAACAGTTATGTACTGCCACAGGTACGCATCTCTTTCATATACCCTACACATTTGCTTTGTTTTTTTTTTGTAGAAAAAAAAGGAGGTTCAGGATAAGCGCTAGCAAAGACACATGCAATAGAACAGATCGCAACAGGATTGTAGTTAGAGAACAATGCATCTCACAGACACCGTACAACCTGAGATGAGTCCAACGGCACACATGCAATAGAACAGATCGCAACAAGGTTGTAGTTAGAGAACACTGCATCTCACAAACACCGTGCAAGCTGAGATAAGGCCAGTGGGACACATGCGATAGAACAGATCGCAACAGGGTTGTAGTTAGAGAACACTTCATCTCATAGACACCGTATGTCACACCCCATTTGCCCCCTAGTAGAATGAGCCTGTCAGTCTGTCTGTCTGTCTGACTGTCTGTCTGTATGTGTAGGCATTCGCATGTGTTCAGCATTTCATAAGGGTATTTCAGTAAAATGTATGATTTTGGGGTTTATTATTATGTGGGTGCATACATGGCATTAGTGTGTTTAATTAAATGAGAAATACTTGTGTACATTAGAGCATACCATTGTAGGGTGATTTAGTGGAGTATGCATTAAGTGTGTGTGTTTATGCCATTGTAGAGTACTTTATTTATAAGTGCATTAGGTGTGTGATGCATGTGGAATTTAGGTGTGAGTGGCTAACTACACCAATAAGAAATGGACACTTATTTAGGGTAAAGAAAAGGAAAAGAAAAAGGAAGGAATGGAAAGGAACTTACAGACTTACGTTTCTTTCTTTACTCACTTTCTTCTTCTTCATTTTTCTTTATCCCAAATACTGTGTTGAGAATTCAAGGTCTTATTGGTGAAGTTAATCCTCACCTTGCATCCTCTCTAGTAAGTAAGTGAATTCCCTCATTTAATTGTTTCATTTACTTCTTATTCTTCCTTAAGTTTAGATTTAACTTAGGGTTTTCTTTGTGGATATTCTTGCTGTGATTGTGTTTAGCTGAAGCTCCACGTGATCCAAAGGGGAAAGAGGTTGCTGGACCTAGTGGAGCTAAGTGATAGAAGTTAGAATCTAGGTTTGGGAATGTTTAACTGTGAAATTGTGTGATTTTGATTCTACTGTAAATTTCTAGGGTTTATGTTCTTGTGAGTTTAAATGCATATGTTCTTGGTTTGATTGGATGAATTAGTTGACGAATTGAGTTGTATAATTATTGCCTATGTTGTTTGAGATGAGTTCTGGAAGGTAAGATCAGGTCTGAGTGGTTTTTAATCAAATTGGGAGTGAATTCTTGTTTCTGGAAATTCTGGAAATTCTGGAAATTGAGGTACTGTTCTTCGTTGCGTGACTCGCTACGGAAGAAGGCAAGTCACGAGATGTGACCCTCGGTCACGCCGTGACCTGCCTCCTGAGAAGCCAGTCGCGTGACCAGCTGAAGAATAAGCAAGTCACGCGACGTGACCTTCGGTCACGTCGTGCGACCTGCGAGAGTGAGTTGCGTGATTTACGAGATCACGCGACGTGATCTGCGAGAGAGGAGAAGCACGTCACGAGTCGTGACGTCCAGTCACGCCGTGACCTGCGTAGGACGTTGCATGATTTGTGAAGATCACGCAACGTGACCGGCGAGAAATAAGCATGTCACGTCGCGTGACCCTCGGTCACGCCGTGACCTGCCTGTTGAGAAGGCCAGTCACGCCCAGTGACCAGCCGATCTCGCCCGTTTCTCCGCTTAGCTCGTTTTTCCGAAATTTCCTTGTTTTTTAACTCAGAAATGAATTTGGTATTTCTTCTGAATGGACTTTACTGTTGTATGATGCATGTCTTACTGTTTGATGCTCCGATATGCGTGATAGCATGACTTTCTGATGAATTATATTCTGTATCCTGAAATGTGATCTGTTTGACGCATAACCTGCTAGAGTCAAGTAAGTGGATAGTTAGGCATGCCTAATAGAGTCTTTAGCTGCAGCCCTCAGTTCAGTTTGGACCCCGATCAGGTCCCCGTTTGGTTCCTCGCGAACCCTTCAGTATAGAATCTTGTTTAAGATTCCCTCAGTATATAAATAACATGTTTTGATAAATCATATAATATTTGACTTGTACCTGTGAGGTACCCTCAGTATTCGATTCATACCCGTAAGGTACCCTCAGTACACTCGTTATCCACTATTTAGAGTCAGCAGGTGTTCTTTAAATGTTAATGGAAATGTTCTGATCTGATCTGGCTTTGAATGGAATATTTGAATGAGTTTAATGATGAAATACATGCTGGTTTATTCTGTAATGCATATGATTATGAGATATTGAATGTATGGCTTTTAAATACGAGCATGTTTTTATGGATTATGTAATAGTCTTTGCATTCTGTCATTGTGAATGTGTTATGCCTTGACGACCACTGTGAGTGGCCGTCCATAATTTATGTGTGTTTCCCCACTAAGCGTTTATCGCTTAGCACGGTGTTTTTACCCGTGCAGGTGCGGAAGGCGTTATGCTTTGGGAGAGTCGCCATCATCAAGCCAACACAGAAGGGTTTTAGTGTAGGGCTCAGTTTTGTATCAGCTATTGATTCTTTTTGTATAGAACTCTCTGTATCAGCTTCCGCTTTTGTATCTATATTTTGTATATGTAATATTATTTTGTTCAGCTAGTTGATCAGATCATTATTGTAATAGTTTAATTATAGTAATGCATGATCAGCTTTTGCTTTCTGCATGTAAAGTTTTTAATTATTCTGTATTTCTGAATGTATGTTATGAATGGATGTATATTTTGCTTTGCTTTTGTTTGGTGACACCTTGTCTCATACGGCATCTCACTCCTTATCGGATGGGATCGCCTACGTATGGGAAGGGGGTGTTACAATTTATGGTATCAGAGCATAGGTTTAGGCATTTCTGGGTGTTGATCTGATTGATCTGAGTTTCTTAGATGTGTATGTGTCTAGATCTGTGTTGGCTGATACGGTTGTTTCTTGTTTGTTTAGATGGCTTCTAATTATGCTCATGGTGCGCGTGAGGAATCCGCCGAGAGTGTGAATCCTCCAGTTGTAGATCAGTCTGTTTTTGTTACTGTGTCGGCTCAGCATGCTAGGGTCCAGCCCGAAGCTGCAGCCATGCCCTTAGAGGCTATGTTTAGACTGCATCAGGACATGGCTAGGGTTTTGGAGAGAGTGACTGCTCCTAGAGCACCTATGGAGAATTTGAGAAGGGCAGGAGTTGAGGATTTCTATGGTACCGGTTTGAATGAGTCTGAGACTGCAGAGAGATGGTTAGATAAAGTGAAGCGTGCTTTGAGAGAGATTCGGTGTCCTCCCGACCAGCAGGCAGAGTGTGCATTAGCTCTTCTTCAGGGGTCTGCTTTTGAATGGTGGGAGTTAGTGTGCAGGCATCCTCAGCTACCGGATCCGATTACTTGGGAGTTCTTTGAGGGTGAGTTCACAAAGAAGTACATCACTCAGACTTATAGAGATTCTAGATGGGCACAGTTTTTGGGTTTGAGACAGAGGGCCATGTCTGTTGCTGATTATGAGAAAGAGTTCAACAGGTTATCTCGCTATGCCCCTCGAGGAGTTGACTTTGGATGCAAGCATTTCGAGGCAGGGTTAAATGAGTCACTGAAGATTGCTTTGATTTCCTTGATGTGTATACCTGGGGTCAGTTACTATCAGATAGTGGAGGCTGCAGTGAGAGCTGAGTTGAATGAGACGGTGATGAGAGAGAGGGCTCAGAGGAGGAGTTCTTCTCGTGGAGGATCTTCTTCGAGTAAGAGATCTAGGAACCCACAGGATGAGTCATCTTCTGGCCCGGCTTCTAGAGGTAGACGACAGGGTCCTGCAGCTGTGTCAGGTTCTGGTAGGGGTGGTAGAGCTGAGACTACACCAGTTTGTCCTCATTGTAGTAAGTCACATCGGGGTGAGTGTAGGTGGCTCTCCGGTGCATGCTTCAGGTGTGGGAGTTTTGAACATCAGTTGGCCGGTTGTCCGAGATTGCAGGAGGATTCGGGTTCCCAGAGAGAGGGCAGTAGGGTCGGTTCGAATGCTTCTCAGGCTACCCGTGGCAGAGGCCGAGGTAGAGGTAGAGGTGGCCGGCATAGAGATGGAGCTGCTTCTGAGACTGTTGAGCATCCTCCTCAGGGTGCCATTAGAGCTTATGCTATGAGAGCCAGAGATGAGCAGGACGCGCCTGATGTTATTGCTGGTAAGTTCCTACTCCATGACACTGAGTTGTATGCTCTAATTGATCCTGGTTCCACACACTCATATTTGTGCACAGATAGAATTGTTGATAAATTGCATTCAGTTGATCAGTTAGATTATGAGATTTGTGTGACCAGTCCATTAGGGCATAGTGTCAGTGTGAGTAGAGTTTTTAGGAGTTGTCCTCTGATTGTTGAGGGAGCTGTGCTTCCAGCAGATCTGATTGAGTTACCCTTAAGAGAGTTTGACTTGATTCTGGGTATGGACTGGTTGGGAAAGCATCGGGCTGTAGTGGATTGCCATAGGAAGACAGTTGTACTTCGAGATAGAAGTCAGTCTCTTGTGTTTTTGAAAGGTTTGGGTGCTAGTTCTGTGAATAATGTTATTTCTGCGATGCAAGCCAAGAGATTTATCAGGAAAGGTTGTGAGGCTTTTCTAGCAGTTGTGTTAGATTCCAGGAGGGATCAGGTTCAGATTGAGGATATTCCTGTTGTGCGGGAGTTTAGTGATGTGTTCCCGAGCGAGTTGCCTGGTTTGCCTCCTGAGAGAGAGGTTGAGTTGTCCATTGAGATTATGCCAGGTACAGCACCTATTTCGAGAGCACCTTATCGGATGGCTCCTGTAGAGTTGAGGGAACTTAAATCTCAGCTACAAGAGTTATTGGATAAGGGGTTTATTAGACCGAGCATATCTCCATGGAGAGCTCCAGTACTATTTGTCAAGAAGAAAGATGGATCCCTGCGGATGTGTATTGACTACCGCCAGATTAATAAAGTTACAGTGAAGAACAAGTATCCTTTGCCTAGGATTGAGGATTTATTTGATCAGCTTCGAGGTGCGGGTGTCTTTTCCAAGATAGATCTTCGATCAGGGTATTACCAGCTACGGGTTCAGGATGCAGATGTGGTGAAGACTGCATTTCGGACTAGGTATGGCCACTATGAGTTTCTTGTGATGCCGTTTGGTTTGACAAATGCTCCATCGGCTTTTATGGATCTGATGAATCGCGTGTTTAGACCATACTTAGATCGATTTGTAGTAGTGTTCATTGATGACATCTTAGTATATTCCAGGGATGAGAGTGAGCATGAGGAGCATCTCAGATTGGTTTTGCAAATGTTGAGAGAGCATCATTTGTTTGCTAAGCTTATCAAGTGTGATTTCTGGCTTCGAGAAGTGTCATTCTTGGGTCACATTGTTTCAGCTAGAGGTATTCAAGTGGATCCAGCTAAGATTGAGGCGATTGTTGATTGGAAAGCGCCTTGAAATGTTCAGGAAGTGAGGAGTTTCCTCGGTTTAGCAGGTTATTACCGTCGGTTCGTTAAAGGATTTTCTGTGATTGCTGCTCCTATGACTAGATTGTTGAGGAAAGGAGTTAGATTTGAGTGGTCAGACAGGTGTCAGTCTTGTTTTGATCGGTTAAAGCAGTTGCTTGTTGAGGCTCCTATCCTTACTCAACCCATCTCAGGTAAGGAGTTTGTCATTTACAGTGATGCTTCTGGAGTTGGTCTTGGATGTGTATTGATGCAGGAAGGAAAAGTCGTGGCTTATGCTTCTCGTCAGTTAAAGCCACATGAGAAGAACTATCCGACGCATGATTTAGAGTTGGCAGCTGTAATCTTTGCTTTGAAGATTTGGCGTCACTACTTGTATGGGGAAAAGTGTAGGATCTTCTCGGACCACAAGAGCTTAAAGTACTTCCTTTCACAGAAAGAGTTGAACATGAGACAGCGCAGATGGCTTGAGTTGTTTAAGGACTACGACTGCATTGTGGATTACCATCCTGGTAAGGCCAATGTAGTTGCAGATGCTTTGAGTCGTAAGTCAGTTTCAGCCTTGATCTTGAGGCGATTCAGATGGCGATTTGATTCTGATGGGGCTTTGCTTGCCCAGTTGCGTGTGAAGCCTACTTTGAGACAGAGGATTGTGGATGCTCAGAGAGATGATGTGAGGCTTCAGCAGATTGTGCATGAGATTAGATCGGGTAAGCCATCAGAGTTCTCGGTTCAGGATGAGGTACTTATGTTTAGAGATCGCCTGTGTGTGCCAGAGTCTGAGGACTTGAGGAGACAGCTCATGAGTGAGGCACATAGTTCAGTCTTTACTATGCATCCAGGCAGTGAGAAAATGTATAGAGATATGAAGCAATTCTATTGGTGGTCCGGTATGAAGCGTGATATAGTGGATTTTATTTCCAAGTGCTTAACTTGTCAGCAGGTAAAGGCTGAGCATCAGGTTCCTTCAGGTTTGCTTATGCCTTTATCCATTCCTGAGTGGAAATGGAATGATATCGCCATGGACTTTGTTTCTGGTTTGCCTTTGACTCAGAGGAAGCATGACTCAGTTTGGGTTATTGTGGATCGGCTTACGAAATCAGCTCACTTTCTGCCGGTTAGAGTGGACTACTCCATGGACAGATTAGCCAGTATCTATGTGGATCAGATAGTTCGGTTGCATGGTGTGCCTTTGTCCATAGTTTCAGATCGAGATCCGAGGTTTACTTCCAAGTTTTGGAAGGAGTTACAGAGAGCTTTGGGCACTAGGTTGAACTTCAGTACAGCGTTTCATCCTCAGACCGATGGTCAGTCAGAGCGAGTTATTCAGATTCTGGAGGATATGATGAGAGCTTGTGCTTTAGATTTTCCGGGTAGCTGGGACAGATATGTGTCATTGATGGAGTTTGCCTAGAACAACAGTTTTCAGTCGAGCATTGGTATGGCACCATATGAGGCTTTGTATGGTTGTCAGTGTAGGACTCCGATTTGTTGGACAGAGCTATCCGAGAGATCTATGATTGGACCAGACTTGGTCAGAGATACTGAAGATAAAATCAGAGTAGTGCAGCGGAATTTGAAGGCAGCCAAAGATCGACAGAAGTCTTATGCCAATTTGAAAAGGAAAGATGTGCATTTTGAGATCGGGGACAAAGTTTTCCTTAAAGTTTCTCCTTGGAGGAGAGTGCTTCGATTTGGAAAGAAGGGTAAGCTTAGTCCTCGTTTCATTGGACCTTATGAGATTTTGGCTAAGGTAGGACCTATAGCCTACAGATTGGCGTTACCGATGGAGTTAGCAAAGTTGCATGATGTGTTTCACGTTTCGATGCTTCGTCGGTACAGATCAGATCCTTCGCATGTTCTGTCAGTTCAGGATATCCAGGTTCAGCCAGACTTCTCTTATGATGAGGAACCGCGAGCTATTCTAGCCCGAGAGGTGAGGCAGTTGAGAAATAAGCAGATTCCTTTGGTTAAAGTGTTGTGGATCCATCATGGAGTCGAGGAAACGACTTGGGAACCAGAGGAGTCGATGAGAGCTCAGTATCCACAGTTATTCAGTTCAGGTGTGAATTTCGAGAACGAAATTCTTATTAGTAGGGGAGAGTTGTCACACCCCATTTGCCCCCTAGTAGAATGAGCCTGTCAGTCTGTCTGTCTGTCTGACTGTCTGTCTGTATGTGTAGGCATTCGCATGTGTTCAGCATTTCATAAGGGTATTTCAGTAAAATGTATGATTTTGGGGTTTATTATTATGTGGGTGCATACATGGCATTAGTGTGTTTAATTAAATGAGAAATACTTGTGTACATTGGAGCATACCATTGTAGGGTGATTTAGTGGAGTATGCATTAAGTGTGTGTGTTTATGCCATTATAGAGTACTTTATTTATAAGTGCATTAGGTGTGTGATGCATGTGGAATTTAGGTGTGAGTGGCTAACTACACCAATAAGAAATGGACACTTATTTAGGGTAAAGAAAAGGAAAAGAAAAAGGAAGGAATGGAAAGGAACTTACAAACTTACGTTTCTTTCTTTACTCACTTTCTTCTTCTTCATTTTTCTTTATCCCAAATACTGTGTTGAGAATTCAAGGTCTTATTGGTGAAGTTAATCCTCACCTTGCATCCTCTCTAGTAAGTAAGTGAATTCCCTCATTTAATTGTTTCATTTACTTCTTCTTCTTCCTTAAGTTTAGATTTAACTTAGGGTTTTCTTTGTGGATATTCTTGCTGTGATTGTGTTTAGCTGAAGCTCCACGTGATCCAAAGGGAAAAGAGGTTGCTGGACCTAGTGGAGCTAAGTGATAGAAGTTAGAATCCAGGTTTGGGAATGTTTAACTGTGAAATTGTGTGATTTTGATTCTACTGTAAATTTCTAGGGTTTATGTTCTTGTGAGTTTAAATGCATATGTTCTTGGTTTGATTGGATGAATTAGTTGACGAATTGAGTTGTATAATTATTGCCTATGTTGTTTGAGATGAGTTCTGGAAGGTAAGATCAGGTCTGAGTGGTTTTTAATCAAATTGTGAGTGAATTCTTGTTTCTGGAAATTCTGGAAATTCTGGAAATTGAGGTACTGTTCTTCGTTGCGTGACTCGCTACGGAAGAAGGCAAGTCACGAGACGTGACCCTCGGTCACGCCGTGACCTGCCTCCTGAGAAGCCAGTCGCGTGACCAGCTGAAGAATAAGCAAGTCACGCGACGTGATCTTCGGTCACGTCGTGCGACCTGCGAGAGTGAGTTGCGTGATTTACGAGATCACGCGACGTGATCTGCGAGAGAGGAGAAGCACGTCACGAGTCGTGACGTCCAGTCACGCCGTGACCTGCGTAGGACGTTGCGTGATTTGTGAAGATCACGCAACGTGACCGGCGAGAAACAAGCATGTCACGTCGCGTGACCCTCTGTCACGCCGTGACCTGCCTGTTGAGAAGGCCAGTCACGCCCAGTGACCAGCCGATCTCGCCCGTTTCTCCGCTCAGCTCGTTTTTCCGAAATTTCCTTGTTTTTTAACTCAGAAATGAATTTGGTATTTCTTCTGAATGGACTTTACTGTTGTATGATGCATGTCTTACTGTTTGATGCTCCGATATGCGTGATAGAATGACTTTCTGATGAATTATATTCTGTATCCTGAAATGTGATCTGTTTGACGGATAACCTGCTAGAGTCAAGTAAGTGGATAGTTAGGCATGCCTAATAGAGTTTTTAGCTGCAGCCCTCAGTTCAGTTTGGACCCCGATCAGGTCCCCGTTTGGTTCCTCGCGAACCCTTCAGTATAGAATCTTGTTTAAGATTCCCTCAGTATATAAATAACATGTTTTGATAAATGATATAATATTTGACTTGTACCTGTGAGGTACCCTCAGTATTCGATTCGTACCCGTAAGGTACCCTCAGTACACTCGTTATCCACTATCTAGAGTCAGCAGGTGTTCTTTAAATGTTAATGGAAATGTTCTGATCTGATCTGGCTTTGAATGGAATATTTGAATGAGTTTAATGATGAAATACATGCTGGTTTATTCTGTAATGCATATGATTATGAGATATTGAATGTATGGCTTTTAAATACGAGCATGTTTTTATGGATTATGTAATAGTCTTTGCATTCTGTCATTGTGAATGTGTTATGCCTTGACGACCACTGTGAGTGGCCGTCCATAATTTATGTGTGTTTCCCCACTAAGCGTTTATCGCTTAGCACGGTGTTTTTACCCGTACAGGTGCGGAAGGCGTTATGCTTTGGGAGAGTCGCCATCATCAAGCCAACACAGAAGGGTTTTAGTGTAGGGCTCAGTTTTGTATCAGCTATTGATTCTTTTTGTATAGAACTCTCTGTATCAGCTTCCGCTTTTGTATCTATATTTTGTATATGTAATATTATTTTGTTCAGCTAGTTGATCAGATCATTATTGTAATAGTTTAATTATAGTAATGCATGATCAGCTTTTGCTTTCTGCATGTAAAATTTTAATTATTCTGTATTTCTGAATGTATGTTATGAATGGATGTATATTTTGCTTTGCTTTTGTTTGGTGACACCTTGTCTCATACGGCATCTCACTCCTTATCGGATGGGATCGCCTACGTATGGGAAGGGGGTGTTACACCGTACAAGCTGAGATGAGGCCAGCAGGACACATGCAATAGAACAGATTGCAACAGGGTTGTGGTTAGAGAACACTGCATCTCACAGACACCGTGCAAGCTGAGACGAGGCCAGCGGGACACGCACGATAGAACAAATCACAGCAGGGTTGTAGTTAGAGAACTCTGGCCCTCACAGACACCATGCAAACCGAGATGAGGACAGCGGGACACAGGCAATAGAATAAATCGCAATTGGGTGGTAGTTAGAGAACACTACTTCTCACGACATTCAAACACCGTGCGAGCCGAGACGAGGCCAGCGGGGAACATGCAATAGAACAAATTGCAATTGGATTGCAGTTGGACAGCACTGCCTCTCACGACAGTCAGGCATCGTGTAGGCTGAGACGAGGCCCGCAGGATGAAGGTGGTCGGACGAATCATTAAAGGGTCATGGTAAAATACACTACAACTCGGTAGCGACGGGTCACCAGCTTGAACACACCACGAAAGGTAAAGGACTGCCTCAGGTATGCATCTCTTTCCTTCTTCTCTGAATTTTGGCTCATCTAGTCACTAGTGCACTAGTTTCCCCAAAATTGGGGGCAACTGTAGAGACCGATTCCTGAGGCAGCCCAAATCAGAGTTACCCAATAATAAAAAGATGCCCGTTCAAAGGCAAAAATGATAAAAGTGATGATTTCCTTATCAAATTTGCATTTTAGAGTAAAAAATGAAAAATTAAAAAAAATATATTAAAAATTAATTTTGAAAAATGGAATTTAAAAATTATAGTATTTTTAGTTAAAATTGAAAAAAAAAATTCAGATGTCGGCCGCGGTCCGAGCGCAAGAGAAGCACGAAGCGTCGCCTGCGCGTGAGCGCGCGAGCCTAGGGCGATGGCCAACGCCCGTCGCACGCATCGACGGGCGTCGGTTACACCTGTTCCACCGAAAATGCTGATTTTTGGCCCAAATTTGATTTTTTCGCGAATTTTTCACCAAATTTGATTTTCTATCCCATTTTTAAAGGTTTTTCATGATTTTTTCCATTTTCAATTATATATAAATAATATTTGAATTAATTAATTAGTTTTTCCTTGATTAATTATTTTTTCCTTTTTTTTCTTGATATAAATAGAAAAAGATGAAACAAAAAAGGGGGGATTCATATTTTAGGGTTTTTCTTCTTTAATTTTTCTCTTCTTCTTCTTCAAAATTCTCTCTAGGTTTTTCTTAGGTTTTCCCCTCAAAAAACTAAAAATTGCTAAAAGTTAGAAAGTTCAATTCTTCTTCTTCTTCTTTTCTAATAGAATTCCTTCTAAATAGTTTAGATGGAATTTTGTTGATGAAAATTTGATTTTTCAGACAAATAAAGTGATTGTTTGTTTTTAAAAATTCAATTTTCTTACTTTTTTTTTTAATTACTTTTTTTTGCTTAAGTTTTCTCAAAGATTTTTATTTGAATCTATTTTTGATGAAAAATGGATTTTGGGGGGCAAATAAAATAATTGTTTGTTCTTGAAATTCAATTTTTTTCATTTGATTTTCTAAAAAACAAATTTTTTCATAAATAATTTTTTCTTGAGACAAACAAATAATTGTTTGTTCTTGAGAATATTTTCTTTAATCAATAAATATCATTCTTTAGACAAAAAAATTCATTCTTTATTCTTGAAACTTTTTTTTATATTCTTTCATTTTTTTAAGCAAATTTATTTCTTCGAATAAAATTCCAATTTTTTTATATTCAACTCTAATTTTGTGAAACAAATAAAGGAAATCAATTTTTTCCCTTCATCGAATCCGAACTCTATGGGTAAACATTTTAGACTTGATCTCTTTTTTTATTTTATTTTGTTCATGTTTAATTGATTTAACATGTAAATTTTTATTGTTTTCATTTATTTATTTATTCTATTGTTTGTATATTTATTTTATTTAATATGTTTATATATTATTATTATTATCATTTAATTATTATATTCATTTAATTTTTATTATTATTATTATTATTATTATTATTATTATTATTATCATGTTTATATTTTAATGTAGTAATTCATTAACATGTTGTTTAATTTATTTCAATCATATCATTTAATTCCTTTATCATTCATAATGTATTTTTTTCATTTATTTTAATTTATTAACATTTTAATGCATTTGTCACTTTGACGTCATCTTATTTTATTTTGTTTTATTTTATTATTTATTATAAATTTAATTGATTTAATTACTAACATTATTTTATTTGTGTTTGTTTTTTATTCTAATACTTGTTTTCTTCGCTTGGGCATTCTTGCGAGCAAACGGGGAGATCCAGGAGGCTCGTATGGTTTGACCATTTATTTGCATTTTTTGTAATATTTTATTTATTTGGCTTTTTCATTTATTTTGCCATGTAATTCTTAATAAAATTGTTTATTTTATGCACGTTTAAAAAAGAAAATCACAAAATATTTCTATTAATTAAACTTGAAACTTTTTCTAATCAGATGGGACCAATGTCCTAGTTTTTTCATCCAAAATAAATTGTCACATTAAAATTATTTTCTTTAACCATGCATGCGAGGACCAATATTCTCATCCTTAATAAATAGCCTGTTTTATGTATGATTTATATTTTACTTACAATGGGGGTTGTATTCCGCCCCTAGTTTTGTTGTAATTTATTGTACTCTTATTTACTTTATTTTAATCTTGTTTTATTTACCACATTCATTATATGATTGACATGCGCGTTAAATTACTGCATTTAAATGAATGAGAAAAGAAATGAAATCTTAAATTTAACACTCAATTGTAATTTAATCAAGGTATGAATAAATGGGAAGTCCCGAACTATCTCTGGTTTTAGCTTCAACGAGATTAGAGGACTATCTCAATGTCTCATTGGGGTGGGGCCTCCAAAATATCTCTTGTTGCCCAAAAAGGCCCAATTTGCATAGTCATAGGCTCCATGAGGTTAGAAGGCCATCCCAATATTCTATTGGGGTGGGGCCTCCAAAATATCTCTGGCTTGCCCAAAATGGATGCATTTGCGCTGTCTTAGGCTCACTGAGGCTAGACGACCTTTCCAAATGTTCTATTGGGTAGCGACTCTACGAAACCTCCTTATTACCAAAAATAGACGCACTCGTAATTTCTTACAAGTTTTCACGAACCTCTCTCGATCGCCCTAAAAGCGGGTCGTTTGGGGCACCCTGGGGTTCGGTGCGCATCACAACTGCCATCTGTACCCAAAGAGTAATCACTATCATTGCCATCTTTCACTTGATTCATAATGAAAGATAACCAATCATCCTGTTTCTGAACATCTTTCACTTGTTGAAGGAAATCAGGCTTCACTTACATTTTTTCTATTAAGGCTGCATCATCTGCCACAAATAATTTTTCATTCATTGCTCGAAAAGCTGCCATAAACTTTATGCTAAGAGCATCAGCCACTACATTAGCTTTTCCCGAATAATAATCAATGAAGCAGTTATAATCTTTAATCAATTCAAGCCATCTCCTTTGTCTCAAATTAAGCTCCCTTTGAGTAAGCAAGTATTTTAAGCTTTTATGATCTGTGTAGATGTAGCACTTCTCACCATATAGATAATATCTCTAGATTTTCAAAGCAAAAATAATAGCTGCCAACTCAAGATCATGAGTAGGATAGTTCTTCTCATGATTCTTAAGCTATCGGGAGGCATAAGCAATCAGTTTGCCTTCTTACATCAATACATAGCCTAAATCGTTTCTGGAAGAAACACTATAGATTACAAAGTCTTTACCTGGTTCAGGTTGAGTTAACACTGGAGCTTCAGTCAACAAACTTTTAAGCTTCTCAAAGCTCGCTTGACATTTTTCATTCCATGCAAACTTGACATTCTTCTGTAATAGTCGATTCATTGCAGTGGCGATGGTGGAGAAACCTCTTACAAACCTTTTCTAGTAACCCTCCAATCCAAGGAAACTTCTAAGTTCTGTAAAACTTTTAGGCATCCTCCATTGAAGAATTGCTTCAATCTTTTTAGGGTCCACTTTAATACCCTCTGATGACACAACATGTCGCAGAAATGATACTTTATCTAGCCAAAACTCACACTTACTGAATTTAGCATAAAGCTGCTTTTCTCTCAAAGTCTGTAGGACAATCTGCAGATGCTCATCACGTTCTTTTGGAGTCTTTGAATACAGCAGAATGTCATAAATAAAAACCACCACAAAACGATCCAAAAAAGGATGAAAGATTTTGTTCATCAAGTCCATGAAAGCTGCTGGAGCATTTTTCAATCCAAAGGGCATGACCAAGAATTCATAATGACCATACATGGTGCGAAAAGCTATCTTAGGTATATCTACTTCTTTAATCTTTAGTTGGTGATAACCGGATCTCAAATTAATCTTTAAAAACACACCGGCACCTTTCAATTAATCAAACAAATTATCAATCTGCAGGAGAGGGTACTTATTTTTGATGGTCACTTTACTCAATTGTCTGTAGTCAATAAGCAATCGGAGTGATCTATCTTTCTTTTTCTCAAAGAGGACTGGTGCTTCCAAAGGTGAAACACTCGGTTTAATGAAGCCTTTCTCAAGCAATTCTTACAATTGGACCTTTAACTCCTTGAGTTCTGATGGTGCCATTCTATAAGGAGTAATAGAGATAGGTGCAGTACCAGGCATTAAATCAACAGTAAACTCTATCTCCCTATTAGGTGGCCAACCAGGAAGTTCTGCAGGAAGATGTATTGAAACTCACGTACAGTGGCTGTAACACCCCCACACCCCCTGGGAGGACATCGGGGCGCCACGCGGACACTTACGCATACATAACGTATACTAGTGGAAGCGATAGCAAAATACACATTAATACACAATAATAAAAATAAAAAAATGCTTGGGCCCAACATGCATTTTACACATATTATACATATTACACAACTATTGTCGTTTTACTTTACATATTCGTTTCGGTACACATATTACAATAAACTTTACATGTAACAACTATACTCTTTTATCACATATTGATGTTACTCAAAACATCACCAACTCTATTTCTATCTTATACAAAAAAGTGATCAAAACAAAATTCCTAGTGGCCTTAACCCGCAAATGCCTGCTCACTGTTCCGAACCTGTAAACCTAAACACGAAAAACACCCGTGCTAAGCGATAACGCTTAGTGGGGATAAAATAATGCAAAGGACTTCTTTACGAAGTCACAAATAAATCACACATTTCCCATAACACTAATCAAATAATTCATGCATATAACATTCCCACTTGTACAGATCATTTATTCATATATATACAATAATGGTGTGTCCACGTTCATGTAAACATATGCTTGTATATAAAACTGTCATGTATTTAAAATATTATTCTCATGTGCTATAACATTTATTCAGAGCAATACTTTTAGTCATCTCAAGTTCACTACACAACATTAATAAGCCTGAATTCCTTTCATGGTGGATAAGGGTAACTTTGGATACTGTTTATAGTATCTTACATGTGGAGAATTAACTCAAACTCTAATGAATAAATAGGGTATTCAAAACTCTGGGCACAATTAAGGCCAACTCTAGCAGCTGCACTCTAACCCTTTATAATTATGCTTATCTATCCACTATAACGACAATCAGGCTCAAAAAGAACTCAATTATACAATATTTCATTGCCAAAACTATACAGTAATTCAAGTACACTCATCAAATTTAGAGACATTTAATTCATGTACAAACTTTATTAATCATGCAAAGCAAGACAGAAGAAAACCTTTTTAAAAAAGAAATATAACAGGGCGAGAAGGGGTTCACTGTCGAGATCGCGACAAGAAGTCACGCTCACGACAGAAGCCAGGTTCACTGTCATAATCACGACAGGAGGTCACACTCGCAACAGAAGCCAGATTGCAAAAAGACTCTATATACTATACTAAAATACATTACAACAACTCAAGCTTTATACACCAATCAATATCACAAGGCATGCCATGTTGAACACTAACTCTTATACCGTAGCATTATTTACTCAAATAACTAATCTTATAATCATTTTATAAACTTAAACATGCATGGTATAGGCCACGGAAATGTTTTGGGGTAATACGGGTTCAATTCGGGGAGAGAAACACATAAAAATATACAAATTAGTTAAGGGGAAAGGTGGGGAATTGATTCATGTCAACCATGGGCTCTAAATCAAGAGGAAAATCACTCTTATGACCTTCTCTATCGCGCTCGCGACAGAAGGCTCTGTCGGGAACCTTCACGAGACTGCTTCTCACCTCAAATTTGTATCGTATAAACTGACATTTAAATGTCATTTTTAAGCAAAAAATCCTTCTTAAAAATTGTTCCCTAGGAAGTTAAACTTCACATGGAACAATTTTTAGGTCAAATGGACATCTATAACTTGAGATATGATCTAAACAATCTGATCTGCTCAAATGAACCGGCCAAAGTAGAGCCACCTCTATTTTGGCCAATTTTCAGGGTTTTAGAGCAAGAATTTGCTCAAGGTCATTTCTGATACTTTTATAGGTATTGAAGTCATGGTTATAATGGCTTAATAATAACTCCATTTAGAGGTCTAAAACTCTACCTATGGCAAAAAAGTTACACAGAGGTCAGAAAAAAAATGAGCATAATTTGCCAAAACCAAACTTTATCATCACAACTATATGATAACCCGTTGTGACGCGCGCTGGATCCCGAGCGCCGCCCGTTCGGCCGCCCGCACGTGGGCGATCGGGGCATTTGCGGGTCCGTTGGCAGCTTGCAATAGAAATCGCAAGTGCGTCTATGTTGGGCAACAAAGAGGTATCATGGAGTCGCCACCCAATAGAACATTGGGAAAGTTTCTCTCGCCTCGGAGAGCCTAAGACTGCGCTTGGTACCCATTTTGGGCCAGCCAGAGGGATCATAGAAGGTGAACCTCTCACCCCAAGGAGCCTAGGGTTAGCGCTAAAGCCTCGTGACCCAAGAAGTATATTGGAGGATAACCTCTAACCTCTTGAGCCCAAAGACCAGAGCTGGGTCCGGAATTTCTCATCTATTTCTACCTCAATTAAGCTATGATCAAATTTTAATATCATTTGTTCGCTCTCTCTCCACACTATGCGGTTAATTAAAAGGCACATTTATTCACGTTTTGAAAGCGGTAAATGAGCAATATAAATATCAAAAATGATAAATTACAATAATACAAGGAGCAGAATACAACTCCCTTTTGTAAATGTGCGAGGCATACATAAATCGGGGCATTGCTTATTTTTGAGGACTTTGGTCCTCGCATGTATCATTATCAAAAGTGGGATATTTTATTTGTGATGATCTTTATTGGATAAAAATAGGGCGTTGGACCCTTAAGTTTCATAAAAACCTCATTTTATTGGAGTACAAATCGTTGATCTATTTTTGCATTCAACGAGATAAAAAGAGCTTATTCATATACATAAAATAATTAATGAATAAATAATCGAGAGAAATAAATCAAAAAGGGGTAAGAAAAACTAAACCGGACGAAATCCTCCACACAGGGTAGACAGCCGGTCAAGCTCGGGATAATCCAGGAGGACCGATACACACTCACAAAAGGTTAAGAGAGGTTAATATACATAAAATTTACACATGAGAAGTCAAGGAGACTGAGTTGAAATGAAAAATGATTTAAAAAGAGGGAGACAGAACCCACCGACGGCCTTCCTTGGTTGACCGACGGGCGTCGGTTCGGGTATCCGATATGCCCGTTTGTCACTTAAAGAGGGGCGTCTGTAGGTGGGTGACCGACGGGCGTCGGTGATAAAGATGACCCGTCGGTCACCTCTGTCTCCGAAAAAACAGAATGGAGAGAAAGAGAGAGAAACCCTTTTGAAGTCAAAAAAAAGTTTTATCCCAAGAGAAGATAAGAGAGTCAAGATAAAAGAAAATAATGACAGATATTTATTAATTTCACAAAATGAGAAATAAATATAAAGATAAAATGGAGAAAGAATTCGGAATATTTACCCTCAGATAATCGCTTTGGGTAAGATTTTGGTGTCGGTTAGAGCCCCGCGCGTTCCACGAGAAGCAAGGATGAAAGATTAAAGGGAGAAAATGAGATATTTCACCTTCAATCCTTCAGAAGAACGATTTTGGAGTCAAAATCAAAAGAAAACTAATTAGCTTTTAGTTCCTTTGATTGATTTTATCCTTGATTCAATAGAGTTCTTTTAGAAAAAGTGTTTTTGGAAGAGAGAGAAAATGTGCTTGAAATTGGGCAGAGTTTCCTCTTCTGAAAATTTTTCCAACCCTTTTCAAATGAAAATCCGGAGCTTTTATAGCCAGACACGACCGACGGGCGTCGGTGTATAGAGGCGGGCGTCGGAAGAATCCTTCTGACACAAGGATTAGTCCGACGGCCCTGCCACATCCACCGACGGGCGTCGGAAGGGTTGCGTGCTCCGGGAAACCAGGCGGCAATCTGACAGGGGCGGTGATTTTTCGACGGGCGTCGAAAAATACCCATAGCCGTCGGTGACTCGGAGCGACGGGCCGACTCGACAGACGGGCTGGCCGTCTGTGGAGGACAAAAAGCCCTTTGACTCGAAAAAAAACCTCTGTTTTTCTCTCCTTCGACCCAGGAATGATAAAAACCTCACTTCTCATGGAACGCGGGGCTAAAACCTCTAAATCCAACCTACCATTCAGGCTTGGACACTGATTTCATCATAGGGTAACCTTTGATCCGGACCGCTCCGGGACACGGTGCTTACAGTTGCCCCCAGTTTTGGGGAAACTAGTGCACAAGCGCCTAGATAAGCCAAAACTCAGAGAAAGGTCAGAAAGGAAGCATACCTGCGACGGCTTTTCACCCTCCGTGCCTTATGCCGGGTGGACTTTATCTCGATCCGCTCGGCGATGCGAAAATACTCTCCTCGGTCTTATCTCGACCTACGGGTATTTGGTGAGGTGCAGCAGGCTTTGGCCACGACCTCAATCTGGTGAAGTGCGGTATGCTTTGACCACAGCTCCGATTTGTGAGATGCAGCATGCTTTGGCTACAATCTCGGTCTGGCAAAGTGCGGTATGCTTTGACCACGGCTTCGATCTGGTGAAGGGCAGTGTTTCTTCAACTGCAGCTTCGATCTGGTGAAGGGCAGTGTTTCTTCAACTGCAGCTTCGATCTGGTGAAGGGCAGTGTTTCTTCAACTGCAGCTTCGATCTGGTGAAGGGCAGTGTTTCTTCAACTGCAGCTTCGATCTGGTGAAGGGCAGTGTTTCTTCAACTGCAGCTTCGATCTGTGAGATGTAGCGCTCTCTGGCTATAACCTCGATCCGGTGAAGTGCGGCACTCTCTGACCACAGCTTCGATTTGTAAGATGCAGCACTCTCTGGCTACAATCTCGATCTGGTGAAGAGCAGTGTTTCTTCAACCGCAACTTTGATCTGGAGTGTGGAAACTCCGCTGGTTTCCTTGTTTCAAAGGAGATCCTTTTTTAATCGATGTCTATGCTCAGACCGGTATTTCCCTGTACCTGTGAGATAAAAGATTTTGTTAGTTCACGTTTGAGTGGTCATCTTTTGACCTGTCTATTGATGGCGTGACCCTTGCTTTATTGGCTATGCCATGTTTCATCTTTTATTCATTTTTTTTCTTATTGAGATGTTATCGATTATCATTTTTGTTGTTTGTTTTTGTTTTGTATTATTTTTTATTTGTTATATTGTCATTTTTATCGACATGTAAGTAGATATGAGAACATACACTTTCTGTGATGTGATTAAGCAATTAACAATCGAATGATCATGCAATAAGGAAGCAAAAGTTTTCCACTAGAAATGTCATTTTTGTACAGTGCATATACAAAATATAAAATATACAAAAGATACAAAAATAACTCCCTGAAGATCAGAGAGGTGTGTAGTCTGAGGGCTCATCGGGATCCTCGTCATCCGATATATGCACGGTCCCTGGCGGAGGTGGAGGTGGCTGTGCCGTGGAGGGTCCTGCCTCGTGATCATGGGCTCGCCTGAACTGAACCTGAGCATAGCCGTCCAAGAAGGGCTGGGTACAGGTGCCCAAAAACCCTAAGGCCTCAGAGATCTTGTCCCCCAACTTCTTGAAGGCTTGGCTCAGCTGAGTGGTCTGCTCAACAGCGGCCGTCCTCCTATGCTCTAGGCTCTGCTCCGTCTGCTCCCTGAACTCCCTCATGGTCTGAGAAAGAGGGGGGAGAATCCCCTCTATTGCCTGGACGCGGGATCTCAGAGAGCCAAGTGACTCATCAATCATCTGTAGGGTCATATCGACCCTCTGAGACTCCTGGTCCTGTGACGTCCTCACATCATGAGCGAGCTGCTGCCTCAACTCCCTCTGACCCTGAGTAATTTGCTCAATCAGCCACATCTGCTCTCCTCTGAAAGCCTCCAGGACCTGAGTCTGCTCGTCCCTAAAGGCATCCATGGCCCTGGTCTGCTCCCGAGTCGTGTGCTCGATGTAGCCGGCCTGCTCCCGAGCCAAGCGCTCCACCGACTGGGACTGCTCCAAAATGGCAGCCTGCTGGCGATCTAACCTCTCGTGGATAGCCCTGTCCCTCTCCTCCTGCCGCCGCTCTAAAGCTGCAAACATGGAGGTGAGGAGCTGGGAGAAGTTTGGCTGCACAGGCTGCTGCGGTGCTGGCTCTGGTGGTGGTGCCGAGGAGGTGGATGCCCCTGGGTCACCTCGGGAGTACGGATGGTATCTCTCGGAGGGCCCGTGGGTAGACCTCTGGACCCTGGCACTCAGTGATGGGACTGGAGTCAGCGCTCTGGATGCCGGTGAAGCAGCAAAGAGGTCGTCCATGGTGATCTCAAAGTCAAAATCCGAGGGGGTCCTAGGTGGCTCCTGCTGCTGTGGTGGAGGCACCGTCCGCGGCTGAGGAGGCTGGTGCTCCGGCTGAGGCTCTGGCTGCGGAGGCTGAGGCTGGGGCTGTGGCTCGGGCTCTGGCTGAGGCTCTGGCTGTGGAGGCTGCTCCTCCTGGTGCTCTGGGTGATCAGGATCTGCCCCCAAGGGTGGAAGGTCGAACATCTGCCGGGTTTCATGGATAGTCAACACCCTGTAGGCCTCTGCCTAGCCAGAAATCGGGGAGATCATCCCCATCTGAACTGCCGCTGCGGCGTCTACATGAATCCCCTCAGGCAAGGGTCCTCTCAACCTCTCGGGGTTAAACCCCAATCTCAATAGTAAACGGGTGATGACTCCTCCTACCATCACCACCGGCGTCAACCCTCTGCTGACTCTGGTCAGGTTGGCCAAGATCTCATGGCTAATGTTGAGACGCTAGCCTGCCACCATAGCCCAGAGGCTCCAGATCTCGGCCGCGTTAAGCGACCATGGATTACCAGCTCGACCGAGGTATGAGCTGGAAAGCACTCTGTGCAAATACCGGAGTGCCTGAGACACCAGTACGGTGCTCTTCGCTATATCGTGATCGTACAGCACTCCCGGTATGGCAATGGCCGCCCAATGGGCGCATCTCACCGCTCACCGCGAGATCTCGACCCCCTCCTCCGTAGGGAGCCCCATGGCCTGAGCAAACCTCTGCCTAGTGATGCTGACATGGTCGCCATCGAACCAAAACTGAATCACCCCAGGGTCAGTATCTGCACTCTGAAAGCCAGTGTAGCGGAGAGTGGCCAAGACCTGGCGGGTAGCCTCTGGAAATGTCTGGAAGGCGGGCTCAAGGAACTCTGTCCAACCAGCTCCCTCAGCAAGTAGATCAAACTCTGGGGCTAACCCAAGGGCCTCTAGAAATGGGCGGGATACAAAGCGACTGGCTCGAAACTCCACCTGAGCCAGCGCTTTGTATCTCTGAGCCGACTCGTCATCCATCCACTCCGGAGCGACAAGCTCGGGCTGAGCCTGCGGTGCTCTACGTCTAGGAGGCATCCTGCAAAAGGGAAGGAATTAGATAGCGAAAATTTGACAAAACAAGCATTATCAGGTTTATCTTCCAAAATCTAAGGTCCATCTAGGCCTTAACAGGGCAATGGCGGCCCAACATGAGATAAAAAAGAGAAAGATAATAACAGATGAAAATAGCAAACATCCTGTCTAAGGAAGTAGCCTAATATGCCTTGAACGCATTACGGCAAAAGCAACATGCAATTATTATGGAAATAATTAAAGTGAATAAAAATGGGTTTCCTAGGTCCCAAGGCGTGCACTATATACACAAATACTCAATTTTTGAATAAATGGTAAAAATTTGGGCAGCACCCCGGCAGGGGTATGCCCAACCTCCTGCATGAAAAGGCAAGATAATAGGCCTCAGGCCCCAACAATATTAAATGCATGTAAATGGGACGCACCCCGGCAAGAGTGTGCCCCCAACAACTCAAAATAATGGCCTCAGGCCACAAAAGCAATATATGCACAAAATGGTGCGCTAAAAAGAGTGTAATTCTAAAGCACCAAGATTATAGAAAAATTCTACTTCTATGTGATCATGCAAAAGTTCAGATTTAATTATAAAAATAATAATACAGAAAATTGGGCAGCATTCTCCCTAAATTCTTAAGGCATCTAAGGCATCCTAAAGTCAAAAGGAAAAGAGATGAAGAGATAAATTCAAAAAAAAGTAGTTATTTACTTACTTGTAGTCGTGGGAAGTGTAGAAACTGGAGAAAATATGAATATCAAAGTGCCCGGCGGGTAGAAAATGCAAAAATATGAAGAAATCGCGAAAAAATAAGGAGAAAAGCTTTAAAAACTGCTAAAAAACGCTAAGAAACCGTTTGAGAGAGGAAGAAGAAAGGGACAGCAACGTTTAAACCGTCTGTCACTCGCCCTTATATAGAAATTCTTGACCGACGGGCAGGGCGTCTGTACAAGCGACCGACGGGCTGACCGTCTATCATGCAATAAATGCGAGTTAATGCGTGTGATGAATGCAATGCTGACGTATGCATCTGCCAGGTGGATCTATACCGACGGTCAGGCCGTCTCTGTGGGGAGGCGGGCAGGCCGTCCCTGTGTAAAGGCGGGTAGGCCGTCCCTGTGGAGAGACGGGCAAGCCGTCGGTGACGCTTGCCTATAAAATCTTGCAAAATTTTTGTCTCTTCACTTTCCCACATCTTGAGTCCTTCATTTTCTCAAAATGTCCTCTCCTCTTACCCAAAAGATGCACCGTATTTTAGACGACAAACACACTTGGGGAGAAGGCGCCCTTTCCTCTTTGTCTGGGCTGAAATACCTGTGCCGGGTGAAAATCGACCAGAACCTCCTCCTGGCGGCGACCCACTTCTGGAACCCCCGGTTCCACGTTTTCCAATTCACCTATCAGGAACTGTGCCCTTTGTCTGAAGAGTTAGCTTCCATTCTGGGAGCACGGTTCCCTCCCAGTGCTCTGCCTTGCGTCCCCCGCTGTGGCTTATTCCAGACCCGGGACGTAGCCCTGGCTCTGGGCATATCTTCTTCGGAGGCCAACCGGCTGATTCCTCTGAGCTCTTCCTTTTCTTTGGAGCCACTGATCGAGGCTCTGGATCGGTTCACTGACATCCCTACATATCGGGTAAGCATCACATTCCTGTTCTGAATGGTGAACTTCCTTACTGTGGCTCCGGGGGGTTTGACCGGTGACTCTCGTCTGTTCGGAGTCCTGAGCGACTTTCATCTGGGTCTGTCACCCCTTCCGCTTGTCCTGGCTGAAACCATCCTGGGTCTGGACGCTGTGAGTTCTGGGTCCACTATAACCTTTGCCGGCAGCCCCTTATTACTCCAGGTACGTCATTATTTTAAAGGTAGTGTGTCCCTCATGGATTTTCACACTATCTTTTCTTAGCGGGAGGTGCGTCCTTTCGGATTTTCACACAATCCTGTGCCTTATTTTTGCCTGAAGTAAACCCTACTTACCCCAGCGGCTTTTTTTTTTTTTTTTTTTTTTTCAGATCTGGCTACAGGAAAAACTGAAGATGCTGTCTGAACCACCCCCTCGCGTTACCCCCCAGTACTCGCCGAGCCACCTCCTGCCTCGTCGACGATTGCATGGGTGTGTCACCGCTGATGAAGGCATTATCAGATTTGGCGAGCTGTCAGATGACGATATCAGTTTTACATCCGCCTGGCTCCCGCTGTCTCATGCGGTCACCGATTGTCCATCGGGTTGTGTTCCCCTCTGCGGCCTCTGTCAGGCCACCTTCTGCATCACCTCTCGATGTAAACGACAGCTCGGGATGACCCAGGATATAGTGAGGGTTCCCCTGTCCTTCCGAGGAGGAGATCTCTCGACTGTGTTTGCTTCTCGGTATCACGAGCTGTGGGGTAGATTACCCATGAAGACCGTTATCCCGAGGTTTGGCAATCATTCTGCATCTTCGACTAGCGAATACAAGAAGTAGATCCTTAGTCCAGCCTCTGATAACAGGACCCGAGGGCTTAAGCATCTGATCGGCGAGAGCAGCAGCAGGACTTAGCTTAGCCTATATGTGCATTTCTTTTGGTGCTACATTTCTTTTTAATGCAGAACTAGAAAATAACGAAAGTGAAAAGAATAATATTCATCCTTTTTCACAAGCTTTGTGTACATTTCCATATAATTTCAGCATACATGATCAGTTTTGGCATTTACTCAGCGGCTTACGCGCCATCAATACATGAAACCAAATTTTAACAGCATCAACTCCTGTTACCAATCGGCCCTCTCGGGTTTTCACGATCGGACATTTTCTCTCATGCCTCTAATTTTTGCACAGGATGCCTTTTTTCGGTTTTCACCCTGTCGAGGCGCCCAATTTTAGCATAGCCGCCTTTTTTCGGTTTTCGACTTGCAGGGCATTTTATTCTCTTCTTTTTATTTTGGTCTTTAGCCGTGGAACCTTTTGAGTCTGTCGACATTGATCGATTCTTTGAATTCGTTCCCATCGCTATCTGATAAGATTGCAGCCCCTCTGGTCAACAGCTTCTTAAGGATATATGGCCCTTCCCAGGTAGGTTTGAATTTCCCCCTGATGTCTGGTATCCCTGGCCTCATCTGCTTGAACACCAAGTCCCCTTCTTTCAGCGGATGCTTTCTCACTTTCTTTCCGAAAGTTCTCGCTAATCTCTTCTGGTATATCTGATTGTGATAATAAGCTTTCAGCCTACTCTCATCCAGTAAGTTCAAGTGCTGCAATCTCTGCTGCGCCTATTCGGCTTCCGGGATTTGGGCCTCCATGACCACCCTTAGTGACTTAAGTTCTATCTCTACTGGCAATACTGCTTCTGTTCTGTATACCAGGGAAAATGGTGTAGCGCCTGTAGATGATCTCACCGTCGTTCTGTATCCCCACAGGGCAAAGGGTAACTTTTCAGCCCAGTCCTTGTAGGTTTGGACCATCTTGGACAGGATCTTCTTCACATTCTTATTGGCAGCTTCTACTGCTCCATTCGCTTGCGGTCGGTAGGGAGAGGATTTATGATGCTCAACACCATATTTCTTGAGAAGTTTTCTGGTTTCTCCCATGAATTGCACCCCATTATCAGACACTATGTGATGAGCGAGGCCATATCTGCAGATCAAATTCCTCTCTATGAATTTGGCCATGTCCCTTGCGTCAATTTTCTTGAAAGATTCTACCTCGACCCATTTGGTGAAATAGTCGATTGCGACTATGATGTATCTGTGCCCATTGGACGCCGTAGGGCGAATCTCTCCAATGATATCTATCCCCCAAGCAGCAAACGGCCAAGGTGATGTCAGGTTATGTAGTTCTGATACCGGCAGGTGTCTCAGATCTGCGTACTGTTGGCACAACTGACATTGTTTGACATACTTCGAGCAATCAGTGTCTATCATAAGCCAGTAAAAACCTTGTCTCATGATCTTCTTGGCCAAGGTCAAACCATTCATGTGGGCCCCACAGACCCCTGCATGGGTTTCTTCTATTATCTTGCGCGCTTCTCTTTCATTCAAGCACCTGAGCTGGATCCCATCTGACCGTCTTTTGTACAACACCCCTTCTAAGGATATGAACTGAGTGGATAACTTACGTATCATCCTCTGGTCCTTTTCAGTGGCTTCTTCTGGAAATTTATCGTTTTCCAAGTAATTCATGATATCAAAGTACCATGGCCTCCCATCTGATGCCTCTACCTCCATTACTGGCTCGGTTTCAAAACTAGGCTTATCAGAGCTCGAAATTAGCACCGGTTTCATGGCCACTCCTTCAGGGTTATCCCATATTGACACTAAGGTTGCCAACGCATCAGCCAGACGGTTCTCATCTCTGGGTACAAAGTGGAAAGTACAAGTCTCAAACTGCCCACACATCCCTTTCAGATATTGAACATAGGGGATTAGTCGTTCCTCTTTAACAGCCCACTCACCTCGGATCTGGTTTATTACCAAGGACGAGTCACCAAACACCTCTACGTTCCTTGCCCCCAACACCGCTAGAGCTTCTAACCCGAAGGTGCATACTTCGTATTCAGCTTCATTGTTGGTCGCTTTGTATTTCAGCTTCTTAGCAAGAGGAAGTTTTTCATTATCTGGGGTTGTCAAGATGATTCCGACTCCGGCTCCCCTGTTATTCACTGCCCCGTCAAAGTGCAACTGCCATCCTTGAGCAGAAATCGTGCCTATGCTCTCGTCAGGAAAGGTAAACTCAGGGGTGTCCCCTTGGATAGGATGTTCAGCCAGAAATTCGGCTACAGCTCGCCCCTTGATAGTCTTGCGGGTGATGTATTGCACATCGAACTCTTGTAGCAAGAGCAGCCACCTCCCCATCTTTCCAAGCAAAGACGGTGCCTCCTGCAAATATCTCAACGGATTCTGCTTGGCTACTGCCTGAACTTTGTATGAGTGGAAGTAATGTCTCAGCTTCTTTGATGCCCAAATCACTGCAAGGCAGATCTTCTCCACTTCAGCATATTTTATTTCATAAGGCAAGAACTTCTTAATGAGGTAGTAAATTGCAAACTCCACCCCAAATTCATCCTCTTGAGCCATCATGGCGCCCACTGAACCGTCTTCTACTGCCAGATACAGGATAAGCGGTTTGACAGGTTGCGGAGGCCTTAGCACTGGCGGATTTAACAGATATTCCCTGATATTATCAAAGGCCCTTTGGCAGTCTTCGTTCCAGACTACGGGCTGATTCTTTCTAAGCAGCTTGAAAACAGGTTCGCATATCGAAGTGAGCTTGGCAATAAACCGGCTAACATACTGCAGCTTGCCCAGGAAGCTCCTTACATCCTTTTCTTTTTGTGGCACAGGCATCTCTCTGATAGCTTTCACCTTGTCTGGGTCAATTTCTATCCCCCTCTGGCTGACGACATGTCCCAACAGCTTTCCTGAAGTCACTCCGAAAATGCACTTCTTGGGGTTAAGTCGCAGATTATACTTATCGATCCTGGTGAAGAACTTCTCTAGAGCTTCAAAGTGTCCCTCTCGGGTGGCTGACTTGACCATCATGTCATCGACATACACCTCCACCTCTTTGTGAATCAGGTCACTCAAGATCTTGGTTGCCATCCTCTGGTATGTTGCCCCCGCATTCTTCAGGCCAAAAGGCATGACCCGATAGGCATAGGTGCCCCATTCCGTGATAAAAGCAGTTTTAACCCGGTCAGCTATCTTGTTCAGGATCTGGTTGTAGCCCACATAACCGTCCCCAAAGCTGTACATCGCACAATTGGCGGCACTGTCTATCAACACATCAATATGGGGTAGTGGAAAATCATCTTTAGGGCAAGATCTTGATAATCCACACACACCCTGACCTTTCCGTTCTTTTTCGCCACAGGAACCACATTTGCCAGCCACGTAGGATACTGGACTTCAACGAGGAACCTGGCTTCAATCTGCTGTCGAATTTCCTCCTTAACCTTATCAGCCCATTCTGGTCTTAGCCTTCTCAACTTCTGCTTCACAGGCTTGCAATCTGGGTAAGTTGGGATGGCATGCTCCGCCACGTCTCGGTCAATCCCCGGCATGTCCTCGTAGGTCCAGGCAAAGACTTTTTCATGTTTTCTTATTATTCTCTCAAAATTTTTTCTCTCCTCAGGAGTTATGTTTGATGCTATTAGAATTTCTCTCGGATTTTTCGAGGTTCCGAGATTAAAAGGCGTTGTGCCAGTGGAGTCAATGTCAAAAATTGATGGAATATGATCATGTTCATGCATGTTGAAATCATTAGAAACATCGCACAAATAAGTGAAATTGTTCATCTTATTGATAATATTATAGTTATCATTTACATCATAAAAGAGTTCTGGAATAAAAAGACAATCTAGGCTAGAGTCTTCTTCCGCCACTCCCGAGGTTGACGCTGTTGCAGCTTGCTCACTAACTTTCTGACTTGGCAGAGGCCTCTGAGGCGCCTCGGAAGAAATCTTCAAATCCTCCATTTTCAGCTCTAATTCTGTTATATTCTCCTTCCCTTTCAGCCTGGCAGCTACCATCTTTTCAGTAACGACCTCCTCAAGCTCGCACTTGTCCCAAGTGATACCCTGAGTCATGACTTCCTCATCCCAAAAGTCTTCAGCAGTCTTGACGAACCCGACATTCCAGTCATACACATCATTAAAGATCTCAAAGCCAGGGACAATCCTCCCGTCTACCCATTGTGGCTCATCTTCGCCAGTATACGCACAAACTGAGGATGCTGGCACAAAGCTCTCTGAAATATGGGGGATCTTGTGTGTCACCCTCTTCTTGCCGAAGCCACCTTTATACCCCAGGCCTTTTCGGTTCTTCTGCCCTCGAGTGGTGATCGCGGTCTGCAACCCTTGGGACCTTCTACCCAATCCAGCCCCGGGAAGATAGTGCATCTTCTTCATCATACTAACCACAGTTGGGCTATCCACTGATCCGCGCTCTTCTCTTATCATAGACACATGGAAGCCGCTGAAAGGCTGATTGGCAATTTCCAGCGCTGAGACCTGGTTTTCCCTGGCTGCCTTGATAGTCACCACCTCCCCTTCGTGTGGGAACTTTATCATCTGATGCAGTGTGGATGGCACTCCTCCTAATTTATGAAACCAGGGTCTCCCAAGCAAAGCTGAGAAGTTAGCAGGGATGGGCAGAACTACAAATTCGACCTCCACTTCGATAGGTCCTATCTTGACCAAGGTCTTGAAGGTTCCCGAGGCTTGCCTCCTCGAGTTATCGTAGGCTGTGATAGTCAGATCTGATCCGCTGAGCATATCCTCGCTTAAACCAAAAGCTTGCAAAGCTATTAAAGGGCACACGTTGATAGAAGACCCGTCGTCCACCATAACGCAAGTAGTGTGCTTACTGTTAATCTGTGCTTTAATGTACAAGGGTCGGTTGTGGTTGCGGCCTTCAACAGGTAGGTCGGCGTCAGAAAAGACCAATCTCTCCTCGGATCCTCCCTTAATCAAACCTAAAAGCTCTGACGGGGAAATAGTGGTGGCGACTGTGGCCTCAACCAAAGCTTCTACTACCTTCTGCCTATGAGAGGGGGATTGCCTCAACAGATCCCATATGGATATCTGAGCCGCGGTCTTCTTCAATTGCCTAACAATCTGCCCCTCCTCTGGCTCTTTCTCTGCAGATGGCTGTACCGGTTCAGGTAGCTTTGTAATCTCGGGGATCACCCTTCCACTTCTCGTGACAGCGTTTATCTCTCCCTCGTCTCCATCGGAGCCCCACAAATCAAGGTTCAACCCTTCTTCATCCTCGGCTTCTCCACCGTTTTCACTGCTAGACCAGCAATCGAGGGTTGCCACAACTGCTCTCTCCTCTCTATCCTCGAAATTAGCAACAGCGGACTCCTCACTCCCATATAGATCTTGTAGCACGTACCACTCTGGTAGGCTAGATTGGATCATAAACACGGGTGGTGGTACGGCATTGTAACCGGGCTTCTTCTCAGTTTCTCTCTTCTCAGGGTCAGAGATCTGCTTGCTATCAATCAAGTCTTGAATAGAGTGCCGGAGCGCCTTGCATTTATCAGTGATATGGCCCGAGTGTTGGTGGAATGCACAGAATTCGTTATCCTTATGTCCTGGTTTCCCTTGTGTCAAAGCTGGCCTAGGAGTCAGAGGGCGCAATTTTCCCTCCTTCATCAACCTCCTCAGGACCCAGGATAATGGTCTCCCCAAGTTCGAAAACTTCCTCTGGGTGGTTACCTCAGTAGCAGACACTTCACCCATTCTTCTAGTGCTGTTACTGGGACCCGCTAGCCTGC
This sequence comes from Excoecaria cochinchinensis, assembly GCA_947683425.1. Classification (NCBI taxonomy): domain Eukaryota; kingdom Viridiplantae; phylum Streptophyta; class Magnoliopsida; order Malpighiales; family Euphorbiaceae; genus Excoecaria; species Excoecaria cochinchinensis. Next base: position 1,902,967 of record CANTUQ010000192.1, read on the forward strand.
TGGTTCCTTGACCGGGGTTAGCCCTTTTGGCGAAATTGTCATTGCTAGCTTTTCGGGTCAAGAACTCTCCCTCTGCTTCGATGGCTATATCTTTGAGAGACTCACAGTCCTTTAACCCCTTCATCCTCAATCCCTCCTTCAAGTACGGGCTCGCGTTCTTAATGAAAAGACGAATCTGATCCTGGGTGTCAGGCTTTCGGCGCATCTCCATTACTCGGTTCCGCTATCGGGTAAGATACTCATGGAAAGATTCCCCGGTTTTCTGCTGAAGTAGCTCAAGGTCTTTCAGAGTCACCTCCATTCTGGTATTACAGTCATACTGCTTCAGAAACTCCTCAGTAAGCAGATCCCAATCTTCTTTAGTGCGGCGGTCAAGGCCGTGATACCAGTCTATGGCATGAGAGGTCAGACTCAGACAAAAGTATTCCACTTTCTGCTCCTTGGACAATGTGGTCCCCTTCATGACCAGAGAATATTGCTTCACATGTGCGGTGGGGTCAGAAGTACCATCAAACTTCGGCACATCCGGCATTTTGAAATTATAAGGGATCGGGTCCTCTCCGTCCAACTCCCTATCCTCAGGATTCATCCCGTGAGCTCTGCCTATCATACGAGCCATAGCCTCGAAACTCTCCTCCATCTTCTTTAGAATAAAGTCATCCGCTTGAGGCGCCTTCCCCTTCTCAGATGCCATGCTCATCCTATCATCCTCGATATCTCTATCGTCATCAATTCTCAACACTGGCCTTCTTCTCAATTCTTCCGAAGCCACTGATCTTAACTCTACCGGCGGCGGCCTAACGGGCTCTTCCCGCCTTTCAACCCTTTCTTCTTCAGGCTCATTCTGTCTCATTGGAGGAGGAGGAGGATTCTGTGGAGCATTCTGCTGAGCGTTCTGCTGTGCCAAAGCGGTCAACATATTCATCATCCTGCCCTCGAATTCCTCAAAACGGCGGCCCACTTCTTCCACAATCATGGCCCTAGTGGCGTCTTCCCCCCTAGGCGAGTTTGCCATCTGAGATACCGTACCTCTGATTTCTGATAAGATCTCCGGTAGGCCCTCTCTATCTGATAGCTCAGGAGTAAGAACTCGGATCAGTCGACCGGTTGGTGATCTAGTCCACCTGGGCAGATCTATGATGGCTGCAGGGACAAAAGTTAGAATGATGCATGAAATGTAGATATAATGCATGATCGTGATATGCAACACTTACAGAGCACAAGCAAGCAAGTTGGTCCTTCCACCCTTATTTCTCCCACACACGTGGTCGTGCAGTCTCTTTCCTAGGTGGGATTAGCCCAAGGGTCAGCGAGGGACCCAATGGACGCGTATGGTGCGCGGCGGAAAACCGGCAGCATAACACTCCTATGCTAATGCACAAGCGGATGGATAATGATCGCCACGTATTCGGACGCTCCAAAAATTTCGACATGGCCCTACCGGGGCATGATAGCCTTTGGCTAGGTTACCAAGTGAGACATTTTGACTCATCCAATACATGAGGATCCATACAGCAAGCATGAGATTACGGTTCATTTCACCTGTGGAAAGTGACTACAGCCACTACATGAGCTTTGGACAAGGGAGATGTTTCTTTAAGGCTACCCAAGCATGATCCCTGCCGACGGGTCTAGCTCATCACGAGCATAGCGACCGATCGGGTCACCATTTTGATATACCATTGAGGTACGTGGCTTGGGCTGGTGATTATCCTTAACACTTCCCCAAATTGAGTGAAAATGAGGAGGTGCTTCAGGAACGCACCGGGGCTAAAAGAGGGACCAAACTAGCGTATTCTAAGGCTCTAATGATATGCAAATGCAAATTTGAGAGAAAGCGAATTTATGAATTAAATTTTAATCATAAATGTTAAAAGAGGTATTTTCGAATTGAAATCTCGAACCATAAACGTCCCCAGTGGAGTCGCCACTGTGACGCGCGCCGGATCCCGAGCGCCGCCCATTCGGCCGCCCGCACGTGGGCGATCGGGGCATTTGCGGGTCCGTTGGCAGCTTGCAATAGAAATCGCAAGTGCGTCTATGTTGGGTAACAAAGAGGTATCATGGAGTCGCCACCCAATAGAACATTGGGAAAGTTTCTCTCGCCTCGGAGAGCCTAAGACTGCGCTTGGTACCCATTTTGGGCCAGCCAGAGGGATCATAGAAGGTGAACCTCTCACCCCAAGGAGCCTAGGGTTAGCGCTAAAGCCTCGTGACCCAAGAAGTATATTGGAGGATAACCTCTAACCTCTTGAGCCCAAAGACCAGAGCTGGGTCCGGAATTTCTCATCTATTTCTACCTCAATTAAGCTATGATCAAATTTTAATATCATTTGTTCGCTCTCTCTCCACACTATGCGGTTAATTAAAAGGCACATTTAATCACGTTTTGAAAGCGGTAAATGAGCAATATAAATATCAAAAATGATAAATTACAATAATACAAGGAGCAGAATACAACTCCCTTTTGTAAATGTGCGAGGCATACATAAATCGGGGCATTGCTTATTTTTGAGGACTTTGGTCCTCGCATGCATCATTATCAAAAGTGGGATATTTTATTTGTGATGATCTTTATTGGATAAAAATAGGGCGTTGGACCCTTAAGTTTCATAAAAACCTCATTTTATTGGAGTACAAATCGTTGATCTATTTTTGCATTCAACGAGATAAAAAGAGCTTATTCATATACATAAAATAATTATTGAATAAATAATCGAGAGAAATAAATCAAAAAGGGGTAAGAAAAACTAAACCGGACGAAATCCTCCACACAGGGTAGACAGCCGCTCAAGCTCGGGATAATCCAGGAGGACCGATACACACTCACAAAAGGTTAAGAGAGGTTAATATACATAAAATTTACACATGAGAAGTCAAGGAGACTGAGTAGAAATGAAAAATGATTTAAAAAGAGGGAGACAGAACCCACCGACGGCCTTCCTTGGTTGACCGACGGGCGTCAGTTCGGGTATCTGATATGCCCGTTTGTCACTCAAAGAGGGGCGTCTGTAGGTGGGTGACCGATGGGCGTCGGTGATAAAGATGACCCGTCGGTCACCTCTGTCTCCGAAAAAACAGAATGGAGAGAAAGAGAGAGAAACCCTTTTGAAGTCAAAAAAAAGTTTTATCCCAAGAGAAGATAAGAGAGTCAAGATAAAAGAAAATAATGACAGATATTTATTAATTTCACAAAACGAGAAATAAATATAAAGATAAAATGGAGAAAGAATCCGGACTATTTACCCTCAGATAGTCGCTTTGGGTAAGATTTTGGTGTCGGTTAGAGCCCCGCGCGTTCCACGAGAAGCAAGGATGAAAGATTAAAGGGAGAAAATGAGATATTTCACCTTCAATCCTTCAGAAGAACGATTTTGGAGTCAAAATCTAAAGAAAACTAATTAGCTTTTAGTTCCTTTGATTGATTTGATCCTTGATTCAATAGAGTTCTTTTAGAAAAAGTGTTTTTGGAAGAGAGAGAAAATGTGCTTGAAATTATGCAGAGTTTCATCTTCTGAAAATTTTTCCAACCCTTTTCAAATGAAAATCCGGAGCTTTTATAGCCAGACACAACCGACGGGCGTCGGTGTATAGAGGCGGGCATCGGAAGAATCCTTCTGACACAAGGATTAGTCCGACGGCCCTGCCACATCCACCGACGGGCGTCGGAAGGGTTGCGTGCTCCGGGAAACCAGGCGGCAATCTGACAGGGGGTGATTTTCTGACGGGCGTCGGAAAATACCCATAGCCGTTGGTGACTCGGAGCGACGGGCCGACTCGACAAACGGGCTGGCCGTCTGTGGAGGACAAAAAGCCCTTTGACTCAAAAAAAAACCTCTATTTTTCTCTCCTTCTACCCAGGAATGATAAAAACCTCACTTCTCATGGAACGCGGGGCTAAAACCTCTAAATCCAACCTACCATTCAGGCTTGGACACTGATTTCATCATAGGGTAACCTCTGATCCGGACCGCTCCGGGACACGGTGCTTACACCCCTCTAACAACATCAACACACATTCAAATGATCAAGTTACATGCTTATAAACATATATAAACATATCATAAGCACCACAAGCAATCAAAATGAACATCTAACAAATATACTCTTAAGGAGCAGTTGACCTAATTAAAGCTCATCAAGCATCTCTCTATTCAAACATGTCTCTATTCAAACATATTTCATGTAAACACATGCAAGAATAATAAAATCACACTCGATCCCAACCTCTAGGAAGCTCAATCTCTGTTCTTTACTCAATTCCAACCTTCTCTTTGCCTTTATCCAACTTCTTGTTCACAGCTTCCATGCACAAACCATTCAAAACACTAGGGTTACTCTTCTTTTTACTTTAAATCAGAAACAGAAAGAAAAAGGAGGTCAGATCGAAGAACATTGCAACTGATTAGTGAGATGTTGGATATAGTGAGTGATATGAATTTATATGGTTAGTAAGAGTTTGAGGTGACATTCTGTGTTCTTGTTAGCTATCTCCTTGAAATCATTTGACATAAGCATAGTGCAACATGGGGATGGGAAAAATGCATTACCACAGCTTGCATCGCGTTTTCGCATCTTTTCGCATACATAAATCACTACATAGCCATTCCATCCACATCCCTCATTTGTATGTGAAGAAGCATCATTGTATACGCTTCATTGAGAAAAGCTGACAGGATATACATCGAGTGACTGGTGCTTAGAAAAAATGTATGGATTAGAGTGCAGTGCGTTAAGGAAAGTGTGAAGTGTGTACGATTTGATAGCTGTATGGTATAAGTGATAGCGATTTGGAGATTTGTTTAAGGATTTATGTAACACCCCAAATTGGGCCTAGTCGGAATCGGCAAGCTAAGTCGGTAAGTGAAGGGTATTTCGGTAACTTATGCATGAGTAATATGGATAATAAGGCTTTAGTTGTTAAGAAATTAATTAAATAAAAATTAGTAAAGGAATTATTATGGTGTGTTAATAGTGTATGGTAGTAGGATGTTTATGGCTAAGAGATTTCATTGAGTGGTTTATGAGTATGATACCTTGGAGATATTTGCATAAAAGAAATAATTATCAAGTGGATTTTGGGTATGGAACTAAGGATGTAAGAGTTATGTTAGCATGTGTGTGTAAGATAGGGAAGTAGGGTATGAGTAAATGAAAAGAATTAAGTGTAGGTGAGAGTATGGGAGTAGGGTATTCTTGTGGGATCAAATCCTATGAAAGAGTGACACTTGGCAAGTGGATAGAGTTGAATTTAATGAGTTGAGAGAGAGAGAGGACAGCTGTAAAATCACTTGGGTTTTCTTCTTCCTTTTCCGTTCTCCTCTTCCTCCTCACGCCATTCATCTTCTTCTTCTTTCCTTTTTCTTCTTTACTCGTTTATGCTCTTTCTTCTTCCCTTGGGTAGTTTGAGTTGCTTCTAAGAGGTAAGTTAGGATTATAGATGACTGATTTCTCTTGTTTTGCTTTTAAATTGGATGAATTAAGGTTATAGATTAAGTAATATTTTGGGTTTGTTTGTGCAAGTGATTGGTGATAGGAAGAAGCAAAGTAAAGGAAAAGAGAAGATTTAAAGCTTGAAGAGAACAACTATTGGGCAACAAGAGGTTTGGGAGTTGATTTCCTTTAATTGAATTTTAAATTTGTCTTTACTCTAAATTCTTTTTGAGTGATGAATATACATTGGTATATGATTTCAAGTGAATTGAGTGTTTTGATATGAGTCTTATGCATGTATTGGTGTGGATAAATGTATTAAAAATGCTTGATGTGGCTTAAGTTGAAGGTGTGTGAGAATTGAAAGTGAAGTCTAGGATTGGGTAAATTCGGTTTCCTTCTCATTTGACCCCTGTGCAGTGTTTTTGTCATAAGTAGAGTTTTAGAATTCCAAACCATGTGATTCTGGAGTCATTAGAACCATGACTTCTATTTCTTGAAAAGTCGTAGAAATAGCCTTAGACAAATTCTCGCTCTAAGACATCGAAATATTGATTACAAATGTAGTGTCCCTGTTGTGTCGTGTTGTTTGAACAGTATGGGTTGTGGAGAACATATCTCGAGTTCTAGATGTCCAATTGACCTGAAACTTGTTCCATTTGAAAGTTAAGACGTAGGAGAACATTTGCTAAGAAGACCACTTTTCCTAAAAATGAGGTTTATAGGTCGGTTCAGGCAGTACAAGTTGGGCTAGTTGAGCAGTTCCGTTTGGCTTTAGGGGTGAGCCTCTGTCGCGATCGCGACAGTGTCGCGACCTCGCGACAGAAAAATGCGTTTTTAAGCTTTTCTTCCTCATTTTTGACCCTTAGTTGGTTTGGGACACTTGCCTTTCCTTCCCCTTCTTTAGGTTGAGTATTTTGGGCACGTTTTGCTTCCGAAGTGCATCCGAACTTCGTTGTTACTGTCTAAAACTTAGTCCTTCCTTGTTTAGAGTTTGGAAATAGGATTAATGTTCGAAAATGGAATTATGGTGTTTTGATGTTCAAAATAGTTTAATGGTTATAGTTTTGATTTAGATGATGCATGAAGCCTTGAATGTGAGCAATTGAACTTAATAGTGTTAAATGACGATTAGTATTGATATTATAGTTTGTATATAGGGATAGTGTTAGTGGCATGAATTATTTGTATTTCTTGGTATGGATGTTGTATTCATGTTGTCAATGATGTGTGGTTTGCTGGAAATGAGGTAAGAGACATTTGGTTATGTTTCGTGTGTTTGTGGGTGAGTTTGAGGAAGGAAAGACCCCGCAGAATTCTGTAGATTTTCGGAATCATGACTCTGTCGCGATCGCGACACTGTCGCGAGCGCGACAGAGACCGGTGATCCTGATGCTGTGCCATCGCGAGCACGCGACGCTGCCGCGAGCCCGCGATAGCATTAGCTTGTGTGCTCTCTGTCGCGAGCGCGACAATTGTCGCGATCGCGACAGAGCACTTTGTTGGCCTGGGCTATCGCGAGCACGCGACTTGTCGCGACCCCGCGATAGCCATGCTTGCCCTCTGTCGCGATCGCGACAACGTCGCGAGCGCGACAGAGCCAGGCTCTTCTCTCCTTCCCGCGATCGCGAAGTCTGTCGCGCGCACGCAGCAAGAGACTATGGTCTCTGTCGCGAGCGCGACAGGCATCGCGAGCGTGACAGATGTGTTGTGCTGAATGAGTTTTCTTGGTGATTTCAATGCCTAATTTCTGAACTTATAGTACCTTTAGGTTTATTCTTCGACTATTTTATGAAGTATACTAATATAATTGAATGTATTATGCATATCTATATTGATGATCTCTCTCTAAGATCATTATGTTATGCTTAAGTGCAAATTGTATGAGGCATAATTGACTTTATGAATTTATTCATAAGTCTTATCTATTGCTAATTATGTACAATGATATATATTAAGTGATTTGAAATATGATTTGTATGATGCATGACCTGCGAGAGTCAGTCTAGTGGATAGTTAGGCATGCCTAATAGAGTCTTTGTAGCTGCAGCGCCCTTTGAACGATTTGGACCCTGATCAGGTCCCCGAATGGTTCCTTGCGAACCCCTATTATGTGTATGTGTATGGATCTTGTTTAAGGTCCTGTTCAATGAAATGTTGCCTTCCGACTTGTACCTGTATGGTACATTATATTATGTGTTCCCTCTGAGGGTTACCCGGTCAAAGATCGGGCTATGTGTTTCCTCATGAGGTCTCTCTCTCAGTACTCGTTATCCACTACTTTGAGTCAGCAGGTATTTCGTTTGCTTTATCTGATATGAACATGAAAATGTGATATCCGAATGTGTAAGATCTCGGTCATATGAATCAGTTATGAATATAAGAATGTGGTATCAGTATGAGTATGATTTGGGATATGTGAAGGCGCCTATCAATCTCCGAGTAGGCTTAATGTAACTCTAAGATGTATATTGTACTTTTGTCCTTATCTGTAAAGGATCTTGTATATAATATGTGTGATTGAAGTCGGTGTGGCATATAAAGTTGACAATACATTTTTGTATAGTAATACAATAAATTAACATGTATATGACTGCGAGTTTGAATTATCGAATATGACTGTTGAAGTATAGGTATAGTAAAATGTGTTTACGTTCTTGGCATGACAATTGGTTGTGTTAATCATAGGAGTATAGGACCACATTTAGGAACATTTGAATGCGTGGCTATGGTATAAAGCATGTATAGCTATTTGTTAGGACTTTATGCATTCGCTGTGGTGTATGCGTTTTGCTTTGGCGACCGTTGTGAATGGCCGTCTATATTTTTGTATACTCTCCCCACTAAGCGTTATCGCTTAGCACGGGTTCTTTTTCCCGTGCAGGTGGCAGGTCTGGTTCAATTCGAGTTGCACAGCTGCAGAGTCGGCCACATAGGAGCTAGGAGTTTTTTTTGTTTTTGTCCAGCTTCTTTATTTTGGATGTTGTAATTCTGTAAAATATGTATATGTAATATTATGCAAAGAGACTGAAGTAACATTTTGAGCGATGTAAATATTTGTTATTGAAAATTTCCTCTATTTTTATCGTCTGTCTGTAATTTCTGCTGCATGGTGATAAACTTACATATCTGTGTGTTTCTACTTAATGTAAGTGCGTGAATGAAGTATGAATGATCAGTCTGTGCCTGCAAGTTAAGTCAAGTTTTTAATTAACCTGTATTTCGTATGTATGTATGAAAGTATGCTTCCGTACTGTGCATGTGAATATCTGTGTGAATGAGCGTCGGGTAACGCGTCCGTCGGCGTCCTTCCAACGGGGACGGCGATGGGGGTGTTACAATTTACCTATGTAAATGATTAGCAGGGGAAATTTCGAGGACAAAATTTCTTAAGGGGGAGAGACTTGTAACAACCCGATTTGGCCCTAGTGGAATTTCAGAATTTTGGTTCGGGAATTCCAAAGTTTGTGTGTATAAGAGAGTGTATTTGAGTAAGTGGCTTGTGTGTGGGTTCTGTCGCGAGCGCGACAGTATCGCGGGTGCGACAGAATGCTTCACGTGAAGCCTGTTTGAGTTGGATTATTTGATGTATATCGGGCACGTGGCGATGTAGGAGTTTGACAAGTGGCATTGTAGGAGAGTGACAAGTGGCATTGTAGGAGAGTGACAAGTAGCATTGTATGAGAGTGACACTTGACTTGTGACTTTTTGGATTGAGATGGATTAATGGAGGTAGGTGGCATTAATTGGATTGGTTGTCTTCTAATGTGGTTAGTGGGTAATTAATTTGTTGTTTTTCCTTGGTTTGACCGGCCACTTTCCTACTCTCATTTCAATTTCTGTATTTAGCCTTTTATTTTCCTTTTGTTTTCCTTGCTCTTAGTTGTCGTGTCCCTTCTTCTTGCCATTTCTTTTCTTTTCTTCTTCGTTTGCTTGGTTATTTGGGAAGAACCACTTGGATTGATTAAAGAAAGTGTAAAAGGGCTTGATTAGGTCTCTTCAAGAAGGTAAGTTGGATTTGTTCTTCGATCTGACCTCCTTTTTCTTTTAGTTTCTGATTTAAAGTAAAGAGAAGAGTAACCCTAGTGTTTTGAATGGTTTGTGCATGGAAGCTGTGAACAAGAAGTTGGATAAAGGAAAAGAGAAGGTTGAAATAAAGTAAAGAACAGAGATTGAGCTTCCTAGAGGTTGGGATCGAGTGTGATTTTATTATTCTTGCATGTGTTTACATGAAATATGTTTGAATAGAGACATGATTGAATAGAGAGATGCTTGATGAGCTTTAATTAGCTCAACTGCTCTTTTAGAGTATATTTGTTAGACGTTCATTTTGATTGCTTTAGGTGCTTATGATATGTGTATATATGTTTATAAGTATGTAACTTGATCATTTGAATGTGTGTTGATGCTGTTAGATGGGTTACCATATAGTAGTGATGATAAAGTTTGGTTTTGGCAAATTCTGCTCATTTTTCATCTGACCTATGTGTAACGTTTTTGCCATAAGTAGAGTTTTAGATCTATAAATTGAGTGATTCTTGAGCCATTAGAACCATGACTTCTATACTATAAAAGTCTCATAAATGACCTTGAGCACATTCTTGCTCCAAAACACTAAAAATTGGCAAAAACAGAGGTTGCTCTACTTTGGCCGGTTCATTTGTTAAGAAGGATGTTTTTCTTAAAAATGACGTTTAGACGTCGGTTTAGACGATACAAGTTTAAGGTGAGAAGCAGTCTCGTGAAGGTTCCTGACAAAGCCTTCTATCGCGAGCGTGACTGTGGTCGCGAGCGCGACAGAGAAGGCCATAAGAGTGATTTTCCTCTTGATTTAGAGCCCATGGTTGACATGAATCAATTCCCCACCTTTCCCCTCAACTAATTTGTATATTTTTATGTGTTTCTCTCCCCGAATTGAACCCGTATTACCCCGAAACATTTTCGTGGTCTATACCATGCATGTTTAAGTTTATCAAATGATTATAAGATTAGTTATCTGAGTAAATAATGCAACGGCATAATAGTTAGTGTTGAACATGACATGCCTTGTGATATTGATTAGTGTATAAAGCTTGAGTTGTTGTAATGTATTTGAGTATAGTACATAGAGTCTTTTTGCAATCTGGCTTCTGTCGCGATCGCGACAGTGAACCTGGCTTCTATCGCGAGCGCGACTTCTTATCGCGATCACGACAGTGAACCCCTTCTCGCCCTGTTCTATTTTTTTTTAAAAAGGTTTTCTTCTGTCTTGCTTTGCATGATTAATAAAGTTTGTACATGAATTAAATGTCTCTGAATTTGATGAGTGCACTTGAATTACAGTATAGTTTTGGCAATGATATATTGTATAATTGAGTTGTTTTTGAGCCTGATTGCCGTTATAGTCGATAGATAAGCATGCTTATAAAGGGTTAGAGTACAGCTGCTAGAGTTGGCCTTAATTGTGCCCAGAGTTTTGAATACCCTGTGTATTCAGTAGAGTTTGAGTTAATTCTCCACATGTAAGATACTGTAAACAGTATCTAAAGTTACACGTATCCACCATGAAAGGAATTCAAGCTTATTAATGTTGTGTAGTGAACTTGAGACAACTAAAAGTATTGCTTTGAATAAATGTTATAGCACATGAGAATAATGTTTTAAATACATGACAGTTTTATATACAAGTATATGTTTACATGAACGTGGACACACGATTATTGTATATATATGAATAAATGATCTGTACAAGTGGGAAAGTTATATGCATGAATTATTTGATTAGTGTTATGGGAAATGTGTGATTTATTTATGACTTCGTAAAGAAGTCCTTTGCATTATTTTATCCCCACTAAGCGTTATCGCTTAGCATGGGTGTTTTTCCCGTGTAGGTTTACAGGTTCGGAACAGTGAGCAAGCATCTGCGGGTCAAGGCCACTAGGAATTTTGTTTTGATCTCTTTTTTGTATAAGATAGAAATAGAGTTGGTGATGTTTTAAGTAACATCATTATGTGATAAAAGAGTATAGTTGTTACATGTAAAGTTTATTGTAATATATGTACTAAAATGAATATGTAAAGTAAAACAACAATAGTTGTGTAATATGTATAATATGTGTAAAATGCATGTTGGGCCCAGGCATTATTTTATTTTTATTATTGTGTATTAATGTGTATTTTTCTATCGCTTCCGCTGGTATACGTTATGTATGCGTAAGTGTCCGCGTGGAGCCCCGATATCCTCCCAGGGGGTTTGGGGGTGTTACAGTGGGTACATCTATCACTTTAAGAACTTCCTTTTTGGCTTCAATTACATAACACGGATAGGCAATGCATCCCTTCCTTATAAGCCTCTTTGTAGCAATCACTAAAATCACATCGGAAAGAAAATATGTTCTTTCGCCTACAATCATTATCTCCTAAATATCTGGAGTTTTAAGGGTCATTCTCGTTCTATTGCAATTAACTGTGGCCTAGTGAGTGGATAGCCAGTCCATAGCAAGAATGACATCAAATTCTCAAAAAGGAAGTTCTATTAGATTGGATAAGAATACACAATTCAAGGCACTAATGGGACAGTCTCTATATACCTTGTTTACCACAACACTATACCCCAAAGGAATAGTCACTAGGATATCCTAGTCTAACTGTGAATTATGTAACCCTTTACCCCGTCCAATATCAATGCTAATATAGGAATGTGTAGAACTAGGGTCAATCAATGCATAAATTGAATGATAGAATAAGGAGAATTTACCAACTACTACATCAGGTGCATTCTCCTAATCTCGGGCTCTAACTACATAAGTGCGTCCTATAGCACGGCCTTGCCCTTGAGGAGGCTAAACTAATGGGCCTAAAGTAGCTTGATGGGAGGCTGCTCCTTTACCTCAACCTCAGTGTGGAGTAGATCCTACTCCAGGGGCTGGTGAAGCAGATGTGGAAGGATGTGCTTCTTGACAATCCCTCACTTGATGTCCCTTGGACCCACATTTAAAGCAAGCTCTATTAAAGAATCTGCATTCACCTGAATGAAATCTGTTGCAATGCTCACACTGTGGTAGGTTGCCACGGCCTTTGCCCTTGGTGCACTACCAACTGATGTAGCTGGGGCACTACTACCTGCTGGATTCTTTTAAGTGTGTGCAGGTGCTGAAGATGCACGACTCTGTGACTGCAGAGGCCCTCTAGACTTCTTTCCCTGACTAGGAGCTCTAGAAGACTGACCTGACTTTCACTTTTGTTTGAATCGAGGTTGTCTATCAATTTCATCAGCCTGAATGGTCTCAACTTTGATAGCTACTTCAATCAAAGATCTCATATCAGGATGCCTCTGAACACCCTCAATTTGTCTGATATTGTTATGGAGACCTCTTTCAAATCTTTGACACAATTTCTCCTCTATCATGGAGTTATCATCTAAATAGGAACTGAGTCGCTCGAACTCTCGTTCATCTTCAGCTACTGACTTGTTACCTTGCCTGAGTCTCCAAAAGATATCTTGCATCGAAGCTTTGTATTCTATCCCAATATATTTCTTCTTAAGCTGAGATAAGAAGAAATCCCATGTTATCTTATCAGCAGGGGTATGCTTACGTACTGCACTCCACCATGTAAATGCAGGTCCTTGCAATAATGCCACAGCTCTCTACAACATCTCTCCAAGTAGACTCTGAGTGGTTTCAAATATTCTCTTTACTTTAAACAACCATTCTTCAGCCTAAACTGGAGTCAAAGGTCCCATTCATAAAAGTCTTTAGTCTCCAATCGCTTAATTTGTTCCAGAATCGGCTTTCTTTTAGGTGGAGCTGGAGGTTGTTCAGGAACTTGGGGTCGAGGCAACTGTTGTGCTTGCAATCGCTACTGAATATAGCCAGCCATCGTATTCAGAATATCATGCCGGGGTGGAGGGGGAGGTGCAATTGGTAGGGTAGCCTGTTGTTGTGGCATCTCAGCTCGCTGACACTCACTGAGGCTGCACTCTCTACATCACCCTCATGATGCCCTTCTTTAGAAGCCATTTGTACTGTCTAGCAAAAGGAGCAAGCATACATTAATCTTGCAATATCATCAATTCATCATTTGGCATGTATATGTACTTAACCTAATCCCAATAACCCACTCCGATTTTAGAATCGCCTAAATCGCGCTCTGATACCAATAAAAATTGTAACACCCTTATAATGGACATTTAATAATCACTTACGTTATGCTTTCTAAAATAATTACCACAATTGTTTGGAAAGCTATTAAATATTCTATTAATATAAAGAAGGGTATATATATATATATATATATATTTTTTATATCAATTTAACATTTCTTTAGATACTTAAGTCTATTAGTCAATAACATTTTAACTTAATATACATATATTCAATTAACCTTTATTTACCAATTGACCTATAACTCTCTAAATTACTATTCATTTGGTCAATTTTTAGAAACATATCAATTATACATTTAACCTACATTTACTACAATTCATACAATCACATTTCAATATTCGGGCCGACATTCACAATAATATGTAGCAGTCATAGACAGTTTACAATAAACTATTATGTATCACCTTATATTATGAATCATCTACTAAAATTCTATACATGCCAGTATTAAAAACTATGCTATTTAAGTTCATATACATGCCATAACTTAACATACTTATTATTCTTCAAACTATTATCTTCAGTTTAGCTCCCAAAATTTTGGCATATGCTTAGCTCCACTTCCTAAGGAGTACCTACACGTAGTTAAATAACAATACGTGCTGAGCATTAAATATGCTCAGTGGTGATTGCAAATCCAGGAATTTCACTAGACTAAATTCACATGCATAAAATATATATAAATTCATAATATTTAAAATCTTAAATTAAATTAATTTTTAATTCATTAAATTCTTATGCATGCAATAATATTTATAATTACAATTAAATCCTTCACTTTGTTACATACATGCAATTAATATACATAATTGTCAATATTTACATTTTAGTCCTTTAATATGGCATAATTACAATTTGGTCCTAAAACTTCTTCATATTTACAAAAATGCCATCAATTTATTTTCTTTAAACTTTTAACCATTATTAAACATGTAAATTACCATTTGGTCCCTAAATTACCAAAATCACGCCAAATTACATTTTGGTCCCTAAAAAGTCACTAATTTACATATTTGCCCTTTTAATTCCATTTTTACCCTTTATAACTTTTTTTTATACTAATTATAGCCTATTTAAAATTTAACCCCTAAACTTTTTATTTCTTTCAATTAGGTCCTTTTTCAACCTATATTTCATTTTTACTTTAACTTTAACATATTATTCACATTTTTACCATTTTCCCCATTGTATAATACTGGTCAAAATCTGGAAACTGGATAAACGAGACATGAACCCTATAGGTTCAATACACTTTAGAGGGACCTCGAAGGACCACCTCTACATTACTTTTCACTTCATTTGGCATTATTGACATTCAATACAATGATTAGGACCGTCATTGGCCTACAATAAGTGAGACGTCATGCTCACTCCTGCGGTTTAGTGTCCCTATGGCTAGGATTTATATCCTGAGCTAGATTGACTACCAAAATACTACATAGGGCATTAATTTTCCCAATTATACATTTTTATGTTACTATATGTACAATTAATGGAATCTTAACATACCATTCCATTCTTTTCAATCTAAATTAATCAATATACCATTAAACTCATCATTTCATCATGATATACCATTCGGCCAACATAACATGTATTCACCATAAATTATTTTTTATTAAATTTATCATTCATTTAGTTAAATTGCATATTGATTAACCTAATTATACCATGACATGACATCATAACACATAAGAATCATGTTTTTTACTATGTATATCGTTCGACCATAGTATGTAATATTCATCATGTTTATTTTTCTTTACTTTATTCATTCAATTAACTAGGTCTCATGCCACACATAACTTATACATCATTTATATGCCATAACCATCAAACATATAATGGAAAATCTAAGACATGTGATTCGGCCAACATGCATCATCATTACTAAAATTTTATCTTTTCATTTTAATCATTCAAATCATCGTTCTTACCTTTCTAAGCATATTTATAAGGTTGGATTCAATTAAACATGCATATTTCACATACTTTGCTCTTAAACACAACCTAAAATCAAACTTAAGTCTTGGAAATTGATGTATTTTCCAATCACTAACCTTAAATCCTTGTTTTACACTTCTTTATACTCCTTTTCCTTACCTTTTCCTTTGGAGGAACCTTCCTCACCTTGGTTACCTATGGAGGCCAAATATACACATCAAATTTTACTTAAAATCTTGCTTTCTCTTTGCAAGATAAATACATAAATACAACCTACACATCTTAAAGTACGTATAGAAATCCTTGAATCAATTTAAAAACACCAAAATCACTTACCTCAATCGTACACCCAAACTTCAAAGTATAGGTTTTTCTCACTTAATTCACTTCAAATGGACTCCAATCATCAATATTATGTTGTAGAAAAGCTGAACTTCACTTAGGAGGCTAGGATTTGATGTGAGATGGGGAGAGAATTAAAGAAAGATGGAGGAGGAGGAGGAAGAGAAGTCAATTCGACTAAAGAAGTGGGAGATAAGGCTGGTAGCTTTTCTTGGTCTTATCTTAAAAATTCTGATATTTAGGCTATTTATAGGTGATTTAATTGGCTTGGTCCAACCAAAGTGGTCTAATCTACATGAGCCCATTTTTGGTTTTTATGCCCATTTTTGAGCCCAAAGTGAAATTTATCATTTCCTTAACTTATTTTCTCCCCAAACTAATTCCAAAATTCTTAGAATGTGGAATATAGCTTTCATACAAAATTTCAGCTCAATCGGAGTCTGGTTAAGGTCCTATTCGATTAAACCAGTCCGATTAGACATTTTATCAGTACTACCGTAAAATTAAAATTTTCACTGTCTGACATCTCTAAAAATCATCTAGAGTCATTCTAACACTTCAAAATATCACTTTGACTCCATATACTATCTTTAAAGTTCAAGTCAAAACTTAGTCAAACTTGGTTACTATTTGAACTGAACCAAGGGCCAACTTCGGTTTGACTTTCGGAGACTTATTTGGCCTCATTTTTGCATCAAAATTCACCACTAGACTTCTGTTAGTCCACAAATAAAAACAAATAAATAAAATAATTTTAGCAGACAGCTGCCATTTTCAACTATATTGCTTTCTAGTGGTTACCCATCCTAGGATTTTCATGCCTCGAGCACGCCTAACTTTTTAACTCTACTGCAATTAAGGGTACTAAAGCTATCACTTGCATATTGAAACCACATTAGAGACACTATAGAATTCACTGATCAATACTAAGCAAAATCTGGGCCATTACATATCCACTCACACAGAAGGAGTTTAATCTTAGACAGAGGTGTTGGCTTGAATTGATAAAAGATTCTGATTACTTTATTGATGATCACCCAGGGAAGGTGAAGGTAGTGGTAGATGAGCTTAGCAGGAATTTGTGACTGCCCTTCGGGCTATGAATGTTAGATTGGGCATGGCATAAGATAAAGTGTTTCTCAAATTATCTTCATGGAAGAAGGTATTGAGATTTGGTAAAAAGAGCTAGTTAAGTCCAAGATTTTTGACCCTCATGATATTTTGCAGCGATTGGGATTCGCAGTTTTTTAACTCAAGTAAAATTTCGAGGACAAAATTTTCTTAAGTGAGGGAGACTTGTAATGGCCAAAATACCTGGTTAGATAAAAATAATATTTTTTCGGTGTTGGTCAACGTACCCGGGGTATTAAATACACCCGTGGACGAAAAATATTTTATTTGACCTCAAAAAATATTAGTTACAACTAGTGTGAGGGTGAAATTTAAAGTGAATTTGAGGTCAAATAGGTCCCCAAATGTTATAAATGAGAAATGGTCATTTTCGGTCTAAATAGTAACAGGGTTTGACCAAACTTTGACCGAACCTTTAAAAATAGTCATTGACCTCTAAAAATTTATCTGAAAGCATGGATAGACTCTAAATAATGTACATAATTTATTGGAAATAAAAATAAATTTTTACGGGAACTCCAAAAATCGAGCTATAGGATAGATTTAAGTGAACCGAATCGAAAACGAACTCTATTTGGGCTAAAATTTTACATGTAGCCTTAATTACATATTTTATGAATATTAGAATGGATTTTGGGAGAAATTGAGCTTGGAGAGAGAGAAAATTAAATTTAGAATGGAAATTGGGTCATAAAAGTGGTTTGGGCTTTGGATTGGTTGGCCTAACTTGGTTGGACCTTAAACCAACCCAAAACCTTAGTATAAAAGCCCAAAAATCTGTTCTTGAACCCAGATTTTAGCAGCCTAACGTGTAAAATCCCCTACCCATACGTAGGAGAACCCATCCTCTAGGGAGTGAGAACCCGTACGAGCAGGGGTGGCAGATGCATTTTGATCGAGTGATCAATAGTAAAGGCACAGCTAAAGGAATCATTCTTACCACTGCAGATAGAGAAAAGTTGCCATTGGCTAAGAAGTTCAGATACAAGGCTACTAATAATGAAGCCGAGTATGAAGCCTGTATTTTTGGGTTGGAAGCACTGTTAGCCTTGGCAGCAAAGACAACAGAGGTATTCAAAGATTCATCACTAGTAGTTTATCAGATACGAGGCGAATGGTCTATAAAGGAAGAACGACTAATGACATATGTAACGCACCTGAAGATGTTAAGCAATCAGTTCGATGCTTGCACTTTCCACTTCATTCGAAGGGACGAGAACCAGTTGGCAGACACCTTCGCAACTCTTCTGTCCATGTGGGACAATCCTAAAGGCGTGATTATGAGAACAGTATTAATCTCGAGCTCAGAAAAGCCTAGTTTTGAATTCGAACAGGTAATGCAGGTTGAGTCTGCCGACGGGAAGCCATGGTATTATGACATCAAGAAATACTTAGAGAGATCAAAGTTCCCCAAAGAAGCTACCGAGGAAGACCAAAGGATAGTTCATAAGCTTTCAAATCAATTTATCAGTGTAGGAGGAACCTTGTACAAAAGGCAAGCCAATGGCATCCAATTGCGATGTCTGAATGAAAAAGAATCCAAGAAAGTTACGAAAGAGACACATGTCGAAGTTTGTGGAGCTCATATGAATGGGTTGACCTTAAACAAAAAGATTATGCACCAAGGATTCTTCTGGCTCACAATGGATATGGATTGTTCCTAGGATGTAAGACAGTGCCAATTATGCTAGCTTTTCGCAGACTTGAGGCACCTACCGATTTTGAAACTCTGCAAACTTATATCTCCATAGCTATTCGCAGCTTGGGGAATAGATATAATAGGAGAAGTACACCCAATGGCTTCCATGAGACATCGATATATTATAGTCGCCATTGACTACTTCACGAAATGTGGAGAAGCGGAGCCTTTCAAGAAAGTGGGCGCACGAGAAATGGCTACGTTTATCGAGAGGAAGCCAATCTGTAGATATGGCCTCCCGCATCATATTGTGTCTAACAATGGGGTTCAATTCCAGGAAGAAAACAAGAATTGCTCCAGAAGTACGACATCGAACATCACAAGTCCTCTCCTTATCGCCCATAGGGCAATGGGGCAGCCGAAGCAGCTAATAAAAACGTCAAGAGGATCTTGTCTAAAATGGTTCAAACATATAAGGACTGGGCAGAAAATGTAACACCCCCTTCCCATACGTAGGCGATCCCATCCGATAAGGAGTGAGATGCCGTATGAGACAAGGTGTCACCAAACAAAAGCAAAGCAAAATATACATCCATTCATAACATACATTCAGAAATACAGAATAATTAAAAACTTTACATGCATAAAGCAAAAGCTGATCATGCATTACTATAATTAAACTATTACAATAATGATCTGATCAACAAGCTGATATAAATAATATTACATATAAAATATAGATACAAAAGCGGAAGCTGATACAGAGAGTTCTATACAAAAAGAATCAATAACTGATACAAAACTGAGCCCTACACTAATCCCTTCTGTGTTGGCTTGATGACGGTGACTCTCCCAAAGCAAAACGCCTTCCGCACCTGCACGGGTAGAAACACCGTGCTAAGCGATAAACGCTTAGTGGGGAAACACACATAAATTATGGACGGCCACTCACAGTGGTCGTCAAGGCATAACACATTCACAATGGCAGAATGCAAGGACTAATACATAATCCATATAAACATGCTCGTATTTAAATACCATACTTTTAGAATCTCATCATCATATGCATTACAGAATAAACCAGCAAGTATATCATCATTAAACTCATTCAGATATTTCATTCAAAGCCATATCAGATCAGAAAGTTTCCATTAACATTTAAAGAATACCTGCTGACTCTAGACAGTGGATAACGAGTGTACTGAGGGTACCTTACGGGTACGAATCGAATACTGAGGGTACCTCACAGGTACAAGTCAAATATTATATAATTTATCAAAACATGTTATTTATATACTGAGGGAATCTTAAACAAGATTCTATACTGAAGGGTTCGCGAGGAACCAAACGCGGACCTGATCGGGGTCCAAACTGAACTGAGGGCTGCAGCTAAAGACTCTATTAGGCATGCCTAACTATCCACTTACTTGACTCTAGCAGGTTATGCGTCAAACCGATCACATTTCAGGATATAGAGTATAATTCATCAGAAAATCATGCTATCATGCATATCGAAGCATCAAACAGTAAGACATGCATCATACAACAGTAAAATCCATTCAGAAGAAATACCAAATTCATTTCTGAGTTGAAAACTAGGAAATTTCGAAAAAATGAGCTGAGCGGAGAAACGGCGAGATCGGCTGGTCACTGGGCGTGACTGGACTTCTCAACAGGCAGGTCACGGCGTGACCGAGGGTCACGCGACGTGACATGCTTGTTTCTCGCCGGTCACGTTGCGTGATCTTCACAAATCATGCAACGTCCTACGCAGGTCACGGCGTTACTGGACGTCACGACTCGTGACGTGCTTCTCCTCTCTCGCAGATCACGTCGCGTGATCTCGCAAATCACGCAACTCACTCTCGCAGGTCGCACGACGTGACCGAAGATCACGTCGCGTGACTTGCTTATTCTTCAGCTGGTCACGCGACTGGCTTCTCAGGAGGCAGGTCACGGCGTGACCGAGGGTCACGTCTCGTGACTTGCCTTCTTCCGTAGCGAGTCACGCAACGAAGAACAGTACCTCAATTTCCAGAATTTCCAGAAACAAGAATTCAATCCCAATTTGATTAAAAACCCTTCAAACCTGATCTTACCTTCCAGAACTCATCTCAAACAACATAGGCAATAATTATACAACTCAATTCGTCAACTAATTCATCCAATCAAATCAAGAACATATGCATTTAAACTCACAAGAACATAAACCCTAGAAATTTACAGTAGAATCAAAATCACACAATTTCATAGTTAAACATTCCCAAACCTGGATTCTAACTTCTATCACTTAGCTCCACTAGGTCCAGCAACCTCTTTCCCCTTTGGATCACGTGGAGCTTCAGCTAAACACAATCACAGCAAGAATATCCACAAAGAAAACCCTAAGTTAAATCTAAACTTAAGGAAGAAGAAGAAGTAAATGAAACAATTAAATGAGGGAATTCACTTACTTACTAGAGAGGATGCAAGGTGAGGATTAATTTCACCAATAAGACCTTGAATCAATAATACAGTACTTGGAAATAAAGAAAGTGAAGAAGAAGAAAGTGAGTGAGAAAAGAAAAGAAACGTAAATCTCTAAGTCCCTTTTCTTTCATTCCCTTTTCTTTTCCTTTTCTTTACCCTAAGTAGTGTCCATTTCTTATTGATGGAATTAACCACTCACACCTAAATAACCTACACTACACACACCTAAAACCCTCTTCACTTATGCATACTCTACCATGGTATGAACACATGCACACAAGTATCTCTCATTTAATTAAACACACTAATGCCATGTATGTACCCACATAATAATAAAACCCCAAAAGCATACATTTTACTAAATTACCCTTATGAATGCTGAACACATGCGAATGCTTACACATACAGACGGACAGACGAACAGACAGGCTCATTCTACTAGAGGGCAAATGGGGTGTGACAGAAAAGCTACTATTTGCACTGTGGGGCCATAGAACCACTGCCAGGACCTCAATAGGGACTACCCCGTATTCTCTAGTTTATAGAAGAGAAGTTGTGCTGCCAACGAAGATTGAACTTTAGTCATTAAGAGTAACCTTGGAGGCTGAAATTTCAAAGACCGGATGGGCCCAACAACAACTATTGCAGTTGAATCTATTGGATAGAGATAGGATGCGAGCTTACTATCATAATCAGGTTTATCAGAAAAGGCTAGCCCGATCTTTTGGAAAGAAGGTTATAAGACATCCGCTAAAAGAAGGGGATTTAGTTTTCACACAGATAAGGCCAGGTGTTTCAGATATACGTGGCAAGTTCAAACCAACCTAGGAAGGTCTATTTGTGCTAAAATAGTTGTTATCAGAGTTCGGGGCCACCATTTTAGTCTAACTCACAGGGCCTTTTCCTAGGCACTAGGATTGCCAGCCTGTGTGGACGCTTTGTGTAATGACCATAAATTCACCCTACTAGTAATTTGACCTAATTAGGGTAATTGGATAAGTTTAGTTTGAGTTTGTTAATTTTGGACCCAACAGTAATTGAAATTGAGGACCTTATTGCATATAATAAATTAAGTGGAGTGGCCATTATGTAGATATGTATGTAATGGCTTGAATACTGGTATAAAATCTATCAGTAAGTTCTATAGGGTTTATAGTGTAAATTATAGGTGAAAATATCAGTGATTGGGTCCTAAAAGACAGTAGAGAAGAAAGGTTAAACGTGCTCAGGTTAAGGAAGCCCCTGATAGGTGACCTTCCGGAAAGCCTGTGGAGAAAAATATTTTATTAGATAGTTGAAAAGTACAAGTTATAAGGAGTCCGGTGGTATAATTTGGAGTGAAAATTAGATCAAATAGGTCTCCAAAAGTCAAAGTGAAGAAAAAGCCTCTAGTTCGATTCAAATAGTAACCAGGTTTGACCGAAATTTGACCGAGACATTAAAATTACTAAATGGCCTCCGAAAAGTTATCTTAAGGCATAGTTAGACTCAAAATAGTGTGTAAAATAGTTTGATAGTGACAAAGTTATTTTATGGTGATACTGAGAAATGGATGAATCGGACCGGTTCATTTGAATCGGACCGGATAAGGACCCTAAATGAGATGGAACAAAAGTTAAATGAGTTATTAAGAGTAAAATTAAGGTAAAAGATGAAAACTGAATCGGACCGGTCGAACCAGTTGACTTTAGTTTGACTAGTTTGACCAAAGTTTAATCGGACTCTAAATGGATTTATAGACCTCATAAAAATTATCTAAAAGCATAGATTTGCTCTAAATATTAAGGAGAATCAAATGGTAATGAAAAATAAATTTTACGATGCGATAAAAATTGAGTTATCGGACTGGTAAGAAATTATCGGACCGAAAAACGGTTTTAGATTGAGTTTAAATTTTATGTGGAGGCTAAAATATATATTTTAAGAATTATGCAATTTATTTTGAGTGAAATTGAAATTGGGAAGTGAGGAAAATTATTTTTGGTTGGAAAATGGGCCTAAATTACTTAAATGGGCTTTAGGTTTGGCCCAATTGATTGGCCCATGGATTGGCCCATTAGGAGAGGCTATATAAATGCTGAAATATCATATTTCTCTAGAGAAATCAACAGAATTTCAGCAGCTCCTCTTCCTCCTCTCTTAGTCAAATATCCAGTTCATGGATTTTTACCGGATGTATACTAGGGGTGTAACACCCCAATACCCCCGTGAAGGAATATCGAGGCACTATGCAGACTCTAACGCGTACCGAAACAAAAGCAGAAGCAAGAGCAGAAATAAACTAATAACATTAAGCTAATAAGCACAACCTGAGAGCCAACATCCGATTAACACTATTACATAATAACTATACTTCTCTATTTACATAATGATGTTACTCAAAACATCAGAAACTCTATATAATACGAAAAGATCTTTAATCCAGCTCCTAGTGGCCATGACTTGTGATAGGTACCTAACTGAAGTATTATTTAGTATATATTTTGTGTTAGTTTAAGTAGTTAAGTATGTAAATTTATATCTTTCATGAGTATTTGTCTATTTTAAGTGTTTATCAGTTTTGCAGGGTAAGTTGGAGGATTTGGAGTTAAAAAGATGAAAAGAGGCATGCATTGGGAATTACTGTGTTTCTCGTGAAGTTTGGTCAGCAAGTTCACAAGTCGTGAATAATTATACGACTCGTGAGTGAAGAAAGTAGCGTAAGATGTGAAGACAGTAGAGAAGAAGGAGCAGAGGAGCATGAGTCACCAGCCGTGAAAAGAAATCACGACTCGTGATGAGGTAGAGCAACCAGCTAAGCAAGAAAAGAGAAGAGTGAAGGAGCATGATTCATGACTCGTGAGAAGGGATCACGAGTCGTGAATGGATAGGAAGAAAACAGCGAAAAAGGAAAAGGGAAGAAGAAAGGGAAGAGGAAGATGAGACGTGAGCCAAAGCCACGACTCACATGCAGGATCACGACTCGTGAAAGGCGATCACGAGTAGTGAAAGGCTAGAGAGAAGCAGAGGCAACAAAGAAGAAAAAGAAGGAAAAGAGCGAGTCCGTGTTCTGTTGCGAGCGCGATAGAACTAGTCATTGGGCAATTTTTCCCTGAAAAGTCATTTGAAAAGGCACCTCTTTTAAACAATAATTGTAACCATTTGAAGGGACATTTCCAAAGGACACAATCTTTAGAATTTTATAAATATCAACGTTTACTACAATTTGAGGGTGTGAGAATTTTTATTAAGTAATTTCTCTAGTTTTGAAGAACAATTTTCTTTAGTTAAAAGTTCTTAGTTATTTTCATGTTTTGAAGAAGAAGACCAAGGAGAAGAAGAATTTTTACAAGGGTTTGACAAAAGGGTTGAAAGATTTCTTTCTCATTACTCTTATCTATTATTTCTTCTCTATAAATTAAATGAATTTTATTTAATGGAACTTGAATATTTATGTTATTTTTATTTTCCATCTAAATTAGTAGTCTTTTAATGTAGAATTTTCTATTAGTATTTTTATGCATGATCTTTATAAGTAAGTATTTAATTACAAGATAAATTCTTTCTTACATCTAATAGAAGTTCATCATTGAAGCATTATTTGAGAGATCGTAATGTTATGTGGTTGTTATAGGTTGGTGATTATTCCTGAAATATGCATGTATAGCCCTCTAATTCATTAATGAAAATTATGAGTTCGAATTATAAATATATGTTTTAGGCACTCTAATTTATGTTGAAAGAGTAAATTTTAACTTTATTCCAACTTGGCTTGCTTAAGAGATTAAAATTATAATTAAATGATGGAATCAAGTTTTATAATTATTAATTCTTCATTATATGTTTTGTCTTCTTTGATTAACATGAACTAGGTTTAATTAGTTTATATAATAAAGTAGTTTAGATTTAACTCACAAATTAATGATCATTGTAAACAAGATTAAAATTGAGTAGTAATGGTGTGTAATAATTAGCACATTTCTCATGAGATCGACATCTTTTGTACTATTTCGGTACACCGTATACTTGCGAAAATTACCGCTTAGAAATATGCTAATAAGTTTTTAGCGCCGTTGCCGAGGAATGATGTTTAATTTATTGCTATTGTGAAACATGATTTATGATTTTGGATTACAATATTTATTTTATTTTATTTGTTTGTTTGTTTAATTGACTTAATTTTTATTTTGTGTTGTTTTTACAGGATTTGATAAGTTCATGCCTAGTACGAGAAGTTCTCAAGAAGAGCTTGAACCTTTGAATCCTGAAATAGAGAGATATTTGTCAAGTAACGGAAAATCCAATAAAAAGAAGAATAAAAATAAAAGACCAATCATGGCTGAAGTGGAAAATCCACCAAGGTTGATGGATTTTGCTACACCCGCATTGAGTCGTGGTCAACAAGGTGTGGTAAGGCCTACGGTAAATGCTAACCAATTTGAAATTAAACCTTCTCTTTTGCAAATGATACAAAATAGCATTCAATTTTATGGTTTGGCAAATGAGGATCCTAATGCTTATTTGGCAAATTTTCTTGAGATATGTGATACTTTTAAAATTAATGGAATTTCTAATGATGCAATTAAGCTTAGACTTTTTCAATTCACTTTGAAGGATAAAGCCAAGGCTTGGTTGAATTCATTAACTAGAGGATCAATAATCACTTGGGACTAATTGGCCCAAGCATTTTTATCAAAATACTTCCCTTTAGCCAAAACTGCAAAAATCATTAAAGATATCACAACTTTTGTGTAACACAATAATGAGTCTTTGTATGAAGCATGGGAAAGGTTTAAGGAATTGCAGCGAATGTGTCCACATCACAACCTTCCAAGGGAGTTGCTCATGTAGACCTTCTACAATGGGGTGAATCCTACCATAAGATGTACCATAGATGCTGCAGTTGGAGGTTCCCTTATGAGGAAAACAACTGAAGCAACATTTGAGCTATTGGAAGAAATGTCAATGAATAATTGTATGTGGCCTACTGAAAGAGTAAGAGAATCTAATAATTCTAATGCTAGGGGGGTCCATTCAATAGATTCTGTGGTTGCATTACAAGCACAAATTGAAGCTTTAACTCATAGGGTTCATAGCCTACGTATGGGAGGAAGTCCATCAAATGCATGCAATGTTTGTGGTCAACACGGGCATATGAGTGACAATTGCAATTTAGGAATGGTTAGTAAGGAGGAACAAGTTAGTTTTATCCAAGGGCAAAGAAGAGGTAATCCTTATTCTAACACCTTCAATCCTGGTTGGAGGAGCAATCCTAATTTGTCATGGGGAAATAATAATAACAACCAAAATAGAGGTGTAGGATACCAACAACCACAAGATAGGTTTTGAGTATGAGGTTAAAATTGATAAATTTATTGAAAAGATAAATTTTAAAATGAGTTCTCAAGATGAAAATCAAAAGAAACTTGAGGCAAAAGTTGACCAAATCACTAAGAATCATGCTTCATCTATTCATAATCTTGAGATTCAATTGGGGCAATTAGCAAGTTCTTTTCCATCTAGAAGTCTAGGATGTCTTCCAAGTAATACAGAAGAGAATCCTAGGGAGCACATGAAGCCATAAAATTTTCTAGTCTTTTATTTAGGTTATTTAATTATAATTTCTTTCTATCTATTCTTTATGTTGTGATAAGTTATTTTTGGTTAATTTGTTAATTAATTTTTATATTTTGATTTTTAATATTACTAACACAGTTAATGTTTGTTCTACAGGTAAAATTAGTAAAATTATATGTAGTGTTATTTATTTTGGAAAATAAAAAAAATAATAATAAAAAAATAATAAAAAATATGTATGTCAAACTGGTTGCCTCTGTTGCGAGCGCGACAAACATCTCGATCGCGAAAGAGGGCAATGCTTTGCGAGGGAGCGAGGTGATGCTTTGTCGCGAGCGCGATGTGCATCGCGCTCGCGATAGAATGCGCTGTTTTCCAATGTCACACGACTCGTGCTTGCAGTTCACGAGTCATGCAGTTTTGTCTAGGCAAGGCAGGGCATCCGACTTGTGATCTTCATTCACGAGTCCCGCAGGTACACAAGGCCATTTTACTAGTCGTGAAGTTGATTCACGACTCGTGAAGTGTGCAGCGTAGAGGGTACTTTAAGTTAAGTTAATTTCTTTTCTTTTCTTATTACTTTCCTATTAAGTTGTTTAATTTTCTTTTTCTTCAGATTAATGTGTTTTAATTTAAATTAACTTAAATTTATTTAACCCTAAACTGTTAAAACAAAAAATTAGCAATTAAAGAGGGAACTTTTTATTTCAAAACCCAACATCGTGAGTTTTTGTATTCTTCCCTATTCTTTTTTATTTCACTCAACTTTTCACATTTCCCTAACATTTCCCTTTCTCACACTCTTGCTCACGAGTCGTACACTTCATTTTAGACCTTTCATCTTCTTTCTTTCATTTGGATTTCTTTTGGCCTTCTCAGTTCCTTCAGTATTCTAAATTTCTTCTTCCTCTATTTTCATTCCATTCTTTCTTCTTTCATTGTCTTCAGTTTTACTTTCCTGTTTCTTTTTCAATCTCTGTGTTTAACACACACCATCTCACGCATTGAACAAGCAAGACAGGAGGCTGAAGAGGGAGATATCTCTGCCACATTTGGTGCTGGTTTTTCAATCTTTTCAGTGGATGAAGGTAGCAAATTTCTTACCCTTCATGACAGACCATTTTCACAATGTAACTATTTTCCATCAGATTTGCTAGAACAGGTAGGCATGCTAGATACTGTAAATGAAATGTTGTCTAACTGTGGTTTTCTAAGATTTGCCAATATGCATGAGAATATTTATCATGATTTAATGCTTGAATTTTAGACCACTTTGCAAAGGAATAAGGATAATGAATATTGGTTAGATTTTCAATTGGATGGAAAAGCACACACTCTGACTTATTTTATGATGAATCGCATGTTTGGGTTTTCTCAAACTGGTTTATTTGATCCACCAAAATCTTTTAAACCTAATGCATTTTGGTCAATTTTAACTGGTTTGCAAATACCATAGAGAGCTAGAGATGCTAAATCCATGTTTATCAAGGATTTAAAATATTGGATTTTGCATAAAATTTTTGCTTCTTTGATTTTTAACAGGTCTGAATTTAATCGAGTTTCTTTACATGAACTATTTTTGATGTGGTGTGTGCATAAGGGTAAGGATGTTTGTTGGTCTTATTGGATTGTTAATCAGTTGTTGAATTGTGTTAGTAGAAATGAATCTCCTATCACACATGGGCACATCATATCTTCTATTGCAAGAAATTTTGACATTGATCTTAGTGCCTATCATCGAGATCGCCCTTGTATTTATTTTACTAAACATGTTTTTATACGTGGGGAAGTTGTCAATAATGATTTTCAGGAAATTCCACCCCGCCATAGATCTTGTTGGAGGGATATTGCAGGCCCTTCTACCCAACAAGAAGCAGAAAGCGATGAGCAGCCTGGTGGAGATGCATCTATGCATGAGGTATCTGCAGCACCTGATGTTGGGTCATCTAGCCATAATGTGACGGCTATGTTTGAGCAAATTTTGCAAAACCAGTCTTCTATACAAGATCAACTTTCTTTTATAGCTAGAAGACAAAGGAGGCTTGAGTATAGGATGGATAACTTTATTGCTCAATCTAGATTTGTGGTTCCATCACCTCCACCTTCACCATGAGAAGGGAGTTCTTCTTACCTTATTCTTATTTCACCTTAATTTTATTTATTTCTTTTTCTTTTTCGATTTATCTCATTTCTCCACATTGAGGACAATGTTGGTTCTAAGTGTGGGGGAGTGAGTATGTTTACTAGTTTATTTATGTTTGATGAGTTTTTTGTTAGTATGTTTTATATGTTATAATGTTTTTGTGATTTTATTTTTAAATTAGGCATCTTAGTGAGTTTTATTATAAGGCATTGTTTAATTGGTATATTATATAGGTTGTTTAGTCATTTATCTTTTATGCTCATTTTACTAGTTTTCAAAATTTTTGGCATGTGTTTTAAGTTTTTCAAGTTATTTTCTTTTATTCTTTGCAACATTATAGATTATTTAGTCTTTTTACTAACTATATTTTTAAGTTAGAATTTGCTCATTTAATTTAAAATTTTATGTTTCTAGTTGCCTATGGAAACTATAGCCATAATACTTCCCTTATGTCTTTTCAATAATGGATGAGGACTCAAAAAGAAAAAAATAAAGTGGGATGGAGCATAAAATGCATCCACAGTGTTCATAAAAAGAAAAATAAAGCAAGATGTATATTTAAAATTAAAATGTATGGGATGGAGCGTAAAACGCACCCATACTACATTCTCTTGCTATTCATGGGATAAAAATGAAAAGAAAAATATACCCATGTTCAAAACAAAAAGAAGAATCAAAAGAAAAGAAAAGAAAAGAAAAGTCTAAAAATGCCATGAGATTGGATTAAGTGTAAGTGTGCTTACAAATTGTCCTAAAAAGCAACAAGTAACTTTAGAATTTTAAAGTTTATGATCAAATATTCTCTCTTTGAGGCATGTTTAGTTTTGGGACTTTATAATCTTGATGTTGAAATGAGTAAAGTTTGGTGACTTGTTTAATTTTCAATACATGTTTTAAATTTTGATTAACTGATATTTTGAGTATGTGAGATATTTAATTTCTCTTTTGTGATATGCTTTATGAATAATGATGTATAATAAGATTTACTTAGTGTATATTGATATTAAATTTTCTTACTCTTTTATCTTGCTTGAGGACAAGCAAGGGTTAAGTGTGGGGGAATTTGATAGGTGCCTAACTGAAGTATTATTTAGTATATATTTTATGTTAGTTTAAGTAGTTAAGTATGTAAATTTATATCTTTTATGAGTATTTGTCTATTTTAAGTGTTTATCTATTTTGTAGGGTACGTTGGAGGATTTGGAGTTAAAAAGATGAAAAGAGGCATGCATTGGGAATTACTGTGTTTCTTGTGAAGTTTGGTCAACAGGTTCACGAGTCGTGAATAATTATACGAATCGTGAATGAAGGAAGTAGCATAAGATGTGAAGACAGCAGAGAAGAAGGAGCAGAGGAGCACGAGTCAGCAACCATGAAAAAAAAATCATGACTCGTGATGGGTAGAGCAACCAGCTAAGCAAGAAAAGAGAAGAGTGAAGGAGCATGATTCATGACTCATGAGAAGGGATCACGAGTCATGAATGGATAGGAAGAAAACAGCGAAAAAGGAAAAGGGAAGAAGAAAGGGAAGAAGAAGACGAAACGTGAGCCAAAATCACGACTCACACGCAGGATCACGACTCGTGAAAGGCCAGAGAGAAGCAAAGGCAACAAAGAAGAAAAAGAAGGAAAAGAGTGAGTCCGTGTTCTGTCGCGAGCGCGACAGAACTAGCCGTTGGGCAGTCTTTCCCTGAAAAGGCACCTCTTTTGAACAACAATTGCAACCATTTGAAGGGACATTTCCAAAGGACACAATCTTTAGAATTTTATAAATATCAACGTTTACTGTAATTTGAGGGGGTGAGAATTTTAATTAAGTAATTTCTCTAGTTTTGAAGAACAGTTTTCTTTAGTTAAAAGTTCTTAGTTATTTTCATGTTTTGAAGAAGAAGACCAAGGAGAAGAAGAATTTTTGCAAGGGTTTGAGAAAAGGGTTGAAAGATTTCTTTCTCATTACTCTTATCTATTATTTCTTCTCTCTAAACTAAATGAATTTTATTTAATGGAACTTGAATATTTATGTTATTTTTATTTTCCATCTAAATTAGTAGTCTTTTAATGTAGAGTTTTCTATTAGTATTTTTATGCATGATCTTTATAAGTAAGTATTTAATTGAAAGATAAATTCTTACTTACATCTAATAGAAGTTCATCATTGAAGCATTATTTGAGAGATCGTATTGTAGGTGGTTGTTATAGGTTGGTGATTATTCCTGAAATTTGCATGTATAACCATCTAATTCATTAATAAAAATTGTGAGTTAGAATTATAAATGTATGTTTTAGGCACTCTAATTTATGTTGAAAGAGTAAATTGAAACTTTATTCCAACTTGGCTTGCTTAAGAGATTAAAATTATAATTAAATGATGGAATCAAGTTTTATAATTATTAACTCTTCATTATATGTTTTATCTTCTTTGATTAACATGAACTAGGTTTAATTAGTTTATATAATAAAGTAGTTTAGATTTAACTCACAAATTAATGATCATTGTAAACAAGATTAAAATTGAGTAGTAGTGGTGTTTAATAATTAGCACATTCCTCGTGGGATCGACATCTTTTGTACTATTTCGGTACACCGTATACTTGCAAAAAGTAGCACTTAGAAATACGCTAACAACTTGCAGATGCACACTCCCAGATCCGATCCGGTAAACCTACACGGAAACAAACTTCAGTGCTAAGCGATAATGCTTAGTGGGGATAAAATAAAGCAAAGGACTTCTTCTTCCAAAGTCACACACATATCACATGCATCACTTATATATTCATGCTCAATATAAAACTATAATCATATAATCTGAGAAATCTTGTGTTCACATGCATATAAACTTTTATTCATTTACAGGTTATGTACACCTAAACCACATGATTCACATTCATGGTCATGCTTAATACTGAACAAGATCACATATTCACATGCATATACACTCTTACTCTCATGCAGATCATGTATACAAAATAACATTCTCATGCAAAAGCATACATACAGAACAGTACTTAGACATCAACTCTTGTACACGTCAAACTTAAAATAGCCTGAATTCCTTTTGTTGTGGATATGGGCATAGTGAAATACTATCAGAATTTACAAGTAGAGACCTAACTCAAAATTGAATACTCGAGGTATTCACCAGTTGACACAATTAAGGTCACAGAAGCAGCCGCGCGGTAACCCTTTATAAGCATGCTTATCTATCCATTACTATGATCATTTAGGCTTAACATAAAGACTCTATACACTATGTCATATGCATTACAGTCACTCAAGCATTACATCATGATTCAATCATATATGATCAATATCACATGGCATGTCATATTCAATAATTATAAAGCATGTAAACACTTAGTTCCATTCTTAAACTCTTGTATCTTGGCATCATTTACATATAATTCATTTGTAAAAACATTCATATACTCATTTTATAATGTTAAATATAAGTTGAACAAGTGGTAAGAACTTCCGGTGAAGTTCGGGTTCGATTCGGGAAGGAAAAAGTACATCTTAGGCTGAAGGATGAGGTCACATGGTGGTAAGGCATTCCATACCGCCGTGTGGGATGCTAAAAATGGGTGTTTACAGGGCAGAATGCTTTTACACGGCGGTGAGAAATTCCTTACCGCCATGTAAACCTATTCTGCCTCAAAAGAAAAGGCAGACTCTAGACAGACTTCAGGTCCAAACTTGCACTCCATTTTCCGCATAGATAGAGACACATATACGCTCAATATATATATTTATATCAACCTCTTATTATAACATTAGGTAAGTAAACATACCAACAATTATATAATCATATACTTGTGCATTACAACATATGTATTATCATATAATAACTTATAAAATCATAAATACATACCCACAAACATCAAGTACCCAAATATCAATATACTAGAATCTTTTAACAATATAGCATCTACATGTACATATATGTATAAGCATTACCTACTGATCATATGCATACTCATAACTATAAAGTAACTAACCATCAACACCTAATTAAAAACACTACAAGAAAATTACGAAATAGCAACGGAAAATAGCAACGGAATTTGCATCATATTTTGTCATATCAAGTATATAAACATGTAGCGTATATCCATTTACCACATCATAGGAAACATATAATAGCCTGATTACTCACTAAACTAGTGGATACGGGCATTATTGATACTGATAAGATATAGTATCCAAGCATATAGAGACATGGGTCTCAAACATTTTATAATTTTTGATACTGATAGGACACAGTATCCAAGCATATAGAGACATGAGTCTTATATGACCCAAACGGGGCCGAATCAAAGACCCAAACAGGGCCCGCATGTAAATACGTAGCAACTGCATTGACACTACCCTTGATAAGCGCTTATCTATGCACTAATATGACCATTCAAGCTCAAACTAACTCTACTCAAGTCATATAAACATCATCCATATACACATATACTTAGCATCATATCCCAATACATATAAAGTCAACAACCCAATCAAACATGTAGCATAACTCACGTAATAGATCACATTGCAAGAATAGCAATAAATTTCATATAACAACTTATCAATTGAACAAACATATAATTCATGAAATCCTTTAAAATATCATGGAATGATTTAACAATGCATGCTCAGTCATAATTCATGGATGAAAACCATTTAAAAGGGGTCTCAAAATAACATTCACAAAAATAGGGCTTAAGCAAAAACATGAATCATGCACTAGAGAGAAACCATGCAGAGTGAGACAAGAAAATCATTTTGGAAAACAGGGCAGGGTAGGAGGGCTTCTGTCGCGATTGCGACATGCGTCTCGCTCGTGATAGTAACTGGAATTACGCTGTGAGAGAGAGGAACCCGTCACGATTCGTGCACGATGTCACAAGTCGTGCCAAGCCTCACGACTTATGAGGATACCTTACGACTCATGAGGATACCTCACGACTTGTGAAGAAGCTTCACGACTCAGATCCTCCTTCACGACTCACACTGCTACCATGAGATGCAGGAAACATCCAGCTCTGTCATGCTCAGGACAGAGTCGCATTTTCCAGCTTTCCAGAAAACTGCAGAAACTCAAAGCTTCTAAAATCAATCCCAACTTACCCAGAACCATTTGTCATGCAAAATCATATGAAACTATGCCTCCATTTCACTCAGAACATGCTTATGATCATAATAACTCAATTTACACTAACTTAACAGGACATTCAACATGATACACAAAATGCAGCTCAAGAACATTTAGATCAAATCCTACACTAACTCATGCCATTTCATTTCAAAAACGAATATGCAAACAATTACAACACTAACATGCAATGTCATCAAACCCACTCAAATTCACACATGCATTTACACATATCAAAGCACTCAAATTCTAGAAATTAGCATACACACACATGATCCGAAAAGAATTAGGGCAAATAACTCCCAAACCTCTTGAAGCTGAAAACCAGTTCTTCTTCAAGCTACACCTTCTCTTTCCTTTTATCAAGCCTCTTCTTACCAGATTCTTGCACATGCAAACCTAGAAATCTCTTAATCCAACATCAAAACCCAAATCGAAACCAAAAGAAGAAGGAGATGAAGACAACTAACCACTTACCTCTTCACAAATCAGCTCAAAGCTTAGCAAACAACCACCACATGCAAACACCACCCAAGAAGAAGAAGATGGAGCAGAAAATGGACGAGGAATGGAGAAAGAAAATTGAGAGACGGAGGGGAGAACGGGACAGGGCAAGAGCAGAATTTTTCCCCTTTCTCTCTCTCTTTTTCCCTTTTCTTCCTTTTTCATTTAATGCCCACACCAACCCTTGCTTAGGTGTCCACTTCCTATTGGTCAAAAATAAAAATCTATCTTAATTCACTTTGGTCCTTGGCTTTTCTCTACTTAGTCCTTGATAATTACCACTTGGTCACTAAAATAAATTCTTCACTTAAATAATTTTATTCCCTTTCAATTAAATCCTCAATTAAATCCAATTAAACATGCAAAATCCTTATAGGCCCTAATTTGGGATGTTATAGAAGAGGTTTGGGAAACTTGCTTGATTATGTGTTAATTTGTTAAATGCCCTAATTTGAAATGTGTATTAGTGTTATGTGTTGAATGGAATTGGAGAAGTGTGTTGGTTATGTTAGATTGATTGTTATGAATTGAATAATAAGCATGAACCCTAATTTTCGCTGACTTGGAAATTGTTGTGTAATCTATAAATGAATGAATGTGTAATGTGAATTTGAAGATGCTGTAGAGTTCATATTTGTAATGTGGAAGTGTGGTTTGAGTATGATGGAAAGTTATGCTAGATAAGTACGTTTGAATCTTAATAAGTTGGAAGGTGTGGACATGGTTTGTGTACCTTTTGACCTACTCGAGATGTTTAGGTCATAAAGTGAGTTTTATAAGTCTAGTATGAATGACACCAGTTGGTTAGTAATCACATTGTATATACCTTCAATTGTTGTAGAAATAGCCTTGTAATTTTGAGGACTCTAAGGTCTTCAAAAGTGATAAAAAATGTAGTAAATGTTCTGCAGGAGGGCTTTTGGAACAAGTTGTGTTGTAACGCCCATTCCCAATCACTTACTTAGCTTTGCTAAGGCAGTCGAGAACGGTCATTACACAACACATTGCACATACGCATCACAAAGCACATGCACTTACAATATACACTCACATGCAAAATCCTAAACTAACAAATTTCTCATTCACACGCAGCACAATTCACTTCAAAGTTCATACTCATGCTCATTCATGTATATTGTTAACTTATATTACATATCAAGTTCAGTTGTTACATTATAACTCCTTACATGCCAAAAACTTAACTACATTACATAATACAAAATAACAAAAACCTACACTAAGCAAGAGTCCTAGTGTGTTGACCAATAAGATGCGGGACTGTCCTTCAAGCTCGTTCCGCTTTGGAACCTACACAAATTAAAAACTAGTACTAAGCGATAACGCTCAGTGGGGAAACAACATAAAATATACAATATCCACAATACAACATGCTTTGAGCAATAAGAAATACATACTTAATAATTATGCCTCATCATATACATACTTATAAGCATAGCATTAAGTAGATCTCGATATACATATCGCATCATTAAAAAATCATACTCAGTTACAATAGCATTGCAAAACGATCTTATAACGCATCACATTCACATTCTCTTATCGCATATAATTCATATTAACCATTATTATTTAATCATTCAATATTTGTCTTGCCTGCAACTCAAAGATGCAGATAACGGGGATGACATCAGTACTCGAGAGTACCGCAATCACTTTTGTATCCTAACATACACACTTTCACATCAGTACCCATAGGTATAGAAATAATCAATAAGATATAATATATAAGGGAACCCAAGAAGGATTCATTACACATTAGGGATTCCAAAGGAATCTGACGCTTCAGTTGTAGCACTTAGGCCCTATAGGCATGCCTATCATTCACACGCAGCACAATTCACTTCAAAGTGCATACTCATGCTCATTCATGTATATTGTTAACTTATATTACATATCAAGTTCAGTTGTTACATTATAACTCCTTATATGCCAAAAACTTAACTATATTACATAATACGAAATAACAAAAACCTACACTAAGCAAGAGTCCTAGTGTGTTGACCAATAAGATGCGGGACAGTCCTTCAAGCTCGTTCCGCTTTGGAACCTGCACAAATTAAAAACCAGTGCTAAGCGATAACGCTCAGTGGGTAAATAACATACAATATACAATATCCACAATACAACATGCTTTGAGCAATAAGAAATACATACTTAATAATTATGCCTCATCATATACATACTTATAAACATAGCATTAAGTAGATCTCGATATACATATCGCATCATTAAAAAATCATGCTCAGTTATAATAGCATTGCAAAACGATCTTATAACGCATCACATTCACATTCTCTTATCGCATATAATTCATATTAACCATTATTATTTAATCATTCAATATTTGTCTTGCTTGCAACTCAAAGATGCAGATAACATGTATGACATCAGTACTCGAGAGTACCACAATCACTTTTGTATCCTAACATACACACTTTCACCTCAGTACCCGTAGGTACAGAAATAATCAATAAGATATAATATATAAGGGAACCCAAGAAGGATTCAATACACATTAGGGATTCCAAAGGAATCTGACGCTTCAGCTGTAGCACTTAGACCCTATAGGCATGCCTATCTATCCACCACTTGACTTGTAGGCTAAAGTATTAAACCGGTTAATGTTCGTGTCATCACGGAGTATTAGATCATATATTCTCAATAGGAAAAATCACATCACTTAATAACTTACTTACACATGTGGCTTATTTCACAATTCACACATCATCGCACATGTATTCACATGGTATAACGCATTAATAACTTTCATATGCATAATCATTCAATAATCAAACACATTAGTTCAACCAAAATAGGTTAACTAAAAAGTCTTCACAACACATATGAGTGTCACGCTTGCGACAGAGCCTGAACTTTGTGTTCAAAGCTTCACTCCACATACCTCTTATTAATGCACTATGCCACAATCACACATATTGCTTCCAAAACCCATCCTAACATTGTTTCCTACTATCTTGACCTTCTAACCAATTATTCATCTACATGTTAAGTCTATAATGGTACTATTCTCACCATTTTTGGTCTAAATATTGAGGAGTTATGGCCAATGGAACGTCACTTGCTCCAAAAGCCTTCCTACAAGTTTTAATTAAACTTAAGCACACTTTCGAAGACTATAAGGTCCTCAAATCAACTTGACCATTTCTAACACAATTATAGGAACATCTCTTAGGAACCTAATCCCTTTAGTCTCATTCATTTTGGAGCTATACAATGCAACTTATAACATAGACACATCCAATAGGTCTTTTACCCTCCAAATCCAGTTTTACACTATCAAGCTACTCAAGCTTGAATTCAACTCAATTGGGATATTCATTACTTCCAACTCACACAAAACATCCTGACATACACATAATCCATCGGCCTATCAGTTCCACATAAGATATTCATACACATATAATTTAAATGGCATTATCTCAAGTCCCTTAAAAACGGAACAACATGCTTGATTCCACAATTATGGAAATTAACTAACTCCTAAGTTCATCATTTCAATTCAATCCATAACATCACATAATTACAAATTTTCTATTCATTTAAAACACACAATTCAATCATGCATCTCAAAGTTCATATTATATTAAAATAACACACACAAAAATAGCGTTTCCCAAACCTCACTATCCTTTGCTCCTTTGAGCTGTATATGCACCGTCTTAGGCTCGCTGAGGCTAGACGACCTATCCCAATATTCTATTGGGTGGCGACTCTAAGAAACCTCCTTATTGCCCAATATAGACGCACTTGTAATTCGTTACAAGTTTTAATGAACCTCTCTCGAAAGCCCTAAAAGCGGGTTTTCGGGGCCCCTCGGGGTTCGGCGCGCGTCACAGTTGCGACTCCACTGGGGACAATACTCGAGACTTCGCTTCGAAAGTGCCTTGGTTAAAATTTACAATTGAGTTTTAATTTAAAAATTTCATCCTTTTTTCGAAACTGCACTATATCTCATTAGAGCCTTAGATCTATGCTAGTTTGGTCCCTCTTTTAGCCCCGGTGCGTTCCCGAAGCACGACTCTACGTTCACTCAATGTAGGGAAGTGTTAAGGATAATCACCAACCCAAGCCTCATACCATCATGGTATATTAAATGGAGACCCAATCGGTCGTTACGCTCGTGATGAGCTAGACCCGTTGGCAGGGACCATGCTTGGGTAGACCTAAAGTATCATCACCCTGGCCAAAGCTCATGTAATGGCAATAGATACTTCCCCCTAGGTGGTATGAACCATAATACCTTGCTTGCTCTATGGATCATTTTGTATTGGACAAACCCAAATAATCTGATTGGTCACCTAATCAAAGGCTTTCATGCCCCGATAGGCCCATGTCAACTTATTCGGACTGCCTAAATACATGATGGTTAAAATCCATGCGTATACACATTAGCTAAGAGAGGTTATGCTGCCGGTTTTTTCACCGCGCACCATGCGCATCCATAGGGTTCCCTGTTAACCCATAGATCAAGCCCACCTAAGACAGAGACTGCACGACCTCGTGTGTGGGGGCAATAAGGTTGGAAGGATCTACCTGCTTGCATGTGGTTATGGATGATGCATTGCACATTCATGTCATTCATGCACAAATAATTTTTTATTATTTCCTCCTCATGTATTTATCTTATTCTTTGCGTATAATTATTAGGTACATATCGTATTGTGTATAATTTTTCACATGTCTCACATGTATCATTGTAATCTCTTTTAGCCATTGTATACCCTTTTTATTGCACAGCACGACCATGCATTGTGTATTATTCATGCATCATTCTAACTCTTTTATCTTTCAGCCATCAAAGACCACTTTCCTAGTTGGTTAGGGGTTCTGACAGTCGCATTATCAGAGGGTTTTGATTGACCAACCAAAATCAAATCAAGTCAAGTGCAATCAACAGCCATTTAGAGAACCTCCAGAAATGGCCGATTCATCGAGGGAGGCAGATGCTACCAGGGCCTTGATAGCTGAAGAAGTGAGTCAAAGGTTCAAAGAATTCGAGAACCGGATGATGGCCATGATGGTCGCAATGGCTTAACCAGCTGCGCCACAGAACCTGGCACCTCCTCCCATGAGACAAAATAAACAGGAGGCCAGAGAGGATCCACTGGATGATGTGCATCCACCACCAATGGACTTAGGGGCTACCATGTCCGGAGGGCAAAAGAGAGGAGTAACCCATAGAATGGAAGAGGACCTAAAAGGGGATGAATATGGAGAACCCTTGTCAGTTAGAAGGAAAGCACCCCAGACAGAAGATACCATCTGGAAGAAGATGGAAGAAAAGTTCGAGGCAATGGCTAAGATGTTGACAAGGGGTTGAAGGATGAACCCCGAGGACAAGGAGCTGGATGGGGAGGATCTAATCCCTCTGAATTTCAAAATGCCTGATGTCCTGAAGTTTAATGGCACATCGGACCCCACCGCTAAGCAGTACTCTTTGATAATGAAAGGTACCACGCTAACAAAGAGGCAGATCGTAGAATACTTCTGTTTAAGTTTGACATGTCCTGCGGTGGGCTGGTATCACGGACTGGATCAGAGAACAAAAGAAGACTGGGATATGCTGACGGAGGAGTTCCTCCAGCAATATGACTGTAGTACAAGGATGGAGGTCACTCTGAAAGATCTAGAGTTACTACAGTAAAAGCCGGATGAGTCATTCCATGAGTACTTGACCCGATGGAGGAATCGAGTAATGGAGATGAAGAAGAGGCAGGACACTCCAGAACAGATCAAGCTGTTTATTAGGAATGCCAACCCATACTTGAAAGATGGGTAGAAGATGAAGGGATTAAAGGATTGGGAGTCCTTAAAAGATATATCCACTGAAGCTGAGGCTGAGCATCTGGATAAAATGGCTAAATCTTCAAACCTGGCCTTGGGCAAAAGCAAAGGAAACAGCAGTGGCAATGGGGGCAATACCAAGGCAGCAGAGGTCTCAACCACCGGAATGACTCCTAAACACCTCACCATCTCGGGCAAGCCTCTATCTTGGCACTTTGCTCGTCTCATCAAGGAAGGGAAGTTGCAACCCTTGCCAGCTAGGACTGCCCCAAGTCAAGGAAAGCCTAGGCACAGAACGGATCGATATTGTGCATATCACCAGTACACAGGGCATAGGACAGACTATTGTCACCCTCTAAGAGATCGCATTCAAGAATTGGCACCTGGCCTGGAGGAAGAAAGGAAGAATTAGAGTTGTTACAATGCCTGTCCTTTTCTAAAAGTGTATTCCTGAGCTATGCACTTGTTTCTCTTTTCTATTTTAATAATATGGGCTTTTCTTATATATGCATTATCATATCTTATTGCATCAAGCATAAGTGATAATCATGATTAAGGCATTGGTTTAATAAACACTGTTTCATTCAGTTTTAATAAATAGTAATCTTGGTTGCATCCAACTTGACTCCTGAAGTGAGAATGAAATTTGAAAAAAAAAAAAGAGAGAAGAAAAACTAGTTGCAATTAGGGGATTGGATGAAAACTCACTAAGAGCACTAGAACCTTTCTGATTACCCGTCAAAGCGATTCCTGAATAAGACGGAACCTAGAAAATGATTTAGGCAATCATTTCTTTGTATAGCTCTCTAAATGACCATTTCCTACCCTTGTTTTGCAATCGCTTGCTAGCCTGTTGAGCTTTAATTTTGGTATGCTAAATGCATACCGATTTTGTTGTTACACATGTTGAAGCTACCCTTTGCCTAAAATGATTTTTACCTCCCCTTAGAAAAATGGCCGCTCTAACAAGAACAGATATACATCATTGACAGTTCTTTGGGTTATAAAAAATCGCCCTAGTAAGGATGAGTTTACACTTTGGGAAGAGGGTTTTAATTATGCGCAAAGACATGAGTTCGAAAAAAAAAAGGCTCAAGATAATAACCACTTGAGGAGTTTCGACGATTAGCTTTTTATGCTGATCCTGATGAGACCTTTGTATATGCAACTGAGCCGAAAATGGTTCATCCATCAATCAAGTAAATATTATGGCCATTTTTCTCTAGCAACCTGATCCTTCTTTGACAGCCATCTACCTAAGCCTGACGTTACAACCAAAGTAAGACCTATTGATTCTTGGTTCAGTCTTCTACAATTAGCAGAGATGACCTTTTAATAAGGTTTGGTGCGTAAGAAGAGGCATATGGTGTTTCTTGAGTTTCAAGCGAGAAGCCATGAGTGCATCTATGCATTCGAGTTGAGTCTTGTCCCCAATATTGCATCTAGAATCCACGTTCAAAAGATAAAATAAGGTCTGAGAGAAAATGTTCAATCAAGAGAACCCGAGAGGGCTGATTGATAACAGGAGTCAGGTGCATCTAAGTTATTACTCATTGAAATAAAATATAACTAGTGTTTTTGTATCACATGTCTAGTCATGGTCATTCTAATCGCTATATGGTGCATGTAGATAGAAATGCATGCATAAACTAGGCATAAACATGCGATTAAACGGTTGAGAGAAATCTATTGCAGGCATAAGGACATACGCTGGAGCAATTATCAAAGCAATAATAATGATTTTTTCACATGACAAATCCTCCTCCTACCCCTTAAATGGCAAAAAAAAAAGGCCGTTAGAGATGAAAACCGTGATTGGCTCTCTAAGCAAAAGTTAGGCCAAAGGGCAGGGTGAAAACCTGGGAATAGGCAGTCTGTCCTTAAAAAAAATGAAGAAAAAGCCGCTGGATTGGGTTGGGTCCATTTCCGGAAAAAATTAGGCACAGGATTATGTGAAAATCCCTAAAGGGACGCATTTCCCGCTAAGAAAAGCTAGTGTGAAAATCCACAAGGGACGCACTACCTTTAAAACAATGACTTTTAAAGCCTGGAGTGATAAGGCGGCAATATTCCGAATAACTTCCCTTTAGGTAGGTAGTGCATAATGCAGATCTTGATTCAGAGTCTTGGGGGGAAAAGTTCTCATTGACCGGGGGGCAAAGATACGTACAGGTCAGTTCTCCTTGAAAGGATTATGGGCCAGAGTCCATAAAGTCAAGACAATGCTTTTCTACATCCTTGGGAGCATCAGACAATGTGAGCAACCAAGCAGTACCCTCAACGAATCCCTTAACCACCTCGGATGTGGTCTATTCATTTTTGCATATCACATGCATGTCACGTGCATTTAGTCCTTTACACTTATGGTTGTACACATAATTTTTGTACATTCATCCTTTGCATGTGTTTCTGTATATAGTTTTGTATGTATATTACACACACATGATTCATACGCACACAATCTTTTGTATATGTTGTTGTGTACATGACTTAGAGGGAAGGGTCCGAATAGACCTCATGAGCAAGGATGGTCCAAAGGATGGATTCAGCTCGACATGATTGGCCACTGTATCCAGCCTAAAATCAAGTAAATATGTACAGACCGGTGGAACGCCCAAAAGAACAAGCATATTCGGGCACACCATGCTAAAGGCAATCAGGAATTGCACAAATCTATAGAAAAGAAGATCCTTTGAGAAGCCGGACTACCCACACATACTTTAGTTAGAGGCAATCAGATGCGAAAGTGGGCCGAGGTACAGTTTCAGCTCTACATCGGCTCTCATCGATGCCAAACAATCAGATCAATATGAAGTCCTCACAAGAGAAGAATCTCAAGGACCAGCTCCCAAGAGGGAAAAGAATAAGCCTTTCCATGCACACCATGCCAGGAGCGAATAGGTAAGTTTTTATGTCATAAGAGGCACGCTCACACACATCACACAATAGGTGTACAAAATCCAAATTCAAATGTACAAAATCTCAAGCAAAGACAAATTCTCGAGCAACAACAACAACAAAGACCAACAAAAAGAAGAAGATATTTTCAAGACCTTGAAAATCCAACATACTGTAAAAATTCAAATGCATCCAAAGTGTAAAAATTCCAAGAAAGAAAATCCCAAAACAAAAACAAAAATAGAAAAATCACCAAAGACATGGAAACCTATCCGCCTGCAGGCAATCAACCAAAACCTCAAATATAATTTTCCTCTGAGGAGGCTCAAATCCAATTTCCTCTCTGGAGGCTCAAATATAATTTTCCTCTGAGGAGGCTCAAACATAATTTCCTCTCTGGAGGCTCGACATCAAAGTCTGCCAGTGACTATCAAAGTCTCTTTGGAGCATTGTTTTTAAGACATTTTTTAAGGCATTCTCAGTCTATTTGGAGCATTATCTTTAAGAACTTTTTTAAGGCATTCTTAGTCTCTTTGGAGCATTATCTTTAAGACCTTTTTTAAGGCATTCTCAGTCTCTTTGGAGCATTATCTTTAAGACCTTTTTTAAGGCATTCTCAGTCTCTTTGGAGCATTATCTTTAAGACCTTTTCTTAGTGCTTTCTCAGTCTCTTTGGAACATCAAGTTATTTTCAAAAATATTCCAAATCCCTTCAATCTGAGATGATCCGAGAGGCCGAGATGAGGTTAGCGAGGCACCAGCGATAGAACAAATCGCAACAGAGGTTGGAGTTAGAGACACTGCACCTTACACCGTGCAAGCCGAGACGAGGCCAATGGGACAGACTAGCCACCGTGCAGACCGAGACGAGGTTAGTGGGGCACCTACACAATAGAG
Organism: Excoecaria cochinchinensis; assembly: GCA_947683425.1. Lineage (NCBI taxonomy): Eukaryota > Viridiplantae > Streptophyta > Magnoliopsida > Malpighiales > Euphorbiaceae > Excoecaria > Excoecaria cochinchinensis. The sequence continues at coordinate 1,947,033 of CANTUQ010000192.1, forward strand.
GTTGGAGTTAGAGACATGTTAATTCATTTGTTATTTTGATATCATTTCATTTTATCTCATTTTATTTTATTTTATCATTTATTTTATATTTAATTAATTTTAATTGATTCAATTACTAATATTATTTTATTTGTGTTTTATGATTATTTCACATCTCATTTTCCCTCTTGGGCAATTTTTGCGAGCACACAGGCTCGTTTGGGATTAAGTATTTATTTGTTTTCATTTGTAATATTTTATTTATTTGGCTTTTCCATTTATTTTGCCATGTAATTTTCTTGTAAAATTGTTTATTTAGGCCCGCTAGAAAGAAAATCACTAAACCATTTTTTTTTTAATTAACTTGGAATCTTTCCTAATAAAAATGGGACCAATGTCTCAATTTTCTCCAAAACAAAACCATCACATCAAAACTGTTTCAGAATAAATATGCATGTGAGGACCAATGTCCTCATCATTAAAGAATATCCCAATTTATGCATGATTTGTATTTTGTTTACAATGGGGGTTGTATTCTGCCCCTAGTTTTGTTGTATTTACTTTTATGTGCTTTACTTTGATTATATTTTTTTTATCGCTTTTCCTTGAGTGGACAACTTGCGCTTTAATTAACTGCATTAAAATGAATGAGAAATGGGATGAAACTCTAAATTCAAAGCTCAATTATAAACTTAACCAAGGTATGAATAAATAGGAAGTCCCGAACCCACTCTGGTCTTAGGCTCAATGAGGTTAGAGGACCATCTCAATGTTTCATTGGGATGAGGCCTCCAAAATATCTCTTGTGGCCCACCAAAAGGCCCAACTTGAATAATCATAGACTCCACGGGGTTAGAGGATCATTCCAATGATCTATTGGGATAAGGTCTCCAAGATCCGTTTGGCTTGCCCAAAATGGATATATATGCACCGTCTTAGGCTCCTGAGGCTAGACGACCTGTCCCAATGTATTATTGGGTGGCGACTCCAAGAAACCTCCTTGTTACCCAACAAAGACACACTTATAATTCGTTACAAGTTTTAATAAACCTCTCTCCAAAGCCCTAAAAGTGGGTCTTCGGGGTGCCCCGGGGTTCGGCACACGTCACAGCTTCGGTGGCTTGAATTGTTTTAGGACTACGACTGTATAGTGGACCATCACCCGGGGAATGCCAATGTGGTGGCAGACGCATTGAGTAGAAAGTCTATTTCGGCTATAACGTTAGGACATGTGAGATAGAGACTTACTGCAGATGCGGCATTGTTAGCTCGATTAAAAGCAAGACCTGTATTTATAGATGAATTGATTATTGCACAAAAAAGCGATATCAAGTTGCAATAGATTTTGCAGTCAGTGATAAGTGGTGACAAGACTAACTATTCAGTGAATTAAGAAGGTGTATTGTTTTACAGGAATCGGTTATGTGTTATAAATTATAATGGATTGAGAAAGAGATTGATGTATGAGGCGCACAATACTATTTTCACAATGCATCCAGGTGGAAACAAGATGTATCATGACCTTAAAAAAATTGTATTGGTGGCCTGGTATGAAAAAGGATGTGGCGGATTATGTGTCCAAGTGTCTGACCTGTCAGCAGGTGAAAGTGGAACATCAGGTTCCACATGGTTTGCTGAATCCTCTTTCTATTCCACAATGGAAATGGGACAACATTACCATGGATTTTATTTCTGGACTGCCTATGACTTCGAAATAATAAGATGCTGTGTGGGTAATTGTGGATAGATTTTCAAAATCAACTCACTTTATACCGGTTCGAATGGATTATTCGATGGACCGATTGGCTGAATTGTATGTAAAGGAAATTGTCAGACTTCATGGAGTGCCATTATCTAGTGTATCTGATAGGGATCTGAGGCTTACTTCTAAGTTTTGGAAGAGTCTACAAGCTACATTAAGTACCAAGTTAAATTTCAGTACAGCGTTCCATCCTCAAACTGATAGACAGTCGCAAAGGGTTATTCAGGTATTAGAGGATTTGATAAGAGCATGTGTTTTAGATTTTTCTAAGAGTTGGGATAAGTACATTCCACTAATTAAATTTACTTATAACAACAGTTTTCAGACAAGCATTGGTATGGCGCCATATGAAGTGTTATATGGTATGAAGTGTCGAACGCCGATCTGCTGGAAAGAATTAGGTGAGCATAAGCTTGTTGGACCGGATTTGGTAAAAGATACAGAAGAAAAGGCTAGAATCATCCAACAACGATTAAAAGCAGCTAGTGACAGACAGAAATCGTATGCGAATTTAAAAAGGAAGGATATTGAATTTAATGTGGGTGACAAGGTGTTTTTAAAAGTGTCTCCATGGAGAAAGGTGTTGAGATTCGGGAAGAAAGGGAAATTGAGTCCAAGGTTTATTGGATTATATGAAGTGTTGGACAGAGTGGGTTCAGTAGCTTACCGGTTAGCTTTGCCTCTGGCTTTAGCCAAACTCCATGATGTTTTTCACATGTCTATGCTGAGAAGGTATCGATCAGACGAATCTCATGTGATACCTGTGTAAGAAGTTGAGGTTTAACCGCATTACTCTTATGATGAGAAACCAAAGGCAATTCTAGCAAGAGAAGTAAGGCAGCTTCAGAATAAATAAATTCCACTTGTGAAAGTACTTTGGAAACACCATCGAGTGGAAGAGGTGACATGGGAGCCTGAAGGTGCTATGCGGGAACAAAATCCCCACCTACTTCAGACAAGTATGAATTTAGCAAACGAAATTTTTTTTAGGAGGGGAGAGTTGTAACGGCCGTAAATGTACCCTAGTGGTATAGTGATTAATTGTGAGCATGTTAAATTGAAGTGTGTTGTTAAATCTAGATTGACTGTAAATGAGTAAGGATTAAAGTGTAAGTTATTGAGGACCTAATTGAAGAAACAAATAGTTTGAGTGACCTATTAGTTAATGTGCATGTTAAGTCTTAAGCAAGTTTAATTAGAGGTTAATGAAGTTAACAAAAGCAGGATGGGATTAATGGAAACCTAGTGGAATCTGGGTGTCCATTGATGGAGCTACCACCAAATCCCATAACATGCAATATATGTTCTTAAGGAGAGAGAAAGCCACTAGCTTGCATGTGTTTTCCAGCCATTTCTATCTCTTTGTGACGCGCGCCAAACCTAACAAAGGCCCTCGTTTGAACCCGCTTTTAGGATTCGAGGGATTAGTTCGCGTCTTTTTGATCTTGGGTATCATGAGACATCTTGGATGCCTCATTCCCAATAGAACATTGGGAAGGATCACCTAGTCTCACGACGCCTTTAGGCACCTTTGAGGTATTTTGGAGTCGCCACCCAATTTACAAGAAATTAGGAAAGGTCTCTAACCTCTTATTGGTCTAGACCAGAGATTGGTGTTCGGAACTTCACTCTTATTTATGCTTTGGTTAATTATAAATGAGCTTTTAACTTCCTAAAATTCTATCTCTTATCTCACACGATGTATGCATTTAATTAAAGCGCACTACAAGACTCCAAAGCAATAAAGGAAAGCAATAAAGAAAGCGATAAATAAAGCGATAAAGGGAAGCAGTAAACACATCAAGCACACAATTACAAGGGAAATTGGGGCGGAATACAACCCCAATAAAAGAAGATTAAAAATGTACATTGGGATGGAATACAATCCCAAAATTAAATGATGTTGCCCAAAAATTAATTACAGGGGCCCAAAGGGAAATACATGAATATAAATTTAAAATGAACAAATGAAGTCAACCATAAGAAAAACATATATAAATCGAGGCATTTGTTTGGTTTAGGAACATTGGTTCCTTCACACTTATTTAAAGAGGGCTCGAAGAGTTGATTGATTGCTAGTTTGAAAAATCAGGATGAGTGATCCCATTTTTTGAGAAAATGAACTCTTCGTTTTATTGTGTCATTTTACATGCCTTGGCTAAAATGAGGGACATTGGTCCCAATTTTATTAGTAAAAATTCCAATTTAATTATAAAAATATCTTGGTGAATTTTTATCTCACGCGTGCATAAATAAAATATTTATTTGCAAACAACATAACACAAAGAGAGGGAATAGGAAAGGTCTTAACGAACAACGCGGTCTCCTACGCGTTGTGACCCACCCAAGAGGTCGACGGAAGTCCTCACACAATGCGACTCAAATTAAATCTCTGATAGAAAAATAACATTAAGGATATTAGTAATAATTCTAAAAATTAATCAAATAAAGTCAAAATAAATATAGAACATGTTAATTTAATGTACAAATATCTATATGCAAAGGGAATAAAATAAACCATGCAAAAACCTAATGTTAATGACAAAACAATGGTGACATAATAATAATGATAATAATAATAATAATAACAATGATAGTAGTGGTAAAGGCAATAGGATAATAATAATAATAATAATAATAATAATAATAATAATAATAATAATAATAATAATAATAATAATAATAATAATAATACTAATAATAACAATACCATAAAATAATAATAATAATAATAATAGTGACGTTAATAGAAAATAAACATGGAATAATAATATTAATAATAATAATAAATAATAACACAAATAAACGCAAAACAATGGTACCAATAATAATAATGCCACAAAATAGTAATAATAATAATAATAATAATAATAATAATAATAATGTTGCAATATGATGATAATGCTAAGTAATAAAGATAATAATAATATAACACTATAAGAAAATCTAGAAATAGCAACGGAAATTAGCAACTGAATCTATTAATTTTTCATTGCTAATCGAAAATAGCAACGGAAAAAAACGGTTGTAAATTTGACGGTGGGTAATTTATAGCAACCGAATACATTTTCGTTGCTAAATTTAGCAATGGAATCAGCTTTCCGTTGCTAAATTTAGCAACAAAAACTGATTCCGTTGCTAAATTTAACCAATATTCGTTTTGGTGAATTATCAATATTAGCAACCGAATTATTTTCCGTTGCTATATTTAGCAACGGAAATCATTCTCCGTTGCTAAATGTTGGTGTTTATCACATCCTCATTGGAGAAGTTTAGCAACGAAAAAGCATTCCGTTGCTAAAAATAGCAACGGAATGAAGAATCCGTTGCTAAATATAGCAACGGAAGGTAAATTCCATTGCTATTTTTAGCAATGGAATTCAGGTTCCGTTGTTATTTTTATTTTTTATAAAATTTTTTATTTATTTATAAATGTATTCAAATCCTAAAAATATATATGCTTATTGATAATATAATATAAAAATTATAATACACAATAATTAAAATCCTGAAAATATATTTATATTATTGTAAAATAAAAATCCATGAAAACCATCACAAAAACAACATAAATTCAATATAAATAACATTGTAAAGTAAAAATTTATGAAAACTATTACAAAAACAACATAAATTCAGTATAAATAACGAAAAATTACAAATTTATGCTATATAGATGGAGGTAAAGGAGGACGATCTGGCTGCTGAGCACCCTTGGTTTCCAAATCTTCTACTCGATTCTTCAGCTGAGTTATAGTATCCATCAATAAGGCCTGTTAATGTGATTGGTTTCTTTCTAGCTCATTAAACAGCAAAAGAGAACAGAAAAACATAAAGTAGGATTAGTTCCTATAAAACAAATAAGGATTAGTTAACGGGCTTTTCAATAGTATTCTTAACAAAAGAAAAGTCTTAGTAAAATTTTATGAATTATAAATTAAAGTGCTCATTTTGTATTTTCGAAAATTTCATATGTAGATATTAAAATTTTACCACTGGAATTTCAAAACATATGAAATTTTAATTTCAAAATTTTTCAGTTAGATAGAATATATGAAATTAAGACCAGTTAGATAGAATATATGCAAATAAGACCAGTCCCTTTGTGGCATAATGAGTACTTACATTTTGAGGATTTGGATCCAAAATTCTATAAATAAGAGATTTTGCACCCACTGGAAACCATGAAAGACAAGAAAAGTATGCCTTCTCAATCTATTGAAGACAATAAAGAAACAAAATAAATAACAAAAAAATAGCTAAATCAACTGTTAAATAGATATTGCTAATTGAAGCAGAAATTTAGATAAGCTGAAATACAAAGAAAAGGTCCTTTAGGCAAGAAATATGCAGTCTCAAATTCAGACAACATTTGAACTGGTGCTCTGAGAATGAACATGATGAATAATAATTTATAATGCACATCCATTTGACTGCAATACTGCAAGGTTTCATTTAGAACTATATGGAAAATAAGAAATTGAATATATCAAATAAATAATAATGCAATTAAAAAATACTGCCAAGAAATCATTTACCTACGCAAATATACAGACCTAACAAAAGATATAAGGGGCAAAGTGCAGAGAACTAAATGGTTGGAACCACTAGAAACAGTGCCTTGACAGGACTTCTTTTAATTTATAGGATATGATATACTTATAGAGAGAACATCCAGTTTTTACAAAACACAAGGACCGAAGGAATTTAAATAAGTCTTGTATATTAACAAGATTTGCTCGATGATCTAATGACATTATGACAATAATAACACTACCAACACATGACAACTAAATTCTATGATATAACTCTGCAAATCTTTTCAATATGATCATATACCACTGCCAGCCATAGTTGTGTTCTTCACTTCTAACTGGCTCTCAGTAAACACTTCATCAGTAAACATAAAGAATATCACACTTGCGTTATTTATAGAACATGTTAGCACTTCATTATGTGATGCACCCAACACCATGATGAGTCCATTATTTTGCACAATCAGAAAGTTCCTTCCAGCTTTTTATTTCTTTTGATTGGCAATGTTATAATGGAAATAGTAGGAAATACAACAAGGCACAAGTAGCTTTTACAGAAGGAAACATTAAAAAATAAAAAAATAAAATAATTCTATGTCGGGGCACATATTCATTTTCAGGTTCAATAGTGAATTTAAAGGAATTTGCACTAAATTGACCACAGGTTAAAGATAATTCATCAATCTAAAATTAGAACACACTTCTCTGTTTGAAGAATTTGGGGTCATCATACTTTCTCGAAATTGTGCTACTACTGTCTACACAGGTAGTAATGGAAACAGGTTAATTCTATTTTGATAGCTTTCAAATCTCTTATTTTGAAATGATGAATGATACTAAAGGCACAAAGATGTTCAAATGGATAATTCAGAATGCAATTTCACAGATTTTAGAACAGATAATAGTCACACAATTCACAAGGAGTTAGCAAATGCATAATAGACTTCGCAGGTTACACTAAACCATTTGCAGGATTCATATCTCATATATGGTAGTTATAATTAATCACAAAAAGCATAAAAAGAAGTTAAAGTTGATACAAAGAGTGACTGTATTATTTTAGAAGTAGCTTTCTTCCTCGGTTACTCCTTTGAATGACATCTTTTATTGCCTAGTTGCATCACTCTAGGAACTTGAATCAACACATATTCAACAATTTGTTTTTCAGTTCAATGCATAATATTGTGCAAGATATAATAGCAGGTCACAAACAAAAGTTATGAGCTTTCATATATAGATATCAATTTTTCAAATGACAAAATTCAAATATTGTTGAACTCATATTTATTACAGCTAAACATTATTTTTTTTTTCACCTATTATCACCCTGGACAGACAAAACTTAATTTCTTATCAAGCAAAAAATGAGATACCCTAGATTACATTCTGTTTTGAAACCTTTGGTATGTCACGGTGGCAACCAAAATGATTGTGACCATGAGATACCCTATTTTGTGAAGAATTATTAGTCATTCATGATTGATGTCAGAATGATAAAGCAATGATTAATTAAGTATAATAACACTTAATAAGTGTTTAATGTTGATTTTAAATGGGAGGATCATATGTGATTAATGAGTTATATGGTTTGTTATGTTATAATCTATGCCATGTTATTCCATGAGATATGTGATGAGTTAAAAAAATGGTGTGATGGTGGCCAAGAATGTGAATTAGTCATTGGTTTACGAATGGGTGTAATGGAGGAACAGTATTAATATTTGCTTTAATGACTTATTGTAACTGTTGGATCATGTGATCAAATAAATTGATAATTGAATTAAATAATTATAGCCTGCGAGTCAAGTAGTGGATAGATAGGCATGCCTATAGGGTCTAAGTGCTGCAGCCCAATGCGTTAGATTCCTCTAGAATCACAATAGTGACGCGCGCGAACCCTGCCCGGCATTCGGGTCGCTCTAGGAGATCTGCTTTTAGGACCCGAGACCGGATTAAGGTTCATTAAAACTCGTGAAAGCTGATCGCTTCGCAATGGATACGGATTCGCCCCTATTCCATTGTTAGCAATCAACTTACGAGGGCGTCTGCTGGGCATCATAAGGTAGGTATCACGGAGTCACCACCCAATAAAACATTAGGAAATAAATTCTAACCTTATGAGGCCAAAACCAGAGAGAATTCAGGACCTCACTCTTATTCATACCTTTGGTTAATGTTATGTGAATGAGTTTTTAAAATCAATTATTTTATCTATTTTCTCACATGATTCATGCAATAAATTTAAAACGCATTGCAAGCACACAAAAAGGCAATAAATAAAGCGATAAATATAATTACAATTATCAAAAAATAAACTAGAAATTCTTAATAGTGGTAGAATGAAAATACATAGACGAGAACATTGGTTCCCAACTACTTATTTTACGAAAAAGGTACAGAGTTCTCAAACCAACTTTATGAAAAATGACGAAGTGATCTTGTTTTGATGCAAATGTGAACCTTTCATTTTTGGGATGAAAACGAGGACATTGGTCCAGTTTTATTAACAAATTTTCAATTTAGTAGAAAATATTTTGTGTGGTGGTTATTTTTAAGTGCGGTCGAAAATGCTTTATTATTACAGTCCTTAAGCAAATGAAAGAAAATAAAACAATAATTAATACATATCTTAGAATAGTAAATAAATCCTAAACTATTCGCCCTGACTGTGCTTCGCCTAGCTCCATGGACGAGCCACATGCCCCTCGCAGTTGCGGTCGTATAGAAAATAATATTAATCAATAATATATTAAATTAAACTAAGTGATAAATAAATAAATAAATAATTGAATGAAATAAATTGAGAAAAATAATTAAATCTGATATAGTGAAAGTAAAATAAACTGATAGAATTAATGAATATAAAACACAAATGACACAATTATAATGATCAATGACAATAAAAATAATGATTATAGTAGTAATGATGATAACAAATAATAACGGTGAAAATATAATATTAACATACGATAATAATAGTAATAATAATAATAATAAAACGAATAGTAATATTAAATAATAATTAACAATAATAGTAATAATACAATATAATAATAATAATAATAATATGAACAACAATAATAATAATGATAATAATAACAATAACACAACACAACAAAAATAATGACAATAATAATGATAATATAAAATAAACATAAAATAATAATACTAATAATAATAATACCATAAAATGATGATGATGATGATGATGATGACGATGATGATAATACTAACAATAATAATAACATAAAATAATAACAATACTAACAATAAATAAATAGAACAACAATAATGACAAATATAATAATCATAGCAATAATAATAATAACACAACAATATAATAATAATGATAATATGAAACAATATTAATTAATAGTAATAATAATAATAATAATAATAATATAATAAAAATAAAAATAAAAAATATAACCACTTACCGAATTTCCTCGCTGGAGCCGTCGGAGGTCGCCGGTGCTCGATACCACCGGCACCGTAGGACAGATCGCCGTTGTAACACCCCGCCATCCCCGTTGGAAGGATGCCGGAGTGTCACGCGGGCAAACACATATAAACATATACATTTACACATGTATAAATAATCAAAAGAAAACCAAATGAGATTTAAAGAAACTTTTAATCATTTGATCAGAAAATTCCTGTAACATATATTTATCAAGTCCTTATACATATATCATATTTATATCGTTTATACAAAAAGGCTCGTATGCGAATACATATACAAAAAGAATACTTGTTCCTTTACAAAAGATTCATTTTGCTAATTACAAGCCATATACAAAAATAGTTACAGCGGAAGACTTCAAAAATAAAACAACTTCATCCAAAAAGACTCCTAGTGGCCGACCTGCAGATATCTGACTCCAAGCTAAACTCGCCACCTGCACGGGAAAAGAGCCCGTGCTAAGCGATAACGCTTAGTGGGGAGGAACAAAACAAAATAACAACATACATACAACATATGTGCAACAATACTATTGTAACACCCCGAATGTACCCTAGAAGGATTTGTATATTTTCGGGCATTTTGATGATCGAAATCGTGTGATGTGATGGTTGGAGTGATTGAGTAGGAGGAAAAGATATGATCAGAAATAAGAAAAAGAGAGCCAAGGGTATTTTAGTAATTTCACATATATGGCTTTAACTGAGTGGAATAAATAAATATGAGGGCTAAATTTTGAGAATGGATCATTTATATGCCGAATATATGTGAGTTGTGGCATTAGATGTGTCGAAAGGACAAATTCGGTATTATTGCAAAAGTTTCGGCAAGTGCGGCTAAAAATTGTAAAGTATTAATTTGGGACTTATTTGAAGTGAGTAAAGATTTAATTGTGGGCTAATGTAAGAATGATAATTATGTATTACACCAAGGAAAGATTAAAAAGGAGTTAAGGGACCAAAAGGGGAATTGCCATAAAAAAATCTAAACTTGGCAAATAGGATGGTGCCACATGGCATTGAGGATAAGTTAGGATTTAATATGGAAGAAAGAAGTGAGACCAACCATTTTTTTTGCTGGAAATTTGAGGACAGCCACGTCTTCCTCCTTCTTCTTCTTTAGCTTTCTTTGTTTACTTGGCTTGCTAGGAGTTTGGATGGATCAAGTGAATTTCTAGGCATGATTAAGGTATGGTAATGTTAATTTATCTCTCTCTTCTCTTGTTCTTTCTCTTTGGTTTTGAATTCCTAATTTTGGGGTGATGGGTAACGTAAATTTTGGTATGGTCTATTTGAGGAATTGGATGATTGTGAGAGTGGAAGAGTAGGGGAGCAAGGAAGTGCAACCCTTAAGCTAATGGAGCAAAGGAGTTTGAGGTTTGGGAAATTTATATACTTTGATGCAAATTCTTACTTATTGATTTGTGTATGAATGAGTTTCTGTTTTGAACTGTATTTTGCTTAAAATTTGATTGGTTGTGTTGATGTGGTTGTGTGGATTAGCTTGGGTTTAGAGAATCTGAATTTTGGGGGATACTCTGTCCAGATTTTTTCTGGACCTTTCGTGTTTGTTTTGCTATTAAGTCAAGATATAGATGTCCAAATGATATGAAATTAGTACCATTTGAAAGCTACTTCATTTATCTAAAATTGTCTCTGAATAACCGGAACCTAATTCTGGCCCTAAGGTCCTCGAAAATGGTAAAAACCGGGGTGTCTGTGCTTAGACGGGTTCACTGGAGCAGTGTAGGTTTCGTAGTTCATATCTGGAGTTTTAGATGTCCAATTAATTTGAGACAGGTGGCATTTGAAAGCTAACATCCTAAAGAACATTTGTTAAGAAGAACGTTTTGGCTAAAAATGAGTTTTAGTGGGTCGTTTAGGCGATACAAAGTTGGAGACGCAAAACTGTCTCATAGGTCAGATTCTGTTGAACAAGTGGGGAGAGCCTCTGTCGCGAGCGCGACCCATGTCGCGAGCGCGACAGAGACTGATTCTAGAGGACTTTTCCTCTTCTTTTGAGCTCCATAGTTGGTGGGAACCCTTGGCCCTCTTCCCCCTTCTTTAAGATGTGTATTTTGTAATGTTTTCCCTTCCGAAATACGTCCAAACTCCCTTGGGACCTCTTGATACATATTCATCATATGTTTAAGGTTTGGGAATGAGAAAATAAATGGTTATTACTTAGGAGTATAATTGTTTAAGGTTATAAATAAGAATATTGACTTTATTACTGCGAGGTTAGTGAATCGAACACCTTCGAGTATGCTCTTTATAAACCTAATTCATATTATATTAGGCAAATTGAAGTGGAATTCCATATCTTACATTCTGAACTAATAGGGTTACCGGGTTTGGATTCCCAATTCTTCGGGATACATATGAAGTTTAAAACCTCCTTTTAAGTCCAAACCAAAGCATAGGAATTTAATCGAACATGGAGGGTAATGAATCAATTGAACTCTATCGGTGCTTTGGTGATTGTTAAGAATAAATGTGGCATATAGGTGTAAGACTTTATAGAAGTTGGTTGCGCCATTAACGATTTTTATGTGACTGTATAGTTACGGAATGATTCTTAATCAATTGAATGGTTAAGATATCGTGTCAAAATTCTTGAGTTTTATACATGAATTCAAGGGAAGATAATGTTTATGGAAATTAGTTATGGACATTATAAAAGTAAGTATGTTTCTACGTGAAGTTATATGCAAGTGAAAAGGGACAGGGATGTATTGCTTAGCTCTGTCGCGAGCGCGACCCTTGTCGCGAGCGCGATAGAGGCCATCCAGTTTGGTCGTGGTCGCGACTCAAGTCGCGAGCGCGACTTTTGCCTATACTGAGAATGTATATTTATTGATATATATAACATGGGATTTAACTTGTAATTTATATATGACATGGTGTATAAATTAATATACAATATACTATGCCCATTATAAATGAAATAAATTGTTGTGCATATATGAGAATTAATATGTGATCATGATTAAAGATTATGGGTTGTTATGTTCCAAATAAACCATCATTTTCAGTTATGAACAAACCATGCATAAAATTATTATGTGATTATATAAGAGCAGATATTCCTGAAAATGATAATAAATTACGGTATGAATCCTATTAAATGGAACCAATATGCGTTCGCCTGCCTTAGTCGAGTCGTGGATAGTTAGGCATGCCTAATAGAGTTATGTGTAGCTGCAGCCATGTGTACGATTCTGGACCCTGATCAGGTCCCCCGATTGGATCCTCGCGATCCTTCTGTTCGAATCTTGCCTAAGATTCCATGTGAAAAATGTTTTTGGAACAAAAATGAAAAGAATGTTTTGATGCCTTCGAGTATCTATGTGTTTTGTGATGATATCGATACCCTCGGGTATCTATGTGTACTCATTATCCACCCTTTCGACTTAGCAGGCATTAAATGAATATAAGAATGTGCATTGAACAATAAGTGTGAATTGATAAAGATGTGTGAAGATTTGTATGAGATTATGCACTCAATGAGAATGTGATCACACTGTACGCTGTGACTTATATATATTTACGGCATGAATATGTGCTCAGTGCACCTATGTGTTTTGGATCCTGTGGGATCCTTATGCGAAAATGGGATAACGTCTTTAAAAGTTCATATGCTTCAGCTTTGATTATGCTCTTTTTTAATATTAGCATGTGTTAATTTCACGAAGGTGATGCAACAATTTAAAGGAAGTAATTAAACGAAAGTGATTATATACATTTGGAATACATTTATATGTTTTGAACATGAAGTAAAATATTAATAGTTTACTCAAGATCCATTTGATGTGTGAGAGTTATCGTATTTAGAGAACTGTTTATAGGCTGAATAAATTGACATGTATGACAGGCGATATATGAATAATGAAACATAAAAAGCACGTATCAAGTAAAACTATCACCCCTTTTTAAGTTTAAAAATGCTTGTGATTAAAACATGCTATCTATGACCATCTGTGTATATATATGTTAAGTGATTTGATGTTGGTTAATTATTCGTGGTGTTTGACGGCAATTGTGAATGGTCGCCTATACTATGTGTTTTTCCCCATAAGCCTTGTGCTTAGCATGGGTGTTTATCCATGCAGGTTTGGAGTTAGTCGTGTCGCCGAGGACAATCCGCCGCAGTTTGGCCACCAAGTCTATAGTAGTAGTATTAGTGTTAGAAAGTATAGTCTATATTTTGTAATGTATTTTCTTAATTGTATTGTACCAGATGTTTGAGATGTAATAAGACTTCATGAGGAAGGTAATACACGTTATATGAATGTCTTTTGTGTTATGCGTATGATTATGTGGCATGAAAAAAAAATAATTTTGCTTGTACTATGGTTTCCTGCATGTTATTCGTATAGCATTCCTTACTCATCACCGCGTACTGCCTGTGTTATTATACGGTATGCTATACGTGGGTAAGGGGTGTTACAACTATAATCAATATACAAGGTGCATATCATCAGATTATACAAGAATTCATATGCATCATATCCATTTAATCTTGTTAATAAACATCTCAACATATACAATACATATACACATATAAACACGTAGCCTGATTAGTCTGGTATAAACCTAAGAAGTGGATACGGTCATTTGGATACTGATAGAACACAGTATCCCAAGCATATAGAGACATGAGTCTCAAACATGTAATTTTCATATAGAGACCGAGGTCTCGCTTTATTTCCATATAGATCCTAACAGGATCGAAACAAGGATCCAAACGGACCCGCATATAACATTTTTATCATATAGCAGCTGCACACACACTCTGACCTAAGTAAGCGCTTACTTATCCACTACTATGACTTATACAGGCTTATATGACACAACTCAATAATTCATATATCAAATCATGAGAATTTCATTAAATACTAGCTTATAAATCATGTATACTCGTATAATAATCAAATTCAGAAACAATTAAACATATAAATATTAACTACAGGAGGTAATAAGAACAAATAGCTCATATTGAAAAAGTCCCTGTTAAATAAACTATAAACACGTAAATCATGCATATTAATTCTTAATCATGTATACAAAACCCAATATTATGCAATTATTAAAATACAATCAGATTTTAAAACTAATTAATCGTCATGTAGTGTAAAACCCTTGAAATCAGAAGTTAAAAATCATGCTTTTAAGAAAACAGGCAACTGGAGGAAGGCTGGTCACGTCGTGACCTCCAGTCACGTCGTGACTCCAGCTTCACACGAGCGCCGGGCAAAAACAGCAGACAGTCACGGCGTGACCACCAGTCACGTCGCGTGACGCCTGCGAGAGGAGAGGGAGAAGTCGTGCAGGAAAGGCGAAAGTCACGGCGTGATGCCGCTTCACGCCACGTGACCTTCAGCAAAGAAGGAGTCACGGCGTGAAGCTGCTTCGCGCCTCGTGATCTTCAACCGAGAAGGGGGTCACGGCGTGACCACTAGTCACGTCTCGTGACCTTCTTCTCACACTCCTTCATCTTCTCCAAATCTAATTTTTCAGAAATCCAAACCCAGAAAAACGTGAAAAACCAGATAATTGTAAAGACAGAGTTCAATCAAAAATCAAACCCCAATTTGTCCAAATCTATTTTTCAGGCAATAATGATGCAAATACATACCATTAGGTCTTCTGAACACAATCACAGCAATTATAACACAATAATACATTTTTTTACAACTAAAACTAAAACAGAGGCTAAAACCAGGAAGTCTTCATCCTAGAATTTCATATCCACATTCATGCACAAACATCTCACTTGCTTACTTTTCTACAGAAATCATCTATACACTTTGCATTTCTCATACATTTTGTTAAACAAATACACCTAACAGATATTCATATTAGAACAGTAACTAGGATCCAAAACGAGAAAAGCAGACACACTCCCAAACCTGTATCGAAGTCCAAAAAGTCCACTGTATTCTTCTTCAATCCAAAATCTTATCCTTTCCTTTGTCTTTTCTTTTATCCTCAGGAGCTTGCAAACAAATAAAATCACATTCAAAAATCCAAGAACAGAATCTCAAAGTAACTCAAATGAGAAGAAGAACCACCCGAAACCATAACCACTTACCTTCTGAAGTTACTAACACATTCAGACCTCAATTCCTCAACAGGAAAACACACATGCAAAAAGGAAAAGAATAGCAGATGGAGAAAAAGAACACAGTGAGGTTTACGTGAGAGGGAAAACCAAGAAGAGAGAACTTTCATTCTTTGTTCAAACTAACTAATTTTCACTGCCTTTTCTTTTCCCTCACCACGTGCACACACACTGTTCTCCACCTGGCACACATGCACAAAAACACAGACCCACTTAATCCACTTTTACCAATTAAGTCCCTGCCAAAATACCTTTTACTCACTTAACAAAAAAATATGTAATTACTTCAATTAAATTCTTGCAATTAAATCCTCCTTTCTACTTGAATATTACCCAATTAACCTTAATTGTCCAATTAAAAATTACTAAATCCAATTAGGCCACTTATGGGGTGTGACAACTCACCCCTCCTTAAGAAAATTTCGTCCTCGAAATTTCCTCGCTTGTCCAAACACAACTCAAATACCAAAACCGAAACAAGATAAAACTGAACATGTAAACACTTACCCGAAGGACCCGCTGCACCCGTCGCATCTCTAGCAATCATAGCATAACCTCTATACTGATTATGATCCTCAGTAGCACCAGGTCGCTGCATGGTTTCTGATGGTGCTCTCGGAGCTCGACTCACATCCCGGTTGCTTTGGATAACATTGGATCTCTTACTCTCTTGTTGATTCTGGTTCTCTTGTCGACTAGGGCAAAAGGCAAATCGATGTTCCATGCTTCCACACTTGAAACAAGCGCCGGTAATCTTGCGACACGTACCCCAATGGTACCTATGACAGTGCTCACATTTTGGTTCTCGATTTCCTTTACTACCATGTGGGGCTACACTCTCTACCTGTGAAGGCACTTGTACACCTCCTCTAGATCCTTGCTCAACTGGGGTACCCTTTGACTTCTTAGCACTCACATTTCCCCCTTCTGGTGCTCTCCTCTTCTGTGCCATCTTCTGCTTAATCTCCTCAGATTCCTCTAACCTCATTGCTGCAGCCACAATCTGTTAATACCCAACTGGCTGCAAGACAATCATCGCAGACAATGGGCCTCTGAATACCTCACGCAATCCCTCTAAAAAGTGCCTACATCTGAACTCATCTGTCAACAATTGCTCAGGCACATACTTACTTAACCTATTGAACTCCTTGTCGTACTCACTGACAGTCATTCCCCTTTGCTTCAAGCTAATGAACTCTCTCCACTTCGCCTCTTGGTATGCCTTTGTTATATACTTTTGCTCAAACTCTTTCTTGAAATAATCCCAAGTCAGCTCAGCTGGTCGCTGAGGATTCCTCATCACAAGTTCCCACCAATCATATGCTGGTCCCTGAAGCAACGATATTGCACAAGAAGCTCTCTGATCAGCAGGACATCTAATCTCTTGCAAAATCCTGTCCACTCTCTTCAGCCAAAACTCAGCTATATCGGATTCATCTAATGCAGTCCCATGAAAATCCTCTGCTCCTCTTTTTCTTAACAACTCAGTTGGAGCCTTAGGTGCAGTCAACCTATCAACTACTTGTAATAACCCCTGAACTAATGCTGGATCAAAAGCAATACCTCTATTTGCACCCTCAGCTGGTGCAGGTTCCCGCTCATGTCTATCCTGTCTAACTGGATCATCTCTTCTAACTGGATTCTCTCTAGGACCCACATTATAACTGCTCATAGTGTCGCCCATATACTCACTTGGATCCGACTCCATATAAACACTACAAAACACAAGACATCTGCATTAGGCCACTATACAAAACTGACTCTCATGCATAGACTCGACTCTATACTCAAACAATCACAACATAACCCAGAACCATCAAACCTGGGCTCTGATACCAAGCTGTAACACCCCGCCATCCCCGTTGGAAGGATGCCGGAGTGCCACGCGGGCAAACACATATAAACATATACATTTACACATGTATAAATAATCAAAAGAAAACCAAATGAGATTTAAAGAAACTTTTAATCATTTGATCAGAAAATTCCTGTAACATATATTTATCAAGTCCTTATACATATATCATATTTATATCGTTTATAAAAAAAGGCTCGTATGCGAATACATATACAAAAAGAATACTTGTTCCTTTACAAAAGATTCATTTTGCTAATTACAAGCCATATACAAAAATAGTTACAGCGGAAGACTTCAAAAATAAAACAACTTCATCCAAAAAGACTCCTAGTGGCCGACCTGCAGATATCTGACTCCAAGCTAAACTCGCCACCTGCACGGGAAAAGAGCCCGTGCTAAGCGATAACGCTTAGTGGGGAGGAACAAAACAAAATAACAACATACATACAACATATGTGCAACAATACTATAATCAATATACAAGGTGCATATCATCAGATTATACAAGAATTCATATGCATCATATCCATTTAATCTTGTTAATAAACATCTCAACATATACAATACATATACACATATAAACACGTAGCCTGATTAGTCTGGTATAAACCTAAGAAGTGGATACGGTCATTTGGATACTGATAGAACACAGTATCCCAAGCATATAGAGACATGAGTCTCAAACATGTAATTTTCATATAGAGACCGAGGTCTCGCTTTATTTCCATATAGATCCTAACAGGATCGAAACAAGGATCCAAACGGACCCGCATATAACATTTTTATCATATAGCAGCTGCACACACACTCTGACCTAAGTAAGCGCTTACTTATCCACTACTATGACTTATACAGGCTTATATGACACAACTCAATAATTCATATATCAAATCATGAGAATTTCATTAAATACTAGCTTATAAATCATGTATACTCGTATAATAATCAAATTCAGAAACAATTAAACATATAAATATTAACTACAGGAGGTAATAAGAACAAATAGCTCATATTGAAAAAGTCCCTGTTAAATAAACTATAAACACGTAAATCATGTATATTAATTATTAATCATGTATACAAAACCCAATATTATGCAATTATTAAAATACAATCAGATTTTAAAACTAATTAATCGTCATGTAGTGTAAAACCCTTGAAATCAGAAGTTAAAAATCATGCTTTTAAGAAAACAGGCAACTGGAGGAAGGCTGGTCACGTCGTGACCTCCAGTCACGTCGTGACTCCAGCTTCACGCGAGCGCCGGGCAAAAACAGCAGACAGTCACGGCGTGACCACCAGTCACGTCGCGTGACGCCTGCGAGAGGAGAGGGAGAAGTCGCGCAGGAAAGGCGAAAGTCACGGCGTGATGCCGCTTCACGCCACGTGACCTTCAGCAAAGAAGGAGTCACGGCGTGAAGCTGCTTCGCACCTCGTGATCTTCAACCGAGAAGGGGGTCACGGCGTGACCACTAGTCACGTCTCGTGACCTTCTTCTCACACTCCTTCATCTTCTCCAAATCTAATTTTTCAGAAATCCAAACCCAGAAAAACGTGAAAAACCAGATAATTGTAAAGACAGAGTTCAATCAAAAATCAAACCCCAATTTGTCCAAATCTATTTTTCAGGCAATAATGATGCAAATACATACCATTAGGTCTTCTGAACACAATCACAGCAATTATAACACAATAATACATTTTTTTACAACTAAAACTAAAACAGAGGCTAAAACCAGGAAGTCTTCATCCTAGAATTTCATATCCACATTCATGCACAAACATCTCACTTGCTTACTTTTCTACAGAAATCATCTATACACTTTGCATTTCTCATACATTTTGTTAAACAAATACACCTAACAGATATTCATATTAGAACAGTAACTAGGATCCAAAACGAGAAAAGCAGACACACTCCCAAACCTGTATCGAAGTCCAAAAAGTCCACTGTATTCTTCTTCAATCCAAAATCTTATCCTTTCCTTTGTCTTTTCTTTTATCCTCAGGAGCTTGCAAACAAATAAAATCACATTCAAAAATCCAAGAACAGAATCTCAAAGTAACTCAAATGAGAAGAAGAACCACCCGAAACCATAACCACTTACCTTCTGAAGTTACTAACACATTCAGACCTCAATTCCTCAACAGGAAAACACACATGCAAAAAGGAAAAGAATAGCAGATGGAGAAAAAGAACACAGTGAGGTTTACGTGAGAGGGAAAACCAAGAAGAGAGAACTTTCATTCTTTTTTCAAACTAACTAATTTTCACTGCCTTTTCTTTTCCCTCACCACGTGCACACACACTGTTCTCCACCTGGCACACATGCACAAAAACACAGACCCACTTAATCCACTTTTACCAATTAAGTCCCTGCCAAAATACCTTTTACTCACTTAACA
Source organism: Excoecaria cochinchinensis (assembly GCA_947683425.1). Classification (NCBI taxonomy): domain Eukaryota; kingdom Viridiplantae; phylum Streptophyta; class Magnoliopsida; order Malpighiales; family Euphorbiaceae; genus Excoecaria; species Excoecaria cochinchinensis. The sequence continues at coordinate 1,967,159 of CANTUQ010000192.1, forward strand.
AAAAAATATGTAATTACTTCAATTAAATTCTTGCAATTAAATCCTCCTTTCTACTTGAATATTACCCAATTAACCTTAATTGTCCAATTAAAAATTACTAAATCCAATTAGGCCACTTATGGGGTGTGACAGCCGTGCCCGAAGATCGTTGCCGTCGTTCACGTGCCGAAAGTTGCCGCCACCTTGCCAAAAATGCCGTCGGCAGTCCCGCGCTTCACTCCGTCCGATCTCCTTCTTGCCAGCTAGTGCGGCTGATCGGTGGCCACCGCCTGGTTCATCCGGGCCTCCTCGATCCTCCGGTGGGGTGCGTGCAGCGGTCCGACCCCATGAGTGGCCAGCGGCGCCCCCGCTTTCTTCCCCTCTTTCTCCTTTTTTTCCGGCATCGTGTTCCTGCTCCTCTTCCTTCTTCTTTCTTTCTTTGGTTTTGGTCCTAGTTCCCTCTTCTTTTATTTCTTCTTTATATTTTTCCTTTCATTTGGTTTTCTTCTTTCTTTTTCTTGCTCTTTCTTTCTATTTTTCCATTTTTTTTCTTTCTTTTTGCTTGGCTTGGCCCTTTGTTCTTGCTCTCTCTTTTTTATTTTTATTTCTTTGTTTTTCTCATCTGCCGGCCACCTCTCCTTTTTCTTCATATTTTTCATTTTATACCCCAAAGGTAGGTTTTCCCCTTCATTCCTTAATTTTCTCCATATATATATATTTATTTTTTTCTTTTTTTTCATTTAATTTTATTTTAACTTACTTAAATTATCACATATTTTACTTAATTAAACACTCCATATTTATTTTATTTTTAACTTTAATTATCCTAAAATATTAATTAATTTAACATAATCTTAATTTTTTTTTTACATATATTTTTTATTTTTTATTTATTTTTTGTTTTTACATTTTGTTTTCGGAGAAATTATCAAGTTTGCCTGGAGAGCAAAAATTGCCCATTCTTTGGATAAATATTACCCTTAACATAGGACCTGGTGTCTACAGTTGCCCCTAATTTTGGGGAAGCTAGTGCCATAGAAGCCTAGGGGAGCCAAAATTCAGAGAAGAAGGAAAGAAGAGACGCGCACCTGAGACAGTTATCGTTCAGATCTAAATGAAGTTACTAGGGTATTTATCGTCTACTTTGTCGACGTGTTAACCCTCATCATTTTGTTATCTATACAGTGCGGTGTCTAGCCTTTTATTCGGTGTCTAACCTCTGTCATTTCGGCATCTAACCTGTGCGGTGTCTAGCCTCAATCATTTCGGTATCTAACCTATTGGTGTGGTGTCTAACCTCCCTCATTGCAGTATCTAGTCTGTGTGGTGTCTAGCCTTAGCCGGGTCCGTATCTAACTTACTGGTGTGGTGTTTAACCTCCCTCGTTGCGGCATCTAACATGTGCGGTGTCCAGCCTTAGCCTTGTCGGTATCTAACCTATTGGTATGGTGTCTAACCTTCCTCGTTGTGGCATCTAACATGTGCAGTGTCTAGCCTTAGCCTTGTCGGTATCTAACCTGTTGGTATGGTGTCTAACCTTCCTCGTTGCGACATCTAACCTGTGTGGTGTCTAGTCTTAGCCGAGTCGGTATCTAACCTATTTTGAGATCTAAAGTGGTGCCCCCTGAGAGGTCTTTGGTTGGTTGCCCCCTGAGAGGTATTTGTTTGGTTGTCTGGATTAACGCCTCCAAGAGGACTTTGGAAAATTTGCCTCTTAAGAGGACTTTGAAGGTTTGCCTCTTAAGAGGACTTTGAATGGTTTGCCTCTTAAGAGGACTTAGGGATTTGCCTCTTAAGAGGACTTGAAAGTTTGCCTCCTCAGAGGACTTTGGAATGATTTGCCTCTTAAGAGGACTTGATAATTTGCCACCTTAAAGGACTTAAAGTTGCCCCCTAAGAGGACTTAGAAATTGCCCCTCAAAGGACTTTGGAATTTCAAAGGGCTTAAAAGTCTGCCTCCTCAGAGGGCTTGAAAGTTTGCCTCCTCAGAGGGCTTGAGAATTCGCCTCCTCAGAGGGCTTGAGAATTTGCCTCCTCAGAGGGCTTGAAAGTTTGCCTCCTCAGAGGACTTTGGAATTTGCCTCCTCAGAGGACTTTGGAATTTGCCTTCTCAGAGGACTTGAGAATCTGCCTCCTCAGAGGGCTTTGGAATTTGCCTCCTCAAATGGCTTGAGAATTTACCTCATCAGAGGGTTTGAAAGTTTGCCTCCTCAGAGGACTTCAGAATCTGCCTCCTCAGAGGACTTGAAAGTCTGCCTCCTCAGAGGGCTTGAAAGTTTACCTCCTCAGAGAGCTTGAGAATCTGCCTCCTCAGAGGGCTTAAAAGTTTGCCTCCTTAGAGGGCTTGGAAGTTTGCCTCCTCAGAGGGCTTGGAGATTTGCATTGCCTCTTGAGAGGGCTTTAGAATTTGCCTCCTCAGAGGAGATGGAAGTTTGCCTCCTCAGAGGACTTGAGGGCTTGAAGATTTGTATTGCCTCTTGAGAGGGCTTTGGAATTTGCCTTCTCAGAGGACTTGGAACTTTGCCTCTTGAGAGGGCATGAGGAACGTCAGCATGTCGATGTGAAACCACGGTTGAGTCACGCGGTTGACAAATGTCAGCTTGTCGACGTGTGAAGTCCCAGTTGAGATTGATGTACACCATTTAGTAGGCACAGGGCACCATATATGCATGGAATGCGTGTGAAATGCTATAAATGTATGAAAAGACATGCAAAGTTATGCATGTGTGAAATTTAAGCACATAATTATTCATGTGAAATTTAAGCACGGAATTATTCATATAAAATAGGCAAAAGATTATACCTGTGGGATGCTTAGAATGCGACATGAGACAGCTGTAAGGAGTTGTGTACGTGAAGTGCGTACTGTGCGGACTATGCATGTGAAGTGCATGAAATGGACTAGGAACATGAAATGCATTCAAAGATATTCATGTGACATATATACCATGGTCACGTGCATGGGACGGCTTTTATACATGTAAAGGATTATGGAATGTGTGCAAAGGATCGTATTCTGTAAAATGTTCATAAATGATCATGAATGAGAAATATATGCAAAGGATCATAGGGTAAAGAGTCATGCATAGATGCAAAAAATCATATGCAGGTGGAAGGTCATGAAGACTATGCAAAGAATTGAGTGTGTGTGATGTGTGCATGGATAACTATGCATATGAAACACATACAGAAAAAATCATATATGTGTATGTACATAATTCATGGGAAAAATGTGCATGTGAGATACATGCAAAGGATATGCTCACAAAATGCGTGAAAATAAGTGATTATAAAAAATGAAGCTTATAGGGCTATGTAAGCAAAAGTATCTACAAACACTTATGTTGTGAAAGATGCTTGCTAAAGATCTTATGCCAGAAGATATACACCAAGAGTTATACATGTAAAACTATTTATAAGAATATTTGCTACAATTATGTGTAAAAACATTTAAGGAAAGCGTATGTACAAAGAATATTGTTGGGTGTACATGCAAAGTATCACTTTCATGAGTAGCAATAAGAAGTACCCCAAAATTGTGAAATGATTGCAACCTATTAGGTACCCCAAACTCGAGTTTCTATCTACCCTTTAATACACTGAATGAACCACATTCTCAACCTATTCAATCTCAGCAAAAGAATTCGCGAGCCATTCCTAATGAAGGGCAAGAAGATAAACATATAAATATCAATGTTTACTAAACCAACATGTAAATACAAGGCACACCATGCAATCTCTATGTGTGTGTGCAAAAGGCCAAAGTTGATTTTTTCACCATTTCAAAGCAAATTCCAGATGCAATATTGGGGACGAGACTCAACTCGAATGTATAAATGCACTCGTGCCTTCTCACTTGAAGCTCAAGAAACACCATATCCCTCTTCCTACATACAAAACCTTATTAGAATGCCATCTCCGCTAATTAGATAAGACTGAACCAAGAATCAAGAGGTCTTACTTCAGTTGTAACGTTAGGCTTAGGCAGATGGTTACCAAGAAAGGATCAAGTTTCTAGAGAAAAATGGCCGCAATGTTCATTCGACGGATGAAAGGGCCATTCTCAGCCCAATTGAGTACTATCTAGGTATTCCTGAATTTGGACTTGGTAATACTTTAGCTCATCAAACTCATCATAATAATTAAGTTAAAAAGATAACTACTAAAACTCATCAAGTGGTACTATCTTGAGCTCTACTTTTTTCTTTTTTTCTCTTTTCTCTTTTTTTTTCATTTTTTTTTCACAAGCTTATGTCTCTAATTACACAAAGAGTTTATCAATGATTAAACCCCTTTCTTGAAGTGTATACCCATCCTTATTAGGGCAATTTTTGATAGCCCAAAGAACTGTCAATGATTGGAACTCTCTTCCAGAAGTATAAACCCATTCTTATAAGGACGATTTTTTATAATCCAAAGAAATGTTGTAATGTACATCCATCCTTACTGGAGTGGCCATTCTTCTAAGGGGAAGTTAAGATCATTTTAGGCGAAAGGTAGTTTTAACATGTGTACCAATAAAATCGGTACGCATTTAGCATACCAAAAATAAAGGCTCAAAGGGCTAGCAAGCGATTGCAAAATAAGGGTAAGAAACAGTCATTTAGAGAGCTATACAAAGAAATGGTTGCCTAAATCATTTTCTAGATTCAGTCTTATCCAAGGATCGCTTTGACGGGTAATCAGAAAGGTTCTAGTGCGCTTAGTGAGTTTTCATCCAATCCCCTAATTGCAACTAGTTTTTTTTCCAGTTTGTTTCCATAATGGGCCAAGAGTGCTCTCAACTTAGAAATTACATGGTATAGTCAAATGTTTTCATGTGATCCAGCTCTCAGAGACCAAACATATTTACCCTTTGCTTAATTCAAAATGGAATAAAACACAGGTTTCTAGAACTGGGATTAAAGCCATTCATAGTTGGGAACTACTTAGGCAAAGTAAGACTTTGAATCAAAAGTACCTTAATAAGGTGCAATCATGTCAGCATTTTGGTCACAACTTAACACAAAAATTTTACTCTATCAAAATTTATATACACAAGAATCATGTAGGCATAAAAAAGTTCTTTGTAAAATATGTGCAAATTATGTGCTAAGAATCATGTACAGGGACAGATGCATGCAATAGTGTTACGTATATTAGAAAGGCATGAAAGGAACTATATATGCTAAACATGTGTGAAAACATATTGTATAGAAATGCGTACATGAAATATGTGCAAAGCGGTGTGCGCGTAAAATACTTACAAAATTTTTTTAAGTGTGTCTGTAAACACTGCGTGACAAATGATGTGCATACATGAATTTGCAGTTTACATGCAAGCAGCATATAATGAAGGCATAAGTACAAAATATGGCACAACATGAGAATGAATGTTTATGATACATGGTGGACGTGCACATGGCATGATTTAGACATGATAGGGATACATATGTGATGTAAGAGGAAGAAGATCTGGCACGATAATGTGTATTAATGAGTCGTGAGGTATGGAAAAACTCACATACATAGAAATGCAAAATATATACAAATAATGCACATGACGTGGAACACAATATAAGAATGACTGTGTATAGTGAGCGGCATATGTGTGCGATGTAAGTCATGGTATGAAAGTGGTTGCGAGAAACGAATTGCATTTACAAGGTATGTGCATTCACATGGTATGTATATGCAAAGCGTGGCATGATATCTATAGTGACTAACATGATGGAAGATTCATATGTACATGGCATAACTCATGCATGATAATGCATGTGTATGATATAGCACACAATGTGAAAGGTGCAAGGTGTCTCGATGTGTACAATGCCCAGCCTAATGATGTATGCTAATGTGTACACGCTATGATATGCAGCAGTATGTACATGCTCTAGCACACAATGCTTATGTACATATGCAATGTGAGCATACTAAGATATATTTCCATATATAGATGCTATAACACATAATTGATTTTATTTTATTTATTTATTTATTTTATGTACTTTCCATGCTACATGCTAGAAGTAATGATTATGGTGCAAAATGAATATTATGGATGTCATGATGAATGTTAATATGTATGTGTTGCGACAAGCATCGCTATGTACATGCATGACAAATACAAGTAATATTTATATTCTCAAATTATGATACAAGCAATTTTACGAACAAAGTGCACAGGTTCTATAATTATACATGAGACAAAATGCATATGATCTATTTACTATTATTGTTCATGAAAAATGCGAATACGCATACAAGAAAAAAACTTCTTCCAACTGTATTTCTCTCACACAGAAGCTCGTGCAGTCTCTTTCCTAGGCGGGCTTGATCCATGAGTTAATGAGGAACACAACGGACGTATGCAGTGTGCCGCGAAAAACCAACAGCACAAACTCTCATTACTAAAAAGTGCATGCAGATGAATTTTTGGCCACCACGTATTTAAACAATCCAAATAAATCGAAACGCGCCCCTCGGGGCATGGAAACCTTTAATGAGCGAACATTTAAATTTATTTGAATTTGTTCAATATACAAAACCCACTCCACAAGCAACTTATTATGGTGCATGCCCCCTAGTGGAAGTATCTATTTCCATTACATGAGCTTTGGTCAAAGGTGATGATACTTTAGGTTTACCCAGGCATGATCCCTGCCAATGGGTCTAGCTCGTCATGAGCATAGCGAACGATCGGCTCATCATTTGATATACCACATAGTACTAGACTTGGGCTAGTGATTATCCTTAATACTTCCCTACATTGAGTGCACATAGAGCCGTGCTATAGGAATGCACCAGGGTGAGATAAGAGACCAAACTAGCATAGATCTAAAGCTCTAGTGAAATGCAATGCAATTTTTCGAAAAGAGATAAAATGTCTTGATCCTAAACCCATTTATGTTAGACTAACCAAAAGTACTTTTGGAGCAAAATCTCATGATGTCTGTGACGCGCGCCGGAACCAGCAAGGCCCTCTTTGAGCCCGCCTTTCGGGGCTCGAGGGATCGGTCGTGTCTTTTTCGATCATGGGCGCCATGAAGCATCATAAGTGTATTCCTCCAAATAGAACATTGGGGAGAGCCACCTAGCCTAATGACACCTAAAGGCACCTTGAGGTGTATTGGAGTCGCCACCCAAAAAATTGGGAGAGGTCTCTAACCCCGATGGTCTTAAACCAAAGATGGTGTTCGGAACTTTACTTTTATTAATGAGTCAAGTTAAGTCTTATAAATGAGTTTTTAATGAAACGTAATTCCACTCCTCTCCTCACGCGATCGATGCATTAGAATTAAAGCGCAACTCATCCACATTAGAAAGCGTCTAAATAAATAAATTATATTAGAAGAATAGAATTTGCCCCAAATACTTAAATTACAAGGGCCCAACATAAATAAATGAACACTTTAAAATAAATCATACATAAATCGGGTCATTTATTGAATTTTAGGAACATTGGTTCCTTTTATTGACTTAAAAAATTAGAGAACTATTTTTTGGATATTTATTTGAAAATCGGGATGAGTGATCCATTTTATAAAAATTAGTTCTCCATTTGATAGTGAGATTTTATTGGATAAAAAAAGTAGGACATTGGTCCATTTTATTAATAAAAAGTTCCAATTTTAATTATTGTAAAAAATATAATTTTCTATGCAACGGAAGAATTTAAAATATATTTTTACATACAACATATGAAAATAATACAACAAAATAAATGCGGTAATTAAAAATGCAAACCCAAGTTTTTGAAGGTCTTAATTTCCTCGGTCCCTTCGATCCTCATGCCCGCTCAGAAATATCACTCAAAGTGAAACAAACAAGTTTTGGATGCGAATAAAAAAAAGAATAAAATAAAATGTTAGTAAATTAAATTAAATCAATAATAAAATATAAACAAATAAATGATTGAATAAATTGAACAACTCAAATAATCAATTACACAATCAACTAGATAATATGACAATCAATTAAGCTAGATAAATATAGTTCACCAATTAAATTAATTAAATATAAATAATCAATCAAATTAATTATTAAGCTAAATGTTAATAACAAATCTTAGCACACAAGCAACTCATGAATAGTGATAATATCCAAGAATAAATTAGAATGAAGTGCATTGGTGCACGTGTGACCCAAAGGGACAAGTAAAAGAAATGCAAGCAAAAACAATAGATGAAGCAAAAGAATAAAGCATTAGCATGGCCCACTAAAATAGTATACATGCAAAGTAATAAAAAAGGCACTGTAGCAATGGCTCAAGCCAAGAAAATATACATGTAAAATGAAAATTAATAAACAATAATAATAATAATAATAATATCTAAATAAATAAATAAATGGATGACATAAATTAACAATCAAGTAAATAATCAAATAAATTAAATGTTAAATGCATATTAAATATTAAATGCATGCATGTGATAGCAAATGGACAAAATATAATCTCAATTAAAATAGTAAGGAAAACATGTAAAGATAAGTCATAGTAAGATTACAGATGCCAAAACCATGCAAAACCCATAAATTAAGTAATTAATCGAATGGAAGAAATAAATATGCAAATGTGTGTGTGCTAATGGCCATGAGACAAAAAACTGGTGGGCCCTACGTGAGAAGAAGATAAATAGATGCAATGAGAAAAACACATGCATGCAAAAATGACAGTGGCCAACTTATGAGAGGAAATCATGCAAAACTATGATTTAATAATAATAATAATAATAATAAATATATTAATATAATATTACTATAATAATGATGATATTCAAATTAAATAAATTTAGTAAATTAATATGACACACAAAACATGTTAACAAAATAAAAATTACAATAGAATGGAAATGAGTCACGTGGAAAGGATGGCTAAAGGACAAAAAAGCACTGTAGATTGTCCCAAAAATGAGGAAATGTAATGCAAAATGAAAGAAATTACAGTGACAGTGGAACATGCATTGCATAAAATAGGACTTAACAAATAATGATAATGATGAAATAATAATAAATTTAACAAATTAATATGACACATAAAACATGTTCATAAAAAAAATAAAAATGATAATAAAGCAGAAATTATATAAAATGAGGAAGATTTAAACAAATGAAAAAAAAGTATAAAAGGTGAACAGTGGCCAAAATGCAGAAATCAATAAATGAATATGTCAAATAATGAACAAAGAAGGCAAGCAAATGAAAAAAATGTTAAAGGATTAAAATTGGCGTAGAAACAGGAGGGTTAGTAACTCATGCCAAGCAAATCAAGTAAAAAACAAAAGAAAAGCACACACAGAGGCATGGGAACAACACTTCGGATGAAAGGCAGCCAAACACATTTCTGTCCATCAAGCCTTTAAATCAATATATTAACACACGATTCATATCAAAAATCATTCGAAACACGTGCATATTTGAAGCATAACTGATTTAGAAATGAAAAAGAGAAGATAACAAATCATGTCTTTTTATAGAGAAAATAACAGAGGTTGAAGATAATGAATAGTAAAATCATTTGTGTGGTTTCTAACCTTTTAAACTATGAAAACCACTACAAACCTTGAATAAATCAAAGATAAAATGGTATAAATGATTAACATGTAATATCATCAATTGAGGAATCAAAGCAAATGAAATCAAACTTAATAAATAACTCAACGAAGAAAACAAAGGTTTAAATATCCACACACATGGCTTTTTATAGAGAAGATGACAATGGTTGAGAATGATGAGTAATGTTTTTCGGTTTAAACCATTTATTCTATTATTTTTGCATGGTTTCAATGGGTTTTCGTGGATTAAAAATCAATAGAAATGCAAACAACAAAAAAACAGATTCAAGAAATTAAATATCAAACTGATGCAAATATATACAAGTAAACGTGAGCCCCTTTTTTACACTGTCCTAGTTACAATCTTTTGATGTTACCTTCAGATTTATGGCCTCTAGATCATGAGGATTCAAACACTTTCAGCTCTCCTTGAACTGGTATTTTTTTTAGCTCCCGATTTCTTCTTCTATTTTCCTCTTGCTCTTGCTTTCAGGTTTTTGTGTTCTCTCTTGGGTCTCCTCTCTCTGTTTCTCTCTTTTTTTTTCTTCTTTTCTTGGTCTTTTCTCTCTCGGCGGCCCTCTCCTATTGTTTTTCCTTTTCCTTTTTCTTGCTTATCTGCCGCCTCCCCTTTAGGTCTAGGTTAGTTTTCTTTTTATAGCTCAGTTTTAGGTAAGTTACCTAAATACCCTCTTTTATTTTAAATTATTATGTACTCTAATTAATTATCATATACTCTAATTAATTAATCTCTCTACTTACCTTCTAATTTATTTTCTCTTTAATTTAATAAGCCTATAACTTCAATTAATTAAATTAACCTAACCTTAATTTTAATTTTAATTTTTAATTTTTATATTTTATATTTTGTTTATATTTTATATTATTTTTTTTTTATAAAAATTATAAAAATTATTAAGATTTGCCTAAATTACCCTTCTGAAATCCCAGTCCATAGAGAGCCAAAGTGCTTTCATTCTCTGCCTATTTTTGAATAAATATTATCATAATTAGGTAACCTTGGTCTGAGCTGCCTCAGGACCCGGTGTCTACAGTTGCCCCCAGTTTTGGGGAACGTAGTGCCTGGGTGCCTAGGTGAGCCAAAACTCAAAGGAAGAGAGAAGAGACGCGTACCTGAGTCGGTTGTCCCCCTGGTTTGAATGGAGTTGTTTGGGGTAATTACCGTCTATTTGTCAACGTGTTAACCCTTGTTGCTACGGCATCTGACCTGTGCGGTGTCTAGCCTATTGTTCGGTATCTGCGTTGAATCTCTCTTAAGATTTTATCTCCTCAGAGGACTTTAGGATTTGCCTACTCAGAGGACTTTGAGGTTTTGCCTCCTCAGAGGACTTTGAGATTCTGCCTCCTCAGAGGAACTTAAGATTTTGTCTCCTCAGAGGACTTTGAGGTTTTGCCTCCTCAGAGGACTTGGAGAATTTGCCTCCTCAGAGGACTTTGAGGTTTGCCTCCTCAGAGGACTTCGAGAATCTGCCTCCTTAGAGGACTTGGAGAATTTGCCTCCTTAGAGGACTTTGAGATTCTGCCTCCTCAGAGGACTTTCGGATTTTGCCTCCTCAGAGGACTTTGAGGTTTTGCCTCCTCAGAGGACTTAGGATTTTGCCTCCTCAGAGGACTTTGAGGTTTTGCCTCCTCAGAGGACTTAGGATTTTGCCTCCTCAGAGGACTTCGAGATTCTGCCTCCTCAGAGGACTTGGAGAATTTGCCTCTTCAGAGGACTTTCAGGTTTTGCCTCCTCAGAGGACTTTGAGATTCTGCCTCCTCAGAGGACTTTGAGATTCTGCCTCCTCAGAGAACTTTAGGATTTTGCCTCCTCAGAGGACTTCAAGATTTGCCTCCTCAGAGGTCTTCAAGATTTTGCCTCCTCAGAGGACTTCAAGATTTTGCCTCCTCAGAGGACTTTGAGATTCTGCCTCCTCAGATGACTTCGAGATTTGCCTCCTCAGAGGTCTTCAAGATTTGCCTCCTCAGAGGTCTTCAAGATTTTGCCTCCTCAGAGGACTTCAAGATTTTGCCTCCTCAGAGGACTTTGAGATTTGCCTCCTCAGAGGACTTTGAGGTTTGCCTCCTCAGAGGACTTTGAGGTTTGCCTCCTCAGAGGACTTCAAGATTTTGCCTCCTCAGAGGACTTTGAGATTTGCCTCCTCAGAGGACTTCAAGATTTTGCCTCCTCAGAGGACTTGAGATTTTGCCTCCTCAGAGGACTTTGGGATTTTGCTTCCTCAGAGGACTTGAGATTTTGCCTCCTCAGAGGACTTGGGTTAATTGTCTTGATTAATGCTTGGAATGATGTCGTCACTCAGATTCTGCTGGTGTCCGCTTCGAGTCTCTTTTTTTGCGAGACTTAGAAAGGCAAATATGCAGGAAAAATTCGTGAGCATGCGTGTGTATGCATGTATATGCAGCAATGCAGCATAAAAAATTCGTCTAAGTGGGTTGGAGGCCACAGCCGATTTGATTGTAATTTGCAGTAAGATCAGTGCCTTCTGGAATTGCCTTTGAATTTCATGCTCTTTGGGGATCTCGAGGTTCTCGTCTAAAATCTGCAGTCATTATTTTAAGGTAGTGCGTCCCTTGTGGATTTTCACACTAGCTTTTCTTGGCGGGAAATGCGTCCTTTCGGATTTTCACATGACCCTGTGCCTTATTTTTGCCTGAAAGGAATCCAACCCAATCCAGCGGCTTTTTTTTTTCTTCGTTTTTTTTTTTTTTTTTTTAGGACAGACTGCCTGTTTTCAGGTTTTCACCCTATCCTTTTGGCCTAACTTTTGCTTAGAGCGCCAATTATGGTTTTCATCTCTAACGGCCATTTTTTTCTTTTTTCTTTTTCTTTTTCTTTTTTTTTTCTTTTGTACATCAGATGAACTATTCTGGTTACATCAATACCATTGCATAAATGCACATATTTCAATTTGATTTCATAATATATGATCATTATTTGGCATTAATCTCAAGATACAAAACCTCATCCAATCTCGGAATGGATCTTGAAAGCATCAAACTCCTGTTATCAATCTGATCTCTTTTGATTCTCATGATTGAATATTTTCTCTCTGCTCTCATTTAATCTTTTGAATGCAAATTCTAGAAGCAACGTCCAAGACGAGACTTAACTCGAATGCATGAATGCACTCATGGCTTCTCGCTTGAAGCTCAAGAAACACCATAGGCCTCTTCTTACGTACCAAACCTTATTAAAAGGTCATCTCCGCTAATTGGATAAGACTAAACCCAGAATCAAAAGGTCTTACTTTGGTTGTAATGTTAGGCTTGGGTAGATGGCTGTCAAAGAAAGATCAGGTCGCTAGAGAAAAATGGCTGCGATATTTTCTCAACTGATGGATGAGCCATTCTCGGTTCAAAAGTATTCTTGAATTTGGGCTCGATAACATTTTAGCACCTTGAGATCAGAACAAAAAGGGTAATCATTGAAACTAGTCAATTGGTTACCATTTTGAGCTCTCTTTTTTATTCTTCTTTTTTCTTTTCTTTGCTTCTTTTTCTTTCATTTTTCATTCATTTTTTTCTTTTTGGATTTTTCGCTTTTTTTTTTCTTTTTCTTCTTTTTGCTTTCGCTTCTTTTTTTTTGAGCTCATGCCTTTCATGCATGACTAAACCCTCTTTCCAAAGTCTGAACTTGCTCTTACCGAGGCAATTTTTTTAATAGTCCAAAGAATTGTTCAAATGTACGTCCATCAGTTTTAGAGCGGCCACTCTTCTGAGGGGAAGCCAAAAATTATTTTAGGCGAGGGGATAGTTTTAATGTGTGTAACAACAAAACTGGCACGCATTCAGCATACCTCCATAAAGGCTCAACGGGCTAGCAAGCGATTGCAGAATAAGGGTAGGAAATAGTCATTTAGAGAGCTATACAAAGAAAAGATTGCCTAAATCATTTTCCAGGTTCTGTCTTATCTAGAGATCGCTTTGACGGGTAATCGGAAAGGTTCTAGTGCTCTTAGTGAGTTTTCATCCAATCTCCTAATTACAACTAGTTTTTTTCTTTCTTATTTTTATTTTCTCTCTGACTCTCTCTCTCTTCAGGAGTTATATCAGATGCCATCAAGATTTTCTTTGGATTTTCCAAAGTTCCAAGATTAAATGTAGTAGTATTAATTGAATTAATGTCAAAATGAATGAATGCATCATGATCATAAGAAATGAAATCATTAGAAATAATATACAAGTACGCAAAATATTGTTCATCATATTACATAACCAAAGTATTATAAGGAGTTCTCAAAATACAAAGACAAAATACATGATATTTCCTTGTGGTTTTTGCAAAAAAGGCTGTTCCGGTAGACTGGACTCGATCACATGTTCGGTGGAGGGACTGCGTTGTAGCCCGGCTTCTTCTCTTTCTCCCTCTTCTCAGGGTCGGTGATCTCCTTGGAATCAATGAGGTCTTGGATCTTATTCCTCAAGGTCCGACAATAATCTGTCAAGTGCCCAGTGTGTTGATGGAAGGCGCAGTATTGCTCCGCCCTATGATTGGGTTGTCCATGGTTTCTGGCAGGCTTGGGAGACATTGGCTGTAACATCCCCATTTTCACCAGCTTCTTAAAAACCCATGACAAGGGTCTATCCAGATTAGAATAGCGCCTTTGATTTGTTTTCAGGGTTGATACTCCCGTCCTCCTATCATTGCCCTTACTACTGTTGCAGATACTCGGGCTCTCATTTCTTAGAGCGAGTATCCTCACTGGGTCCCTACCCTCTTTAGGCACGATATTACATTCTGAAGTAGGCCTCTTGCTGCATCCCTGCCCAATTGGTGAATCAAGCTGTTCCTTGCCTTTGAGCTTGGAAGCAAAAGGAAACGTTGCGGTCATCTTTGTACAGGCCTCCTCGGCGGCGGCCGGCCCAACTTGGTTATGGGTATTCGCCATAATTTGGGCTTGAAGAACTAGCGCTATGGCATCCATCCTTTCTTTAATCGTGGCTAACAACCTTCTTTCGAGCTCCTCAAACCTTCTATCTATTTCTTGGGCAATTAAAGCGCGGGTCTCTTCAATCTGTTGCGGAGGATCAGCCCTTTCTAATACCTGGTTAGGTCTCTCCTTTTTTTCTTCCTCATCTTCTTCCCCACTCTCGCTAGTTGTCCAGCAATCTACCACCGTTACAGAATTCACTTCTTTATCTGATCCAAGGCGAGTGATGGTGATGTATTCATTATCATACAAATCTTGCAGTACATACCATTCAGGCAGGCTTGAACCAATCATGAAGACCGGCGGTGGCACAGTATCACAAGCGGACATCTTCTTATTTTCCCTCTGTTCAGGATCAGTGATCTGCCCACTGTAGATCAAGTCCTGAATTTTATGTCTTAGCCTCACACAATGGTCTGTCATATGCCCTGTATGCTGGTGGAAAGCGCAATACTCATCGCTTTTGTGCCCTGGCTGTCCTTGAGTTTTGGCTGGCTTGGGCGACAAGGGCTGCAACTTCTCCTCCTTGATCAGTCTCTTTAACACCCATGAGAGAGGTCGACCCAAATTCGAAAAGCGCCTTCGATTTACCCCCGCAACTGACACCTCAGCGATCTCTTTAGGCCTGTTGCCACTACCAGAGTCTGCCCACTCATTTGCCCCCTGACCATTATATCTCTTTTCAGCAAACCTTTCACCATTCGCCTTCTTGGCCAGGTGTTCACTCTCTGCCTCTATGGTGATGTCCTTTAAAGACCCCCAGTCTCTTAACCCTTTCATCTTTAGTCCATCTCTCAGATACGGACTCGCATTTCAGATAAATAACCGAATTTGATCAGGGGTATCCGGCTTTTGCCTCATTTCCATCACTCTACTCCTCCAACGAGTAAGGTATTCGTGGAAGGATTCATTAGGCTTATGCTGAAGGAGCTCCAGATCTTTCAAAGTCACCTCCATCCGGGTGCTGCAGTCATACTGCCTTAGAAATTCTTCAATTAGCAAATCCCAGTCTTCTCTCACCCTTCGGTCCAAACCATAATACCAATCAACGGCGGGCCCAACCAAACTGAGGCAGAAATACTCGACTTTTTGTCTTTTACTGAGCATTGTCCCTTTCATCACAAGCGTGTATTGCTTGATATGTGCGGACGGATCTGAGGTGCCATCGAATTTTGGCAAGTCGGGCATTTTGAACCTCTGAGGGAGCATTTCTTCATCATCCAAATCTCGGTCTTTCGGGCTTATCCCCTTGCCTGCAGATAACAAACGGTCCATTGCTTCAACCCTCTCCTCTATTTTCTTCAGGGCAACATCCTCCTTAGGAGATCTGACTTTTACTGACATAGACTCCTCGGGTTCATCCTCCACATAATCATCTTCCGGCCTGTGCTCCTCAACCCTCCTATGCTCAACGTTAGGAAAATTCCCGGGCTCAACAACAGAAGGGGGTTCCACCACTACTGCAGGAGGAGCCTCCCCGATCGGAATCTGTTCGGCTTGACCCCCGGCAGCGATGGCAACTTGTTGGCCTGCTAGCGGCATCAAAGCGGCAGTTAAATTGCCCATTAGAGTCATTATTCTTCGCTCAAACTCCTCAAACCTACGTTCCATCTCTTGAATCCTCCTGTCCCCCTCTTGAGCAGCATTTGCATCTGGATTTGCCATGTCTGATGATAATTCTGAAACCAGGGATTCTGTGCTATCCGATAGAGATTCTGAACTCCAATATGAAGCTTGCTCCACTGACTCAAAGAAAGACCTTCTCCTTACCAATCGGCCGTCTAAACCCCTAGACCACGGATTCGTACCTATGATGGCTGAAAAGTCAAAATTGTTAGCGTGATGCATGAATGACAGTAATAATGCATGATCGTGTTAATGCAACAGAGACAACCACATACAAGCACATAGCACCTTCCAACCTTGTTACTCCCACACACGCGGTAGTGCAGCCTCTTTCCTAGGTGGGCTTGACCCATGGGTTAACGGGGAACCCAATGGGCGCGTATGGTGCATGGTGAAAAACCAGCAGCATAACACTCTTAGTTTAAAAGCACATGCGTATGGATTTTGGCCATTAAATATTCGGACCTTTCAAACACATTAGCCGTGGGCCCACCGGGGCATGAAAGCCTTTGATGGACACCCAGTTAATATGCTCGAATTGGTTTAATATATAAAGGCCCATGTAACAAACAAATTTGTTAAGGTACACGTAACCTAGGGGGAGTTTCTATGGTCATTACATGAGCTTTGGTCAGAGGGTGGTGTTACTTCAGGTCTACCCAAGCGTGGTCCCTGCCGACAGACCTAGCTCATCACGAGCGTAGCGGCCGATCGGGTCTCCATTTGATATGCTATTAATAGCACGAGGCTTGGACTGGTGATTATCCTGAATACTTCCCTACAATGAGTGCAAGTAGGGTCATGTTTTAGGAACGCACCGGGGTAAACAAGGGACCAACTAACATATTCTAAGGCTCTAGTGAGTGCAATGCAGTTTTGAAGAGAAACGGAATTTTGGTTTCATTAATAACTCATTTATAAAACTTAACTTAACTCACTTTCGAAGCAAAGTTTCGATCTTCCCCAGTGGAGTCGCCACTGTGACGCGCGCCGGAACCAGCAAGGCCGTCTTTGAGCCCGCCTTTCGGGGCTCGAGGGATCGGTCGCGTCTTTTTCGATCATGGGCGCCATGAGGCATCATAAGTGTATTCCTCCCAATAGAACATTGGGGAGAGCCACCTAGCCTAATGACACCTAAAGGCACCTTGAGGTGTATTGGAGTCGCCACCCAAAAAATTGGGAGAGGTCTCTAACCCCGATGGTCTTAAACCAAAGATGGTGTTCGGAACTTTACTTTTATTAATGAGTCAAGTTAAGTCTTATAAATGAGTTTTTAATGAAACGTAATTCCACTCCTCTCCTCACGCGATCGATGCATTAGAATTAAAGCGCAACTCATCCACATTAGAAAGCGTCTAAATAAATAAATTATATTAGAAGAATAGAATTTGCCCCAAATACTTAAATTACAAGGGCCCAACATAAATAAATGAACACTTTAAAATAAATCATACATAAATCGGGTCATTTATTGAATTTTAGGAACATTGGTTCCTTTTATTGACTTAAAAAATTAGAGAACTATTTTTTTGATATTTATTTGAAAATCGGGATGAGTGATCCATTTTATAAAAATTAGTTCTCCATTTGATAGTGAGATTTTATTGGATAAAAAAAGTAGGACATTGGTCCATTTTATTAATAAAAAGTTCCAATTTTAATTATTGTAAAAAATATAATTTTCTATGCAACGGAAGAATTTAAAATATATTTTTACATACAATATATGAAAATAATACAACAAAATAAATGCGGTAATTAACAATACAAACCCAAGTTTTTGAAGGTCTTAATTTCCTCGGTCCCTTCGATCCTCATGCCCGCTCAGAAATATCACTCAAAGTGAAACAAACAAGTTTTGGATGCGAATAAAAAAAAGAATAAAATAAAATGTTAGTAAATTAAATTAAATCAATAATAAAATATAAACAAATAAATGATTGAATAAATTGAACAACTCAAATAATCAATTACACAATCAACTAGATAATATGACAATCAATTAAGCTAGTTAAATATAGTTCACCAATTAAATTAATTAAATATAAATAATCAATCAAATTAATTATTAAGCTAAATGTTAATAACAAATCTTAGCACACAAGCAACTCATGAATAGTGATAATATCCAAGAATAAATTAGAATGAAGTGCATTGGTGCACGTGTGACCCAAAGGGACAAGTAAAAGAAATGCAAGCAAAAACAATAGATGAAGCAAAAGAATAAAGCATTAGCATAGCCCACTAAAATAGTATACATGCAAAGTAATAAAAAAGGCACTGTAGCAATGGCTCAAGCCAAGAAAATATACATGTAAAATGAAAATTAATAAACAATAATAATAATAATAATAATAATAATATATATAAATAAATAAATGGATGACATAAATTAACAATCAAGTAAATAATCAAATAAATTAAATGTTAAATGCATATTAAATATTAAATGCATGCATGTGATAGCAAATGGACAAAATATAATCTCAATTAAAATAGTAAGGAAAACATGTAAAGATAAGTCATAGTAAGATTACAGATGCCAAAACCATGCAAAACCCATAAATTAAGTAATTAATCGAATGGAAGAAATAAATATGCAAATGTGTGTGTGCTAATGGCCATGAGACAAAAAACTGGTGGGCCCTACGTGAGAAGAAGATAAATAGATGCAATGAGAAAAACACATGCATGCAAAAATGACAGTGGCCAACTTATGAGAGGAAATCATGCAAAACTATGATTTAATAATAATAATAATAATAAATATATTAATATAAAATTACTATAATAATGATGATATTCAAATTAAATAAATTTAGTAAATTAATATGACACACAAAACATGTTAACAAAATAAAAATTACAATAGAATGGAAATGAGTCACGTGGAAAGGATGGCTAAAGGACAAAAAAGCACTGTAGATTGTCCCAAAAATGAGGAAATGTAATGCAAAATGAAAGAAATTACAGTGACAGTGGAACATGCATTGCATAAAATAGGACTTAACAAATAATGATAATGATGAAATAATAATAAATTTAACAAATTAATATGACACATAAAACATGTTCATAAAAAAAATAAAAATGATAATAAAGCAGAAATTATATAAAATGAGGAAGATTTAAACAAATGAAAAAAAAAGTATAAAAGGTGAACAGTGGCCAAAATGCATAAATCAATGAATGAATATGTCAAATAATGAACAAAGAAGGCAAGCAAATGAAAAAAATGTTAAAGGATTAAAATTGGCGTAGAAACAGGAGGGTTAGTAACTCATGCCAAGCAAATCAAGTAAAAAACAAAAGAAAAGCACACACAGAGGCATGGGAACAACACTTCGGATGAAAGGCAGCCAAACACATTTCTGTCTATCAAGCCTTTAAATCAATATATTAACACACGATTCATATCAAAAATCATTCGAAACACGTGCATATTTGAAGCATAACTGATTTAGAAATGAAAAAGAGAAGATAACAAATCATGTCTTTTTATAGAGAAAATAACAGAGGTTGAAGATAATGAATAGTAAAATCATTTGTGTGGTTTCTAACCTTTTAAACTATGAAAACCACTACAAACCTTGAATAAATCAAAGATAAAATGGTATAAATGATTAACATGTAATATCATCAATTGAGGAATCAAAGCAAATGAAATCAAACTTAATAAATAACTCAACGAAGAAAATAGAGGTTTAAATATCCACACACATGGCTTTTTATAGAGAAGATGACAATGGTTGAGAATGATGAGTAATGTTTTTCGGTTTAAACCATTTATTCTATTATTTTTGCATGGTTTCAATGGGTTTTCGTGGATTAAAAATCAATAGAAATGCAAACAACAAAAAAACAGATTCAAGAAATTAAATATCAAACTGATGCAAATATATACAAGTAAACGTGAGCCCCTTTTTTACACTGTCCTAGTTACAATCTTTTGATGTTACCTTCAGATTTATGGCCTCTAGATCATGAGGATTCAAACACTTTCAGCTCTCCTTGAACTGGTATTTTTTTTAGCTCCCGATTTCTTCTTCTATTTTCCTCTTGCTCTTGCTTTCAGGTTTTTGTGTTCTCTCTTGGGTCTCCTCTCTCTGTTTCTCTCTTTTTTTTCTTCTTTTCTTGGTCTTTTCTCTCTCGGCGGCCCTCTCCTATTGTTTTTCCTTTTCTTTTTTCTTGCTTATCTGCCGCCTCCCCTTTAGGTCTAGGTTAGTTTTCTTTTTATAGCTCAGTTTTAGGTAAGTTACCTAAATACCCTCTTTTATTTTAAATTATTATGTACTCTAATTAATTATCATATACTCTAATTAATTAATCTCTCTACTTACCTTCTAATTTATTTTCTCTTTAATTTAATAAGCCTATAACTTCAATTAATTAAATTAACCTAACCTTAATTTTAATTTTAATTTTTAATTTTTATATTTTATATTTTGTTTATATTTTATATTTTTTTTTTTATAAAAATTATAAAAATTATTAAGATTTGCCTAAAATACCCTTCTGAAATCCCAGTCCATAGAGAGCCAAAGTGCTTTCATTCTCTGTCTATTTTTGAATAAATATTATCATCATTAGGTAACCTTGGTCTGAGCTGCCTCAGGACCCGGTGTCTACAATGTCCCTAGCAGAGTCCCCACTGTGACGCGCGTGAACCCTGCCCGACATTCGAGTCGCTCTCGAAGATCTGCTTCTAGGACCTGAGACCGGATGAAGGTTCATTAAAACTCATGAAAGCTGATCACTTCGCAATGGACAGGGATTCACCCCTATTCCATTGTGGGCAATCAACTTACGAGGGCGTCTGCTGGGTATCATAAGGTAGGTATCACGGAGTAGCCACCCAATAAAATATTGGGAAATAAATTCTAACCTTATGAGGCCAAAACAAGAGAGAGTTTTGGACCTCACTCTTATTCATACCTTTGGTTAACATTATGTGAATGAGTTTTTAAAATCAATTATTTTATCACTTTTTTCACACGATTCATGCAATAAATTTAAAGCACATTATAAGCACACAAAAAGGCAATAAATAAAGCGATAAATATAATTACAATTATCAAAAAATAAATAAGAAATTCATAATATTGATAGAATAAAAATGCATACATAAATTGGGACATTCATTTAGACAAGAACATTGGTTCCCAACTACTTATTTTACGAAAGAGGTACAGAGTTCTCAAACCAACTTTATGAAAAATGATGAAGTGATCTCGTTTTAATGCAAACGTGAACCTTTCATTTTTGGGATGAAAACGAGGACATTGGTCCAGTTTTATTAACAAATTTTCAATTTAGTAGAAAGCATTTTGTGTGGTGGTTATTTTTAAGTGCGATTGAAAATGCTTTATTATTACAGTCCTCAAGCAAATAAAATAATAATTAATACATATCCAAGAATAATAAATAAATCCTAAACTATTCGCCCTGACCGTGCTTTGCCTAGCTCCATGGACGAGCCACATGTGTAACACCCCCTACGTCCCCGTTGGAAGGATGCCAAAGAGCGCTACCGGCGCTCACACACATACATGCATAAATACGGGATAATTAAAAACTTAGCTTATGGGCAAAAGCTGGTCATGCATTAACTCACACACACGCAGGCACTAAGTGGAAGCATATACACACACATACACACATTCACTCATTAGGTCAGCGGAAGCATAAGGCGAACGATAAAACCGAGGGACAAGTTTAAACATAAATATAATAACATTTACATAGCCCAATATCCTTACATATAATTACACATACATATGACTACGAAAATACAAAATCAAAAATACAGAAGCTGAACAAAATATAAAACTTCTAACTCCTATGTGGCCGATCTTGCAGATGCTCGACTCGAACAGAAACAAACCTGCCACCTGAACGGGAAAAGAACCCGTGCTAAGCGATAATGCTTAGTGGGGAGAACACACAAGAATATGGACGGCCATTCACAATGGTCGCCAAGGCATAACACATTCACTATGGTAAATGCATAAAGTCTTAACAGATAGATACATTCTTGCATATAATAGCCATGCATTCAGATGATCATAATCACATTCATATACTCGTTACTGGATTGCTCCTCTTAACATCAGATTCGTGCGGTTACCCTATTCTTATAATCATATTAAGATAAACCGAAGCAGACAGAATACCATCCAAGATACAAGTATGATCATGCAGAAACACATGCAATCTCACATGCTTATACTTACCGAGGTATTAGATATCAAAACCGCATCATGGTTAGCTACTCAACAACTACACATGCAACCATCATACCAATAACCCAAACGTTAACTGAAAACCCATACACATGCGATAAGTTTACCATGCAATAATGCACCCAACTATCTTGCAAAAATCACTACATATCCAAACATACATTTGTCATGCCATAAGACATACACTAGCCGAAACCCAATGGACAATGTCTAAGACACCGCACTTTCCTACGCAACTATAATACATAAAATATCATGCCATGAAACATAAGCACATGACAACATGCCGAAAATACTATGATAGCTGAAACCAAGGAAACATATAGTATAATATTAAATTCATTGCATTCGCTAGTTCAAGATCATATTCATATGCATGCAAATCCACATACTTAACCATAATAGTTAACAATACAAAATCACATTAATATACATACAATTTAATCATAGCATTTAGTAATTCTAGCTCGTATTCATATACATATTAATCTATCTCGTCATTATACGAAAGTGCAGTATACATATATCACAATATACATATACAATATACATGCTTGAGTCACATTAAACCCCTTTAGAGATTAGTGATCACATTCGAATAAATAACTGATTCACAAATCCAAAATCATGCTCATTCGGATATCACATTCTCATATTCACATTAGATAAAACAAACAGAATACCTGTTGACTCAAAATAGTGGATAACGAGTGAACGCATAGCGTACCTTACGGGCACGAATCGAACGTCCAAACATCCAAAGGTGCTGCAGCTAAAGAGACTCTATTAGGTATGCCTAACTATCCACTAGACTGACTCTCGCAGGTCATGCATAACACTAATCACACTTAAGCATAACACATTATTCATAGCAAGGATCACAAATCTTAGTTTTGCATAATAAATCAAACTCATTTCATGATACTTACCAAAATGCTCATACATCATTCATGGGTTCATAAACGTATAGTTCATCAGATTAATCATGCATAAATGGGAATAAATAAGCATACACCATGCACTAAGAAGAAACATGCATCATACCATTCGTATTGCCGAGCATACAATATAATTCAATCAACACATTATATGAATAATCACCGCTATCAAACATACCAGAGTTAGATATAAAAACATTATTATACCAAAGATCATCAATACCAAACCATAATTATACAATGGTACTACTCATGTTAACTATAACATATTACTCTTAGGGAAGAATCATGAGTAAATATATGCATAACACCTTTCGCATTTTAATATAACATGCTTATAATAATAATAACCATGTAACATGGCATTCAACTCACTTGTACTCCACATGCAATATGCGATACGAATTACAATAATTAACTTTAATAAACTAACACGTACAATTTAAATCAAATACTAGTCTACCCGAGATCACTGTTACTAATCATATCTTAGTCAAATAATAGCATACTATCGATTCAATAATCACCCACTTTAAAATACAAATACTAAATTAATTTAGGCAAAAGTATGTCCCATACAATAGTAAGAAACCATGCAGAGTGAAAGAAGAGGATCATTTTCAAAAACCAGATAGAAAACAAGACAGGCAGAACAAGGGGGTTGCTGAGCAGAACGGGGCATGACTCGTGCACATGAGCATGACTCGTGCTCATGTGCACTAGTTGTGTCCCGTTCGTGCTCATGTGTACTAGTCGTGTCCGAAGAGCACTTCTCGTGCTCCTGCTACTGATCAGCCACAGCTGAGGGAAGAGGAAGAAAACAGAGGAAGAAAGGAGAATCAGCATGCCTCGTGCTTACGAGCACGACTCGTGCTCTTCGAGCACGTCATGCTCATGTGCACTAGTCGTGTCCCGTTCATGCTCATGTGTACTAGTCGTGTCCGAAGAGCACTTCTCGTGCTCCTGCTGCTGATCAGCCACAGCTGAGGGAAGAGGAAGAAAGGAGAATCAGCATGTCTCGTGCTTACGAGCACAACTCGTGCTCTTCGAGCACGAATCGTGTTCGTTGAGCACGTTTCGTGCTCTCCAGCAGAGGGAGGAGGAAAAAACCAAGCAGCACGACTCGTGCTCAAGAGCACGAGTAGTGTTCCCAAGCATGCTTCGTGCTTCTCCTCCGAGTGAAAACAGAGGCGATGAGCACGTGGGCATATCACGATGAACACGATCAACAGTAAAAAAGCCGAAACTTCATTGTTTTCCATAAATCCATTTTAAAACCTCTCAAAATCCATTCAATCATGCACAAACTCTTACCTTATCACTCAAATGCATAACACAACATGCTCATGATCAAAATACACTCAAAATTCTAGAAATTAAACAAACAAACACATACACAATCAAAATTAGAATTAGGGTAGAGACAAACACACAAAACTGAAAATGAAGAACACAGAGCTCCCAAACCTGGAAATTGAAGATCCAAAATCACTCTTCAAGTTTCAATCTTCAATCCTTTCCTTGTCCTTGAGCTTCCTCTTGCAACCCAAAGCTTGTACAAACCAATACCCAGAAATTACTCTTTCAAAACCCTACCTCAAATAAAACCAGTTGAAGAAGAAGAAGAAGAAGAAGAAGAACAGTAACCCAAAATTGTAGGAAACCCTATAACCTAAGACCCATATACGTACCTCCTCCAGCAATCCTCAAGCTCTACCAAGACACCAACTCACAGACAGCCAAGGAGAGGAGCGCACTCAATGGGAAAAGAAAGAAAGAAAAACAAGGAGAAGGAGATGGGAGAGCAGAAACGTGATCTGCCCTTCTCCCTCTTTCTTTTTCCTTTTTCTTCTTTTCACATTAATTGCACATACCCACCAAGACACATGGCAGCCTCCTATTGGCTCCAACCAAAATACCTTGTCTTTTTACTCTTTAGTTCTTTGACAAACTTGTACTTTACTCACTAGCACAATTCTTTCCTTACAAACTTTAATTATCTTTTCAATTAGGTCCTTAATACTCCAATTCCACATGCACACATTACCAAAATACCCTCACTTATCCCGACTTAGCATGCATATTCTGACTAGGCCCGATTTGGGGTGTGACAAATCTTCCCTCCTAAAAGAATTTTGTCCTCGAAATTCACTTACATCGGAAAGAATTCCCAACACTACACCCCAAGTCACCATCAGCAAACTTATACACTTCACTTTCAAACTACTCACTTGCTTACACTCATCGCCATCGCTATACTCTTAAATCATTTTCTTATATTCGAATCAAACACATTCACCAGAATGATCATTAGTCAACTGCACATCAGAAATCAAAGCACAAACACTTCACACATAAACCGTTTAACTTTCTCCGATAGCTACCCAAATCCTATAATACTTTAAAGAGGTTCATCATATATGTTGTTCCCTCTTACCAACAATACTTCTGTCAAACTCCAAAATCTTTTTATATTCACTTGTATAAGATTCCGAAATACTCTTTCTACTCAACTTTAACCAAACACACAACACTTTCCTTAACAGTTGCTATGCTCGCCAGTCCTACCCTTAATCTTAATATCAAATACTTCATGTACACCCTGTCAGCTTTCTCTCAATCAAAACGCATATGCAAGTGCTTCTCATGTATGGTCAAAGGGATGATGATGCAATGAGAATGTGATGGCTCATGTATGCAGAGTGATGCTGAAGAAATGCAATTAAAGCTATAATGATGCACTTTGTCCCATCCCCATGATTCAATATGCTTTTATTCAAATACTTTTTTATTTTTTATTTTTTTGGAGATAGCTGACAGGCATACAGGGTATTACCAAAACCTTACAGAATCCAAATACCCTTCTTTCTCAAAGTACCAAAACAAACTTTACTCGAGCATATCAAAACAAAACTTACCGGTAGGCTCTATAGGCTCCATCACTTCACTACGGTGCGCAATAAATCCCTGATGGCACACGGGTGGCTCTAAGCAGTTCCTCTACATCCTTTCTAGCTTGTCGAGCTAGATTCTCACACGTCTTAGGACAATCAACAATTTGGTGTTCCATGCTGCCACATCTGAAACAGGCACCCGTGATTTTTCTACACGGACCCCGATGTCGCTTATGACAGTGCTGATACATCGGCGGTACCCACTTCTTCCTACAATTGCCCCAATGTTGCTTCTAACAAAATTGACACATAGGAGGTTCTCAAATCCTTTTACCTGCTGGCATTTCCCTACTCGATCCTTTTCTCTTCAGAGGTACCTTCCGAACAAGTTCTTGAGAAGCTCGAGGAGCAGTCAATCTATCCAATATCCGAATCAACCCTTGCACTAACGTCCTATCATCGGAAGTAGGACCGGAATTTCCAACCGAAGGATGCTCTCGCCTATATTCTCACTAGGATAAAACTCCAACTAGACACGACACCAGACAAGGCACATCTGCATTAGGCCACGACACAAAACTGACTCGCATGCAAGGACACGATACATAACAAATAAGACAACCAAAACCCCAAACCTGTGCTCTGATACCACTAAATGTAACACCCCCTACATCCCCGTTGGAAGGACGCCGAAGAGCGCTACCGACGCTCACACACATACATGCATAAATACGGGATAATTAAAAACTTACCTTATGGGCAAAAGCACGTTATGCATTAACTCACACACACGCAGGCACTAAGCGAAACCACATTCACACATTCACTCATTAGGTCAGCGGAAGAATAAGGCGAATGATAAAACCGAGGGACAAGTTTAAACATAAATATAATAACATTTACATAGCCCAATATTACATCGAGCTCCTTACATATAATTACATATACATATGACTACGGAAATACAAAATCGAAAATACAAAAGCTGAACAAAATATAAAACTTCTAACTCCTATGTGGCCGACCTTCCAGATGCTCGACTCGAACAGAAACAAACCTGCCACCTGCACGGGAAAAGAACTCGTGCTAAGCGATAACGCTTAGTGGGGAGAACACACAAGAATATGGACGGCCATTCACAATGGTCGCCAAGGCATAACACATTCACTATGGTAAATGCATAAAGGCTTAACAGATAGATATACATGCTTGCATATAATAGCCATACATTCAGATGATCATAATCACATTCATATACTCATTACTGGATTACTCCTCTCAACATCAGATTCGTGCGGTTACCCTATTCTTATAATCATATTAAGATAAACCGAAGCAGATAGAATACCATACAAGATACAAGTATGATCATACAGAAACACATACAATCTCACATGCATATACTTACCGAGGTATCAGATATCAAAATCGCATTATGGTTAGCTACTCAACAACTACACATGCAACCATTATACCAATAACCAAAACGTTAACCGAAAACCCATGCACATGCAGTAAGATTACCATGCAATAACGCACCCAACTATAATGCCAAAATCACTATATATCCAAACATACATTTGTCATGCCATAAGACACATACACTAGCCGAAACCCAATGGACAACGTCTAAAACACCGGACTTTCCTGCACAACTCTAATACATAAAATATCATGCCATGAAACATAAGCACATGACAACATGCCAAAAATACTATGATTGCTGAAACCAAGGAAACATATAGTATAATATTAAATTCATTGCATTCGCTAGTTCAAGATCATATTCATATGCATGCAAATCCACATACTTAACAATAATAGTTAACAATACAAAATCACATTAATATACATACAATTTAATCATAGCATTGAGTAATTATAGCTCGCATTCATATACATATTAATCTATCTTGTCATTATATATATCACGATATACATATACAATATACATGCTTGAGTCACATTAAACCCCTTCAGAGATTAGTGATCACATTCAGATAAATAACTGATTCACATATCCAAAATCATGCTCATTCGGATATCACATTCTCATTTTCACATTAGACAAAACAAACAGAATACCTGCTGACTCAAAATAGTGGATAACGAGTGAACACATAGCGTACCTTACGGGCACGAATCGAACGCATAGCGTACCTTACGGGTACGAATCGAAAACCATTTTATTTTTTTATCACATTCAAAACATTTTACAAAGAGGGGACCTTAAACAAGATCGAAAACGCATAAGGGGTTCGCGAGGAACCAAACAGGGACCTGATCAGGGTCCAAACATCCAAAGGTGCTGCAGCTAAAGAGACTCTATTAGGCATACCTAACTATCCACTAGACTGACTCTCGCAGGTCATGCATAACACTAATCACACTTAAGCATAGCACATTATTCATAGCAAGGATCACAAATCTTAGTTTTGCATAATAAATCAAACTCATTTCATGATACTTACCAAAATGCTCATACATCATTCATTGGTTCATAAACGTATAGTTCATCAGATTAATCATGCATAAATGGGAATAAATAAGCACACACCATGCACTAAGAAGAAACATACATCATACCATTCGTATTGCCAAGCATACAATATAATTCAATCAACACACTGTATGAATAATCACAGCTATCAAACATACCAGAGTTAGATATAAAAACATTATTATACCAAAGATCATCAATACCAAACCCTAATCATAAAATGGTACTACTCATGTTAACTATAACATATTACTCTTAGGGAAGAATCATGAGTAAATATATGCATAACACCTTTAACATTTTAATATAACATGCTCATAATAATAATAACCATGAAACATGGCATTCAACTCACTTGTACTCCACATGCAATATGCGATACGAATTACAATAATTAACTTTAATAAACCAACACGTACAATTTACATCAAATACTAGTCTACCCGAGATCACTGTTACTAAGCATATCTTAGTCAAATAATAGCATACTATCGATTCAATAATCACCCACTTTAAAATACAAATACTAAAATAATTTAGGCAAAAATATGTCCCATACAATAGTAAGAAACTATGCAGAGTGAAAGAAGAGGATCATTTTCGAAAACCATATAGAAAACAAGATAGGCAGAATAAGGGGGTTGCTGAGCAGAACGGGCACGACTCGTGCACATGAGCATGACTCGTGCTCATGTGCACTAGTCGTGTCCGAAGAGCACTTCTCGTGCTCCTGCTACTGATCAGCCACAGCTGAGGGAAGAGGAAGAAAACAGAGGAAGAAAGGAGAATCAGCACGTCTCGTGCTTACGAGCACGACTCTTGTTCATTGAGCACGTTTCGTGCTCTCCAGCAGAGGGAGGAGGAAAAAACCAAGCAGCACGACTTGTGCTCTTGAGCACGAGTAGTGTTCCCAAGCACGCTTCGTGCTTCTGCTCTGAGTGAAAACAGAGGGGATGAGCACGACTCGTGCTCTTGAGCATGACTTATGCTCTTCCTCTCACCTGGGCATATCGCGGTGAACATAATCAACAGTAAAAACGTAGAAACTTCATCGTTTTCCATAAATCCATTTTAAAACCTCTCAAAATCCATTCAATCATGCACAAACTCTTACCTTATCACTAAAATGCGTAACACAACATGCTCATGATCACAATACGCTAAAAATTTCAGAAATTAAACAAACAAACACATACACAATCAAAATGAGAATTAGGGTAGAGACAAACACACAAAACTGAAAATGAAGAACACAGAGATCCCAAACCTGGAAATTGAAGATCCAAAATCACTCTTCAAGCTTCAATCTTCAATCCTTTCCTTGTCCTTAAGCTTTCTCTTACAACCCAAAGCTTGCACAAACCAAAACCCAGAAATTACTCTTTCAAAACCCTAACTCAAATAAAACCAGTTGAAGAAGAAGAAGAAGAAGAAGAAGAAGAACAGTAACCCAAAATCGTAGGAAACCCTAGCACCCAAGACCCATATACGTACCTCTTCCAGCAATCCTCAAGCTCTACCAAGACACCAACTCACACACAGCCAAGGAGAGGAGCGCACTCAACGGGAAAAGAAAGAAAGAAAAACAAGGAGGAGGAGAGGGGAGAGCAGAAATATGATCTGCTCTTCTCCCTCTTTCTCTTTCCTTTTTCTTCTTTTCACATTAATTACAAACACCCACCAAGACACATGGCAGCCTCCTATTGGCTCCAACCAAAATATCTTGTCTTATTACTCTTTAGTTCTTTGACAAACTTGTACTTTACTCACTAGCACAATTCTTTCCTTACAAACTTTAATTATCTTTTCAATTAGGTCCTTAATACTCCAATTCCACATGCACACATTACCAAAATACCCTCACTTATCCTGACTTAGCATGCACATTCCGACTAGGCCCGATTTGGGGTGTGACAACATGCCCCTCGCAGTTGCGGTCGTGACAGAAAATAATATTGATAAATAATTGATTAAATTAAACTAAGTGATAAATAAATAAATAATTGAATGAAATAAATTGAGAAAAATAATTAATATGATATAGTGAAAGTAAAATAAACTGATAGAATTAATGAATATAAAACACAAATGACACAATTATAATGATCAATGACAATAAGAATAATGATTATAGTAGTCATGATGATAACAAATAATAACGGTGAAAATATAATATTAACATACGATAATAATAGTAATAATAATAATAATAAAACGAATAGTAATATTAATAATAATAATTAACTATAATAGTAATAATACAATATAATAATAATAATATGAACAATAATAATAATAATGATAATAATAACAATAACACAACACAACAAAAATAATAACAATAATAATAATTATAACAATAAAAATAATAATAATAATAATAACAATAATAATATAAAATAAACATAAAATAAATAATACTAACAATAATAATACCAAAAAATAATAAAAATAGTAACAATAAATAAATAGAATAACAATAGTGACAAATATAATAATCATAACAATAATAATAATAATACAACAATATAATAATAATGATAATATGAAACAATATTAATTAATAGTAATAATACTAATAATAATAATATAAAATAATAATAACAATAATAATAATAATAATAAAATAAAAATAAAAAATGTAACCACTTATCGGATTTCTTCGCAGGAGCTGCCGGTGATCGACACCGCCGGCACCGTAGGATAGATCGCCGTGCCCGGAGGTCGTCGCTGTCGGTCACGTGCCGGAAGGAGCCGCCACCTTGCCAAAAATGCTGTCGGCAGTCCCGCAGTTCACTCCCTTCGATCTCCTTCTCACTGGCAAGTGCGGATGATCGGTGGCCACCGCCTGCCGGTGGGGCGCGTGTGGCGGTTCGACGCCGTGGGTGGCCGGCAGCACCCCCGGTTTCTTCCCCTCTTTCTCCTTTTTTTTGGCTTTGTGTCCCTGCTCCTCTTCCTTCTTCTTTCTTTCTTTGGTTTTGGTCCTACTTCCCTCTTCTTTTATTTCTTCTTTCTATTTTTCCTTTTATTTTGTTTTCTTATTTCTTTTTCTTGCTCTCTGTTCTTGCTCTTTCTTTCTATTTTTCCTTTTTTTTCTTTCTTTTTGCTTGGCTCGGCCCTCTGTTCTTGCTCTCTCTTTTTAATTTTTATTTCTTTGTTTTTCTCATCTGCCGGCCTCTTCTCCTTGTTTTTCATATTTTTCTTTTTATACCCCAAAGGTAGGTTTTCCCCTTCATTCCTTGATTTTCTCCATATATATATATTTATTTTTTTCTTTTTTTAATTTAATTTAATTTTAACTTAAATTATCACATATTTTACTTAATTAAACACTCCATATTTATTTTCTTTTTAACTTTAATTATCCTACAATATTAATTAATTTAACCTAATCTTAATTTTTATTTTTACATATATTTTTTATTTTTTTATTTTTTATTTTTTTTTGTTTTTACATTTTTTTCGGAGAAATTATCAAGTTTGCCTGGAGAGCCAAAATTGCCCATTCTTTGGATAAATATTACCCTTGACTCAGGACCTACTGTCTACAATAATGCGATTTGAATCCTTGCTGGATTCTTCAATGTGAAATATTGAATATGTTGAATTTTACTGTACCTTAGGGTACCAATACGAATGTGAGTATCCACAGATACACTGTATTTACTGTACCTCCGGGTACCAATGGGATACCCGTTATCCGCATCTTTGAATTGCAGGCAAGACTAAAGTAATAAAAGTGAACAATGTGTTATACGAATAAATAATTGTGGATTCAATGTGAATGAGTACACCATTACAATGAAGATTATTATACATGAATCTTGATAAACTGAATTGACTGTTATTGTGCTTGTAATATGTTATATCTTATAATTGTGTAATTATCATATAGTATGCTATATATATATGTGTATATGTTGTTACCCCACTAAGCATTATCACTTAGCACGGGTTTTCTAATCCGTGTAGGTTTGAATACGAGGTGATCGTGAAGGATGAGTTCCGTATTGCCAACGGTCAACACTAGGAGCTTATAGTGTAGGTTTTGGGTTTTGGGCAATGAGTTTTTTATATATAATGTTTAATCCTTTTCTATCAAGCAGTAAGTACGGATGTAATAATTAAGTAACGTATCAATATGTGATTGGTATGTATATAGTATGTGTGTGTGTCATTATATGTAAACCTATAGTATTTGTGTATGATGTATATAAGTAGGTGAATGTGTAAATTATGCATGAGATACCCGCTGCATGCGAATGTGTGAGTAATGAAATTTAATTGTATAGGTTTTAGCATGCGTGTATGATAGTGTTATGTGCATGTGTTTGTTGTGTGGCGATCATTCTCGACTGCTTCAGCTGAGTTGTTCCAGTGGTTGAGAATGGGCGTTACAGAAATGTCTCCCGCTGCATGCAAATGAAAGTTATTAATTCTGGATTTTGTATATTGAGTAATTGTATGTGCGTATGTTATGTGTTGTGCATGTGATGTGTGTATCATGATGACCATTCTCGAATGCCGCAGCGAAGCTGTACGAATAGACGGGATGGGCGTTATAAGTTGTGGTACGAGAGCATAGGTTTAGTCATTTATGGACATCATGTAAACTAGGATGCGTATAGTTGTTGACCTAATGCGAACATCCTTGTCTATGTATTAGATCGATGGATCCTTCTCAAGATGCTAGAGAAGAGACCGCTGAAGGCATCAATCCCCGAGAATTGGATGTGTTTGTGTTTAGTCAATCAGCATCTGTAGGTGTGGGATAAGATGTTTCCATGGTTCCTTTGGAAACTTTACTCAAGATATCGCAAGACATGGGGAGGGTGCTTGATAGTATGACAGCACCGAAAGAAAGCTCCATTAGAATCATTAAGAAAGCATAGGGCAGAAGAGTTCTATAGAACCAGTTTGGATGAATCATTAATGGCGGAGTATTGGATTAAAAAGGTTTAGAGGGTGATGGATGAGATAAGATGCCCTCCTGAACAGAAGGTGGAATGTGTTGTATCATTGTTATAAGGATCTGCCTCTAATTGGTGGAAATTAGTTTTAAGGCATCTGATGCTTCCGAACCCTATTACTTGGGAATTCTTTGTACAAGAGTTCCAGAATAAGTGCATCACAAAGGCGTACCGAGAGGCTAATTGGAAGCAGTTTCTGAATTTAAGGCAATGAGATATGTCAGTAGCTGAGTATGAGAAGGAGTTCTATAGGCTCAACAAGTATGCACCCGAGGGAGTGCTTGTAGAGGAGTTCCGATGTCAGCAATTTAAGGAAGGATTGAATGTACCAATTAAAGCATTGCTGGTCTCTATGACCACATCTCAGTCTATGAGTTACTACTAAATAGTACAAGCAGCCATGAGAGCGAAAAGATCACTTAAGATTCGAAGAGAAAGAATGTAGAGGAGGAATCCTAACAGAGGTGGGGCATATTCAGGTAAGAGATTGAGAGATCCTTCAACAGCACCTCCAGCTGAGTCAGCTAGCAATCCAGCTACTAAAGGCAGAAGGCAAGGATCTTCCTATGCATATAGTACTGGTAGGGGTGTATCTGGTAATAAAAGAGAAGTGCCTGAATGTCCTCATTGCTATAAGCGACATAGAGGCGATTATTGGAAGTTGACTAGGGCCTATTTCAGATGTTGGAGTATGGAGCATATATGGCTAATTGTCCTAAAGCTTATGACGTGACAGGAAATCATCAGGAAGCCAGTACAGGTGGATCTAATTTGCCTCCGATTAACCGAGGAAGAGGTAAAGGATGTGGCAGAGGTGGCCAGTTCAGAGGTGGTACAGTGTCAGAATCTATTGATCGACCTCCAACAGCATCAACATGAGCATATGCAATGAAGGCTCATGAGGAGCAGGATGCGGCAGAGGCGTAGCGGTTACATTTTTACTCTTTGATAAAGAAATGTTTGCATTGATCTACGCATTCTTATGTGTGTTCTAAGAAACTATGTGATAAGATGTCTATTGTTGATCATTTAGATTATGATATATGTGTGACTAGCCCATTGGGAAGTAGTGTGAATGTGAACAAAGTATATAGAGATTGCCCTTGAATGGTTCAAGGTCAAGTGTTCCCTGTAGATTTGATTGAGTTACCTTTTGATGAGTTTGATTTAATTTTGGGTATGGATTGGTTGTGTAAGCATCAACCTATAGTTAACTATAGGAAGAAAATAGTTGTGCTTAGTAGTGTAGCAAAGTCTACAGTAACTGTGAGAGGTGTATGCTCTAATCCGCTAGTAGATGTGATTTCTGCTATGCAAGCCTATCGGTGTTTGAGAAAAGGATGTGAGGCCTTTTTAGCCCTTGTGTTGGATTTGAAGAGAGAACAAGTGAGAATTCAGGATATACCAATAGTGAGGGAATTTCCTGATGTATTTCTAGAAGAGTTAGCTAAAATACCACTTGTAAGGGAAGTGGAATTGTCAATTGATATTGTGCCTGGTACAGCACCTGTGTCTAAGGCACCCTATCGGATGGCTCCTACTGAGTTAAAAGAATTGGAAAACAGTTACAAGAGTTGTTAGATAGGGATTTCATATGACAAAATGTGTTTCCTTAGGGAGCACCAGTGTTGTTTTTATAGAAGAAAGATGGGACTATAAGAATGTGTATTGACTATAAACAGCCCAATAAGGTGACAGTGAAGAACAGATATCCATTGCCGAGAATTGAGGATTTGTTTGACCAGTTGAAGGGAGGTAGTGTGCTTTCTAAGATCGATCTGAGATCCGGATATTATCAGTTGCAAGTGAAAAAGGAGGATATACCTAAGACTTGATTTAGGACTCGATATGGACATTATGAATTTTTGGTAATGCCATTCGAGTTGACTAATGCGCCTGCAGCATTCATAGATTTGATGAATAGAGTGTTCAAGCCATATTTAGATCAGTTTGTGGTAATGTTCATCAATGATATATTGGTATATTCGAAGAATGAGAAAGAGCATGAGTAGCATTTGAGAACTATGCTTCAAACCTTAAGGGAGCATCAGTTGTACGCTAGGCTCAGTAAGTGTGAATTCTAGCTGAAAGAAGTGTCTTTTCTAGGTCATGTTGTCTCTTTTGAGGGTATGAAGGTAGATCCAGCTAAGATAGAAGTAGTAGTGAATTGGAAACCGCCCAGAAATGTGCCCGAGGTACGAAATTTCTTTGGATTAGCGAGATATTATTGTCGCTTTGTGAAGGGATTTTCAGTGATCGCTTCTCTGCTTACTAAGTTACTTCGTAAGGGAGTTAAGTTTGTGTGGTCAGATAAGTGCCAAGCTAGGTTTAAGCAGTTGAAGAAGATGCTAGTTGAAGCACCAATTCTAACTCAACCTACCTCGAGTAAGGAGTACGTTATGTATAGCGATGCCTCTAGAATTTGATTGGGATGTGTATTGATGCAAGATGGGAAAGTGATAGCTTATGGTTCAAGGCAACTGAAGCCACATGAGCAGAATTACTTGACTCATGATTTGGAATTGGCTGTAGTAGTGTTTGCCTTAAAGATTTGGCGACATTACTTGTATGGTTAAAAGTGTAAGATCTTTACTGATCATAAGAGTCTCAAGTATCTACTCAATCAGAAAGAGTTGAACTTGAGATAGAGAAGGTATCTGGAATTATTCAAAGATTATGACTGTATTATGGATTATCATCAGGGTAAGGCGAATGTAGTAGCTGATGCGTTGAGTAGGAAGTCAATTTCAGCCTTGTGTTTACAACGAATTAAGTGGAGATTTGCTTCAGATGGAGCATTAATAGCTCAATTGAAAGCAAGGCCTAGTTTGAGGGATGAGTTAGTGAATGCGTAGAAAAGTGATCCTAAGTTGCAACAGATTCTGCAGTCAGTAAAAAATGGAGACAAGACTGACTATTTAATGAAGGAATAGGATGTACTGTATTTTTAGGATCGGTTATGTGTGGTAAATAATAAGAAGTTAAGAAAGAAGCTTCTGCATAAAGTGCATAATACAGTTTTCACTATGCACCTAAGTGGCAATAAGATGCATCAAGACTTGAAGCAGTTTTGTTGGTGGCCTGGTGTGAAGAGAGATGTAGTGCATTATGTTTCTAAGTGCTTGACTTGCCAGTAAATGAAAGCGGAACATCAGGTTCCATCGGGTCTGTTGAATCCTATTCCAATTCCACAGTGGAAATGGGACAACATTACTATGGATTTGGTCACGGGCTTGCCAATGACATCGAAGCACCACGATTCGGTGTGGATAATAGTTGATCGGCTTTCTAAG
The DNA here is from genome assembly GCA_947683425.1 of Excoecaria cochinchinensis. Taxonomy (NCBI): domain Eukaryota; kingdom Viridiplantae; phylum Streptophyta; class Magnoliopsida; order Malpighiales; family Euphorbiaceae; genus Excoecaria; species Excoecaria cochinchinensis. Next base: position 2,004,083 of record CANTUQ010000192.1, read on the forward strand.
TCACCTCACTTTATACCGATTTGACTCAATTACTCCATGTATCAATTGGCTGAATTGCATGGTATTCCTTTGTCTATAGTATCTGATAGGGATTCAAGATTCACTTCTAAGTTATGGAAGGGTTTGTAATCTACATTAGGTAGTAGATTGAACCTCAATACAGCCTTTCATCCACAGAATGATGGACAGTCGGAAAGGGTTATTTAAGTGTTAGAGGATTTACTGCGAGCATGTGTTTTAGACTTTTCCAAGAGTTGGGATAAGTACATTCCATTAATGGAATTTGCTTACAATAATAGTTACCAAGAGAGTATTGGCATGGCACTATATGAAGTTCTTTATGGTAGAAAATGCTGAACTCCGATATGTTGGACAAAATTGAATGAGCATAAGATCATTGGTCCTGATTTGGTAAGAGATACTGAGGGAAAAGTGAAGATTATTCAGCAACGGTTAAAAGCTGTGAGTGATAAGCATAAGTTGTATACGGATTTGAAGAGAAAAGATATTGAGTTTGAAGTGGGTGATAAAGTATTTCTTAAAGTGTCTCCCTGAAGAAAAGTACTTTGGTTTTATATGAAAGGGAAACTCAGTCCGAGGTTCATTAGGCCATACGAGGTATTGGAAAGAGTTGGAATAGTGGCTTATCGGTTAGCCTTGCCTCCAGCTCTAGCTAAGCTCCATGATGTCTTCCATGTGTCTATGCTTCAGAGAATCGTTCAGATGAATCTCATATTATACTAGTGCAAGATGTGCAAGTGCAACCGGATTTTTTCGATGATGAGAAGCCCAAAGCAATATTGGCACGAGAAGTGAAGCAGCTTCGGAATAAGCAAGGTCCGTTGGTTAAAGTGTTTTGGTAGCATCATAGGATTGAGGAGGCGACTTGGGAACCGAAAGCAGCAATGCGAGATTAATATCCTCAACTATTTATTTCAGATATCAATTTCGCAGACGAAATTATTTTTAGGAGGGGAGAGTTGTAATGGCCCAAATTATACCCTAGTAGTAATTTGGTCTAATTGGGGTAATTGGGTAAGTTTAATTTTGACTTTGATAATTTTGGATCGAAGAGTAACTGAAATGAGGACTTAATTGCATTAATGGAATAAGTTTAAGTGGCCAATATGTATATGTGCATGATTAAGTTTGAGTTGGATTAATTAATTGATAATGGTATTTAATTAAGCAAATCAGAATTGTGAGTGGAGGAAGTGGAATTCGAGTGTCACTCCATGGATTTGCCACCTCACCACTTGCCATGCAATAAAAGGATTGGATGAGAGAGAAAATGCATCACTTTGCATGTATTCTCTTCAGCTGTTCGTCTTCAATTCTCTCTTGTTGTTCTTCTTCATCTTTCATTCACTTCTCTAAGTTAAGTCAACATTTCCGTTGAATTGGTCAAATAATCCTGAGTGCTATTCTAATTGCTTATAATTAAGGTAAGTAATCTAGTTAATTGGTATTTCATCTCCTTTTACTCCTTATTATTTCTGGATAGTGATTGAAATGGGTGTTGATCCTTGGTTCCAATTCTAGAATTGGATATTGTTTGTAGTTGTTGAACCAAGGAAAGATAAAGGAAAAGAGAAGGTGGGGGAGCCTAGCACTAAGTGAGCCTAAGAGGAGCTACGGAGAAGAGGTTTGGGAAACTCAATGCTTAAGTGTTAAATTTGTGCTATATGAATTCTACATTTGTATTTTTGTATTTTATGTATAAATGAATTGAAAATGTGTAGCTATGTGGTGTGATGAGCTTGATGAGTAAAATTGTTGGCATGAGATAATTGTTTAAGCTTATAACCCTGTTTTGATGATTTGAGAAACTGTTTGTAATTTGTGAATGCTTGTATGCTTAGTGTGAAATTGAACGTGCCGGGTTGTGTGCACATTGGGGTAGTGTTGTGTGAATTTGGGTATTGGAAATTACAAATTAAGTTGAATTCAAGCTTGACTAGCTTGAAATGGTAAAATTGGATTTGGAGGTAACTGTCCTAATGGGTTTACATGATTTATAAGTTCCATTGTATAATCCTAAATTGAATGAGGCAAAAGGGATTAGGTTCCTAAGACATGTGCCTATAAATGTGTTACAAATAGCCATATTGATTTGAGGACCCTTTGGTCTTCAAAATGTGTAAATAACTTAATTAAATCTGGTGGAAGGGCTTTTGGAGCAAAGAGTGTTCCATTAGCCATAACTCCTCAAATATAAGGCCAAAAAAATGAGAATTGTGCAATAGTAAACCGAACTTGTAGATAAATAAATTGTTAGAAGGTCATGATGGTAGAAAACAACGTTAGGAAGGGTTTTGGAAGTCATATATGTGAGGGTGGCTAAGTGATTGAACAAGAGGTGTGGGAAGTGGAGCTTTAAACACAAAGTTCAGGCTCTATCGTGAGCACGATAGGGGACACAAGTACGATAGAGTGCTTTGACAGGAAATAAATGTTGGGCTGTGATCTATCGCGGGCGCGAGTATTGCCACAAGTGAGACAGAACCGAGCAGTTGGTTCTGTCGCGAGCGCGACATAAGAGAATCCTCGAGTCTGTCGAGAGCGCGACACTCCTGTATGTTGTGAAGACTTTGTATTTGACCTATTTTGATTGAACCAATATGTTCGATTAATGAATGATTATGCATATGAAAGCTATTAATGTTTTATACCATGTGAATATGTATATAAGCAATGATGTATGAATTGTGAAATAAACCATATGTGTTAGTAAATTAATGAGTGATGTGATACCGCCTATTGAGATTCTAAGATGTTATACTCTATGATAACACGAACAATAACTGGATTTATAATTTAGCCTGCAAGTCGAGTAGTGGATAGATTGGTATGCCTATAGGGTCTAAGTGCTGCTGCCGAAGCGTTTGATTCCTCTAGAATCCCCATGCGTAATGAATCCTTATTGGATTCTTGAAGTGTATATATATTATCTTTTATTGACTATTTCTATACCTACGGATACTGATGCGAATGTGAGTATCTTCGGATACAAAGGTGATTCCTGTACTTTCAAGTACTGATGCGATGTTATCTGCATCTTTGAATTGCAAGCAAGGCAAATTAATAAATGATTATATAGTGATGAGCAATGTGATTACTATGTGTTATAAAAATGTGAATGTGAATGAGATATGTTATTCCTTTGACTGACGATGTGTTAATATTGAATATGACTTTCGAAGCATGCTATATGAATATCAAGATGAGTTAGTAATATGATTATGAGGCATGTTTAAAGTTAAGTATGAATATAGAGTTTGTATTTGATATGATTGATATTATTCAATGAATGCTTTGATATTATATGTATGCGTACATTGTCTGTAGTTTTCCCACAATGAGTCATCGCTTAGTACGGGTTTCAAATCTGTGTAGGTTCAGAAGTGAAGTGAATTTGAAGGACGGTCCTGCATCTCCCTGGTCAACACACTAGGATCCATTTCTTAGTGTAGGTTTTGTTATTTTGTACTATGTATATGTAATTAATGGTTTTTGGAATGTAAAGAATTATAACGTAACTTTGGAACTTGGGATGTAATATAACATGAAAGTATGCGTAGTGAAATGTCTTCTGCTGCATGTGAAAGAAATTTATTAATTCTGGATTTTGTATATTAAGTAATTGTATGTGTGTATGTTATGTGTTGTGCATGTGATGTGTGTGTTGTGACGACTATTCTCGAATACCATAGCGAAGTTGTGCGAGCAGACGGGAATGGGTGTTACAGGTTCCCATTTCATTATAGACATTTGCATAATTCATATTCACATTTAGATCCAATTAAATATTGCTAAACTAGATTGAATTCCAATTCATTACATTTATATAATCATTAGATAGTATTTTGAAAAGAAACAAAGAAAGTTCAAGTACCTCACGGTGACAACCAAATGGTTGTGATCGGGAATATGCACAGCCCAAATTAGAATGCAAAATTTAGGTACCTCACGGTGACAACAAATTGGTTGTGACCGTGACATACAAACATTCCAAAATAGAATGCAAATCTGCAGCACCTCATGGTGACAATCAAATGGTTATGACCATGACATGCAAACAATCCAAGGCAGAATAGAAAACAGGCATACCTCACGATGGCAACCAAATGGTTGTAACCATGACGTATGCAAATTTTAGGGCAGAAACGAGATCAAAGCACTTAGCTAACTCCTTGCAAACCCTACTTTTTAGCTCAAGATACATGACCTTCAAACTTCATCAAAACACCAATTTCAACCAACATATCCTTCTAACCAATTGTTCATCTATAAGTCAACTTTCAAATGACACAATTCTCATTTCATTTAAACTTAAAATGAAGGATTTGTGGCCCAAGGAACACATATAATAGCCCAAAATGTACCCTAGTAGTAATCTGGTTTAATTAGGGTAATTGGGCAAGTTTGATTTGATGTTTGCTAATTTTGGACCAAAGAGTAATTAAATTGAGGACCTAATTGCACAAAATAAATAAGTTTAAGTGGCCATTTTGTAGATGTGCATGATTAAGATTAGAAGTTGGATTAATTAACACTAAGTGGAATTAAATTAAACTAATCATGATTAAGGGAGTTGGTGTAGTGTAATTTAGGGTGTCACCTTTTCCTTGTGCCACCTCAGCATTTCACATGCAATATAAGGTAGATGATGAGAGAGAAAGTGTAGATTTTTACATGTTAACTGGCCATTCTTCCTTGCTCTTCTTCTTCACCTGTTTCTTCTCTTTTCTTTAGCTTATTCAATTTGAATTTTTGCTGAATTGGGTTAAGTAATGTGTGTATTGTGTTGTGAATTCATCTAATTAAGGTAAGTGGTTAGTTAGATTGTTCTTCTTCTTCTCCTCCTTTTCTTTTTAATTTGAGTTGGGAATGATCTTTGGTCCCAATTTTTGAAATTGGACTTTGATTGTGGTGATTGAACCAAGGAAAGATGAAGGAAAGGAAAAGGTGGGAGAACCAAGTGCTAAGTTCTATTTTGGGCAAGCTAAAGGGATCTTGGAGACCTCATCCCAATAGAACATTGGAATGATCCTCTAACCCCGTAGGATTATTCAAGTTGGGCCTTTTGGTGGGCCACAAGAGATATTTTGGAGGCCTCATCCCAATGAAACATTGAGATGGTCCTCTAACCTCGTTGAGCCTAAGACCAGTGTGGGTTCCGGACTTTCCATTTATTCATACCTTGGTTAAGTTTATAATTGAGCTTTAAATTTAGAGTTTTATCCCATTTCTGATTCATTTTAATACAGTTAATTAAAGCACAAGTTGTCCACTCAAGGAAAAGCGATAAATAAAACATAATCAAAGTAAAGCACATGAAAGTAAATACAACAAAACTAGGGGTGGAATACAACCCCCATGGTAAATAAAATACAAATTATGTATAAATTTGGATATTCATTAATGATGAGGACATTGGTTCTCGCATGCATATTTATTATGAAACAGTTTTGATGTGATGGTTTTGTTTTGGAGAAAATTGAGACATTGGTCCCATTTTTATTAGGAAAGATTCCAAGTTAATTAGTAATAAAACGGTTTAGTGATTTTCTTTCTAGCGGGCTTAAATAAACAATTTTAAAAGAAAATTACATGGCAAAATAAATGGAAAAGCCAAATAAATAAAATATTACAAATGAAAACAAATAAATACTTAATCCCAAACGAGCCTTCTGGATCTCCCCATGTGCTCGCAAAAATTGCCCAATAGGGAAAATGAGATGTGAAATAATCATAAAACACAAATTAAATAATGTTAGTAATTGAATCAATTAAAATTAATTAAATATAAAATAAATGATAAAATAAAATAAAATGAGATAAAATGAAATGATATCAAAATAACAAATGAATTAACAAGTTAATTAATTAATATGTAAAAATATGAACATGATAATAATGAAAATAAATAAGTGAACATAATATTAAATATATGATAATGACAATGGAAAAGAATAAAAAAAATGATTAAATAAATGACATGGTTAATTAATATAATTACAATTAATATAAAACATTTACATGGTAAAAATATCAATTAAAATGAATTTATTTAATTATATGTTAAAAATAATGGGAAATCAAAGCAAAATAGATTATTTACATGTTAGAAATAAAAGAAATCAATATTTACATGAACAAAAATAATATATTAACATATTAAATGAGACAAATATAAAAGCAATAGAACAAATAAATAAATAAATGAAAATAATAAAAATAATAATAATATACATGTTAATAAATTAAATATGAACAAAATAATAATAAAAATAGAAATAAAAGATTAGGCCCAAAATGTTTACGCTCAGAGTTTCGGATTTGATGAAGGTAAAAATGATGTTGATTTCCTTGTTTGTGGTGTGCAATATTAGAGTGAAATATGATAATGTTGGAATTTTATTCCGAAAAAAATAGGCTTAAAAAATTATTTTTATTGATTAAAAGATAAAAAAAAATATTCTCAAGCACAAACAATTGTTTTGTTTGTCTCAAGAAAAGAAAAAATCGTTCATGAAAACAAACTTATTTTTAGAAAAATCAAATGAAAAACTAGAATTCAAGGACAAAAAATTATTTTATTTGTCTCAAAATCTAATTTTCATCAAAAAATGGATTCCAAGAAGAAATCATTGAAGAAGATTTAATTGAAACAAATAACAAATTAAAAATCTGAATTTTGAGAGCAAATAATTAGTTTATTTGTCTCAAGATTGAATCCATCAACAAAATTCCACCCAAAAATAAGTTCAGGAGAAATTGTGTTGGAAAAAGAATGAAAAATGAACCTTTTATCTTTTGATTTTTGCTTGGGGAAAATCTGGAAATTTTTTGAGAGAGTTTGAAAGGAAGAAGAAGAAGAGAAAAGATGAAAAAAACCCTAGAAAAAATCCTCCCTTTTAGGTTTTCATCTCATTCTTTTTATATGAAGAAAATAGGACAATAATATTAATTAAAGGGATAAAACTTAATAAAATCAGATATTAACAATTTTAAATTTTAAAAATTGAAAAAAACCTAAAAATCCCTTTAAAAAGTCATAAAAAATCGAATTTTGTGGGAAAAAATCGGAAAAAATCAGTTTTGGGGTGAAATTGGGCGCTATGCGGCGGACAGGGGCTACGGACGCCCGTCGGCGCGCCCGACGGGCGTCCGTAGCGCACACTGGGCAAGAGCGCTCGCCCAGCGTGTGCGTGGCGCCGCGCGCTGCCGCAAGGCGCCGACGCTCAGAAATTTTATTTATTTTTTATTATTAAAGATTAACTAAAAATACTACAATTTCTAAACCCCATTTTTCAAATCTAATTTTCAAAATATTTTTTATTATTTTTTTACTTTTTCACTATAAAATGCAAATTTAAACAGGAAATCACCACTTTCAACATTTTTTGCCTGTGTCAAGGCATCTTATCATCATTGGGTAACTCTGATCTGGGCTGCCTCAGGACCCGGTGTCTACAGATGCTGTCTCAGATTCAACTCTTTCAGAGTTAGCAAATATTTCAAGCTTTTGTGATCAGTGAAGATCTTACACTTCTCACCATACAGGTAGTGTCGCCAAATCTTTAAGGCAAACACCACAACTGCCAACTCTAGATCATGAGTCGGATAATTTTGTTCATGCGGCTTCAATTGCCTTAAGGCATATGCTACCACCTTTCCATTCTGCAGCAATACACAACCCAAACCTATATCAGAAGCATCATTGTACAATACATACTCTTTGCCAGAAATAGGCTGAGTTAAGATTAGTGTCTCCACCAACATCCTCTTCAGTTGATCAAAACTCGATTGACATCTATTTGACCACTCAAGCTTAACTCCCTTTCGAAGCAATCTGGTTAATGGTGAAGCTATTACTGAAAACCCTTTCACAAATCGTCTGTAGTAGCCAGCTAACCCTAAGAAACTGTGAACTTCAAGTACATTCCTGGGTGGCTTCCAATTTACCATCACTTCAACTTTAGACAGATGTACTTTAATCCCTTCAAAAGATATCACATGTCCCAGAAAAGATACTTGCTTAAGCCAAAACTCACACTTGCTTAACTTAGCATATAACTGATGCTTCCTCAAAACCTGAAGTACTGCTCTCAAATGCTGCTCATGCTCTTCTTCATTCCTTGAATAAACCAAGATGTCATCAATAAACACTACCACAAACTGATCTAAATACCATCTAAACACTCTATGCATCAAGTCCATAAATGCAGCAGGTGCATTAGTTAACCCGAATGGCATTACTAGAAATTCGTAATGTCCATACCGAGTTCTAAATGCAGTATTAAGTAAATCTTCCTTCTTCACAGGTAGAGATAATACCCTGACCTTAAGTCTATTTTAGAAAATACACCTGCTCCTCTCAACTGATCAAACAAATCCTCAATTCTAGGTAGAGGATACCAATTCTTCACTGTTACCTTATTTAACTGTCTGTAATCTATACACATTCTCATGGTTCCATCTTTCTTCTTAACAAATAGAACTGGTGCTCCCCAAGGAGACACACTAGGTCTTATAAAACATCTATCTAATAGCTCTTACAACTGGATCTTTAATTCCTTCAGCTCTGTAGGAGCCATTCGATAACGTGCCTTGGACACTGGCACTATTCCAGGCACAACATCAATCGACAACTCCACTTCTCTTATTGGCGGTACCTGTGACGCGCGCCGGATCCCTGCGGCCGCCCATGGGACCGCCCGCTCGAGGGCGATCGGGGCATTTGTGGGTCCGTTGACAGCTTGCAATAAATCGCAAGTGCGTCTATGTTGGGCAACAAGGAGGTTTCATGGAGTCGCCACCCAATAGAACATTGGAAAAGTTTCTCTCGCCTCGGAGAGCCTAAGACTACGCTTAGTATCCATTTTGGGCCAGCCAGAGGGGTTTTGGAAGGTAAACCTCTCGCCCTAAGGAGCCTAGGATTAGCGCTAAAGTCTCGTGGCACAAAAAGGTGTCTTGGAGGGTAGACCTCTAGCCTCTTTGAGCCCAAAGACCAGAGCTGGGTCCGGGATTTCTCATCTATTTCTACCTCAATTATTTTATGATCAAATTTTAATTATTATTAATTCGCTCTCTCTCCACACGGTGCATTTAATCGAAGGCGCATTTATTCATATTTGGAAAGCCGTAAATGGACAAGTAAATAGAAAAAGCAATAAATTACAATAATAAAAGGAGCGGAATACAACTCCCTTTTGTAAATGTGCGATACATACACGAATCGGGGGCATTGCTTATTTTTGAGGACTTTGGTCCTCGCATACATCATTATTGAAATTGGATGTTTTTATTTGTGATGATTTTTATTAGATAAAAATAGGGCATTGGAACCTTGCATTTATATAAACCTCGCTTTTATTGAGTATAAAACATTGATCCATTTTTACACTTAACGAGATATGAAAAGAGTATATCCATGTACATAAAATAGTTAATGAATAACAAATGAAGGAAATAAACAAGAAGGTTAGGAAACTAATGTAACAACCCAAAATGGCCCTAGTCGGAATTTGCACGCGAAGTCGGGATCGGAAGGGTATTTCGGTAATTTGTGCGTGAGAAAGTTTGGTTAATGAGGACTAAAATTGCAAAGAAATAATTAAATAAGTTTAGTGGAGGAAGTTTATGGTGTGCTTGTGATGTATGGATGTAGGGTACTTTTATTGTGTTATAATCTAGTGGTTTGTGTGTATGGTGCTAAGGATGGGAAAATATCTACTTAAGAATTATATAATGAGGTAAGAGTTTGGTGCCATGGAATGTAAGCCTTTGATTTGAGGGATCAACTATAGTGCATGTGTTGTTTGGTGTGTTAGAGCATAAAGTCAAGTGAGTGGGAATTGTGGTCCAATTGAAGCTTGCCACATAGGATGAGTAGGTGAAGGGCATTAATGAGGAGAGAGGGAAGAGAAGAAAGCAGAATTTCTACTTCTCCTCTACGTTTTCCACTTTCATTTTTCCCTCTCCTTTCTTCTTTCATTTTTGCTCTTCCTTACTTGCCCTAGCGTGGATCTTCAAGAATTTAAGTTGGATTTGCTGAGTTTGAGCTGGATTTCTAGAGGTAAGTTCTTGAGTTTTAAGTGGGTGTTCTTCTTCATCTTCTACTCTATTTTCTGGGTTTTGGATGTGGTGTGTTTGTTGGATTAAGTGAGTTTTTGGCTGGGTTTTGTGCAAGATTTGGAGGAGAAAAGAAATAGCAAAGGCAAGGAGAAGGTTCAAGAGTGAAGATCAGCTGGGATTTTGTCTACAAGAGGTTTGGGAGCTTTGATTTCTTCATTTGTGTTTGAGTTGTCTTTTGCCTATTTTCTTCTTGGATCATGTTTGTATTGTTGTTTTGTTTTCTGAAAATTTGAAGTGCTTTGATATGAGTTTATGCATGATTTCATTTGAGTAAATGTGTTAGTAATCCAGGTTATTGAATGAGATGAATGTGTATGTGAGTTGGCATTGAAATGCATGAGTTTGGGAAACCCTTTGAATTTGATGTTTGATGGTGATTTTGGGCAATTCTGTCCCGTTTTTATTTGACCTCTGTGCATTGTTTTTCTCATAAGTGTAGTTATAGAGCTCTGAATCGTGTGATTCTTGATCTATTAGAACCCTGATTCCCATGCCTTTAAATGTCTCAGAAATAGCCTTGGACAAATTCTCACTCTAAGACATCGAAAAATTGATTACAAAAGTAGTGTCCCTGTTGTGTCGGGTTGTTTGAACAGTATGGGTTGTGAAGATCATATCTGGAGTTATAGGTGTCCTTTTGATCTGCAATTTGTTGCATGTGAACGGTAACTTCCTAAGGAACATTTGTTAAGAAGAGAGTTTTGGCTAAAAATGAGGTTTAGAGGTTGGTTTAGGCAATGCAAATCTGGGGCGTTAAACAGTCTTCTGTGGGTTCTGAATCGAGCCTCTGTCGCGATCGCGACAAGGGTCGCGACCTCGCGACAGAAAAACCTATATTAGCCTTTATTTCTTCATTTTTGAGCCCTCGATTGATTCGGATCAATCCCGTACCTTCCCCTCAGCTTTTTATGCATGTTTAGGGTAATTAAACGACTATATAAGTAATTGTCTTTGGGAGAAACTTAGGAGTATGATTAAGGTTGGTAATTTAGCTAGTAAATAATGATAGATATAACTTTGTGAAGGATGAGGATTAATATGTGTTAATCTTATGAGTAACCTAAGCATGATGTATCACATGTTTGAATGCATTTTAACATGGGTGCGATTGAGACGAATGCCGAATAATGATGTTGTTATAGATTGTGTATATGGATATTGTTAGTGGTATGATTTATCGAAATTCTTGATACGGATGTTGTGTTTATGTTGTTAATGATGTGTGGCTTGCTGGAGTTGAGGTAAGAGACTTTTGGTTATGTTTTGTGTGTTTGTAGGTGAGTATGAGGAAGGAAAGATTCTGTAGATTTTCGGAATCATGACTCTGTCGCGATCGCGACACTGTCGCGAGCGCGACAGAGACCGGTGATCCTAAAGCTATGCCATCGCGAGTACGCGACGCCGTCGCGAGCCCGCGATAGCAATAGCTTGTATGCTCTCTGTCGCGAGCGCGATAACTGTCGCGATCGCGACAGAGCACATTGTTGGCCTGTGCTATCGCGAGCACGCGACTTGTCGCGACCCCGCGGTAGCAATGCTTACCCTCTGTCGCGATCGCGACAACGTCGCGAGCGCGACAGAGCCGGGCTCTTCTCTCCTTCCCGCGATCGCGAAGTCCGTCGCGCGCACGCAGCGAAGAGACTATGGTCTCTGTCGCGAGCGCGACAGGCATCGCGAGCGCGACAGATGTGTTGTGCTGAATGAGTTTTCTTGGTGATTCCAATGCCTAATTTCTGAACTTGTGATGCCTTTAGGTTTATACTTTGACTATTTTATGAAGTATGATAATATAATTGGATGTATTATGCATCTCTATACTTCTGATCTCTCTGCAAGATTATTATGTGATGCTTAAGTGTAAATTGTATGATGCATGATTGACTTTATGAACTTATTCATATGTCTCACCTATTGCTGATTATGCATAATGATATAAATTATGTGACTTGAAATATGAATTGTATTATGCATGACCTGCGAGAGTCAGTCTAGTGGATAGTTAGGCATGCCTAAAAGAGTCTTCCGCTGCAGCTTCCGTTATCGTTTGGACCCCGATCAGGTCCCCGTTTGGTTCCTCGCGAACCCTTTAATGTATTTGGATCTTGTTTAAGATCCTTCCGAAAAATGTTGGTGAATGAAAATTGAAATGGTTTTCGATTTGTACCCGTAAGGTACTTTCCGTAATCGATTGGTACCCGTAATGTACCTTCCGTTCACTCGTTATCCACTACGTTGAGTCAGCAGGTGCTTTATTGTTTCGTGTTACTCTGAATAACTATAAGAATGTGACCTCCGAATGGGCATAATAATGATTTGAGGAATCAGTTTCTATGTATACGAATTTGACTCTGGGTTTTGGAATGTATGTCTGTATTATGTAAGTATGATTTTTATATCTGACGCCATTATCTACACTTATTATGTGATGTGTTATAAGTTTCAGAATGCTCTGAATGTAATTCGACTAATGTATTTAAGTATGTGACTCAAGCATGGTTTTATTGTATATAAGCAAGTGAATCGGATCTGTTGTGATGACAAGTATGTAAGATTTAACTGTACTTTCCGCATGGTGATGTTATGAATGTGATTATGTCTTTGGTCTCTTCTATTGGAGGGTATCTGGCATGATATTTTATGTATGAGAGTTGCATAGTGGAAGTGTGGTGGTTTGATGTTGTACCTTGAGTTCCAATTAGCGTATGCATCTTGTGACATGACAAAAGTATGTTTAGGTAGATAATGTTCTCGGCATGATAGTTGGGTGCGTTACTATATGATAATAGTATTGCATGTGAATGGGTTTCCAATGAATGAGTACTCGGATATGACGATTGTATGTGATTATGAACCTTTGAATGCATGGCTCTCTTATGCAGGTTTGTATATCCATCCATTGGGATTATTTGCATATGCCATTCATGTATGTGACTTGCTTTGGCGACCATTGTGAATGGCCGTCCATATTGCTTGTGTGTTCTCCCCACTAAGCGTTTATCGCTTAGCACGGGCTCTTTTCCCGTGCAGGTGGCAGGTTTGGTTCGGTTCGAGTCGTGCATCTGCAAGGTCGGCCACATAGGAGTTAGAAGCGTTTTGATATTTTGTTCAGCTTCTGTATTTTTAGATTCTGTAATTTTGTAGCCTTTTTCTTACGTATTTGGTTATGTAAAGGATATTATTGTAATTAAGTTTTCAGTTGTTCCTCAGTTTTATCTTTCGCCTTATGCTTCCGCTGAGTGATTTTATGTATGTATGTGAGTTAATGTATGTTCAGCTTTTGTTTCTTTAAAGTTTTAATTTACCCTGTATTTTGGTATGTATGTTTATGTATGAATGTATGTATATTCTATATCTGTGTGGTGGCACCTTTGCTCTTACGGCATCTCACTCCTTATCGGATGGGATCGCCTAAGTACGGGTAAGGGGTGTTACAACTAAACCGGATGAAATCCTCCGAATATGGTAGATAACCCCTCAAGCTTAGGATGGTCTAAGAGAATCAATGCATTGCTCACAGAAATTTAAAAGATGTCAATATAAAAAGAATCAACATAAATAAAGTCAAAAGAACTTGAAAGAGATAACAAAAGATTTGAAGATGTGGAGACAGAACCCAGCGACGGCCTTTCTTGGGTGACCGACGGGCATCTGTCAAATTGATTGACATGTTCGTCGCTCACTCAAGTGGAAGAGCGTCTGTGAGTGGGGTGACCGACGGGCGTTGGTGATGGAGATGACCCGTCGGTCACCACTGTCCCTGAAAAAACAGTAAAAAGGGCTCCTTTTGAAAGTTAAAAAAGTTTTAACACAAGATGAGACAAAAAGAGTCAAAATAAAGGAAAATAATGACAAAGTTGAAAGAATCAATAAAATAAAGAGTAAATATGAAATGATATGGAGAAGGAATCCGAAATATTTACCCTCAGATAATTGCTTTGGGTGAGATTCTTGTGTTGATTAGAGCCCCGCGTGTTCCACGAAAGGCAAGGTGAAGGATCCAAGAAAGGAAAATGAACTATTTCCTCCTCAACCCTTCAAAAGATTGTCTTTGGAATCAAGATCTAAAGAAAACTAATTAGTTTTTAGTTCCTTTTGATTGATTTGATTCTCCTTTGAAAAAGATTTCTTTATGAAATGTGTTTGTTGGAAGAGAGAGAAAATATGCTTGAATTTGGGCAAAGTTTCCCCTCTTGAAAAATTTTTGGAACCTTTTTCTAGTGAAAATCCGGAGCTTTTATAAGCCAGACACGACCGACGGGCGTCGGTGTATGGAGGTGGGCGTCGGAAGAATCCTTATGACACAATGATTCGTCCGACGGCCCTGCCACATCCACCGACGGACGTTCAGACAGGGGCGGTGATTTTCCGACGGGCGTCGGAAAATACCACAGGCCGTCTGTGACCCTAAGCGACGGGCTGGCTTCACAGACGGGCTGGCCGTCTGTGGAGGAAAATATGCTTTTTGACTCGAAAATCCCCCATTTTCTCCCCCTCTGCCTACGAAAGGTAAAAAGACTCACTTCTCGTGGAACGCGGGACTAAAACCCCCAAATGCAAACCATTTATACAGGCTCGGATACTGATTTCATCACAGGGTAACCTCTGATCCGGACCGCTCCGGGACACGGTGCTTACAGTACCCCTGATAGTTCTTTTGGGAACACATCAGTGAACTCCCTCACTATAGGTATATACGGAATTCTCACTTGCTCTCTTTTAGAATCTAGAATAAGTGCCAAGTAAGCCTCGCATCCCTTTCTTAAGCATCGATACATTTGCATTACCGTTAACACATTTACAAGAGGATTAGCACATATACCCCTCACCATCACTTTATTTCCGTCACTATCACTGAGTACTATAGCCTTTCTCTTACAGTCAACCACCGCAATATGTTTGCTTAACCAATCCATACCCAATATTAAGTTAAATTCATCAAAGGGTAATTCTATCAAATCAGCCGGATACGCACAACCCTGCACTACTAATGGACAATTCTTATGCACCTTGTTAACAAACACATTATTTCCCAGTGGACTCGATACACATATATCATATTTCAAGTATTTAGCAATAAATATTTTATCACATATTCTCTTAGTGCACTCATACGAATGAGTTTATCTAGGGTCAATTAATGCAAACATCTCTATACCGAAAAGTAGAAAGGTACCTACTATAACCTCGGGTGCATCTTTATCCTCTCGAGGTTTCATTGCATAAGCCCGAGTTGGTGCCATGGTAGGCCTGTTCATTGTTTTAGATTCAGTTCCACCTCTGGACTGGCCACCTCTGCCACATCCTCTTCCTCTTCCTCTATTAGCCGGTTGCAAATTAAAACCACCCTTGCTCTGCTCTCGTTGAATCCCAGCTACCTCATATGCTTTCGGACAATTTGCTAGGAAATGCTCAATGCTTCTACATCTAAAGCATGCACCCGATATTCTCCAACATTCCCCCCTATGCCTTTTTCAATAATAGGGACATTCGTGCACTTCACTTCTGGTACCAGATGTACCTCTACCAGTCCCAAACCCATGAGAAGCCCCTTGCTTCTTACCTCTTGCTGCCAAACTAAATACAGATTCAGCTGGTGGTGCCATCTTAGAATCCCTTGGTCTCTTACCTGAATGGGACCCCACCACAATTGGAATTTCTCTTCTACATTCTTTCTTTTTATATCCCCAATGACCTCTCAGTTCGCATTACAGCTTGAACTATCCGACAGCAACTCACATTCCGTTCAGTTGTCATCAAGATCAATAATGCCTTAATATGCTCAATCAACCCATCCTTAAATTGTTGACATCTAAACTCCTCGGTTAAGACACCCGGCGGTGCATACTTACTCAAGCGGCAGAATTCCTTCTCGTATTCTGCTACTGACATTGCTCTCTATTTCAGATTCAGAAACTGCTTCCAATTTGGCTCCCTATAAGCCTTGGTTACATACTTATTCCGGAATTCCTTTTCGAAAAAATTCCTAAGTGATCAGATCCGGAAGCATTAGATGCTGCAAGACTAGTTTCCACCAATCATAAGCAGTATCCTGAGGCAGCAATACAACACATTCTACTCGCTGTTCCAGAGGGCAACTAATTTCTCCAAGAACCCTCTGTACTTTCTCAATCCAATACTCCGCCTTGTCAGATTCATCAAATCTTGTACCATAAAACTCCTCCACTCCATGCTTCCTTAATGATTCAAGTGGAGCCTTTGGTGTCGTCACACGATCGAGCACCCTCGCCATGTCCTGAGACATCTTTAATAAGGCCTCCATCAGAACCATTGGAATCTCATTACCCAAAATGGCTGCCCTAGACTTTCCAAACCCAGACACTTTCACTTCTCGAGGATTAATGCTTTCTGCCGTCTCCTCTCTCGAATCATGAGAAGGATCCATCTATACTACACATTAAACAAGGACATCTGTGTTAGGTCAACATAACTATACGCACTCTATACTACCCCGTTTCCCAAAAAGACTAAACTTAAGCTCTGATACTACTACTTATAATGCCCATTCTCAACCACTGGAACAGCTCAGCTGAAGCAGTCGAGAATGATCGCCACACAATAAACATATGCACATAACACTATCATGCACGCATGGTAAAACCTGTACAATTAAATTTCATAACTCACGCATTCGCATGCAGTGGACATCTCATGCACAATTTACACATTCACCTACTTATATACATCATACACATGTACTATAAGTCTACATATAATGACACATACACATACTATATACATACCAAGCACATATTGATACATTACTGAATTATTACATCCGTACTTACTGCTTGATACAAAAGGATTAAACATTATATATACAAAACTCATTGCCCAAAACCCAAAACCTACACTATAAGCTCCTAGTGTTGACCGTTGGCAATACGGAACTCGTCCTTCACGATCACCTCGCGTTCAAACCTACACGGATTAGCAAACCCGTGCTAAGCGATAACGCTTAGTGGGGAAACAACATATACACACACATATATAGCATACTATATGATAATTACATAATTACAAGATATAACATATTACAAGCATAATAACAATCAATTTAGTTTATCAAGATTCATATATAATAATCTTCATTGTAATGTTGTACTCATTCACATTGAATCCACAATTATTTATTCGTATAACACATTGTTCAGTCAATACTTTTATTAGTTTAGTCTTGCCTGCAATTCAAAGATACAGATAATGGGTATCGCATTGGTACCCTGAGGTACAGTAAATACAGTGTATATGTGGATACTCACATTCGCATTAGTACCCTAAGGTACAGTAAAATTCAAAATATTCAATGTTTCATATTAAAGAATCCAGCAAGGATTCAAATCGCATTGTGATTCCAGAGGAATTGGATGCATTGGGCTGCAGCACTTAGACCCTATAGGCATGCCTATTTATGCACTACTTGACTCGCAGGCTATAATTATTTAATTCGATTATCAATTTATTTTATCACATGATCCAACAGTTACAATAAGTCATTAGAGCAAATATTAATAGTGTTCCTCTATTACATCCATTCGTAAACCAATGACAAATTCACATTCATGGCCACCATCACGCTATTTTTTTAACTCATCAAATATCTCATGGAATAACATGGCATAGATTATAGCATAAAAAACCATATAACTCGTTAATCACATATGATCATCCCATTTAAAATCAACATTAAACACTTATTAAGTGTTATTATACTTAATTAATCATTGCTTTACCATTCTGACATCAATATTGAATGACTAATAATTCTTCACAAAATAGGGTACCTCATGGTCACAACCATTTTGGTTGCCACCGTGACATACCAAAGGTTTCAAAATAGAATGTAATCTAGGGTATCTGATGGTGACGACCAATTTGGTTGTCACCGTGACATACATCAATTACCCGAGCAAAATGCAACTCTTGAGTATCTCACGGTCACAACCATTTGATTCTCATCGTGACATACTCCTTTGGTGCAAGGCAGAATGTAAATCAAGGTACCTCACGGTCACAACCATTTGTTTGTTACCGTGACATACCATGTTCACTTCGGGCAGAATAAAATTCTTGGTACCTCACTGTCACAATCATTTTGGTTGTCACCTTGACATACCAATCACAACTAGGCAGAATGAAATTTTGCATACCTCACAGTGGCAATCTCTTGATTGTCACCGTGACCTATGCATGAGTTGCAAATGACAATTACACAAACAACTTCATTTCTCATGTCATTCACAAGACTTATCATTCCACTATTTCATCCTCATACCATTATGCAAATCAACTTATTAACTAGCATATTGCACAATTTCCATTCAAATTAACTCAATTCAAGATGCATAGAGTTAGTCACATTACATGTTCCGCAACCCTAGTTATAGTTCATTATGCTACAGGCATCTCTTATTCACATGCCATTAGAGCACCTCAAGCAAACACATACCAACCAACATTTTCATACTATTCACACAGCAAATATCCAAATGCTAACATTTAACATTCAATATAACAAAATCAACTAACACATAGCAAACCAAGGCAAGTTTCCCAAACCTTGTCGCCTAAGCTCCTATTGCTCACTTAGCACTTGATTCTCCAATTTTTGCTTTTCCCTTATCTTGCTTCAATTCTTCAACTACAAATTCCAATCCAATTTTAAGAATTAGACCTTAACATCAAATTCCACACCAATTCAAAATCAAAGAAACAAAAAGTGAAGATGAAGAGTAATCCAACTAAACCACTTACCTATCAATTACCACCTCTTAATACTTGATCAACATAGCAAATTTATTTGATCAAAATGGAGAATACTAAATGGAATCACACGGAAGAGAGGAGTAGAAGCAGCAGAATTTGAGAGAGATAGAAATGGCTGGAAAACACATGCAAGCTGGTGGCTTTCTCTCTCCTTAAGAACTTATATTGCATGTTATGGGATTAGGTGGCAGCTTCATCGATAGACACCCAGATTCCACTAGGTTTCCATTAATCCCATTCTGCTTTTGTTAACTTCATTAACCTCTAATTAAACTTGCTTAAGACTTAAGATGCACATTAACTAATAGGTCACTCAAACTATTTGCTTCTTCAATTAGGTCCTCAATCACTTACACTTTAATCCTTACTCATTTACAATCAATCCAGATTTAACAATATGCTTCAATTTAACATGCTCACAATTAATCACTTTACCACTAAGGTACATTTATGGCCGTTACAATTTCACTACGCATACTTTCATGTTATATTACATCCCAAGTTCCAAAGTTACGTTATAATTCTTTACATGCCAAAAACCATTAATTACATATACATAGTACAAAATAACAAAACCTACACTAGGAAACGGATCCTAATGTGTTGACCAGCCGAGATGCGGGACCGTCCTTCAAATTCACTTCGCTTTTGAACCTACATGAATTGAAACCCGTGCTAAGTGATAATGCTTAGTAGGGAAACTACAGATAATGTACGCATGTATAATATCAAAACATTCATTGAATAATATAAATAATATCAAATACAAACTCTATATTCAGACTTCACTTTAAACATGCCTGATAATCATATTACTAACTCATCTTGATATTCATATAGCATGCTTCAAAGTCATATTCAACATTAACACGTCGTCAGTTAAAGGTATAACATATCTCATTCACATTCACATTTTTATAACACATATAATCACATTGTTCATCACTATATAATCATTTATTAATTTGCCTTGCTTGCAATTCAAAGACGCTGATAACGGGTATTGCATCAGTACTCGAAAGTACAGTAATCACCTTTGTATCCGAAGATACACACTTTCGCATCAGTACCCATAGGTATAGAAATAGTCAATAAAAGATAATATACATACATACATACATACATACATACATACATATATATATATATATATATACACACACACACACACACACACTTTAAGAATCCAATAAGGATTCATTACGCATGGGGATTCCAAAGGAATCAAATGCTTTGGCTGTAGCACTTAGACCCTATAGGCATGCCTATCTATCCACTACTCGACTTGCTGGCTAAATTATTAATCCGGTTATTATTCATGTTATCATAGAGTATAACATCTTAGAATCTCAATAGGCAGTATCACATCACTCATTAATTTACCTACACATATGGTTTATTTCGCAATTCATACATCATTGCATATATACATATTCACATGGTATAACACATTAATAACTTTCATATGCCTAATCATTCATTAATCAAATATATTAGTTCAACAAAAATAGGTCAAATACAAAGTCTTTACAAAATACAAGAGTGTCACGCTAGCGATAGACTCGAGGATTCTCTTCTATCGCACTCGCGACATAAGTTGCGCCCACGACATAACCAACTGCTCGATTCTATTATGCTCAGAGCAATACGCACGCTCACGACAGTACACAGAACATTATTTATTTCCAGTCAGAGCACTCTGTCGTGCCTGTGTCCCTTGTCGCACTCGCGATAGAGCCTGAACTTTGTGTTCAAAGCTCCACTTCCCACACCTCTTGTTCAATCACTTAGCCACCCTCACATATATGCTTCCAAAACCTATCCTAACGTTGCTTTCTGCTATTATGACCTTCTAACCAATTATTTATCTATAAGTTAGGTTTACTATAACACAATTCTCATTTTCTTTTTGGCTTTATATTTGAGGAGTTATGTCTAATGGATCACTCTTTGCTCCAAAAGCCCTTCCACCAGATTTAATTAACTTATGTACACATTTTGAAGACCAAAGGGTCCTCAAATAAATATGACTATTTCTAACACATTTATAGGCACATGTTTTAGGAACCTAATCCGTTTTGCCTCATTCAATTTAGAATTATAAAATGGAAGTTATAACTCATGCAAACAAATTAGGACAATTACCCTTCAAATTCAATTTTACCATTTCAAGCTAGTCAAGCTTGAATTCAACTTAATTGGTAAACTCTAATACCCAAATTCACATAGCACTACCCCAATGTGCACACAACCCGACATGTTCAATTTCACACTAAGCATACAAGCATTGACAATTTACAAATAGTTTCTCAAATCATCAAAATAGGGTTATAAGCTTAAGCAATTATCTCATGCCTGTCACACCCCATTTGACCGCTAGTAGTATGAGCCATTTGTGTGTGTGCATTCATTGTGTGTGCTTGGCATGTGACAATGGTATTTTGGGTGAATTATATGTTTTGGGGTTTTGCTAGTGTGTGGGTGCATATTTGATATTAGGGTGTGAATTAGTTGGGTTGTAATTGGGTGTGTTGCTCACATGTTTGTAGGATGTGAGTGAGTGAGTTGTGTTTGTGTGTTGTGCTCACACATTTGTAGGGTGTTATAAGTTGGGGTGATATTGGGTGTGTGTAGTGTATTGTTGTTGGGTGTGAGTGGTTAATTTCCACCACTAGGGAGAGGACACATGGCTAGGTTAGGAAAAGAAAAGTAGAAGAAGAGAGAGAGAATTTGGAGATCAGAATTCTTCATCTCCATTCTCGTTTTCCCCTCTCCTCTTTGTCTTTCTTTTCCTTTGCTTCCCATTTTTGTGCCCTAACTCGGATTCATGTCTTTATTGGTGGGAATTAATCATCTCTTAGCATTTTAAGTGGTGAGTTTATTGCATTTTTTCTTCATTTTCTTCATCTTATTCCTCATCTCTTTATAATTTCTAGGATTAGAGTTAATCTAAGGTTTTTTTTATTTGTGTGCCCTTATTGGGTTGTTGTTAGTTGAGCCTCCTCGTGATCCCAAAGGGAAGGAGAAGGCATCAAGAAGTAGCACCAAGTGATTTGGAGCATAGGAGTTCAGGTTTGGGAGTTTTTGTGATTTAAGTATTTTTGTGATTTTTTGCTCTTTGGATGAATTTCTAGAAATTTGAGGTTTCTTGATGTTTATAGTAGTTTATATGCTATGGGTTTTGACTTAGATGGGTTAAGGAACCTTGAATGTGAGTTTTTGAACCCAATTGTGCATTTGATTGAGTTATGGAATGAATAGTGCTGAGATTTGAATTTTGTAAATTGATATTGTTTTTAGCATGATTTAATTGAAATTCTTGGCATAACTGTTGTATTATATGTTAGAAATGATGGTTTGGTTGCTGGAAATGAGGTAAGTGGAAGTTTGAATTGAGTGTGTGTGTGATTGGGATTGATGGAAGTGAATTTCTGCAGCTTTTCCCGTGCAGGTGCTGCAAATCATGACACTATCGCGTTTGAGCTCGATGATAGCAGTCCTCGCACGCGTCCGAGCTTTTATCGAGCAAGCAGCAGAGCCTCTATCATGAACGCGACGTTCATTATGAGCACGACAGAGCGCTTGGCTGCCGAGCTGCTTTGGACCCCTCTGTTGCGAGCTTGCTCTTGTGTAAGAGCGCGACAAATCGGGCTAGCAGCTCACTATCACGAGCGCGGCGCCTGTTGTTAGCGCAACAGTGAGATGTGTATTTTTCCTGAAGAGATCGCGAAGGTTGCCGTGATCGCGACTTGGGGCAAGTCGCCTCTGTCGCGAGCGCGACATCCGTTGCGAGCGTGACACTCCCTGATTCCAAATTGAGTTTTATTTTGTATTTTTGATGTGTAGTTTTGAACCTATTATGCGTTTGGATTTTATGCACGATTGACATTATGAACTATATGTCTATGAACTAATGATTTATGCATGAGCAGTTTGGTGAATACTATGGTTGATGTTAGAATGCGTTATTTATGTTGTAGCCTATGAACTCAAGATGTGTTATGATTAAATGTAAATTGGATTACGCATGGCCTACGAGAGTTAGTCTAGTGGATAGTTAGGCATGCCTAATAGAGTCTTTTAGCTATAGCCTCAGTTCCATTTAGACCCTAATCAGGTCTCCGTCTGTATCCTTATAAACCCTTATGAATTTTGGATCTTGTTTAAGGTCCATCAAAAAAATTGTTTTGAATGTGATAAAATAAATGGTTTTCGATTCGTACCCGTAAGGTACTGTTTGTATTCGATTCGTATCCGTAAGGTACTGTCTGTATACTTGTTATCCACTACTGTGTGTCAGCAGGTGTTCTGTTTGCTTTAGTTTGCTTCGATATGATTACAAGAATATGATTTTTGAATGTGCATAATGATAAGTATGAGAAATTAGTCAATATGTATATGAATGTGGATATGAGCTTCTGAATGTGTGTCTTTATTCTACAAGCATGATTATATATCTGACATGATTATCTGCATATGTCATATCGTATGTGTTATGCTTTGATGACCATTGTGAATGGCCGTCCACTCTTCTGTTGTGTGTTTTCCCACGAAGCATTATCGCTTAGCACGGTGTTTTACCCGTGCAGGTGTGGAAGGCATTTTTGCTTTGGGAGAGTCGCCGCCAGTCAAGCCAATACAGAGGGATTAGTGTTATGGCTTATTTTTGTATTATTTTATGATGATTTTTTTGTATTAGAACTCTCATTGTGTCAATAATTTTGTAAGCTTCCGCATTGTATATTTTGGTTATGTAATTATACTGTTTTGGCAATTGATCAGAACATTATTACAATGATTTTGTTATATTAATGTATGATCAGTTGTTGTGTTCTCAAAGTTTTAATTTTTGCTGTATTTCCATATGTTTGTGATATATGAATGTATGCTTTGCCTCGATCTGTTTGGTGACACACCCTGCTCATATGGCTTCTCACTCCAATCCGGATGGGTTCGTTTACGTATGGGTAAAGGGTGTTACAATGCTAACAATTTAACTGATGAAGCTCATCACACCACATATCTACACATTTTCAATTCATTTATACATACAATACAAACATACAAATTCAAAATTCATATAGCATGAATTTAACACTCAAGCATTGAGTTTCCCAAACCTCTTCTCCGTAGCTCCTCTTAGGCTCACTTAGTGTTAGGCTCGCCCACCTTCTCTTTTCCTTTATCTTTCCTTAGTTAAAAAACTACAAATAATATCCAATTCTAGAATTGGAACCAAGGATCGACACCCATTTTAATCACTATCAAGAAATAAGAAAGAGTAGAAGGAGATGAAAAACCAATTAACTAGATTACTTACCTTAGTTATAAGCAATTACAATACCATTCAGGATTACTTGACCAATTCAATTGAAATGTTATGACTTAACTTAGACAAGTGAATGAAAGATGAAGAAGAATAATAAGATAGAATTGAAGAAGAATAGCCGAAGAGAATACATGCAAAGTGATGCATTTTCTCTCTCATCCAATCCTTTTATTGCATGGCAAGTGGTGAGGTGGTAAATATATGGAGTAACACCCGGATTCCACTTCCTCCACTCACAATTCTGATTTGCTTAATTAAATACCATTATCAATTAATTAATCCAACACAAACTTAATCATGCACATATACATATTAGCCACTTAAACTTATTCCATTAATGCAATTAAGTCCTCATTTCACTTACCCTTAGTTCCAAAATTATCAAAGTCGAAATTAAACTTACCCAATTACCCCAATTAGACCAAATTACTACTAGCATATAATTCGGGCCATTACAGAACCTATGTGATGAAGTATGGGTATGATTGAAAATCCATATGTATGTAAGATAACATATGTTAGGGAATTACTTCATGTGACTATGTGGATATTATATAATACAAGTGAATGAATGTTAATTGGAATTAATAATTTAGCCTGCAAGTCGAGTAGTGAATATATAGGCATGCCTAAAAGGTCAAAGTGCTGTAGCTGAAGCGTTCGATTCCTTTGGAATCCCCAATGCGTATAGAATCCTTCTTAGATTCTCAAAAGTGCTTACACACACACACACACACACATACATATATATATATATATATATTATTAATTATATCAGTACCTACGGGTGCTAATACGAATATGTATCTTCCGATACAAATGCGAAATGTGGTACTTTCGAGTATAAATGCGATACCCGTTATCCACTTCTATGAATTGCAAGCAAGACAAGTAATGAATAATTAAAGGATAATGATCAAAGTGAATGTTATGTGACATGAGTATGCGAATGTGATTTGCTATAAGATTAATATGTAATACTATGGTACTTGACTATGATTTCCTAATGATGTTAAATGTACATCGAGATCTACTTAATGCTATGTTGTGGAGCATGTATATAATGAGGCTTGAATATTAAGCATGTATCTTTCATTGCTCAAAGATTATTATATATGTGTATATTGTATATGGTTTCCCCACTAAGCGTTAGCGCTTAGCATGGGTTTTTAATCCGTGTAGTTTTCGAAGTGAAGCATAATTGAAGGATGGTCCTGCATCTCCATTGGTCAACACTAGGGTTCACTGCTTAGTTTAGGTTTTGGCATTTTGTAATATGTAAATGTAATTAATCATTTTGGCATGTAAAGTATATAATGTATTAACTGAACATGATATGTAATTTGAAGTTAGAAGTATGTATATAAGTATGAGTTTTGGTAAATGATTCCGCTGCATGTTGAAAAGAAATTTATTAACTCAGGAATTTGCATGTGTTTGTACCGTGATGTGCATGTGTATTGTTGTGTGTGATGACCATTCTCGATTGCCTTAGTGAAGCTATATGAGTAGTAGAGGATGGGCATTACACTTTGACCCCGAAGAGAGCAGTTCGCAGGCAACACTAGGAGGTTATTACTATATCAGAGATGTCGTATAATCATGATACGATGAAGAGCACTATGCTATCATCACAGGCCCTCCGATATCTACATAGGGTCTTGTCCAGCTCATACTTAGCTAGAGCAGGGAACCCAGGCATGGCTAACTGAGCTGAGGTATGGAGCCTATGGGCAATGGTTACAGGTAGATGCTTGAATATTAGCCATGAGATCGTGGCTAATTTGGTACGCTTGGCTAGGGGAATAACCCCGTTTATATATGCTGGGGGAGTGATTACTATAGTGTTACTCTACCTATGAGTTCATGAGGACATATATATAGATCTAGGAGCAGCTCAAACTATAAGGATGGTGGCCTAGATACCTGGAAGCGTAGGCGACTACAGGTTATTGACAGTGACAGAGACTATGTGCCTTTTTCACTTGCCTCCACTTTAGCCAGTGGCCGAGGAGCTAGAGGAGCCACAGTTTGGGCAACACTAGCATGAGCAGCAGCATCCTGAGGAGGAGCAGCCTCACTAGCATTAGTCATAGTAGGAGGAGCCTTTACACTTGAGGGGATGGGTATGGAGTTCAACATCGACTAGATGATCAGCACTCCAGCTTCATAGCAGGGTCCCATGGAGATGCCAAGTCTTACCCCACCACTATGTTTATCCCGAGTAGAGGTTAGAGTAGAGAGGAGGTACCACCCATACAGTTGCCCGGGTCATCCAGGGCCACCTCTACGGCTCCACAACCGATTTAGCCTCAAACGGAGCCCGCACTAGCACCCACTCAGTCATCAGCCCTGGACATCATAGCCGCCATGACTGCTGTTGTAGCTGCACTAGACCAGTACATGGATGAGAGGTTCACAAGACTAGAGGAGATGTTGATAAGGTAGGGCGAGCGCCTAGACGCTCAGAGAGAGCGGATTGATCAGTTAGAGTGCGCCTTAAGGAGTTCCCAGGTTGCCTCGGTACAGAGGATTGACGAGGCCATCTAGATGGTAGACGAGTCAGTTAGCGAGGTCAGGTTGCTAGCAGAAAGGATAAAGAGTGTCTTACCGAGCATACCTGAAGCCATCAGACCGATACAAGGTGAGATAGATGCCCACTTTGCATGTGCAGCGGAGCGATCCTGGCTACAGATGACAAAGTAGACCCAGGCTGTCAATAGATTGCAAGGGGCTGTCTCCGACCTCGCAAAATTCATAAGAAACTGTGTACGTCCATTCATAAAACGTCAGATTGAGGTTCAACTTTACCAGCCACTGCAACCAGAGCATCCAACAGCTTTTCGGGCTCTTCCAAAAGATGTCACTCATCATCTGTGATGCGCGCCAAACCCACTATCATTTCTTGGAGGGCATACTTTAAGCCGAGAGGGTTCACGTCTAGATCTTGGCAATATGAGATATTTTGGAATTCCTACCCAATAGAACATTGGGGAAGTTCTTCTAATCCCATGAAACCTTTAGGCACCTTTGAGGTATTTTGGAGTCGCCACCCAATTTAAAATTGGGAAAGTTCATCTAACCTCTGGGGTCTAAATCAGAGAAAAGTTCAGAACTTCACTCTTATTAGTTTCTTGGTTAATTATAAATGAGTTTTTAATATTAAATTTCCATCTCTCTATCACACGGCATGCAATTTAATTAAGGCACACATCAAGCATCAAAGAAAGCAATAAAAAGCTATAAATAAAATAAAATAAAATTAAATAAATTACAAGATGAAAATTGCAACAAAAATACAATCCCTTAAAGTATAAAATCAAATAAACAAAATCAACAAAATAAATAACATTCATAAGTCGGGGTACTTATTTGGGATAGGAACATTGGTTCTTTTATGTTCACTTAAAAAATCGAAGAGTTATTTTTGGGTGTTATTGAGAAAACTGGGATGAGTGATCCCATTTTGAGAAAATTAACTCTTCTTTTAAAGTGACATTTTATTGGTTAAAATGAGAACATTAGTCGTGTTTTATTAAAAAAAAAACTCTAATTCATTAATAAAAATATTTTTGTGATTTTCTTTTTAGCATGCATAAAATAAAATAATTTTATTACAAATTCTACTAAATAATAAAATAAAGGCAAAATAAAGAAAAATAACTAAAATGACAAAAATATGAACACAACCAGAAAGAGAAGCCTCTGATCTCCTGAATCTCCCCATTTGCTCGTAAGAATGCTCAAATAAGGAACAAACAAGAATTGTAGACAAAATAAATAAAATAAAATTAATGTTAGCAAATAAATTTGGAAATTAATTAAATCACATAAAATAAATAAAAAATAAATATTACATAGTACAAATAATATTAAAATCATGCAAAAAAAAAATAAATAAAATAAAATTAATGTTAGCAAATAAATTGGGAAATCAATTAAATCACATAAAATAAAAAATAAATAAATATTACATGGTACAAATAATATTAAAATCATGCAAAAATGCATATCACGCGAATATGGATCGAAAAGCATCGAAAATGGGACAAAATAGGTCAAAAAACACTAAAGGACAAAAAAATGGTTGAGGGGCGGCATCCCCTCAAGGGGTGGGCAGGCTGCCTCTCACTTCCTTCCCGCCCCTCATGGGCAGGAGAGTGAGCAACATACAATGATGTTCCTTTTTCAATTTTCAAGCTAAAATAGCATTTTCTCATGTAGCTTTATGTGGTTTTACATGATTTCATGCCACATTAATGCAAAAAAAAACCCCTAAATTAATTTGAATCACATGTAAAAATAGAGATTAAAATGGATTATTCACATAAAATATCAAGCTTAAAACATGCAACAATGGTGGAAAAACAAAGAAAAAAATAAAGGAATGCAATTGAACCCAGAAATTTACCTTCAGAATGATTAATTACCGGAATGATGAATCGTGAATCGTTTCCTTGTTAAAAAAATCCACAAAAATTAAATTGAAGAAAACAAAAAAACACAAGCTTTCTCTCTCTAAAAACTCCAAAAATTATTTGAATGATCAAATCAAGATTTCGAATCTCAAGAAAAGTGAATTATTTTCCCTATCTTAGTCTTGTTTTCTGATCAAAAGATAGAATTTTTTTTGATGAAAAATAAAAAAAATTGTGTTTCTTTTCTCTCAAAATCACATATTGAAGCCTCTTTCTTTTCTCTCTCTAAAATTCTATTTATATTATTCTTAAATTAAACCTAGAGATTTTAGGAAAAGATTAAGTTAATTTAATCCAAACTTTTTATTTTGAAACAAAAATCAAAAAATATCTCCTAAAAATCCCAAAAATCAGTGTTAGAATCCAATCCAAAATCAAATTCCTTGATTTTGGGGGCCAAAATGCAAGATAGGGTGAGCAGATGATGAGGGGCAGGCAGGCCTCCCTTTGCAGGCCGCCCCTGATAGGTCGCCCCTCAATTTTTTTTTTAAAGGAACTTGACAAGGAAAATATCACTTCCAAAATTTTTGCTTGTGACTGGGCGTTAATTTTATCACTGGTTAACCCTGGTCTGAGGTGCCTCAGGACCGGGTGTCTACATCAGCCATCCACATCCGGTCACCAGCCCTCCTCTTCCAGGGCCCGACCTGATCAGACGTCAAGTTCCAGGGCCCCTCCAGTGCATATCAGCTCTTCGTCCTCATCTGAGTCGTCAGATCCTTCCGATGATTATGAGCATTATTCCCCTTAGACTATTCAAGTTCAGGGAAATTTATATATAGGCACCTTTTGATGTACAAACTCTATATTGTTTAGTTACATTTTTTTTTATTTTCACTTGAAGATGTACAAAGTTTTCATTGTGTAGTTACGTTTTTATGTTTTCCACTTGAATTTTTTTATTCCAAAAATACATATTGGATAGAAAAATGATAAAAGATAAATTAAATAACTATAAAAACAAATAAAGAATCTGACACGAATAATAAGATATCAAAATATGATGATATTTGATAATGAATTCATGCTTTGACGCACCAAATTAACAAAGATCTTTCCATTACTGGACAAGAATGAGATCTCTTCCATAAACTCACAATTCCCAATCAAGGTCTTCATCCCGATAAAATGTCCATTGATCACACCAACCGTGATTTTCATACCGACATGCTGGCGATAATCACACCTAATCAACTGTGGTTCTTCATGCCGATAAGCTGGCGATAATCACACCTAATCAACTGTGGTTCTTCATGCCGACAAGCTGGCGATGATCACACCCAATCAATTGTGGTTCTTCATGCTGACAAGCTGGTGATAACCACACCCAATCAACAGTGGTCTTCATGGCAATCAAATGTGCGTTGATCACACGGATCATGACTTTCATGCCAATTAAATTGAACATTAGTCACCGTCCAAATAATTGTGATTCTTCATGCCGACAAGCTGGCGATAATCACATCTTACATACAATAGCTGCGATTTTTATGCCGATAAAATATGCATTAATCGTGGCACCAATTTTCAACCGTGGTCTTCATGCCAATTAAATGTGCACTGATCACACAAATCGTGACTTTCATACCGATTAAATGTGCATTAGCCACCATCCAAACAACTATGATTCTTTAAGCCAACAAGCAAGTGATAATCACATCTAATATCCAATAGTTGCGATTTTCATGCCAATTAAATGTGCGTTAATTGTGGCTCCAATTTTGAACCGTGGTCTTCATGCTAATTTAATATGTGTTAATTGTGGCTCTAATTTTCAACTGTGGTTTTCATGCCGATTAATTGTTCGCTGATAACATGGATCGTGACTTTCATGCCGATTAATGTGCATTAGTGACCATCCAAATAGTTGTGATTCATCATGCCGACAAGCTGGCGACAATCACATCAAATATCTAACAGCCGTAATTTTCATGTAAATTAAATGTGCATTAATCGTGATCCTAATTTCCAATAGTCGTCTTTATTATGATCAAATGTATGCTGATCACACGGATCGTGACTATAATGGCCTGAAATCAGTATAGTAATAATCAGTGAATTCTATAGAGTTTGTAGTGTGGTTTTGGTGTGAAAACAATAGTGTTAGTACCCTGAATTACAAAAGGGTTAAAAGGTTAAATGTGCTCAGGCCAGGGAAGCGCAGATGGGTGACCTCTCATGAAGCCGGTAGAGAAAAATATTTTATTGGACCATTGGAAAGTACAAGTTATAAGGAGTCTGGCGGTATAATTTGGAGTGAAAATGAGGTCAAATAGGTCCCCGAAAGTCAAACTGAAAAAAAGCCCCTAGTTCGATTCATATAGTAACTAGACTTGACCAAAGTTTGACTGAGGCTTTAAAGGTAGTAAATGACGTCTGAAAAGTTATCTGAAGGTATAAATAGACTCAGAATAGTGTATAGAACAGTTTGGTAGTGAAAAAGTAATTTTAGGGTGGCACTGAAAAATGGATGAATCAGATCGGTTTAATTGAAGCAAATCGAAAATGGACCCTGATTGAGATGGAATTGGAGTCAAATAAGTTATTAAGGGCAAAAAGGAAGTTGAGGATGAAAAGTGAACCGAATCGGTTCAACTAGTGAACCGAACCGGTCGGACCAGTTTGACCAAGGTTTGACTGGACTCTAAATGGAGTTACGGACCTCAAAAAAATTATCTGAAAGCATGAATTTGCTTGAAATATTATGGAGAATTAAATGGTAATGAAAAATAAATTTTACTGTGAGATAGAAAATTGAGTTATTGGATTGGTAAAAAATTATCGGACTGGGAAACGGTATCCGATTGAGTTAAAATTTTATGTGGAGGCTAATTTATATATTTTAAGTTATATAATTGATTTTGGGATAAAATGGGCTTAATAAGTTAGAAAAATAAATTGGATTGCTTGTTGGGCCTAATTTCTTAAATGGGCTTAGAATTGGGTTGGCCTAATTGGTTGGACCAAGCCCAACCCATCAAAACCACCTAGATAAACCCCTAAATATTAGAAAACCCTAGAAAGCTCTCCATTTCTCTCTACCTTTCTCCATGGTCGAATGGTATACATATTCTCTCTCCACCTGTAACACCCCTTACCCGTACTTAGGCGATCCCATCCGATAAGGAGTGAGATGCCGTATGAGTAAAGGTGCCACCACACAGATACAGACTATACATACATTCATACATAACCAAGCATACTAAAATACAGGGTAATTTAAAACTTTACAACACCATTCATGAAAAGCTGATCATGCATTAATATAACAGAAGCATTACATTACTGTTCTGATCAACTAAGAGACACAATAGATAATTACAAAACCCAAAAATACATATACAGAAGCGGAAGCTATTACAAAACCGATATAAGAGAGTGCTATACAAAAAGAATCCTCAAAACACCAAAAAAATAAAACCCTACACTAAGACCCTGCTGTGTTGGCTTCGATGGCGGCGACTCTCCCAAGCACACTCCTTCCGCACCTGCACGGGTAAACACACCGTGCTAAGCGATAAACGCTTAGTGGGGAAACACACATATAGCATAATTCACAATGGTCGTCAAGGCAATACACATGCGTACCTCAAGTACATAAATACAATAATCATGGCATAACAATAACATATAGTCATGCTCACATACATAAAGCCATCCATCAGAAAGTTCATAACAATAATCATATCCTCATAACAGGTTATACTTTTCATCATTGAATCCATACATATATCACATACATTTTCTCATATTACAATCCATACAAGGCACCTGCTGACTCGAGGGAGTGGATAACGAGTATACGGACAGTACTTTACGGGTATGAGCTGATACGGACAGTACTTTACGGGTACGAGCCGAGAAAACCAATTTTACTTTTTTCCTTTTAACTTTCACAAAACATTTTCAAAGGGGATCTTAAACAAGATCCTATCACATAAGGGTTCGCGAGGAACCAAACGGGGACCTGATCGGGGTCCAAACTTATCAAAGGGCTACAGCTATAAGACTCTATTAGGCATGCCTAACTATCCACTTACTAGACTCTAGCAGGTCATGCATAAACCATACAATCCATTTCATAATTTACAAAACCATTATCATACATGTTCATAATTGTCTCATGCATCCGCATTCATATAATTCATAAAATGTAAAGCATAAATCTCATAAGCACCAAAGGAAACTGGAATTCAAAAACCACACGCAACAAAGGAAAAACTCATTCAGCATGCAGGGACTGTCACGCTCGTGACGTCTGTCGCGCTCTCGACAGAGACCGAGGTCTCTTCGATGCGCGTGTGCCACGAATTTCGCGACCGCGAGGAGGACGAAAGGGCCAGGATCTGTCGCACTTGCGACGGATGTTGTGATCACGATAGAGAACAATTGGTGCTGCCACGGGCTCACGACGAATCGCGTGCTCGCGATAGCACTCAGCCAGCATCGCGCTCTGTCGCGCTCGCGATAGAGGATGCTCAACACCTCGGCTATCGCGGGCTCACGACGGGATCGCATGCTCGCAACAGCGAAGCTCCAATCACCGCTCTCTCTGTCGCGCTCGCGACACTCGTCGCGATCGCGGCAGCGTCGGGATTTCGAAAATCTGCAGAATTTTGCATAAATTCCTCCTTTCAAAATCATCCATCAACACACAAAATTCAACCATGAACCTCTTACCTCAAACCCAGCCATCCAATTGCATCAACAACCATAATATAACAATTATTAACAAGAAATTTCATACAATACATAAATTTAAACTTCCAATTTCAAGAATCAACCAAAAACCCAATTTATGCCCAAAATCACCTCAATTCCCAAATTACCAGAATCAACTGATGCTCTTGCAAGATCCACACTCCAAATCAATAACCCATAGCATATACATCAAAATAAAGAGCACATAACAACCTAATTCTAAGAAATCATCAAAACTCATACATGAACATATTTACATGCAAAAGCAAGAAATTCCCAAACCTTCAAATCCTTAGCTCCTATTGCTTGGATCCACTAGGTCCAGCCTTCTCCTTGCCATTTGGCTCACGAGGAGGCTCAACTAAGCACAAACAAGCACCCAAACACCAAGAACACAAACCCTAGCTTAGATCAAACCCAAGAAGAAGAAGAAGAAAATGCTTGAATAACCAAAAGGAAAAAGCATAAACTTACCAAGGAAGATGAAAGGGAGTAATTAATTCCACCACTTGAGCTTGAATCTAAGTAGAACACTTAGGAGAGTGCAAAGGAGGAAGAAGAAGAAGAAGAAGAGAAAACGGGAATGGGTTTTAAAAAAATCAAATTTCCCTTGTTTATTTCCTCTTTCCCCATCTTTCTTTCCCCTTTACACATGTCAACCATCTAGTGGAGGAGATCATTTACTCACACCCTAACTAAATGTATCACATGCACACAATGAACACCCTAATAATGTACCCTACACATGTATGAGCAACACACACAACAATAATCCACTAGTGCACATCCTACTATGGTGCACTCAACCACACACAATGCAACTCCAATGCATACACTACAATGGTGCACTCATGCACACACAAATCTGACCCAACTAATTTGCACCATAGTGCAACACATGCACACACACGCACCAGAAAAACCCAAATTCATACAATATTCCCACAATACCCTTATGATCATGCCAAAACACATACAAATACATACACACACACATAGCTCATTCTACTAGGGGGCAAACGGGGTGTGACACCACCATTTTCTTCTCTCCTTCATTTTTCCACCAAATTAAAGGTTCTTAAGTAAAATATAGCCTCTTATTTCATTGATGATGACCTCTAAAGCCTATTTGAGGTAAATGATGCATAGTAAATCAAATTGAAAGGGTTATGTGCTAAGAATGAGTTAGGGTTTTATAATTTTATTTAAAGGTTCCAATAGGTATTTTAGGATATGTAGATGATGTTTATGTAAATAAATTGCAAAAAGGAAGCAAAATAATCATGGTTTCTTTGGATTGTATATTCGGCCACTTGAGGAAATCGAAGGAGGTGATGGTGTTTCAAGGAGAAAAGTCATGGAAAGCATGCTTAAGATGTGGAGAACAAGAAAATACGATTAGTGGATATAATATCCTATTTTATCCATTGAAAAAGCATGATTTTAGGTTATGTCTAAGTAGAAAGTATAAGAAATATGCATGTATAATTGAATATAACCTTATAGCCATGTTTAGGAAGGTTAATAATGTTGTTTCGAATCCTTAGATTGAAAAGATAAAACTTTGGTGGAGTGTTCACACTTGGGTCGAATTGTATACATAGGATTAATTCAAGTATACTTGGTTATTATTCCATATAAATGATATTTGGATTGTTTTTAACATGATATTTAGTAAATGCAATGATTAAAAGAAAGAAAAGTGAAGTTAATGTGAATGCAAAACCTAGGCCGAATGGTATTACTAAGGTAAACTATGTCATACTTCCATAATTAATGCATATATGTGGTATATTTATGATATATGGCATGGGATCTAACTAATTGAGTGATTAGAAGAAAGAAAAATAAAGTTAAAATGTAAAAGAAACTTTGGCCGAATTGCACACTTAGGGTTCCATGTGAGTATTTTATGACATAATGTTAATTAATAGTACATCTAAGTAAATTAACATGTAATATAGCTAAATAAATAATAAATGAGAGAAAATTAATTTTTGGGATGAAAATGTTAAGGTGGCCGAATGGTAATCTTGAATGAAAAGGTGTAAAATTTGATTATTTATTTAGTATAATGGTATAAAATGAATAAAGAATGAAAAAAAAGTAAGTTTGAATTTACTTGTAATAAATGGAGTATATTTTTACATATAAAAGTGTGATATTGCTTTATGTTTATAATAAAATTGATAGAATGTGTACATTTAAGTGAACTTATGGTATGAGTGAAGTTTATACTGAATATTGAGTGATTTAGAATGGAATTGATGGAGAAAGAATGAACTAAAAGTGAAATTGTACTGTACTGATTAATATTGTGGATTTGTTTCAGATTGTGTTGTAAGTGGAAAATGTATTGAATGACGATTATGTATTGCCCTTAGTGATCTAGTAGTTAATCTAGTTTAGGATATAGATGGCTAGCCATAGGGACGTCACTATATACCGCGCGGTAGCAAGTTATGATGACTCACAATTATAGACCAATGACGGTCTATTTATAAGTGTCATAGTGTAATGTATAGTGTAAGTGTACTATCGTCGGAGCGCAATTTGGCCTCCAAGTGGTCACTTCGACACTATCAAAGTGAAATCTGGCCGCTAAGTGGCCACTTCGTTAGGTTGGGCTATAGAGCCTAGTCTCGCATATCCAGTCTAGTGATTCCTACTGGATGATACAAGGGGCAAATGTAAAGAAAATGATTAAAATGTGATTAATTGTGATATATAGTGAAAAAGTGTAAAGAAAGGACTAAATGGAAAGAAGATAATAAGTTTAAGAACTAAAATGTAACTTACCGTGAAAGTCGTTAATTGGGGGACTAATTGCTAAATTATAAGTTAAAAAGTGAATAAATGTGAGTTTAATTAATTAATGGCATAAATGTAAATAAAAGTAAAAAGAAGGTCAATATTGTAATTTGATAAAAGTTTAGGGGCAAAACAGTAATTGTGTGTAAAAGTAAATTAATATGTGAAATTTGATAGAAAAGCGAAGTTAAAATTTTAATGGTGTAAAATAATGTAAAGTTCAGGGACTAAAGTGTAATTTGACATACAAATGTTAATTTAAGGACTAATTTATAGTTTGTAAGTCAAATGATGATTTAAGTGAATGATAAGAGTAATTAATGGCATATTGATAATGTAAAGAAAGTACAAGGATATAATTGTAATTTTACAAAGGTATGGTAAGTTAAAGGACTTAGATGTAATTATTGAATAATTTTTGTGTTAAGTATGAGAAAAATGAATTAAATGGGAGAACAAGCTTAAATAAGGGTATAACTGTAATTGTGAAAAAGTTAAGCATATAAATCATAATTTAGTAAAAGTATAGGGACTTAATTGTAAATTGACTGTAATATAGTTAATTAAAGGATTAAAATGTAATTAATTAGTAATATGAATGCTTCATGTAAATAAATTTCATTAAATGAATATCTAATGGCATAATTGTAATTAAAGTAAACAAAAAAGGTAAAATCGTAATTGGAATGAAATTGAAAGACCCTAATGTAAATAGATTAAAACTCTAAATGGATTGGAAGTCTATTTGAATTAGAACACTAAATAGATTAAAACTCTAAATGGATTAGAAGTTTATTTGGATTAGACTCTAATTGGATTAGAATTCAAATTGAATTAGAATTTCAATTTGATAATTAATTAAATTATTTATGGAAATATTGAACAAGGAAAGTAATGATAGTATAATGTGAATATTTTAGAAAAAAAATAATGGGCTAAATAAGTAAATAAAATTAATTGGTGGCATTATTGTAAATAAGTGAAAATTGAAGGTAATACTGTAATTTAGTGAAAGTTTAGGGACTAAACTGTAAATTGACGATAGAAAAGTAAATTACAGGATTCAAATATGATTGACAGGTAAAATAAATAATATACGTATTTCAAATATTACTATAATAATAGTATTGATAATTTAGGAATATGATACGAAATGTAACGGAATGAAATTAAGTATGATAAAGAGTGCAAATGTATTATGAGTACAGCTCTAATATCAATACTGTAAAGAAAGTGATTAAGTGACTGATTATTAAATTAGTGGATTAGTCATAAGGGTAAAAATTTGTAAAATTTACAGTATAGACAATAATGATACTAATAAATGAAATGAGAATGTTAAAGTATAGATACGGAAATGATACCAAAAAACATAATGATAAATGATTAAAGTAAAAGATTTAATAAGAAATTAAATGAAGGCCTAAGTTAAGAAAAAGATCAAAAGACTAATGTTCATATAGTTTACATGAAGAAAATACTTGTGTGTCCATGCATGTATATATTAAATTAGTAATGGAAAATTTAGGATATGTATCCACCACTGTACATTTTTAATGCTCAGCACGTAGTGTGGTTACTGCGTGCAGGTTATAGAAAGAAAAGAAGTGGTAGTGGCTGAGGTTTACTGATGATCGAAAGAATATTCGACAGGAAGGATAAGGTATAGGCATAGCATGTATACGACTGCAATGGATGAACACAAAATTGTACAGGATAGGTATATGAATTGTGCATGGGTATGCCTATTATATTGTTGTATTTATATGAATGTTATTGTAGAAAAAAAAAAATTTCCACTGAGTCTGATAAGTGCATTATAGGGCATTCCAGTGTAGTGTTGTGACATCCGATATTCGTACCATTTATGGGTATAGGGTGTTACAGTTTTATTGGTATCAGAGCAAGGGTTTAGGCGGTTCTAAGATTGGTGATAGTGTAATAAGGATGGATTGATACGTATATATGCCATGAATAGGTATCGATGACAAAAGTGAGTAAAAGTATGTGAAGAGACATAATGATAGTATACATGTAACACCCCTAATTCCCACACGTAGCATATCGCAGGACGAAGAGCTATGGTGAGTTGAGGGTGCTACCAGACAAAGACCCACATGGCAATACAGAAATCAGAATAATAAAATTTCTAACATCTCGAACCTCAACCACATACACATCCTAAACTTGTCTCACACATACCATCATTCGAACTATAAAATATTACAACTTACTACAATTGCAAATAAATAAAACTTAATTACAAGCCAAAGTCAAAAACTCTTCCTATACATGTCTATCGAACTTGTTGGACAAAACTCGGTGGACCGATGCGCTACTCTGATCTCCTAATCTGCACGGACAAACAACCGTGCTAAGCGATAACGCTTAGTCGGGCGAAACAAATAATGGGTAGCCACTCACAGTGGTTGCCAAGGCAAACACATGCAAATCAATATATATCTAAACATAACATCAAGTACACCGGTTAAAGCTATCATAAATTCATATTCTTATTCTCATACAAGAACTTAAACAATTTCGTAAACACACTCGTTTAGATACCATAACTAGAAATAACTTTATTATCCTTTTTAAAATCACAATAACTTTATACTTACTAATTGTTTACCTAATTCATTTAATTAACCATATTAATAGTTATACCTCATAGGTTACCAAAAATACATTTTGCTAGTCAGAAATATTAAGCCTTACCAATTCCCATACTTACCAGTAGTTCCAAAATCATGCAGATAATAGTATTACTACTTAAGTCAAAAGCTTTCATTTGTTCAAACCATTACGTATTCAAAACTAAACAAAACATTTTGGTTGTCAAATTTGGTTCAGGCTTGAAATAAATATTCCAAGCTTCTTACGTATCCCTATAGTAGGGAATCAGAACCACGTAGTTCTATAAGAAACCTTTATATAGATATTCCAAATTAATCTTAACTCATTTACTAAATTCAATTATCTATATCATACCTAACACTTATTATTCCTCTTACGTACTACTCAATACATAATTTACCGTATTCATTAAAACCAACAAACATCGTACATGAATTCCTTACCAATATATTTACAGTAATTGTCCAGGCTAAAGTCTCGTGGATAAATAACAGATAACATACCTGTATTCTCATTTTAACATATAAACAAATATATTTATAAAGTTCATTTATAAAGTACTCAACTATAACAAACAAGCATATCAAATATGTCAATAAGTCTTTACAAAGACTTCATACAGACAATCATACTCATAGCTTTTGAATAGATTTATAACATGCATTATCGACATATGAATTCTCATGCAATCAATATTCATAACATCCATTTATAAACAAATCAATTAAAGCAGACATGCATATCCAATACTTTAGTAAGTCTCTACCAAGACATCATATAGGCACTCATATCCATAACTTTTAAATAGCTTAATACAAGCCTATTTGAACAAACATTATTTGTTATATCCCTTTTTATTTACGGACATTGGCTGGTTACAGAAAACACCTAGGTACCCGAAGGTACCACACATTTCCACATAGGTGTCCAAAAGGGATCCAGAACATATAAGTGTGTAAAGCACAATCTCATAAGATATATATTTATATATATATATCAACAAACACATTCGATGCTCATTCACATATCTTTTGCAATCATTATAGAACTTATCAATTAATCACATTCTTTCATTCTTTTAGTTGCCTGCTAAGTCAAAGGGGTGGATAAGTGAGTAAACGCATAGATACCTAAAGGTATCAATAATTCTTTCATAACGCATGGATATTCGAAGATATCAAAATCATTCTTTTCTTTTCATTTCAAAACATTTTCGCATTGGGGGATCTTAAACAAGATCCATACACATTGAGGTTCACGAGGAACCAAAGGGGGACCTGACTAGGGTCCAGAACCGAACAAAGGGGCTGTAGCATCAGAACTCTATAGGCATTCCTATCTATCCACAATCGACTCATGCAGGTTAAATTTTTCATATCATGATTAAATTCTTCACATATATATACCTATTCCTATAAATACTTGCATCATCCTTTTATGAATCACATAGACACATGCATTGATATAATTGCATTAATCATTAAGCTAACTTTAAATTATCTTTCATATGAAAAAGCATTAAATAATTGGGAATAATTGCAACATCATTCATTAAAACAATAACAAAATTTATTCATGTGGTTTCATAACATTATCCATGCATAATACAAATCGCATTTAGAACATAACATGTAATTTTTCATGAAGAAACCATGATATAATACCTATATAAGCTTGTTTTTATTTCATACAGTAGTAAAAACCCATTAAGAAAAGATATGAAATTCATTTTAGAATTAAAAGGACAAAATCGAAAAAATAGGGCATGTAGGGGGTCACTGTCGCGATCGTGAAAAAAGTCGCACTCGCGACAATGGCCAGAAGGCCAATTGTGAGGGAAGAAGCGAAGGACACGAGTCGTATAGGTCGACATGACTCGTGTCAATGCTTCTCCAAACTGAACGGCCGATCGCAAAAGCGATAGCAAGGGACACGAGTCTTGCAGGTCGGCATGACTCGTGCCGATGCTCTCAGCCCCATCACGAGTCATGCTCTAATGCACGACTCGTGACTTGGCTCCCACAAGCATGAATCATGTTTTCTCTCCTTCACAACTCGTGAAGGTGTTCTACTCCATGCCGACTCGTGACTATCTTCACGACTCGTGCATGTCGAAGGCTTCACGAGTCGTGCTGCCTTTCACGAGTCGAAGCATCTTGCCCAAAAAGCACGAGAACGGGAATGTTATGATTCTGTCATGCTCGCGATAGCGTCGTGACTTCCGTTACCCAGCCAAAATGCAAGAAAATCCAGACTTTCAAAATCAAACCCTATTTTTACCCAAATCAATCCAAACTTCATCTTACATCAAAATGAACCTCCCAATCATCATAAATAATATAAAACACAACTTTTGCAACAATTAACACAATCAAATCATGAATTTACATGATTAAAATTTCAAAAGTAACAAACCTAGAAAAATTGCAGTAACATTTATCAAACCTAACATTTGCTCTAATAATTCAACGATCATGCATCACAGCTTAAATCAAACTAAAACCCATCACATTTATACTAACATGAACCTCATTAAACATTAAATTTTCCAAAAAATCATGTAGGGACATAAAATCACAAATATACATCAAAATCAAACAAATTCCCAAACCTGTAAATCCTAAGCTCCTAGTTGCAAGCTCCACTCCCACTTGCCTTCTCTTTTCCCTTGGGATCACGAATAGGCACTTCCAAAACCAGGCAACCCAAGAAATCACACAAACACAAAACCCTAGATTAAGAACACATTCTAACAAATCAAGAGAAAGAGGAAGAAGAAGAGAAAGAAAGAACTCAAGAAAACTTACCCAAAATAATCTCTTTGAGTTGATTAATTTCCACTAAACTCAGCCAAAGGAAGAGGGATCAAGATGGAGTAAATAGGAAGAGAAGAAGAGAAGGAGAAGAAGGCGTGAGGGAAAAAGAACGGGAGAGCTAGGGCAAAAATTCTGCTCTTCCTCTCTTTCCTTACCTTTTATACCCCTCTCTAAATCCTTGCTACATGTCATCTTATAATTTGTGGAACTTGACCACTCACA
This sequence comes from Excoecaria cochinchinensis, assembly GCA_947683425.1. Lineage (NCBI taxonomy): Eukaryota > Viridiplantae > Streptophyta > Magnoliopsida > Malpighiales > Euphorbiaceae > Excoecaria > Excoecaria cochinchinensis. The sequence continues at coordinate 2,046,004 of CANTUQ010000192.1, forward strand.
CCCTAAACCCATGCATGACACTATACACAAGACTAACTCTACTAACACATACACTACTTCCCTCTATGCATGCGCACTCTATAAAAACCCACAGATCATGCATATAACCCATAAATAGATATTTATATCAAATTCTCTTTTTAATCCTCAAACTCTTATAACCTCAAACATTGATATTCATAATTTACTAATCCTTCACATTGGCCCACTAATTAATTTTTTATCTATTTAATGAAGTCCTAATTCCATCTTCACAATTTATTATTGGTCGCACTTGTTGAAACTTTGACATTAATTATTAAATTGTCCATTTAGCATACCAACACTTCAACTTGCACAACTTTTGTCACTACTCATCCTCAATACGCTTAATCTTTCTAGGGTACATTTTGGGTTGTTACAATACGTTCATAGAATTGTAAGGGAATGTAAGGTATGATGACTAATGGAAAGTAAATAAATCTCCTAAATTGTATATCCTCGCAGTATTGTGGTTGTGATCTATGATTATGGTATATAAGGAAAATTTCGAGGGCGAAATTTTTATAAGTGGGGGAGAATTATAATGGACTGAAATCGGTATAGTAATGATCAGTGAATTCTGTAGAGTTTATAGTGTGGTTTGGGTGCAAAAACAACAGTGTTTGTACCCTGAATTATAGAAGATTTAAAACATTAAATGTGCTCAGGCCAGGGAAGCCCCTGATGGTCGACCTCCCGGGAAGCTGGTAGAGAAAAATATTTTATTAGACCATTGGAAAGTACAAGTTATAAGGAGTCTAGTAGTATACTTTGGAGTGAAAATGAGGTCAAATAGGTCCCCAAAAGTCAAACTGAAGAAAAGCCTCTTGTTCGATTCAAATAGTAACTAGGTTTGACCAATGATTGACCGAGGCTTTAAAGGTAGTAAATGACCTCTGAAAAGTTCTGAAAGCGTAGATAGACTCAGAGTAGTGTGTAGAACAGTTTGGTAGTGAAAAAGTAATTTTAGGGTGGCATTGAAAAATTGATGAATCAGACCGGTTTAATTTGTTATGATTGTCTTGTCTAAGTGTCATTTTGATTGATATTAATGTTTGATTGTATTTTAAAGTTGTAAGAGAGTTTAGAAGTGTATTAGGCATTATTTTAAAGGTTATGCATGTGAAATTGAAGTTGGTATGTGAAGGTATGTGCATAAGAGTTGTGTTGCTTGAAGGAATGAACGCTTAGTTCGGTTCTGGCGCGGGCAACACTTAGTTCGGTTCTATCACGAGTGCAATAGACACTCCTTAGGCAAGGTCTGCCTGCCGAGCATCATCGAGCTCATGCATTGCCGAGCTGTGCCGAGTCTTGTTGCGAGCGCGGCAGAAGCTACTTTGGCATTCTATCGCGAGTGTGATGAGGCCCCCGTGCACAACATCTGCACGTATTGGGTTCTGTCGTGAGCGCGACACTGTGCAGAGCTGTAATTTAAGTCATTATCTCTTTTTTGTGCATAGTATTGTATTGGTTTATGAATGATAATGCACATTATAGATTTTATGTATTATATATATGTATGAAACATATGCTTGATGGTTTAATTAGCTTGTACATGTATTGAGTTGAGTTAATATGTGATCATTATTGGATACATGAATGAAGGCTAAGTAAATGATGTAGTGACTAGAGTTTATATGTTCAGCCTGAAGGGACATAGTAGTGGATAGATAAGCATGTAACACTCCGTTCTCCTCCTAGTAGTTTGAGCCATGTTTGCCATGTATATGTTTATATGTGTGAGAGTTTTAGTATGTGTTAAGGGTATTTTAGGCAAAATGCATGTTTTGTGGGCTTTAATAGATTGTGGTTGCATATATGTTAGTAGGGTGTATGTGTATTGGGTTGCGTTAGTGTGTGCATGTGCATATGGTTATAGTGTGTGAATTATGAGGGTTAGTCTTGTGTGTAGTAGCATGTGTGTTTGTTAGGTGTGAGTGGTCAAGTTCCACTAACCAAAGGGTGACATGCAGCTAGAGCATCTTGAAAGAAGGTATAAATAGAAGAGAGAGAAAATGGCACAGCAAATCTAATTTGCCTCTTCCCGTTTTCTTCCTTCCCTTTACTCCTTCTTCCTCTTTTCTCTACATTTGTGTGCCCTAGCTTGGATCTAAGTGCTTTGGGGTGGAAATTGATCATTCCTTGAGCTTTAATTGGTAAGTATAGTGGGTTTCTTCTTTTTCTTCTTCTTCTTCTTCATCCATTGTTCTTGATTTTGGTTAGACTGGGTTTTAATTTAGTTTTTGTGTTTGTCTGATTTTTAGGTGTTCTTGGTTAGTTGAGCCTCCTCACGATCCCAAAGCAAAGGAGAAGAGTGGTGCTCATTGATTTGGAGCATAGGAATATCAGGTTTGGGAATTTATTTGGGAATTTGATTGTTTTGATGAACATTTGTGATTTGTGCCTTTGTATGAAATTTCTAGAAATTTGATGTTTGTTGAGGTTTATTATAGTGCTAATGTGATGGATATTCAATTGATTTGAGTTGTTATGCATGAATGTTGGAGTATTGAGAAAATTTTGAAGTTTGATGAACTGTTACTGTAAATTCTGGGTTGTGTTTTTGAGAAGCTTGATTTTGTTAATGCATGATTTTGATTGTGTTAATTGTTCAATCAAGTTGTGTTTTAAGTTATATGTGATGGTGGAAGGCTTATTTGAAGGTAAGATGAGGTTTGGTTTGGTTTTGGGTCAAAATGGTTTTGTTGTTGGAAGTCTGGATTTTCTTGCATTTTGATGGAAATTGGAAATCGCGATGCTGTCGCGAGCACGACATCCTCGCGAGCACAATAGAATGGTGAATTCCAGTTTTACGCAAGATTTGCTCTGTTGTTTGTGAGGTGTCCGACTCGTTATTTAGCAGCACGACTCGTGAAGCTTCGGCGTGCCCGAGTGGTGCAGCAGAATCATGCGTCGGCAGGGGGTAGACTGAGAGTTCACGTTCTCGAGTTGTGAAGGTTGTCTCATGCTGGTCCAGCACGACTCGTACGCCCCTTCGCCCCTCCCCCTCGCGCAAGCCAACCGACCACTGTCGCGATCGCTACAGTGACCCCTTTTTGCCCTATTTTTCTGATATTGCCCCTTTCTTCTAAAATGACTTTTGTATCATTTCTTCATGGGTTTTTACTACTGTATGGGAATAAATGCGCTTATATATATGTGCGCTATTATGATTTCTTCATGATAAATTGTATGTTATGCTTTGAGCATGATTTGTATTATGCATGACGTGCAAGAGTCAGTTTAGTGGATAGTTAGGGATGCCTAAAAGAGTCCTTTAGCTGCAGCCCTCTGTACTGTTCTGGACCTTGATCAGGTCCCCGTTTAATTCCTCGCGAACTTCAATGTTTACAGATCTTGTTTAAGATCCCCTTTGTAAATTATTTTGAAAAGAGAAAATATGATATTGTTTTTGGATTCCTTCCCATAAGGTACCGCCATGCGTTCGATTCATACCCATAAGATACCATTATGCGTTCACTCGTTATCCACTACTGTGAGTCAGCAGGTGTTATGAGTTGTTCTGATATGTTTATGAGAATATGAACCCGAATGAGTATGATTATAAGTTTGTGAATCCGAATGACTCTATTTATGAGCATATGAATCTGTTGGCATATGAATATCATTATGATCCTTTGAATGGTTTTGAATGAGATTCGATTATGATTATGCTTTATGATTATCAGTATGCCATTTCGTATGTGATTTGCCTTGACGAACATTGTGAATAGCCGTCCATATTATTGTTGTGTCTTTCCCCACTAAACGTTATCGCTTAGAACCGTGTTTTACCCGTGCAGGTGCAGAAGGTGTATAGCTTTTGGGAGAGTCGCCGCCAGTCAAGCCAACACAGTGTGATTGTTGATAGGACTTAGTTTCTTTTTGTATTATGATTATTTTGTAATAGTGATCTCTCTTGTATTTAGTATTTTGTTAAGCTTCCGCTATGTATCTCTGAAAGTTGTAATTATGTTGGTATCTGAATAGTTATGTATTGAACATTGTTATTCTATCAATGAAAGTTCAGTTTGATTTAAAGTTTTAATTTTCGCTGTTTATATTATGTGAATGTACGTTTAGTTTAATGTATGTTTAATGTATGTTTAATGTATGTTTATGTTTAAACGTACATATATGTATGTTTATATGTGAATGTATGTTTATATGTATGTTTAATTTTCGCTGTTTATATGTATGTTTATATTATGTGAATGTACGTTTAGTACCATTCTGCCTGGTAACACCCATTCTCGTACGGGTTCTCACTCCCTCACGGATGGGTTTCCCTACGTATGGGAAGGGGGTGTTATAATTTTTGGTATCAGAGCTTCGATTTAGGCATTTTTTGGGTGATTGTTGTGTATAGACATATGATTAGGACTGTGTTGGCTGATGCGGTTGTCTTTGTCTTTCTTTTAGATGGATTCTGATTCTATTTGTGGGTCTCTTGAGGGGTCCGCTGAAAGTGTGAATCCCTAAGCTATAGATCCTTCAGTGTCTGTTTCGACTCAAACACCTAGGGTTCAGCCTGAGGCTGCAGCCATGCCCTTCAAGGTAATGTTAAAGATTTCTCAATACATGGTTCGAGTCTTGGATAGAGTGATAGCTCCGATATCCCCTTTAGAGAGTATGAGTAGAGCTGGTGCAGAGAATTTCTATGGGACCAGTCTAGTTGAGTCTGAGCTTGCTGAGAAATGGATTGAGAAAGTGGAGCGAGTGTTTGAGGAGACTAAGTGTCCTCCAGAAAGGCAAGTTGAGAGTGTTGTGGCATTGCTTCAGGGATCCACCTACGATTGGTGGAAGTTGGTCCATAGGCATCCCCAGTTGCCTGACCAGGTCACATTGGAGTTCTTCAAGAGGGAGTTCACTAATAAGTATGTGACTAGGGAGTATAAGGATGCTAAGTGGGCACAGTTCTTGAGTTTGAAGCAGAGGGCTATGTCAGTATTGGAATTTGAGAAAGAGTTCAACCGTCTTTCCAAGTATGCTCTAGAAGGTGTTCTGACTGAAGAGTTTCGGTGTCGGCATTTTGAGGCCGGTTTGAATGAGTATTTGCATGCTATGATTATTTCTTTGATGAGTACTCTGGGTATTGGGTACTACAAGATAGTGTAAGCAGCAATGCGGGCTGAGAGATCCGATTCGGTTTTGAGAGAGAGGGCTCAAAGAAGGAATCCCCCTCGTGGTGGATCATCGTAATCATCATCGGTTAAGAGGTTAAGGAACCCGCATGATGAGTCTTCTTCAGATCCGGCTTCGAGAGGCAAGAGGTAAGGTTCTGCTATGGGTTCTGGTTCTGGTAGAGGTGGTTCTGGTTTGAGGACTGATTTATTGTCTGAGAGTTCTCACTGCAGTAAGCGCCATTGGGGTGAGTGTAGGTGGCTCACAGGTCATTGTTTTAGATGTGGGAGCATTGATCACTACTTGGCTAATTGTCCAAGGTATAGTAAGGCTTATGGTGATCAGCGTGAGGCTAGCAGAGTTGGATCTAATGCTCCGTAAGCCAGTTATGGTAGAGGCCGAGGTAGAGCTCGAGGTGGTCGACATAGAGAGGGAGCTCTATAAGAGTCTGTTGATCATCCCTTGATAGTTCTAGCTAGAGTGTATACCATGAGAGGTCGGGATGAGCAAGATGCCTTGGATGTGATTACTGGTAAGTTCCTACTCTTTGACACTGAGTTATATGCTCTAATTGACCCTGGTTCCACACACTCATATTTGTGCACGAGTAAATTGTTTGATAAGTTGCATGATGTTGATTAGTTAGATTATGAGGTTTGTGTGACCAGTCCTTTAGGGCATAGTGTCAATGTGAGTAGAGTGCATAGGAATTATCCCCTTTTGGTTCAGGGTGTTGAGTTTTTTGCGGATTTGATTGAATTGCCGTTTTGAGAATTTGATTTGATTTTGGGTATAGATTGGTTGAGTAAGCATCGGGCTGTAGTGGATTGTCATAGAAAGGTGGTTGTGTTGCGAGATAGAGATCAGTCTTCAGTTGTTGTTAAGGGTTTGTGTTCGAGTTCTTTGAGTAATGTGATCTCTGCCATGCAAGCTAAGAGGTTTATGAGGAAAGCATGTAAGGCATTTTTAGCAGTTGTGTTGGATTCTAAGCGTGATCAGGTAGAGATTGAGGATATCCCAGTTATTAGGGAGTTTGGTGATGTGTTTTCGAGTGAGTTGCCTGGGTTGCCTCCCGAGAAAGAAGTGGAGTTGTCCGTAGAGATTTTACCGGGTACTTCGCCCATTTCGAAAGCACCTTATCGGATGACTCCTGTAGAGTTGAGAGAACTCAAAACTCGGCTACAAGAGTTATTGGATAAGGGGTTTATTCGACCCAGCATATCAACATGGGGAGCCCCGGTTTTGTTTGTTAAGAAGAAAGATGGCTTTTTGAGGATGTGTATCGACTATAGGCAAATTAACAAGGTCACGGTGAAGAACAAGGATCCCTTGCCTAGAGTTAAGGATTTGTTTGATTAGCTTAGAGGTGCGGGTGTCTTTTCCAAGATTGATCTTTGGTCGGGTTATTATCAACTTCGAGTTTAGGATGCGGATGTGGTTAAGACTGCATTTTTGACTTGGTATGGCCATTATGAGTTCCTTCTAATGCCATTTGGTTTGACTAATGCACCTGCGACTTTTATGGATTTGATGAACTGAGTGTTTAGGCCATATCTCGATCGATTTGTAGTAGTGATTATAGATGATATTTTGGTCTACTCGAAGGATGAGAATGAGCACGAAGAGCATATTCGGTTAGTGTTGCAAGTATTGAGGGAGCACCGTTTGTTTGCGAAGTGTAGTAAGTGTGACTTTTGGTTTCGAGAAGTGTCTTTCTTGGGTCACATTGTGTCGGCTAAAAGTATTCAAGTGGATCCAGCTAAGATTGAGGTAATTGTGGATTGGAAAGCGCCTAGGAATGTTCCAGAAGTTGGAAGCTTCCTTAGTTTGGCAGGCTACTACCGTCGATTTGTAAAGGGTTTTTTGGTCATTGCTGCTCCTATGTCTAGATTGTTGAGGAAAGGAGTCAAATTTGAGTGGTCAGATAAGTGTCAGCTGTGCTTTGAGAAGTTGAAGAGTTTGCTAGTTGAAACTCTTGTACTGACTCAACCCACCTGTGACGCGCACCGGATGTCCCTTCGGCCGCCCCTATGACCGCCCGCTTGAGGGCGATCGGGCAATTGAGGGTCCGCTAACAGCTTGCAATAAATCGCAAGTGCGTCTATGTTGGGCAACAAGGAAGTTTCATGGAGTCGCCACCCAATAGAACATTGGGAAAGTTTCTCTCGCCTCGGAGAGCCTAAGACTGCGCTTAGTATCCATTTTGGGCCATCCAAAGGGGTCTTGGAGGGTAAACCTCTCGCCCTAAGGAGCTTAGGATTAACGCCAAAATCTCATAACACAAGAGGTGTCTTGGAGGGTAAACCTCTCGCCTCTTTGAGCCCAAAGATCAGAGCTGGGTTCGGGACTTCTATCTATTTTTACCTCGATTATTTTATGATCAAATTTTAATTATCATTAATTCGCTCTCTCTCCACACGATGTAATTGATTAAAGGCGCATTTATTCACATTTAGAAAGCAGTAATGAATAACTAATGAAAGCAATAAATTACAATAATACAAGGAGCGGAATACAACTCCCTTTTATATATGTGCGAAACATATACAAATCGGGGCACTGCTTATTTTGAGAACTTTGGTCCTCGCATGTATTATTATCAAAAATGGCTATTTTTATTGTGAGGATTTTTATTGGATAAAAATAGGACATTGGGTCCTTGCTTTTATGAAAACCTCTTTTTATTGAATATAAAACATTAATCAATTTTTATATTTAACGGAATACAAAAAGGGCATACTCATATGCATAAAATAAATGATGAATAAACAAATAAAGGGAATAACCAAGAGGGTTAGAAAACCAAACCGGACGGAATCCTCCGAGCATGGTAGATCGCCCCTCGAGCTCAGGATAGTCCAAGAAAATCAATATATGCTCACAGAAGGTTAAAAGATGTTAATATATGAAAGCTCAACATAAATGAAGTAAAAAAGACTTGAAAGAAATAGGAAAAATTTGGAAAAGTGGAGACAGGACCCAGCGACGGCCTCTGTCGAGTGACCGACGGGCGTCGGTAGGTGACCAACATATCCCGTCTCTCACTCAAGAGAGAGGACGTCTGTGAGTGGGGTGACCAACGGGCGTTGGTGAAATAGATGACCCGTCGGTCACCACTGCCTCCGAAAATAAACAGTAAAAATCTCTTTTTTCAAGACAAAAAAGGGTTTTTTATCACAAAACGAGATGAAGAGAATCAAAATAAAGAGAAGTGAAATCAAAAAGCCAAAAGAACAGCAAAAATAAAGAATAAAGATGAAATAACACGGAGAATAAGTCCGAAATATTTACCCTCAGATAATGTTTTGGTGGTATTCTTGGTGTTGATTAGAGTCCCGCGCGTTCCACGAGAAACGAAATGAAAGGTCAAAAAGAGGAATGTAGATTGTTTCCTTCTTAACCCTTCAAAAAGATTAACTTTTGAATCAAAAACCCAAAGAAAACTAATTAGTTTTAGTTCCTTTTTGACGGTTCGATCCTCAAATTAAAAGAAATTTCTTGATGTGTGTTTGCTGGAAGAGAGAGAAAATACGTTTGAAATTCGGCAGAGCTTCCCCTCTTGAAAATTTTTGGAACCCTTTTTAGGAAGAAATTCAAAGCTTTTATAGGCCAGGCACGACCGACGGGCGTCGGATGTGGAGACGGGCGTCGGAAGAATCCTTCTGACACAAGGATTCATCCGACGGCCCTACCATTTCCACCGACGGGCGTCGAAGAGGTTGCGTGCTCCGGAAAACTAGCTGGCGTGCTCCGAAAAAAGCGGGTCCGTCCGACGGGCGTCGGAAAAAACTATAGGTCGTCTGTGACCCTAAGCAACGGGCTAGCCTCCCACAGACAGGCTAGCCATCCATCGAAGAAAATATACTTTTTGACTCAAAAACTCCCGTTCTTCCCCCCTCTGCCTACAAAAGGTGAAAAGACTCATTTCTCGTGGAGTATGGGACTAAAACCTCCCAATCCAAACCGTTTGTGAAGGTTCGGATACTGATTTCATCATAGGGTAATCTCTGATCCGGACTGCTCCGGGACACGGTGCCTACAGTTGCCCCCAGTTTTGGGGAAACTAGGGCACAAGCGCCTAGATGAGCCAAAACTCAGAGAAAGGAGAGAAAGGAAGAAAGCGTACCTATGGCGGTTCTCACCTTCCGTGCCTTTTGCCGGGTAGACCTCATCTCAGTCTGTTCGGCGATGTGAAGATATCCCTATCGGTCTCGTTTCGACCTGTAGGTGTTGCTGAGGTATAGCATTCTCTAGCCACAACCTCGATATGAAGAGCAGTGTTTCTCTAACCGCAACTTCTGCTTCTGCTGGCCTCGTCTCGGCTTGCGCAGGGTTGAGGAGATGTAGCACTCTCTGACTACAAATCCGCTGTGAAGAGCAGTGTTTCTCTAACTGCAACTTCGGTTTCTGAGATGCGGTGTTCTCTAACCACAGTCACGGTGTGAAGAGCAGTGTTCTCTAACTGCGACTTTGATTTCTGCTGGCCTCGTCTCGGCTTGTGCAGGGTTGAGGAGATGTAGCACTCTCTGACTACAAATCCGCTGTGAAGAGCAGTGTTTCTCTAACTGCAACTTCAATTTCTGAGATGCGGTGTTCTCTAACCACAGTCTCGGTGTGAAGAGCAGTGTTCTCTAACTGCGACTTCGGTTTCAGCTGGCCTCGTCTCAGCTTGCACAGGGTTGAGGAGATGTAGCACTCTCTGACTACAAATCCGCTGTGAAGAGCAGTGTTTCTCTAACTGCAACTTCGGTTGGTGAAGTTCCCTTGTTAACCCCCATCCGATCTGCAAGGTGCGTAGCACTCTCTGGCTGCCGCGTGAACTGTGAGATGTAACACTCTCTAGCTACAATCCCGGTTTTGTAGAGGAGGAGACCTCGATGGGTTCCCTGTTCCAAGAAGACATGAATCTTAGGCGCCCTTGTTCGGACTTCTAATCGATGCTTGTGCTCTGATCGATATTTCTCTGCACCTGTGTGATAAAAGGTTTTGTTAATTCATATTTGAGTTGTTATCTTTTAACATGTCTATGAATGGTGTGGTTTTTCTTTATCTATCATGTCATGTTTCATTCATATTCTTTTCTATTGAGTTGTCATTCATCATTTTTTCATCATTTTTCTTATTGAGCAAAGGTGAAAACATATATTCATCTGTAATATGAATGAATCATAAATAACTGAATAAATGCATGAGACTAAAAACAAAAGTTTTTCACTAAAAATATCCATTTTTGTACAATGCATATACAAAGTGAAAATACAAAAGTGACTCCCTGAACATCAGAGAGGTGTATAGTCAGAGGGCTCATCAGGATCCTCGTCATCTGATATGTGCACTGTCCCTGGCGGAGGTGGAGGTGGAGCTGGCTGTGTCGGAGGGGGAGGCTGAGCCATGGAGGGTCCTGCCTCAGCATCATGGGCCCGCCTGAATCTAATCTGAGCATAGCCATCCAAGAAGGGCTGAGTACAAGTCCTCATAAACCCTAAGGTCTCTGAAACTGTGCTTCCTAGCTTCTTGAAGGCCTGGCTCATCTGAATGGTCTGCCTGCTGGTGGCCTTCCTCATCTGCTTTAGGCGCTGCTCTGTCTGCTCTCTGAACTCCCTCATGGTTTGAGACAAGGGTGGGAGGATCCCCTCTATCGTCTTGACCCGAGATCTCAGGGAGTCGAGTGACTCGTCGATCATCTGTAGGGTCATATCAACCCTCTGAGACGCCTGGTCCTGAGACGTCCTCATCTCATGAGCGAGCTGCTGGCTAAGCTCCCTCTGGCCCTGGGCGATCTGCTCTATCAGCCTCGCCTGCTCGTCCCTGAAAGCCTCCAGGACCTGTGCCTGCTCTCGCGCTATGTGCTCGATATAACCGGCCTGCTCCTGAACCAACCGCTCTATCCCTCGAGACTGCTCCTGAATAGTAGCCTGCTGACGGTCTAACCTCTCGTGTATAGCTCTGTCTCTCTCATCCTGTCGTCGCTCTAAGGCTGCGAACATGGAAGTGAGGAGCTGGGAGAAGTCAGGCTGTGCTGGCTGCTGCTGTGCTAGCTCTAGCGGGGGGGCTGCGAAGGTGGATGCCCCTGGGTCGCCCCGAAAATATGGGTGATACCTCTCGGGGGGCCCGTGGGTAGACCTCTGTACCCTAATGCCCGGCGACGGAACAGGCGTCGGCGCTCTGGATGCTGGTGAAGCCGCAAAGAGCTCGTCCATAGTGAACTCCATATCGAAATCCGACGGGGTCCTGGGCTGCTCCTGCTGTGGTGGCGATGGCACAGTCTGAGGCTGAGGTTGGGGAGGCTGAGAAGGCTGAGGGGGCTGTGGCTCTGGCGACGGAGGCTGGTGCTCTGGCTGGGGTGGCTGGTGCTCTGGCTCAGGCTCTGGCTGCTCCTGGTCTGGACCCAAAGGTGGAAGGGAGAACATCCGCCTGGTCACATGGATGGACAGCACTCTGTAAGCCTCTGCCTGCCCTGATATCTGGGAGATCATCCCCATCTGCACTGCCGCTGCTGCATCCACATGTATCCCCTCCTCCAAGGGTCCTCTCAGCCTGTCTGGGGCAACTCCTAACCCCAAAAGCAACCGAGTGATGACTCCTCCTACTATCACCACCGGTGTCAGCCCTCTGCCAACTCTGACCAAGTTAGCCAAAATCTCATGGCTAACGTTAAGGCGCTAGCCTGCCATCATAGCCCAGAGGCTCCAGATCTCGGCCGCATTAAGCAACCCTGGATTACCAGCTCGACCAAGGTACGAACTGGATAGCACTCTGTGCGGGTACCAGAGTGCCTGAGACACCAGTACGGTGCTCTTCGCTGTATCATGATCATACAGCACTCCCGGTAAGGCAATGGCCGCCCGGTGGGCGCATCTCACCGCTTGCCGTGGGATCTCGACCCCCTCCTCCGTGGGAAGCCCCATGGCCTGCGCGAATCTCTGCTTGGTAATACTGAAGTGCTGGCCATCGAACCAGAACTGGACCACCCCTGGCTCCGTATTTGATCTCTGAAAACCGCCACAACGTAGGGTGGCCAGGACCTGGCGAGTAGCCTCTGGGAAGGTCTGGAAAGCGGGGTCAAGGAACTCTGTCCATCCAGCGCCCTCAACAAGCATGTCGACCTCCGAGGCCATCGCTAGGGCCTCTAGGAACGGCCGGGACACGAAGCGGCTAGCCCGAATCTCCACCATAGCCAGCGCTATATATCTCTGAGCTGACTCATCGTCCATCCAAGCCGGAACCACGACCTCGGGCTGGGCCTATGGTGCTCTGCGTCTAGGAGGCATCTTGCAAAAGAATATTAGATGGTGAAAATTTGACAAAACGGACATTATTAGGCTTGTTTTCTAGGTGAAAGCCCATTTAGGCCTCACCCGGGCAATAGCGGCCTGAATACGAAGTAAAAAATAGATAATAAATGAAAAGGGGCGAACGTCCTGTCAAGGGATGTTGCCCAGCATGTTGCGCACATATCAAAATAGGGTAAACATGCAATCGGCATGGAAATATTTTAAAGCGAATAAAAATGGGCTTTCTAGACCCCAAGGTATGCATTATACACAAAAATATTCAATTTTAGAATAAAAAAAGAAAATTTGGGCAGCACCCCGGCAAGGGTGTGCCCAACCCCCTGCATGAAAATGCATCAAATCAGGCCTCAGGCCTCAACAATAATATATAAATATAATTGGGACGCACCCCGACAAGAGTGTGTCCCCAACAACTCAAAATAATGGCCTCAGGCCTCAACAACAACAATCATATATGCTAGAAAGCTTATTTCTATGGCAACAAAGGTATAGAAAAATTCTATTTCTATGTGATCATGCAAAAGTTCAGATTAATTGCACTACAAAATATATATATAAAAATAAATAAAATAAATAAAAACGGGCAGCACTCTCCCTATATTTTTAAGGCATCTAAAGCATTCTAGCCATTTCTAAGGCTAAAAGAAGAAGAATGAATGAAGAAACAAATTAAATAAAATAAAAAAGTAGTTATTTTACTTACTTGAAGTCGCGAAAAGTGTAGAAAACTGAAGAAATATGAATGTCTGAGCGTCCGGTGAGTGGAGAACGCGAAAAGATGAAGAAATTGCAAGAAAAATGAGAAAGAAGGCTTAAAAATGCACAAAAAATGCTAAAAAATCGTTTTTGAGAGGAAGAGTGAAAGTGACAGCGTCGCTGGTCCGTCTGTCACTCGCTCTTATATAGAGTTTCGTGACCGACGGGCTAGGCGTCTGTAGGAGCGACCGACGGGCTGACTGTCTGTCGTTCTAATTAATGCGTAGTGAATGCGCGTGATCAATGCAATGCTAACGTATGCATCTGCCAGGTGGATCTTTACCGACGGGCAGGCCGTCTATTGGGAGAGACGGGTAGGCCGTCGGTGACGTCTTTCTATAAATTCTTCCAAAAATTTTGCTCTTTTGTGTCTTTTCATTTTCCCACATCTTGAGGCCTTTATTCTTCTTAGAATGTCTTCCTCTCTAGTTCAAAGAATGCACCGCATCCTAGATGACAAACACACTTGGGAAAAGGGCGCCCTTTCCTCTCTGTCTGGGCTAAACTATCTTCGTCGGGTCAAAGTTGATTAGAACCTTCTTCAGGCAGCGACCCACTTCTGGAACCCCCGGTTTCACGTCTTCCGGTTCACTTACCAGGAGCTGTGCCCCCTGCCTGAGGAGTTAGCTGCCATTCTCGGAGCCTGGTTCCCTCCTAGCGTTCTGTCCTGCGTCCCCCGTTGCGGCCTATTCTAGACTCGGGACATAGCTATGGCTCTCGGTATACCTTCTTCTGAGGTCATCCGGCTGATTTCTCCGGGTTTTTCCTTTGCTTTGGAGCCACTGGTCGAGGCTCTAGATCAGTTCACTGACATCCCCACCTACTGGGTAAGCATCATATTTCTATTTTGCATGCTGAACTTTCTCACTGTTGTTCTAGGGGGTTTGACAGGTGATCCTCGCCTGTTCGGAGCTCTGAGCGACTTCCATCGGGGATCATCACCCTTCCCACTCATTCTGGCTGAGACCATTATGGGCTTAGATGCTGTGAGCTCTAGATCCACCACTACCTTTACCGGCAGCCCCTTATTGCTCCAGGTACGTCATTATTTTAAAGGTAGTGCATCCCTTATGGATTTTCACACTAGCTTTTCTTAGCAGGAGGTGCGTCCTTTCGGATTTTCACACAACCCTGTGCCTTATTTTTGCCTGAAGTAAACCCTACTTACTCCAGCGGCTGTTTTTCTTTTCTTCTTTTTTTTTTTCTTCTCTTTTCTTTTTTTTCTTTTTTCTTTTTTTTCAGATCTGGCTGCAAGAGAAACTGAGGATGCTGTCTGAGCCACCTCCTCGAGTTATTCCACTATATTTACCGAGCCATTTCCTTCCGCATCGACGACTGTGTGAATGTGCCACCATTGGTGAAGGCATTACCAGATTTGGCAAGCTGTCAGATGACGACATCAGTTTCACGTTTGCCTGGCTCCCACTATCTCATGTGGTCATTGATGGGCCATCGGGGTGTGTTCCCCTCTGTGGACTCCATCAAGCCACCTTCTATATCACTTCTCGATGTACGCGTCAGCTCGGGATGACCCAAGATGTGGTAAGGGTTCCCTTGTCTTTCCGGGGAGGAGCTCTTTCGGCTGCGTTTGCTTCTCGGTATTATGAGCTGTGGAGCAAGCTACCGGTGAAGAATGTTATTCCGAAGTTCGGCGATCATTCTATGGCTTCAACTAGCGAATACAAGAAGTGGATCCTTAGCCCAGCATCTGATAACAGGACACGAGGGCTCAAGCATCTGGTCGGCGAGAGCAGCGGCAAGACTTAGCTTAGCTTAGCTTACATATGTATTTCTTTTGGTGCTACATTTCTTTTTAATGCAGAACTAGAAAATGATGAAAATGAAAAGAATAATATTCATTCTATTTCACGAAATTGTGTACATTTCCAGGTAATTTCAGCATACATGATCAGTTTTGACGTTTACTCAACCGCGTACGCCCTATTAATACTTGAAACCAAATTTTAACAGCATCAACTCCTGTTACCAATCGGCCCTCTCGGGTTTTCACGACTGGACATTTTCTCTCGTGCCTCTAATTTTTGCACAGGATGCCTTTTTTCGGTTTTCATGTCGAAGCGCCCAATTTTAGCACGGCCACCTTTTTTCGGTTTTCGACCTGCAGGGCATTTTATTCTCTTCTTTTTTATTTGGGTCTTTAGCCATAGAACCTCTTGAGTCTATCGATATTGATCGGCTCCTTGAATTCATTTCCATCGCTATCCGACAAGATTGCAGCTCCTTTGGACAACAGCTTTTTAAGGATATACGGCCCCTCCTAGGTTGGTCTGAATTTTCCTCTGATATCGGGTATACCTGGCCTCATCTGCTTGAACACTAAGTCCCCTTGTTTCAGCGGATGCTTTCTCACCTTTTTTTCGAATGTCCTGGCCAACCTCGTCTGGTAGATCTGATTGTGATAATAAGCCTTCAGCCTACTCTCATCCAATAAGTTTAAGTGTTGTAGCCTATGTCGAGCCCATTCGGCCTCCGAGATTTGGGCTTCCATGACTACTCTCAGCGATCGGAGCTCTATCTCAACTGGCAACACTGCTTCTGTCCCGTATACTAAGGAAAATGGCGTAGCGCCCGTAGATGTCCTTGCCGCTGTCCTGTATCCCCACAGCGCAAAGGGTAGCTTCTCTGCCCAGTCTTTGTAAGTTTGGACCATCTTGGATAGGATCTTCTTCATATTTTTATTAGCGGCCTCTACTGCCCCATTAGCTTGTGGTCGATAGGGAGAGGATCTATGGTGCTTGATACCATATTTCTCAAGGAGCTTCCTGGTTTCTCCCATGAACTGCACCCCGTTGTCGGACACTATGTGGTGAGGGAGGCCATATCTGCAGATCAGATTTCTCTCTATGAACTTGGCCATATCCCTTGCGTCAATCTTTTTGAAGGATTCTGCCTCTACCCATTTGGTAAAATAGTCAATTGTGACTATGATGTATCTGTGCCCATTGGATGCCGTAGGGCAAATCTCTCCAATAATATCTATCCCCCAAGCAGCGAAAGGCCAAGGCGATGTCAGGTTATGTAGCTCTGATACTGGCAGATGCCTCAAATCTGCGTACTGTTGGCATAACTGGCATTGCTTGACATACTTTGAGCAATCATTGTCCATTGTAAGCCAATAGAAGCCTTATCTCATGATCATCTTTGCCAGGGTCAAGCCATTCATGTGAGCCCCACAAACGCCTGCATGGGTCTCCTCCATCACCTTGCGGGCTTCTTTTTCATTGAAGCACCTGAGCTGAATCCCATCTGCTTGTCTCTTGTACAACATTCATGTGAGCCCCACAAACGCCTTGATCTGTTGCCGAATCTCCTCCTTGATCTTGCCTGCCCATTCTGGCCTGAGCCGTCTCAACTTTTGCTTTACGGGCTTATAATCTGGATAAGTCGGGATGGCATATTCTGCTACGTCTCGATCGATCCCTGGCATGTCCTCATAGGTCCAGGCAAAGACTTTTTCATGTTTTCTTATTATTCTCTCAAATTTTTCTCTCTCATCAGGAGTTATATTTGATGCTATTAGAATTTCTTTCGGATTTTTCGAGGTTCCAAGATTAAAAGGCATTGTATCAGTGGAATCAATATCAAAAATTGATGGAATATGATCATATTCATGCATGTTGAAATTATTAGAAACGTCGCACAAGTAAGAGAAATCATTTGCCTTGTTAATAATATTATAATTGTCATTTACATCATAAAAAAGTTTCGGAATGAAAAGACAATCTAAGCTAGAGTCTTCTTCTACCTCCCTAGAGGTTAATGCTGTTGCAGCTTGCTCATTGGCTTCCTAATTCAGCAGAGGCCCTTCAGGTATGTCTGAGGAAATCTTTAAATCCCCCATCTTCAATTCTATTTCTGCCATCTTCTCTTTCCCTTTCAGCCTGCCAAACAACATCTTCTCTGTGATGACCTCTCCGGGCTCGGATCTGTCCCAAGCAATGCACTGAGTCATGACCTCTTCATCCTAGAAGTTCTTAGCAGTCTTGATAACCCCGACATCCTAGTCGAATACATCGTTGAAGATCTCTAATCCGGGGACAATCCTCCCATTCACCCACTGCGGCTCCTCTTCACCAGTATAAGCGCATACTGAGGATGCGTGCACAAAGCTTTCTAAAATGTGAGGGATCTTATCTGCCATCTTCTTCTTGCCAAAACCGCCTCTGTACCCCAGATCCTTCCGGTTCTTATGACCTCGAGTGGTGATTGCGGTCTGCAACCCCTGAGAGTTTCTACCCAAACCAGCCCCAGGGAGATAGTGCATCTTTTTCATCATGTTAACCACAGCTGGATTATCCACTGACCCGTGCTCTTCTCCTATCATTGACACGTGGAAGCCACTGAAGGGCTGATTAGCAATTTCGAGAGCTGACACCTGATTCTCTCTGGCCGCCTTAATAGTTATCACCTCCCCTTCGTGCGGGAACTTTATCATTTGGTGCAGCATGGATGGTACTCCTCCTAATCTGTGAAACCAAGGCCTCCCAAGCAGGGCTGAGAAATTAGCTGGGATGGGCAGAACCACAAACTCCACCTCTACCTCAATGGGTCCCGTCTTGACCAGGGTTTTGAATGTTCTTGAGGCTTGCCTTCTTGAATTATCATAGGCTGTAATCGTCAAGTCTGATTCTCTGAGCATATCCTCACTCAACCCAAAAGCCTGAAGGGCTATCAGAGGGCAAACATTGATAGAAGATCCATCATCTACCATAACACAAGCGATGTGCTTGTCGTTAATCTGTGCTTTGATGTACAGAGGTCGGTTATGATCGCGGCCCTCGACCGGCAGGTCGGCATCGGAAAAAACCAATCTCTCGCCTGATCCTCCTTTAACTAGACCCAGAAGTTCTGATGGGGAAATTATGGTGGCAACAGTGGACTCAGTCAAAGCCTCTATCACTTTCTGCCTGTGAGAAGGGGACTGTCTTAAAAGATCCCAGATGGATATTTGAGCTGCGGTCTTTTTCAACTGCTTAACAATCTGGTTCTCCTCTGGCTCTTTTTCCGTTGATGGCTGCGCTGGTTCAGGTGCCCTCGTAATCTCAGGGACCACTCTCCCACTTCTTGTCACAGCCCCTATCTCTTCTTCATCCTCATCAGATCTCCACAAGTCAGGGTTCATCTCTCCTTCCTCTTCGGCCTCTCCACCGCTCTCGCTGCTTGAGCAACAATCAATGGTTGCCACAACTGCTCTTTCTTCTCTATCCTCAGAACAAACAACAGCAATACTCTCGCTCCCATATAAATCCTGCAGCACGTACCACTCTGGCAAGCTGGATCCGACCATAAACACTGGTGGTGGCACGGCATTATAACCAGGCTTCTTCTTGTCTTCCCTCTTCTCCGGGTTAAAAATCTGTTTGTCATCGATTAGATCTTGAATAGAGTGCCTCAGCGCCTTACACTTGTATGTTAGATGGCCTGTGTGCTGATGAAATGCACAGTATTCATTGTCCTTATGACCTGGCTTCCCATGCGTCAAAGCAGGCCTAGGAGCCAGAGGTTGCAACTTCCCTTCCTTCATCAACCTTCTTAAGACCCAAGACAGTGGTCTTCCTAAGTTCGAAAACTTCCTCGAGGTAGTTGCGTCAGTAGTAGACACCTCAACTATTCTTCTAGTGCTACTACTGGGACCAGTTGGCCTACTGGTACCTTGACCGGTATTAGCTCTCTTTGCAAAATTATCATTGTTAGCTTTTCGAGCCAAGAATTCTCCCTCTGCCTCAATGGCTATGTCCTTCAGAGATTCCCAATCCTTCAACCCTTTCATCTTTAAACCCTCCTTCAAATACGGGCTTGCGTTCTTGATAAACAGGCGGATCTGGTCTTGGGTGTCTGGCTTTCTTCGCATTTCCATTACCCTATTCCGCCAGCGGGTGAGATAGTCGTGAAAAGATTCCCCAGCCTTCTGTTGGAGCAATTCAAGATCTTTAAGAGTCACCTCCATCCTGGTGATGCAATCGTACTGCCTCAAGAACTCCTCTGTGAGTAGATCCCAATCTTCCTTAGTTTGACGATCGAGGCTATGGTACCAATTGATGGCAGGGCCAGTCAGGCTCAAGCAAAAGTACTCCACCTTCTGCCTCTTAGACAAAGTGGTCCCTTTCATGACCAGAGAGTATTACTTCACATGGGCAGTCGGGTCAGAGGTACCGTCAAATTTTGGCACGTCAGGCATCTTGAAATGTAAGGAATCGGGTCTTCTCCCTCCAGTTCCTTATCCTCTGGGTTCATTCCCTGACCTCTACTCAGCATACGGACCATGGCTTCAAACCTCTCTTCCATCTTCTTCAAAATAAACTCATCAGTTTAAGGTGCCTTCCCTTTCTCAGATACAGAACTCATCTTATCTTCCTCGTCATCCCGGTCATCATCTACCCTCAGCACTGGTCTTCTCCTCTGCCCTCCCGAAGCTACTGACCTCAGCTCTATCGGCGGCAGCCGAACAGGCACTTCTTGCCTCTCCGCTCTTTCTTCTTCTCGCTCATGCTATCTCACGGGAGGAGGAGGTGGTGGATTATGCGGAGCATTCTGTTGCGCCAAAGCAGTTAGCATATTCATCATTCTGCCCTCAAATTCCTCAAATCGTCGGCCCTCTTCTTCTGCAATCATGGCCCTGGTGGCATCATCTCCCCTAGGTGAGTTTGCCATCTCAGACACAGTACAGCTGACTTCCAATAAGATCTCTGAAAGGCCCTCTCTACCTGGCAGCTCAAATGTAGGAACTCGGATCAATCGTCCGATAGGCGATCTAGTCCACCAGGGCAGATCTATGATGGCTGCAGGGGCAAGGCGTTATATATGATGCATGGAATGCAGACATAATGCGTGGTCGTGATATGCAACACCCACAAAACACAAGTAAGCAAGTAGGTCCTTCCACCCTTATTTCTCCCACACACGTGGTCACGCGGTCTCTTTCCTAGGTGGGATTAGCCCAAGGGTCAGCAGGGGATCCAATGGACACGCATGTTGTATGGCGAAAAACTGGCAGCATGACACTCCTATGCTAATGCACAAGCGAATGGATAATGATCATCACGTATTTGGATGTCCCAAAAATTTTGACATGGCCCTACCGGGGCATGAAAGCCTTTGGCTAGGTTACCAAGCAAGACATCTAGACTCACCCAATACATAAGGATCCATACAGCAAGCATAGAATTACGGTTCATATCACCTGTGGAAAGTAGCTACGGCCATTACATGAGCTTTGGACAAGGGAGATGTTACTTTAGGGCTACCCAAGCATGATCCCTGCTGACAGGTCTAGCTCATCACAAGCATAACCACCGATCGGGTCATCATTTTGATATACCATTGAGGTACGAGGCTTGGGCTGGTGCTTATCCTTAACACTTCCCTAAATTGAGTGAAAATAGGGTCATTCTTCAGGAATGCACCGGGGCTAATAGGGGGACCAAACTAGCATATTCTAAGGCTCTAATGGGATGCGAATGCAAATGAAAGAAAGCGAATTTATGAATTAAACTTTAATAATAAATGTTAAATGAGGTATTTTCAAATTGAAGCCTCAAACCATGATCCCCAGTAGAGTCGCCACTATGACGCGCGCCGGATGTCCCTTCGGCCGCCCCTATGACCGTCCGCTTGAGGGTGATCGGGCAATTGAGGGACCGCTAACAGCTTCAATAAATCGCAAGTGCGTCTATATTGGGCAACAAGGATGTCACACCCCAAAGTGGCCCTAGAAGAATTATAGAGTTTTGTTCGAAAAAGGTAAGTTTATGTGCGAGAGTTCTGTTGCGGGCGCGACATATGTGCGAGAGTTCTGTCGCGAGCGCGACAAGTGTCGCGGGCGCGACAGAGCCCTCCAGCGGTTTTCGAACTTCAGCTGGTTGGTGCGGGCATGAGCGTTCTGTCGCGAGCACGACAGAACCCTCTCGCGAGATGTGTGCATAAGTGGGACTAAGAGACTTGGAGTTGTAGGGAGTTAACACATGGCATCGTAGAGGAGTGACAAGTGTCATCATAGAAGAGTGACAAGTGGCGGCATATGAGAGTGACAAGTGGCATTGTAGGAGTGTGCCAAGTGTCATTGTAAGGAAGAGACATTTGGTTTGGCTTGGCTTGGCTTGGCTTGGCTTAGTTTGGCTTGGCTTGGCTTGGCTTAGGATAGGGATGAATTAAAGGAAGTGGTTGGCTTTTAATGTGGTTAGTGGGTGATTATTTTGTTATTTCCTTTAGTTTGACCGGCCACTTACCTATTCCCATCTTATTTTTCTTACTTTTGGGCCTTCTCTCTTCTTTATTCTTTTACTTTATTTGGTTTTTCCGTGTTCTTCCACTCTCCATCTTTTGGTTGCCTTTTTCTTCATTTGTATTTGCTTCTTAAGAGAGAGTCACTTGAATGGTGTGAAGAGGGCAAGAGAAGGGTAGAGTTGGGTCTCTTCAGAAGGTTAGCTTAATTTGTTTTCCGATCTGACCTCCTTTTTCTCTTTGTTTTTGATTTAAAGTAAAAAGAAAAGTAACCCAAGTGTTTTCTATATGATTTGTGAAAGATGTGGATAAGAGGCTAGTGAAGGGAAAGGGAGAAGCTCTGAATCGATTAGAGAGAAGCGGTTAAGCCACCTAAGGTAGGGATCGGGTGCGATTTTATTTTCCTGGCATGTGATTGAATGATATATGTTTAAAAAGAACCATGACTGGATGTAGATGTATATGATGAGCTTTAACTAGCTCAATTGCTCTTTTAGTGTATATTGGTTTATTGTTCATTTTGATTGCTTACAGTGCTCATGACAAGTGTATATATGTTTAAAGTATGTAACTTGATCATTTGAGTGTTTGTGTTGATGATAGAGTTTGATGTTGCGAAATTCTGCTTATTTGTCATTAGACCCCAGTGTATAGTTTTTGTTATAAGTAGAGTTATAGGATCCCAATTGGGTTGATTCCAATTGCATATGAAAGATAAGATCCGTGTCTAAAAATGTCTTAGAGGGTTCTTAATCTAATTCTGACCCTAAGTATCCCAAAAAGTAATTAAAAAGTAGGTGACCCTGTTCTGGCGGGTTCACTGGAACAGTATATGTTGTTTAAATCATATTTTTGTTATAGCTGTCCAAACGACCTGAAAATTGTCCCATTTGAAAGATAACATCCTAGAGAACAATTGTTAAGCAGAACATTTTTCCAAAAAAAGACGTTTAGAGGTTCATTTAGACGATACAAGTTTAGGGTAAAAAGCAGTCTTGTGAGGCACCAAAGCGGAGCTTCTGTCGCGAGCGCGACACATGTCGCGACCTCGCGATAGAAAAACTCATTTTAGGCTTTTTCTCCTTCATTTTGAGCTCCTAGTTGCCATGGGTCAACCCCTTACCCTTCCCCTTAACTAAATTGTATATTTTGTTGATGTTTTACTCCCCGGAATGAACCCGTATTACCCCGGAATGTTTCCGTGATTTATACTCTACATGTTTAGGGTTATCAAATGATTATAGGATTAGTTATCTATGTAACCAATGCTACGGCATAAGAGTTAGCGTTGACCATGTTATGCCATGTGATATGAATTGTTATATTATGCATTTGGTATAGAGTATAGAGCCTTTTTGTAATCTATCTTCTGTCGCGAGCGCGACCTCTTGTCGCGATCGCGACAATGAACTTGGCTTCTGTCGCGAGCGCGACTTCTTGTCGCGATCGCGATAGTGAACTTCTTCGTATCCCGTTTTACTTGTTTTAAAGAGTGTTTTCTTCTTTCTTGCTTTTCATGATTTATATGTTTATGCAATGAGTTAAATATATGTATATGATGATGTTATATAAGAGTGCATGCATGGAATTTAAATATTACATGCTTTTAGTTGTAGAACATGATTAATAAAGATTGTATATGAATTAAATGCCTCTGAAGTTGATGAGTTGGTATCTATGTATAGTGTATGAGTTGTTATTGAGCCTGATTACCGTTATAGTGGATAGATAAGCATGCTTATAAAGGGCTAGAGTGCAGCTGCTAGAGTTGGCCTTAATTGTGCCCAGAGTTCGGAATACCTCATGTATTCCATAGAGTTTGAGTTAATTCTCCACATGTAAGATACTGTAAACAGTATCCAAAGTTACCCGTATCCACCATGAAAGGAATTCAGGCTTGTCTTGTTAGTGTGATGTAGTGCATTTGAGATGTGTAAAGAGTAGTGCTCTGAATAAATGCTATAGTACAAGAGAGTAATGTTTAAGTACATTACAGTTCTGTATACAAGTGTATGATTATATGAGTGTGTTTACATGAATATGGACACATGATAGTGTATATTTGATTAAACGAAATGTACAAGTTGTAGTGTGCATGAACAAGTAAAAGAGTAGATGTTATATATATACGTGAGTTCACAGTTTTGATAATTGAGCATGCAATCTGTATATGTATAAGAACTATATGCATGAACTAGTTGAGGTTGTTACATGAACTGTGTGATTTATTTGTGACTTCGTAAAGAAGTCCTTTGCATTATTTTATCCCCACTAAGCGTTATCGCTTAGCGCGGATGTTTATTTCCGTGTAGGTTACAGGCTCGGATCAGTCAGTGGACATCAGCAGGTCAAGGCCACAGGTTGAGTAATGTCATTATGTAATAAAAGTTAAAGAATCACATGTAAATGTATATGTAAAGTTAAATGAAAACAGAGTGTAATATGAACATGTATAAAGAGAAAGAAGTACATATGTATAGTGGATATGAAATGCATGTTGGGCCCTAGTGTAGTATTTAATTACTTTTAAATGGATGTGTTTATGCTATCGCTTCCGCTAATGCATGTACATGTATACGTAAGTGTCCGCGTAGCGCCCCGATATTCCTTTCCGGGGGTATGGGGGTGTTACATTTAGTGGTATCAGAGCTCTAGGTTAATTGGTTCGGAACTAGAAGGTGATAGAGTATAGTTATAGAGTGTGGCCTAATGCAGATGTCATTTGTGTAAAGTATAGATGGAGTCCGACTCGCATGAGAGTGTAGGCGAGGCAGTGGCAGATGTGAATTGGTAAGAGTTTGAGGTGACACTCTGTATTCCTGTCAGCTATCTCCTTGAATCATGTGCACATAAGCATAGTGAAACATGGGGATGGGAAAAGTGCATTACAGTAGCTTACATTGCATTTTCGCATCATCTTGCATACATAAATCATTACATGACCATTTCATCCGCATCCCTCATTTGTATGTGAAAAAGTATCATTGCATGCGTTTCATTGAGAAAAGCTGACAGGATATACATTCAGTGCTAGATGCATAGAAGAAGTATATGGATTAGAGTGAAGTGCATTAAGGAAAGTGTAAAGTGTGTTGGATTTGATAGCTGTATGGTGTAAGTGATTAGCAGGGAAATTTCGGGGACGAAATTTCTTAAGGGGGAGAGATTTGTCACACCCCAAAGTGGCCCTAGAAGAATTACAGAGTTTTGTTCGAAAAAGGTAAGTTTATGTGCGAGAGTTCTGTCGCGAGCGCGACAAGTGTCGCGGGCGCGAAATATGTGCGAGAGTTCTGTCGCGAGCGCGACAAGTGTCGAGGGTGCGACAGACCCCTCCAGCGGTTTTCGAACTTCTGCTGGTTGGTGCGGGCGTGAGCGTTCTGTCGCGAGCGCGACAAGCGTCGCGAGCACGATAGAACCCTCTCGCGAGATGTGTGCATAAGTGGGACTAAGAGACTTGGAGTTGTAGGGAGTTAACACATGGCATCGTAGAGGAGTGACAAGTGTCATCATAGAAGAGTGACAAGTGGCGGCATATGAGAGTGACAAGTGGCATTGTAGGAGTGTGCCAAGTGTCATTGTAGGGAAGAGACATTTGGTTTGGCTTGGCTTGGCTTGGCTTGGCTTGGCTTAGGATAGGGATGAATTAAAGGAAGTGGTTGGCTTTTAATGTGGTTAGTGGGTGATTAATTTTTTATTTCCTTTAGTTTGACCGGCCACTTACCTATTCCCATCTTATTTTTCTTACTTTTGGGCCTTCTCTCTTCTTTATTCTTTTGCTTTATTTGGTTTTTTCGTGCTCTTCCACTCTCCATCTTTTGGTTGCCTTTTTCTTCATTTGTATTTGCTTCTTAAGAGAGAGTCACTTGAATGGTGTGAAGAGGGCAAGAGAAGGGTAGAGTTGGGTCTCTTCAGAAGGTTAGCTTAATTTGTTTTCCGATCTGACCTCCTTTTTCTCTTTGTTTTTGATTAAAGTAAAAAGAAAAGTAACCCAAGTGTTTTCTATGTGATTTGTGAAAGATGTGGATAAGAGGCTAGTGAAGGGAAAGGGAGAAGCTCTGAATCGATTAGAGAGAAGCGGTTAAGCCACCTAAGGTAGGGATCGAGTGCGATTTTATTTTCCTAGCATGTGATTGAATGACATATGTTTAAAAAGAACCATGACTGGATGTAGATGTATATGATGAGCTTTAACTAGCTCAGTTGCTCTTTTAGTGTATATTGGTTTATTGTTCATTTTGATTGCTTACAGTGCTCATGACAAGTGTATATATGTTTAAAGTATGTAATTTGATCATTTGAGTGTTTGTGTTGATGATAGAGTTTGATGTTGCGAAATTCTGCTTATTTGTCATTAGACCCCAATGTATATTATTTGTTATAAGTAGAGTTATAAGATCCCAATTGAGTTGATTCCAATTGCATATGAAAGATAAGATCCGTGTCTAAAAATGTCTAAGAGGGTGCTTAATCTAATTCTGGCCCTAAGTATCCCAAAAAGTAATTAAAATGTAGGTGACCCTGTTCTGGCGGGTTCACTGGAACAGTATAAGTTGTTTAAATCATATTTTTGTTATAGATGTCCAAGCGACCTGAAACTTATCCCATTTGAAAGCTAACATCCTAGAGAATAATTGTTAAGAAGAACGTTTTTCCAAAAAAAGACGTTCAGAGGTTCATTTAGACGATACAAGTTTAGGGTAAAAAGCAGTCTTGTGAGGCACCAAAGCAGAGCTTTTGTCGCGAGCGCAACACATGTCTCGACCTCGCGACAGAAAAACTCATTTTAGGCTTTTTCTCCTTCATTTTGAGCTCCTAGTTGCCATGGGTCAACCCCTTACCCTTCCCCTTAACTAAATTGTATATTTTGTTGATGTTTTACTCCCCGGAATGAACCCGTATTACCCCGGAATGTTTCCGTGATTTATACTCTACATGTTTAGGGTTATCAAATGATTATAGGATTAGTTATCTATGTAACCAATGCTACGGCATAAGAGTTAGCGTTGACCATGTTATGCCATGTGATATGAATTGTTATATTATGCATTTGGTATAGAGTATAGAGCCTTTTTGTAATCTATCTTCTGTCACGAGCGCGACCTCTTGTCGCGATCGCGACAATGAACTTGGCTTCTGTCGCGAGCGCGACTTCTTGTCGCGATCGCGACAGTGAACTTCTTCGTGTCCCGTTTTACTTGTTTTAAAGAGTGTTTTCTTCTATCTTGCTTTGCATGATTTATATGTTTATGCAATGAGTTAAATATATGTATATGATGATGTTATATAAGAGTGCATGCATGGAATTTAAATATTACATGCTTTTAGTTGTAGAACATGATTAATAAAGATTGTATATGAATTAAATGCCTCTGAAGTTGATGAGTTGGTATCTATGTATAGTGTATGAGTTGTTATTGAGCCTGATTACCGTTATAGTGGATAGATAAGCATGCTTATAAAGGGCTAGAGTGCAGCTGCTAGAGTTGGCCTTAATTGTGCCCAGAGTTCGGAATACCTCGTGTATTCCATAGAGTTTGAGTTAATTGTCCACATGTAAGATACTGTAAACAGTATCCAGAGTTACCCGTATCCACCATGAAAGGAATTCAGGCTTGTCTTGTTAGTGTGATGTAGTGCATTTGAGATGTGTAAAGAGTAGTGCTCTGAATAAATGCTATAGTACAAGAGAGTAATGTTTAAGTACATTACAGTTCTGTATACAAGTGTATGATTATATGAGTGTGTTTACATGAATATGGACACATGATAGTGTATATTTGAATAAACGAAATGTACAAGTTGTAGTGTGCATGAACAAGTAAAAGAGTAGATGTTATATATATACGTGAGTTCACAGTTTTGATAATTGAGCATGCAATCTGTATATGTATAAGAACTATATGCATGAACTAGTTGAGGTTGTTACATGAACTTTGTGATTTATTTGTGACTTCGTAAAGAAGTCCTTTGCATTATTTTATCCCCACTAAGCGTTATCGCTTAGCGCGGATGTTTATTTCCGTGTAGGTTACAGTCTCGGATCAGTGAGTGGACATCTGCAGGTCAAGGCCACTAGGAGTTTTGTTATACCTTTTTGTATAAGTTAGAGATAGAGTTTTTACAGGTTGAGTAACGTCATTATGTAATAAAAGTTAAAGAATCACATGTAAATGTATATGTGAAGTTAAATGAAAACAGAGTGTAATATGAACATGTATAAAGAGAAAGAAGTACATATGTATAGTGGATATGAAATGCATATTGGGCCCTAGTGTAGTATTTAATTACTTTTAAATGGATGTGTTTATGCTATCGCTTCCGCTAATGCATGTACATGTATACGTAAGTGTCCGCGTAGCACCCCGATATTCCTTACCGGGGGTATGGGGGTGTTACAAAGGAGGTTTCAAGGAGTCGCCACCCAATAGAACATTGGGAAAGCTTCTCTCTCCTCGGAGAGCCTAAGACTGCGCTTAGTATCTATTTTGGGCCAACCAAAGGGGTCTTGAACGGTAAACCTCTCGCCCTAAGGAGCCTAGGATTGACGCTAAAATCTCATGACACAAGAGGTGTCTTGGAGGGTAAACCTCTCGCCTCTTTGAGCCCAAAGATCAGAGCTGGGTTCGGGACTTCTCATCTATTTCTACCTCGATTATTTTACGATCAAATTTTAATTATCATTAATTCGCTCTCTCTCCACACGATGCAATTGATTAAAGGCGCATTTATTCACATTTGGAAAGCAGTAATGAATAAGTAATGAAAGCAATAAATTACAATAATACAAGGAGCGGAATACAACTCCCTTTTTATAAATGTGCGATACATACACAAATCGGGGCATTGCTTATTTTGAGAACTTTGGTTCTCGCATGCATTATTATCAAAAATGGCTATTTTTATTGTGAGGATTTTTATTGGATAAAAATAAGACATTGGATCCTTGCTTTTATGAAAACCTCTTTTTATTGAATATAAAACATTAATCAATTTTTATATTTAACAGAATACAAAAAGGGCATACTCATATGCATAAAATAAATGATGAATAAACAAATAAAGGGAATAACCAAGAGGGTTAGAAAACTAAACCGGACGAAATCCTTCGAGCATGGTAGATCGCCCCTTGAGCTCAGGATAGTCCAAGAAAATCAATATATGCTCACAGAAGGTTAAAAGATGTTAATATATGAAAGCTTAACAGAAATGAAGTCATAAAGACTTGAAAGAAATAGGAAAAATTTGGAAAAGTGGAGACAGGACCCAGCGACGGCCTCTGTCGAGTGACCGACGGGCATCGGTAGGTGACCAACATATCCCATTGCTCACTCAAGATAGAGGACGTCTGTGAGTTGGGTGACCGACGGGCGTCGGTGAAATAGATGACCCGTCGGTCACCACTGCCTCCAAAAATAAACAGTAAAAATCTCTTTTTTCAAGGCAAAAAAGGGTTTTTATCACAAAACGAGATGAAGAGAATCAAAATAAAGAGAAGTGAAATCAAAAAGCCAAAAGAACAGCAAAAATAAAGAATAAAGATGAAATAACACGGAGAATAAGTCCGGAATATTTACCCTCAGATAATGTTTTGGTGGTATTCTTGGTGTTGATTAGAGTCCCGAACGTTCCACGAGAAACGAAATGAAAGGTCAAAAAGAGGAATGTAGATTTTTTCCTTCTTAACCCTTCAAAAAGATTAACTTTGGAATCAAAAACCCAATTAGTTCCTTTTTGACGGTTTGATCCTTAAATTAAAAGAAATTTCTTGATGTGTGTTTGCTGGAAGAGAGAGAAAATACGCTTGAAATTCGGCAGAGTTTCCCCTCTTCAAAATTTTTGAAACCCTTTTTAGGAAGAAATTCAAAGCTTTTATAGGCCAGGCACGACCGATGGGCGTCGGATGTGGAGACGGGCGTCGAAAGAATCCTTCTGACACAAGGATTCATACGATGGCCCTGCTATTTCCACCGACGGGCGTCAGAGAGGTTGCGTGCTCCGAAAAAGCAGCTGGCGTGCTCCGAAAAAAGCGGGTTCGTCCGACGGGCATCGGAAAAAACCATAGGCCATCTGTGACCCTAAGCGACGGGCTGGCCTCCCACAGACGGGCTAGCCGTCCGTCGAACAAAATATACTTTTTGACTTAAAAACTCCCGTTCTTCGCCCCTCTGCCTACAAAAGGTGAAAAGACTCATTTCTCGTGGAGTATGGGACTAAAACCTCCCAATCCAAACCGTTTGTGAAGGTTCGGATACTGATTTCATTATAGGGTAATCTCTGATCCGGACCGCTCCGGGACACGGTGCCTACACCACCTTGTGTAAAGAGTTTGTAATGTACAGTGATGCTTCGGGTATTAGACTCGGTTGTGTTTTGATGCAAGAGGGTAAAATTGTGGCTTATGCGTCTCGTCAGTTGAAACCTCATGAGAAGAACTATCCGACGCATGATTTGGAATTGGTGGCTGTGATCTTTGCTTTGAAGATTTAGCGGCATTATCTGTATGGGGAGAAGTGTAGGATTTTCACGGACCATAAGAGTTTGAAATATCTCCTCACGCAGAATGAGTTGAACATGAGACAGCGTCGATGGTTAGAGTTGTTCAAGGACTACGACTTCATTGTGGATTACCATCCGGGTAAAGCCAATGTGTTTGTGGATGCTTTGAGTCGAAAGTCGGTTTCGGTTTTGTTCTTAAGGCGGTTCAGATGGAGATTTGATTCGGATGGGCTTTGGTTGCCCAAATGAGAGTGCAAATGGCTTTGAGACAGTCGATTGTGGACACTCAGAAGGATGATGTGAGATTGCAGCGGGTTTTGCAAGTGGTTCAGCAGGGTAAGCAGTCTGAGTTTTCGATTTTGGATAGGGTACTTATGTATAGGGATTGCTTGTGTGTGCCCGAGAGTGATGAGTTAAGGAAGAAACTTTTGAGTGAGGTACATTCTACGGTCTTTACTATGCATCCTGGTAGTGAGAAGATGTATCGGGATATGAAGCAGTTCTACTGGTGGTCTGGGATGAAGAGAGATATTGTGGAGTTTGTGGCAAAGTGTTTGACATGTCTGCAGGTAAAGGCTGAGCATCAAGTCCCTTCGGGATTGCTCACTCCTTTATCCATTCCCTAGTGGAAATGGGATGACATCGCCATGGATTTTGTGTCGGGTTTGCCAGTGACTCAGAGGAAGCATGATTCGGTTTGGGTTATTGTGGATCAGCTTACAAAGTCAGCTTATTTTGTACCGGTTAGAGTGGACTACTCGATGGATAAGTTAGCCAGTGTGTATATGGATGAGGTGGTTCGATTTTATGGAGTGCCATTGTCAATAGTTTCAGATCGAGATCCAAGGTTCACATCTAAGTTCTGGAAGGAATTGCAGAGAGCTTTGGGTACCAAGTTGAACATTAGCACAGCGTTTCATCCTCAGGCAGATGGTCAATCTGAGAGAGTTATCCAGATTTTAGAGGATATGCTTCGAGCTTATGCTTTGGATTTTTCTGGCAGTTGGGATCAGTATGTGCGGCTTATGGAGTTTGCCTATAATAACAGTTTTCAGTCCAGTATTGGGATGTCACCATTTGAGGCTTTGTATGGTCGACTGTGTAGGACTCCAGTTTGTTGGACAGAGTTAACCGAGCATTCTTTTATTGGGCCAGAGATGATTAGGGATACAGAAGAGAAGATTAGAGTTGTGCAGCGGAATTTGAAGGTGGCTAAGGATAGGCAGAGGTCCTATGCCAATTTGAAGAGAAAGGATATTCGGTTTGAGGTCAGGGACAAAGTTTTCCTTAAGGTTTCACCTTGGAGGAAAGTATTGAGGTTTGGCAAGTATTGAGGTTTGGCAAGAAAGGAAAACTTAGTCCTCGGTTCATTGGGCCTTTTGAGCTTTTGGAGAGAGTTGGTTCGGTAGCCTATAGGTTGGCATTACCGATGGAGTTGGCTAAGATGCATGATGTCTTCCGCGTCTCCATGCTTCGTCGGTATAGATCGGATCCGTCACATGTGTTGCCAGTTCAAGATGTTCTGATTCAGTCGGATTACTCCTATGATGAAGTGCCGAAGGCTATTTTAGCTCGGGAAGTGAGACAGTTGAGAAGCAAGCAAGTCACTCTGGTTAAGGTTCTTTGGCAACATCAAGGAGTCGAGGAAGCGACTTGGGAACTAGAGGCGACGATGAGGATTTAGTATCCACATTTGTTCAGTTCAGGTGACAATTTTGAGGATGAAATTCTTGTTAGTAGGGGAGAGTTGTAACACGCCGTTCTCCCCCTAGTAGTTTGAGTCATGTTTGCCATGTGTATGTGTACATGTATGAGAGTTTTAGCATGTGTTAAGGGTGTTTTGGAGAAAATGCATGTTTTGTGGACTTTAATAGAGTGTTGTTGCAAATATGTTAGTAGGGTGTATGTGTTTTGGGTTGTGTTAGTGTGTGCATGTGCATATAGTTGTAGTGTGTGAATTATGAGGGTTAGTCTTGTGTGTAGTAGCATGTGTGTTTGTTGGTTGTGAGTGGTCAAGTTCCACCAACCAAAGGGTGACATGTGGCTAGAGCATTTTGAAAGAAGGTATAAATAGAAGAGAGAGAAAAATGGCACAGCAAATCTGATTTGCTTCTTCCCATTTTCTTCCTTCCCATTACTCTTTCTTCCTCTTTTCTCTTAATTTGTGTGCCCTAGCTTGGATCCAAGTGCTTTGGGGTGGAAATTAATCATTCCTTGAGCTTTAATTGGTAAGTATAGTGGGTTTCTTCTTTTTCTTCTTCTTCTTCTTCATCCATTGTTCTTGATTTTGGTTAGATTGGGTTTTAATTTAGGTTTTGTGTTTGTATGATTTTTAGGTGTTCTTGGTAAGTTGAGCCTCCTCACAATCCCAAGGGAAAGGAGAAGGCTAGTGGGAGTGGTGCTCATTGATTTGAAGTATAGGAATATCAGATTTGGGAATTTATTTGGGAATTTGATTGTTTTGATGAACATTTGTTATTTGTGCCTTTGCATGAAATTTCTGGAAATTTGATGTTTGTTGAGGTCTATTATAGTGCTAATGTGATGGGTATTCAATTGATTTGAGTTGTTATGCATGAATGTTGAAGTATTGTGAAAATTTTGAAATTTGATGAGCTATTACTTTAAATTTTTGGTTTGTGTTCTTGAGAAGCTTGATTTTGTTAATGCATGATTTTGATTGTGTTAATTGTTGAATCAAGTTGTGTTTTATGTTATATGTGATGGTGGAAGGCTTATTTGAAGGTAAGATGAGGTTTGGTTTGGTTTTGGGTCAAAATGGTTTTGTTGTTGGAAGTCTGGGATTTTCCTGCGTTTTGTTGAAAATTGGAAATCGCGATGCTGTCGCGAGCAAAACATCCTCGCGAGTGCGACAAAATGGTGAATTCTAGTTTTACGCGAGATTTGCTCTGTTGTTTGTGAGGTGTCCGACTCGTGATTTGGAGCCACGACTCGTGAAGCTTTGGCGTGCGCGAGTGGTGCAGCAGAATCATGCGTCGGCAGGGGGTAGACAGAGAGTTCTTGAGATGTGAACTACGTTTACGACTCCTGAACCATGTTTACGAGTCGTGAACAAGGTTCATGAGTAGTGAACATTGTTCACGAGTCGTGAACAACCTTCACTGTAACACCCCGTTATCCCCGTTGGAAGGATACCGTAGCGCCACGCGAGCAAACACATAAACGAATCCCAAATACATACTAATAAATAAAACCAAATGAGATGTAAAGAAACTTTTAATCATAAAGTTGCAAGTTCTTTAACATACATCAAGTCAATATCGTTTTACAAAAGGGCTCGTAAGCAAATACATATACAAAAATAGTTGTTCCTTTACAAAAGATTCATTTTGCTATGAACAAGCCATGTACAAAATAACAGCGGAAGACTCAAAAATAACTTCATCCAAAAAGACTTCTAGTGGCCGACCTGCAGATGTCTGACTCCAAAACGAACTCGCCACCTACACGGGAAAAGAACCTATGCTAAGCGATAACGCTTAGTGGGGAGGAACAAAACAAACGAACAATATACATATACAATATTTACAACAATAATATAATCTCCTCGCAACATAAACGTGCAATAAAGCTATGATTCAAAATCAAAGGCATCAAAATTACTTATAAGCATATTTCCATTTTCTTTACTTGACATGCATAAACATACATTACACGCAATTAACTACTCAATTCATACTTAGGATTATCATAAATCTCACCATTCTAAATACACAGGCACAAGGTGCATATTATAAAGTTATGCATGAATTCATGTACATCATATACTTTTAATTCTGTCAATAAACATCTCAACATATGCAACACATATTAATATATAGCCTGATTAGTCTGAAAAATACACTTTAGAAGTGGATGCGGTCCATTGGATACTGATAGAACACAGTATCCCAAGCATATAGAGACATAAGTCTCAAACATGTGAATTTTCATATAGAGACTGAAGTCTCGCATTAAATTTTCCATATAGACCCAAACGGGGTCGAAACAAGGATCCCAAACAGGACCCGCATATAACATTTAATCATATAGCAGCTGCACACACACCCTGACCTAAGTAAGCGCTTACTTATCCACTACTATGACTATTCAGGCTTAAATGACATAACTCAAAAACTCAAGTATGATCATCATATCATGAGAATTGAATTAAATACGAATTTATAACTCATGTATACATGTATATTGATCAAATTCGGAAACATATAAATATATATGTATAAAAAAAATACAGGAGATAATAAGAACATATAACTCACATTGAAATAATCCATGTTCATGTTCATGTTAATTATAAACATTTAAATCATGTACATTAATTATTAATCATGTACACAAATCTCATACTTAAACAATTATTAAATTATAACACAAATTTAAACGTGTTTCTTGTGACAAGTAGTGAAAAACCCCATGTAACAGAAGCTTTAAAGAAAAATACTTTGCTTTTTAAAACAGGGCAGCAGGAAGGAGGCCAGTCACGAGTCACCCAGGCAATGGTGACTCGTGACGCTGGCTTCTCGCGAGCGCCAAGCAAAATAGGGGCAGTCACGAGTCGTGACCCTCCGTCACGCCTCGTGACGCCGGAGAAGAGAGTGGAGGTCACGAGTCACTCGGGCAGTGGTGGCTCGTGACACGCAGGGAAGGGGATGGTCACGAGTCATGACTCTCCGTCACGTCTCGTGACTTCCCAGGGAAGAAGGTCACGGCGTGATTCTCCATCACGTCTCGTGATCTTCTTCTCACACTTCTGCTTCTCCTTCTCAAAAACTTCAGAATTTCAGAAAACGTAAAAACCAGAAAATTGTGAAAATAGAGTACATCCAAAACTCAAAACCCCATTTTGTCTAAAACCATTTTTCACGTAATAATTATTCGAACACATACCTTCAAGTCTCCAGAGCACATTTACAGCAATAATCACTCAAATTATTCATATTATCATACAATCAAATAATATAAACAGAGAGAGTCACAAACCCAGAATCTTCCCTTTTAACTTACATGCATATAGACTTCCATTTTAACGTATAAAGCAACAGAACTTTAACACTACTATTCATACGTAAAATTTCTATTACTCAAGCATTTTGATAAACAAACACACGTAAATAACATTGACATCCGAACAGTAACCAGGATCCAAAAATGAGAAAGGACAGACACTCCCAAACCTGGTAATGAAGTTCAAAATGTCCACTGCAACTTTCAATCCACAACCTTCCCTTTTCCTTTATCTTTTCTCTTATCTTCAAATGCTTGCAAACAGATAAAACCACATTCTATTAACCCAAGAACATAAGCTTAAAAACTTAGACAAACCCAAAGAAGAAGAAAGGAAGGAGAAACCCAAAGAACTTCAGCCACATACCTTGTAATCTCCTCAATACTCAAAACCCTAGTCAACACTGGAAGAACACGCATGCAACAGAAAGAAAGAACAGAGAAAGAAGAGGAGAGGAGTGGTTAACGTGAGAGAGAGCAAGAGAGAAAGAACCTCACGTCTTTTAGTTTCCAGGAAGCTAAAAAAAAACTTTTAGACATCTCTTTTCTCTCACCCACATGCACACACTCACAACTCCACTTGGCACACATGCACTGGTTCACTTATTACTCTTTTACCATCTGCTCCTTACTATTACCAATAAGTCCTTGTCAAATTACTTTTTACTCACCATAAAAAAATATGCAGTCTATTACTTTTAATTCCTTGCAATTTAATCCTCTTTTCTCTTGTAAATTACTCAAATGCCCTTAATTACACTTGTAACAATTACCAAAATATCCATACTTTCCAATTAAAATTGCCAATTCCAATTAGGCCACTTTTGGGGTGTGATATTCACGAGTCATGAAGGTTGTCTCGTGCTGGCTCAGCACGACTCGCATTGTAACACCCCCATACCCCCGGTAAGGGATATCGGGGCACCACGCGGACTCTAACGCACACACATACATGTACCGTAGCGGAAACATTAACATTGAAAAGATAAAAAATAAAATAATGCTTGGGCCCAACATGTAATTACAAATATTCTACATATTACACAACTATTGTCATTTTACCAAAAGCTATATACTTATTACATGTTCATTTCGATTCATACATAAATACTTTTAACATTTACATGTAACAACTATACTCTTTTATTACATAATGATGTTACTCAAAACATCCAAAAGAAACTCTATCTTATGCTAAGGATCAAAACATAACTCCTAGTGGCCTTGACCTGCAGATGCCTTCTCACTGATCCAAACCTGTAAACCTACATGGAAACAAACATCCGTGCTAAGCGATAACGCTTTGTGGAGATAAAAATAATACAGAGAACTTCTTTACGAAGTCACACATAAATCACACATCTCATATAATAAAATCAAATAAACTTATGCATATAGCTCTTATACGTGTATAGGTTACATGCTCAAACTATGAGCTCACATGTAAATAATATCTACTCTTTTACTTATTCATGTGCACTACAACTCAAGCATATAACTTTAACACACTTGTACAGATCAATTATTCAAATATACATTATCATGTGTCCACATTCATGTAACACTTCTCATGTGCTATAGCATTTATTCAAAGCAGTTCTTTTAATCATCTCAAGTTCACTACACAATATTTAAAAACTTTAGTTGTGGATACGGGACGCTATATAATAAAAACATTTTCGATAGACCGAAGTCACAAAAGATTTTCATCTATCTCTATTAAATGACCATTCTCAGAGGTCGACCCGCTTTGCCTAAACGGGGCGGAACATGGGCAGCTGCACTCGATAATCGCTTTATAAGCATGCTTATCTATCCACTGCTATGGCCCATCAAGCTGAACATAAAGACTTTATACTCCATATTATATACACTACATCTCTCAAGTATTATAATAAAACTCAATCTTGTATAATCAACATCACATGGCATGTCATATTCAACAACTAAAACGCATGTAACATTTAGATTCCATGCATAAACTCTTATGTCACATCATCATATACATGCATTCAACTCATTGCATAAACATATAAATCATGCAAAGCAAGATAGAAGAAAATATTTTTCAAAAACAAAAAAAAGCAAGAAGGGGTTCGCTGTCGCGATCGCGACAAGAAGTCGCGCTCGCGACAGAAGCCAAGTTCACTGTCGCGATCGCGACAAGAGGTCGCACCCGCGATAGAGGCCAGATTGCAAAAATATTCTATATACTATACCCTAAATAACTAGTCTTGTAATCATTTGGTAAACTTAAACATACATGGTAAAGATCATGGAAACATTCCGAGGTAATAAAGGTTCGTTTCGGGAAGCAAAACATCTAAAATATACAAATTAGTTGAGGGGAAAGGTGGGGAATTGATTCATGTCAACTATGGGCTCTATTTCAAGAATAAAATCACTCTTATGACCCTCTCTGTTGCGTTTGTGACCACTATCATGCTCGCGACAGAAGGCTTCGTCAGGAACCTTCACAAGACTGCTTCTCACCTCAAACTTGTATTGTCTAAACTGACCTCTAAACGTCTTTCTTAGGCAAAGTGGTCTCCTTAACAATTATTCCAGAGGATGCTGCCTTTTAAATGTGAAAATTTTCAGGTCAAATGGACATCAACAACTTAATATATGATATAAAAAATCTGAACTGCTCAAATGAGCCGGCCAAAGTAGAGACACCTCTGTTTTGGACAATTTTCAGGGTCTTAGAACAAGAATTTGCTCAAGGTCATTTCTAAGACTTTTATAGGTATTAAAGGCATGGTTCTATTGGGCAAGAGTCACTTGATTTAGAGATTTATAACTATACTTAATGACAAAAAAACTTCACAGAGGTCAGATGATAAAAAGGCAGAGTTTGCCAAATCAAACTTTATCATCAACACACACACTCAATTGATCAATTCACATACTTATAAACATATATACACATATCATAAGCACCACAAACAATCAAAATGATCATCTAATAAATATACTCTAAAAGAACAGTTGAGCTAATTAAAGCTCATCAAGCATCTCTCTATTCAAACATATTTCATGTAATCACATGCAAAAACAGTAAGATCGCACTCGATCCCTACCTCTAGGAAGCTTGAACTCTATGCTCTATTCAGCTCCAACCTTTTTCCTTTTCTTTATCCAATCTCTTGTTCATAGCTTCCACAAATCACATAGAAAACACTTGAGTTAAACTTTTTCTAACTTTAAATCAGAAACAAAGAGAAAAAGGAGGACAGATCGGAGAACAAAACAAACTTACCTTCTCAAGACTCTCTTCAAACCAATCCAAGTGATTCACTTGAAAAGCAAACCAAAAGGACTAAAAGAAAGAACAAGAGAGGGAGAACGGCTGAAGGCCAAGGAAAAAGAAAAAAATGAAGAACAATAGGCCAAAAGCATGACCAACGTGGGAAAAGAAGGGACAAAGAATTCAGCTGGTCAATCCTCATCCGAACCAATTAATGTGCCAAAAACACAACTGTGTAAATCCTAAAGCACAGCTGTGCTTTCCACTCCCTCATCCAACATTAAATATTCCTATTAAATGCCACTTTCCCTCATCAATACATGTATATCTCTTAATCAAATACAGGTATATCTCTTGCCACTTGTCTCACTCCTACGCTGCCATGTGTCACTCTCCTACGATGCCACGTGTCCGATACACATCAAATAATCCAACTCAAATAGGCTTCACGTGAAGCATTATGTCGTGCCCGCGACACTATCGGGCCCACTACAGAACCCACACACAGCCACTTACTCAAATACACTCTCTTATACACACAAACTCTTGAATTCCCGAACAAAGATTCTGAAATTCTACTAGGGCCGAATCGGGTTGTTACAAATCTCTCCCCCTTAAGAAATTTTGTCCTCGAAATTTTCCTGCTAATCACTTACACAGGTGAATCCTTAAACAAATCTCCAAATCACTATCACTTATACCAAACAGCTATCAAATCGTACACACTTCACACTTTCCTTAACGCACTGCACTCTAATCCATACTCGCCTTCTAAACATCAATCACTTGATGTATATCATATCAGCTTTTCTCAATGAAACACATACAATGATGCTTTTTCACATACAAATGAGGGATGCGGATGGAATGGCTATGTAATGATTTATGTATGCGAAAAGATGCGAAAATGCAATGTAAGCTACTGTAATGCACTTTTTCCCATCCTTATGTTTCAATATGCTTATGTCAAATGATTCCAAGGAGATAGCTGACAGCAATATAGAGTGTCACCTCAAATCCTTACTAACCATATAAATTCATATTACTCACTATATCCGACATCTCAATAATCTTTTCACTCGCATCCAACTCCATCTATACACTACACAAAATGACATTTGCGTTAGGCCACAACTCTAGACAAACTCTGACATTTAATCTATACTCTACATCTTATAGACCAGAACCTCTAACCTATGCTCTGATAGCACTAAATGTAACACCCCCATACCCCCGGTAAGGGATATCGGGGCGCCAGGCGGACTTTAACACACACACATACATGTACCATAGCGGAAACATTAACATTGAAAAGATAAGAAAATAAAATAACGCTTGGGCCCAACATGTAATTACAAATATTCTACATATTACACAACTATTGTCATTTTACCAAAAGCTTTATACTTATTACATGTTCATTTCGATACATACACAAATACATTTAACATTTACATGTAACAACTATACTCTTTTATTACATAATGATGTTACTCAAAACATCCAAAAGAAACTCTATCTTATGCTCAAGGATCAAAACAAAACTCCTAGTGGCCTTGACCTACAGATGCCTTCTCACTGATCCAAACCTGTAAACCTACACGAAAACAAACATTCGTGCTAAGCGATAACGCTTGGTGGGGATCAAAATAATGCAAAGGACTTCTTTACAAAGTCACACATAAATCACACATTTCATATAATAAAATCAAATAAACTCATGCATATAGCTCTTATACGTGTATAGGTTACATGCTCAAACTATGAGCTCACATGTAAATAACATCTACTCTTTTACTTATTCATGTGCACTACAACTCAAGCATATAACTTTCACACACTTGTACAGATCAATTATTCAAATATACATTATCATGTGTCCACATTCATGTAACACTTCTCATGTGCTATAGCATTTATTCAAAGAACTTCTTTTAATCATCTCAAGTTCACTACACAACATTTAATAAAACGGGCCTGACTTCCTTTGGTTGTGGATACGGGACAGTATATAATAAAAACATTTTCGATAGACTGAAGTCACAAAACATTTTCATCTATCTTTATTAAATGACCATTCTCGGATGCCGACCCGCTTCGCCCAAACGGGGCGGAACATGGGCAGCTGCACTCGATAATCCCTTCATAAGCATGCTTATCTATCCACTGCTATGGCCCGTCAGGCTGAACATAAAGACTCTATACTCCATATTATATACACTACATCTCTCAAGCATTATAATAAAACTCAATCATGTATAATCAACATCGTATGGCATGTCATATTCAACAACTAAAACGCATGTAACATTTAGATTCCATGCATAAACTCTTATGTCACATCATCATATACATGCATTCAACTCATTGCATAAACATATAAATCATGCAAAGCAAGACAAAAGAAAATATTTTTAAAAAAAAAAAAAAAAGCAAGAAGGGGTTCACTGTCGCGATCGTGACAAGAAGTCGCGCTCGCGACAGAAGCCAAGTTCACTGTCGCGATCGCAACAAGAGGTCGCGCTCGCGACATAAGCCAAATTCACTGTCGCAATCGCGACAAGAGGTCGCGCCCGCGACAAAGGCCAGATTGCAAAAAGATTCTATATACTATACCCCATATAACTAGTCTTGTAATCATTTGGTAAACTTAAACATACATGGTAAAGATCATGGAAACATTCCGAGGTAATAAAGGTTCGGTTCGGGAAGCAAAACATCTAAAAATATACAAATTAGTTGAGGGAAAAGGTGGGGAATTGATTCATGTCAACTATGGGCTTTATTTGAAGAAGAAAATCACTCTTATAACTCTCTCTGTCATGGTCACGACCACTGTCGCGCTCACAACAGAAGGCTCCATCAAGAACCTTCACAAGACTGCTTCTCACCTCAAACTTGTATCTTCTAAACCGACCTCTACACATCATTTTTAGGAAAAGGGGTCTTCTTAAAAATTATTCCCGAGGATGTTATCTTTCAAAAGGGATAATTTTTAGGTCAAATGAACATCTACAACTTAAGATATGATCTAAAAACTCTGAACTGCCAAATGAGCCGGCCAAAGTAGAGACACCTTTGTTTTGGCCAATTTTTAGGGTCTTAGAGCAAGAATTTGCTCAAGATCATTTCTGATACTTTTATAGGTATTACAGTAATGGTTCTATTGGGATGAGAATCACTCGATTCAGAGATCTATATCTATACTTATAATAAAAACACATCACAGAGGTCAGATGACAAAAAGGCAGAGTTTGCCAAATCAAGCTTTATCATCAACACACACACTCAATTGATCAATTCACATACTTATAAACATATATACACATATTGTAAGCACCACAAATAATCAAAATGAACATCTAACAAATATACTCTAAAAGAACAGTTGAGTTAATTAAAGCTCATCAAGCATCTCTTTATTCAAACATGTCTCCATTCAAACATATTTCATGTAATCACATGCAAAAACAATAAGATCGCACTCGATCCCTACCTCTAGGAAGCTTGAACTCTATGCTCTATTCAGCTCCAACCTTTTTCCTTTTCTTTATCCAATCTCTTGTTCATAGCTTCCACAAATCACATAAAAAACACTTGAGTTAAACTTTTTCTCACTTTAAATCAGAAATAGAAAGAAAAAGGAGGTCAGATCGGAGAACAAAACAAACTTACTTTCTCAAGACTCTCTTCAAACCAATCCAAGTGATTCACTTGAAAAGCAAACCAAAAGGACAAAAAGAAAGAACAAGAGAGGGAGAACGTCTGAAGGCCAAGGAAAAAGAAAAAAATGAAGAACAATAGGCCAAAAGCATGACCAACGTGGGAAAAAGAAGGGACAAAGAATTTAGCTGGTCAATCCTCATCCGAACCAATTAATGTGCCAAAAACACAGCTACGTAAATCCAAAAGCACAGCTTTGCTTTCCACTCCCTCATCCAACATTAAATATTCCAATTAAATGCCACTTTCCCTCATCAATAGATATATGTCTCTTAATTAAATACATGTATATCTCTTGCCACTTGTCTCACTCCTACGCTGCCATGTGTCACTCTCCTACGATGCCACGTGTCCGATACACATCAAATAATCCAACTCAAATAGGCTTCACGTGAAGCATTCTGTCGTGCTCGCGATACTATCACGCTCGCGACAGAACCCACACACAGCCACTTACTCAAATACACTCTCTTATACACACAAACTCTTGAATTCCCGAACATAGATTTCAAAATTCTACTAGGGCCGAATCGGGTTATTACACGCATGCCCCTTTGCCCCTTCCCCTCGCGCAAGCCAACCGGCCACTGTCGCGAGCGCGACACTGGTCGCGATCGCGACAGTGACCGCTTTTCGCCCTTTTTTTTGATTTTGCCCCTTTCCTCTAAAATGACCTTTGTATCATTTCTTCATGGGTTTTTACTACGGTATGGGAATAAAAGCGCTTATATATATGTGCACTATTATAATTTCTTCATGATAAATTATATGTTATGCTTTGAGCGTAATTTGTATTATGCATGACCTGCAAGAGTCAGTCTAGTGGATAGTTAGGCATGCCTAAAAGAGTCCTTTAGCTGCAGCCCTCTGTACTGTTCTGAACCCTGATCAGGTCCCCGTTTAGTTCCTCGCTGTGATGCACGCCGAACCCCAGGGCGCCCCGAACTGCCCACTTTTAGGGTGATTAGGAGAGGTTCATAAAACTTGTAAAAAATACAAGTGCATCTATGTTGGACAACAAGGAGGTTTTTTAGAGTTGCCACCCAATAGAACATTGGAAAAGGTCGTCTAGCCTCAGTGAGCCTAAAACGGCGCATATATATCCATTTTGGGCAGATCAGACATATGTTGGAGGCTTCATCCTAATAGAACATTGGAATGATCCTTTAACCCCGTAGAGCCTAGGATTATTCGAGTTGGGCCTTTTGGTGGGCAACAAGAGATATTTTGGAGGACCTATCCCAATGAAACATTGAGATGGTCCTCTAACCTCATTGAGCCTAAGACCAGAGTGGGTTCTGGACTTCTCATTTATTCATACCTTGGTTAGGTTTATAATTAAGCTTCAAATTTAGAGTTTCATCCCATTTCTCATTCATTTTAATTTAGTTTAATTAAAGCGCAGGTTGTCCACTCAAGGAAAGCAATAAATAAAGCGTAAATAAAATAAAGTATATGTAAATACATTACAATAAAACTAAGGGTGGAATACAACCCCCATTGTAAATAAAATACAAATCATACATAAATCGGAATGTTCATTAATGATGAGGACATTGGTCCTCGCATGCGTATTTATCATAAAACAATTTTGATTTGACAATTTTTATTTTGGATGGAGAAAATTGAGACATTGGCCCCATTTTTATTAGGAAAAGTTCCAAGTTAATTAATAAAAATGTTTTAGTGATTTTCTTTCTAGCATGCCTAAATAAATAATTTTATTAAAGATTACATGGAAAAATAAATGAAAAAAGCGAAATGAATAAAGTATTACAAATAAAGCAATTAAATATCTAACCCAAACGAGCCTTCTGGATCTCCTCGTGTGCTCGCAAAAATGCCCAAGTAAAGGAAATAAGTTTTGACAAAAAATACAACATACGAATGAAATAATGTTCGTAATTAAAATAATAAGATCAATTAAACATATAAAATAATGAATGACAAATTAAATTAAAATAAGATGGCATAAAAGATGATAAATGAATTAACATATTAACAATTTAAAATAAATGAGAAAAATGTATTATGAATGACAAGTGAATTAAAAGATGTAATTGAAATAAAATATAACATGTTAATGAATCAACATATAAAAATAT
Organism: Excoecaria cochinchinensis; assembly: GCA_947683425.1. Lineage (NCBI taxonomy): Eukaryota > Viridiplantae > Streptophyta > Magnoliopsida > Malpighiales > Euphorbiaceae > Excoecaria > Excoecaria cochinchinensis. Next base: position 2,090,040 of record CANTUQ010000192.1, read on the forward strand.
TAACATGATTATATTCATAATGAAAAATGAAAATAAATAAATAAATGAATAAACGATGAATATATAAAATAACAATGAAAGGAATAATATAAAAATTAAATAAAAGAATGACGAAAATGATTAAATGAATAACATGATTAATTACTATTATCACCATTAACATAAACCATTTACATGGCAAAAAGGTTAATCAAAATGAATGAATTAATTATATGTTGAAAATAATGAGCAATCAATATTTACGTGAACAAGAACAAAATAATATATAGCATATTAAATAAAACAAATATAAACTAATAAAATAAATGAATGAATGAAAATAATAAAAATGTACATGAATAATTAATTAAATACAAAAATAATAAAAAGAATAAGAAGAATGACTCAGAATGTTTACACTCAGAGTTTCGGATTCGATGAAGGTAAAAAATGATATTGATTTCCTTGTTTGTGGTTTGCAGGATTAGAATTGGATAATAAAATGTTGAAATTTTATTCTAAGGGAAAAGATAGAAAAAATGATCAAAAATTCTTTAAGAACAAAGAATTAATTTCTTTGCCTAAAGAATTATTTTTATTTCTAAAAAATAAAAAACGATCTCAAGAACAAACAATTATTTTGTTTGTCTCAAGAAAAAAAATCATTTTAAAAACTTGTTTTTAGAAAAATGAAATGAAAATTAAATTTTAGGAATAAACAATTATTTTGTTTGCCCAAAATCAATTGTTCATCAAAAAGGATTCAAAATAAGAAGAAAAAAAAACCTTGAAAAAAGTCTAATTGCAAAACAAAGATAAAAAAATTGAACTTTGAGAGCAAATAATCAATTTACTTGTCTCAAAATTAAATTTATCAACAAAACCTCTTCTTAAAATATGTTTAAAAGAAATTGTGTTGGAAAAAGAATGAAAGATGAACTTTTTTTCTTTTGATTTTTGCTTGGGGAAAATCTAGAAATTTTTAGAGAGAATTTCAAAGGAAGAAGAGGAGAAAACCTAAAAAAACCTAATAAAAAATCCACCCATTGATTTTTTTTCATCTTTTTCTTTTTATATGAAGAAAATTGAAAATAAAATTAATTAAGAAGAAAAAATCAAATTAAATCATATCTTATTTATTTTGAATTTTAAAAAAAGGAAAAAAAGCTTTAAAAACCCAAAAAAATGGGATAAAAAATGGATTTTTGGGTGAAAAATCGAAAAAAACTGATTTTGTGGCGAAATTGGGCGATTTTGGGGGAATTGGGGCGACCGATACCTGTCGGCGCACGCGACAGGTGTCGGTCACGTGTCTAGCACGCGCTGGCACTGCCACAGGCCTATTGCCGCTCGTCGACACACGCTGATTTTTTTTTTTTTAAATTGAACTAAAAAATATTAGAATTTCTAAACCCCATTTTTCAAATCTAATTTTCAAAATATTTTTTATTATTTTTGTTTTTTTTACTATAAAATGCAAATTTAAACAGGAAATTAGCACTTTCAACCTTTTTACCTGTGACAAGACATCTTATCATCATTAGGTAACTCTGATCTGGGCTATATCAGGACCCGGTGTCTACACTCGCGAACGTCAATGTGTACGGATCTTGTTTAACATCCCCTTTGTAAAATGTTTTGAAAAGAGAAAATATGATATTGTTTTTCGATTCGTACCCGTAAGGTATCGAATGCATTTAATTCGTACCCGTAAGCCACCGCCATGCGTTCACTCGTTATCCACTACTGTGAGTCAGCAGGTGTTATGATTTGTTCTGTTATGTTTAAGAGAATATGAACTCGAATGAGTATGATTATAAGTTTGTGAATCCGAACGTCTCTATTTATGAGCATATGAATCTGTTGGCATATGAATATGATTATGAACCTTTGAATGGTTATGAATGAGATTCGATTATGATTATGCTTTATGATTATCAGTATGCCATTTCGTATGTGATTTGCCTTGACGACCATTGTGAATGGCCATCCATATTATTATTGTTTGTTTCCCCACTAAGCGTTATCCCTTAGCACGGTGTTTCACCCATGTAGGTGCAGAAGGTGTATAGCTTTTGGGAGAGTCGCCGCCAGTCAAGCCAACACAGTGGGATTATTGATAGGACTTAGTTTCTTTTTGTATCATGATTATTTTGTAATAGTGATCTCTCTTGTATTTAGTATTTTGGTAAGCTTCTGCTTTGTATCTCTGAAAGTTGTAATTATGTTGGTATCAGAAAAATTATGTATTGAATATTATTATTCTATCAAAGAAAGTTCAGTTTGATTTATAGTTTTAATTTTCGCTGTTTATATGTATGTTCATATTATGTGAATATATGTTTAGTACCGTTATGTCTGGTGACTCCCCTTCTCGTACGGGTTCTCACTCCCTCGCGGATCGGTTCCCCTACATATGGGAAGGGGGTGTTACAAAGCATGCTTGTAAAGGGCTAGTGTTTTGCAGCTGCTAGTGTTTGGCCCGCAAGGGTCTATTGTTTGGCCTGCAAGGTTCTTGTGTTTGTTACCTTTGGGTAACTAGTGGACTGAGATTTCGGTCGCTAAATGTTTTGTACTGCTAGTCAGTATCTAGTGCACCCGTATCCACCATTAATGAGAGTTCAGGCTTTGGTTTTAGCAATTGTATGATTATGTATGAGTATGTAAAGTTATGATTTATTGTATGTACATGAAAGTGTGCCATATGTATATATATATATGTGATATGTTATGATAAGTTATTACTTTCTGGTTAATCTTAACGTTTAAAGATAGTGAATATGTAAATGCTTTAGTAATTGACAAAGGCATGTGCTACTGTTAGTTATGTTCATCTTGATATCTATGCTTTTGCTTATTGTTATATGTTGAAATGTGTATGCTTGGATATGTATAAGTATTGTTGCAACTTCGTGGGAAGTCTTTTTATCTGTATATCCCCTGTTAGCACGGGTGTTTTTCCTATGTAGGTTCGTAGGATCGGTTTTAATTTTGGGAGTTGTGCATCTGCTGGGCATTAGGAGTTTGGATAGTGGATTTTTGTATTATATTATTTTTGTAATGATTATGTAATGTATTTGACTAGAGAGTATTTTTGTATAGTGTATATATTAAAGCTTGATCTTGTAATATAAGTATGACAATACTTTTGTAACATAATTATGTTAATTCATTATTAATACAAGTATACTTTGTTTTATGATGCTTCCGCTTTTAGTATGTATATGTACATTTTGGTATGCTTCTATTTTAAATTATGAATGAGTGTTTAGTATGTATGTGTATGTGAGTACGTAGCGACCCGATGTTCCTTCCGAGGGGTTTTGGGGTGTTACAAGTTATTGTATTAGAGCCTATGTAGATGGTTCAGGACTATAAGATGTTTTGATGTGTATGAGTCTGTCTAGAGTCATGGCCTAATAAAGATGTTGTCTTGTGTAGAATTTAGATAAAGTCCGATCCGAGCGAAGAGATCGGTGAGACGACGAGTAATATTAATCCAGTGAGTTAATCGGCTTACACTTGAGAGACCTCAAGCTGAGGATATGGGTCCAGCTCAGGGTAATTTGGTATTGATACAAGGATTGATGCATTTGATTGAGAGGTTGACTGCCCATAAGGTCCCAATAAATCTTATTAGAAGGAGAGGGGCAGAAGAATTTAATGGTACAACTAAGGATTAATCGAATTTAGCTTAATATTGGTTAGAGAAGACGGGAAGGATACTTCTGGAGACAAATTGTGCTCATGATCAAAGGGTGACCTGTGCAGTGTCATTACTGCAAGGTCCAGCCTATGATTGGTGGAAGCTGGTGTTGAGGAATCCTCAGCGGCCTATTGAGTTAACTTGGGAATATTTAGTCCAAGAGTTTGAGAAGAGGTATGTCACTAAGGCATACAGAAAGGCAAAATGGAAAGAATTTGTAGGTTTGAGACAAAAGAATATGTCTGTGGGTGAATATGAGAAAGAATTCAGCAGATTAAGTAAGTATGTGCCTGATTTGTTGTTAATAAAAGAGTTCAAGTGCAGACAGTTTGAGGACGGTTTAAGAGAGAGCATCAGAGGGCCTTTATCAGCCATGGCTGCAATGCATTCGGTAAGTTACTATCAGCTGGTTTCAACAGCAATGAAGTTAGAGGAATCTAAAATGATTTAGTAGAGAAAGGAACTTAAGAGGAAGGTAATGGATAGTAGTGTGCTGAGTAGTAAGAGAGCCCGAAAGACAGCAAGTGGGCAGATTACCCGAGGATCAGGTCATGTTTCGGCATCGAAGGGAAGTGTACTGGCATCTTCTAGTGAGGGTAGCACCGTGCCAAAGTGTGAGCACTGCGAGAAATTTCATTGGGGCACGTGCAGGAAGCTCATGGGAGCGTGCTTCAAGTGTGGTAGCATGGAGCATATGCTAGCAAATTGCCCGGAGTTGAAGGAAACCATGGTTCAGTAAGGAAGTAGAGATAACATGGGAATGACTGGATCTGCTAGAGGTGGAAGAATAAGATGTAGAGCAGCGCAAGAGCCATCGAAAATAGTGGAGAAGCCAATTCCTTCAAGTGGTCCAGCTCGATGCTTTGCAATAATTAGAGAGAAGGAGGATTAGCATCCGGGTCCTTCTGGTAACTTCTTTATTGCTTAAATTTGTTTGGTATGAGTTTTAATAAAGTATTATATGACCTTAAGTTTGTAGCAAGGGAAATTTCGAGGACGAAATTTCTTAAGGAGGGGAGAATCGTAACAACCCGAATTATAACCTAGAAGGATTTAAAGTATAATTGCATTGTAAAGGTACTAGGGGAAAGGGTATAAGTGGGAGTATTAAGTAATTAAGGGCTTAATTGAAAGAAGAGTAAAGTATTTGTATATTAGAAATTGATTGGAGGGACTGAATTGAAGCTTTGCCGAGGATTAAGTGGGAAATTAAGCTTTGAGTGGGACAAGTGGTAGATTTTGGACAAGTGATTTATTGTGGGCATGCCACCTAGGCAGCCACATGCAATAAAAAAGAAAGTTAGTGGGAAAATCTATCCCTTTACCTCAAGATTTCATGCTCCTCTCTTAGCTCACTCTCCCTCTCTCTTGGTTTTTCTTTTTTCCCTTATTCTTCTTTTGGTTGGATTTTCTGTAATTCGTTTAGTTTTAAGTGATTTCTGTGTGAAGCAAAGAAGGTAAGTGTTGTTGGGAATTTAATGTCTTCTTCTACCTATTTTCTGTTCTTGGTTTTGAGTTGCTTGATTTTGGAATTAAGTGTGTGTGTTCTTGGATTGTGCAAGAAGTTCTGGACAAAGGGAAAGAGAAGGGCAAGGAGAAGGTGTGATCTTTAAGTGAGGAGGTTCGAGCTACTCCGTAGAGGTTGGGATCGTGTATCTCTTTAATTAGTTGCATGAGTTGAGATTGAGATAGTTGTTGTGTTTTGTTAGTAAATGCATGTTGTGGGTATGGTTAATTGTTGTGTTTTGTTAGTAGATGCATGTTGTGGGTATGGTTAATTGTTGTGCTTTGAGTTTTAGCTCAATTGAGTGTTGAAGTCAAGTTTGCTATTCTTGCATGTTGTATATGTATAGGTTTAGGCATGTAGAGTATTTGTTATGATTATCATGTCTAAGTGTCATTTTGATAGATATTAATGTTTAATTGTATTTTAAAGTTGTAATATAGTTTAGAAGTGTATTTGGCATGAATTTTGAAGGTTATGCATGTGAAATTGAAGTTGGTATGTGAAGGTATGTGCATAAGAGTTGTGTTGCTCGAAGGATTGAAGACTTAGTTCGGTTTTGTCGCGCCTTGGACGAGGTCTGCCTGCAAAGCATCGCCGAGCCTTATCGAGTTTTCTCGTGCATTGCCGAACTGTGCCGAGTCTTATCGTAAGCACGACAGAAGTTACTTTGGCATTCTGTCACAACTGCAATGAGGCCCGCATGCGCGACATCTGCGTGTGTTGGGTTCTCTCACGAGCTAGACAAGGGTTGCAAACGCGACACTATGAGAGTTGTAATTTAAGCCTTTATCTCTTTTTTGTGCATAGTATTGTATTGTTTATGTATTATCATGCACATTATAGATTTTATGTATTATATATATGTATGAAACATATGCTTGATGGTTTAATTAGCTTGTACATGTATTGAGTTGAGTTAATACGTGATCATTGTTGGATACATGAATGAAGGCTAAGTAAATGATGTAGTGACTTGAGTTTATATGTTCAGCCTGAAGGGTCATAGTAGTGGATAGATAAGCATGCTTATAAAGGGCTAGTGTTTTGCAGCTACTAGTGTTTGGCCCGCAAGGGTCTAGTGTTTGTTACCTTTGGGTAACTAGTGAACTGAGACTGCGGTCTCTAAATGTTTGGTACTGCTAGTTAGTATCTAGTGCACAAGTATCCACCATTAATGAGAGTTGAGGCTTTGGTTTTAGTGATTGTATGTTTATGTATGAGTATGTAAAGTTATGATTTATTGTATGTACATGAAAGGGTGCCATATATATATATGTGATATGTTGTGATAAATTATTACTTTCTGGTTAAGCTTAACGTTTAAAGCTAGTGAATATGTAAATGCTTTAGTAATTGACAAAGGCATGTGCTACTGTTAGTTATGTTCATGTTGATATCTATGCCTTTGCTTATTGTTATATATTGAAATGTGTATGCTTGGATATGTATAAGCATTGTTGCAACTTCGTGGGAAGTCTTTGTATCTGTATATCCCTACTAAGCGTTATCGCTTAGCATGAGTATTTTTCCCGTGTAGGTTCGCTGGATCGGTTCGGTTTTGGCAGTCGTGCATCTACTGGCCATAGGAGTTTGGATATTGGATTTTTTGTATAAGCTTATTTTTGTAATTATTATGCAATGTATTTGACTAGAGGGTATTTTTGTGTAGTGTATATATTAAAGCTTGATTTTGTAATATAAGTATGACAATACTTTTGTAATATAATTATATTAATTCATTATTAATACAAGTATACTTTGTTTTATGATGCTTCCACTTTTGGTATGTATATGTACATTTTGGTATGCTTCTGTTTTAAATTATGCATGAGTGTTTATTATGTATGTGCATGTGAGTACATAGCGACCCGATATTCCTTCCGAGGTGTATTAAGGTGTCACAATGCATCCGCGGGCCAGACCTCGGACTTGGTGTAGGCTTTTACATGGCTAGGCAGAATAATTAGCGATACACTTGGGTTCTTTAGGACTAGCACTCAGCCCTTCCTGGACGGGTGGGTCGGATCCAGTTTCGGTTGGCGTCCCTAGCAGCACAGCAGGCGGCACCAGCACTACCACCACATATCTTCAATCCTGCACAGCCAGCAGCCAGCTGCCAGAGCCGGGCCATTAGCTCCCAGCAATCAGCCCCCTACCTCTAGAGCCAGACCGTCCACCTCCCGGGCAGGACCATCTTTGGCCAGCACTGAGCCTATCCATGTGAGGATCCAGAGGAGCCCACAGATTATTCACCTCTCTAGTTTGTATTAAAGGGGTTGTTGTATATTTGTTTATTCTTGTACAAAATTTACATTTTATTATTGAAATGTCTATTTTGTTAAAGTGTAATTTCATTTCAACATTTTGCATACTTTTGTTAATGTTTCATTTTTGCTTCAAAAAAATACTGGATGCATCAAACTAACAAAACAGAGAAAAATAAGCAAAATAAAGAACAGGAAAAGAACAAGATAAATGACAATAAATAGCTGACATAAAGCTTCATACCTTAAAAGGACTCAAATAATAAAATGAATTAACAAGATCTTTTGAAACTGTAGGATATACATTACATCAATCAATTTCGCGACACGAAAGTCAATTTCATCACCAAAGGAGAGTCCTATGTGAAATGGGTCATAGGTAGAATACATCTACGACTTACAATACAACAGTTAAAGTCATCATAGCTCAATGGTAGCAAGTCAGATACCATGCCGACTCGATGGTGCTTAGCACTATATCAGATGAGTCACAGTAGAATACATCTCCACTCAACAACAACAGTTTCATGTCGTGCAGGCCGGATGGTGGCCAGCAAGATAAATGCGGTATAAGAATCGAGTTGTGGTAGAATACACTGCAATTCAACAACAATAATCAGATGCCTTGTGGATCGAATGGGGATTAGCAAGGGGTATGCCGTGCAGGCCGGATGTTAGCCCGCAAGATAAATGCGGTATATCAATCGAGTTGTAGTAGAATACACTATAGCTCAACACTAGCAATCAATTTACCGATTAGCTCTACCATTGCAGCTAGCCAAGCTACATGATGTATTCCATTTATTTATGTTGCGAAGATATCGATCGAATGAGTCTCATATCCTATCAGTGTAACATCCCTTACCCGTATGTAGCACACCTTATGATAACATAGGCAGTATGCGAGGATGAGTGAAGGATGCTACCGGCGAAAACACACTGGGAACAATACCAGAAGCAGAACTATAAAATTTCTTTAATTCACAGACACTCTCATAATGTGGAATACAATCACATATAGTTTGCATCATACTTTCCATTAAAATCGCATTACATACTATTCACTTAATACAAAACAATAAAGAATTACATTACAAATATTAACTATAAACTCCAACCAATAACCTATTATAGACTCATTAGCCAAACTGCTGCGGATTGTCCTCGGCGACACGACTAGCTTCAAACCTGCATGGATAAACACCTATACTAAGCACAAAAGCTTAGTAGGGAAAACAGGTAATATGGACGACTGCTCACACCAGTCGTTAAAATTTACAAACAGCAATAAAATATCAAAAATAAAGTCATATATATAAAAATACCTATTTGTAGACACCGGGTCCTGAGGCAGCCCAGATCAGAGGTTACCTAATGATGAAATTAACACCCGTTCACAGGCAAAAAGGTAGAAAGTGATGATTTCCTTGTCAAATTTGCTTTTTAAAAATTAAAAAAAAAATATAAAATATAAAACTAAAAATAAAAATAAAAAAGGGAGTTTGGAAACTATAATATTTTAATCAAAGTGGTCTCTAAAAAAAAAAAAAAAAAAAATTTCGCCGTTTGCGGCAGCCGGTGTGCAAGGGGTACCTCCTTCGCGCGCCAGGTGGCGCTGGGGCACTCGCCCCTGCGTTACGCAACATGCGCGCAGTGGGCGAGGCACCGCTCGCCTGCGAGCTCGCGACGGGCATTGTATCTTTCTCCCGTCCTCGCCTGCCAGTGCGTGGCGCTCGCGCTGGCAGCCCGTCGCTCACCAGCGACGGACGTCGGCCGCCGCAGTCTGCCCAAATTCGTCGAAAATGCAATTTTTGGCCTTTTTTCTTGATTTTTTTCCCAAAATTGATTTTTTATCCCATTTTTTTGTATTTTCATAATTTTTCAATTTTTAAAATTAATAAATTAAGTTTTTGTTTTATTTATTTTATTTTATTTATCCTTAAGATAAATATCAAAGATTTAATTTTATCATGTTTTGAATTTAAAATGATTTGATTTTATCTTTAAATCTAATTTGAATTTAAAAATATTTGATTTTATTTTCTAAAATCAAATTTGAATTCAAATAGATTTGATATCTATCTTTAAAGATAAATTTGAATTTTAAAAATATTTTATTTTTAAATTTGAATTTTAAAAATATTTGATTTTTAAATTTTAATTTTAAAAAGATTTGATTTTTTAAATTTTAATTTTAGAAAAGATTTGATTTTTAAATTTGAATTTTAAAAGATTTGATTTTGAATTTAAATTTCAAAAAGATTTGAATTTTTTATCCTTATCCTCATTTACCCTATAAATAGTAGGTTGGGGATCGAGAAAAGGATTCAGATTTTGTTTTACTTTTCATTTCTTCTTCTTGAATAGAATTCTCTTTACATTTTTTTGAGTTTCCCTCTTCAAATAAATGTCTTAAGGTTTCAAAAATCAGTTTTCAATCGAATAATCCTTCTAGAGACAGAGAAAATAATTCTTTGTTCTCGAGAATTGTTATTTTCTTTCATTATTTATTTTTAAGCAGCTTTCTTTCTTGGAATAAAAATTCAACTTTTATTATTTTAAATTCTAATTTTGCTGATCAAAGCAAGGAAATCAATCATATTTTCCCTTCATTGAGTTTGAATTCTTGGGGTAAATATTCTGTGACCAATCCTACTTTTCTTTTATTTTCTTATTTTATTTATTCACAATCATTTTATAAACATGTAGATATTTATGTCTATTGTTTATATATTTACTTTTTCTCTGATATTTCCTTTATTTTCATTATTTTATTTCATTGTCCCACTCACATGTTATTTGTTTTTCTTATTAGTTTATTTATTTCTATTGAATATGGGGCGCTGAAAAGGGGAGCCCACTGGGATGATTCGGGACACCAATTTGGTTCATTTCTTTACCCTATCTGTCACATCCCGTTTGCCCCCTAGTTGAATGAGCCACATACGTATGTGTGTACATTTGCATAAGTTATGTGTAATAAGGGCATTTTGATAATATTGTATGTGTTAAGAGTTTTGTTTGTATGTAAGTGCATACGTGGTGCCATGGTGTGGGTTAGTTTTGTGTGTGCTCAAGTGCACCATTGTAGTGTGTGTTCATGGGAGTTTCATCATGTGTGGTTGAGTGCACCATAGTAGGATATGCACTAGTGGGTTTGATTTAGTATGTGGGCATGCATATGGTTGAAGGGTGTGTTAGGGAGTTGCACTTGTGTGTGTTGCTCACACATGAGTAGGGTATATTTTAGTTGAGAGAATCTTGTGTGTGTGTGTGTGTTGCACTAGGTTAGGGTGTGAGTGAGCAATCTCCTCCACTAGATGATGGACATGTGTAAAGTGGGAAAGAGAAAAAGATGAAAAAGGAAAAATTGGATTTTTGAGAACCCATTTCCCGTTCTTCCTTCTTCTCCTTCTTCTTCTTCCCCTTTTTCACTCTCTTAAGTGCCCTAGCTTAGATCCAAGCCTCTAGTGGTAGAAATTGATCTTTGCATAGCATTTTAAAGGTAAATCTACTGCATTTATTCTCATTTTCTTCATTGGATTCTCCATCTTCTTCTCTTTTTCTTATTTTCGGACTTGGGTTGAAGTTAGGTTTTGTGTTCATGTGTTGTGTTGTTTTATTCCTAGTTGAGCCTCCCCGGGATCCTAAAGGCAAGGAAGTTGCTGGATCTAGTGGAACTAAGCACTAGGAGCTAAGGATTTTAAAGGTTTGGGAATTCTTGCTTTTGCATGTGAATATGGTCATATATGTGTTTTGGATGATTTCATGGAATTAGGTTGATAGATGTTCTTTATTTTGATCTATATGATATGGGTAATTGCTTTGAAGTGTGGATCTTGCAAAGGCATGAGTTAATTAGGGTAATTATAGAATGGATGTGGTTTGATGCTTAAAATGGGTTTTTAATTGATTCTTGGAATTGAATGTGTAAATTTATGGATTGTATGCAAATTATTGTTAATAAATGTCGTATTATGGTTGTTTATGCTTTTGAATGGCTGGATTTGAGGTAAGTAACCTTGGTTTGAGATTTGTGTGGTTGGAGGAGGATTTGGAAGAAGAAAATCTGCAGAATTTCTGCAGATTTTCGAAGTCCCGACGCTGTCGCGATCGCGACAACTGTTGCGGTCGCGACAGAGAGCAGTGTTGGGAGCTTCGCCGTCGCGAGCCTGCGACAGCCGAAATGTTGTGTACTCTCTGTCGCGACCGCGACGACTTTCGCGATCGCGATAAAGCGTATTGTTGGCCAAGTGTTATTGCGAGCATGCGACCCGTCGCGAGCTCGCGACAGCATCAATCATCCTCCGCTGCGATCGCGACGAACGTCGCGAGCGCGACAGAGCCTGGTCCTTCCGTCCTCCTCGCGGTCGCGAAATCCGTCGCGCGCGTGCAGCGAAGTGACTTTGGTCTCTGTCGCGAGCGCGACAGACATCGCGAGCGCGACAGTCCTCTGTTTGCTGAATCATATAACTATTCATATTCGTATACAAGTATTAAATTTTATCATGTCATAACGCATATGCATATATATATATAACATATATCCATATCATATAACTAATGGCTTCATATATCAATCTCATGTAATAACCTCAAGTAAAAGCCTGATTACTCGCTAACTAGTGGATACGGGTACTAATGATACTGATAAGACACAGTATCCCAAGCATATGGAGACATAAGTCTCAAAACATTTATAATCATGTATACCCGAAGGTATACCGGAGACCGAGGTCTCAAAAATCTTATGTGACCCAAACGGGGCACGCATGTAACACCCTGAAGTGGCCTTAGAAGAATTATAGAAATTTGGTCCCAGAAATCAAGTGTTAAGTGTGCGAGCCCTGTCGCGAGCGCGACAAGCGTCGCGGGCACAATAGAACCCCTCCGGTGGTAGGGTAATTGAATTGGAATTTTTAACAAGTGGCATTGTAGGAGGTTAACACATAGCTTTGTAGGGGAGTGACATGTGGCAAGACTAAATAATATTAAAAGAGGATTAAGAGTCAAAGTGGGGATATATATGTATTAATTAAAAGTAATAGCATTAATTTGAGTAGTAAATGTGGGATAAGCTTGGACCATCTGCCTCCCTCTTTTCCCTTCACACGTTAGATTTCTTTTGGCCATTTTGACTTCTTTTTCCTTTCTTTTGTTCTGCCATTTGCCATTAGTTGCCTTTCTTCTTGTTTTTGTCCCTTTTCTTCTTCATTTGCTTGGTTCTTTGAGAAGAACCACTTGGATGGCTTAAAGAGAGTAGTAGGGCTTAATTGGTCCCTTTAAGAAGGTAAGTAACGTGAATTTATGTGTGTTGGTCATCTTCTACTACTTGGTTCTTGTTTCTAATTTAAAGTGAGAAGAAGAGTAACTCTATGTGTCTTGCATGGGTATTGGTTCAAGCTGTGGCCAAGAGAGTGGATAAAGGCAAGGAGAAGGTTGGAGTGGAGTAGAGAGTGGAGTTCAAGCTTCCTAGAGGTAGGGATCATGTGCGATCTTTATTTCATTCATTTTGATTGCTTGCAGTGTTTTAAGGCATATTTATATGGACATGTTGTGATTATATGTGTGTTAGATGGTCTACATACAACTTGCATGTGTAAAGTGTGTTTCTGGGTGAATTCTGTTCAGTTGTCATCAGACCTCTGTGTATTGTATTTGTCATATGTAGAGTTATGGGGCTCCAATTGTGTTGAGTCAAATTGCATCAGAAATATAAGATCCATAGCTATAAATGTCTAAGAGGATACTGGAGCTAATTCTAGCTCTATAATCCTTGAAAATGTTTAAAACCGGAGTGCCTTTGGTTGGGTCGGGTTACTGGAACAGTATAGCTTGTTTAGCTTATATCTGGAGTTGTAGACGTCCAACTGACCTGACATTTGTTCCATTTAAAATTTAAATCCTAGGGAAAAATTATTAAGAATAATGTTTTGCCACAATATGACGTTTAGAGGTCGGTTTAGACGATACAAGTTAGAGGTGAGAAGCAGTCTCCAGAAGGATCCTGATGGAGCCTTCTGTCGCGAGCGCGACAGTGGTCGCACTCGCGACAGAGACACATTCTTCAGCAAGTGGGGTGTTGTCCTAGTCGTGTTGTGTAGTGCAACTCAGAGAGAAAAAGAAGCGAAAACACGAGTCGTGCTCAATAGCAGGAGTCGTGCTCACAAACAGAGCAAAGTGAGAGCATGTAATGTGCTCCAGGGAAAAGGAGAAGTGAGCACGAGTCGTGCTCAAGGAGCACGAGTCATGCTCACCAAGAGAGAAAAGTGGGAGCATGAACATGCTCCAGTTGAGTGAGAGAGAGTGAGCACGAGTCGTGCTCAAGGCGCACGAGTCGTGCTCAAGGAGCACGAGTCGTGCTCATGCTCTCTCTTCTCTGTTGATTCTGTTTTGAATTATTGCCCCTGTTTTGAGTGGTTATATGTTCATATGAGTGTTGCATATCACCATTTGGTCCATGTTTGGTTTAAAATTATCTTTTAAACCTATGGCATGATTAGTAATATTAAATGTACATGATTAATAATAGTTGTACATGAATTAAATGCCTCTGAATTTGATAAATGCATTTGAATTATTTTGATGAATTCATATCTGTATATAGTGTGTGTGAGTGGTTTATTGAGCCCGATTACTGTTATAGTGGGTAGATAAGCATGCTTATAAAGGGTTAGAGTGCAGCTGCTAGAGTTAGCCTTAATTGTGCCAAGAGTTCGGAATACCTTGTGTATTCCATATAGTTTTGAGTTAATTCTCCATATGCAAAATACTGTAAGCAGTATCCAGAGTTACCCGTATCCACCATGAAAGGAATTCAGGCTTATTATTGTTGTGTAGTGAAGTTGAGATGATTAAGAGTATTTTTTTGAATAAATGTTATAGTACATGAGAGAAATGCTTTTAAATACATGACAGTTTTATATACAAATATATGTTTACATGCATATGGACACATGATAATGTATATTTGAATAAATGATATGTACAAGTTGTAGTGTACATGAATAAGTAAAAGAGTAGATGTTATATACATGTGAGCCCATAGTATTTGATAATTGAGTATGCAATCTATATATGTATAAGAACTATATGCATGAGCTATTTGATTTTGTCAAATGAAATGTGTGATTTATTTGTGACTTCGAATAGAAGTCCTTTGTATTATTTTCATCCCCACTAAGCGTTATCGCTTAGCACGGATGTTTATTTCCGTGTAGGTTTTCAGGTTCGGATAAGTGAGCGAGCATCTGCGGGTCAAGGCCACTAGGAGTTTTGCTATATCTTTTTGTATAAGTTAGAGATAGAGTTAGTGATGTTTTGAGTAACATCATTATATAATTAAAGCAAAAGATTCACATGTAAATGTATATGTAAAGCTAAATGAAAACAGAGTGTAATATGGACTTGTATAAAGAGATATATGTATATATGTATAGTTAATATGAATTACATGTTGGGCCCTAGTATTATTTTATTTTATTATTCTTAAATAGATGTGTATTGATAAGTTTAAATTAAATAATGTTTTGATGTGAATTTAGAGATTATTTCTTAGTCTAAAAGTTTTTATTTGTGTTAATTTTTGATAAAATGTCATTTGATGTTATTTGGTGCACTAAATGGAGATTTATGTTGTTTTGGCAAAATTTTAGATAGGTTACACGGCGGTGAAGTAATCTCTCACTGCCGTGTGAGACGGGAGGCCAGAATCATGAGGAAAAAAATTAAGGAAGCAGACTGGAGTGTTTACACGGCGGTGAGAAAATTCTTCACCGCCGTGTGAATCGAAATCAAAGAACGTAGTAGCAGACCTGGAACATTTACACGGCGGTGAAGAATTTCCTCACCGCCGTGTAACCTCAAAATTTCAGAGTAAAAATATATCCAGGGACATTTACACGGCGGTGAGGATATCTCTAACCGCCGTGTAACTTTTAAGATCTGTTGTGTGAATCAAATCAAGGAAAAATCAGATTTGGAGGCCACCGAATAGACTTTTGACTTTTATTATTGGGGGGAAAACTAGCTTAAAGGAGGACGATTTTGGAGGAGTTAGGGGGACGAGAATTTTAGTTTTAGTTTTGGCTAAAAAAATAAACTCTGAGATTTCTGATCTGGAAATTCTTAGAAGTGAGATTTCAATTCTGTAATTTAATTTGGAAGTTGGAATAGCTGATTCAATTGAAGAACATCGTTTGGTTTACTGTAAGATTTTCATTTTCAGATTCAAATGGGTAATATCAATTTCTCTCTATTTAATTCAGTCTTTATTTCAAGTATGAGTGAGTAATTTTAATTCTTGTTAAGGGATGCCTTAAATCCCCAGTAAATCATGTGAATATTTTGTATGGATTGTATTATGCATATACTCAGTTGTATTTTCTCTGATTTTATTTGTTGTTGCTGAATTGAATACAAGTTAAGGGGAGATCTACCAAGATAAACTTTAATTGTACTCAGTTCATAAATACATACAATTATACTTCAGTTTTATCTTCTCTAAAATTATCTGTTGTTGCTGGTTTGAATACAAGTTAAGGGGAGATCTACCAAGATAAACTTTAATTGCAATCAGCCCATAAATACATATACATGTTTTGTTCTATTTTAATCAACTTTCATTGATTTGATGAATCCAAATTGGTAGTTAAAATCTGTGAATGTTTATTTCAATAGGTTCAGAATGGTGGAAGATAAATGAGTTTGATATCTGAATCCGGAATGGTAGGATTATTTAACTTAGAACTTTAAGACCTGTAATAATGCTAATTTATGTGCTGAATCCGGATTGGTAAGTGCATGTTTTAGAGAAGCTGGATCCGAAAGGCAAGCTATGGTATAGGCTAGGTTATTCACTGATTGTATATGAAATTGTTGAATTAAGTATTCACATGATATTATTGGGGAGAATGGGTATTCCTTAGCAAAATCTCTTAGTTATTTTATCAAGTTGCTGTATTATTAAATCGTTAATATTCTTAGACATTAATATCATCAGTTAGATTATTAATTTTTCTGAGTTAAACAATCACCACATCAAAATAATTGGGAATTCTTTAGCATATAATTAATTGTCAAACACTTGCACAACACAGTCCCTTAGGTTCGATAACTTGTGGTCTTAATTATATTCCACTATATTACTTGCCGATTCAATACACTTGCTGAGGTCGCATCAAGTTTTTGGCGCCGTTGCCGGGGAATGGCGTTGTCAGTAAGTTTTGATTTTTATTTGTATGTGTTTTCATTTTTCTGATTTTATTATTTTTATTCTTTTCAGGTAGTTGTGGTGTATTAGCAGAGTTAGACAAGGACCATTAGCACCCTACGATCCTGAAATCGAGAGGACATTACATCAACGCAGGAGAGCCAATAGAGAAACCGTCATGGAGAACAACCCGAATGTTGGTGAATTTCCTCCCGAGAATGAACAAGTGCCAAGGGCACAAGAAGAGGTACCAAGAAATTTTGGAGGAGAAGTCCCTAGACAGCGAACGATAAGGGACTATGCGGTGCCAAGATGGACTGAAGACCATAGGACAATTGTGCTACCAAGAGGAGTACAATTTGAACTGAAACCAGCAACTATCAACATGGTGCAAAGAAATCAATTTTCTGGATCAGAAGTGGAAGATCCTGCACAACACCTGGACTTATTTTTTGAGATTAGTGACACAGTGCAGATTCCAGGAGTGACACCTGATGCTGTAAGACTGAAACTATTTCCTTTCACCTTGATTGGAAAGGCAAGAGAGTGGTTGCAAATGTTACCAAGACAGTCAATTACATCTTGGGATCAATTGCAAGAAAGGTTTCTGATGAGATTTTTCCCACCTACAAAAACAGCAAATATTCGCAACAGAATTTTTCAATTTAGCCAATTGAGTGATGAGCCTTTTTATGAGGCTTGGGAAAGATTCAGAAGATTGTTAAGAAGCTGTCCGCATCATGAAATACCAATCTACCATCTGATGCAACAAATTTATTCTGGTATTTCACCACAAACAAAATCTTTGCTGGATGCATCATCAGGAGGTTCTTTTATGAATAGAATACCAGAAGAAGCATTCCAGCTGCTGGATGAAATGGCAGCAAATGACGCTCAGTGGGCTAATCCTAGATCAGTCTCAAAGAGACAAGGAATACATAGTGTAGATGAAGTGTCAATGCTGAGGGCACAGGTGGAGTCAATGCAGAATGAGATGAAAAACTTAAGGGTGAAAAATGTAGCCTCTGTTTCTCAAGAAGATGAGTGGTATGAAAGTGGGCAATATGCTCAAGAGAGTGCAGCAATGGGAAATGTTAATGCTGTAGGGGATTATCGAAGGAGTGACCCTTATAGTAACTCATACAACCCGGGCTGGAGAAATCACCCGAATTTTTCTTGGAAAGATGGAATTCAGAATGCTTCATCCTCTCACCCACCAGCAAGACCCCCTTTCAATCAAAGTACTCAGCACAATCAAGGACATTCATACCAACCCCAAACATCCAACCAATACCAAATGCCATATCCACCCCATCACAACCATGGACAAAACTTCAATCAACCACAAGCTCAATCATACCATCCACCGGGATACCCACCTAGGCCACCTATGCAAGAGAAGAAGCCAAACCTTGAGGATATGGTGGCTAGCTTCATAAACAGTCAGCAGCAATTCATGACAAATCAAGAATCTAGGTGGAAATCCCAAGAGCAGTGGAACCGAAACCAAGATGCTTCTATGAGAAATCTGGAAACTCAGTTTGGTCAGCTTGCAAATTCTGTATCCCAAAGGCAACCAGGAACATTTCCCTCAAATGTGGATCGGAATCCAAAAGAGGAAGCAAAAGCAATTACACTGCGAAGTGGAAAGGACGTTGCACAAAGAGAAGATCAAGGTAAAAATTCTTCATCAGAAAAGGAGGAGCCAACACGGGCTGTAAGTAATTCTAACTCTAATTTAGAAATGAATGAAAATGCTCCTAAAAAAGATAAAGGTAAAAGTATAGTGAATCCAAGGGTAGAGGATCTCGATATAAATAGACTGCCATTTCCTGCTGTTGCTAGACAAGAAAAGAAAAATGAGCAAAAAGCTAGGTTTATAGAAATGTTTAAAAAATTACACATTAATTTACCATTTGCTGAAGCTTTAGCTCATATGCCCAACTATGCTAAATTTATGAAAGAACTATGTTCTAATAAAAAGAAATTAGAAGGGCATGGAACTGTTCAATTAACAGAAAATTGCAGTGCTATAATCATGAACAAGATCCCTGAGAAATTGGAAGATCCAGGTAGCTTCACTGTACCTTGTGCTATTGGTGAAAATTTTTATGGTAATGCTTTGTGTGATTTAGGTGCAAGCATAAATCTAATGCCTTATTCTATTTGCAGGAAGCTGAATCTTGGTGATCTTAAGGAGACGGGAATGAGACTCCAACTTGCGGATAGGTCGGTGAGGCGACCCAAGGGAGTGATAGAGGACCTGTTAGTGAAAGTGGGGAAGTTTATTTTTCCAGTAGACTTTGCGGTGATGGAAATGGAAGAGGATAGGAAAGTACCACTTATTGTGGGGAGACCATTTTTAAACACAGCAAAAGCTTTGATTGATGTGCATGGGCAAACCTTTACCCTGAGATTCAATGATGAAAAATTAGTTGTTGATATGAACAAAGCTCAAAGGTATCCATCAGATGATATAGAAGAATCTGCTTACTTTGTGGATACAATAGACAAGTGTATAGAAGAAATGCAAGAGGAAATGTTAGAAGCTGATCCGGTGAATGAGGATTTACTGCATTCTTTGGAGAATGAAAAATTTGAAGATGAGGAAGTGATTGCAGCTGTGGAGCAAGAAAGTGGAATAGAAAACACACAGGAAGAAGGACTGAACCTGGGAAAGGGGGATACACATTCTGAACTTAACCCTCTTCCTTCGCATTTAAAATATATATTTTTAGAAGATAATGCAAAACCAGTAATTATTTCATCTTTATTGACAGGTTTGGAAGAAGAAATGCTTATTGAAGTACTCAAGAAGCATAAAGGAGCAATTGGCTGGTCAACTTCAGATTTAAAAGGAATCAGTCCCAGCTATTGTACACACCGGATACCTATGGAAACTGATTTCAAACCGGTGGTGCAACCCCAAAGGCGACTAAATCCAGCAATGCAAGAAGTGGTGAAAAAGAAGGTACTCAAGCTCCTTGATGCAGGTATTATCTATCCCATTTCTGATAGCAATTGGATAAGTCCAGTTCAATGTGTACCAAAGAAAGGAGGGATAACTGTTGTAGCCAATGAAAAAAATGAATTAATTCCCACACGCACAGTGACAGGGTGGAGAGTGTGCATAGACTATAGGAGGTTAAATAATGCAACCAGAAAGGATCATTTTCCTTTACCTTTTATTGACCAAATGTTGGAAAGATTGGCAGGAAATGGATTCTATTGTTTTTTAGATGGATATTCAGGTTACATGCAAATACCCATAGCTCGAGAAGATCAAGAAAAGACAACATTTACCTGTCCTTATGGCACCTTTGCATACAGGAGAATGCCCTTCGGGCTGTGCAACGCACCAGCTACATTTCAGCGGTGTATGATGGCAATTTTTCATGACTTCATAGAGAAATTTATGGAGGTGTTCATGGACGACTTTACCATTTATGGGAGTGATTTTGAGAGCTGCCTTAGGCATTTAGATTTGGTGTTAGAAAGGTGTAGGGAGACCAACTTGGTGCTGAATTGGGAAAAATGCCATTTCATGGTAAGGGAAGGCATTGTGCTTGGGCACAAAATTTCTGAGAAGGGGATAGAGGTTGACAAGGCCAAGGTAGAGGTGATAGAAAAGTTACCACCCCCAACTAGTGTGAAAGGCATTAGAAGTTTCTTGGGACATGCAGGATTTTACCGCCGGTTTATCAAAGATTTTTCAAAAATTGCTAAACCTTTATCCAATTTGTTGATGAAAGATGCTGTAACACCCCCTTCCCATACATAGGCGATCCCATCCGAGAAGGAGTGAGATGCCATATGAGTAAAGGTGCCACCAAGCAAGAACAAAGTAAAACATACATCCATTCATAGCATACATTCAGAAATAATGAATAATTAAAAACTTTACATGCAGAAAGCAAAAGCTGGTCATGCATTACTATAGTAAACTATTACAATAATGATCTGATCAACTAGCTGAACCAAAATAATATTACATATCCAAAATATAATTGCAAATGCGGAAGCAGAAACAAAACTGATACAGAGAGTTCTATACAAAAAGAATCATTAGCTATTACAAAATTAAGCCCTACACTAAACCCTTCTGTGTTGGCTTGATGACGGCGACTCACTCAATGCAAAACTCCTTCCGCACCTGCACGGGTAAAACACCGTGCTAAGCGATAAACGCTTAGTGGGGAAACACACATAAATAATGGACGGCCATTCACAATGGTCGTCAAGGCATAACACATTCACAATGGCAGAATGCAAAGGTTATAACATAAACCATATAAACATGCTCATATAATAAAGCCATACAATCAATATTTCATAATCATATTCATTCAGAAATAATCCGATATACATTACATCGAAATACTCGTTCAGATAATCCATTTATAGCCAAATCAGATCAGAGCAGTTCAAATAAACATTCAAAGAACACCTGCTGACTCTAGGTAGTGGATAACGAGTATACAGACAGTACTTTCCAGGTACGAACCGATCACAGACAGTACGTTACGGGTACGAATCGATTAAACCATTATACTTTAACTTTCACAGATATTTTCAAAATGGAACTTAAACAAGATCCAATACAGAAAAGGGTTCGCGAGGAACCAAACGGGGACCTGATCGGGGTCCAAACAGAACTATAGACTGCAGCAACAGACTCTATTAGGCATGCCTAACTATCCACTTACTTGACTCTAGCAGGCTATGCGTCACTCAAATTAAATAACAGAATATTATGTACAAACATCAGAAAAATCATGGTATTACGCATGTCAAAGCATTTAAAAGTATGACATACATCACACAGCAGTAAAGTCCATTCAGAAGAAATACCAAATTCATTTCTGAGTTAAAAACTAGGAAATTTCAGAGAAACGGAGAAACGGGTGAGGTTGGCTGGTCACGAGGCGTGACTGGCCTCCTCACCAGGCAGGTCACGAGTCGTGACCTGAGGTCATGTCTCGTGACTTGCTCTGTCCCTCGCAGATCACGCGATGTGATCTCACTGATCACGCGTCGCTCACGCTGGTCATGAGGCGTGACTGAAAGTCACGTCTCGTGACTTGCTGTCACGCGACGTGCCTTCTCTCATGCCGGTCACGAGTCGTGACTGGAAGTCACGTCTCGTGACTGGCTACATTCAGCTGGTCACGAGTTGTGACAGGCAGCCACAACTCGTGACTGGCCTTAAACTGGCAGGTCACGAGTCGTGACCTGAGGTCACGTCTCGTGACTTGCCTCTCTTCTTGGCAATTCACGCGACACGATCTGGAAAACGGGATTTTTGACATTATCGATTCCCAGATTTTCCAGAATTTCCCAAAACAAAGAAGACACTCCAAATTCGATTAAAAGTCATTCAAACCTGTTCTTACCTTCCAGAAAACACCCCAATTCACATAAACAACATACATACAACTCAATTTAGCATTTAAACAACCAAATCAAGAATATGTGCACTCAAGCTTTCCAAAACATAAACCCTAGAATTTTACAGTAAGCTCAAAATCACATGAATCATAATCATATATTCCCAAACCTGAAATCTAAGCTTCTATCACTTAGCTCCACTAGGTCCAGCAACCTCTTTACCCTTTGGATCACGAGGAGCTTCAGCTAGAACACAAACACAATAATGCAACCCTAAGTCAAACCTAAACTCAAGGAAGAAGAAGATGAAAATTACAGTAAGACAAAGACAAGGATATGCACTTACCAAGTTAGGAGCAAGAGTGACCAATTTCCACAACCACACTTAATTAACAGATAGCAAGCAGTAATTAGGAGAGGGAAAAAGAAGAAGAAGATGGAGGTTGAAAGGAAAAACGTGAATCTAATTTCCTTTCACACTTCCTTTAATTCTTTCTTCATTTTCCTTAACCTAATACACATGTCATCCTTTTGGTGGTGAAACTTGCTCACTCACACCCTAACTCCACACACAACACTCACACTTAATGCATTCCTAATTAAAACACCCTACAATGGTATAAGCAAGTGCACACAATTATTTCTCAATTAATTACCATACTAATGCCATGCATGCACCCACATACTAACAAAACCCAAAGAACATACATTTTACTAAAATACCCTTATGAAATGCCGAACACATGCAAATGCTTACACATACAGACAGACAGACAGGCTCATTCTACTAGGGGGCAAACGGGGTGTGACAACTCTCCCTTACTAATAACAATTTCGTCCTTGAAATTCTCACCTGAACTGAACAACTGCGGATACTGAGCTCTCATCGACTCCTCTGGTTCCCAAGTCGCTTCTTCGACTCCATGATGGATCCACAACACTTTAACCAAAGGAATCTGCTTATTTCTCAACTGCCTCACCTCTCGGGCTAAAATAGCTCGCGGTTCCTCATCATAAGAGAAGTCTGGCTGAACCTGGATATCCTGAACTGACAGAACATGTGAAGGATCTGATCTGTACCGACGAAGCATCAAAACGTGAAACACATCATGCAACTTTGCTAACTCCATCGGTAGCGCCAATCTATAGGCTACAGGTCCCACCTTAGCCAAAATCTCATAAGGTCCAATGAAACGAGGACTAAGCTTGCCTTTCTTGCCAAACCGAAGCACTTTCCTCCAAGGTGAAACCTTAAGGAAAACCTTGTCCCCGATCTCAAAATGCACATCTTTCCTTTTCAAATTAGCATAAGACTTCTGTCGATCCTTTGCTGCCTTCAAATTCCGCTGCACTACTCTGATTTTCTCTTCAGTATCTCTAACCAAGTCTGGTCCAATCATAGATCTCTCGGATAGCTCGGTCCAACAAATCAGAGTCCTACACTGACGACCATACAAAGCCTCATATGGTGCCATACCAATACTCGACTGAAAACTGTTGTTGTAGGCAAACTCCATCAACGATACATATCTGTCCCAACTACCCGGAAAATCCAAAGCACAAGCTCTCATCATATCCTCCAGAATCTGAATAACTCGCTTTGACTGACCATCGGTCTGAGGATGAAACGTTGTACTGAAGTTCAACCTAGTGCCCAAAGCTCTCTGCAACTCCTTCCAAAACTTGAAAGTAAACCTCGGATCCCGATCTGACACTATGGACAAAGGCACACCATGCAACCGAACTATCTCATCCACATAGATACTGGCCAATCTGTCCATGGAGTAGTCCACTCTAACCGGCAGAAAGTGAGCTGATTTCGTAAGCCGATCCACAATAACCCAAACTGAGTCATGTTTCCTCTGAGTCAAAGGTAAACCAGAAACGAAGTCCATGGCGATATCATTCCATTTCCACTCAGGAATAGATAAAGGCATAAGCAAACCCGAAGGAACCTGATGCTCGGCCTTTACCTGCTGACAAGTCAAGCACTTGGAAACAAAATCCACTATATCACGCTTCATACCGGACCACCAATAGAATTGCTTCATATCTCTATACATCTTCTCACTGCCCGGATGCATAGTAAAGACTGAACTATGCGCCTCACTCATGAGCTGTCTCCTCAAATCCTCAGATTCTGGCACACACAGGCGATCCCTGAACATAAGTACCTCATCCTGAACTGAGAACTCTGATGGCTTACCCAATCTAACCTCATGCACAATCTGTTGAAGCCTCTGGTCATCTCTCTGAGCATCCACAATCCTCTGTCTCAAAGTAGGCTTCACACGCAACTGAGCAATCAAAGTCCCATCTGAACCAAATCGCCATCTGAATCGCCTCAAGAACAAAGCTGAAACTGACTTCCGACTCAAAGCATCGGCGACTACATTGGCCTTACCAGGATGGTAATCCACAATGCAGTCGTAGTCCTTAAATAACTCAAGCCAACGCCGCTGTCTCATATTCAACTCTTTCTGTGAAAGGAAGTACTTCAAGCTCTTGTGGTCCGAAAAGATCCTACACTTTTCCCCATACAAGTAGTGACGCCAAATCTTCAAAGCAAAGATCACAGCTGCCAACTCTAAATCATGCGTCGGATAGTTCCTGTCATGTGGCTTCAACTGTCGAGAAGCATAAGCCACTACCTTACCTTCCTGCATCAGCACACATCCAAGACCAACTCCAGAAGCATCACTATAAATGACAAACTCCTTACCCGAGATGGGTTGAGTAAGGATAGGAGCCTCAACAAGCAACTGCTTTAACCGGTCAAAACAAGACTGACACCTATCTGACCACTCAAATCTGACTCCTTTCCTCAACAATCTAGTCATCGGAGCAGCAATCACAGAAAATCCCTTAACAAACCGACGGTAGTAACCTGCTAAACCGAGGAAACTCCTCACTTCCTGAACATTTCGAGGCGCTTTCCAATCAACTATCGCCTCAATCTTGGCTGGATCTACCTGAATACCTCTAGCTGAAACAATGTGACCCAAGAATGATACTTCTCGAAGCCAGAAATCACACTTGCTAAGCTTAGCAAACAACTGATGCTCTCTCAACATCTGTAGAACTAATCGGAGATGCTCCTCATGCTCACTGTCATCCTTGGAATACACCAAGATATCATCAATGAACACTACTACAAATCGATCTAAGTATGGCCTAAACACACGATTCATCAGATCCATAAAAGCCGCTGGAGCATTTGTCAAACCAAACGGCATCACAAGAAACTCATAGTGGCCATACCTAGTCCGTAATGCAGTCTTAACCACATCTACATCCTGAACTCGAAGCTGGTAGTACCTTGATCGAAGATCTATCTTGGAGAAGACACCTGCACCTCGAAGCTGATCAAATAAATCCTCAATCCTAGGCAACGGATACTTGTTCTTCACTGTAACTTTATTAATCTGCCGGTAGTCAATACACATCCGCAATGATCCATCTTTCTTCTTAACAAACAGAACTGGAGCTCCCCAAGGAGATATGCTAGGTCGAATAAACCCCTTATCCAATAACTCTTGTAGCTGAGATTTAAGTTCCCTCAACTCTACAGGAGCCATCCGATAAGGTGCTCTCGAAATAGGTGCAGTACCTGGCATAATCTCAATGGATAACTCAACCTCTCGCTCAGGAGGCAAACCAGGCAACTCGCTCGGGAACACATCACTAAACTCCCGCACTACTGGAATGTCCTCAATCTGAACCTGATCCCTCTTGGAATCTAACACAACTGCTAGAAAAGCCTCACAACCTTTCCTGATAAATCTCTTAGCTTGCATTGCAGAAATAACATTATTCACAGAACTAGACACATACACATCTAAGAAACTCAGAACAATCACAACAACACCCAGAAACGCCTAAACCTATGCTCTGATACCACAAACTGTAACACCCCCTTCCCATACATAGGCGATCCCATCCGAGAAGGAGTGAGATGCCGTATGAGTAAAGGTACCACCAAGCAAGAACAAAGTAAAACATACATCCATTCATAGTATACATTCAGAAATAATGAATAATTAAAAACTTTACATGCAGAAAGCAAAAGCTGGTCATGCATTACTATAGTAAACTATTACAATAATGATCTGATCAACTAGCTGAACCAAAATAATATTACATATCCAAAATATAATTACAAATGCGGAAGCAGAAACAAAACTGATACAGAGAGTTCTATACAAAAAGAATCATTAGCTATTACAAAATTAAGCCCTACACTAAACCCTTCTGTGTTGGCTTGATGACGGCGACTCTCTCAAAGCAAAACTCCTTCCGCACCTGCACGGGTAAAACACCGTGCTAAGCGATAAACGCTTAGTGGGGAAACACACATAAATAATGGACGGCCATTCACAATGGTCATCAAGGCATAACACATTCACAATGGCAAAATGCAAAGGTTATAACATAAACCATATAAACATGCTCATATAATAAAGCCATACAATCAATATTTCATAATCATATTCATTCAGAAATAATCCGATATACATTACATCGAAATACTCGTTCAGATAATCCATTTATAGCCAAATCAGATCAGAGCAGTTCAACTAAACATTCAAAGAACACCTGCTGACTCTAGGTAGTGGATAACGAGTATACAGATAGTACTTTCCGGGTACGAGCCGATCACAGACAGTACGTTACGGGTACGAATCGATTAAACCATTATACTTTAACTTTCACAGATATTTTCAAAAGGGACCTTAAACAAGATCCAATACAGAAAAGGGTTCGCGAGGAACCAAACAGGGACCTGATCGGGGTCCAAACAGAACTATGGGCTGCAGCAACAGACTCTATTAGGCATGCCTAACTATCCACTTACTTGACTCTAGCAGGCTATGCGTCACTCAAATTAAATAACAGAATATTGTGTACAAACATCAGAAAAATCATGGTATTACGCATGTCAAAGCATTTAAAAGTATGACATACATCACACAGCAGTAAAGTCCATTCAGAAGAAATACCAAATTCATTTCTGAGTTAAAAACTAGGAAATTTCGGAGAAACGGACTGAACGGAGAAACGGGTGAGGTTGGCTGGTCACGAGGCATGACTGGCCTCCTCACCAGGCAGGTCACGAGTCGTGACCTGAGGTCACATCTCGTGACTTGCTCTGTCCCTCGCAGATCACGGGATGTGATCTCGCTGATCACGCGTCGCTCATGCTGGTCATGAGGCGTGACTGGAAGTCACGTCTCGTGACTTGCTGTCACGCGACGTGCCTTCTCTCATGCCGGTCACGAGTCGTGACTGGAAGTCACGTCTCGTGACTGGCTACATTCAGCTGGTCACGAGTTGTGACAGGCAGCCACAACTCGTGACTGGCCTTAAACTGGCAGGTCACGAGTCGTAACCTGAGGTCACGTCTCGTGACTTGCCTCTCTTCTTGGCAATTCACGCGACACGATCTGGAGAACGGGATTTTTGACAGTATCAATTCCCAGATTTTCCAGAATTTCCCAAAACAAAGAAGACACTCCAAATTCGATTAAAAGTCATTCAAACCTGTTCTTACCTTCCAGAAAACACCCCAATTCACATAAACAACATACATACAACTCAATTTAGCATTTAAACAACCAAATCAAGAATATGTGCACTCAAGCTTTCCAAAACATAAACCCTAGAATTTTACAGTAAGCTCAAAATCACATGAATCATAATCATATATTCCCAAACCTGAAATCTAAGCTTCTATCACTTAGCTCCACTAGGTCCAGCAACCTCTTTACCCTTTGGATCACGAGGAGCTTTAGCTAGAACACAAACACAATAATGCAACCCTGAGTCAAACCTAAACTCAAGGAAGAAGAAGATGAAAATTACAGTAAGACAAAGACAAGGATATGCACTTACCAAGTTAGGAGCAAGAGTGACCAATTTCCACAACCACACTTAATTAACAGATAGCAAGCAGTAATTAGGAGAGGGAAAAGGAAGAAGAAGATGGAGGTTGAAAGGAAAAAAGTGAATCTAATTTCCTTTCACACTTCCTTTAATTCTTTCTTCATTTTCCTTAACCTAATACACATGTCATCCTTTTGGTGGTGAAACTTGCTCACTCACACCCTAACTCCACACACAACACTCACACTTAATGCATTCCTAATTAAAACACCCTACAATGGTATAAGCAAGTGCACACAATTATTTCTTAATTAATTACCATACTATTGCCATGCATGCACCCACATACTAACAAAACCCAAAGAACATACATTTTACTAAAATACCCTTATGAAATGCCGAACACATGTAAATGCTTACACATACAGACAGACAGACAGGCTCATTCTACTAGGGGGCAAACGGGGTGTGACAGATGCTCCTTTTAATTTTGATGATGAATGTATGCTGGCTTTTCAGACTTTGAAACAGAGGCTCATTTCAGCCCCGGTGATTATTTCTCCGGATTGGAATTTGCCTTTTGAATTAATGTGTGATGCTAGTGATTTTGCAGTTGGTGCAGTACTTGGGCAGCGAAGAGAGAAGGTATTTTGTGCGATTTATTATGCAAGTCAAATTTTGACAGGAGCTCAAATGAACTACACCACAACGGAGAAGGAACTTCTTGCAATCGTGTATGCATTCGAAAAATTCAGGCCATATTTGCTGGGAGCAAGAATTGTGGTGTGGTCTGACCATGCAGCCTTGAGACACCTATTTGCAAAGAAGGAATCCAAACCAAGACTGATCAGATGGGTACTTCTACTGCAAGAATTCGACCTGGAAATTAAAGATAAGAAGGGAGCAGAAAACTTTGTAGCAGACCATTTGTCAAGACTGGAAAATGCTCACATTGAGAAAGGGGAGATTTCAGATTTATTCCCTGATGAACATATTTGTGCTTTGTTTGAAAATGAGGTTTTTGTTCCTTGGTTTGCTAATTTAGCTAATTTTCTTGCAGGGGGATTTATGCCAAAGGATTTCACATGGCAACAGAAAAAGAAGTTGAAGGCTGATGCAAGGCATTATATTTGGGATGATCCTTATTTATTTCGTTTGTGTGCAGATCAAGTGCTGAGAAGATGTATTCCAGATGAGGAGAAGGGTGAGATTATCACAGCCTGTCATAGTGGAGAAGCTGGTGGACATCATGGACCAAACAGAACGGTAATGAAAATTTTATCTTCTGGGTTCTATTGGCCTACAATGTTTAAAGACGTTCAATCTTCTGTGAAAGCTTGTGATAGATGCCAGAGAGTAGGGAATATATCAAAGCGAGATGAGATGCCTTTGACCAATATGCTTGAGGTAGAGCTTTTTGATGTATGGGGAATTGACTTTATGGGACCCTTTCCGGTTTCCTATGGTTGTGAATATATTTTAGTGGCCGTTGATTACGTAAGTAAGTGGGTAGAGGCTGTGGCCACTAGAACCTGTGATGCCAAAGTTGTGCTTAAATTTTTGAGGAAGAATATATTTACTCGATATGGAACCCAGAGAGCAATCATCAGTGACGGTGGTAAACATTTTGTGAACCATCAATTTAAAGCTTTATTGAAAAAGTTTGGTGTTAGACATAAGGTTACAACCCCTTATCATGCTCAGGCCAATGGACAAGTTGAGGTATCCAATAGAGAGTTGAAAGCCATTTTAGAGAAAACAGTCAGTGTATCTAGGAAGGATTGGTCCCTTAAGCTAGATGACGCTCTTTGGGCTTATAGAACAGCTTTTAAGACACCCATTGGAATGTCCCCATTTAGGCTGATGTTTGGAAAGTCATGTCATCTTCCGGTCGAGTTAGAACATAAGGCATATTGGGCTACAAAATTTTTGAACTTTGATCTTGAAGGTGCAGGAAAATGCAGGTCCCTACAGCTGAATGAATTGGAGGAGTTCAGATTTTAGGCATATAATCATGCTGAGAAGTACAAGAGCAACACAAAAAAGTGGCATGATCGAAGGATAGTAAGAAAAGAATTTATTCCAGGAATGAAAGTTTTGTTATATGACAACAGGTTGCGATTGTTCCCTGGAAAATTAAAATCAAGGTGGACGGGTCCTTTTGATGTCGTGGCGGTCGAAAAGTTCGGAACTGTTACCATCAGGAAGCAACCTGGGAGCATGGAATTTAAGGTAAATGGTCATCGTCTAAAACCTTATTTTGAAAACCACGCTGAAGGTGCAGCAGTGGCTATTTTATTGGACGAAAAATGAGGTACGTGAAAGTCTAGCTGAGACTTAAAAATCAGAACTAAATAAATTCCTAAACCTTGCTATTTTTGTTTTCAATGTGTGTATTTTTAGTCATTTGCATCAATCAATGTCATTGTCATTTCATGTTGAATTTGTGTTGAGGAAGGGTGCAGAATGTGTGGAAAGAAATTTGGGAAGAAAATTGTGCAATCTTAAAATTTTTAGCTGAAAATTTCAAGTTACACGGCGGTGAAGAAATCCATCACCGCCGTGTGATAATTTAATTATCGAAAAAAATTGAGTCCAGTGGAGTTTTACACGGCGGTGAGGAAATATCTCGCCGCCGTGTGAAATTCTTATTCTTGAAAAAAATGAGCCCAGTCGCGATTTACACGGCGGTGAGGCAATCTCTCACCGCCGTGTAAGGTAAAAATTTTGGTTTTAAAAATTGTTAACTGCCAGTAACTTCAGTTTTAAAAACACAACCAAATACCATTTTTCCCTCTCGCATATCTCTCTCGCCCTCCCTCTATCTTTTTCTTTTATTTTCTCACATCAGTAAGTTGTCTTCCATTTTCGTGGGTGAAGTTGTCCATCAAGCATAAATTCTGCATAATTAGCATCAAATTCAAGTAAGTGTTATCCTTTCTTTTCTATTCTTTTTATTTTTTTTTGTTTGCTCTGTTGTTCTCTGTTAGTTTTTAGGTTTTCAAAATTTTATGTCTTGCTCCTTCTTTCTGAAATTAAAGAGTGAATTGGTTATTTATGTGTGTTTTGGCTGAAATGTTGTTGCTGATTGAGAAAATGGGGGTAGTGATTTCATCAATTTTGCATGTTGTGTGCAACAAAATTCATGCCTATCAAGTGTTCGATAAAATACTTGAATAAACGAAATTCATATCCTTGTTTGCTGAAATCATGTGTTTTTTTGTGTTTCCATTGTGTGATTGTGGGTTCTTGATACCCTGTGATTCATGTTGGGGTTAGGAATTACAGAATTGAGTGTATTGGATTTGTCAAAATTTCTGCTCACCAAGTGTTTGATAGACTGTCTGAATGAACATGTATTTCATATTATTTATGTTATTGGTTAGAAACAATTAGTATTCATTGTTGAGATTCTTTTGTCTTGGTTATATCATACAATTCATCCATCCTGGCAAGTTGAATCAAATTTTGCAAACGTCATAATCTTGAGTGACGATTGTGCAAGTAGGGAATGTGATGGCCTTCTATTTTAATTGCTGCTTGAGATAGAGTGAAGGTGCATTAAGAGCTAGCTGAATTTTATGCTCAATTGTATTATGCTAGCATTGTCTTTTTAATTAAGTTGCTTATACTTGCTGGTAGCCACATTGTTTTCCTACTCTAATTAGTTTTCAAATGTTCATGCAGTGGCCCCTAAACGACCCAGAACCAGTCAAGCATCATCTTCTCAAGGGAGAGGCGATTTGGTACCCTCTTGGGTACCTACTCGATGCCGTCCAGCATACAAGGACTTCACTGCTGCAACCTATGTCCCCTCCACTTTTCTGGACTTCACTTCTTTAGGGAAGCTGGACATTAGAGATGAAATTGATGGGTTGATCGCTGGGATCGGGTGGACTGATTTTTTTACAAAGGAGGAGAAAGTATATCCAAACTTGACTCGAGATTTCCTTGCAACAGTAACATGCAAGATTGATACAGAGGACGGAGAAGATATTGGTGAGGTAATTTTTTGGCTAAATTAGACGAAGTATACTATGCCCTTTCATGATTTTGTAGAGGCACTTGGATTCCCAGTTGATGGTGCTCGTTATATAACTGATTTGGACAAGCAAACCATATGGGCAGCAATCAAAGATCCCATCACCGCCACCAGATATGTGACTGGGCAGTCCAAAGCCCATCATTTGAGGGATCATGCACTGCAAATTTTACACAGATTTTTCTCACTTTCATTCTATGGACATATCGAGGCAGCAGGTGCAGTGAACCAATCAGAGGCACTATTTCTCTACTGTATGGTCCAACAGGTAAGGCTAAATGGAGCCTACTATTTGTTGAAAAAGTTTGAAGACCTCCAGGGCAATCCCAAGAAAGTAAAGAAAATATCTATTGGATGGATTGCGACTGTGTTGGCCAAAAGAGTCGGCCATAGTCCCTTGGGAGATGAATTAGGTGAGAGCACTTTGATAGACTTTAAGATGCTAAAAAACCTCAGAATCATAGTAGACGACCACCACTTCCATCATCAGGTCAGGCTATCTAGCCGGGACGAGTACTTGAGGCTTGTAGAGAGGGGCCATGTGCAATTGCCAGTAGAAGAAGCCGATGAGTCTAAGGAGGAGCAAGAGGCGGCTGGAGGAGCAACTGCTAGTGCTGAGCCTGCTGCCGCTGGAGCCATTCATGATCTAGCGCATATTACTACCCAGTTAGGGGCACTACAGACTGGACAAGATCAGATTTTGCACCGTTTAGCTGTGCAGGAGCAGCAATTACTCTCACAGTCCCTGAGTTTCTCCAAGATAGAGCGCGCCATAGCCCTTGCTCGGGAGGATGTAACACCGTTTTTACTGTACATAACAACTTAATTGTCTTAAACTATTCTTAAAATCATTACGAAAATCCGGGTAAATTTTTTTTTCTATTTTATCACTATTAAACTTTACTATTCACACAATCATTCTCAAATATGCCACTTAAATTCTACTAAAATTTCGGCAGAATCTCCTCTATAATATTGCCTATCCGCCTGTAAACAGAAACTCTTTACACTTCTATAATCAAATACATTTCCATCCATCCTACTCCAATTCAAACTCCACACAATTTTGCCCATCCTCCAATTTAAATCCAATCACATACTCCTAATAATTCACAATATCATCCACTCAATATTTACATCAATTATACAAAATACAAAGATATTATGATAATACATCATCTATCACTATAAATAATTATCTAATACAAATTCTTCGATACAATAATATCCTAATTATCTATGCAGTGTACATGCCACAAGAACCAATATTCGAACTATCAAATACAAAAATTCCATTTCTTTCGCTTCCTTTCCATACTTACCAAGTCATATTTCTTCTATGAAGCGGTGCTGATATTCACTTGATTCCTGTCTTATACCTGCGCGAGGATAAACCACGCGCTAAGCTTTACGCTTAGTGGTGACTACCAAATTTACTTATCCAAGGCAGAAATATAATATATACACATATAATTGATTATTCATACATTAATATCACAAATTACTTTTTCTTTTCATAATCAATATAATACTTTATAATTAATATACCAATAGCTATTTAACTCCAAATTAAATATGAATGATTTGCAAGGTAAAGTCATTTTTATGCAATACATTCAATATTCTTCTTAATGGCTAAAACTTTATAAACATTTGAAATCAAGTTCCCAAATCCATAACTGAAATCTTCTAGCATTTTGATAATGTGCTAAATACACTTATCATGCATCACTAAACCGGTTCTATGAATTATTAAACAGTCAATATGCGTATAATATAGCAGTTAATGCTCATTTTTGCTTTAACAATTATTCTAGCTCTCATCTCATCCAATAATGCCCACTATTATATATATATGCATTCATGTAGTACACATTGGTGAGTAAAAGATTCATATAAATACATAAAGCCACTTCATCACATGACCCAATTTCAAAGGCTCATTTATTAATATTATTTATTCAATTAAAGTTTCTATCACAGAACCATCAACTTTATTAAATTTTGAAATCATATTATACATTAGTTAACTTTCATCCAAATCTATATATACATATATACATATATATTAAATTTTAAATTTCACGCAGACCTCTTAATTAACATCTCTTTAATAGTTGTACTACTTTATCCTTCAACTTTACTTCTGTCATTAAATTACTTTATGGCTTCTCAATCCACATTTACTTTTATCCATGCCATCCAACTTCTTAGGTTATATATTTACTATGGATTACAAAATTTATTATTTAAATCCACCATTTACCATGCTTCATGTATTAATCATTCAATTTCTTGATTCACACAATTATTTCACATTCACCAATTCACTTTGCAATTTACCATTTTGCCCATAGTACAACGCTGGCAGACTCTAAGCACAGGATAAACGGGGTGTGAATCTCTAAGAGTTAACAATAACCTGAAGAGACCTCAGAGGATCACTCCAGTACATTCCAAACCTGAAGAACCCCGAAGGATTACTCCAGTACATTCCAAACCTGAAGAACCCCGAAAGATTACTCCAGTACATTCCAATACAGATACATTTAAACATTTTACTGAATAGGACCATCATTGGCCTATAAAAATTTTGTGAGACGTCATGCTCACTCCCGCGGTCTTATGTCCCTATGGCATGCCAACATATCCTGAACAAGACTTGACTACCAGATTACTATACAGGGCAATATTATTTTATTATTATTATTCACGTTATTAATATGATATACATATTTTTCATGGTATATCATCATAATATATTATTATTTTTCGTATCCTTTCATCACATAGGGCAACATCATTTAATGTTATCTAAATAAATCAAAACTTTGATCTTCATATAAAATAAGATCAATATACATTTCAATCCAAAAAGAAAACGTGGGAAATAAATCTTAATATCACCCATTATCATTTTCTCGCAAAATTTCATTTACTTACCATATTCCACTGATTTAGCTTCACCGCACGGCATTAATCATGTTTTATAATTAAAATACATTAATAATTATAATATACTTCATATACATATAAGTATACATTCAACCACCACTCTTTCTTTCCATTCCAATTCACTTCCATTTTATTTTGTCAAATTAAGTTTATTTCATATTGAACCAATAATACATTACTGTAATATTATTCTTTTTACAATATATCCCATTTACACGCGTATAACCCTTGTTTACTTTTAGTTATAGTTTGACACTCTGACTTTCTTAATAAAGTAATTGTTTTCATTATTGTAACCTTCCTTAACTCTACCATACTATTCACATTTACCTATGCATACATAAATACATACAAGCATTTAAAATAAGAAAAATGCAAGTGTATGTGTTCAGTAGTTAATTTACTAGTTCATGCATAACTTTTAGCATACAACATAAACATACACACACATATATATATATATAGATACACACACTAATTTTTAATTTAATACCATTTTAATGTTTAAACACAATATAATACATCAAAATAATCAAACAATTATCCATGTTCCTTATTTCATAAATTCCAACTAACCCTTCACTTAAATTGAATCTCTTTTAGATTTCTAAAACTAAACCAATTTCTTCTTTTTTTATGTTTTACTTTCATGTTTAAGTAGTCATTCAAAGCATTCAGCCAATTTCTAAGTTCCTCAATTAAGTTACACGATATACTACCTAATTTTAATATTTTAATTCTATTGAATTATATGTCACGGTTTTTATCCCATTTCATAAACCTAAGTAAACACATCTAGTTAAAACAACTCAAATAATTGATCAAATTAATTTAATCAAACCAATTACTCACTTAACATAACCAATTTATCAATCAATTCCATAAACCATAACAACACACACTGTGACTATAAAATCACACATTAATAAATTTAATTCTTGTACAAATCATTCAGAAAAGTAAGTTTGGTAGTCACTTATCGATTTTTCTGTAATTTTTGGCCCTTTTTATCGTCGTCGGAGGCTCGCCGGAGGTGTTGAGACCATCAAAAGAAAGCTCGCCACGTTGAGGTTGTTGTTCCGGTGGTCACGCGCTGAGAACGCCCTCCGTTTCGCCGGAATCGCCGTCGGTAGTTTCGGCTCTTCCTAACGCCGATCTCCTCTTCGCCGGCAAGTGAGGATGATCCGCGGACACCAAAATGCTCGCCTGGCCACCGTGAGTCCAGTCGCACCACCCGTGTCGCCGATTGTCGCCAAATCTCGTCGGAAAATGCTGAGGAAGGTTCAGGTCTTCTCTCGCTTCCCTGGAACGACGCCGCGGTGAATCGGAGGAGAACGCTACGGGAACGGTGCAGCTGCGTACGACGGTCTGATCGCCACCCCAGTCGCCGTTAGTGGTCGCCGACAGCCTTCCGCCGCTCCCTCTCCCTCTCTCGGTCTCTCTCTTTCTTTCCCGATCTGCTCACCGTGTTCCCCTTTCTGTTTTATTTTCTTCTCTTAATTCCTCCCTAATTCTAGACCCATAACTAAAATTATATGCTATAATTTATTTAGTTGTCCATTTACTGATTATTTCTTTGTTTAATATTTTTTTTAACGTATCCAGCTGTAATTAGAAACACTGAAAATTTTGGGGCGTTACAAAGGAGCAGGAGCATTTTTTTAGGACGATGATGGACCGCTTTCCACCGCCACCACCTCCACAGGACTGATTTTCTGGGAGTTCTCTGATCTTTTATTTTGCTACTTTCATTATTTTTGGTTGACTGAATTACTTGCTGGGGACAGCAAGCTTTTAAGTGTGGGGTAACTAGTTTGTGTAACTTGGATGTGACTAACCCTGCAGTACTTTAGTAAGCTTAATTTTATTATTTCTTTTGAGTAAGTTTAATTTTATCAAAGCTTAATATTATTATTTCTTTTGCCTTTATATTTTAGAAGTTATATTTTCTGCTTTTTGATAATGGTTTCTTTAGTTAGTTGTTTAAGTTGTATTTTGTGATTTGAGCTCATCAATTTGACTCATGCTTAGTTTAACAAATTTTTAAGTTGTTATTCCAGCTCAATTGTTAATCTTGAAAAGGTCATTCAGAGCACTTAGTCTGCAAGAGAGTAAGATTCTGTTTTAAAGTTATTTTTCTTAACAATTCTCAAAGTAGAAATATACAATTGCAATTTCCATGAATTTTGCACTTAGGCCAGCTTTTACAAGTAAAGAAAAACTAGCATGAAATCTTTTGAACAGAAAATTTTTAGAACACTAGAACCTTCCTCATTGCCCTTCGAAATGATATAACAATTAAGGCATAAATGTTGACATGATTTAGGCATTAATTCTTTTGAGTAGCTACTTAAAATCAACTTTTTCCCACCTATTGAATTAATTTTCCATTGCTAGCCCCATTAAGCTGAATTGGTATGCTAAAAGCGTACTCTAAAATTTTTCTTGTTACACACTTAATATGCCATTTAACTTAAATGCTTTTGCCTATCCCTTCTAAGAATTGGCCACTCTAGGATTGGGTTGGGAAGACATTGAAAGTTGAAATAGGGTGTTTAGTATTAAATAAGTGGGTAAGAAAAATTAAAGAATTTTGGGATATTGCTTGACAAGTAAGTTGCAAGAAAATAGAGGATATAAGTATCCCACTAAGTACAATTCTCTCTATTAAAATATATATATATAATATTTAATTCTGAGTATAGCAAAATTCAAGTGTGGGGTATCCTCTATTAGAAGATAATATTGGGGTATAATAGGGCTTGAGAAAGAAATTGTATCTTATTATTTCTCTTGTGATTAAAATTTTTCATATTTGGGAAAATAGCTAAGTCTTGGCAATTGTTGTTAAATTGGAAGTAGGTGATGGAAAATTTTTTTATTGGGTAGCAGTGTTAGTTGGTAGAGTGGCTAAATCTTCATTTGATTTCCTAAACTTTTATTGTTAGCCATCACCGATTGAACCGTACATTACAACCTGCTTAAGACCTAATGATCATGTTTATGTTTTAATTTGTTCAGAGGAGATGACCTTCGGGTTCCGGTACTAAAGGAGAGGCCTATGGTGTTTCTAGTGTTTCAAGTGAGAAACCAGAACTGCATTTATGTACTGATTTAATCTACTCTTGATTGATTGATGCTGGAAGTTTTAAGTTTTGAAAAATATTAAAACATTGGTTTTGCCCTTTGCACACACACATCAGAAATTCGATTGTATTTTCTTCCTCTGAAACTTGTTTGAGTAAGAATTACTCTAAAGTGGAATTTACTAAGTGTTTGCTTGGTATTCTGAATTTCCATTTTTCCTGCTTGAAAATTGAGATGGCTGGAATTGAAGAGTTATTTTACTCGAGGGCGAGCAAAAGCTAAGTGTGGGGTATTTTGATAAGTTTAAATTAAATAATGTTTTGATGTGAATTTAGAGATTATTTCTTAGTCTAAAAGTTGTTATTTGTGTTAATTTTTGATAAAATGTCATTTGATGTTATTTGGTGCACTAAATGGAGATTTATGTTGTTTTGGCAAAATTTTAGGTAGGTTACACGGCGGTGAAGTAATCTCTCACCGCCGTGTGAGACGGTTGGCTAGAATCATGGGCAAAAAAATTAAGGAAGCAGACTGGAGTGTTTACACGGTGGTGAGAAAATTCTTCACCGCCGTGTGAATCGAAATCAAAGAACGTAGTAGCAGACCTGGAACATTTACACGGCGGTGAAGAATTTCCTCACCGCCTTGTAACCTCAAAATTTCAGAGTAAAAATATATCCAGGGACATTTACACAGCGGTGAGGATATCTCTAATGGCCGTGTAACTTTTAAGATCTGTTGTGTGAATCAAATCAAGGAAAAATCAGATTTGGAGGCCACCGAATAGACTTTTGACTTTTATTGTTGGGGGGAAAACTAGCTTAAAGGAGGACGATTTTGGAGGAGTTAGGGGGACGAGAATTTTAGTTTTAGTTTTGGCTAAAAAAATAAACTCTGAGATTTCTGATCTGGAAATTCTTAGAAGTGAGATTTCAATTCTGTAATTTAATTTGGAAGTTGGAATAGCTGATTCAATTGAAGAACATCATTTGGTTTACTGTAAGATTTTCATTTTCAGATTCAAATGGGTAATATCAATTTCTCTCTATTTAATTCAGTCTTTATTTCAAGTATGAGTGAGTAATTTTAATTCTTGTTAAGGGATGCCTTAAATCCCTAGTAAATCATGTGAATATTTTGTATGGATTGTATTATGCATATACTCAGTTGTATTTTCTCTGATTTTATTTGTTGTTGCTGAATTTAATACAAGTTAAGGGGAGATCTACCAAGATAAACTTTAATTGTACTCAGTTCATAAATACATACAATTATACTTCAGTTTTATCTTCTCTAAAATTATCTGTTGTTGCTGGTTTGAATACAAGTTAAGGGGAGATCTACCAAGATAAACTTTGATTGCAATCAGCCCATAAATACATATACATGTTCTGTTCTATTTTAATCAACTTTCATTGATTTGATGAATCCGAATTGGTAGTTAAAATCTGTGAATGTTTATTTCAATAGGTTCAGAATGGTGGAAGATAAATGAGTTTGATATCTGAATCCGGAATGGTAGGATTATTTGACTTAGAACTTTAAGACCTGTAATAATGCTAATTTATGTGCTGAATCCGGATTGGTAAGTGCATGTTTTAGAGAAGCTGGATCCGAAAGGCAAGCTATGGTATAGGCTAGGTTATTCACTGATTGTATATGAAATTGTTGAATTAAGTATTCACATGATATTGTTGGGGAGAATGGGTATTCCTTAGCAAAATCTCTTAGTTATTTTATCAAGTTGCTGTATTATTAAATCGTTAATATTCTTAGACATTAATATCATCAGTTAGATTATTAATTTTTCTGAGTTAAACAATCACCACATCAAAATAATTGGGAATTCTTTAGCATATAATTAATTGTCAAACACTTGCACAACACAGTCCCTTGGGTTCGATAACTTGTGGTCTTAATTATATTCCACTATATTACTTGCCGATTCAGTACACTTGCTGAGGTCGCGTAATGTATAATGCTATCGCTTCTGCTAGTGTATGTATATGTACATGTATACGTAAGTGTCCGCGTGGCGCCGCGATATTCCTTACCGGGGGTATGGGGGTGTTACAATTTAGTGGTATCAGAGCATAGGTTAAAGGTTCTGGTCTATAAGATGTAGAGTATAGGTTAAATGCCTGAGTTTGTCTAGAGTTGTGGCCTAATGCAGATGCTGGTTTCGTAAAGCATAGATGGAGTCCAACTCGCATGAGAACGTAGAAGAGACAGCGGCTGATGTGAATTGGGTAAGAGTTGATTTGAGTTGCAACTGATTAGTGAGATGTCGGTTATAGTGAGTGATATGAATTTATATGGTTATTAAGGGTTTGAGGTGATACTCTGTATTCCTGTCAGCTATCTCCTTGAAATCATTTGACATAAGCATATTGAAACATGGGGATGGGAAAAGTGCATTACAGTAGCTTACATTGCATTTTCGCATCATCGTGCATAAATGAATCATTACATAGCCATTCCATCCGCATCCCTCATTTGTATGTGAAAAAGTATCATTGTATGCATTTCATTGAGAAAAGCTGACAGGATATACATTCAGTGCTTGATGTTTAGTAGACGTGTCTAGATTAGAGTGCAGTACGTTAAGGAAAGTGTGAAGTGTTTACGATTTGTTAGCTGTATGGTATAAGTGATAGCGATTTGGAGATTTGTTTAAGGATGTACCTGTAACACCCCCTACTCATACGTGGGCGATCCCATACGATAAGGAGTGAGATGCCGTATGGGTAAAGGTGCCACCACGCAGAAACAGGATATACATACATTCATACATAAGCATACATACCGAAATACAGGGTAATATAAAACTTTACAAAACCATTCATGAAAGAAGTTGATCATGCATTAATTAACGGTAAACATTACATTACTATTTGATAAACCTAGAGGTACAAAAGATAATTACATAACAAAAAGTATACTTATACATATGCGGAAGCTATTACAAAACCTACATAAGAGAGTTCTATACAAAAAGAATCATCAAGCTACAAAATTTAAGTCCTACACTAAAAACCTAGCTGTGTTGGCTTGGCTGCGACGACTCTCCCAAGGCAAAACTCCTTCCGCACCTGCACGGGTAAACATACCGTGCTAAGCGATAAACGCTTAGTGGGGAAACACACACACAAAAAGGACGGCCATTAACAATGGTCGTCAAACAAAACACATTCGAGTGGCATAAGCAGAAATACACATTAGATATAAATAAGAACATGCGAAAACCAACAGTCATACATTTGATAATATAATTGCATTCATATTAACTCATCATGGTATACATTCGAATAAAACATTCTCATAATTATCAAACAATTCGAAGCAATTAAGCACCTGCTGACTCAAAGTAGTGGATAACGAGTGAACGGACAGTACTTTACAGGTACGAGCCGATTACTGACAGTACCTTACGGGTACGAATCGAGAAACCATTTTACTTTGCCATTTACAAAACATTTTATTGAGGGACCTTAACAAGATCCAAAAACATAAAAGGGTTCACGAGGAACCAAACGGGGACCTGATCGGGGTCCAAACTGAACTGAGGCTGTAGCTATAAGACTCTATTAGGCATGCCTAACTATCCACTATACTGACTCTAGCAGGTTATGCATAAACCATTCAATCCAATTCATAATATTCAAAGTCTCATTCATATATCACTCATAATTACCCAATCATATAATTCAAAACTTTAATCTTACATGTAATCCAAAAACATCATCATTCAAAGATTTGCACACAAGCATGCGAGAAGAGAACTCAATTGGGCAGCAGAGCTGTCGCGCTCGTGACGTCTATCGCGCTCGCAATAGAGACCATGGTCTCTTCGTTGCGCGCGTCCGACAGACCTCGCGATTGCCGGGAGGAGGGAAAAGCCTGACTCTGTCGCGCTCGCGACTCTGTTGCCATCGTGATAGAGAGTCTAAAATATCGCTATCGCGGGCTCGCGATAGATCGCGTGCTCGCGACAGCACAGGCTAGCATTGCAGTCTATAGCGATCGCGACACCGTCGCGCTCGCGATAGAGAGCACACAAGTTTTTGCTATCGCGGGATCACGACAGGTCGCGTGCTCGCGACAACATGACCAAAGATCACCGGTCTCTGTCGCGGTCGCGACAGTGTCGCGATCGCGATAGACACAAGTTTTCCAAAATCTGCAGAATTCTGCAGATTTCCTTCCTCCCCAAATTCACCCACAAACACATAGATCACTCCACTGGGTCTCTTACCTCAATTCCAGCCATCCATCACCATCAATACCCATAATATAACATTTATCATCAAGTAATTTCACACCAAACATCAATTCAAACTCAAAATCCCAAAATTATCCAAACCCATAAATTTGCAGCAACACCACATCAAATCCTCACAATCACTACATTACTCCCATGCTCATGCAAAATTACTTTTCCCCAAACAAAAACCCATAACATACATGCCACATCAAGAGCATATACAACCCAATTTCCAGAAATCACCAAGAACACATACATAAACATATTTATATACAAAAACAGGAAATTTCCCAAACCTTGAAATCCTTTGCTCCTAATGCTTAGATCCACTAGATCCCGCCTTGTCCTTACACTTCGGTTCACGAGGAGGCTCAACTAAGCATCAAACCAACAAAACACACAAACACAAAACCCAAACTTCAAACCCAAAACCAAAAAAATGCAAGGAAGAAGAAGATGAAGAACTAAATGAAGAAAAGAAGAACAAATGTAGTAGACTTACCTCTAAAATGCTAAAGAATGATCAATTCCCACTAATTAAGCCTTGATTCCAAGCTAGAGTTCTTAGAGGAAGAGAAAAGGAAGAGGAAGAGAGCGTGGGGAAGGGAAAGCGGGAATGAGAACAGCCACCGCCATCCCACTCTTCTCTTTCCTTTTTCTTTTTCTTTTCCTAACCCTAGAGAAGTGTCACTTCCCTATTAGTGGGACTTGATCACTCACACCCAAAGCACATGCATCATATACACACAAGACTCTCCCAACTAATGCATACCCTACAAGTGTGTGAATACACACACACAAAAACAGCCCCAAAAACACACTCTACAAATATGTGAGTAAGCACACCCAAGTGCAACCCAACTAATTCACACTCTAACACCACACATGCACCCACATGCTAACAAAACTCTTAGAATACACATTTCTACCCAAAATGCCCTTAATACATATCAAAACTCGCACAACACATGCACAAACATGGCTTATACTACTAGGGGGCAAACGGGGTGTGACAACTCTCCCCTACTAACAAGAATTTCGTCCCTGAAATTCTCACCTGATCTGAACAAGTGCGGGTACTGAACTCTCATTGACTCTTCGGGTTCCCAAGTTGCTTCCTCAACCCCGTGGTGACTCCATTGCACTTTAACTAGCGGAATCTGCTTGCTTCTCAGCTGTCTCACTTCTCGGGCTAGAATTGTCACACCCCAAATCGGGCCTAGTCGAATTTGGTAAGTTAAGTCGAATAAGTGATGGATATTTTGGTAATTTTTGCATGTGGAATTTTGGATGATAAGGACCTAATTGAAAAGATAATTTAAGTTTGTGAAGAAATAATTATGCAAGTGAGTTAGTGCAAAGTTGTCAAAGGATTAAAGAGTAATAAAGTAAGATATTTTGGTTGGAGCCAATAGGAGGCTGCCATGTGTCTT
Source organism: Excoecaria cochinchinensis (assembly GCA_947683425.1). NCBI lineage: Eukaryota > Viridiplantae > Streptophyta > Magnoliopsida > Malpighiales > Euphorbiaceae > Excoecaria > Excoecaria cochinchinensis. The sequence continues at coordinate 2,133,759 of CANTUQ010000192.1, forward strand.
GGCAGGTGGGCAATTAGTGGGAAAGGAAGAAAAAGAAAAAGAATGAGAGGGAGGAGCAGATCACGTTCTGCTCTCTCCTCTCCTCTTCCTTGCTCTTCTTTCTTTCTCTTTCCCATTCCTTGTTCTCCCTTCCTTGGCTGTGTGTGAATTGGTGTCTTGGTAGAGCTTGAAGTTTGCTTGAAGAGGTAAGTTTGGGTTAGGGTTTCCTGCATGTTCTTCTTCTTTCTCTTCTCCTGGTTTTGCTATTTTGAATTAGGGTTTTGGAAGTGTAATTTGTGGGTTTTTGTTTGTGCAAGTTTTGGGTTGCAAGAGGAAACTTAAGGGCAAGGAGATGATGGAGGATTGAAGTTTGTAGTGTTGTTTTGAAGCTAAAGATTTCAGGTTTGGGATTTGTTTTAGAAATCTTGTTTGAGAATTTAAGTTACTGTAATTTTAGGGTTTATGTTCTTGAGGAATTTGAATGTGGTTATGCTTGATTTTGGTTGTTTTGATTAATTTCTGGAATGTTGAGTTTAGTTTGATCTTGAGTATGTTGTGATATGCATTTGAGTGTTAAGGTAAGAGTTTATGCATGATTGAATGAATTCTGAGAAGTTTTAGAAAGAATTTCTGGGAAACGATGGAGATTCTGCATGTTTACGATATCGGGGAAGAAAAAGGAGGCAATGTGAGCAGCTCACACGACGTGAGCTATGCTCACGCTACGTGAGCAATGCTCACGCTACGTGAGCTATGCTCACGCGACGTGAGCGATGCTCACGCTACGTGAGCTATGCTCACGCGACGTGAGCGATGCTCACGAGGCGTGAGCTATGCTCACGCGATGTGAGCGATGCTCATGCGACGTGAGCTATGCTCACGCGACGTGAGCAACCTTCACGTGACGTGACGGTTGCTTAGGTCTCCCAGCTCTTTTGTTTTGCTTCTATTTTTCTTTCCCCAAGCGACCAGTTTTTATAAAATGATTTCCAAACACTTTTTATGGTATTTTCCTCTACTGCGTGCTATATTACCTTGCTAATATGATTGATTATCCCAATTTATTTGGTATTAATAATATGTTATCTATGATAAGTTATATGTGGTATTTTGGAATAAGTTTTGGATTATAGTGATCATGTTAAATGATTGTGGGATTTTAACTGTATGGTTTGGATTGAGATATGCTTATTGTTGTGATCTGTATTGCATGTCACATTTCGAATGCGAAGGAATTATGAAGGCTAACTTTCTGGTTGTTTAGTCCCGAACATGTTCTATCTTAATGTAAATTATGTTATGCATATCTTTAGTCTGTTTCTTCTCTAAAATAACATGCCATGCTTAAGAGTATATTGTATTATTCCACGATTAAAATTATGTGTTATTAATCATTGGCATAATATGGTCCCGTAATTAATTCTGATATGTTTTAGGATATTGAATAGTGCTAAAGTGTGTTGATTGAATTATATTGCATGCTTCATAATATGAATTGTATGAGGTATGATTGATATTATGAACATATGTGTTTGTCTTTTTGACTCCGGATTATGCATGATGATATACTTGTGTGTGTGTGTGTGTGTGTGTGTATATATATATATATATATATATATATATATATACATTTTATTAATCGACACATGACTTGGATGATGCACGTGGATAGTGTGACCTTATTTATATGCCTATGATACTCGGTATGGTGCATGATGAACTTTGACATGTGACTTGAAACATGCTGTCGCTTATGTATGACCTGCGAAAGTCAGTCTAGTGGATAGTTAGGCATGCCTAATAGAGTCTCTTAGCTGCAGCGCCCTTTGAATGTTTGGACCCCGATCAGGTCCCTGTTTGGTTCCTCGCGAACCCTTATGTGATAGGATCTTGTTTAAGATCCCCTTTGTAAATGTTTTGTGAAAGTTATAAAGGAAAAAGTAAAAATTGGTTTTCTCGGCTCGTACCCGTAAAGTACTGTCCGTATCGGCTCATACCCGTAAAGTACTGTCTGTATACTCGTTATCCACTATTTTGAGTCAGCAGGTATTCTATTTGTTTTGTGTGATATGAACAGGAGTTTGTGATATTCAAATGAGCATAATTCTGGACATGTGAATCAGTTATGTAATCAAATGTGATTATGAAACTCTGAATGGGTTGAATGTGACTTAAACAGGTGAATTGAGCATATTTATCTGTATACATAAATGTATATCATATGGTGAATGTATTTGTATGCTATCAGTTATAGATATAAGTACTGGAATTAAAACGTGCATAACTGTGACCATAATCTTTCAAATGCCATGAGTATATGTTAGTATGTTATTATTATTAGAACGTGAATCTGACTAGTTAGGCTATAAGCATACGAAATAATATGTATACGAATGTGACCTTAAATTACGGATTGATATGGTTAATTAGTATGTATATGAGTGTGATTCTGTACTGTTAATTATTATGGTAGCATGTGAATTAGTATGCATGATAAGGCAATCTGGACTATTGAATGATTACATATGTTTTATCTGAGGTACAATGTATGTGATCGGCTTCGGTAAGTATATGTGCATTAATGGATGATGATGAGGCAAGTTAAAGTGTTTAAGAATCTGATCTTGAGCTTGTGTATACTCTGAATGTAATATTTTGCTATATATTCCTATGGTCTCTACTGTTGTAGTATCTTCGGCGTGTTGTCATGTGTCTATGAGTTTGGCATGATATTATATGTGAAAGAGTCTTGCAATGGAAGTGTGGTGTTTTGACGTATTTCCTTGGGTTTGGCTAGTGTGGGTAGTATGACATGACAGAAAGTAAGTTTAATTAGCTCATGTTCTTAGTATAATAATTGTGTGCAGTATAGCATGGTAATCTTATAACATGTGAATGGGTTCTTAGATAATGTATGAGTAATTGGGCATGGTAATTGCACGTTTAAATGTTATGCCACCATGAATGGTAAGGTGCTAATGTCCGATACCCTGGTAAGTATATGCATGTGAAATTGTATGTAGTTCGGCATGATGATACTTGTATTGTGTATGGTGTTTTGTCTGCTTTGGCTTATTTTCGACATAAGTATATGAATATGAATGTGAGTTGATGATGAAATGCCTTTCTATGCAAGCCTGATTATATGTATGTTACGAATGTCCGTTTTTGCCTTTGTGAATGTGTTATGCCTTGACGACCATTGTGAATGGTCGTCCATATTGCTTGTGTGTTCTCCCCACTAGGCGTTTATCGCTTAGTACAGGTTCTTTTCCCGTGCAGGTGGCAGGTTTGGTTCTGTTCTAGTCGCGCATCTGTAAGGTCGGCCATATAGGAGTTAGAAGTTTTGTATTTTTATTCAGTTTCTGTATTTCAGCAATTGTATTTCTGTATTATTGTATTTGTAATTAATTATGTAATGATCTGGAGATTATATTGGGATATGTAAATGTTATTATATTTATTAGTTATTCCTTTGTATTATTAGTTGCTTTTTACTTCCGCTTAGTGCTTGCGTGTGTGTGAGTTGTTGCATGATCAGTTTGTGCCACATGTTAAGCCAAGTTTTTAATTAATCCGTATTTTCGTATGTATGTTATGTATGAATGTATGCTTCCGCATTATGCATGTGTATATCTGTGCGAGTGAGCATCGGGTAGCGCGCCCGTCGGCGTCCTTCCAACGGGGGTGACGATGGGGGTGTTACAAGAATAGCTCTTGGTTCTTCATTATAAGAGAAATCAGGCTGAACTTGCACATCTTGCACTGACAAAACATGCGACGGGTCCGACCGGTACCGACGAAGCATTAAAACATGAAACACATCATGCAACTTCGATAACTCCATTGGCAAAGCCAATTTATAGGCCACTGGACCAACTTTGGCCAAAACCTCATACGGACCAATGAAGCGAGGACTAAGTTTGCCCTTCTTTCCAAACCGAAGCACCTTTCTCCAAGGCGACACTTTAAGGAAGACTTTGTCCCCAACTTCAAACCACACATCTTTTCTCTTCAGATTGGCATAAGACTTTTGTCGATCCTTAGCTCTCTTCAAATTTCGCTGCACAACTCTGATCTTTTCCTCCGTATCCCTAACCAATTCTGGCCCAATCACTGATCGCTCGGATAACTCAGTCCAACAAATCGGAGTCCTACACTACCGACCATACAAAGCTTCATACGGTGCCATACCAATACTCGACTGATAACTGTTATTGTAGGCAAACTCCATCAGCGACACATATCGATCCCAACTACCTGGAAAATCCAAGGCACAAGCCCTCAACATATCTTCCAAAACCGGTATAACTCGTTCAGACTGACCATCAGTCTGAGGATGGAATTCTATGCTGAAGTTGAACTTGGTACCCAAAGCTCTTTACAACTCTTTCCAAAACTTGGATGTGAACCTTGGGTCCCGGTCTGAAACTACGGACAACGGCACTCCATGCAACCGGACTATCTCATCCACATAAACACTGGCCAACCTGTCCACCGAATAATCCACTCTCACTGGCAAGAAGTGAGATGACTTCGTAAGTCGATCCACTATCACCCAAACCGAGTCGTGCTTCTTCTGAGTCAAAGGCAACCCGGAAACAAAATCCATGGCGATGTCATCCCACTTCCACTCGGGGACGGATAAAGGCGTGAGTAATCCCGAAGGGACTTGGTGCTCAGCCTTTACCTACTGACATGTCAGGCACTTGGCCACAAAATCCCCTATGTCTCTTTTCATACCGGACCACCAATAAAACTATTTCATATCCCTGTACATCTTGCCACTACCAGGATGCATAGTAAAAACTCTACTATGCGCCTCTTCCAAAAGCTGTCTTCTCAACTCCTCATCCTCCGATACACACAAATGGTTTCCAAACAGAAGAACCCCATCCTGAACTAACACTACAAAAAAATTGCAATTTAGCGACTACAAAAATATTGTCGCTAATTTGTGACTAAATTGCGACTAAATAAGAATTTAGTCGCGAAATCGTATTTTTTTGATATAAATAGCAATTTAGCGACTAAATAGCGACTCAATATGAGATTAGTCGCTAAAAATTGGCAGTAAGAAAACGCGCCTTTTTTTGCGACTAAAATAGCAACTGAAATTTTAGTCGCTAAATATTTGCGACTAAATTTTAGTCGCTAAATAGAAATAAAAATATTGCGACTAAATAGCGACCGAAATTTTAGTCGCTATATATATATATTTATTTATTTATTTATTTATATCAAAATCCTTCAAATTTTGGTCTTGCTCACCCTCTCCCTCCCTCCCCCCACCCTCTGTCTCTCTCACCCTCTCACCGCCGCCATGCCACCCACTTGGATCCAATGTCCCCGCCGCCGTCTCTCTGCTTTATCTCTCTTCCCCGCGCGCCACTCTCCCCCTTCCTGGCACGCTGTCTCTCTTGGTCGCACCTCCTGCCGTCGCTTAGCCACCGCCGTTTGTCGTCGCCGACAAGGAGATCGAAGTTATCGAACCATTGCGCACTGTGGCCCTCACACTCGATCCGCCTTCTTCCCCTGCGCATCCCAACCGCTGGAGCCTGAAGATCTGCAGATCTCCCACGCCGGCAACTCTTTCCAGCCGTCCTTCGCCCCTCGTCGTCCTCCTCTCTCCGCCACCTTTATCCTCGGTAGTCTCTCTTTCTCTTTGTATCTGTTAAACTGACATAGATTTAGGTTGGATTTGGATGGTTACTAAATATGTGTTTTTGGTTGGAATTTGGTGAATTGAGTTTTGGAATGGCGAAATTGGTTGATGTTTGGTGAATTGTGTGATTAAATTGTTTGTAAATTTGATTATATTGGGACTTTTGCCCAGTTATCTTTAATAATGGGTGTCTTGCTATAAGAGGATGCTAAATTTCTTGATGCTGTGATATTTGAATATTTTTGTCGATTGGAGATTGATCGGAATTTCTGAAAGCACAAAAACATTGGGTTAAAATTCTCCAGATAGGTGTACTTGCATGGTAAAGTTAGTCCAAGTCATCCAATAATGGATATTTCCAAGTCATCCAATAATGGATATTTACATGACTAAATTAGTTAGAGATATTTGGACTGTGGCTCCCTTAGATCAGAAAATTTTGTCCTTGAAGATCGTTGGCTGGATGGAAGTGAGCATGATCTGTCTCTTGTCTTCTCCGGCGCAGCTCACTCTTTAGCATGGTGAGCACTTCATGTCACTATGGCCTCTGTTCCTTCATCCATTGTTATTGTTTTGTCGAGTATTTCTGCGTGCCTTGTGGGACATAAGATATTGGGGGGCAGTCCCTTAGACTACTCTGCTAGTGTCACTTCAAAGCAGTCTAGTGACTGGTGAGATTTTTGTTTCAATCAACTGTTTTAAAGGTATTTGATGATATTAATCAATTGCTAGTAATTGATTCTTGTTCCAATCTGCTATTTCAAATACTCTATTTTAAAGCAATTTTTCATCAGTTAATCACTGATTTAATTTTTTTTTTATTTATACTATGATATTCTTTTATTAGTTATATATAATTAAGATATAATTAAATTATATATAAACAATAATTATTAGCAAATTTTTATCATACATTTATTATATTTATATTATCAGTTATCAGCTATCAATTATCAGCAACTGTTATCCACTAGCATAAATCACTAAACTAAATGAGTCTAAATTGATTATGTAAGTCCCTCTTCTTTAAATGATTATTTTTGGTGTGTGGCATTGCTCAGCTAATTATGTGTTGGCCCGCCTTCAAACTCTTGTGTTCAAGTCGGGTATGGCCAAGTCAATTCACCATGCCAGGGTGCTCATCAGGCAAAGGCACATTAGGTATCAATTAATAGTGATGTTCTACTTTTCTGCTTTTCTTTTTTCTTTTTTCTTGGTTATGGGACTGTGTTAACTGTTATTGCATGTGTTTCAGCATCTCCATTGTAAACATTTTTATGCTTCTGCTGGACCACTATATATGCATTCGAGTAAATACCATGATTCTTTGCCCTGCCGAAATCCTTTACCATTTTCTGAAAAAAAAAATGAATTATAGGGAAAAGTGAATACGCTAAATCCTGATGGAAATGACATATGATAAGGCTTATCCATTTATCTGTTATTGATGAGCAATATATAAAAAAAGGCTATGGTGTTTAAAAGGGTAACAGATAAAGAACTGCCCTTCCTATAAATGGTGATGAAAGAGCTTAAGTGTCTTTATCATCATCATCCATATCTTCCAATTAACTGCTATGTTTCTGTCTTGCTGTGATTTAAAGTTACATATAACTTTAACTTAATTATCTCTATTGCAATTGAGATATCTTGTTTAAAATGAGTCCTTTTATTCATTTTTGATTTTGTAGTTACTTGATATTTAACGATAGAAACTTGATATATTTGTTGTTTAAATTGTTAAGGTATTTCTTTTAGCTTGTGATTAGTATGAGAATTAGTGATGTACCTGGGGTTGAGAAGCTTTTGTTGATGTACATTACTGTGATTAATATCATAGAGAGAGAGAGAGAGTAGTAGAAAGGAAAGCAAAAGACGGAATGTGTGAAATTGTTTTCATATTTGATTCATTTGAAAATTTAAACATTTCATTGAACTGTGTTATATAAATAATGCTATTTCTTCAGGTTTTCAATTGAGTAAAATATGAGGTCTAAAACTTTGTATTTAAGCAAAATATGTCTAAATTTGGAGGAAAGTCTAAATTTATTTTTTATTTTCTTAATTTGTATGTTTCAATTTAAATGAAAAATAATTCTATGATAGTTAAATTTGGATACATGATACATGAATTGGTAGCTCATACCTTGTAATATATGAATTACAATCAATCTTTTTTATTTCAATGTTTAATTCATTAATTAAAAATTTTATTGGTAACTTGTAGGTACCGGAACCGGATGAAATGATGCTAAATACAATAAGAGCATGTACTTTTAATTTAAGTATTGTATAATTTAATATACTTTTATTATATTTGAATTATTGTTAATTTATTGTACAAAGTTATTGTAAACGTCTGTATATTGCTAAATAGCACAATTTAATTTGAATTGGTATTTTTTAAATATTATATAGTTTAATTTACTTTTTGATATTATATTTTTTAAATTAATTGTAATATTGTATAATTATTATTTACATAAATTAAATTAAATTTTGGATGTAATAATAATAATAATAATAAATTAAATCAAAAATTTTAATTAAAAATAAAAAAATTTAATTAAAAATTAAATTAAAAATAATATTAAAAAATACAATAGCGACGGATTAGCGACGGATTATCCGTCGCTAATAAATATTTATACGACTAAGTTTAAAATTATTTAGCGACTGAAATTTTATTCTTAGCGACGGAATTTATCGTCGCTAATTTTTGCGACTGTTTTATGGATTGATCGCAAAATTTTTGCGACGGCTCCAATAGCGACATTTAGTCGCCGCGTCGCTAAAGGCTATTAACGACTGAAAAAGTCCAAATTCCGTCGCTAATTGGCTTTTTTTGTAGTGTAAGAACTCTGATTGCTTGCCCAAACTAACTTCTTGCACAATCCGCTGAAGCCTCTCATCATCCCTCTGAGCATCAACTATCCTCTGTCTCAAGATAGGCTTCACTCTCAACTGAGCAAACAAAGCACCGTCTGAACCAAATCTCCATCTAAACCGCCTCAGAAATAAAGCAGAAATTGACTTCCGACTCAAAGCATCCGCGACTATATTGGCCTTACCCGGATGGTAATCCACAATGCAGTCGTAATCCTTAAACAACTCGAGCCAATGACGCTGTCTCATATTCAACTCCTTCTGCGTGAGGAGATACTTTAAACTCTTGTGATCCGTAAATATCCTACATCTCTCACCATATAAATAATGGCGCCAAATTTTCAAAGCAAAGATCACGACCGCCAACTCTAGATCATGCATCGGATAATTCCTCTCAGGTGGCTTCAACTGTCGAGAAGCATAAGCAACAACCTTACCTTCCTGCATCAGAACACAACCTAGACCAACACCTGAAGCGTCACTATACATGACAAACTCCTTACCCGAGATGGGTTGAGTCAGTATAGGAGGTTCAACTAGCAACTTCTTCAACTTCTCAAAACAAGCCTAGCATCTGTCTGACTACTCAAACCTAACTCCTTTCCTCAACAACCTGGTCATCGGAGCGGTAATCACAGAGAAACCTTTAACAAACCGAGGAAACTCCGCACTTCTTGAACATTCCTAGGCGCCTTCTAATCCACTATCGCCTTAATCTTGGCTGGATCCACTTGGATACCCTTAGCTGAAACGATATGACCCAAAAACGACACCTCCCGAAGCCAAAAATCACACTTGTTAAGCTTAGCAAACAACCGATGATCTCTCAAAACTTGCAAAACTAACCGAAGATGCTCCTCGTGCTCAGTCTCATCCTTTGAATGCACCAAGATATCATCTATAAACACCACTACAAATCGGTCTAAGTATGGCCTGAACACTCTGTTCATCAAATCCATGAATGCCGCTGGAGCATTGGTCAAACCAAACGGCATGACAAGGAATTCATAGTGGCCATACCGAGTTCGAAATGCAGTCTTAACCACATCCTCATCCTTAACACGAAGCTGATAATACCCCGACCGAAGATCTATCTTGGAAAACACACCTACACCCCGAAGATGATCAAACAAATCCTCGACTCTAGGCAACGGATACTTATTCTTCACTGTAACCTTATTGATCTGCCTGTAGTCGATACACATCCTCAAGGATCCATCCTTTTTCTTTACAAACAAAACCGGAGCTCCCCAAGGAGATATACTGGGTCGAATAAACCCCTTATCCAATAGCTCTTGTAGTTGAGTTTTAAGTTCCCTCAACTCTACAGGAGCCATCCGATAAGGTGCTTTCGATACAGGTGCGGTACCCGGCATAATCTCTATGGCTAACTCAACTTCTCTCTCTGGAGGCAACCCAAGCAAATCACTAGGGAAAACATCACCAAACTCCCGCACAACAGGGATATCCTCAATCCTTACTTGATCCCGCTTGGAATCAAAAACCACAGCTAGGAAGGACTCACAACCTTTCCTAATAAATCTCTTGGCTTGCATCGCTGAGATCACATTATTTACAGAAGTAGCACCCAAACCTCTTACAAACACTGAAAATCTGTTCCTATCCCGAAGCACAAAGGTCTTCCTATGGCAATCAACCACAGCTCGATGTTTACCCAACCAGTCCAAACCCAAAATCAGATCAAACTCTTTGAAAGGCAACTCTATCAAGTCCGCAGGAAACTCAACTCCCTCAACCAACAAGGGACAACTCCTATAAACTCTACTCACATTGACACTATGCCCTAATGGATTGGTCACACATATCTCATAGTCTAACTGATATACCACATGCAACTTATCAATAATCTTATTCGTGCACAAATATGAGTGTGTGGAGCCAGGGTCTATTAGAGCATACAATTCAGTGTCATGGATTAGGAACTTACCAGCAATCACATCAGGGGTATCCTGCTCCTCTCTAGCTCTCATAGCATAGGCTCTGGCTTCAACTGGTGGGGGACGCTCAACTGTCTCCGAAACAGCTCCATCTCTAGGTCGACCACCTCGACCTCTACCTCGGCCCCTACCACGGGCAGCCTGCGTAGCATTTGATCCAACTCCGATAGCCCCTCTCTGTGGACCCGAGTCCTCACTCAACTGCAGACAATTAGCTAGACGATGCTCGGTGCTCCCACATCTAAAATACCCACCAATGAGCCACCTACACTCACCCCGGTGAGCCTTATTGCAGTACGAACAAATAGGCATAGCCTCAGATCTACCACCCCTGCCAGTACCAGACTCAGCTGCTGAACCCTGCCTTTTACCCCTCGCGGCTGAACCAGATGATAACTGATCTTGCAGATCTCTTGCCCTCTTACCCGAAGACGAAGAAGAAGAACCACCCCGAGACTGATTCCTCCTCTGAGCTCTTTCCCTCAGCATCGACTCTGATCTCTCAGCCATTATGGCAGCATCTGCAATCTGATAATAACTCACCCCTGGTGTGCTCATCAATGAGATCAAAGCTACTCTTAGGGACTCATTTAACCCAGCCTCAAAATGCTTGCATCGGAAATCATCTGTCATGACCCCTTGCGGAGCATAACGGGACAACCGATTAAACTCTTTCTCATAATCCGAAACTGACATAGCCCTTTGCTTCAAACGCAGAAACTGTGCCCATCTCGCATCCTTGTAAGTCTGAGTTACGTACTTCTTCGTGAATTCCTCACTAAAGAATTCCCATGTAACCGGATCGGGCATCTGAGGTTGTCTGCACACCAGCTCCCACCATTAGTACGCCGACCCTTGAAGAAAGGCCACAGCACACTCTGCTTGCAGCTCCGAAGGACACCTAACTTCTCTCAAAGCCCTCTTCACCTTATCTAGCCACCTCTCTGCCAACTCTGATTCGTCCAACCCTGTTCCATAAAAGTCTTCGGCCCCAGCTTTTCTTAAGTTCTCCATAGGAGGCCTGGGGGCAACCACTCTCTCTAAGACCCTCGCCATGTCCTGTGACAGCCTGAACATGGCTTCAAAAGGCATGGCAGCGGCCTCGGGCTGGACCCTAGTAGGTTGAGCCGACACAGTAACAGAAGGATCCCTAGCTTGAGGGTTCACACTTTCAGCGGACTCCTCAAGTGATCCACGAGCAGAATTAGAAGCCATCTAAGCAAACAAAGAGAACCGCATCAGCCAACACAGCACTAGACATCTACGCATCTATACACAGCATCACGTTAACAACACCCAGAAATGCCTAAACCGGGCTCTGATACCACAACTTGTAACACCCCTGTGACGCGCGCCGGATCCCCGCGGTCGCCCGCTCGACCGCCCGCATGTGGGCGATCGGGGCACTTGTGGGTCCGTTGACATCTTGTAAATTAATTGCAAGTGCGTCTATATTGGGCAACACGGAGGTTTCAGGGAGTCGCCACCCAATAGAACATTGGGAAAGTTACTCTCGCCTCGGAGACCCTAAGACTGCCCTTGGTATCCATTTTGGGCCAGCCAGAGGGGTCATGGAAGGTGAACTTCTCACCCTAAAGAGCCTAGGATTAGCGCTAAAGCCTCGTGACCCAAGAAGTATTTTGGAGGATAACCTCTAACCTCTTGAGCCCAAAGACCAGAGCTGGGTCCGGGATTTCTCATTTATTTTATGATCAAATCTTAATATCATCAATTCACTCTCTCTCCACACTATGCAATTGATTAAAAAGCGCACTTATTCACATTTTGAAAGCGATAAATAATCAGATAGATAATGAAAGCGATAAATTACAATAATACAAGGAGCGGAATACAACTCCCTTTCATAAATGTGCGAATCATGCATAAATCGGGGCATTGCTTATTTTGAGGACTTTGGTCCTCGCATGCATCATTATTAAAATTGGAGATTTTTATTTATGATGATTTTATTGGGTAAAGATAGGGCTTCGGCCCCTTTTGTACTTTATAGAAACCTCATTTTTATTTAAGTATAAAATCATTTAGATTATGTTTATACATTAACGAGATATGAGAAGAATATATCCATATACATGAAATAATCAATAAATAACAACATGAAGGAAATAATCGAGAGGGTTAGGGAACTAAACCGGACGGAATCCTCCGCATATGGTAGATAGCCGCTCAAGCTTGTGGTAGTCCAAGAGAAATCATATATACACTCATAGAAAAGTTGAGAGATGTTAATATACATAAAATTAACATGTAGGAAACCGAAAGGATTTGAAAAAGATAAAAAATTGATTTAAAAGGATGGAGGCAGAACCCACAGACGGCCTTCCTTAGACGACCGACGGGCGTCGGTTAAGGTAACTGACATGTCCGTCTGTCACTCAAGGAGAGGCGTCTGTAAGTGGGGTGACCGACGGGCGTCGGTGATACAGATGACCCATCGGTCACCACTATCCCCGAAAAAATAGGAGAGAGAGAATTCTTTCCAAGGCCAAAAAATGGGTTTTATCCTAAAAGGAGACAAAGAGAGTCAAAATAAAGGAAAATAATGACAGATATTGATAAATTCCACAAAATAAGGAATAAATATGAAATGACAAGGAGAAGGAATCCGGAATATTTACCCTCAGATAATTGCTTTGTGTGAGATTCTTGTGTTGATTAGAGCCCCGCGCGTTCCACGAGAAGCAAAAGATGAAGGGTCAAAGAAAGAAAAATGGGCTATTTCTTCTTCAATCCCTCAAAAGATTGACTTTGGAATCAATATCTAAAGAAAACTAATTATTTTAGTTCCTTTTTGATTGATTTGATCCTTGATCCAAAAGATTTCCTTTGTAAATGTGTTTTGTTGGAAGAGAGAGAAAATTTGCTTGAAATTGGGCAGAGTTTCCCCTTTTGAAAATTTTTCCAACCCTTTTCTCTTGAAAATCCGGAGCTTTTATAAACCAGACACGACTGACAGGCGTCGGTGTATAGGGGCGGGCGTCGGAAGAATCCTTCTGACATAAGGATTCATCCGACGGCCCTGCCACATCCACCGACGGGCGTCGAAAGAATCCTTCTGACATAAGGATTCATCCGACGGCCCTGCCACATCCACCGACGGGCGTCGAAAGGGTTGCGTGCTGCGAGAAACCAGGCAGCGTTCTGATAGGGGCGGTGACATTTCGACGGACGTCGAAAAGTACCACTAGCCGTCGGTGACTCGAAGCGACGGGCTGACTTCACAGACGGGCTGGCCGTCTGTGGAGTACAAAAAGCTTTTTGACTCGAAAAACCTCTGTTTTCTCCCCCCTCTGCCCAAGAATGGTAAAAAGCCTCATTTCTCGTGGAACGTGGGACTAAAACCTCCAAATCCAGCCCTTTACGCAGGCTCGAACACTGATTTCATCATAGGGTAACCTCTGATCTGGACCGCTCCGAGATACAGTGCTTACAGTTACCTTCAGTTTTGGAGCAACTAGTGCACAAGCGCCTAGATAAGCCAAAACTCAGAGAAGGTCAGAAAGGAAGCGTACCTATGACGGCTTTTCACTCTCCGTGCCTTATGCCGGTTAGACCTCATCTCGATCTATTCGGCGATGCGAAGATACCCCCATCGGTCTCATCTCGACCTGTAGGGCTTGGCGGGATGTAGCATGCTTTGGCCACAACCCTGGTTTGGAGTGCGGTATGCTTTGACCACAGCCTCGATCTGAAGTTCCCTTGCTAAACCCCATTCGATCTGCAAGGTGCATAGCACTCTTTGGCTGCCGCGTGAACTATGAGATGTAGCATGCTTTGGCTACAGTCTCGATATGGTGAAGTGCGGCACTCTCTGACCACAGCTTCGATCTGGGAGATGCAGCATGCTTTGGCTACAGTCTCGATCTGGCGAAGTGCGGCACTCTCTGACCACAGCTCCGATCTGTGAGATGCAGCATGCTTTGGGTACAGTCTCGATCTGGTGAAGAGGAGACCCCGCCGGGTTCCTTATCTCAAAAGGGATCTTTTTAATCGATGTCTATGTTTAGATCGGTATTTCTCTGTACCTACGTGATGAAAAATTTTGTTAGTTCATATTTGAGTGGTCATCTTTTAACCTGTCTATTGATGGCGTGATCTTGCCTCATTTGCTATGCCATGTTTCATCTTTCATCTTTTCTTATTTGAGTTGTTATTCATCATTTTTTGTTTCATTTTTGTTATATTATCATTTTCGTTGACATATAAGTAAATATGAGAACATACACTTTCTGTGATGTGATTAAACAATTAACAATCAAATGATCATGCAATAATGAAACAAAAGTTTTCACTAGAAGTGTCATTTTTGTACAATGTATATACAAAATGAAAATGTACAATAGATACAAAAATAACTCCCTGAAGATCAGAGAGGTGTGTAGTCGGAGGGCTCATCGGGATCCTCGTCATCTGATATATGCACGGTCCCTGGCGGAGGTGGAGGTGGAGCTGGCTGAGCCGTGGAGGGTCCTGCCTCGTGATCATGGGCCCGCCTGAACCGGATCTGAGCGTAGCCATCCAAGAAGGGCTGGGTACAAGCGCTCACAAACCCTAAGGTCTCAGAAACCTTGTCTCCCAACTTCTTGAAGGCTTGGCACAACTGAATGGTCTGCTCGCTGGCGGCCTTTCTCCTCTGCTCTGTCTGCTCTCTGAACTCTCTCATGGTCTGAGACAGAGGTGGGAGGATCCCCTCTATCGCCTGGACGCGGGATCTCAGAGAGTCGAGCGACTCGTCGATCATCTGTAGGGTCATGTCGACCCTCTGAGATGCCTGGTCCTGTAACGTCCTCAAATCATGAGCGAGCTGCTGCCTAAGCTCCCTCTGCCCCTGAGCAATTTGCTCAATCAGCCTCATCTGCTCACCTCTGAAGGCCCCTAAGGCCCGAGCCTGCTCATCCCTGAAAACATCCAAGGCCCGAGCCTGCTCCCGAGTCGTATGCTCAATGTAGCCGGCCTGCTCTCGGGCTAAGCGCTCCCCCGACTGGGACTGCTCCTGAATGGCAGCCTGCTGGCGATCCAACCTCTCGTGAATAGCCCTGTCCCTCTCATCCAACCTCTGCTCTAAGGCTGTAAACATGGACGTGAGGAGCTGAGAGAAGTCAGGCTGCTGCGGTGCTGGCTCTGGCGGTGGTGTCGAGGATGTGGATGCCCCTGGGTCGCCTCGGGAGTAGGGGTGGTATCTCTCGAAGGGCCCGTGGATAGACCTCTATACCCTGGCGCTCGGTGATGGGGCTGGAGTCGGCGCTCTGGATGTCGGTGAAGCGGCAAAGAGGTCGTCCATCGTGAACTCGAAGTCAAAGTCCGAGGGAGTCCTGGGCTGCTCCTGCTTCTGTGGTGGTGGCACAGTCTGTGGCTGAGGAGGCTGATGCTCTGGCTGAGGCTCGAGCTGAGGCTGGGGCTCTGGCTGTGGCTCCGGCTGTGGAGGCTGCTCCACTGGGTGCTTCGGGTGGTCTGGGTCTGCACCTAAGGATGGGAGTGAGAACATCTGCCTGGTCTCATGAATGGTCAACACCCTGTAGGCCTCTGCCTGCCCTGATATCGGGGAGATCATCCCCATCTGTACTGCCGCATCCACATGGATCCCCTCCCCCAAAGGTCCTCTCAACCTCTCAGGGTTAACCCCCAACCTCAAAAGTAACCGGGTGATAACCCTCCTACTATCACCACCGGCATAAACCCTCTGCCGACTCTGGTCAAGTTGGCCAAGATCTCGTGGCTAATGTTGAGACGCTGGCCTACCACCATAGCCCAGAGGCTCCAGATCTCGGCCGCGTTAAGGGACCCTGGATTACCAGCTCGACCGAGGTACGAACTGGATAGCACTCTGTGCAAATACCGGAGTGCCTGAGATACCAGTACGGTGCTCTTCGCTGTATCATGATCATACAGCACTCCCGGTAGGGCAATAGCCGCCCAATGGGCGCGACTAATAGCTCGCTACGGGATCTCGACCCCGTCATCTGTAGGGAGCCCCATGGCCTGAGCGAATCTCTGCCTGGTAATACTGAAGTGGTCGCCGTCGAACCAAAACTGAACCACCCCTGGGTCGGTATCTGCACTCTGAAAACCAGCGTAGCGAAGAGTGGCCAAGACCTGGTGAGTAGCCTCTGGGAAAGTCTAGAAGGAAGGCTCAAGGAACTCTGTCCACCCAGCACCCTCGGCAAGTAAATCAAACTCTGGGGCCAACCCTAGGGCCTCTAGAAACGGTCGGGACATGAAGCGACTGGCCCGAAGCTCTACCTGAGCCAATGCTCTATACCTCTGAGCTGACTCATCATCGATCCAATCCGGAGCTACAAGCTCGGGCTGGGCCTGCGGTGCTCTACGTCTAGGAGGCATCCTGCAAAGGAGAAGAAATTAGACAGTAAAAATTTGACAAAAGAAATATTATCAGACTTTTTCTCCAGGCGAAGGCCGATTTAGGCGTCACCAGGGCAATAGCGACCCAAAACAAGATAGAAAATTGATAATAAATGAAAAGGGCAAAGGTTACCCACATGCTTTGCACATATAAAGGCAAAAACGATATGCAATTAGCATACAAATAATTTAAAATGAGTGAAGGAAATGGGCTTTCTAGGTCCCGAGACATGCATTACGCGTGAAAATATTCAATTTTAGAATAAATAATAAAAATTTGGCCAGCACCCCGGCAGGGGTATGCTCGACCTCCTGCATGAAAAGGCGTAAAAATAGGCCTCAGGCCTCAACAACAATATGCGCACAAAGATGGGGCGCACCCCGGCAAGAGTGTGCCCCCAACAACACAAGATAATGGTCTCAGGCCGCCAAAGCAAAAAAAATGCACAGAATGGTGCGCTAAACAGCGTAATTCTAAAGCATCAAGATTATAGAAAAATTCTATTTCTATGTGATCATGCAAAAATTCAGGTTAATTGCACTAAAATAAAATAAAATAAATGGGCAGCATTCTCCCTAAATTCCTAAGGCATTTTAAATTTCTAAACATTTCTAAAGTTGAAAGAAGAAGAAATGAATTAATAAATTAAATAAAATTCAAGAAAAAAGTAATTATTTACTTACTTGTAATCGCGAGAAGTGTAGAAACTGAAGAAAATATAAATATCAAAGCGCCCAGTGAGTAAATAATGCGAAAATATGAAGAAATCGCGAAAAAAATGAAGAATGCTTGAAAAAACACTAAAAAAAATGCTTAAAAACGGTTTGGGAGAGGAAAAAGAAAGGGACAGCAGCGTTTGCACCGTCTGTCACTCGCCCTTATATAGAATTTCATGACCGATGGGCTGGGCGTCTGTAGAAGCGACCGACGGGCTGGCCGTCTGTCATGCAATAAATGCGATTTAATGCGCGTGATGAATGCAATGATGACGCATGCGACTGCCAGGTGAATCTCTACCGACGGACAGGCCGTCTCTATAGAGAGACGGGTAGGCCGTCGGTGACCCTTCCCTATAAATTCTGCCAAGATTTTTGCTCTTCTTGAGTCTCTTCATTTTCTAACACCTTGAGCCTTCCTTATTTCTCAACATGTCTTCCTCTCTAGCCCAAAGGATGCACCGTATCTTAGATGACAAACACACTTGGGAAGAGGGCGCCCTTTCCTCTCTGTCCGGGCTGAAATACCTGTGCCGGGTGAAAGTCGACCAAAACCTCCTTTTGGCGGCGACCCACTTCTGGAACCCCCGGTTCCACGTTTTCCGGTTCACTTATCAGGAACTGTGCCCTTTGCCTGAAGAATTAGCTGCCATTCTTGGAGCTTGGTTCCCTCCTAGCGCTCTGCCCTGCGTCCCCCGCTGCGGTCTATTCCAGGCCCGGGTGTGACGCGCGCCGGATCCCGAGCGCCGCCCTTTCGGACCGCCCGCACGTGGGCGATCGGGGCATTTGCGGGTCCGTTGACATCTTGCGATAAATCGCAAGTGCGTCTATGTTGAGCAACACGGAGGTTTCATGGAGTCGCCACCCAATAGAACATTGGGAAAGTTTCTCTCGCCTCGGAGAGCCTAAGACTGCGCTTTTTATCCATATTGAGCCATGAGGCCTAGGATTAGCGCTAAAGCCTCGTGACTCAAGAAGTATCTTGAAGGATAACCTCTAACCTCTTGAGCCCAAAGACCAGAGCTGGGTCCGGGATTTCTCATCTATTTCTACCTCGATTAATTTATGATTGAATTTTAATTGTCATTAATTCGCTCTCTCTCCACACAATGCAATTAATTTAAGGCGCATTTATTCATGTTAGGAAAACCATAAATTAGCAAGTAAAGCAATGAATTACAATAATACAAGGAGCGGAATACAACTCCCATTTAAAAAAATGCAAACATACATAAAACCGGGGAATTTATTAATTATGAGGACTTTGGTCCCCGCATGCACAATTAAAGAAAATATTCTGGATGTGATGATTTTATTTGGGATGAAAATTAGGACATTGGTCCCATTTTATTATGAAAAATCTAAATTAATTTAGTAAGAAATATTTTTATGATCTTTATTTAGGTGCGCATAGGAAAACATTTTATTTAATGAATATATACAAGGCAATGTAAATAAAATGGGAATTAAAAATGTATAAAGAAAATACCAAACCCCGCAACTCCTCCTTCAACGTGCATGGATGCTCGATTGAAAGTAAAAACAATGATGTGCAACCAAAAATAAAACAAAAGAAATTCATGTTAGTGATTAAGCCAACAAAATAATATGACATAAAAAGATAATATGTACCATGAAAATATAATATTCATAAAATAATCATGATGTAATTTAACATGCATAGAATAGTTAAGATGCAATTTAACATGCATAGAATAATTAAGATGCAATTTAACATGCATAAGATGAGAAAGTATCATGGCACATGCAACTTATTAATATTAGTAATTAACGTGCATGGAAAATTAGTGACAATCAATTTTACTATAGTTAAGACATGAATTAAAAAATGTAACATGAGAATAATACAACTTAACATGCATGACTAGCATAAAATACTGATTATAACACTCATACATGCAAAAGAAAGCATAATAATAAACATGATATAGCATTAAGAAATTAAAGGTATTTACAACCTAAAACATGCATAATTACATGAACAAAGAATAATTTGACATGAAAAAAAGATAATAGAATTTAAAAAAGCTTATTTGTTATATGAATAATTGAAGATAAAAAAATAAGAAGAAGAATATGGAGACTAAGAGAATTTACATGTTTGATATGTTAATTGGAAGCCAAAATAAATGAAATTAACAAGAGAATTAATGAGTAAAGCCAAGAATAATTACCCTCAAATTCAGTTTTGAAGAATTGAAGATAGAAGTGTTGGATTCCTTGTCTTCTCTTGTGAAAATCCTTAGAAAATAGCTTGAAAACTTGAAGAAAAGCTCTTAGAAACAAGTGTGTAAGATGGATTTTTTTCTCTCAACTCAAAGCTCCAAAATTCAGTTTTTTCTCTCCAAAATGTTCTTGGTTCGTCCTCTTCCCTTTTCTGAATTTTTCTAGTGTTTTTAATCATCAAAACTACCCAAAAACCACCAAAAACCGTCCAAAAACGGTTGAAAATCGAGTGGGGGTCGAAAAGTGGGCGAAATGGGCGAAATGGGGCGATTTCGGCGAGAGATCGTGCGCGTCGCGCACGTTTCTGCGCGATCTGCGCGGAGTTTCCGCGCACGACGTGCGCGGGGCGAGCGACGCCCTGCGCGTCGCTCGCGCGGAGTGCCCGATGCCAAGGGCGTCGGACGCGCGGAGCGCACGGAAATTCGCGATGGCCCTTGGCCGTCGCCTTTTCGTCGCGATTATTTTCCCCCATTTTCCATTTTTCCTACTTTCTTCATTTTTTCATCATTTTTCACCCCCTTTTTTTTTTTTTTTTTTTTATTAAAATACCCTCAACCTAAAACACACTTTTTCTTCTTCAAAATAATTTAAAAAATATTTTTAAAATATTTTTAAAATACCCTTTTTACTCACCGAAAAAACAAGGAAAATCACTTCTGAACTCTAATCTTTTTGCCTATAAGCCGGCATAGCTAAATTTCATCATCGGGTAATCCTGATCAAGGCTACTCGGGACCCAGTGTCTACAGTTGCCCCCAATTTTGAAGAGACTAGTGCATGGGTGCCTAGGTGAGCCAAAATTCAGGAAAAGGAAAGAAACGCGTACCTGAAGCGGCGATCTTCCTGCTTGATGGAGTTATGATGATAGCTGCTGCTGTCTTTTGGTTGTAGCTGGTAGTACCGTAGGTGCGCTAACCTCTTGTGGGTGGCGCCGCTATCGTGCTAAACATTGTGAGTTGGTAATGCCGTGGTCATGCTAACCTCTTGTGGGTAGTGCCGCCATCGTGCTAACCGCTGTGAATTGGTAGTGTCGTGGTCGTGCTAACCTCTTGTGGGTAGTGCCGCCATCGTGCTAACTGCTGTGAATTGGTAGTGCCGTGGTCGTGCTAACCTCTTGTGGGTAGTGCCGCCATCGTGCTAACCGCTGTGAATTGGTAGTGCCGTGGTCGTGCTAACCTCTTGTGGGTAGTGCCGCCATCGCGCTAACCGCTGTGAATTGGTAGTGCCGTGGTCGTGCTAACCTCTTGTGGGTAGTGCCGCCATCGTGCTAACCGCTGTGAATAGGTAGTGCCGTGGTCGTGCTAACCTCTTGTGGGTAGTGCCGCCATCGTGCTAACCGCTGTGAATAGGTAGTGCCGTGGTTGTGCTAACCTCTTGTTGGTAGTGCCGCCATCGTGCTAACCGCTGTGAATTTTGGAACTGTGCTCCTTTAGATGTTTGGACTAGTGTCATCACTTGGCTTTTGTGGGTGTTTCCCGCCGATTTCTCCTGCAAGATTGTATGCATAGGAATATACAAGAAATCATGTGTGTATGATATGGAATGCAAATGCTTGCAAAAATGTATAGATCGCGCCCTAGGTGATCCATGGTTTGCTGAACTTATAGCTTGTCTGTTGTACCATGCCCCCTGAATCCTGAGGATCGTCGACAAGCTTTTTGAAAGAGACGTCCGGTGTATATCCCTTGCCCCCTGGTCAATGATCATTTACTTGGGATTCTATTTCATGTTCTGTGTTGTGTGTTGTCTGACTGACAGAAGATCATCTTGAAATAATGCCGCCTTATCGCTCCAGGCATTGAATGTCATTGTTTTAAAGGTAGTGCGTCCCTTGTGGATTTTCGTACTAGCTTTTCTTTGCGGGAAATGCGTCCCTTATGGGATTTTCACACAACCCTTTGCCTAACTTTTGCCTGGAATGGACCCAACCCAATCCAGCGGCTTTTGTTTATTTTATTTTTTTTGTAGGGCAGACTGCCTGTTTCCAGGTTTTCACCCTGCCCTTTGGCCTAACTTTTGCTTAGAGAGCCAGTTACGGTTTTCATCTCTAACGGCCTTCTTTGTTTTTTTTTTTTTTTTTTTTTTTTTTTATTTTAGAGAAGGTTATCACCAAAACTTCTGTTAAGAGCAAATAGGACATATCTGATGAGCGATAATCATTAGATGAAAAAATTGATATAACTCTTTTTGAGACAGAACTGAAAGATCAATGAAAATATATTCTTTTATTCCTTGCAAAATTGTGTACATTTCTATATGATTTCATCATGCATGATTTTTCATTTGACAAGAATTCAAAAGCATGTGACTACACCTAATCTCGGAGTGGGTTTTGTCAGCATCAAACTCCTGTTATCAATCGGCCCTCTCGGGTTTTCTCGATTGAATATTTTCTCTTGGCCCTTAATTTTTGCCCAGGATGCCTTTTTTCGGTTTTCACCCTGACAGGGCGCCCAATTTTAGCAAGGCCGCCTTTTTCCGGTTTTCGACCTGCGGGGCATTTATTCTCTTCTTTTTATTTTTGGTCTTTAGCCATGGAACCTTTTAAGTCTATCGACATTGACCGGGTCCTTGAACTCATTCCCATCGCTGTCTGCTAAAATTGCTGCTCCTTTTGTTAGCAACTTTTTCAAAATGAAAGGTCCTTCCCAGGTTGGTCTGAATTTTCCTCGTATGTCTGGAACTCCCGGCCTCATCATCTTAAAGACCAAGTCCCCCTCCTTCAACGGGTGCTTTCGTACTTTCTTGCCAAACGACCGAGCCAGCCTCTTCTGATAAACCTGATTGTGGTAATAGGCTCTCAACCTATCTTCATCCAATAGATTCAACTGCAACAATCGCTGTTGTGCCCATTCTGTCTCCCGAATCTCGGCTTCCAGGACTACTCTTAATGATTTCAGCTCAATTTCAACCGGCAGGACTGCTTCAGTTCCATATACCAGAGAGAATGGTGTTGCCCCCGTAGAGGTTCTGACTGTTGTTCTATAACCCCAAAGTGCGAAGGGTAGCTTTTCTGCCCAATCCTTGTAGTTCTGAACCATCTTGGCTAAAATTCTCTTCACATTCTTATTCGCCGCTTCAACTGCACCATTCGCTTGAGGACGGTAAGGAGAAGACTTATGATGTTGGATCCCATATTTCTGGAGCATCTGTTTAGTCTCTGCTAGGAATTGTACCCCATTATCAGATACAATGTGATGTGGGAGACCATATCTGCATATCAAATTCCGCTCGATGAATTTAGCCATATCCCTTGCATCAACCTTCTTGAAAGATTCAGCCTCAACCCACTTAGTGAAGTAGTCAATGGCAACTATGATGAATCTATGCCCATTAGAAGCAGTAGGATGGATTTCGCCTATGATGTCTATTCCCCATGCTGCAAATGGCCATGGAGATGTTAAGTTATGTAACTCTGAAACTGGCACATGCCTCAAATTCGCATACTGTTGGCATAACTGGCATTGCTTCACAAATTTTGAACAATCTGTATCCATTGTGAGCCAATAAAACCCTTGGCGCATGATCTTCTTTGCTAAGGCTAAGAAATTCATGTGAGCTCCACAAACCCCGGCATGAACTTCTTCCATAACTCTTTTAGCTTTTTTCTCTGCCAGACATCTTAACTGGATACCATCAGCTTGCCTTTTATACAAAGTGCCATTAACACTGATGAATTGAGTGGATAACTTCCTGATCATTCTTTGGTCCTTCTCAGTGGCTTCCTCTGGAAAGACTGATCTCTCTAAATAATTCTGAATGTCATAATACCATGGATTTCCATCAATGGCCTCAATGTCCATCACCTGTTCAGCTTCAAAGCAAGGTCTTTCCGAACTATATATCAGCACGGGTTTCATCGCAACTCCTATTGGGTTGTCCCACATAGACACTAAAGTTGCTAGAGCATCAGCTAACTGATTTTCGTCTCTGGGGATGAAGTGAAAAGTGCAAATCTCAAATTGGCTGCTCAACGCTCTCAAGTGCTTTACATAAGGCAACAGCCTTTCTTCCTTGACTGACCACTCTCCTTTAATTTGATGAATTACAAAGGAGGAATCCCCAAATACTTCTGCGGTCTTTGCCCCAAGGGTAAGCAATGCTTCCAATCCAAAGATGCAAGCTTCATTATTGGTAGCCTTATACCTCAGCTTCTTAGCCAATGGTAGTCTTTCACCATCTGGGGTCGTAAGAATAACTCCTACACCTGCTCCCTTATTATTGACTGCTCCATCAAAGAATAATTGCCACCCTTGCACTGCTATGGCCGTGACATCTTCATCTGGGAAGTTGTATTCAAACTGATCTCCATCAATAGGATGCTCGGCTAAGAATTCTGCTACCGCTCTTCCCTTAATGGTTTTCCTGGTTATGTACTCAATGTCAAATTCCTGCAACAGCAGTAACCATCTTCCCATCTTCCCTAGTAAAGAGGGTGCTTCTTGGAGGTATCTGAGCGGATTATGTTTGGCAACCGTTTGTACCTTGAAGGAATGAAAGTAGTGTCGCAACTTCTTAGAAGCCCAGATAACTGCTAAACAAATCTTTTCCACCTCTACATATTTGGCTTCGTAAGGCAGAAATTTCTTGCTAAGATAGTAAACGGCAAACTCTATACCAAAATCATCTTCCTGAGACATCATAGCACCCACTGAGTTATCTTCCACAGCTAGGTACAGGATTAGTGGTTTGGCATGGCGTGGTGGTCTTAACACCGGAGGATTTAACAAATACTCCTTAATGGTGTCAAAGGCCAATTGACAGTCATTGTTCCATATCACCGGCTGATTCTTCCTAAGAAGCTTGAAAATAGGCTCACATACTGAAGCTAGCTTGGCAATAAATCGGCTGATGTACTGAAGCTTTCCTAGGAAACTTCTGACGTCCTTCTCCTTCTGGGGCACTGGCATCTCTCTTATGGCTTTGACTTTATCGGGATCTACCTCGATTCCCCTCTGGCTTACTACATGGCCTAACAACTTTCCTGATGTAACTCCAAAAATGCACTTCTTGGGATTGAGGCGCAAATCATACTTGCTAATCCTTTGAAAGAACTTTTCTAAAGCCTCAAAATGGCCTTCTCTGGTAGCTGACTTAATCATCATGTCATCGACGTACACCTCCACTTCTTTGTGTATTAAGTCATTGAGAACCTTGGTCGCCATCCTCTGATAGGTTGCTCCTGCATTCTTCAACCCAAAAGGCATAACCCGATAGGCATATGTCCCCCACTCGGTGATAAAGGCTGTCTTGATCCGGTCCACTATCTTGTTAAGAATTTGATTGTACCCTGCGTATCCATCCACAAAGCTATACATCATGCAAGCAGCAGCACTATCTACTAGCACATCAATATGAGGAAGAGGGAAATCATCTTTCGGATAGGCCTTGTTCAGGTCTCGATAGTCAACGCATACTCGAACCTTACCGTCTTTCTTGGCTACAGGAACCACATTAGCTAACCAGGTCGGGTATTGAACCTCTATCAGGAACTTGGCCTCAATCTGCTTATGGATCTCCTCTTTCACTTTCTGTGCCCATTCTGGCCTAAGTCTCCGAAGTTTTTGCTTGATTGGTTTAAACTCTGGGTAAGTTGGGATGGCATGTTCGGCAACATCTCGATCTATTCCCGGCATATCCTCATAGGTCCAGGCAAAGACTTTTTCATATTTTTTTAATATTCTCTCAAATTTTATTCTCTCTTCAGGAGTTATGTCTGATGCTAGCAAAATTTCCTTTGGATTTTCCAAAGTTCCGAGATTAAATGCAGTTGTGCCAGTTGAATTAATATAAAAAATGAATGCATCATGCTTATGATCATGCGACATGAAATCATCAGAAACATCACACAAGTAAGCAAAGTTGTTCATCTCATTAACATAATCAGAAACATTAACATTGTCCTCAAAGAGTTCTGGTATAAAAAGAGAATCTAAATGACTATCAACTTCAGTCGACGCTGATGCTGCAGCTGACTGTGCTTTGGCTTCTTGATTTGGTGAAATCTTGAGATCTTCAATCTTCGGCTCTGGCTCCACTATCTTCTCCTTCCCCTTAAGTCTGGTGGCTAACAGTTTATCAGTTACAATCTCTTCGGGCTCATCTCTATCCCAGATGCTGCATTGGGTCATAATCTCCTCATCCAAAAAGTTCTCTACAGCTTTAACAACTCCGATCTCCCAATCAAAGACATCGTTGAAAATTTCAAATCCAGGGATAACCTTCCCATCTACCCACTGCGGTTCTTCTTCTCCAGTGTAGGCACAAACCAATGATGATGGCACAAAGCTCTCCGAAATATGGGGAATCTTCCCTGACCCTTTCTTCTTACCATATTCTCCTTTGTAGCCCAACCCCTTTCGATCTTTCTGACCACGTGTAGTGATAGCATTCTGTAGCCCTTGTGACTCTTTTCCCAAACCAGCCCCTGGGAGGAAGTGCATCTTCTTCAGCATATTCACCACTTGAGGGCTACCTTCTAGGTTTTGCTCTTCTCCGATCATCGATACATGAAAGCCACTGAATGGCTGATTAGAGATCTCCAAGGCAGACACTTGGTTCTCTCTTGCTGCTTTAATGGTCACTACTTCTCCTTCATGGGGTATTTTAATTATCTGGTGTAATGTGGATGGTACTCCCCCTAACTTGTGGAACCACGGTCTACCAAGCAGAGCTGAGAAGTTTGCTGGAATCGGCAAGACCACAAAATCTGTTTCTGTCTCAATGGGCCCTGTCTTTACCAAAGCTTTGAAAATTCCCGATGCTTGCCTCCTGGAGTTGTCGTAGGCAGTGATGGTCAGGTCAGATTTGCTTAACATACTCTCATCCATCCCAAAGGCCTGAAGTGCCACCAAAGGGCAGACATTTATCGATGACCCGTCATCAACCATGACACAAGCGGTGTGTTTACCATTGATCTGTGCCTTGATGTACAAAGGTCGGTTGTGGTTGCGACCCTCTGTTGGTAGGTCTGCATCAGAAAAAACCAACCTCTCCCCGGATCCCCCCTTTATAAGGTCTAAAAGCTCGGATGGAGAGATTGTAGTTGCTACGGTGGATACGCTCAATGCTTCAACTAACTTCTGTCTGTGAGAGGGAGACTGTCTCAAGAGATCCCAAATAGATATCTGAGCCGTGGTCTTTTTCAGTTGCTTCATTATTGAATTTTCTTCCGGCTCTTTCTCTGCGATTGCTTGTGCTGGGTCCTGGTGCTTCTCAGCTTCTGGAATGACCCTCCCACTTCTTGTTACTGCTTCTACTCTTTCTTCTTCCTCTGAATCCCACGGATCCGTAAACTCTCCATTTTTCTCATCTTCGTCATCTCCACTCTCACTAGTGGACCAACAGTCTATCGCTGCCACGGAAACCCCTTCTTCATTCACTGCAGGGCGGGTAATAGCGACATACTAATTTCCATATAGATCTTGCATTACGTACCACTCTGGTAGGCTCGATCCGATCATAAAGACTGGAGGTGGCACTGTGTTATAACCAGACTTCTTCTTGCTTTCTCTCTGCTCAGGATCGGTGATCTGCTTGTTGTCAATTAGATCTTGGACCCGATGTCTTAGCGTTATACACTCATCCGTCAAATGCCCTGTATGTTGGTGGAATGCGCAGTATTCATTCTCTTTGTGCCCCGGCTGTCCTTGGGCCTTGGCCGGTTTAGGTGATAGGGGCCGCAGTTTTCCTTCTTTTATTAGCCTCTTCAGCACCCATGATAAAGGCTTACCCAAGTTGGAGAAATACCTCTGACTTACGCCGGTTGCAGATACCTCGGCAGTCTTCCCAACTCTGTTACCACTGCTTGAACCTACTGGTTTGGCCGTCCCCTGATTGCTGTATCCTCTCCGGGCATAGGACTCACTATTTGCCCTCTTGGATAAATATTCTCCTTCCGCTTCTATGGCAATGTCCTTCAAAGATTCCCAGTCTTTCAGTCCCTTCATTTTCAATCCATCTCTCAAGTAGGGGCTGGCATTTCGAATGAACAGCCGGATCTGATCAGAAGTGTCCGGTTTGCGTTTCATCTCCATAACCCGGTTTCTCCACCGAGTAAGGTACTCGTGGAAGGACTCCCCAGCCTTCTGCTGTAACAACTCGATATCTTTCAAAGTGACCTCCATCCGGGTACTGCAATCGTACTGCTTAAGGAACTCTTCAGTCAACAAGTCCCAGTCCTCCTTGGATCTCCTGTCAAGCCCATGGTACCAATCAATAGCAGCTCCTGTGAGACTCAAACAGAAATATTCTATCTTCTGCTTTCTTGTTAAGGTCGTTCCCTTCATGACCAGCGAGTATTGCTTGATGTGTGCGGCAGGGTCAGAGGTTCCATCAAATTTGGGGATGTCCGGCATCTTAAAATTCTGGGGAATTAGGTCATCCCCATCCAGCTCTCGGTCTTCCGGGTTCATTCCTTTTCCCACAGTCATCATCCTTGCCATGACCTCAAATCTCTCTTCCATTTTCCTCCACATTGCCTCATCCAGTTTTGGCAACTTTTCTTTAGCTACTGCATGCTCCTCATGCTCATCTCCCCCAAACTCAACTTCAGACCTGGGGCCTTCTCTGCGCTCAATGGGTGCAGGTACTCTTTGCTCAACAACAGGTGGGTCAACCACTGGTTGGTTAATTGCAACAGGACGCTCTTCTCTAACAACCTCTTGTTCAGCTGGTACTCGGACAGGAATAGCAGCAGCTTGTTGCCCAGCTATAGTGGCGGCAAGATTGCCCATCATTGCAATCATTCGGGCTTCAAATTCCTCCATTCTCTTTCCTACCTCCTCAACGATTACTGCCCGGGTTGCATCAGACTCATTTGATGGATTAGCCATGCTTACTTCTGTTGATGATTCGGAAGAAAACCCCACACTATCTTCTGAGATTGAATCTGAACTCTGAGCTGACACTAACTCAGTTAACCCCAAAAGCGGCGTCCTTCTTAACCGTCCGTCGGGACCTCTAGACCACCCAGGAGAATCTATGATGGCTGAAATGCAAAAATTGTTAAGATGATGCATGATTAAAATGCAATGCATGCTCGTGCTGATGCAACATAGACAAACACATGCAAGCAGATAGATCTTTCCAACCTTGTATCTCCCACACACGTGGTAATGCGGTCTCTTTCCTAGGTGGGCTTGATCCATGGGTTAACGGGGAACCCAATGGACACGCATGGTGCGCGGTGAAAAACCGGCAGCAACAGCTCCTATCTAATGTACATACGTATGGGTGTTTAGTAATTATGTATTTAAACAATTCAACTTAACTAAGATGGGCCCACCAGGGCATGAAAGCCTTTGATGAAGACCATTTAATTAAATTGATTTCGTTTAATATATAATGGCCCATATAGCAAGCATAGTATTACGGTACATTTCACCTAGTGGAAGTATCTATTGCCATTACATGAGCTTTGGACAAGGGAGATGTTACTTTAAGGCTACCCAAGCATGATCCCTGCCGACGGGTCTAGCTCATCACAAGCATAGCGACCGGTCGGGTCGTCATTTTGATATACCATTGAGGTACGTGGCTTGGGCTGGTGATTATCCTTAACACTTCCCCAAATTGAGTGAAAATGAGGTCGTGCTTCGGGAACGCACCGGGGCTTGAAAAGGGACCAAACTAACTTAATCTAAAGCTCTAATGAGATGATATGCAATTTTGAGATAAAGCGAATTTATGAATTAAATTTTAGCCATAAATGTTAAACGAGGTATTTTCAAATTGAAATCTCGAACCATATCGTCCCCAGCGGAGTCACCACTGTGACGCGCGCCGGATCCCGAGCGCCGCCCTTTCGGACCGCCCGCACGTGGGCGATCGGGGCATTTGCGGGTCCGTTGATATCTTGCGATAAATCGCAAGTGCGTCTATGTTGAGCAACACGGAGGTTTCATGGAGTCGCCACCCAATAGAACATTGGGAAAGTTTCTCTCGCCTCGGAGAGCCTAAGACTGCGCTTTTTATCCATATTGAGCCATGAGGCCTAGGATTAGCGCTAAAGCCTCGTGACTCAAGAAGTATCTTGAAGGATAACCTCTAACCTCTTGAGCCCAAAGACCAGAGCTGGGTCCGGGATTTCTCATCTATTTCTACCTCGATTAATTTATGATTGAATTTTAATTGTCATTAATTCGCTCTCTCTCCACACAATGCAATTAATTTAAGGCGCATTTATTCATGTTAGGAAAACCATAAATTAGCAAGTAAAGCAATGAATTACAATAATACAAGGAGCGGAATACAACTCCCATTTAAAAAAATGCAAACATACATAAAACCGGGGAATTTATTAATTATGAGGACTTTGGTCCCCGCATGCACAATTAAAGAAAATATTCTGGATGTGATGATTTTATTTGGGATGAAAATTAGGACATTGGTCCCATTTTATTATGAAAAATCTAAATTAATTTAGTAAGAAATATTTTTATGATCTTTATTTAGGTGTGCATAGGAAAACATTTTATTTAATGAATATATACAAGGCAATGTAAATAAAATGGGAATTAAAAATGTATAAAGAAAATACCAAACCCCGCAACTCCTCCTTCAACGTGCATGGATGCTCGATTGAAAGTAAAAACAATGATGTGCAACCAAAAATAAAACAAAAGAAATTCATGTTAGTGATTAAGCCAACAAAATAATATAACATAAAAAGATAATATGTACCATGAAAATATAATATTCATAAAATAATCATGATGTAATTTAACATGCATAGAATAGTTAAGATGCAATTTAACATGCATAGAATAATTAAGATGCAATTTAACATGCATAAGATGAGAAAGTATCATGGCACATGCAACTTATTAATATTAGTAATTAACGTGCATGGAAAATTAGTGACAATCAATTTTACTATAGTTAAGACATGAATTAAAAAATGTAACATGAGAATAATACAACTTAACATGCATGACTAGCATAAAATAATGATTATAACACTCATACATGCAAAAGAAAGCATAATAATAAACATGATATAGCATTAAGAAATTAAAGGTATTTACAACCTAAAACATGCATAATTACATGAACAAAGAATAATTTGACATGAAAAAAAGATAATAGAATTTAAAAAAGCTTATTTGTTATATGAATAATTGAAGATAAAAAAATAAGAAGAAGAATATGGAGACTAAGAGAATTTACATGTTTGATATGTTAATTGGAAGCCAAAATAAATGAAATTAACAAGAGAATTAATGAGTAAAGCCAAGAATAATTACCCTCAAATTCAGTTTTGAAGAATTGAAGATAGAAGTGTTGGATTCCTTGTCTTCTCTTGTGAAAATCCTTAGAAAATAGCTTGAAAACTTGAAGAAAAGCTCTTAGAAACAAGTGTGTAAGATGGATTTTTTTCTCTCAACTCAAAGCTCCAAAATTCAGTTTTTTCTCTCCAAAATGTTCTTGGTTCGTCCTCTTCCCTTTTCTGAATTTTTCTAGTGTTTTTAATCATCAAAACTACCCAAAAACCACCAAAAACCGTCCAAAAACGGTTGAAAATCGAGTGGGGGTCGAAAAGTGGGCGAAATGGGCGAAATGGGGCGATTTCGGCGAGAGATCGTGCGCGTCGCGCACGTTTCTGCGCGATCTGCGCGGAGTTTCCGCGCACGACGTGCGCGGGGCGAGCGACGCCCTGCGCGTCGCTCGCGCGGAGCGCCCGACGCCAAGGGCATCGGACGCGCGGAGCGCGCGCTCCGTGCGCGGAGCGCACGGAAATTCGCGACGGCCCTTGGCCGTCGCCTTTTCGTCGCGATTATTTTCCCCCATTTTCCATTTTTCCTACTTTCTTCATTTTTTCATCATTTTTCACCCCTTTTTTTTATTTTTTTTTATTAAAATACCCTCAACCTAAAACACACTTTTTCTTCTTCAAAATAATTTAAAAAATATTTTTAAAATATTTTTAAAATACCCTTTTTACTCACCGAAAAAACAAGGAAAATCACTTCTGAACTCCAATCTTTTTGCCTATAAGCCGGCATAGCTAAATTTCATCATCGGGTAATCCTGATCAAGGCTACTCGGGACCCAGTGTCTACACCGGGATATAGCTATGGCGCTTGGCATACCCTCATCTGAGGCCGTCCAGCTGATTACTCTGGGCTCTTTCTTTGCTCTGGGGCCACTGATCGAGGCTCTGGATCGGTTCACCGACATCCCCACCTACCGGGTAAGCATCACATTCTTGTTTTGCATGGTGAACTTCCTTACTGTTGTTCCAGGGGGTTTGACAGGTGACTCTCGCCTGTTCGGAGTCTTGGGCGACTTTCATCTGGGATTATCACCCTTACCGCTCATTCTGGCTGAAACCATTCTGGGCTTGGACGTTGTGAGTTCTGGGTCCACTACAACCTTTACCGGTAGCCCCTTATTGCTCCAGGTACGTCATTATTTTAAAGGTAGTGCGTCCCTTATGGATTTTCACACTAGCTTTTCTTAGCGGGAGGTGCGTCCTTTCGGATTTTCACACAACCCTGTGCCTTATTTTTTGCCTGAAGTAAACCCTACTTACTCTAGCGGCTTTTTTTTCTTTTTTTTTTCTTTTTCTCTCTTTTTCTCTTTTTTCTTTTTTTTTTTCTCTTTTTTCTTTTTTTTTCTTTTCCTATTTTTTTTCAGATCTGGCTGCAAGAAAAACTGAAGATGCTGTCTGAACCACCCCCTCGAGTTACTCCACAGTACTCGCCGAGCCATTTTCTGCCGCGTCGACGACTTTATGGGTGTGCCACTACTAGTGAAGGCATTACCAGATTTGGCGAGCTGTCAGATGATGACATCAGTTTTACGTCTGCCTGGCTCCCCCTGTCTCATGTGGTCATTGATGGGCCATCGAGGTGTGTGCCCCTCTGCGGCATCCGTCAGGCCACCTTCTGCATCACCTCTCGATGTACACGCCAGCTCGGGACAACCCAGGATGTAGTGAGGGTTCCCCTGTCCTTCGGAGGAGGAGCTCTCTCGGCTGCATTTGCTTCTCGGTATCATGAGCTGTGGGGCAAACTACCAGTGAAGACTGTCATCCCGAGGTTCGGCAATCATTCTACATCTTCAACTAGTGAGTACAAGAAGTGGATCCTTAGTCCAGCATCTGATAACAGGACTCGAGGGCTCAAGCATCTGGTCGGCGAGAGCAGCAACAGGACTTAGCTTAGCCCATATATGTGTTTCTTTTGGTGCCTCATTTCTTTTTAATGCAGAACTAGGAAATGACAAAAATGAAAAGAATAATATTCATTCTATTTCTCCAATTTGTGCATATTTTCATAAAACTTCAACATACATGATCAGTTTTGGCATTTACTCAGCAGCTTACGCGCTGTCAATACAAGGAATCAAATTTTAACAGCATCAACTCCTGTTACCAATCGGCCCTCTCGGGTTTTCACGATCGGACATTTTCTCTCATGCCTCTAATTTTTGTACAGGATGCCTTTTTTTGGTTTTCACCTTGTCGAGGCGCCCAATTTTAGCACAGCCGCCTTTTTTCGGTTTTCGACTTGCAGGGCATTTTATTCTCTTCTTTTTGTCTTCGTCTTTAGCCGTGGAAACTTTTGAGTCTGTCGACATTGATCGGCTCTTTGAATTCGTTCACGTCACTATCCGATAAGATCGCAGCTCCTTTGGACAGCAGTTTCTTAAGGATATACGGCCCTTCCCAGGTCGGTCTGAATTTCCCTCTAATATCTGGTATGCCTGGCCTCATCTGCTTGAACACCAAGTCCCCTTCCTTCAGCGGATGCTTTCTCACCTTCTTTCCGAAAGTTCTTGCTAATCTCTTCTGGTAAATCTGATTATGAAAATAAGCTTTCAGCCTACTCTCATCCAGTAAATTCAAGTGTTGTAGCCTCTGCTGCGCCCATTCGGCCTCTAGAATTTGGGTTATCCACTGACCCGTGCTCTTCTCTTATCATGGACACGTGGAAGCCACTAAATGGCTTATTAGCAATTTCAAGCGCTGAGACCTGGTTCTCCCTGGCTGCCTTGATAGTCACCACCTCCCCTTCATGTGGGAACTTTATCATCTGATGCAGCGTGGATGCCACTCCTCCTAATTTGTGGAACCAGGGTCTCCCAAGCAGAGCTGCGAAGTTAGCAGGGATGGGCAGCACTACAAATTCTACCTCCACTTCAATGGGTCCTATCTTG
The DNA here is from genome assembly GCA_947683425.1 of Excoecaria cochinchinensis. Classification (NCBI taxonomy): domain Eukaryota; kingdom Viridiplantae; phylum Streptophyta; class Magnoliopsida; order Malpighiales; family Euphorbiaceae; genus Excoecaria; species Excoecaria cochinchinensis. The sequence continues at coordinate 2,167,755 of CANTUQ010000192.1, forward strand.
ACCAAGGTCTTAAAGGTTCCCGAGGCTTGCCTCCTCGAATTATCGTAGGCTGTGATAGTCATATCTGATCCACTGAACATATCCTCGTTTAAACCGAAAGCCTGCAGAGCTATCAGGGGGCACACATTGATAGAAGACCCATCGTCTACCATAACACAAGCAGTGTGCTTATCGTTAATCTGCGCCTTGATGTATAAGGGTCTGTTATGATTGCGGCCTTCGACCGGTAGGTCGGCGTCAGAAAAGACCAATCTCTCCTCGGATCCTCCCTTAATTAGGCCCAACAGTTCTGATGGGGAGATCGTGGTGGCGACTGTGGCCTCAACCAAAGCCTCTACTACCTTCTGCCTATGAGAGGGGCTTTGTCTCAAAAGATCCCAGATGGATACTTGAGCCGCAGTCTTCTTTAATTGTTTGACAATCTGATTCTCCTCCGGTTCTTTCTCTGCCGGCGTCTGCACTGGCTTGGGTAGTCTCGTAATCTCGGGGACCACTCTTCCGCTTCTCGTCACAGCCCCTATTTTTTCTTCTTTGTCTTCATCAGACCCCCACAAGTCAAGGTTCATTTCTCCCTCCTCCTCGGCTTCTCCGCCGCTCTCACTGCTAGACCAGCAATCAAGGGTAGCCACGACTGCTCTCTCCTTTCTAATCTCGGAACAATCAGCAGCAAAATTCTCGCTCCCATATAGATCTTGTAGCACGTACCACCCTGGCAGGCTAGATCCGATCATAAACACAGGTGGTGGTACGGCATTATAACCGGGCTTCTTCTCAGTTTCCCTCTTTTCAGGGTCAGAAATCTGCTTGCTATCAATTAAGTCTTGGATAGAGTGTCGGAGCGCTTTGCACTTATCTGTGATGTGGCCTGAGTGCTGGTGGAACGCACATAATTCATTATCTTTGTGTCCAGGCTTCCCCTGCGTTAAAGCAGGTCTAGGAGCTAAGGGCTGCAATTTTCCCTCCTTCATTAACCTTCTCAACACCCAAGATAATGGTCTCCCCAAGTTCAAAAACTTCCTCTGGGTGGTTACCTCAGTAGCAGACACCTCGCCTATTCTTCTGGCGCTATTACCGGGACCCGCCGGCCTACTGGTTCCTTGACCGGGGTTAGCCCTTTTGGCAAAATTATCATTGTTAGCCTTCCTAGCCAAGAACTCTCCTTCTGCCTCGATGGCTATATCCTTGAGAGACTCCAAGTCCTTCAACCCCTTCATCTTCAACCCATCTTTCAAGTACGGGCTCGCGTTCTTGATGAACAAATGAATCTGATCCTGGGTGTCAGGCTTCCTCCGCATCTCCATTACACGGTTCCTCCATCGGGTGAGATAATCATGGAAAGATTCTCCGGCTTTCTGCTGGAGCAGTTCAAGATCTTTCAGAGTCACCTCCATTCTGGTATTGCAGTCATACTGCTTCAAAAACTCCTCAGTGAGCAGATCCCAATCTTCTTTAGTGCGGCAGTCAAGGCCATGATACCAGTCGATGGCATGAGAGGTCAGACTCAGACAAAAGTATTCTACCTTCTGCTTCTTAGACAACGTGGTCCCCTTCATAACTAGAGAATACTGTTTCACGTGAGCGGTTGGATCAGAAGTACCGTTAAACTTCAGCACATCTGGCATTTTGAAGTTGTAAGGGATCTAGTCCTCTCACTCCAATTCCTTATCTTCCGGGTTCATCCCTTGATCCCTGCTCAACATACGAGCCATAGCTTCGAACATCTCTTCCATTTTCTTTAAAATGAAGTCATCGGTCTGAGGTGCTTTCCCCCTCTCAGATGCGAGGCTCATCCTATCGTCTTCGATATCATCATCAATTCTCAGCACGGGCCTTTTTCTCTGCTCTCCCGAGGCCACTGATCTCAATTCTACTGGTGGCGGCCTAACAGGCTCTTCTCGCCTTTCAACCCTTTCTTCTTCTGGCTCATTCTATCTCACTGGAGGAGGAGGAGGAGGATTCTGTGGGGCATTCTGCGGAACCTTCTGCTGTGCTAAGGTGGTCAACATATTCATCATCCTACCCTCGAATTCCTCAAAACGGCGGCCCACTTCTTCCTCAATCATAGCCCTGGTGGCATCTTCCCCCCTAGGCGAGTTTGCCATCTGAGATACTGTACCACTGATTCCTGATAAGATTTTTGGTAGACCCTCTCTATCCGACAACTCGGGAGTAGGAACTCAGATCAGTCATCCGGTTGGTGATCTAGTCCACCTGGGCAGATCTATGATGGCTGCAGGGATAAAAAGTTAGGTATGATGCATAAAATGCAGGTATATTGCATGGTCGTGATATGCAACACTTACAGAGCACAAGCAAGCAAGTAGGTCCTTCCGCCCTTATTTCTCCCACACACGTTGTCGTGCAGTCTCTTTCCTAGGTGGGATTAGCCCAAGGGTCAACGAGGGACCCAATGGACACGCATGGTGCACGGCAAAAAACCGGCAGCATGACACTCCTATGCTAATGTACAAGCGGATGGATAATGATCATCACGTATTTGGACATTCCATAAATTTCGACATGGCCCTACCGGGGCATGAAAGCCTTTGGCTAGGTTACCAAGCGAGACATCTGGACTCACCCAATACACGAGGATCCATACAGCAAGCATGGAATTAAGGTTCATTTCACCTGTTGAAAATAGCTACGGCCGTTACATGAGCTTTGGACAAGGGAGATGTTTCTTTAAGGCTACCCAAGCATGATCCCTGCCGACAGGTCTAGCCCATCACGGGCATAGCGACCGATCGGGTCATCATTTTGATATACCATTGAGGTACGTGGCTTGGGCTGGTGATTATCCTTAACACTTCCCCAAATTGAGTGAAAATGAGGTCATACTTCAGGAACGCACCGGGGCTAAAAGAGGGACCAAACTAGCATATTCTAAGGCTCTAATGATATGCGAATGCAATTTTGAGAGAAAGCAAATTTGTGAATTAAATTTTAATCATAAATGTTAAACGAGGTATTTTCAAATCGAAATCTCGAACCATAAACGTCCCCAGTGGAGTCGCCACTGTGACGCACGCCGGATCCCTGCGGCCGCCAGTTCGACCGCCCGTACGTGGGCGATCGGGGCACTTGTGGGTCCGTTGACATCTTGCAAATGAATTGCAAGTGCGTCTATGTTGGGCAACACGGAGGTTTCATAGAGTCGCCACCCAATAGAACATTGGAAAAGTTACTCTCGCCTTGGAGAGCCTAAGACTGCGCTTGGTATCCATTTTGGGCCAGCCAGAGGGGTCATGGAAGGTGAACTTCTCACCCTAAAGAGCCTAGGATTAGCGCTAAAGCCTCGTGACCCAAGAAGTATTTTGAAGGATAACCTCTAACCTCTTGAGCCCAAAGACCAGAGCTGGGTCCGGGATTTCTCATCTATTTCTACCTCATTTATTTTATGATCAAATCTTAATATCATCAATTCACTCTCTCTCCACACTATGCAATTGATTAAAAGGCGCACTTATTCACATTTTGAAAGCGATAAATAATCAGATAGATAATGAAAGCGATAAATTACAATAATACAAGGAGCGGAATACAACTCCCTTTCATAAATGTGCGAATCATGCATAAATCGGGGCATTGCTTATTTTGAGGACTTTGGTCCTCGCATGCATCATTATTAAAATTGGAGATTTTTGTTTATGATGATTTTATTGGATAAAGATAGGGCTTTGGCCCCTTTTGTACTTTATAGAAACCTCATTTTTATTTAAGTATAAAATCATTTAGATTATGTTTATACATTAACGAGATATGAGAAGAATATATCCATATACATGAAATAATCAATAAATAACAACATGAAGGAAATAATCGAGAGGGTTAGGGAACTAAACCGGACGGAATCCTCCGCATATGGTAGATAGCCGCTCAAGCTTGTGGTAGTCCAAGAGAAATCATATATACACTCATAGAAAAGTTGAGAGATGTTAATATACATAAAATTAACATGTAGGAAACCGAAAGGATTTGAAAAAGATAAAAAAACGATTTAAAAGGATGGAGGCAGAACCCATAGACGGCCTTCCTTAGATGACCGACGGGCGTCGGTTAAGGTAACCGACATGTCCGTCTGTCACTCAAGGAGAGGCGTCTGTAAGTGGGGTGACCGACGGGCGTCGGTGATAAAGATGACTCGTCGGTCACCACTGTCCCCGAAAAAACAGGAGAGAGAGAATTCTTTCCAAGGCCAAAAAATGGGTTTTATCCCAAAAGGAGACAAAGAGAGTCAAAATAAAGGAAAATAATGACAGATATTGATAAATTCCACAAAATAAGGAATAAATATAAAATGACAAGGAGAAGGAATCGGGAATATTTACCCTCAGATAATCGCTTTGGGTGAGATTCTTGTGTTGATTAGAGCCCCGCGCGTTCCACGAGAAGCAAAAGATGAAGGTTCAAAGAAAGAAAAATGGGCTATTTCTTCTTCAATCCCTCAAAAGATTGACTTTGGAATCAATATCTAAAGAAAACTAATTATTTTAGTTCCTTTTTGATTGATTTGATCCTTGATCCAAAAGATTTCCTTTGTAGATGTGTTTTGTTGGAAGAGAGAGAAAATTTGCTTGAAATTGGGCAGAGTTTCCCCTTTTGAAAATTTTTCCAACCCTTTTCTCTTGAAAATCCGGAGCTTTATAAACTAGACACGACCGACGGGCGTCGGTGTTTAGGGGCGGGCATCGGAAGAATCCCTCTGACACAAGGATTCATCCGACGGCCCTGCCACATCCACCGACGGGCGTCGAAAGGGTTGCGTGCTCCGGGAAACCAGGCAGCGTTCTGGCAGGGGCGGTGACTTTCCGATGGGCGTCGAAAAGTACCACCAGCCGTTGGTGAGTCGAAGCGACGGGCTGGCCGTCTGTGGAGTACAAAAAGCTTTTTGACTCAAAAAACCTCTGTTTTCTCCCCCCTCTGCCCAGGAATGGTAAAAAGCCTCATTTCTCGTGGAACGTGGGACTAAAACCTCCAAATCCAGCCCTTTACGCAGGCTCGAACACTGATTTCATCATAGGGTAACCTCTGATCCGGACCGCTCCGGGACACGGTGCTTACAACCCTCTACTCATATGTGGGCGATCCAATCCGATAAGGAGTGAGATGCCGTATGGGAAAAGGTGCCACCACGCAGAAACAGGATATACATACATTCATATATAAGCATACATACCGAAATACAGGGTAATATAAAACTTTGCAAAACCATTCATGAAAGAAGCTGATCATGCATTAATATAACGGTAAACATTACATTACTATTTGATAAACCTAGAGGTACAAAAGATAATTACATAACCAAAAGTATACTTATACATATGCGGAAGCTATTACAAAACCTACATAAGAGAGTTCTTGTAACACCCCCTTCCCATACGTAGGCGATCCCATCCGGTAAGGAGTGAGATGCCGTATGAGACAAGGTGTAACCAAGCAAATACAAAGCAAACATACATACAGAAATACGAAATAATTAAAAACTTTAAGGAAAAGAAAGCCAAAGCTGATCATGCATTAATATAACAAACCATTACAATAATGTTCTGATCAACTAGCTGATACAAAATAATATTACATATACAAAATATAGGTACAAAAGCGGAAGCTGATACAAAACTGATACAAACTGATACATGAGAGTTCTATACAAAAAGAATCATCACTATTACAAAATTAAGTCCTATACTAAACCCTTCTGTGTTGGCTTGACGGCGGCGACTCTCTCAAAGCAAAACTCCTTCCGCACCTGCACGGGTAAAAACACTGTGCTAAGCGATAAACGCTTAGTGGGGAAACACACAAAATTTATGGACGGCCATTCACAATGGTCGTCAAGGCATTTCACATTCACAATGGCAAAATGCAATAGCTTTAACAATATCCATATAAACATGCTCACAAATTAAAGCCATACATTTGCATCACAATTACATATCCATTTCCATATTAACTGAACATATATCCCATCATTATACTCATTCAGATATCACATGTATATATCCAATTCAGAACAGAGCAATTCAATCAATTATTTAATGAACACCTGCTGATTCTAGGTAGTGGATAACGAGTGAACTGAGGGTACCTTACGGGTACGAGTCGAATACTGAGGGTACCTCATAGGTACAAATCAAAAGTCAATTCATTTTATCAAAGCACAATATTTTTATACTGAGGGGATCTTAAACAAGATCCTAATACTGAAGGGTTCGCGGGGAACCAAACGGGGGACCTGATCGGGGTCCAAACTGAACTGAGGGCTGCAGCTAAAAGACTCTATTAGGTGTGCCTAACTATCCACTTACTTGACTCTAGCAGGCTATAACTCATTCAAATCACAATTCAAAACATCGCGTATAATTCATCAGAAGAATCATGGTATCACGCATATCAAAGCATATAAAAGTATGACATGCATCATACAGCAGTATAAATTCATTCGAAGGAATTACGGAATCCATTTATAAGTTAAAATCCAGGAAATTTCAGAAAATGGGCCGAACGGGATGTCGGACGAGGTTGGCTGGTCACGAGGCGTGACTGGCGTCACAACTCATGACTGGCCTCCTCACAAGGCTGGTCACAAGACGTGACTGAGGGTCACGCCTCGTGACTGGCTCTGTCCCTCGCGGATCACGCGGCGTGACTCGCCCCCTACCTCTCGCTGGTCACGAGTCATGACTTGGTGTCACATCTCGTGACTGGCTTCCTTCTTTGGGCTGGTCACGCGACGTGACTGGCTATCGTGACCGTTCTCTCTCAGGCCGGTCACGAGTCGTGACTGGGAGTCACGCCTCGTGACTGCCTTCCTCATGGCCGGTCACGAGTTATGACAGGAAGTCACAGCTCGTGACTGGCTTCTATCTGGCAGGTCACGAGTCGTGACTGGAAGTCACGTCTCGTGACTTGCCTCTCTTCTAGGCTAGTCACGCGACAGACGGGGATTTCTAAAGTAATCGATTTCCAGATTTTCCAAAATTTCCCAGAACAAAGGAATCAATCCAAATTTGATTAAAAGTCTTTCAAACCTGTTCTTACTTTACAGAAGACATTCCAAACAATATAACAGCATATATACAACTCAATTCAGCATTTACACAACCAAATCAAGTATATATATATGCATCAAGCTCTTTAAGAACATAAACCCTAGAATTTTACAGTAACCTCAAAATCACACAAATCATAACAAACAATTCCCAAATTCTAAGCTTCACTTCACTTAGTCCCACTACTCCCAGCAATCTCCTTGCCTTTGGGATCGCGAGGAGCCTTAGCTAAACACAAACATCCAACAATGCAAACCCTAAGTTAAATCTAAACTCAAGGAAGAAGAAGAAGAATAAGAGTAAGACCAAGATACGTACTTACCAAGTTAGGAGCAAGAGTGACCAATTTCCACAACCACAATTTGATTTACAGTTAGCAATAATTAGGAAAGGGAAAAGGAAGAAGAAGATGGAGGTAGAAGGGAAAACGTGAATCTGATCTTCCCTTCACTCTTCCTTCTTTTCTTTATTCATTTTCCCTAACCTAATACACATGTCAATCTTTTGGTGGTGGAACTTGCTCACTCACACCTTAACTCCATACTTCACACACATCTTATGCACTCTTAACTTATACACACTACAATGGTATGAACTCACACACACAAGCACTTCTCAACTTAAAACACCATAAAATGATATGCTCAAGTGCACACAAGCAATTCCCAATTAGTACACACACTAATGTCATACAAGTAACCACATACTAATAAAACCCAAAAACATGCATTTTACTAAACTACCCTCATGATATGATGAACACATGCACATGCATGCTCACACAGACAAGCTCATTCTACTAGGGGGCAAACGGGGTGTGACAGTTCTATACAAAAAGAATCATCAAGCTACAAAATTTAAGTCCTACACTAAAAACCCAGCTGTGTTGGCTTGGCTGCGACGACTCTCCCAAGGCAAAACTCCTTTTGCACCTGCACGGGTAAACACACCGTGCCAAGTGATAGACGCTTAGTGGGGAAAAACGCACACAAAAAGGACGGCCATTTACAATGGTCATCAAAGAAAACAAATTCGAGTGGCATAAGCAGAAATACACATTAGATATAAATAAGAACATGCGAACACCAATAGTCATACATTTGATAATATAATTGCATTCATATTAACTCATCATGGTATACATTCGGATAAAACATTCTCATAATTATCAAACAGTTCGAAGCAATTAAGCACCTGCTGACTCAAAGTAGTGGATAACGAGTGAACGGACAGTACTTTACGGGTACGAGCCGATTACTGACAGTACCTTATGGGTACGAATCGAGAAACCATTTTACTTTGCCATTTTAGACTCCGGATTATGCATGATGACATACTTGTGTGTATATTTATATATAGATATATATACATTTTATTAATCGGCATATGACTTGGATGATGCACGTGGGCAGTATAAACTTATTTACATGCCTATTATACTCAGTATTGTGCATGATAAACTATGAAATGTGACTTGAAACATGCTGTCGCTTATATATGACCTGCGAGAGTCAGTCTAGTGGATAGTTAGGCATGCCTAATAGAGTCTTTTAGCTGCAGCCCTCAGTTCAGTTCGGACCCCGATCAGGTCCCCCGTTTGGTTCCTTGCGAACCCCTCAATATTTGGATCTTGTTTAAGATCCCCTCAGTAAAAATATTGTGTTTTTAATAAAAATGAAATGACTTTTGATTTGTACCTGTGAGGTACCCTCAGTAATCGATTCGTACCCGTAAGGTACCCTCAGTACACTCGTTATCCACTATTTTGAGTCAGCAGGTATTCTATTTGTTTTGTCTAATATGAACAAGAGAATGTGATATTCGAATGAGCATAATTCTGGACATGTGAATCAGTTATGTACTCAAATGTGATTATGAACCTCTAAATGGGGGTGAATGTGACTTAAACAGGTGAATTGGACATATTTATCTGTATACATATATATGTATATCATATTGTGAATGTATTTGTATGCTATCAGTTATAGGTATAAGTACTGGAATTAAAACGTTCATGACTGTAACCATAATCTTTCAAATGCCATGAATACATTTTATTATGTTATTCTTATGATAATGTGAATTCAACTAGTTAGGTTATAAGCATATGAGATAATATGTGTATGAATGTGAGCTTAAATTACGGATTGATATGGTTAATTAGTATGTATATGAGTGTGATTCTGTACTGTTAATTATTATGGTAGCATGGGAATTAGTATGCATGATAAGGCGATCTGGTCTATTGAATGATCACGTATGTATTATTTGGGGTGCAATGCATGTGAATCGGCTTCAGTAAGTGTATGTGAAGTAATGGATGATGATGAGGCAAGTTAAAGTGTATAAGGATCTGATCTTGAGTTAGTGCATGCCCTGAATGTAATATTTTTCTATATGTTTCTTTAGTCTCAATTATTGTAGTATCTTCGGCATGTTGTCATGTGTCTATGAGTATGGCATGATATTTTATGTGATAGAGTCTTACAGTGGAAGTGTGGTGTTTTGACGTATTCCCTTGGGTTCGGCTAGTGTGTGTATTATGACATGACAGAAAGTAGTTTAAATAGCTCGTGTTCTTGGCATAATAATTGTGTGCAGTATTGCATGGTAATGTTATAACATGTGAATGGGTTTTTAGTTAATGTATGAGTAATCGGTCATGATAACTGCACGTATAATTGTCATGCCACTTTGAACGGTAAGGTGCTGATGTCCGATACCTTGGTAAGTATATGCATGTGGGATTGTAGGTAGTTCTACATGATGAAACTTGTATCGTGTATGGTGTTATGTCTGCCTCGGCTTATTTTCGACATAAGTATATGTATATGAATGTGAGTTTTCAAAGGAATGCCTTTCTATGCAAGCCTGATTATATTTGTGTTATGAATGTCCGTATTTGCCATTGTGAATGTGTTATGCCTTGACGACCATTGTGAATGGTCGTCCATTTTTGCTTGTGTGTTTTCCCCACTAAGCGTTTATCGCTTAGCACGGGTTCTTTCCCGTGCAGGTGGCAGGTTTGGTTCCGTTCGAGTCGAGCATCTGCAAGGTCGGCCACATAGGAGTTAGAAGTTCTGTATTTTGTTCAGCTTCTGTATTTTGGATCTTGTATTTCTATAGCCTTTTGTATATGTAATTATTATGCAATCATCTTGTTGTAATATTTCTGATGAGGTGTGCGTTAAAATGTTTAGGTATCAAGCTATTCGTCGGTTTTAATATTCGCCCTATGCTTCTGCTGATTGAAAGAGGGTATGTGTGTGTGTATGTGCTTATGCTTCCACGTAGTGCTTGCGAGTGTGTGAGTTAATGCATGACCAGCGGTTGCCCGCATGATAAGTTTTTAATTAACCCGCATTATGCATGTATCGGTATGTATGAATGTATGCTTCCGCATAGTGTATGTGTGCTTTTTATGAGTGAGCATCGGTAGCGCTCTCCGGCGTCCTTCCAACGGGGACCTAGGGGGTGTTACATTTAGTGGTATCAGAGCGCCGGTTTGACGATTCTGGTTGCCTTTTGCTTGTTTGATTGTTGAGTATGTGTATGTGAGTCGACTTTGTGTCGTGGTCTAATGCAGATGTGTTGTGTCATGTGTCTTGTTTAGATGTAGTTTGATCTTAGTAAGATTGTGGGTGAGACAACGGAAAGTGTGAACCCAGTTGTGCTGATCAGAGTGTTTCCGAGCATCCTTCGATTGGAGATTCTGTTCCTATTTCTGATGATAGGGCATTAGTGCAAGGGTTGATTCGAATTTTAGGGCAGGTTGACTGCCCCCGAGCTTCTTAAGATTTTGTTCAGAAGGTACCACAGAAAAGAAAGGTGTCAGGTAGAGAAGTGTCAGCGGGAAATAGGATTCGAGAACTTTCTATATGTTAACATGGTCAGAAGCAAAATTGTGATAAGTGTAAGAAGAATTGGGTACCGCCGACATGTCAGCACTGTCGGAAGTGACATCGAGGTCCGTGTCGAAAACTCACTGGTGCTTGTTTCAGATGTGGCAGCATGGAACACCAAATTGTTGAATGCCCCGAGATGAGTGAAAATCTATTTCAACAAGCTAGAAAGGATGTAGAGGAATTGCTTAGAGCCACCCGTGTGCCATTGGGATTGTTGCACACCGCAGTGAAGTGACAGAGTTTGCAGAGCCTTCTGGTAAGTTTGTTTTGATATGTTCAAGTAAAGTTTGTTTTGGTGATTTGAGATGGAGGGTATTTGGATTCTGTAAGGTTTGGTAAATACTCGGTATACTTGTCAGCTATCTCCCTAGCAAGTATTTGAATGAAAGCATATTGAATCATGGGGATGGGACAAAGTGCATCATTATAGCATCTATTGCATCTCTTCTGCATCGCTCTGCATACATGAGCCATCGCATTCTCATTGCATCATCATCCCTTTGACCATACATGAGAAGCATTTGCATATGCATTTTGATTGAGGGAAAGCTGACAAAGTGTACACGGAGTATCTCAGAATCTTTTTTAGGTGAATGTAAGATGATTTTGGAGTTTAACAGAAGTATTGTTAAGGGAAGCAGCATGTATAGTGGACATCTTTGATGTAGTAAAGGATTTGTGTAGCTATCAGTGAAAGTTAAATGGTTTATATGTGAAGTGTTGTCTTTTGATTTCTGATGTGCAGTTGAGTAATGATTATCAAGGTAATTATGATTGATTTGAATATAAGAAAGTGATTTAAGAGTACAATGATAGTGATAAGTGTAAGCGAGTGAGTAATTTGAAAGTGAAGTGCATGAGTTTGGTGGAGTCTTGGGGTGTAGTGTTGGGAATTCTTTTCGGTGTAAGCGGATTTCGAGGACGAAATTCTTTTAGGAGGGAAGAGTTGTCACACCCCAAATCGGGTCTAGTCGGATTTGGTAAGTTAAGTCGGATAAGTGATGGATATTTTGGTAATTTGTGCCTGTGGAATTTGGATGATAAGGACCTAATTGAAAAGATAAATAAAGTTTGTAAGGAAAGAATTATGCAAGTGAGTAAAGTGCAAGTTTGTCAAAGGATTAAAGAGTAATAAGACAAGATATTTTGGTTGGAGCCAGTAGGAGGCTGCCATGTGCCTTGGTAGGTGGGCAATTAGTGGTAAAAGAAGAAAAAAAAATGAAAATGAATGAAGGGGAGGAGCAGATCATGTTTTACGTTCTGCTCTCTCCTCTCCTCTTCCTTGCTCTTCTTTCTTTCCCTTTCCCATTTCTTGTTCTCCCTTCCTTGGCTGTGTGTGAATTGGTGTCTTGGTAGAGCTTGAAGATTGCTTGAAGAGGTAAGTTTGGGTTAGGGTTTCCTGCATGTTCTTCTTCTTCCTCTTCTCCTGGTTTTGCTATTTTGAGTTAGGGTTTTGGAAGAGTGATTTGTGGGTTTTTGTTTGTGCAAGTTTTGGGTTGCAAGAGGAAGCTTAAGGGCAAGGAAAAGAAGGAGGATTGAAGCTTGAAGTGTGGTTTTGAATCTAAGATTGCAGGTTTGGGATTTTGTTTGAGAAATTTGTTGACTTTGAACTTACTGTAATTTTTAGGGTTTGTGTTCTTGAGAAATTGGAATGTCTTTATGCTTGATTTTGGTTGTTTTGATCTCTGAATTAAGTTGCATTTATGTTGTTTGTGCTGTATGGGACATCTTCTGGAAGGTATGATGAGATTTGTATGGTTTTGATTCGATTTTGAATTGATTTTTGAGTTCTGGGAAATTCTGGAAATGGATAATCGCGATACTGTTGAATTTCTCGTTTCCAGTCTTGTCTGTCGTGTGACTAGCCAAGAAGAGAGGCCAGTCACGAGTAGTGACTCCCAATCACGACTCGTGACCAGCCAGAGAGGCCAGTCACGAGTGGTGACTGCCAGTCAAAACTCGTGACCAGCCAAGAGGAGGCCAGTCACGAGTAGTGACTGCCAGTCACGACTCGTGACCGGCCAGAGAAGGCAGTCACGGGTGATGACTGCCAGTCACGACCCGTGACCAGCCAAAAAGAAAGAGGCCAATCACGAGTCGTGACTCCCAGTCACGACTCGTGACCAGCCAGAGGAGAGGGCAAGTCACGACCCGTGACCAGCCAAAGGAAGAAGCCAGTCACGAGGCATGACTCCCAGTCACGACTTGTGACCAGCCAGAGGAGGAGGCTAGTCACGAGTTGTGATGCCAGTCACGACCCGTGATCGGCCAACCTCGTTGGTCACCCCGCTCGGCCTATTTTCTTAAATTTCCCGATTTTAACACAAAAATGAATTTCGTGTCTTTTCTGAATGGACTTACACTACTGTATGATATATGTCATGCTTTTATATGCCTTTATATGAGTAATACCTCGATCTCTTCAAATGAAGTGTATATTGTATCACTCCATGATTAAGATTATGCGTCGTGAAGTATTGGTATAATATGGTCCCGCAATTAATTCTGATATGTTTTAGAATATTGAATAGTGCTAAAGTGTGTTGATTGAATTATATTGCATGCTTCATAATATGAATTGTATGAGGTATGATTGATATTATGAACATATGTGTTTGTCATTTAGACTTCGGATTATGCATGATGACATACTTGTGTGTATATATATATATAGATATATATACATTTTATTAATCGACATATGACTTGGATGATGCACGTGGGTAGTATAAACTTATTTACATGCCTATTATACTCAGTATTGTGCATGATAAACTATGACATGTGACTTGAAACATGTTGTCGTTTATGTATGACCTGCGAGAGTCAGTCTAGTGGATAGTTAGGCATGCCTAATAGAGTCTTTTAGCTGTAGCCCTCAGTTCAGTTCGGACCCCGATCAGGTCCCCCGTTTGGTTCCTTGCGAACCCCTCAATATTTGGATCTTGTTTAAGATCCCCTCAGTAAAAATATTGTGTTTTTAATAAAAATGAAATGACTCTTGATTTGTACCTGTGAGGTACCCTCAGTAATCGATTCGTACCCGTAAGGTACCCTCAGTACACTCGTTATCCACTATTTTGAGTCAGCAGGTATTCTATTTGTTTTGTCTGATATGAACAAGAGAATGTGATATTCGAATGAGCATAATTCTGGACATGTGAATCAGTTATGTACTCAAATGTGATTATGAACCTCTAAATGGGGGTGAATGTGACTTAAACAGGTGAATTGGACATATTTATCTGTATACATATATATGTATATCATATTGTGAATGTATTTGTATGCTATCAGTTATAGATATAAGTACTGTAATTAAAACGTTCATGACTGTAACCATAATCTTTCAAATGCCATGAATACATTTTATTATGTTATTCTTATGATAATGTGAATTCAACTAGTTAGGTTATAAGCATATGAGATAATATGTGTATGAATGTGAGCTTAAATTACGGATTGATATGGTTAATTAGTATGTATATGAGTGTGATTCTGTACTGTTAATTATTATGGTAGCATGGGAATTAGTATGCATGATAAGGCGATCTGGTCTATTGAATGATCACGTATGTATTATTTGGGGTGCAATGCATGTGAATCGGCTTCAGTAAGTGTATGTGAAGTAATGGATGATGATGAGGCAAGTTAAAGTGTATAAGGATCTGATCTTGAGTTAGTGCATGCCCTGAATGTAATATTTTTCTATATGTTTCTTTGGTCTCAATTATTGTAGTATCTTCGGCATGTTGTCATGTGTCTATGAGTATGGCATGATGTTTTATGTGATAGAGTCTTACAGTGGAAGTGTGGTGTTTTGACGTATTCCCTTGGGTTCGGCTAGTGTGTGTATTATGACATGACATAAAGTAGTTTAAATAGCTCGTGTTCTTGGCATAATAATTGTGTGCAGTATTGCATGGTAATCTTATAACATGTGAATGGGTTTTTAGTTAATGTATGAGTAATCGGTAATGATAACTGCACGTATAATTGTCATGCCACTTTGAACGGTAAGGTGCTGATGTCCGATACCTTGGTAAGTATATGCATGTGGGATTGTAGGTAGTTCTGCATGATGAAACTTGTATCGTGTATGGTGTTGTGTCTGCCTCGGCTTATTTTCGACATAAGTATATGGATATAAATGTGAGTTTTGAAAGGAATGCCTTTCTATGCAAGCCTAATTATATTTGTGTTATGAATGTCCGTATTTGCCATTGTGAATGTGTTATGCCTTGACGACCATTGTGAATGGTCGTCCATTTTTGCTTGTGTGTTTTCCCCACTAAGCATTTGTCACTTAGCACGGGTTCTTTTCCCATGCAGGTGGCAGGTTTGGTTCCGTTCGAGTCGAGCATCTGCAAGGTCGGCCACATAGGAGTTAGAAGTTTTGTATTTTGTTCAGCTTCTGTATTTTGGATCTTGTATTTCTATAGCCTTTTGTATATGTAATTATTATGCAATCATCTTGTTGTAATATTTCTGATGAGGTATGCATTAAAATACTTAGGTATCAAGCTATTCGTCGGTTTTAATATTCGCCCTATGCTTCCGCTGATTGAAAGAGGGTATGTGTGTGTGTATGTGCTTATGCTTCCACGTAGTGCTTGCGAGTGTGTGAGTTAATGCATGACCAGCGGTTGCCCGCATGATAAGTTTTTAATTAACCCGCATTATGCATGTATCGGTATGTATGAATGTATGCTTCCGCATAGTGTATGTATGCTTTTTGTGAGTGAGCTTCGGTAGCGCTCTCCGGCGTCCTTCCAACGGGGATGTAGGGGGTGTTACAAAATCACCAAGAACACATACATAAACATATTTACATACAAAAATAGGAAATTTCCCAAACCTTGAAATTCTTTGCTCCTAATGCTTAGATCCACTAGATCCCGCCTTCTCTTTACCCTTCGGTTCCCGAGGAGGCTCAACTAAGCATCAAACCAACAAAACACACAAACACAAAACCCAAACTTCAAACCCAAAACAAGAAAAATGCAAGGAAGAAGAAGATGAAGAACTAAATGAAGAAAAAAATAACAAATGTAGTAGACTTACCTCTAAAATGCTAAAGAATGATCAATTCCCACTAATTAAGCCTTGATTCCAAGCTAGAGTTCTTAGAGGAAGAGAAAAGGAAGAGGAAGAGATCATGGGGAAGGGAAAACGGGAATGAGAACAGCCACCGCCATCCCACTCTTCTCTTTCCTTTTTCTTTTTCTTTTCCTAACCCTAGACAAGTGTCACTTCCCTATTAGTGGGACTTGATCACTCACACCCAAAGCACATGCATCACATACACACAAGACTCTCCCAACTAATGCATACCCTACAAGTGTGTGAATACACACACACAAAAACAGCCCCAAAAACACACTCTACAAACATATGAGTAAGCACACATAAGTGCAACCCAACTAATTCACACCCTAACACCACACATGCACCCACATGCTAACAAAACTCTTAGAATACACATTTCTACCTAAAATGTCCTTAATACATATCAAAACTCGCACAACACATGCACAAACAAGGCTCATACTACTAGGGGGCAAACGGGGTGTGACAGTACCTGTGTAAATGATTAGCGGGGAAATTTCGAGGATGAAATTTCTTAAGGGGGAGAGATTTGCAACACCCTGAAGTGGCCCTAGAAGAATTACAGAAATTTGGTCCTAGAAATCAAGTGTTGAGTGTGGGAGCCCTGTCGCGAGCGCGACAAGCATCGCGAGCGCGACAGAACCCCTCCGGTGGTAGGGTAATTAAATTGGAATTTTTAACAAGTGGCATTGTAGGAGGTTGACACATGGCTTTGTAGGGGAGTGACATGTGGCACGACTAAATAATATTAAAAGAGGATTAAGAGTCAAAGTGGGGATATGTATGTATTAATTAAAAGTAATAGCATTAATTTGAGTAGTAAATGTGGGATAAGCTTGGACCATCTGCCTCCCTCTTTTCCCTTCACACGTTAGATTTCTTTTGGCCATTTTGACTTCTTTTTCCTTTCTTTTGTTCTGCTATTTGCCATTAGTTGCCTTTCTTCTTGTTTTTGTCCCTTTTCTTCTTCATTTGCTTGGTTCTTTGAGAAGAACCACTTGGATGGCTTAAAGAGAGTAGTAGGGCTTAATTGGTCCCTTCAAGAAGGTAAGTAACGTGACTTTATGTGTATTGGTCTTCTTCTACTACTTTGTTCTTGTTTCTAATTTAAAGTGAGAAGAAAAGTAACTCTAAGTGTCTTGCATGGGTTTTGGTTCAAGCTGTGGCCAAGAGAGTGGATAAAGGCAAGGAGAAGGTTGGAGTGGAGTAGAGAGTGGAGTTCAAGCTTCCTAGAGGTAGCGATCGTGTGTGATCTTTATTTCATTCATTTTGATTGCTTGCAGTGTTTTAAGGCATATGTATATGGACATGTTGTGATTATATGTGTGTTAGATGGTCTACATACAACTTGCATGAGTAAAGTGTGCTTGTGGGTGAATTCTGTTCAGTTGTCATCAGACCTCTGTGTATTGTATTTATCATAAGTAGAGTTATAGGGCTCCAATTGTGTTGAGTCAAATTTCATCTGAAAGCTAAGATCCATATCTATAAATGTCTAAGAGGGCACTGGAGCTAATTCTGGCTCTATGATCCTCGAAAATGTTAAAAACCGGAGTGTCTTTGGTTAGGTCGGGTTACTGGAATAGTATAGCGTTTTTAGCTCATATCTGGAGTTGTAGATGTCTAAGTGGCCTGAAATTTATTCTATTTAACATTCAACATCCTAGGGAACAATTGTTAAGAAGAATGTTTTGCCAAAAAATGACGTTTAGAGGTCAGTTTAGATGATACAATTTAGAGGTGAGAAGCAGTCTCCTAAAGGTTCCTGATGGAGCCTTCTGTCGCGAGCGCGACAGTGGTCACGATCGCGACAGAGACACATTCTTCAGTAAGTGGGGTGTTTCCTAGTCGTGTTTTGTAGTGTGACTTGGAGAGAAAAAGAAGCGAGAGCACGAGTCATGCTCAAGAGCACGAGTCGTGCTCACAAAGAGAGCAAAGTGAGGGCACGTAATGTGCTCTAGGGGAAAATGAGAAGTGAGCACGAGTTGTGCTCACTAAGAGAGAAAAGTGGGAGCATGAACATGCTCCAGTTGAGTGAGAGAGAGTGAGCACAAGTCGTGCTCATGCTCTCTCTTCTCTATTAATTCTGTTTTGAATTATTGCCCCTGTTTTGAGTGGTTATATGTTCATATGAGTGTTGCATATCACCATTTGGTCTGTGTTTGGTTTAAAATTATCTTTTAAACCTCTTACATGATTAGTAATATTAAATGTACATGATTAATAAAAGTTGTACATGAATTAAATGCCTCTGAATTTGATAAATGCATTTGAATTATTTTGATGAATTCATATCTGTATATAGTGTGTGTGAGTGGTTTATTGAGCTTGATTACCCTTATAGTGGATAGATAAGCATGCTTATAAAGGGTTAGAGTGCAGTTGCTAGAGCTAGCCTTAATTGTGCTAAGAGTTCGGAATACCTTGTGTATTCCATAGTGTTTTGAGTTAATTCTCCATATGCAAAATACTGTAAGCAGTATCCAGAGTTACCCGTATCCACCATGAAAGGAATTCAGGCTTATTATTGTTGTGTAGTGAACTTGAGATGATTAAGAGTATTGTTTTGAATAAATGTTATAGTACATGAGAGAAATGCTTTTAAATACATGACAGTTTTATATACAAATATATGTTGACATGAATGTGGACACATGATAATGTATATTTGAATAAATAATATGTACAAGTTGTAGTGTACATGAATAAGTAAAAGAGTAGATGTTATATACATGTGAGCCCATAGTATTTGATAATTGAGTATGCAATCTATATATGTATAAGAGCTATATGCATGAGCTATTTGATTTTGTCAAATGAAATGTGTGATTTATTTGTGACTTTGAATAGAAGTCCTTTGCATTATTTTCATCCCCACTAAGCGTTATCGCTTAGCAAGGATGTTTATTTCCGTGTAGGTTTTCAGGTTCGGATCAGTGAGCGGGCATCTGCGGGTCAAGGCCACTAGGAGTTTTGCTATATCATTTTGTATAAGTTAGAGATAGAGTTAGTGATGTTTTGAGTAACATCATTATGTAATTAAAGTAAAAGATTCACATCTAAATGTATATGCAAAGCTAAATGAAAACAGAGTGTAATATGGACATGTATAAAGAGATATATGTATATATGTATAGTTAATATGAATTACATATTGGGCCCTAGTATTATTTTATTTTATTATTCTTAAATAGATGTGTATAATGCTATCGCTTCCGCTAGTGTATGTATATGTACATGTATACGTAAGTGTCCGCGTGGCACCCCGATATTCCTTACCGGGGGTATGGGAGTGTTACACCGCATGTAACAAATAACATATAGCAACTGCACTCACACCCTGACCCTGGATAAGCGCTTATCTATCCACTAACTATGACTACCAGTCTCAAATGACAACTCAATCATGTTCTAAAATAATGTTCATATAATAAAGAAATAAATCATGTATAATTATACAATTTCATGTATACGTTTGTATTTAATCAAGATGAAGACATACAAATCATGTACAAATCTAATTAAGACCATATAATTGTCAATTAAAATACATATTAAACCCAATCATGTGTCATGTAGTGAAAAAACATGTAAAAGAAGTTTAAAACTCAGTTTAGAAGACAGGAGAGGCAACCGAGCGGGGCTATTGTCGCTCTCACAACAAGGAATCACGGTCGCGACAGTAGCTGAAGGAGTTGCGCAGAAGAGAGGCCCAGCACGAGTCGGACGCAACAGCATGACTCGTGCTCAGCTAGGCTCTTCAGGACACGGGTCGGAGGATTCCCTCTGACTCGTGTTCTACAAATTTTTAGAGGACACGAGTCGGATGCCTCCCTCCAACTCGTGTTCTCCCTCTCCAGGGGAGCACGAAATGTGCTCCCTCATCCGAGACAGGCTGCAGAGCACCAGGGGCACGCTCGTATGGCCGAGTCGTGTTCACTTGTCCGACTCGTGCTCGGCCATCCGAGTCATGTCCCTCAAGGCATAAATCGAAACCCACGCGAGAGGGAGGAAAAACCAGTCTCTGTTGCGCTCGCAATAGAGACGGTCTTCCTCAACCTCAGAAATGCAGAAGACGAGATTTGCAGGAAAAATCAAAACCCAACTTTATTCCAAGTCCATTTTTCATGATAAAACATATAAAAGCTTACCTTTTTGGCCTCCTAAACTTAGTTACAACCATAATAACACAAATCATCCAATATTAACACACATTAAACATCATTTACAGAGAGTCAAACCCAGAACTTCCAGCTCATGCTTATGTACATAATCTCAAAACTTCACATGCAAATCATCACAACTCTATCATTATAAATCATATACATAAAGCTATTTTACTCACGCATTTTCATATGCCATAAACACACAAACAACATTTACACTTAACTCAAAAACAGGATCCAAAAGAGATGGGCAAAACACTTCAAATAAACTCCCAAACCTGGAATGGAGCCCAAAACTTTCACTTCCTTCAAGCCACTGCTTTTCCTTTCCCTTTATCCTTTCTCTTTTCTTCAGATTCTTGCAACCAATCAAAATAATAACTCTATTAACCCATGAACATATCCTTTAAAAAAAACCAATCAATCCCATAGAAGGAGAAGAAGAAGAAAACCAAAAGCAAACACAGCCACTTACCTCTTTACAGCTACTCAAATCTCAAACCCTAGCTCAAATATTGAAGAACACCCACATGCAAAGGAAAAGAGAGCAGAAATGGAGAAGAGAAAGGACAAGAGCACGTGAGAGAGAAGGGAAGAGGAGCCAAAATCAGATAGCTTCCAAGGGAAGCTAAAAATTTCTGCTTTCCCTCTCTCTAAACCTTTCAAATCCCCATTAAAGCACCCAACAACCCTTACACATGTCACCCTATTATTGGTCCTTTGTCTCATCTTTCTTGACTTTTGCATTTGGTCCTTATTAAATCTCTTTTAAGCCCTTACAAATTACCACTTGGTCACTAATAAAAATTCTTTCTCTAAATACTTTAACTAACTCTTCAATTAAGTCCTTAATCCATTTGCATAAATTACCAAAATACCCTTAATATCCAATTAAAATTATAAATTCCAACTAGGCCACTTTTGGGGTGTGACAATGTCGGTTAACTTAATTAACTAACCAGATTATTAAAAATAGCCAAGTAATTAAAACCGGTACATTTGTTTTTAAATTCGGCGGCCACAATATTACAATTACCTAAGTCTATTGACAATGTTCAGTCAATCAATAACTTTACTAATCATATTTTAGCTCATTATCAATTTACCGATTGACCTACAACTGTCCTAAGTTACTATTCATTTGGTCAATTTTCTTTTAACTTACAAACACACATTTTACTTTACCAATTTTATTAACTTAATTTCTACAAGTTATTAAGCATGCCAAACATACAGTCACAGACATTCAAACACATACTATAAAACTATCACACACACATTAACTTGTGACAGTTATAACAGTCTATTACAGACGAAAACCCAAAACAATACTATAAGTCATATACATGCCAAAAGTCTCAACATACTTAAATATTCCAAAATAAATTCTTCAAATCAGCTTCTAAAATATGTGAGGTGCGCACTCCTTCGAGTCCTAAGGAGTACCTACACGCAGTCCAATAAAACTACGTGCTAAACAATAAATATGCCCAGTGATGATTGCAATTCCAGGTATTTCCACTAAACTAAGGCATCATGCATAATAAATAATATAATAAAAATATTCATAATTAAACATTATGTATTTATTTACCAATTATGCATGCAATATTACATTTAATTACATTTAAATCAAATAATTAGGGCAATTACACAATTAGTACACACAAATAGCCATATTTACCATTTTACCCTAAATTTATGGCAAAATTACATTTATACCCTTAAACTTTTCCATAATGACGAAAATGCCCTTAGTTCATTTTATTTCACAAAAATTACAATTATGCCATTAGTTCTTGCTTATTAACTAATTAACCATTAATTAACATACAAATTACCATTATACACTTCAATTACCAGTTTCATGCCAAATTACATTTTTGTCCTTGAAAAGTGCCCAATTTTCATATTTAACCATTTAATTACATTTTTATCCTTATTAACCACCATTAACATACATATGTACAAAATTACCATTTTGCCCTCAAATTTTTCATAAAATTCCAATTATGCCCTTTTTCACATAAATGTTATTTTAGTCACAATTTAACCTTTTTAGGCTTATTTTTACCACATTGCCCCTTGTATAAAACTGGTAGACATCTAAGATCGTGATGAACGAGACGTGAACCCTAATAGGTTCAATACAGAATAAAGGGACCCCGTGGGACCACCCCTATAATACAGAAGATATAAATACAATATTAAGATTGAATATTATAGAATAGGACCATCATTGGCCTATAAATAGTGAGACGCCATGCTCACACCCACAGTTACAGAGTTCCTATGGCTAGCCACTATATCCAAAACTAGACTTGACTACTAGAGTACTACATAGGGCATTAATGTTCCTTTTTTCACATTTTTAGGTTATCATACATAATTTTTATGGCATTTCATCATACTATCATATCAATACACATGCGATTCACATCCATTTATCATCACATACTATAATTCTCATGTTATCATATCATGGTACACATGTAAACACACATGTACATCATTCGGCCAACATGTAAATTTTTCTACTTTAATTCTTTTTTATCAACTTTAACATTCCTTTATGTTATTTACATGTTGAATAATATAGCCATACCATTATTTTCCATTAAAACTCATCAAAATCATACCTTTACACATGTTACCCATTCGGCCTCATACATACATCATACATCGTGACATTTTCACATGCTCTAACACATACCATTAGATGGATCACATGCCAAATACCATGTATACATCATAAACATGCCATAAACATCATCAAAACACATAGAAATCCCATGATGTACCATTCGACCAACATAAGAAATATTCATACAAATTTTTTTTCTCATTTTAAGTATTCATATCATCATTATTAACATCCCTAAGCATAAATATCATGTTATTTTCGTTTAAACATGCCTTAATCACATACTTAGTTAACAAACATAACCTAAATCACATAATATACCATGGAAATAGATGGAGTTTGCAATCACAAGCCTTATATCCTTGCAATACACCTCTCAATACTCCTTTTCCTTGCCTTTAGCTTGTTTAGACCTTTCTTCACCTAGTTAACATAACTATGGCCAAACACAAAGATGAAGATTTCATCAAAACCAAGTTCCTTTCAACAAATAAACTTCACAAACATCTTATTCACATCCTAAAGTACCCTTTGGAACCTTGAAACCAAATTAAAAACTCTTAAATCACCTTAAAATCACACCTAAACTTTCAAGTCTAGGTTTTACCCACTTATACACCTTCAAATGGACTTTCAAGGCTATCAATGGAAGATAGATGAGCTGAAATATGTTAGGGAGGCTTGATTTTGGGGAGAAATGGAGAAAGATTAGAAGAAAAATGGAGGAGAAGTGAAGATGTTCAACTCGGCTAAGAGGTGGAGGGAGGTGAGGCAACACAACTGGAGAATTCTAGGTTTTTCCAGCTGAAATAATGTATTTATATGGGTCCAATTGAACCGAACCAGGTCCAACTGGAGTGGTCAAACTGGTTTGTTCCGATTTTCAGTTTTCGGGTCATTTTTCACTATTTAAGGGTAACTTAGTGTTACTGAACTCTTTTTCACTCCCAATCAATTCCATCATTCTTAAAATATCAAATATAGCCTCCATAAAAAATTTTAGCTCAATCGAAGTCCATTTGGGGTCCGGTTAACCTAAACCGGTCCGGTTCGATTTAGTTCGGTTCTACCGTAAAATACCATTCTAAAGCTGTCAAAAAATTCTAAAAATCATTATGAGCTTGTATACTTCCCACAGTAGACCTTTTTATCCACTCTAACCATTTTTAAAAATTCGGTCAAAGTTCGGTTCAACCGAACCGAACTAGAGGCAAACTTCAAACTGACTTTCGGGAGCCTATTTGACCTTGATTTTGCACAAAATTATACCACTAAACTCCTGACAGCCCACAGATCATTTCTACGGAATAATATTTTTTTAGCACATAGCTGCTACAGTCAGCCATACTGCTACCCAATTGGTCACCCATCCTAGAATTGCTATGCCTCAAGCACGCTTAACCTTTAAACTCTACTGTATATAAGATACCAGAAATATCATCTCATGCCACCAACAGGATAACAGACTCTATAGAAAAATACTGAATATTTCTAGGCTATAAAACAGGCCATTACATCTATAGCTCTAACCTATCGAAGTGGCCACTAGGGGGCCAAATTGCACTTCGGCACTATCGGAGTGGCCACTAAGGGGCCAAATTACACTCCGATAAGGTCGGAGTGGCCACTAGGGGCGAAATTACACTCCGATAGAGTCGGAGTGGCCACTAGGGGGCCAAATTACATTCTGACAACACTACACTGACATTTGTAAATAGACCGTCATTGGTCTACAATTGCAAGTTGCCATAACTTGCTACCGCGGCATACACTGACGTCCCTATGGCTAGCCATCTATATCCTGAACTAAATTTACTACCAGATCACTAAGGGCAAGGCACAATCATCATTCAATTCATTTTTCCACTTCATATATCAAATGAGATAAATTCCACAATATCAAGCAATACATTACAATTGCACTTCCTTTTCATTCTTTTTCCATCAATTCCATTTCAATTCACTCAATATTCAATATAAACTTCATTCGTACCATAAGTTCACTTAAATATACTCATATTCTATCATTTTCATTGTAAACATAATACAATATCTGTAACACCCCCTTCCCATACGTAGGCGATCCCATCCGAGAAGGAGTGAGAAGCCGTATGAGTAAAGGTGCCACCAAGCAAATACAAAGTAAAACATACATTCATTCATAACATACATTCAGAAATACAGAGTAATTAAAAACTTTACATAAAGAAAGCACAGGCTGATCATGCATTACTATAATAAACCATTACAATAATGTTCTGATCAGCAAGCTGATACAAATAATATTACATATACAAAATATAGATACAAAAGCGGAAGCTGATACAAAACTGATACATGAGAGTTCTATACAAAAAGAATCATCACAGATACAAAAATAGCCCTACACTAAAAACTCTTCTGTGTTGGCTTGATGACGGCGACTCTCACAAGGCAAAACTCCTTCCGCACCTGCACGGGTAAACACACCGTGCTAAGCGATAAACGCTTAGTGGGGAAACACACATAAATTATGGACGGCCATTCACAATGGTCGCCTAATCATGTCACATTCAGAATGGCAATATGCAAAGGTTAGCATAATACATATGAACGCATTCACGTATAAAGGCCATATAGTCAATATCTCACAATCATATTCATTACAGAATAATCCAGCATGTGTTTCATCATTAACTCATTCAGGAATTCCATAAGGTAATCAAAACAGATCAGAACGATTCTAATAAACAAATGAAGAACACCTGCTGACTCTAGATAGTGGATAACGAGTGTACTGAAGGTACCTTACGGGTACGAATCGAATACTGAGGGTACCTCACAGGTACAAATCAAATATTATATCATTTATCAAAGCATGTTATTTATATACTGAGGGAATCTTAAACAAGATTCTATACTGATGGGTTCGCGAGGAACCAAACGGGGACCTGATCGGGGTCCAAACTGAACTGAGGGCTGCAGCTAAAGACTCTATTAGGCATGCCTAACTATCCACTTACTTGACTCTAGCAGGTTATGCGTCAAACAGATTACATTTCAGAGTACAGAATATAATTCATCCGAAAATCATGGTATCACGCATATCGAAGCATCAAACAGTAAGACATGCATCATACAACAGTAAAGTCCATTCAGAAGAAATACTAAATTCATTTCTGAGTTAAAAACTAGGAAATTTCGAAAAAAAAGAGCTGAACGGAGAAACGGGCGAGATTAGCTGGTCACTAGGCGTGACTGGCCTTCCCAACAGGCAGGTCACGGCGTGACCGAGGGTCACGCGACGTGACTTGCTTGTTCCTCGCCGGTCACGTTGCGTGATCTTCACAAATCACGCAACGCCCTCGCAGGTCACGGCGTGACTGGACGTCACGACTCGTGACGTGCTTCTCCCTCTCGCAGATCACGTCGCGTGATCTCGCAGATCACGCAACGTCTTCGCAGGTCGCACGACGTGACCGAGGATCACGTCGCGTGACTTGCTTGTTCTTCAGCTGGTCACGCGACTGGCTTCTCAGCAGGCAGGTCACGGCGTGACCGAGGGTCACGTCTCGTGACTTGCCTTCTTCCGTAGCGAGTCACGCGAACAAACAGATGCATTCAAACCCAATTTGATTTAAAACATCAACAGATACATCAACAGTACTTCCGTAGCGAGTCACGCGAACAAACAGATACATCAACAGTACTTCGATTTTCCAGAATTTCCAGAATTTCCAGAACAGAGAATTCAATCCCAATTTGATTTAAAACCATACAAACCTGTTCTTGCCTTCCAGAAATCATCTCAAACAACATAGGCAACAATTATACAACTCAATTCATCAACTAATTAACCAAATCAAATCAAGAACATATGCATTCAAACTTACAAGAACATAAACCCTAGAATTTTACAGTAAATTCAAAATCACACAATTTCACAAATAAACATTCCCAAACCTGGATTCTAAGCTTCTAACACTTAGTCCCACTGCTCCCAGCAACCTCTTTCCCCTTCGGATCACGTGGAGCCTCAGCTAGAACACAAACACAGTAAATTCAACCCTAGGTTAAACCTAAACTCAAGGAAGAAGAAGATGAAGTAAATGAAGCAACTAGATGAGGGAATTCAATTACCTACTAGAGAGAATGCAAGGAGAGGATTAATTTCACCAATAAGACCTTGAATCAATAATACAGTACTTGGAAATAAAGAAAGTGAAGAAGAAGAAAGTGAGTGAGAAAAGAAACGTAAATCTCTAAGTCCCTTTTCTTTCATTCACTTTTCTTTTTCTTTACTCTAGATATGTATCAATTTCCTATTGGTGAAACTACTCACTCACACTAAAATAACCTATACTACACACACCTAAAACCCTCTTAACTTATGCATACCCTACAATGGTATGAACACATGCACACAAGTATATCTCATTTAATTAAGCACACTAATGCCATGTATGCACTCACATAATAATAACCCCAAAAACATACATTTTACTAAAATACCCTTATGACATACTGAACACATGCGGATGCTTACACATACCTATAGACAGACAGGCTCATTCTACTAGGGGGCAAATGGGGTGTGACAACTCTCCCCTACTAATAAGAATTTCGTCCTCGAAATTCTCACCTGAACTGAATAACTGAGGGTATTGAGCTCTCATGGACTCCTCTGGTTCCCAAGTCGCTTCCTCGACTCCATGATGGATCCACAATACTTTAACCAGAGGGATCTGCTTATTCCTCAACTGCCTCACCTCTCGGGCTAGAATAGCTCGCGGTTCCTCATCATAAGAGAAGTCTGGCTGCACCTGGATATCCTGAACTGACAGAACATGCGAAGGATCTGATCTGTACCGACGAAGCATCGAAACGTGGAACACATCATGCAACTTTGCTAACTCCATCGGTAGCGCCAATCTGTAGGCTACAGGTCCTACCTTAGCCAAAATCTCATAAGGTCCAATAAAACGAGGACTCAGCTTACCCTTCTTTCCAAATCGAAGTACTCTCCTCCAAGGAGAAACTTTAAGGAAAACTTTGTCCCCGATCTCAAATTGCACGTCTTTCCTTTTCAAATTGGCATAAGACTTCTGTCGATCCTTGGCTGCCTTCAAATTCCGCTGCACTACTCTGATTTTATCTTCAGTATCTCTGACCAAGTCTGGTCCAATCATAGATCTCTCGGATAGCTCTGTCCAACAAATCGGAGTCCTACACTGATGACCATACAAAGCCTCATATGGTGCCATACCGATGCTCGACTGAAAACTGTTGTTGTAGGCAAACTCCATCAATGATACATATCTGTCCCAACTACCCGGAAAATCCAAAGCACAAGCCCTCATCATATCCTCCAGAATCTGAATAACTCGCTCTGACTGACCATCGGTCTGAGGATGAAACGTTGTACTGAAGTTCAACCTAGTGCCCAAAGCTCTCTGTAACTCCTTCCAAAACTTGGAAGTAAACCTCGGATCCCGATCTGACACTATGGACAAAGGCACACCATGCAACCGAACTATCTCATCCACATAGATACTGGCTAATCTGTCCATGGAGTAGTCCACCCTAACTGGCAAGAAGTGAGCTGATTTCGTAAGCCGATCCACAATAACCCAAACTGAATCATGCTTCCTCTGAGTCAAAGGCAAACCAGAAACAAAGTCCATGGCAATGTCATCCCATTTCCACTCAGGAATGGATAAAGGCATAAGCAAACCTGAAGGAACCTGATGCTCAGCCTTTACCTGCTGACAAGTCAAGCACTTGGAAACAAAATCCACTATATCATGCTTCATACCGGACCACCAATAGAATTGCTTCATGTCTCTATACATCTTCTCACTGCCCGGATGCATAGTAAAAACTGAACTATGCGCCTCACTCATGAGCTGTCTCCTCAAATCCTCAGATTCTGGCACACACAGGCGATCTCTGAACATAAGTACCTCATCCTGAACTGAGAACTCTGATGGCTTACCCAATCTAACCTCATGCACAATCTGCTGAAGCCTCACATCGTCTCTCTGAGCATCCACAATCCTCTGTCTCAAGGTAGGCCTCACACGCAACTGGGCAAGCAAAGCCCCATCAGAATCAAATCTCCATCTGAATCGCCTCAAGAACAAAGCTGAAACCGATTTCCGACTCAAAGCATCGGCGACTACATTGGCCTTACCAGGATGGTAATCCACAATGCAGTCGTAGTCCTTAAATAACTCAAGCCAACGCCGCTGTCTCATGTTCAACTCCTTCTGTGAGAGGAAGTACTTCAAGCTCTTGTGGTCCGAGAAGATCCTACGCTTTTCCCCATACAAGTAGTGACGCCAAATCTTCAAGGCAAAGATCACAGCTGCCAACTCTAAATCATGCGTCGGATAGTTCTTCTCATGTGGCTTCAACTGACGAGAAGCATAAGCCACTACTTTACCTTCCTGCATCAGTACACATCCAAGACCAACTCCAGAAGCATCACTGTAAATGACAAACTCCTTACCCGAGATGGGTTGAGTAAGGATAGGAGCCTCAACAAGCAACTGCTTTAACTGATCAAAACAAGACTGACACCTGTCTGACCACTCAAATCTGACTCCTTTCCTCAACAATCTAGTCATAGGAGCAGCAATCACAGAAAATCCTTTAACGAACCGACGGTAGTAACCTGCTAAACCGAGGAAACTCCTCACCTCCTGAACATTTCGAGGCGCTTTCCAATCAACTATCGCCTCAATCTTAGCTGGATCTACCTGGATACCTCTAGCTGAAACAATGTGACCCAAGAATGACACTTCTCGAAGCCAGAAATCACACTTGCTAAGCTTAGCAAATAACTGATGCTCTCTCAACATCTGCAAAACCAATCTGAGATGCTCCTCATGCTCACCCTCATCCTTGGAATACACCAAGATGTCATCAATGAACACTACTACAAATCGATCTAAGTATGGCCTAAACATACGATTCATCAGATCCATAAAAGCCGCTGGAGCATTTGTCAAACCAAACGGCATCACAAGAAACTCATAGTGGCCATACCTAGTCTGAAATGCAGTCTTCACCACATCTGCATCCTGAACCCGTAGCTGGTAGTACCCTGATCGAAGATCTATCTTGGAAAAGACACCTGCCCCTCGAAGCTGATCAAATAAATCCTCAATCCTAGGCAAAGGGTACTTGTTCTTCACTGTAACTTTATTAATCTGGCGGTAGTCAATACACATCCGCAGGGATCCATCTTTCTTCTTGACAAACAGCACTGCAGCTCCCCATGGAGATATGCTAGGTCGAATAAACCCCTTATCCAATAACTCTTGTAGCTGAGATTTAAGTTCCCTCAACTCTACAGGAGCCATCCGATAAGGTGCTCTCGAAATAGGTGTTGTACCTGGCATAATCTCAATGGACAACTCAACCTCTCTCTCAGGAGGCAAACCAGGCAACTCGCTCGAGAACACATCACTAAACTCCCGCACTACAGGAATGTCCTCAATCTGAACCTGATCCCTCTTGGAATCTAACACAACTGCTAGAAAAGCCTCACAACCTTTCCTGATGAATCTCTTAGCTTGCATCGCAGAAATAACATTATTCAACGAACTAGCACCCAAACCTTTCAAAAACACAAGAGACTGACATCTATCCCGAAGTACAACTGTCTTCCTATGGCAGTCAACTACAGCCCGATGCTTACCCAACCAGTCCATACCCAGAATCAAGTCAAACTCTCTGAAGGGTAACTCAATCAAATCCGCTGGAAGCATAGCTCCCTCAACAATCAGAGGACAACTCCTAAAAACTCTACTCACACTGACACTATGCCCTAATGGACTGGTCACACAAATCTCATAATCTAACTGATCAACTGAATGCAATTTATCAACAATTTTATCTGTGCACAAGTATGAGTGTGTGGAACCAGGATCAATTAGAGCATACAACTCAGTGTCATGGAGTAGGAACTTACCAGCAATAACATCAGGCGCGTCCTGCTCATCTCTGGCTCTCATAGCATAAGCTCTAATGGCACCCTGAGGAGGATGCTCAACAGTCTCAGAAGCAACCCCATCTCTATGCCGACCACCTCTGCCTCTACCTCTGCCTCTGCCACGGGTAGCCTGAGAAGCATTCGAACCGACCCTACTGCCCTCTCTCTGGGAACCTGAATCCTCATGCAATCTCGGACAACTGGCCAAAAGATGCTCAGAACTCCCACACCTGAAGCACGCACCGGAGAGCCACCTACACTCACCCCGATGTGTCTTACTACAATGAGGACAAGCTGGTGTAGTCTCAACTCTACCACCCCTACCAGAACCTGACACAGCTGTAGAACCCTGACGTCTACCTCTAGAAGCCAGGCCAGAAGATGACTCATCCTGTGGGTTCCTAGATCTCTTACTCGAAGAAGATCCTCCACGAGAAGAACTCCTCCTCTGAGCTCTCTCTCTCATCACGGTCTCAGACAACTCAGCTCTCACTGCAGCCTCCACTATCTGATAGTAGCTAACCCCAGGTATACACATCAAGGAAATCAAAGCAATCTTCAGAGACTCATTTAACCCTGCCTCGAAATGCTTGCATCGAAAATCATCAGTCATAACTCCTCGTGGGGCATAGCGAGACAATCTATTGAACTCCTTCTCATAATCTGCTACAGACATAGCCCTCTGTCTCAAACTCAAAAACTGTGCCCATCTCGAATCTCTATAAGTCTGAGTAATGTACTTCTTTGTGAACTCACCCTCAAAGAACTCCCAGGTAATCGGATCCGGTAACTGAGGATGCCTGGAAACCAATTCCCACCATTCAAATGCAGACCCTTGTAAAAGAACTAATGCACACTCTGCCTGCTGGTCGGGAGGACACCGAATCTCTCTCAAAGCACGCTTTACTTTATCTAACCATCTCTCTGCCAACTCAGATTCATTCAAACCAGTGCCATAGAAATCCTCAACTCCTGCCCTTCTCAAATTCTCCATAGGTGCTCTAGGAGCAGTCACTCTCTCCAAAACCCTAGCCATGTCCTGATGCAGTCTAAACATAGCCTCAAAGGGCATGGCTGCGGCTTCGGGCTGGACCCTAGCATGCTGAGCCGAGACAGTAACAGAAACAGACGGATCTATAGCTGGAGGATTCACACTCTCGGCGGATTCCTCACGCGCACCATGAGCAGAATTAGAAGCCATCTAAACAAACAAGAAACAACCGTATCAGCCAACACAGATCTAGACACATACACATCTAAGAAACTCAAAACAATCACAACAACACCCAGAAACGCCTAAACCTATGCTCTGATACCACAAACTGTAACACCCCCTTCCCATACGTAGGCGATCCCATCCGAGAAGGAGTGAGAAGCCGTATGAGTAAAGGTGCCACCAAGCAAATACAAAGTAAAACATACATTCATTCATAACATACATTCAGAAATACAGAGTAATTAAAAACTTTACATAAAGAAAGCACAGGCTGATCATGCATTACTATAATAAACCATTACAATAATGTTCTGATCAGCAAGCTGATACAAATAATATTACATATACAAAATATAGATACAAAAGCGGAAGCTGATACAAAACTGATACATGAGAGTTCTATACAAAAAGAATCATCACAGATACAAAAATAGCCCTACACTAAAAACTCTTCTGTGTTGGCTTGATGACGGCGACTCTCACAAGGCAAAACTCCTTCCGCACCTGCACGGGTAAACACACCGTGCTAAGCGATAAACGCTTAGTGGGGAAACACACATAAATTATGGACGGCCATTCACAATGGTCGCCTAATCATGTCACATTCAGAATGGCAATATGCAAAGGTTAGCATAATACATATGAACGCATTCACGTATAAAGGCCATATGGTCAATATCTCACAATCATATTCATTACAGAATAATCCAGCATGTGTTTCATCACTAACTCATTCAGGAATTCCATAAGGTAATCAAAACAGATCAGAACGATTCTAATTAACAAATGAAGAACACCTGCTGACTCTAGATAGTGGATAACGAGTGTACTGAAGGTACCTTACGGGTACGAATCGAATACTGAGGGTACCTCACAGGTACAAATCAAATATTATATCATTTATCAAAGCATGTTATTTATATACTGAGGGAATCTTAAACAAGATTCTATATTGATGGGTTCGCGAGGAACCAAACGGGGACCTGATCGGGGTCCCAACTGAACTGAGGGCTGCAGCTAAAGACTCTATTAGGCATGCCTAACTATCCACTTACTTGACTCTAGCAGGTTATGCGTCAAACAGATTACATTTCAGAGTACAGAATATAATTCATCATAAAATCATGGTATCACGCATATCGAAGCATCAAACAGTAAGACATGCATCATACAACGGTAAAGTCCATTCAGAAGAAATACCAAATTCATTTCTGAGTTAAAAACTAGGAAATTTCGAAAAAAAAGAGCTGAACGGAGAAACGGGCGAGATTGGCTGGTCACTAGGCGTGACTGGCCTTCCCAACAGGCAGGTCACGGCGTGACCTAGGGTCACGCGACGTGACTTGATTGTTCCTCGCCGGTCACGTTGCGTGATCTTCACAAATCACGCAACGCCCTCGCAGGTCACGGCGTGACTGGACGTCACGACTCGTGACGTGCTTCTCCCTCTCGCAGATCACGTCGCGTGATCTCGCAGATCACGCAACGTCTTCGCAGGTCGCACGACGTGACCGAGGATCACGTCGCGTGACTTGCTTGTTCTTCAGCTAGTCACGCGACTGGCTTCTCAGCAGGCAGGTCACGGCGTGACCGAGGGTCACGTCTCGTGACTTGCCTTCTTCCGTAGCGAGTCACGCGAACAAACAGAACATCAACAGTACTTCGATTTTCCAGAATTTCCAGAATTTCCAGAACAGAGAATTCAATCCCAATTTGATTTAAAACCATACAAACCTGTTCTTACCTTCCAGAAATCATCTCAAACAACATAGGCAACAATTATACAACTCAATTCATCAACTAATTAACCAAATCAAATCAAGAACATATGCATTCAAACTTACAAGAACATAAACCCTAGAATTTTACAGTAAATTCAAAATCACACAATTTCACAAATAAACATTCCCAAACCTGGATTCTAAGCTTCTAACACTTAGTCCCACTGCTCCCAGCAACCTCTTTCCCCTTTGGATCACGTGGAGCCTCAGCTAGAACACAAACACAGTAAATTCAACCCTAGGTTAAACCTAAACTCAAGGAAGAAGAAGATGAAGTAAATGAAGCAACTAGATGAGGGAATTCAATTACCTACTAGAGAGAATGCAAGGAGAGGATTAATTTCACCAATAAGACCTTGAATCAATAATACAGTACTTGGAAATAAAGAAAGTGAAGAAGAAGAAAGTGAGTGAGAAAAGAAACGTAAATCTCTAAGTCCCTTTTCTTTCATTCACTTTTCTTCTTCTTTACTCTAGATATGTATCAATTTCCTATTGGTGAAACTACTCACTCACACTAAAATAACCTATACTACACACACCTAAAACCCTCTTAACTTATGCATACCCTACAATGGTATGAACACATGCACACAAGTATATCTCATTTAATTAAACACACTAATGCCATGTATGCACCCACATAATAATAACCCCAAAAACGTACATTTTACTAAAATACCCTTATGACATACTGAACACATGCGGATGCTTACACATACCGACAGACAGACAGGCTCATTCTACTAGGGGGCAAATGGGGTGTGACAATATCACACTTTAATATATACAATTATACTCTATTAGTTTCAAGTAAACTCAAATACACTTATTTTTTATTCTTTATTCATTTTATGCCATAATTCTTAATAAATAATCAAATTACACATCATTTAAAACATGATCACCATTCGGCCAAGTTAACTTTCATTCACTACAATTTATTCTTTTTCACATTAATCACTCATTTAGCTATGTTACATCACAAATTACTTAGATATACTTCATTTTAGTATTTTATCACAAAATACACATGATTTCCATAATAAATACCATTCAGCCTAACCATTACTTCCACATTAACTTCACTTTCTCTTTCTTTATTCATTCCTTTAATTAGATATGATGTTAAACATCGCCTAAACATCATTTATAAGCCATAACATTCAAATTTACATGAATTAAACTTAGATATACCATTTGGCCCCAATGTGAACACTCCACCAAAATTTTATCTTTTTAGTTTAATCATGCAAACCATCATTTTTCATCTTCTTAAACATAGTTATAAGGTTTAATTCAATTGTACATACTTATTTCTTATGCTTTATGTTTAGAAATAACCTAAAATAATGCTTTTTCAATGGAAAAAGGAAGATATTGTATCCACTAACCTTATTTCCTTGGTTTTCACATCTTAAACATGCTTTCCATACCTTTAGTCCTTGAAAAACCATCACATCCTTTGATTTCCTCATGTGGCCGAATATACAATCCAGAGAAACCATGATTATTTTGCTTCCTTTTTGCAATATAACTACATAAACATCTTCTACATATCCTAAAATACCTATTGGAACCTTTAAATCAAATTATAGAACCCTAAACCACTTACCTCATTTTTGAGACATAACCTTTGTCACTTGCTTTTTCCCACTTCTAACCATCCAAATGGACTCCAATCACCATCACCATGTTGTAGAGGAATTGAAATTTGCTTAGGAGACTTGGATTTGGGGAGAGATATGAAGAGAAATGAAGAAATTTGGTGGAGAGGGAAAGGAAACAATTCGGCCAAAGAAGGAAGAAGAAGAAGGCGATGGATGCTGGATTTATCTAGAGAAATGTGGCCTCTTGTTGCCTTATATAGGCTGAAATTGAACCAAATCGGTCTAACCAAAGTTGTCCAACCGGTTTGAACCAAAATTTCGGTTTTTCGGCCAATTTCCACTGTTTTAAAGCATCTATCTGTTCCTCAACTTATTTTCACTCCCAACCAATTCCATCATTCATAAAATATTAAAAATAGTCTCTTTCCAAAATTTTAACTCAAACAGAGTCCATTTGGGATCCGGTTCACTTAAATTGGTTCGATTCAACACTATTCGGTTCTGCCGTAATTCACTAATCTAATACTGTCAAAAATTACTAAAAATTATTTTAACCCTTCAACTTCCCACACTACATCATTTTAACCTCATTTACAACTTTTAAAAATTAGGTCAAAGTTTGGTCAAACCCTGGTTCAATTGAACCGAACTAGAGGCAAACTTCAGCTTAACTTTCGAAGACCCAAATAACCTTATTTTCACACCAAATTTTACCACTAGACTCCTAATAGTCCACAAATCAATATTACCAAATAAAAATTTTTCAACAATTGCTGTCAATTTCAGCTATATAGCTACCCCGAGGTCACTCATTCTAGAATTGTTATACCTCAATCACACTTAACTTTTTAACTCTACTGTAATTAAAGATGCTCAAGCCATCACTCTATACCGGGATAACCTTACAGACTCTATAAAATTCACTGTATACTGCTAAACTAGTATTCGGGCTATTACACCTCTTCTCGACTTTCATTGAAATTCCAGCCACTTAAAAAATTCCTATCTTCGTAACCTGCGCGTAGCAACAACACTATGCACTGAGCATTAAAATGCCCAGTGGTGGATACATATCCTAAATATTCCATACTATTACTACATGCATGCACATACAAGTATATTTCTTTATTCCCATTATATGAACATTAATTGTTGAGACTTTTAGATAATTTATGTCTTACTTTTAATGTCCTAATAAATCTTTTGCTTTAATCATTTATCTTATACATTTGTCATTATTTCAGTAACTGTACTTTAACATTACTAATTCTGTTATCGGTATCATTATTATTTGTACTGTTAACTCTAACATTAATACTATTATATTGCATCTGTTAATTCAATGACCAGTTATATTAACAATCTTTTTAATCATCTTATTAACGTATTCATTTGTTTTTCTTTATTTGTTTATAACTTATTTATATCAGTTTTAGTCTACACTTGGGCACAATGTCAGTTACTAGTACTGATTAACCGTTCTCATTCCCTTTATATCCTTGATATTTCTTTTACTCTTTCAGTTACATTAATCTTTTTACGTTTTATATTCATATTATTATCTTTCACTTAATCTTTTCTTTTACAGTACTATTTTTAGAACTATAAACATAATACATTTACACTATTTTTCCTACTTAATTTTAATCAGTTATATTCATATTATACACTTGAATTGTCAATACTATTACTTAATACACTAACTTATTTGTAGGCTTCACATCATTATTCTCTTAAATTTATACATAATTTCTATTAACATTATTTGACTAAATATCTATCAATAACTATTTTACATTTAATTTTATTATTACCGTGATTAACAATACTATTATTATAACAATATCTAAATTACTCGTATTGTTTATTTATCCTCATTTCAGTAATCATTATTTCATTGTTAACTTTTAACATTTAATGACAGTTCTAATCTCTTTCATGTCTTTGGTTCCATTACTAACATTCTTAGCTGGCCCCTTCACTAAATTTTACATGTACAATATTATGAAAATATTAATTATCATATTTTACACTTTAGATAATTAGCCCAATTTATAATACTTATATGAGTTCTATAACAATGTCTTTTACATATTATATTACACACTCATTATTCATTGTAACTTATATTTCAATTATGAAATTCCCAGTATTCAATTAAATTTACCTAGCACATTATTATTTACCTTAATTTCACTACCTTATCTTTTAATTTCTTTAGCATTTTTTTCCTAATAATTCCAA
This sequence comes from Excoecaria cochinchinensis, assembly GCA_947683425.1. NCBI lineage: Eukaryota > Viridiplantae > Streptophyta > Magnoliopsida > Malpighiales > Euphorbiaceae > Excoecaria > Excoecaria cochinchinensis. The sequence continues at coordinate 2,205,463 of CANTUQ010000192.1, forward strand.
TGATTTTATTATTATTAACATTATTTTAACCATTGTCAATTTTTTAATTAAATTCAATTCATTCATTTAATTTAATTATACGGATTTAAATCTACATACCTATTATCCCTAATCAGTATTAATAATCCTTTAGTACTCCAGTGACATTTTTCATTCGTTTATCGATACTAATATTACTCATCTATTTTTCTTACAATTAATCCTATTGTCATTTTCATGACATTTAGCATAAATATCATTATTTTCTCTATTGTCAATTTATTATGCAATTAACATTCAAATTACCTATGAATTATCTTTTAAATCCTTCATTTTACATTGCTATTGACAAATTATAATTAAGTCCCTATGCCTTCATCAATTTACAGTTTTGCCATTCACTTTTCACTTTTTTACATTAATGCAATTAATTAACTTATTATCATACTTATTTCATTATCTAACATGCAATTTACCACTTAGTCCTAAGAATATTATTCTTATACCAAATTATACTTATGTCCTTAAAACATTACTAAAAATTACAATTTTACCCTTAGATAATTATTTATTTCATTCAATTATTTACATGCAATAGTCTTTATTTTAAATCATTTATGCACTTAGTACACTTAAATATCCAAATTTGCATTTTGGTCCATTAACTATGGTATAATTACAATTAGGCCTTTATGTTATGTCACATTTGCATTTAAGTCCTCCAACTATGTCAAATTTACATTTAGGTCCTTTAACTATTATTAAATTACGATTTTACCCATAACTTTCTCTTATTTACAATTATGCCTCCAATTTGACTTATAAACTTATTTAACTCCTTATTTAACATGCAAATTACCATTTGATCCTTGAAATATCATTTTCACGCCAAATTACATTTTAATCCTTAAACATGACTAAATTACATCATTAACCATTTAATCATAGTATTTCCATTATTGACCCTTATTAATTAACTTAAGAACCAAATTACCATTTTATCCTTAAACTCTTTATTTCTTTCATTTATGTCCTTTTTCATTCCAATTTCCATTTAACACCAAATTAGTCATTTTAATTCCATTTTTACCATATTGCCCCTAGTACAATTTTGGCAAAAATCTTCAGACTTGATACACGAGACGTGAATCCTATAGGTTCAATATATTTTAGAGGGACCCCAAAGGACCACCTTTATATTTCATTTTAATATATTTTAAAGGGACCCCGGAGGACCACGTCTACATTTCATTTGACATTTTAATCATTTCAGTAGGACCGTCATTGGCCTAAAATAGGTGAGATGCCATGCTCACCACCGCAGTATAGTGTCCCTATGGCTAGCCAACTACATCCTGAGCTAGATTTAACCACCAGACTACTACTAAGAGCATTAATCTTTCCTCTTATCCATTATTAAGTTACAATATACATTATCAATGGAACATAACCATACCATTCCATTCTTTTTACATTAAATCATTTGTAAATCACTTAATCATTCCATTTTAGCATCAACTATGCCATGACATCAATTAAACATAACTCATTATATACTTTTCATTATAAGCATAATATAATCATCAATTAGAAAATATTTGATTTAATTCCAAAAATTCCCAAATCATTAATATACATTCAATTTCCATCATATATTCATTTTATACCTTTATGCTTAATATAATCAAAATATACATTAATTCACCCAAGTTTACCATTCGGCTAACATAACCAAATCACCTTCCAAATTTATTCTTCACTCCATTTTCATTAATTAAGCAAGTTTATATCTTAATTAACATTTTTATACCATTTATTTACATTAAACCATAAAATATATCTAAGTATTCTTTAGATAACCATTCGGCCAAGCCTTTATTTTTCTCCTCTAATTTGTTTTCCATTCATTTATCACTTCATTAACTAGATTACATTTTAATAGGTCTAAATACGCAATTATATGACATTAGATCTCAAAGTATACTTATGTATACCTACACATACCATTCAGCCTACATGTTGTCCATGGTATAAAGTTTATTTCTTTTAATTTTAATCATTCAAAATCTCATTTTTAACCTTTCGAAACATGACTATATGGTTTGATTCATTTAAACATACATATTTCACATACTTTATGTTTAAACATAACCAAAAATCATACTTTTAACATGGAAAAAGGAGGATATTGTATCCACTAACCTTATTTTCTTATTCTCCACACCTTAAACATGTTTTCCATGCCTTTGCTCCTTCAAACTCCTTTCTCTCCATTAAAACCCTATAGTGGCCGAATATAAAATAGTACAAAACCATTATTTTCTTTGCTTCTTAATTCAAAACAACATTATTTCCATACTTTACAACCTTAAATCTACCTATCTGAACCATTGAATCAAATTAAAAACATCAAATACACATACCTAAATTTTAGGTCATAACCTTCTCCACTTACTTTTTCCCACTTCTTTTGCTTCAAATGAACTTTAGATGCTACTATCATTAAAAAGAGAGGCTGGATTTTACTTGGGAAGGTTGGATTTGGTGAGAACTTAAAAGAAAAATGAAGAAAATTCAAGAAAAGGAAGAAGAACACCATTCGGCCAAGGAGGAGGAGGAAAAGACTGAAAAGAAATCTGGAAAATGGAAGATATTTCAGCCTTATATAGGGGTCTTGAGTGGGCTTGGGTGTAACACCCTATACCCATATATGGTACAGATATCGAAAGTCACCACTTCACTATTTTTAGCAATGCGAATTAAGATATTTTTTTTTTTACCAATTTACCTTAGTAATAACTTTTTCGATTGACTTATAACTGTCCCAAGTTACTATTCATTTGGTCAACTTTTAATGACATTTCAATCATATAATTAAACTATCAATTCTATAATCCCACTAAATCTTGACCACGCGGTCAACAATTATAACAGTACAATATCATCATGAATAATCTAAAATATAAATACTATGCCTCACACTAGACCATTATCTACTTTAATAAGTCTAATACATGCTAATACCAAAAACCATAATATTTAAGTTCATATACATGCCATATACTTAACATACTTAATATTCTCAATATTCTCTAGTTCAGCTTCCAAGATTCGATGTATGCTTTATGCTCTGCGTCCTAAGGCGTACCTACACGCAGTCAAATAAAACTACGCGCTGAACATTAAATATGCCCAGTGGTGATTTCAATTCTAGGAATTTCCACTATACTAAGTTCACATGCATAAAATAATAATATAAAATATACTTAATTAAAATAAATGAACATTTCATCAATTATTCTTTAGCGGAAAATTCCATTCAATCCTTTAAAAATTCATTAAATTACGGTTATGCCCTCAACTTTTGATTTATTTACTATGCTGCCATTACTCTTTCAATTAACACCATTAATTCAATATTTATCCACAAAATTACTATTTCGCCCCTAAACCAATTAAATTTCCATTTTATTCCTATACATGCCACAGTATTCAAAATCTCAATTAAATCCCTCAATTAGTGGTAAATATGCAAGTCGTGTACTTTAAAATTCATATTTACGTTTGAGTCCCTCATTATAGAAAAATAAAAATTTGATCCTCAAACTTTTCCATAATTAAAAAAATGCTTTCAATTCATTTTATTTACCATTTTAGCCATTATTTAGCATGCAAATTACCATTTAGTCCCTAAACTACCAATTTCATGCCAAATTACATTTTAGTCCTTCTAAAATTAATTATTTCCACAAACATTTATTTAATTACATTTTTACCCTTACTATTCCTTATTTACTCTTTTATGGTCAAATTACCATTATACCCTTAAAATTTTTATTTATTTCAATTAAGTCCTTTTTCATTATAAATTCCATTTTAACTCTAATTTAATCATATTAATCTCATTTTTACCATTTTTGCCCCTTGTATAAAGTTGGCAGAAATCTATAAACTGGATATTCGAGACGTAAACCCGATTGGTTCACTACAATTTAGAGGGACCCCGTGGGACCACCCTTACAGTTCATTTAGAGGGACCCTAAAGGACCACCCCTATAATTTATTTGACAGTTCCACAGTTTAATACAGTTTAATAGGACCGTCATTAGCCTATAATAAGTGAGACATCATGCTCATACCCGGGGTTTGGTGTCCCTATGGCTAGCCACTATATCCTGAGCTAGACTTGACTACCAGACTATAACATAGAGCAATAATTATACCAATATAATTATTCAATTTTCATTATATACAATCCATGGAATCTCATCATACCATTCCATTCATTTTCCATCCAAATCAATCATGATACATTAAATTTTCATTCTTATGCTATTGTATGTCATTAATGTCATCATGTCATCATAGTATACCATGATATACACATGTATGACATTCGGCCAACATACCATACATCCACCACAATTTCTTTTTATCTTATTTATCATCCATTTAGCAAGATTGCATGTTAATTAACATAGCCATACCATTAATGTAACACCTCCAACTCCCACACGTAGCATATCGAAGGATGAAGAGCTACAGTGAGCAAAGGGTGCTACTAGACAAGGACGCAAATGGCAATATAGATATCATGTCGAGCTACATATCCAGAGAGCAGTTACACAGCGGTATGGACTATCCTTACTGCAGTGTAGCTTGACGGACAAGCAAAAACCACTAATCTATAATGCGTTTACACGGCGGTATGAGGATCCCTTACCGCTGTGTAAATCATTCCAAACCCAGATTTTCGTAGAAAACTCATTTATTTCAAAATCAACTTCATCATCTCATGCATATCACTTTAAATAACTAAGCATATGGATTCTACTCATACTTATAATCATCTTAACAACCTTTATCACCTGATATAAGCAATAATTAGCAAACTTGCTCAACAAAATCTCATACACAACGATTTTACTCTTACTCATGCAAATCCATTTCTCAATCATCATATACCAAGATTTCATATAATATATCATACAAATATACTCAAAGTCAACTCAAAGATACCTAAAAAACACATATGACCATTCAAAGTTTCCAGAAATCCAAAACTATCAAAACACAACCAAAACTCAAATAACTCCCAAACCTCAAACTCCTTTGCTCCTATTAGCTTAACTGGTTGCACTTCTTTGCTTCCAAACTCATCCAAGGTCTTTCTCATCCAACATCCTCATCAATCACACAAACACATGCACAAAACTCATATCTAGGTCAAAACCTAATCAAGAAGAAACAAAAGAGAAATCAAAGCTTATAATCCACCTTACCTTGAGAATCTTCACTTAAATTACTTGAACCACAAATTTCATCCTCAAAATCTTGGGGCTTTGATCTAAGGGAGAGAAAATGGCATTGAAGCAAGAAGATGAAGAAGAAGAAGAAGAAGAAGAAGAGGGAGGAGAACGGGAGAAAGATAGAGGAGAGGGTAGATTTTTTCTACCCTCTCTCTCCTTCTCTCTCTTCTTTTATACCCTTCTTATCCCCTTGCCACATGTCATATTGCCATTGGTCCAATTTAGATATTTATGCCAAATTTCTCTTTCAATCCTTCCACTCTTAATTCTTCTTACACTTAACTTATAACTGACTAACCCTTCACATTAGCCCACTTAATTAATTTTATCCTTTCAATTAAGTCCTAATTCCGTACTTCACAATTTTACAATTTGCCGCACTTATAATGCCCCAAAAATTTTCAGTGGTTCTATTAATAATTTGATACGCTAAAAATTCATTGGAGTGAATTATAAACTAGAATAAGTGGGAATTGTATGATATAGAAAATAAATTAGTTAAAACATGTGAAAATTTCTATGGGTCTAGAATTATCTAGACAAGTGGGACTAGTGTAAGCTAGAATTATTGGGAATGAAAAGAAAGGGAAAACACGGTGAAGGGAAGGGAAGAAACCGAAGGAAGAAAGAGAGAGGAAGAGAGAGAGAGGGAGCGGCGGAAGGCACCGCCGGCGACGGCGATCGGGGTGGCAATCGGACCGATGCACACGGCAAAGTCGTTCCGTGGCGTCTACCTCCGGTTCGCGGTGGCGTCAGTCCAGGAGATCGAAAGAGGAACCGAAGCTTCCTCAGCGTTTTCCGGCGAGCTCCGACGGTGAGAGGTGACACGAACACCACGACTGGACTCACGGCATCAAGGCGAAGCTTCCGGTGGCCGTGGATCCCCCTCAATCGCCGGCGACGAGAAGATCGGAGAGGGAGAAAACCGAACCTACCGACGACAATTCTGGCAAAACGGAGGGCGGTCTCGGCGCGTGACCACCGGAACGGCAATCCCGATGTGGCGAGCTTTCTTTCGATGGTCTCAGCGCCTCCGGTGGAGCTCCGGCGACACTCCGGTGAGGCTCCGGCGATTGTGACGGGACCAAAAATAGCAGAAAAATTGGTATGTGGCCACCAAAATTATTTTTCTAAGTGATTTTTCTGATAAACTAAAAAATTATTGAGTGATTTTACTAAATACAGTATGTGTGTTGTTATGGTTTACTAAGTTAAATGATAAATTGGCTAAGGTAATTGAGTAATTAGATTGATTAAATTGAGTTTAACAAATTATTGACAATTAGCTATTGAAATTTGATAAGCTGTTATGGTGTAGTTTTTCCTGCAATCATAACGAAATTTAAAATGATCCGAGCAGTGAGAGGTCTGTTGTTAACGATTTTCATTACGACGTAAAAATGCATAAGAAAGTGAAATATATTATGGTAATAAGTTTGATAAACCCATAGATTATAAGTTATAAAATAATGTAACAATAGTTATATGATGAGCAAAAGATTTTGAATAATTAGTTAGATAAATCAATTAAGTTGAATCTTTTTGTTTAAAAAGCTAAACCATACATTGAATATAAAGAATTTTGTTGTAATTGTAATGTGATGCATAGAAGTTATAGTTATAAGTCCAAATGTAACTGAAATTAAATGTTGGAACGATTTTAAGGTAGAAAAAAAAATGTATTTTGATTTTGTAAAAATCGAATTAAACTTGGGAACATATGGGTTAAGTTAGGATGTGACTACTGAGGACAAGTGAGGTTGAGTTGTTAGATGGGAATTTAGACCGACTAATTAACCACAAATTGGTAAATTTTTCCAATGAGATGGATTATGCATATTAAGCTTAAATAAGATCTGTGCATATAAGTGTTTATTTTTTTTAAAGCGAATGCATGAATGAGGCATATTCCAAGAAAATTTTAATGTAAGCATTATAAGTGAGGAGTGATAAAAAAATTAAATGAAAGTTGAATGTTCGACATATATAACATGTATTAAGAATAATATAAAAGTATGCGAATTAAATATGTGAATTTTGGAATTTTGTAATGTGTGTAACAGCGTGAACTAAGGCAAGGAAAGACAATAAAATAATATTCAAATGAAGAAATCAAGTGGAAGGATTTAAGGAAGGTGATGTGGGTTAATAAATAGTCATAAAAATTACATTAGATGATGAATGGATAAATATAGGGAATGCCTATATAAATAATAATGTATAATCGGTTCAATATGAAATAAACTTAATTTGACAAAATAAAATGGAAGTGAATTGGAATGGAAAGAAAGAGTGGTGGTTGAATGTATACTTATATGTATATGAAGTATATTATAATTATTAATGTAATTTAATTATAAAACATGATTAATGGCTTGCTATGAAGCTAAGTTAGTGAAATGTGATAGATAAATGAAATTATATGAGAAAATAATGATGGATGATACTGGGATTAATTATGGAAAAATTGAATTGAAATGTATATTGATTTTATTTTATGTAAAGATCAAAGTTTGGATTTGTTTAAATAACATTCATTAATGTGGCCCTATTCGATCAGCTGGTAGTCAAGTCTAGTTCAGGATATAGTGGCTAGCCATAGGGACATAAGACCGCGGGAGTGAGCATGACGTCTCACTATCTTTATAGGTCATTGATGACCTATTCTGTATTTTTAAAAGTATCTGTACTGGAATGTACTGGAGTAATCCTTCGGGGTTCTTCAGGTTTGGAATGTACTGGAGTAATCTTTCGGGCTTCTTCAGGTTTGGAATGTACTGGATTGATCCTCTAAGGTCTCTCCAGGTTATTGTGAGCTCTTAGGGGTTCACATCCCGTTTATCCTGTGCATAGAGTCTGCCAGCATTGTACTATGGGCAAAATGGTAAATTGCAAAGTGAATTGGTGAATGTGAAATAATTGTGTGAATCATGAAATTGAATGACTAATAAAGGAAGACTGGTAAATGGTGGATTTAAATAATAAACCATATTAAATGTATAATCTAAGAAGTTAGATGGCATGGATAAAAGTAAATATGGATTGAGAAGCCATAAAGTAACTTAAAGAGAGAAGTAAAGTTGAAGGATAAGTAGTACAATTAATAAAGAGATGTTAACTAAGAGGTATGAGTGAAATTTAAAGTTTAATATGTATATATGTGTATATAGATTTGGATGAAAGTTAACTAATGTATAAAATGATTTCGAATTTTGATAAAGTTGATGGTTCGATGTTAAAACTTTAATTGAATAAATAATATAAATAAATGAGCCTATGAAATTGGTGATATGAAAAAGTGGCTTTATGAACCTTATACTCACCAATATGTATTACATGAATGCAAATATGCATAGTAGTGGGTATCATTGGGTTAGATAAATGCTATAATAACCGATAATGTAGGAATGAAATATTACCTACTATTTTAGAAGTATATTGTCTGTTTAATATTACATGATAATAGTAAAATGATGCATGATAAGTGAGTATTACACATTATTAAAATGCAGAAAGATCTCAGTCGTTAATGTGCAAATTTGATTATGAAATTTTAGCTATTACGAATATTGAATGTATTGCATACTTACTGCTTCACTCTACAAATCCTTCAATTTAAATTTGGGGATAAATAGTAATGGATATATATTAATTATAAATTGTGATGTTTCTGAAAGGAGAAACTAATTAGCGATTTCAACGTAAACAAATACTAAGGTATGTATGTTTAACTTATATGTCTATACTTAGTACTTTTATGATTTGGATAAGCAAATTTGGTAGTCACCACTAAGCGTAAAGCTTAGCGCGTGGTTTATCCTCGCGCAGGTATAAGTCAGGAATCAAGTGAATATCAGCAACGCTTCATAGAAGAAACTTGAAATGGCAAGTATGGAAAGGAAGCGAAAGAAATGGAATTTTTGTATTTGATAATTCGAATATTAGTTCTTATGGCATGTACACTCCCTAGATAATTAGGATACTATTGTATCAAAGAATTTGTATTAGATAATTATTTATAGTTGATAGATGATGTATTATCATAATAGCTTTGTATTTTGTATAATTGATGTAATAGTGAGCTGATGACATTGTGAGCTATTATATAAGAATGTGATTGGAATTAAATTGGAGGATGGGCAAAATTGTGTTGGAGTTTGAATTGGAGTAGGACGGATGAATATGTATGTGATTATAGAAGTGTAAAGACTTTCTGTTTACAGGGGGATAGGCAATATTATAGAGGAGACTCTGCCGAAATTTCGGTAGAATTTAAGTAGCCTATTTGAGAATGATTGTGTGATTAGTAAAGTTTAATAGTGAAAAAAAGAAAAAAAAAATTACCCGGATTTTCGTAATGATTTTAAGAATAGTTTAAGACAATTAAGTTATTATGTACAGTAAAAAGGGTGTTACAGTTAGTGGTATCAGAGCAAAGGTTTAGGCGGTTCTGGCCAATAAGATATTTGGAGAATATATGACATTGTTTATGAGGAATGAGTGTGTGTTGTTTATTATGGACATCCCTATTTAGTTCTAAGTAGAGATAATTCGGAAAGAGTTGAATAGAAAATCAGAGTTAAGAAATTAAGATGTTCAAAAGTTATGAGATTTAAAGTATGTGAATGTGGAAGAAGGTTGTGATACTTGAGGTACCTGTCAGTTATCCTTGATAGAGGGGCAATCATTGAATATTTTATGCATGGGCTGGGTCACTATGCACTGTTCTTACATGATACGCACATTTGCATTATACTGCATACATGAAACATCATACATTCATTGTATCGGTATCACATGACCATTCATGAAAAACATCAAATTTTTTGCATATGCCCCAATTGAAAGGAAACTGGCGTAGAATATAGTAAGTGTATGGAAGTGAGGTAGATGTACCTTCATTGGAGGTAATAAGGAGTGTAACAAAGTTGAGTAAGTAAAATAAGGAATTTGAAATTCAATTTAGGAATTGAAAAAGGAAGGGGTGAAGGATCATTAAATGTGTATGAGTAAGAAATTTGTATTCATTTAAATTGTGGGTTTGATCCTTCTTTGTTAGCGAATTAAGGTATAGAATGTGATAAGATTTCAACCTACTATGGAATGGAATTGTATCTGATTAGATTGACTAATTGATTATAGCTTGAATTGGCTTATAAGAGTGAATAAAATTGTGAACTTGGGTACTAGATAGTTAAGTAAAAAGTACTGTAAAATATATGTGATGTTTCAGAAATGGACAAATTGTGACTAATGATACTGGTAAATTAGGAAGGAAATGTTATAGTTATTTTGATCAAGGAAAGAGTTTATTGAATGTGTAAGCGATTCTGTATTGAGAAAACAATGTGTTTTAGGAGAAATGAATTAAGGATTAAGGTAAGTAAGTAATAAGATGTGTATGCAATTGGTTTTTGGATATAGTGTACATGCCAAAGATGGAAAATAAAGAAATGATACGATTTTTAGAATGGATATGTTATTGGCTTAAGTATGATATAACTTGGGCCTAATTAGCACGTAAAGTTAAGAAGAAAGTGCATTTTTAGACACTTAAAATACTTCTTAGATGTTCGACAAGATTTTTTAGCTCTGCTGGCTCTAAGTTAATTGATCATGTTGTTAGAATGGGATTTGATGTAGAAACGGTGTCTAAAGTAATTCAAGAAAATGGGGAAAGAAATACAGGTTCGATTTTTTTTTAGGCTCTTCTCGCATACCTAGTGATTGAAAAATCGCATAAAGAAGAGCTGCATGTTGATTCTGATTGCTGATCTTCAGATTATGATGGGAGCTTTCTCAATGATTTTTCTGACATAGAGAGTTTTGAAATCGAGGAAAATTGTTAAACTTGAGCCTGATGATGAGTGGAGCGTTTTGCTGTTTCTGGTGAAGATGGAGTAAGGACGAGACATCGATAGCCCTAAAGAGATGTGGATCACATGCCACAATGGTAGATCTTATAGATTCATAGGTGTTGCTCAAATGGCGAAGCCAAGGATCAAATAGTCTGATGTTGATTATCCTAAATACAAAAAGGGGAGTTTTATGAATATATTAGGTGGGAAGGAAAAAGTAATTGAGATTTGAAAAGAATCTGCTATCTAGAGATGATGATAGGCTATGCTTTCCAAATACAATGATTGGACTTGGAGTCCCCATTGTTTCAGAGTTTGTAACTAAAAGAACACTTTTAGAAACTGTTATTGGGCCACCTTACCTCTATTATGAGAATGTAGTACCTGCTCGTAAAGGAGTTTGGAATACTATATCTCGGTTCTTATTGAAGTGGAGTTAGAAGTTATTGATTTTAAAATGTGTTCTTATGGTGCAAAGAAAAAGGGAGAATTGTGCATATAGTCACTTTATTTAACAGATTTTTCTTATAGTGTCTTCACAAATGGCACACGAAGCATTATCAATGATAAAGAGATAATGACTTCCATGAGATGGACGAATACAATTGAATTGTTTGCAAATTTGCATTGGGAATGTAAGTGGATTGAAAGGATGAATCGTGAATTATTGTACTAGTTCAGAGAAATTTCGAGGACGAAATTTCTTTTAAGGGGGGGAGAATTGTAATGCCCCAAAAATTTTCAGTGGTTCTATTAATAATTTGATACGCTAAAAATTCATTGGAGTGAATTATAGACTAGAATAAGTGGGAATTGTATGATATAGAAAATAAATTAGTTAAAACATGTGAAAATTTCTATGGGTCTAGAATTATCTAGACAAGTGGGACTAGTGTAAGCTAGAATTATTGGGAATGAAAAGAAAGGGAAAACACGGTGAAGGGAAGGGAAGAAACCGAAGGAAGAAAGAGAGAGGAAGAGAGAGAGAGGGAGCGGCGGAAGGCACCGCCGGCGACGGCGATCGGGGTGGCAATCGGACCGATGCACACGGCAAAGCCGTTCCGTGGCGTCTACCTCCGGTTCGCGGCGGCGTCAGTCCAGGAGATCGAAAGAGGAACCGAAGCTTCCTCAGCGTTTTCCGGCGAGCTCCGACGGCGAGAGGTGACACGAACACCACGACTGGACTCACGGCATCAAGGCGAAGCTTCCGGTGGCCGTGGATCCCCCTCAATCGCCGGCGACGAGAAGATCGGAGAGGGAGAAAACCGAACCTACCGACGACGATTCTGGCAAAACGGAGGGCGGTCTCGGCGCGTGACCACCGGAACGGCAATCCCGATGTGGCGAGCTTTCTTCCGATGGTCTCAGCGCCTCCGGTGGAGCTCCGGCGACACTCCGGTGAGGCTCCGGCGATTGTGACGGGACCAAAAATAGCAGAAAAATTGGTATGTGGCCACCAAAATTATTTTTCTAAGTGATTTTTCTGATAAACTAAAAAATTATTGAGTGATTTTAGTAAATACAGTATGTGTGTTGTTATGGTTTACTAAGTTAAATGATAAATTGGCTAAGGTAATTGAGTAATTAGATTGATTAAATTGAGTTTAACAAATTATTGACAATTAGCTATTGAAATTTGATAAGCTGTTATGGTGTAGTTTTTCCTGCAATCATAACGAAATTTAAAATGATCTGAGCAGTGAGAGGTCTGTTGTTAACGATTTTCATTACGACGTAAAAATGCATAAGAAAGTGAAATATATTATGGTAATAAGTTTGATAAACCCATAGATTATAAGTTATAAAATAATGTAACAATAGTTATATGATGAGCAAAAGATTTTGAATAATTAGTTAGATAAATCAATTAAGTTGAATCTTTTTGTTTAAAAAGCTAAACCATACATTGAATATAAAGAATTTTGTTGTAATTGTAATGTGATGCATAGAAGTTATAGTTATAAGTCCAAATGTAACTGAAATTAAATGTTGGAACGATTTTAAGGTAGAAAAAAAAATGTATTTTGATTTTGTAAAAATCGAATTAAACTTGGGAATATATGGGTTAAGTTAGGATGTGACTACTGAGGACAAGTGAGGTTGAGTTGTTAGATGGGAATTTAGACCGACTAATTAACCACAAATTGGTAAATTTTTCCAATGAGATGGATTATGCATATTAAGCTTAAATAAGATCTGTGCATATAAGTGTTTATTTTTTTTAAAGCGAATGCATGAATGAGGCATATTCCAAGAAAATTTTAATGTAAGCATTATAAGTGAGGAGTGATAAAAAAATTAAATGAAAGTTGAATGTTCGACATATATAACATGTATTAAGAATAATATAAAAGTATGCGAATTAAATATGTGAATTTTGGAATTTTGTAATGTGTGTAACAGCGTGAACTAAGGCAAGGAAAGACAATAAAATAATATTCAAATGAAGAAATCAAGTGGAAGGATTTAAGGAAGGTGATGTGGGTTAATAAATAGTCATAAAAATTACATTAGATGATGAATGGATAAATATAGGGAATGCCTATATAAATAATAATGTATAATCGGTTCAATATGAAATAAACTTAATTTGACAAAATAAAATGGAAGTGAATTGGAATGGAAAGAAAGAGTGGTGGTTGAATGTATACTTATATGTATATGAAGTATATTATAATTATTACTGTCATTTAATTATAAAACATGATTAATGGCTTGCTATGAAGCTAAGTTAGTGAAATGTGATAGATAAATGAAATTATATGAGAAAATAATGATGGATGATACTGGGATTAATTATGGAAAAATTGAATTGAAATATATATTGATCTTATTTTATGTAAAGATCAAAGTTTGGATTTGTTTAAATAACATTCATTAATGTGGCCCTATTCGATCAGCTGGTAGTCAAGTCTAGTTCAGGATATAGTGGCTAGCCATAGGGACATAAGACCGCGGGAGTGAGCATGACGTCTCACTATCTTTATAGGTCATTGATGACCTATTCTGTATTTTTAAAAGTATCTGTACTAGAATGTACTGGAGTAATCCTTAAGGGTTCTTCAGGTTTGGAATGTACTGGAGTAATCTTTCGGGGTTCTTCAGGTTTGGAATGTACTGGATTGATCCTCTAAGGTCTCTCCAGGTTATTGTGAGCTCTTAGGGGTTCACATCCCGTTTATCCTGTGCATAGAGTCTGCCAGCATTGTACTATGGGCAAAATGGTAAATTGCAAAGTGAATTGGTGAATGTGAAATAATTGTGTGAATCATGAAATTGAATGACTAATAAAGGAAGACTGGTAAATGGTGGATTTAAATAATAAACCATATTAAATGTATAATCTAAGAAGTTAGATGGCATGGATAAAAGTAAATATGGATTGAGAAGCCATAAAGTAACTTAAAGAGAGAAGTAAAGTTGAAGGATAAGTAGTACAATTAATAAAGAGATGTTAACTAAGAGGTATGAGTGAAATTTAAAGTTTAATATGTATATATGTGTATATAGATTTGGATGAAAGTTAACTAATGTATAAAATGATTTCGAATTTTGATAAAGTTGATGGTTCGATGTTAAAACTTTAATTGAATAAATAATATTAATAAATGAGCCTATGAAATTGGTGATATGAAAAAGTGGCTTTATGAACCTTATACTCACCAATATGTATTACATGAATGCAAATATGCATAGTAGTGGGTATCATTGGGTTAGATAAATGCTATAATAACCGATAATGTAGGAATGAAATATTACCTACTATTTTAGAAGTATATTGTCTGTTTAATATTGCATGACAATAGTAAAATGATGCATGATAAGTGAGTATTACACATTATTAAAATGCAAAAAGATCTCAGTCGTTAATGTGCAAATTTGATTATGAAATTTTAGCTATTACGAATATTGAATGTATTGCATACTTACTGCTTCACTCTACAAATCCTTCAATTTAAATTTGGGGATAAATAGTAATGGATATATATTAATTATAAATTGTGATGTTTCTGAAAGGAGAAACTAATTAGCGATTTGAACGTAAACAAATACTAAGGTATGTATGTTTAACTTATATATGTATACTTAGTACTTTTATGATTTGGATAAGTAAATTTGGTAGTCACCACTAAGCGTAAAGCTTAGCGCGTGGTTTATCCTCGCGCAGGTATAAGTCAGGAATCAAGTGAATATCAGCAACGCTTCATAAAAGAAACTTGAAATGGTAAGTATGGAAAGAAAGCGAAAGAAATGGAATTTTTGTATTTGATAATTCGAATATTAGTTCTTATGGCATGTACACTCCCTAGATAATTAGGATACTATTGTATCAAAAAATTTGTATTAGATAATTATTTATAGTTGATAGATGATGTATTATCATAATAGCTTTGTATTTTGTATAATTGATGTAATAGTGAGCTGATGACATTGTGAGCTATTATATAAGTATGTGATTGGAATTAAATTGGAGGATGGGCAAAATTGTGTTGGAGTTTGAATTGGAATAGGATGGATGAATATGTATGTGATTATAGAAGTGTAAAGACTTTCTGTTTACAGGGGGATAGGCAATATTATAGAGGAGACTCTGCCGAAATTTCGGTAGAATTTAAGTAGCCTATTTGAGAATGATTGTGTGATTAGTAAAGTTTAATAGTGAAAAAAAGAAAAAAAAAAATTTACCCGGATTTTCGTAATGATTTTAAGAATAGTTTAAGACAATTAAGTTATTATGTACAGTAAAAAGGGTGTTACAGCACTTGCCAAAACTTTGACATTAATTCTTAAATTGTCCACTTAGCATACCCAACACTTCAGCTTTCACAACTTTGGTCACCACTTATTCTCAATATGCCCGAATCCTTCTAGGGTACTTTTCGGGTTGTTACAATTCTTCCCTCCTCAAAGAATTTCGTCGTAGAAATTCACTTACATCGGAAAAATCCGAATACTGCACTCCCATTCACTATCATACTCATATCGATTATTTCTATAACATCAAATAACACGTACATTCTATACTTGCAACACATAGATCTCACTCATTCCCATACACTTCGCTCTTAACTTACTCACTTGCTTATACTTATTCTTATCGCTATACTTTTAAACCACTTCTTTAAAATCGAAAGGCTACACAAATTATATCTTTCTCTCGTACATAACTAAACCCAAACTCATAAAACGGATTTGATGAAATCCCATAATTCTCTTTTCATTATCTTACGTTCATATCTACAACTCTCATCAGAACAATCATTACCTTAACCGCCAATCGAAAACCAAAGTACATACACTTCACACATAAATCATTTAACTTACAACATTTTGCTACACCATTCCTCAATATTTCAAAAACATCCGGCACACATGCTACTTTCCTTACCAATGATACTCATATCTTACTCCAAACTCCTTTCACATTCATTTATGTAATGTTGCAAAATACTCTTTCTACTCAGCTCAGACTATGTACACAATATATTTTCCTTAATAATTACTATGCTCTTAAGTCACACACTTAATCTTAATATCAAATACTCAATGTACACCCTATCAGCTTTTCTCCATCAAAAACACATTCATAAATGCTTCTCATGGGTGATCAAAGGAAGATGATGTAATGAGGATGTGATGGTTCATGTATGCAAGATGATGCAGAAATGCAATTGATGCTATAATAATGCACTTTTCCCATCCCCATGGTTCAATATGCTTATGCTCAAACAATTTCCTGGAGATAGCTGACATGCATACAGAGCATTACCATAATCTTACAAATCCAAATACTCTTCCAATTCAAACACCAAATATCTATTCCCATAAAGGTAACCATTTATCAATACACTTCAAGGGTTTCTACAAAACCTACTCCTAAACCATTTAATATCAAAAAAAAATTCTAACAGAACCTCTAATACTCATCTAACAAACACATCCCAAATACGCACATACACACATAACAATACAGGACAGGTAGATCGTGACCTACTAAGACAACGTTTAACTAAACACTTTATTAAATCAGAAGGTTCCCCTTCATAAAACATACCTAAAGGACAAGGCCATCCGCTTTGGCCAACGCTAAACTATACAGACACACTTCGAAATACCTAGTTAACCAAAACCGACTAAACCGGAGCTCTGATACCAAATTGTAACACCTCCAACTCCCACACGTACCATATCGAAGGATGAAGATCTACGGTGAGCAGAGGGTGCTACCAGACAAAGACACACATGGCAATATAGAAATCAGAGTAATAAAATTTCTAACTTTTAGAATCAAAATCTCAAGACATGCACATCCTAAACCTATGTCATCAACACACCATTATTCGCACTATAGACAATTACAACTTATCACAAAACCGCATAAATAAACTTAATTACATTCCAAAAATAATAACACTTCCTATAAACTCTACCGACTTGTTGGCCAAAACTCAGCGGACCGCTGCACTACTCTAATCTCCTAACCTGTACGGAGAAACACCTGTGCTAAGCGATAACGCTTAGGAAGGGTCTGCAAATAAATAATAACCAACCACTTACAGTGATTGGCGAAAACTAGCACATGCATTTACACATATTCATAAGCATAAAATATCCCGGTTAAAACTATCACAAATTCATATTCTTTAGTTTATTATGAAAACTTAAGCCATTACACATACATTAGCATCTTATAAACCATAAACAGAAATACTTATTTACTTTTTAATCAAAAATATATTATACAAAACTTATCATATACTTTAAATCACTTAATGGCCCTATAGATAGTTATACTTCATAAATTTTCGAAATACATTTTAAGGTTCGAAATATAAAGTTCAGAAATTCCCATTATTACAAATATTTCAAAATCATACATATTACAGTATCAATACTTAAATCAAAACATTTCATTTTAATCAAACTATTACTTTCTCAAAACTAAATAAAACATTTTAATACTCAGATTTGGTTCGGGCTTGAAACAGTTATTCTAAGCTTCCTAAATATCCCTATGGTCGGGGAATCAGAACCACGTAGTTTTACAGAAAATCTTATACACTTATTCCAGGTTCAATTATAACTCATTTGCTAAATTCAGTTATCTATCGCATGCTTATTACTTCACTTCCCTTTAACTATAAACCAATATACCATTACCATAATCACTGAGAACCAACAAATCATACACAAGGATTCTTATCGACATACTTACATTGGTTATCCAGGCTAAGGTTTAGAAGGCAGACAATACATAACATACCTGTATTCTCGTTATAAACATATAATCGACTACATTCATAAAGCTCATTTATTTAGTCTCCAACTATAGCAAATACGCATATTAGTTACTTTAATAATTCTTTGCAAAGACTATATAAAGACATACATACTTCTAACTTTTAAATAGATTAATGGCATGCATTTATCACATACAAAAATTCTTATGCAGTCAATAGTCATTCACACATCTGCATTGGATTAAACATTTTTTGCTATACTTCTTTTCATTTAACTGACATTAGATTTAGATGCTAAGCATTAAGGTATCCGAAGATACCGCACATTTCAACATAGTTGTCCATAAAGGATCTAGAACAGAGGAGTGCATAGCGCACAAGTTCAAATGGCATTTCAATAAATCAAGCAGATGCTTATTCACACAATTATTTGCAAATCATCATAGAACTTATAAATTAATTCACATTAATTTACTCTTTTAATTGCTTGCTAAGTCAAAGGGGTGGATAAACGAGTAACAGAACACATTGGGGGTACCCGTGGGTACAATCGAAAAGCAACATCTTATTTTTCTCATTCAAAACATTTTCACATTGGGGATCTTAAATAAGATCCGTACATATTGGGGATCGCGAGGATCCAAACGGGGACCTGATGTCCAGAACAGAACAAAGGGCTATAGCATCAGAACTCTATAGGCATGCCTATCTATCCACGACCGACTCACGCAGGCTAGATTTTCCATATCATCATTGAATTCGTCACGTTTCACTTACAAATATACATTCCATTAAATACTTGTAACATTCTTTTATAATCACATGCATTCATATATTTGCATATCATATGTACAATTGCATTTATCATATTCAAAACTAATCACGTGTGGTTTCATAGATCGAAGTATTCATAAGAACATATTAAACGTAATCATATTATTAATCATCATGCATTCATTTAAACTTAACAGATAAGCTTACATTTCATTATACATAGACATTTATAACACAATAATAGTAGATCAAATTCTCATATTCCAATAATTACTATGCATGGGAACACATTGAATAAATCACATTTTAAATCATATATGCATAGCATAAGTGAGAGACCATGTAAAGAAGAAGATCTTTCAAAAACATTTTTGAAACAGAGAGTGGACTATCACGATTGTGACCAAAGGTCGCACTCGCAATAGTGGCCGAGCTTGCCCTGCGGACAAGGAACCGAGCACGAGTCATGCTCAGAGACACGACTCGTGAAGGCGAATCACAGAGGAACAAAGCAGGCGCAAGAGGGAGAGGAGACTGACACGAGTCGTGCTCAGAGACACGACTCGTGCTCCAAAGCATGACTCATGCTCTATGGAGCATGACTTATGCTCCAGAGCACGACTCATCCTCCATTGCACGACTCATCCTATATTGCACGACTCATGCTCCATTGTCTCTACTCGTGACAGCCAAAATCATGACGATCTCCATATCTAGAGAGCAGTTACACGGCGGTATGGACTATCCTTACCGCCGTGTAGCTCAACAAACTAGCAAAAACCACCAATCCAGAATGCGTTTACACGGCAGTATGAGGATCCCTTACTGCCATGCAAATCATTCCAAACCCAGATTTTCATAGAAAACTCATTTATTTCAAAATCAACTTCATCATCTCATGCATATCACTTCAAATAACTAAGCATATGGATTCTACTCATACTTATAATCATCTTAACAACCTTTATCACCTGATATAAGCAATAATTAGCAAACTTGCTCAACAAAATCGCATACACAACGATTTTACTCTTACTCATGCAAATCCATTTCTCAATCATCATATACCAAGATTTCATATAACATATCATATAAATATACTCAAACTCAACTCAAAGATACATATAAAGCACATATGACCATTCAAAGTTTCCAGAAATCCAAAACTATCAAAACACAACCAAAACCCAAATAACTCCCAAACCTCAAACTCCTTTACTGCTATTAGCTTAAATGGTTGCACTTTTTTGCTTCCAAACTCATCTAAGGTCTTTCTCATCTAACATCCTCATCAATCACACAAACACATACACAAAATACACATCTAGGTCAAAACGTAATCAAGAAGAAACAAAAGAGAAATCAAAGCTCATAATCCACCTTACCTTGACAATCTTCACTTAAATCACTTGAACCCACAACTTTCATCCTCAAAATCTTGGGACTTTGATCTAAGGGAGAGCAAATGACATTGAAGCAAGAAGGAGAAGAAGAAGAAGAAGAAGAAAAAGAAGAGGGAGGAGAACGGGAGAAAGAGAGAGGGGAGAGTAGATTTTTTCTGCCCTCTCTCTCCTTCTCTCTCTTCTTTTATACCCTTCTTATCCCCTTGCCACATGTCATATTGCCATTGGTCCAATTTAGATATTTATGTCAAATTTCTCTTTCAATCCTTCCACTCTTAATTCTTCTTGCACTTAACTTATAACTTACTAATCCTTCACATTGGCCCACTTAATTAATTTTATCCTTTCAATCAAGTCCTAATTCCATACTTCACAATTTTACAATTAGCGCACTTGCCGAAACTTTGACATTAATTCTTAAATTGTCTACTTAGCATACCCAACACTTTAGCTTTCACAACTCTGGTCACCACTTATTCTCAATATGCTCGAATCCTTCTAGGGTTCTTTCGGGGTTGTTACAATTAATTCACATCAAAGCACATCAATATCATACTTTTCACATACATATACCATTCAGCCTATGTGTTCAACATCCATTATGATTATTTTTCTTTCTCTTATGCATTCAATTACTTATATTTCATGTCAAACATCATTTATACATCATTAAAATGACATAAACATCATAACACACCATGGGAAAACATGCATATACCATTTGGCCACATAATATCATCATCAGCCAAGTTTTATCTTTTCATTTTAATCAGCCAAATCATCATTTTGAACCTTCCTAAGCATGATTATATGGTTAGATTCAATTAAACATGTATTACACTACAAGAAAAATGACCTTTAACGAAGGGAAATCCGGTCGTTAAAAGTTAAAATCCGGTCGTTAAAAATTTTTAACGACCGGAAAATCCGGTCGGTAAAAGCCCCTTCGTTAAAGGTATAGACGACCGGATATTGCATCCGGTCGTTAATGTCTTTAACGACCGGAATATTTTCGGTCGTTGAAAAGTGATTTTTAGCGACCGGATTTTCCCTTCGCTAATTATATTCACTTTTAACGAAAGGATTTCCGGTCGTTAAAGATACCTTTTAGCGACCGGATTTTCCTTTCGCTAATTGTATTCAATTTCAACGAAGGGATTTCCGATCATTAAAAATACCTTTTAGCGACCGGATTTTCCCTTCGCTAATTGTATTCAATTTCAACGAAGGAATTTCCGGTCGTTAAATATACCTTTTAACGACCAAATTTTTCCTTCGCTAATTATATTCACTTTTAACGAAGAAATTTTTGGTCGTGAAAGATTTTCTTTTCGTTGATTGTATTCACTTTTAATGAATGAAATTCCGGTCGTTGAAAATATTTTTTAGCGACTAAATTTTCTTTCGCTAAT
This sequence comes from Excoecaria cochinchinensis, assembly GCA_947683425.1. NCBI lineage: Eukaryota > Viridiplantae > Streptophyta > Magnoliopsida > Malpighiales > Euphorbiaceae > Excoecaria > Excoecaria cochinchinensis. The sequence continues at coordinate 2,227,439 of CANTUQ010000192.1, forward strand.
TGTGTTCACTTTCAACTAATATATAATAGCTTCTAATTTATCATAATACACAAGACATAGATAGGAGAATAAAATATAAACCATTTTATAATGTATCGTACATATCATTCACATTTATTTTATACAAAAATATAATAAAACTTTTTCATATATTGAAAAAGAAAAGTTACAAAATATAATCATATTCACAAAGTATAAAAACTATCAATGACAAGTTCAAAAAAATAACTTCTCTCTATACTAATTTATATTCAAACGATTTTTGAGAAAATGTAAAAAATAAACCTCCTAATTTCGCTGTCCAAAATTTTGAAGACCTGCAAAATGTATACAAGACACAAAGTCAAAATAAACTTGGTTTAATGTCATCTGATGGGAGTGATCATGCCATTACTAAAATATCTTCTTAAAATCTACTGAAATTTGATTAAATACACAACATGATTATTAAACTAAGAATCTCATTAAAGAAAATTTACCATAAGCTCCTGTGGCATGGTCTATCATGTTGGAAAACAGAGACTGCAAGTGGAAGAACACTTTCAATCATTGAACAGCCAGTGTAGCAAAGTAAAACTTGATAGAATGCATAATCTAACTAGAAACACAAATTGAAAGAGATCCTATATTCATATAATTGTTACAGTGATCAATAAATCTTAGAGATCCTATCAAAACTCTATCTTGAAACTCTTCCTCTTTTTCTTTTCTTTTATTTTTATTAACATTAAAAATAACAGAAAAAAATAATCTTAAATGTTTTTACTTGCTCACATTCAATTCACAATTTTGTATTAAAAAAATAAAATTCAAAATGATTTTATCATTGACTTATGGAAATCCTATAGGACTATACATACTTAATCTCATTCTAGACAGGGTCGACTATCCTCTGCTCCATCTCCATATTACTCCTCATTTATAACCCATGCTTATTGTTCTTAAAGGTTTTGATTGTGATTTTATCATATAGATTTTTTCTTATGGGGAAGTGTATAAGTGTGCCACTTCAATTAATAATAATAATAATAATAATAGTAGTAGTAGCAGCTTTCCTCCAATAAAATTGGCAGTAAACAGGGCCACGTGACCTTTTAATGATAGAGGAATCAAAATTTGTGTTAAGCTTGGATGTTTTGCTTAATTGTCTGATGAGAATGACATAAGCAACTACAAGGTAAAGCACATCATCTACTTGACTTAAGAAAAATACTAACATCAAGCAACAGAAAATTAAAAAATAAATCAAATAATAGTTGTAGAGAACATAAAATGTGATGATCTGACCTTAAAAGGGAGTGTTAAAGCAGCAGTGGATCGAGCACAGCAGCAAACAGAGAGCAATCAATAGAGCACCCCACTAACAAAGGCCATTATTCAAGCAAGAAATCATTCAATACCCAAAAAAAAAATAACACCATTAATAAACAGATAGAGGCACAACCTGATCGGAGAATGGGTTAATTGAGCTTCTTTGTATCATCCTAATCACAGTTGAATGTCAAGTTATAGAGACAATATTAGTCAATAATCCAAGGAGGACAATTGAGCAAACGTATTTTTATGTTTGCTATCACAATCATTCATAACTAGCAGTGAAAATTAACTTAGGATATCTAGGAAATTAGATGAATAAAATTATACCTCATAAGTAAATGGCTTATCATTTGCTGCTAGTTATTGAAGATAACTACAAAGTAAAGACATAAGCATCATTATGCTGTAATATTGTATATCTCTTTTTCATTAGTCACTAATTACATTAACAATTGTAGAGACAATTTATGACCAGATAACTCAGCCCCCAATATTCACGGATATAAACAAAAATATCAATAATAGAAAGTATGGGCAACTTATGACCTTCGAGGTAGAGGAGCAATATATCTACAATGCCTTTGGTGAGGTCAGGAAATTAAAAAATAAATACTAATACTGACAAAGTTAGAATCAAAGACAAATACTAATAACTATAATAGAAACTAACCAATCATACTCCATGGATACATTCTCAATGTCATCATGGATGCCATAGGACAGTACTTGAAAAAAATAGTCTTACAAGCATTGCCATAGTGATAGAGGTCAAACAAGAAAACATACAAGGACACAAAGTCAAAATAAAGTTGCTTTAATGTGATCTGATGGGAGTACACTTTCGAAGCCCAGCCTGTAAGAAAGGAAAATAAGTTAATAATTCCCATTCAAAATGAGTCAGAAAAAAATAATAGAATGCAATCTAATATGTTGAGTGACTACAATTTATACAGGCTACAGCTTTGTAATTAAGAGCAAGCAAAGTAAAATGAGCACATATATATATATATATATATATATATATATATATATATATAGAGAGAGAGAGAGAGAGAGAGAGAGAGAGAGAGAGAGTAACAACTCACAGATTGAACTAGATGTTTGCTAATCAAGCAGACTTGTGAAGGAGATCACTCCAATAATACAAAAGAACTGTTAAAAGTAATAACTGAACTAAAAATACTAACCTTTACCCACACCCTCAAGCAAAAGCTCTGCACAATCTAAGGCTGGCTCGTAAACATTCTCATGATACATTACGTGGCCAAATCTTCCTGTAGCATAACCCATATCTCTTGCAAGCTCTATCTGCAGCCACCTAAACAGCAAAAATCATTCAAGAGCTTCAGAAGTAATCACTAATGCAAATAAAGAAAGAAAAAAAAAAAAAAAAAACTGGCCATGGCGAGGTGGTTGGATGTGCGGGTGGTATGTTGGGTAATTTAGGGACTAGACCAAAGCCCATAGCATTAAATTCTTCAACAATCCAAGATACCTTCCTTGTAGATACAACTAATGCTGTGCCAACAGTTATCCCATTTTCTAATCATGTTCCATTAAACTATCCAACTTCAGTTAAAAGTAAGGTATAATAATTTTTAAAAAATTTAAAGTAGTATTATCTATTAAAGAACATAGTAATACATTTTCAGCAAATGTAGGCACAAGATGACATGCTATGGGCATTTACAGTTCTATGTTCATCTAGTACAACATGCCATGTACACACCTATCAACCAACTTAGTGCCCTGCACTGGCTAATGATGGAGAAAGTAGCTGAGATTATTGCTTGGCTTCCTACCACAGTTGCAATATATATATATATATATTTTCTAAAATTGTTCCATTAAACTATCCAACTTCAGTTAAAAGTAAGGTATAGTAATTTTTAAAATATTTAAAGTAGTATTATCGACTAAAGAACATACAGGATCATGCAAAGCTAATCATAGGATCATGTAAAGCTAATCACATTCTACACAGATTTCACAAGGCACAGTTATTAGCAGTAGGATGATAAATTAGAAACCATAATATCATACAATATGTAGATACTGGTAAGCATATCAACCAAAATAAAACAAATTTTAAGATTGTTATCACAAAACAGAATATCTGTATCATCACTAATCCCGTAAGCCCAAAGACTAGACACATTCTTTTCCAGCAAGAGAAATTTAAGAGGACCTATAGAAGATACACTTTTATATATAATTTTTTTTATTTTTATGTTCACATTTGCCAAAATAGATAAGATAACGTTATTAAACCTTGAGAACTCAATCAAGTAAATGTATATCTTTACAAAGGGCCTACCTCTATGCTTCTTTTTACCTGCTACTACTAACCTCTCACATTTTTGAACTACAGCACCTAATAGTTTTCCAGCAGATAATCAAGAATACAGAATATATGCTCACCTTTTTAAGGCCAGTAAGAATATAAGCAAATTCAGAGAGAGATGTCCATTAGATACTATCCAGTGTAATATGAACAGCAAGAAGTTCAATTAGAGAGTGATAGCCATTATCCAATCACACTGTAAACTCAAAATTTGCACAAAATCATATTTTCATATGCAGGAAAACATCAGACAGACCTAATTCCCGCACAACAATATTAATTTCATTATATAATCAACAAATAAAGCATCTGGCAATATCAACAATAATTTATTTAACTCAATTTAATCAAACCAATTACTCAAATAACACAGCCAATTTACCAATTAATTTAGCAAACCATAACAACACACAAACTGTAACTGTAAAATCACACCTTAACAAGTTTAATTTATGTAAAAAAAAATCACTTGGAAAGGTAAGTTTGGTAGCCACTTACTGATTTTTCTGAAATTTTTGGTCCCTTCACCGACGCCGGAGCCTCGCCGGAGCTAACCAGAAGGAAGCTTGAAGCGTCGGGGTTGCTTTTCCGGTGATCACGCGCCGAGACTCCCCTTCATTTCGCCGGAATCGACGTCGGAAATCTCGGTTCTCCCCCTCTCCGATCTGCTCGTCGCCGGCGATTGAAGACCACCCATGGGTACCGGGAGATTCGCCTGCCCGCCAGGAGTCCCTTCGTGCCGTTCGTGTCTTCGTTCGCCGCCGGAGCCGGCCGAAAAACGCAGGAGAAGCTTCGGTTTTTCTCGCTGGAACGGCAACGTCGCGACAGGGAAAAAGACGCCGAGATCGGCGTTGCGAGGAGCCCGGTTGCTCGCCGTCGACCGTCGCCAGCCGCCTAGCCACCTTCCGCCGTGCTCCGCCGTCTCTCTCTCCCTCTCTCTCTCTCTTTCTCTTCCTCGGTCTCTTTCCCTATTCTGCCCCCGTTTCGTGTCTTTCCCTTTCTCTTTTCTTTTTTTTTTTTCCCTCATGATTCCCAATAGTTCTAGCTTAATCCCACATGTCTGGATAATTCTAGACCTATAAAAATAATTATATGTTATTACAATTTTTATTTATCTATTTACTTATTATTCGTTGTTTAATATCTTTTTGTCTATTTATATGTAAATATAATTATATATTTATTTATATATTTGTCTAAAATTTATTTGAATAATTAAATTGTGTAGTTTTAAAAAAAATTCCACCTCTTATGCATCAAAAATTAATCTTTGATAAAATTTTGACCTACCAATACATTTTGTAATTTTAGGTTTTTTTTTGGAGGTAAATAGTTTATTTTGTTTTAAGACTTTTAACGACCGGATTTTGAAACTTTTAATGACCGGAAATATACCCTTGTTAAATAATAATAAAATTTGAGTTTTAACGACCGGATTAAATTCCCTTCGTTACTTTCATTTTTTTACGACCGGATTTTGAGGCTTTTAACGACCGAAAATATACCCCTCGTTAAATAATACTAAAATTTGAGTTTTAACGACCGGAATAAATTCCCTTCGTTGCTTTTATTTTTTTACGACCGGATTTTTATCCCTTCGCTAAATTTTGGTCGTTAAAACTCAATTTTCTTGTAGTGTTAATTACATACTTTATTTTTAAATGTAACCTAAATCCATAATTTTAACATGGAAATAGATGGAATTTGCAATCACAAACCTTAGATCCTTGCTTATTACTCCTTAATACTCCTTTTTCTTGCCTTTAGCTTTCGTGAAACCTTCCTCACCTTGTACACCTAATTGAGGCCAAAACATAAAATCAAGATCTATCAAAAATCTTGCTTCTTTTATGTAATATAACCACATAAACATGATCTACATAACTTAAAGTACCTATAAGAACCCTTAAACTAATTTGAAAATACCTAAATCACATATCTTAATTTTACACCTAAACTTTCAAGTCTTGGTTTCACCCACTTTTAATCCTTTAAATGAACTTCTAAGACCACCAATAGATTATAGAGGAGCTGGAATTTACTTGGGAAGCTAATATCTATGGAGAGATGGAGAGAAAATGGAAGAAAATGGAGGAAAAGTGAAAGAGTTCAATTCGGCCTAAGGAGATGGGAGAGAGAGGCGGCTGCAAATGGAGTATTCTGAAGAATCCAGATGAAGAGATGTTTATATATGGGGAAAATTTAATCGGACCAGGTCCAACCAAAGTGGTCGAACCGGTTTGGATCAATTTTTTTATTTTTAGGCCATTTTTCACTTCTCAATGGTAACTATAAGTTCATTCATTTATTTTAACTCCTAAACAATTCCATCATTTTTAGAATATGAAAAATAGTCTTCCTACAAAATTTTAGCTCAATCAGAGTCCATTTGGGGTCCAGTTCACTTAAACCGGTTTTATTCGACATTTTCGGTTCTGCCGTTATTTACTAATCTTTCACTATCAAAAATTCCTAAAAATTATTTTAAACTATTTTATTTCCTACAAAACCGCTTTTAGACTTCAATTACTATTTTTAAAAATTAAGTTAAAAATTAGTCAAACTTGGTTACTATTTGAATCGAACTAGATATTAACTTCAAATTGACTTTCAAAGGCCTATATGACCTCATTTTTGCACCAAATTATACCATTAGTCTCCTTTTAACTCATATATTCTGATAGTCCAATAAAATATTTTTCTCTATAGGCTTCCCGGAGGTCACCCATTAGGGGGCTTCCCTGGCCTGAGAATGTTTAACCTTTTTAACTCTATCAAAATTAAGAGTACTAAAGCTGATATTTTCACACTGCAGACTCTACAAAATTCACCGATTACTGCTAAACTAGTATTTGGGCTATTACAATTCTCCCCTACCAATTAAAAATTTTATCCTCGAAATTTTACCTATATTGAATAATTGAGGGTACTGTTGTCGCATTGCCCCTTCTGGTTCCCACGTTGCTTCTGCAACGTTGTGGTGGTTCCAGAGCACCTTTATTAGTGGAATCTGCTTATTTCTGAGCTATTTGATTTCTTTAGCCAGAATCTTCACTTGATACTCTTCATAGGTCAAATCAGGCTGAACCCAAATCTCTTCAGGCTTAATCACGTGACTGGGGTCCGACTGATACCTTCGCAGCAAGGATACATGGAATACATCGTGAATCTTTTCCAATTTTGGCAGTAACTTCAGTCTCTAGGCCACTGGTCCAACCCTTTGTAAGATTTCATAGGGACCAATGAATCTCGGACTCAACTTGCCTTTCTTTCCAAACCTTAAGACCTTCTTCCATAAAGAAACTTTTAGGAATACTTTATCTCCAACCTGGAACTCAACATCTTTTCTCTTTAAGTCCTCATAAGACTTCTATCGATCCATGGCTTCCTTCAGTCTACCCTTGATCACTCGGACTTTTTCTTCAGTTTCTCAAATCAAATCTAATCCTACAACTTTCTTTTCACTTAACTCTATCCAACAAAAAGGAGTTCTACACTTCCTACCATACAAAGCTTCAAAAGGAGCCATTTTAATGTTGGATTGATAGCTGTTATTATAAGTGAATTTAGCTAATGGCAAGTACTTTTCCCTACTACTATCAAATTCACGAACACAACACCTTAACATGTCTTCTAGAATTTGAATTATCCGTTCAGGTTGTCCATCAGTCTGGGGGTGGAAAGCTGTACTGAAATGTTGCTTTGTCCCTAATGCTTCCTGCAATCTCTTCCAAAACTGAGAAGTAAACCTCAAATCTGTCTGATATGATGGAAGATGGCACTCCATGCAATCTCACAATCTCATTGATATATAATTCTACCAATATAGTAAGCGAATAATCCATTCTGACAGGTAAGAAATGAGCTGATTTTGTGAGTCTGTCAATGATCACCCAAACAACATCATGTTTCTTTCTAGTGAGTGGAAATCCGGTCACAAAATCCATGGTTACCCTGTCCCATTTCTATTTAGGTCTTGTGATAGGTTGAAGCAAACCCAAAGGAACCTGATGCTCTGCCTTTACCTATTGACATATCAAACATTTGCCCACAAATTTTATTATCTCATGTTTCATGCCTGGCCACCAGTAATACATCTTCAGGTCCTGATACATTTTATTACTACCAGGATGCATGGCATAACTACTATGATGAGCTTCTGATAAGTTCTTTCTCAAATCATCTTGATCAGGAACACACAATCTCTGCTTATAAGACTACCATCTGGACCCAGTGAATAATTACTTTCATTGCCTTCTTTTACCTGGTTCATGATAGAAGACAATCGGTCATCCTGTTTCTGGGCATCCTTCACCTACTGGAGGAATCTGGCTTCACATGCATTTCTTCTATCAGGCTCCATCATCTGCCATACCCATTTTAACATTTATAGCCTGCAAAGATGCCATGAACTTTCTGCTAAGTGCATCAGCCACAACATTCGCTTTCCCAGGATGATAATCAATGAAACAATCATAATCTTTAATCAATTCAAGCCATCGTTTTTGTCTCAGATTCAACTCCTTCTGTTTAAGCAAATATTTAAGACTTTTATGATCCGTGTACATATAGCACTTCTCACCATACAGATAATGCCTCCAGATTTTCAATTCAAATATAATGGCTGCTGTAGACACCGAGTCCCGAGTAGTCTTGATCAGGATTACCCAATGATGAAATTAAGTGTGCCGATCTATAAGCAAAAAGAATGAAGTTGTAAGTGACGATTTTCTAGTTGATTTGTTGTTTTAAAATTAAATAAAAATGTATTTCAAAATATATTTTTAAAGTATTTTAAAAATTATTTTGTGATGAAAAAAGTGAGTTTTTAAATTATTATATTTTATAGGAATTTAAAAAAAAAAAATTTCTGCGCGAGTGTCGGGCTGCGTCAGCGCTGGGCGCGCGCCTGGCTCGCAGGCGGAGCGCTCGAGCAGCGCCGCGCGGGCGCGAGTCGGGCGCACCGACGGGGCGCCCCGCGCCCCTGTTCGTCCGTTTTGCCTATTTTGGCTATAAATTCTTCATTTTAAATGCTTTTTAACTCATTTTTTTTGCAAAATTTAATTCAAAAAGCCTTATATCTTCCAACCCAATAAATTCAGTGGTTTTTTGTAGTTATGGGAATTAAATTAATTTAATTTCTTAATTAAAAAATCTGAATTTTAAGGGGAATAAAAAGAGTTTTTTAGGGAGAATTGAGGGGGGATTTTCTTTAGAAAATATTTTTCTTCTTCTTTCTTCTTTTAAGAACAAATTCTCTCAATTTCTAAGGAAATTTCCAGCAATTCTTAAGGCAAAAAATAACAATTTTTGTTCTTGAGAATTTTCTTATTTTCAATTGACAATTTTTGTTTTGAGACAAATAAATAAATTATTTGTTCTTGAGTAAAAATTCACTTTCAATATTTTATTTTCTAATTTTACTCCAACAATACAAGACAAGGAATTGGATCTTACCTTCTCTTCATCAAGATAAATTTTGAGGGTAAACATTCTTGGCTCAATTTCTTAGTTTAATTTTAATTTGTTTTTTTATTTCTAATTAACTAGTTAACATGTAAATTCTTTTAGTCTTATTATTTTCTTCTTATTTCTTGTTTTTTACTTTTTATTTGATTAGTTAACAATGTAAATTCTTTTAGAACTATTTTATTATTTTTATTCAATTGTTCATATTATTTTTATTTAATTGTTCATGTGTTCATGTTGTTCATATTGTTCATCTTCTTTTATTATTTTCATTATTATTATTATTATTATTATTATTATTATTATTATTATTATTATTATTATTATTATTATTATTATTATTATTATTATTATTATTATTATTATGTTTGATTGTTCATATTCTTTGTTATTATTGTGTTATTATTATTATTGTAGTTATTACCATCATTAGTATTATTGTTATTATCCTTATTCTTGTTTAATTTTATTATTACTATTATTATTTATTTGTTATGCATGCTGATTTTTATTATTACCTTTACTTTTTATACATGCTGGATATTGTTTTTATTATTTTATGTTTTTACACATGCTGAATTTTATGTTTGTATTTTCTATTAATGTTTTTTCTTTGCATGTTGAGTTTTATAATTATTATTTTATATTTGTTTATGCATGTTAAATTTTATTAAAACTAGTTTATTTTTTTAGCATGTTGATTTTATTAATTTGTTAAATTACATATTTTTATTATATCATTTTAATTGGCTTGTCATACATGACACAATTTTCTTTGCATTAATTTAATTATTTTCATATTATACGTTTAATTCATTCTTTATTACTAACTTCATTTTCATTTGTTTTATTTTCAATACTTATTTTTATGTGTGAGTATTTTTCATGTCAAGTGGGAGCCTATGGAGATTTGAAGATCCACTTGGGAGTTGTTTATTATTTTTTGTTGCTTTTTATTATTTTGGAATAATTTATTATAATGCAATTTGTAATAAGTTTATTTAATTTTATTTTTTTATGCACGTTAATTAAAAAATCACAAAAATATTTCTATTAAACTAAATTGGGTTTTATTTAATAAAAATGGGACCAATGTCCTAGATTTTTCATCTAAAGTAAATTATCACTTTAAAATTGTTTTCTTAAATTATGCATGGGAGGATCAATGTCCTCATTTTTAATAAATATCCCAATTTACGTATGATTTGCATTTTATTTACAAATGGGGGTTGTATTCCGCCCCTAGTTTTGTTGTAATTTATTTTGCTTTCAATTACTTTATTTATTGCTTTTATTATATGATTGATATGCGTTTAATTAAATTGCATTAAAATTGAATGAGAAAAGGCATGAAATATTAAATTCAAAACTCGATTATAAACTTAACCAAGGTATGAATAAAGGGGGAGTCCCGAACCTTCTCTGGTCTTTAGGCTCAACGAGGCGAGAGACCTATTTCGATGGGATCTCCAAGACACCTCTTGTGTCCCGAAAAAAGGCTTTAACTTGCATAGTCCTAGGCTCCACGAGGCGAGAGGGCCCTCCTATTATTCTATTAGGATGGGACCTCCAAGACCCTTCTGGCTTGCCCAAAATGGACATAGCAGCACCGTCTTAGGCTCACTGAGGCGAGATGAACTTTCCCAATGTTTTATTGGGTGGCGACTCCATGAAATCTCCTTGTTTCCCAAAATAGACACACTTGTAAATACCTTACAAGTTTTATGAACCTCTCCTGATCGCCCTAAAGCGAGCTTTCGGGGGCCTACGAGGTTCGGCACGCGTCACAGCTGCCAACTTAAGATCATGAGTAGGGTAATTCTTCTCATGAGTCTTAAGATGTCAGGAGGCATAAGCAATCACCTTGCCTTCCTGCATTAATACACAGCCTAATCCACTCCTAAAAGAATCACTGTAGATCACAAAGTCTTTACTTGGTTCAAGTTGAGTTAACACTGGAGCTTCAATCAACATACGCTTAAGCTTCTCAAAGCTCTCTTGACATTTATCTATCCATTCAAACTTGACTTTCTTCTGTAACAGTTGAGTTAATGGAGCTACAATGGTGGAAAAGCCTTTTATAAACCTTCTAGAGTAACCGACCAATCCAAGGAAACTTCTGATTTTTGTAACATTCTTGGGTGTTCTCCATTGCATTATCGCTTTTATCTTTTTAGGATCAACTTTGATACCTTCTGCTGATAACACATGACTAAGAAATGATACTTTATTTAGCTAGAATTCACATTTACTGAACTTAGCATACAACTATTTATCCCTCAGAGTCTACAGAACAATCCGCAAGTGTTGATCATATTCTTTCGGTGTCTTTGAATACACCAGAATATCATCAATGAAGACCACAACAAATCGATTCAGGTAAGGATTGAAAATCCTATTAATCAGTTCCATGAAAGTTATTGGAGCATTCGTCAAACCAAATGGCATGACCAGGAACTCATAATGACTATACCTGGTGCGAAAAGCTGTCGTAGGTATATCTGCTTCTTTAATCTTTAACTAGTGATAACCAAATCTAAAATCAATCTTCAAAAACACACCGGCACCTTTCAGTTGATCGAATAAATCATTAATCCATGGGAGAGGATACTTGTTCTTTATGGTCACTTTATTCAACTGTCTGTAACCAATACATAACCGAAGTGATCCATCCTTCTTTTTCATAAAGAGGACTGGTGCTCCCCAAGGTGAAACACTCGGTCTAATGAAACCCATTCAAGCAATTCTTGTAGCTGAACCTTCAATTCTCTGAGTTCTATAGGTGCCATTCTATAAGGAGCAATAGAGATAGGCGATGTGCCTGGGTGGCAAGCCTGGCAGTTCTTCAGGTAAAACATCTTAAAACTCACATACAGTGGGAACATCTGTCACTTTAGGATCTTCCTTTTTAACTTCCATTGCATAACACAAGTAAGCAACACATCCCTTCCTTATAAGCTTCTTTGTAGTGGTAGCAGAAATCACATTAGAAAGAAAATCCGTTCTTTCACCAATAATTATTTCTCCTGATCTCTGGCTCTAACAGTATATGCGCGTCCTGGAACACGCCTGTCCTTGAGGAGGCTAGACTTAAGGGCCTAAAGGAACCTGATGTGAAACTGCTCCCCTACCACGACCTCTAGGTGGGAGGAATCTGGATCCAAGAGCTGGTGAAATGACTATAGATGGTTGTGCTTCTGGACAATCTATAATCTAGTAATCCTTGGACCCGCATCTAAAGCAAGATCTGGTCATGAGCCTACATTCACCAGGATGGAATTTGTTACAATGCACACACTGTTGAAGGGTACCACGATCTCTGCCCCTCAGTGTACTGCCAACTCATGTAACTGGGGCACTACTACTTGCTGGATTCTGCTGAGGCAATATCTATTGGACATCCTCATATTCATTCTACATACTTGCGTAGTATATACAAATATTTTAAATTCTTGTTATACATTTAAGCACACCAAATTCATCAAGAATATTGTGACATGCGCCGAACCCCGTGAGGCCCCGAATGACCCGCTTTTAGGGTGTTCGAGAAAGGTTTATAAGACTTGCAAGAGATTGCGAGGGTGTCTATTTTTGGCAACAAGGAGGTTTCTTGGAGTCGGCACCCAATAGATAATTGGGAAAGGTCATCTAGCCTCACTGAGCCTAAGACAACGCATGTGTGTCAATTTTGGGTAAATGGAGACATTTTGGAGTCCTCTTTCCAATAGAACATTGGAAAGATTCATCTATCCTCGTGAAGCCTAAGACAATGCACGTATGTCTATTTTGGGCAAGCCAGAGGTATTTTGGAGTTCCCACCCCAATAAAATATTGAGATGGTTCGTCTAACCTTGTGGAGCCTAAGACAGTCCAATTTGGGCCTATTTTTGGCAACAAGAGATATTTTGGAATCCCCTTCCCAATAAAACATTAAAAAGGTTCATCTAACCTCATTGAGCCTAAGACTAGAGATGGTTCGGGACTTTCCATTTATTCATACCTTGATTAAATTATGAATGAGTTTTGAAGTTAATCTTTCATCCCATTTTCTCATTTAGTTCAATGCAATAATTGAAGCATCAGATCAATCATATAGTGAAAGCATCAAATAAATTAGGCTCAAAATGAAGTATATCAAAAATACAATAGCTTACAAAAAAAAAAAAAAAAATTGGGGCAGAATACAACCCCCATTATAAATAAAAAAAGGAAATTTACACAAAGCGGGATATTCGATTAAGGATGAAGACATTGGTCTTCGCATACATATTTAGAGAAAAATAATATTAAAATATCTATTTTGTTTCGATAAAAAATAAGGACATTAGTCCTATTTTATTTAGGAAAATCCCATTTATTTATAGAAATCTTTAGCTATTTTTACATTAGCGGGCTCAAAATAATATTTACAATAAATTGAAAATAAAAATAAAATAAAAGGAAATAGGGTAAAGAAAATTAACCAAATTGGCATCCCTGGATCATCCTAGTGGGCTCCCTCTCTCAGCGCCCCATATTCAGTAGGGGTGAGCAAAAAAGCCGATGGACTCGGTTAACCGGAAAAAAAATCCAAAACCGAACCGATAGACTGGTTAAGATTGTAATGGACTGGTTAATGGTTAGTGTTTTGAAAAAACCGATATTATTGGACTGGTTAATGGTTTTTGAATCATGTGACTAGTTAACCGAACTGAAACCGAATTTTTAGTTAATTTATTAATTTTTTTGTAATTTATAACAATTTATTCTAATTAAAGGTGATCATGTACTTTTTTTTTCATTATACTAGTTATTTTAAAGTTTTTATGTTTTTTTAATTGGCTATTAGTAAGTATAACAATTTATCTAATTAAGAGTGATTATGGACCGGTTAATATATTTACTTATTAAATATTAATTTTTAAAAACAATTTGCTTATATCCACCAAATAATTTTATTTTAACAACAATAATGTTATATTATAGTGAAAAAATTTTAATTTTTAAGTATCTTGAACATTTTAATTTTATTTATGAATATATTTATAATTATAGCGGTTAACACGAAAAATATTGGGTAACCGATCCGAAAATTCAAAACCGATGAACTGGTTAACCGATGGTAATGGACTGGTTAATGGACTGAAATTTCAAAAAATCGATATTAATGGACTAGTTAATGGACTGGGGTTCATGGACCGGTTAACCGACCATGCTCACCCCTAATATTTAGTAGAAATAAATAAACTCACAAGAAAAACAAATAACATGTAAGTGGGTGAATGAAATAAAATAATGAAAATAAAAAGAAATATCGGACATAAAATAAATATATAAATAATAGATATAAATATCTACATGTTGATAAAATGATTGTGAATAAATAAAATAAAAGAAAATAAAAGAAAAGTAGGATTGAACCCAAAATATTTACCCTCAGAATTCGAATTCGAAGAAAAGAAAAAGATGATTGATTTCCTTTCCTTGATCTGCAAATTTAGAATTGCAAATAATAGAAACTGGAGTTTTATTCAAAGAAAGAAAACTTGCTTAAAAAAATAGTGGAAGAAAATAAAAATTGTCAAGAGAAAAAAAAATTATTTTCCTTGTCTCAAGAATGACTTTTTTATGAAAAATTTATTTTTAAAACCTTAAAAAACTTATTTGAATAAGAAACTCAAAAGAAAGAAAATGTAGAAATAATTCCTTTTAAGAAGAATAAGAGAAAAATCCAAATCTTTTTTTCTCGATTCTCAGCCTGCTATTTATAAGCTACCTGATGATAAGGATAAAAAAAATCAAATCTTTTTAAAATTTAAATTAAAAATTCAAATATTTTTAAAATTCAAATTTAAAAATCAAATCTTTTTTTTTTAAAATTCAAATTTAAAAATCAATTTTTTTAAAAATTCAAATTTAAAAGTCAAATCTTTTTAAAAATCAAATTTAAAAATCAAATCTTTTTTAAAAATCAAATTTAAAATTCAAATATTTTTAAAATTCAAATTTAAAAATCAAATCATTTGAAAATTCAAATTATTTTTAAAGATAGGTATCAAATATATTTGAATTCAAATTAGATTTCAGAAAATTAAATCAAATATTTTTAAATTCAAATTAGATTAAAGATAAAATCAAATCTTTTTAAATTCAAATTAGAATTTAGAAGATAAGATAAAATCTTTGATATTTATCTTAATGATAATTTTTAATAAAATAAAATATTAAATAAAAAAATAATTTAAAACCTATCTTAATTTTAAAAATTGAAAAAATCATGAAAATACCGAAAAATGGGATAAAAAATAAATTTTTACATAAAAAATCGATTTTCGGCCAAAAAACACGTTTGCGGCAGAGCAAGGAGCGACAGGCTGCCAGCGTTCGCGCTACCTGCTGGCACGCGTGCTCGTGGGGTGAAACCTCGTCCGTCACGCGCGCGCCCCAGCGCCTGCGCGCTTGCATGGCGCGTGAGGGAGGTTCCCCCTCGTGCGCCGGCTGCCGCAAACTACCGAATTTTTTTATGAGAAAATTTTGACTAAAATACTATAATTTTCAAACTATCTTTTGATTTTTATTTTTAGTTTTTATATTTTTTATTTTTATTTCAAAAAAAGTAAATTTTAACAAGAAAATCATCACTTCTAACTTTTTTACCTGTGAACAGGCGTTAATTTCATCATTGGGTAACCTCTGATCTAGGCTGTCTCAAGACCCGGTGTCTACAGTTGCCCCCAATTTTGGGGAGGCTAGTGCATGGTTGCCTAGGTGAGCCAAAATTCAGAGAAGAAGGAAAGAAGTGCATACTTGAGGCAGTCCTTACCTTTTGTTGCGTTTAAGCTTGTGGCTTATCGCCACTAAGTTGTACTGTATTTTACCACGACCCTTATGCGATTTGTTCCACCATTTTTATCCCTCTGGCCTTCGTTCGGCCTATACGGCATCTGATTTGTCCCGCTAGCCTCCGTTTAGGCTGTATGGTATCTGATTTGTCCCGCTGACCTCCGTTCGACTTGCACGGTATCTATTTTCTCCTGCTGGCCTCCGTTCGGCTTGTACGATATCTTTTAATTATCGTGGGATGTAGTGTTATCTAACAACAACTCAACTGCAATTTTTTCTATTGCATTGTCCCGCTAGCCTCCATTTAGCTCGCACGGTGTCTCCCTACCAACCACTATCCGATCGGCCTAATGACTCGTTCTTCCTCATCTTTGCTGGCGCTTATCCTGAACCTCTTTTCCTACAATAAAAGGGGAAAACAAATGTGCAGGGTATATAAAAGAGATGCATACCTGTGCCAGTACATACTTATTGGGGTTGATGTTTGACGGGTGCCCCTTGAAGGGCTGGTTGTTCCCTGGAGAACTATTTGTAGAATTTGAATATCATCCTTGAGTCGCACCGATTCGTTATCTAGACTACAAAATGCAGATATCCTTGAATCTCACTGAGCCGTTATCTAGGCTATAAAGTGCAGACATTCTCTTGGATTGAATGGATTTGGAATATTTTTAAAAAACTTAATGCTCCGAAGGATAATGCTATGAAGAGACTGGGAATGCCTTGGAAGAAGGACTTAAAGGATAATGCTACGAAGAGGCTAAGAATGCCTTGGAAAAAGGACTTAAAGATGATGCTCTAAAGAGGCTGAGAATGCCTTAGAAAAAGCACTTAAAGATAATGCTCCAAAAAGGCTGAGAATGCCTTAGAAAAAGGATTTAAAGATAATGCTCCAAAGAGGCTGAGAATGCCTTAGAAAAAGGACTTAAAGATAATGCTCCAAAGAGGCTGAGAATGCCTTAGAAAAATGACCTAAAGATAATGCTCCGAAGAGGCTGAGAATGCCTTTGAAAAAGGACCTAAAGATAATGCTCCGAAGAGGCTGAGAATGCCTTTGAAAAAGGACTTAAAGATAATGCTCCGAAGAGGCTCAGAATTCCTTGGAAAAAGGACTTAAAGATAATGCTCCGAAGAGGCTCAGAATGCCTTTGAAAAAGGACTTAAAGATAATGCTCTGAAGAGGCTGAGAATGCTTTTGAAAAAGGACTTAAAGATAATGCTCCAAAGAGGCTGAGAATGCTTTTGAAAAAGGACTTAATGCATTACCTCTTTATGGGCTCGCATGATTTCAACTTGTGTGGGCTTTATCTTGACTTCATCTTGCCGAAACTGTCCCTTAGTTCAGCCTTTTCCTGTAAAGTTATTGGCGCTAGAGTATGTATAAAAGATTATGTGTATGTATGGAATTATGTGTGTGAAATATATACATAAGGCTATACACATGAAATATGCACAAAGGATTATGTACAAAAATTATGTGAACACAACTGTATGTGTAAAGAATTAAATGCATACGATATGTGCTTGTGATATGCATGCTAAACACGTGCAAAGAATTATACGTTATATGTATAAAAACATTATGTACATGGGATGTGCGCGAAGAATTGCATATTCGAGATATATACAAAGTTCATGCATGTGTGAATGCATGTTGGGCATCGTGAAAGGCTATGCACGTGTAAAGTTATGCAAAGAGATATGCAAAATAGTGTACACGCGGGATGCACGTGATATGCAAAAATGGATAAACCACATCCTAGGTGGTTAATGGACCCATTGAGGGTATTGCTCATACTGTCTAATGCCCCCAGTGATCTAGAAAGGTGTCATCTTGGCTTAGGAGTTCTGACCCATAATCCTTTTAGAGAGAACTATCCCGTGTGCATCTTTGCCCCCCCCCCCCCCCCCCCCCCGGTCAACGAGCATACGCCTCTTGCCATGAATTGTACAGCGTCTTGCCCCCAGGACTCTGACTCATGTCTAACATTATGCACTATCTGCCTAAACGGAAGTTTTTTGGAGTAATGCCGCCTTATCACTCCAGGCATCGGAAGTCATTATTTTAAAGGTAGTGCATTCCTTGTAGATTTTCACACTAGGTTTTCTTTGTGGGAAAGCATCCCTTAGGGGAATTTCACAAGACCCTGTGCTTAATTTTTGCCTGGAATGGACCCAACCCACTCCAGCGGCTTTTATTCATTTTATTTTTTTTGTAGGGCAGACTGCCTATTTTCAAGTTTTTACCCTGCCCTTTGGCCTAACTTTTGCTTAGAGAGCCAGTTACGGTTTTCATCTCTAACGGCTTTTATTTTATTTTATTTTAAAGGGTAGGAGGAGGATTTATCACATGAAATGTTGTTATTACTACCTTGAGACTTGCTTTAGCATATGTCCCTATGCATGCCATAGGTTTCTCTTAACCATGCAATTGCATGTTTATGCCTAGCTTGTGCATGCATTTCTATCTATATGCACCATATAGCAATAACAATGATCATGACTAGACATGTGATGCAAAAACTCAACTTTTATTTAATCTCAATAAGTAACACCTTGGGTGCATTCGACTCCTATTATCAATTAGCCCTCTCGGGTTTTCTTGATGAATATTCTCTCTCAGCCCTTAATTTTTTCCCAAGATGCCTTTTCTTCAATTTTCATCTTAGCAGGGTGCCCAATTTTAGCAAGATCGCCTTTTTTCGATTTTCGACCCGTGGGGCATTATTATTATTATTTTTTAGCCTTTTCCATAGGACCCCCTTCAGTCTCTTGATGTATATGTGGCTCCTTTAAATTTATCTTCATCATTATTATTCGAGACAGCTGCTCCTTCTGACCACGCCTCCTTTTTAGCACCAAATGATTCATCTTGACCCTTGTGTAAACTGGCTGAAAAAAGTGGGTTCTCTATTTAAAACTTGACTATAAAAGCTCACGTTTTGCCTTCTTTCGATTTTGGTTACTTAATTTTCGAGGTAGCTCTGAATGGTAGAGATTGGATTGCAGGTTGGCCTCAGATAGTTTAAACCAAAACTATGGGTTTTCTTTTCTATTTTTTTCTTTTAGCTTCATTTTCTTCTTTGTTGTTTCTTTTCTTTTCATTTTCTTTTCTTTTCTTTTTTTTTGTCTGTGAAAACCGAAAGCCTTGTTCACCTTGAATTTGATAGTCCAGCTTCTGAGACAACACCTTAATGATAGGAGCTTGATTTTGCTTGGCTGCATTGTATCCATCCTAGATTTAGAGGAAGCAAAGGAATAGCTTTTGAAAATTTCAATTACTGTCGAGTTGACAAATTGAAGTAGATTGCCCTGGCAAGTCACTCCAGGTCTAGGCAAATGCCATTTTTTTATCTCTCAAATTTTATCTCGCTTTAGGAGTCAGATTGGACGCAACCAAGATTATTAATTTTGAAACTGAATGAAACAGTGTTTATTAAACCAATGCCTTAATCATGATTATCACTTATGCTTGGTACGATAAGATATGATAATGCATATATAAGACAAGCCCATATTATTAAAATGAAAAAGAGAAACAAGTGCATAGTTTAGGAATACACTTTATATCATAAAAAAGAATGGCATTGTAACAACTCTAATTCTTTCTTTCTTCCTCCAGGCCAGGTATGAATTCTTGAATGCGATCTCTTAGAGGATGGTAATAGTTTGTTCTATGCCCTGTGTATTGGTGATATGCACAATACCAGTCTATTCTGTGTCTAGGCTGTCCTTGACTTGGGGCAGCCCGGCTGGCAAGGGTTGTAACTTCCCTTCCTTGATGGGATAGCTAAAGTGCCAAGATAATGGCCTACCCGAGAGAGTGAGGTGGTGCCGAGTTGTTCCTATTGTTGACACTTCTGCTGCCCCATCATTGTCCCCGTTACGACAGCTACTTCCTTTGTTTTTGCCCAAGGCAAGGTTTGCAGATTTAGCCATTTTATCCAGATGCTCGGCCTCAGCCTGGATGGCTATATCTTTAAGCAACTCCCAGTCCTTCAGCCCCTTCATTTTTAACCCATCCTTTAGATATGGGCTGGCATTCCTAACAAATAGCCTGATCTGGTCCGGAGTATCTAGCTTCCTCTTCATCTCCATTATCCGATTCCTCCATCGGGTCAGGTACTCATGGAATGACTCACCTGGCTTTTGCTGCAGTAGCTCTAGATCCTTTAGAGTGACCTCCATCCTTGTGCTGCAGTCGTACTGCTGGAGGAACTCCTTCATCAGCAGATCCCAATCTTCTTTTATTCTTCGGTCCAGTCCATGATACCAGTCCACCGCAGGACCTGTCAAACTTAAATAGAAATACTATACCTTCTGCCTCTTTGTTAGCGTAGTACCCTTCATTACCAGAGAGTATTGCTTGATGTGTGTAGTGGAGTCCAATGTGCCATCAAACTTTAAGACATCAGGCATCTTGACATTCAGAGGGATTATATACTCTCTATCCAGCTCCTTATCCTCGGGGTTCATCCCATTTCCCATCATCAGCATTCGGGACATCACCTCGAACTTCTCCTCCATCTTTTTCCATATGACCTCGTCTATCTGAGGTGCCTTACTTCTCACCACTATGGGTTCTTCATGTTCCTCCTTTAAATAATCATTTTCTAGCCTATGGGTGCCTCCTCTTCTCTGGTCTGCAGATGTGGTAGCCCTTAAATCCACTGGTGGTGCATGAACCTCCTCAAGTGGGTCCTCTCTAGCCTCTTTCTGCTCATTTTATCACATAAGAGGGGCAGTTAGGTTTTATCCAGTAGGTTGGGCCATTGTTGCCGTCATGGCCATCATTCGGTTCTCAAGTTCCTCGAACCTCCTACCAACTTCTTCGGCAATTATGGCTGGGATTGTATTTGCCTCTCTCTGTGAATTGGCAATTTTTAAAAAAAAATTTGAATGCCTGTTAATCGCAGTTGATTTTGATTCTGATTGCTCAATCAAAACCCTCTGATAAGGTAGCCGTCGGAACCCCTAACCAACTAGAAAAGTGGTCTTTAATGGCTGAAAAATTAAGGAGTTAGAATGATGCATCAATAACATGTAATGCATGATCGTGCTATGCAAATGGTCCTCGATGGGTGAAAGAGATTACAATGATACATGTGAAACATGAAAAAAACTATGCACAGGATGATATGTACATGTGAGAATTATATACAAAGAATAGGATTACACATAGGGAGGAAATAATTTTTTTTTTTGTGCATGAATGACATGAATATGCAATGCAACATCCACAACCACATGCAAGCAGATAGATCCTTCCAACCTTATAACTCCCACACAGGAGGTCATGCGGTCTCTTTTCTAAGTGGGCTTGATCAATGGGTTAACAGGGAACCCAATGGATGCATATGGTGCACGGTGAAAAACTGGCAGCATAACCTCTCTTATATATTGTACATACACATGGGTTGTGATCATTGTGTATTTAGGCAGTCCAGATAAATTGACATGGGCCTATTGGGGCATGAAAGCCTTTAATTAGGTGACCAACCGACTTATCTAGGTTTGTCCAATACATAATGGTCCATATAGCAAGTATAGTATTATAGTTCATACCACCTAGGGGAAGTATCTATTTTCATTACATGAGCTTTGGCCAGGTGATGATACTTTTGGGCTACCCAAGCATGATCCCTGCCAACGGGTCTAGCTTGTCATGAGCATAGTGACCGCTCGGATCATCATTTGATATACCACATGGTACTAGACTTGGGCTGGTGATTATCCTTAACACTTCCCTACATTAAGTGAACGTAGGGTCGTGCTTCGGGAATGCACCGGGTTAAAAGAGGGACTAAACTAGCATAGATTTAAGGCTCTAATGATATGCAATGCAATTTCAAAAAGATGAAATTTTAAAATTAAAACTCAATTACATGTTTTAATTAAGGAACTTTCGAATTGAAATCTCATTTAAGTCCTCAGTGGAGTCGCCACTGTGATGCGCACCAAACCCTGTAAGGCCCCAAATGACCTGCATTTAGGGTATTCGAGAGAGGTTCATAAGACTTGTAAGAGATTGCAAGGGCATCTATTTTGGGCAACAAGGAGGTTTCTTGGAGTCACCACCCAATAGAACATTGAGAAAGGTTATCTAGCCTTATTGAGCTTAAGACAACGGATATGTGTCTATTTTGGGCAAACGGAGACATTTTGGAGTCCTCCTTCCAATAGAACATTGGAAAGATTCATCTAGCCTCGTAAAGCCTAAGCCAATGCACGTATGTCTATTTTGGGCAAGCCAAAGATATTTTGGAGTTCCCACCCCAATAGAACATTGAGATGGTTCGTCTAACCTCGTGGAGCCTAAGATAGTGCAATTTGGGCCTATTTTGGGCAACAAGAGATATTTTGGAATCCCCTTCCCAATAGAACATTGGAAAGGTTCATCTAGCCTCGTTAAGCCTAAGACCAGAGATGGTTCAGGATTTTCCATTTATTCATACCTTATGCCATTTTCTCATTTAGTTCAATGCAATAATTAAAGCATCAGATCAATCATATAGTGAAAGCCTCAAATAAAGTAAGCTCAAAATGAAGTAAATTAAAAATACAATAGCTTACAAAAAAAAATGTGGTGAAATACAACCCCCATTGTAAATAAATAAAGGAAATATACACAAAATGGGATATTCGATTAAGGATGAAGGCATTGGTCTTCGCATGCATATTTAGAGAAAAATAATATTAAAATATCTATTTTATTTCGACAAAAAATAAGGACATTGGTCCTATTTTATATAGGAAAATCCCATTTATTTATAGAAATATTTAGCCATTTTTACATTAGCGGGCTCAAAATAATATTTACAATAAATTGGAAATAAAAATAAACTAAAAGGAAATAGGGTAAAGAAAATAAATCAAATTGGCATCCTTGGATCATGCTAGTGGGCTTCCTTTCTTAGTGCCCCATATTTAGTAGAAATAAATAAACTCAAAAAAAAAACAAATAACACGTAAGTGGGAGAATGAAAAAAAATAATAAAAATAAAAGGAAATATCAAAGATAAAATAAATATATAAACAATAGATATAAATATCTATATGTTGATAAAACGATTGTGAACAAATAAAAAAAAATAAAAGAAAGTTAGGATTGAACCCAGAATATTTACCCTCAGAATTCGAATTCGATGAAGTGAAAAAGATGATTGATTTCCTTGCCTTGATCCGCAAATTTAGAATTGAAAATAATAGAAATTGGAGTTTTATTCCAAGAAAGGAAACTTGCTTAAAGAAAATAGTGGAAGAAAATAAAAATTGTCAAGAGCAAAAAATTATTTTTCTTATCTCAAGAATGACTTTTTTATGAAAAAATTATTTTTAAAACCTTAAGAAATTTATTTGGAAAAGACAACTCAAAAGAAAGAAAATGCAGAAAGAATTACTTTTAAGAAGAAGAAGAGAAAAATCCGAATATTTTTCTCGATTCTCAGCCTGCTATTTATAAGATACCTGAGGATAAGGATAAAAAATTCAAATATTTTTAAAATTTAAAATAAAAATTCAAATATTTTTAAAATTCAAATTTCAAAATCAAATCTTTTTTAAAATTCAAATTGAAAAATCAAATTTTTTTAAAATTCAAATTTAAAAATCAAATCCTTTTAAAAATCAAATTTAAAAATCAAATGTTTTTTAAAAATCAAATTTAAAATTCAAATATTTTTAAAATTCAAATTTAAAAATAAAATCTTTTTAAAATTCAAATTATCTTTAAAGATAGATGTGAAATCTAATTGAATTCAAATTAGATCTTAGAAAATAAAATCAAATATTTTAAAATTCAAATTAGATTTAAAGATAAAATCAAATCTTTTTAAATTCAAATTAGAATTTAGAAGATAAGATGAAATCTTTTATCTTTATCTTAATGATAATTTTTAATAAAATAAAATAAAATTAAATTAAAATCTATCTTAATTTTAAACCATGAAAATACTAAAAAATGGGATAAAAAATCATTTTTTACACAAAAAAATCGATTTTTGGCCAAAAAACACTTTTACAGCATCGCAGGGGGCGACCAACGCCCATCGCGTGCGCGCGGGGCGATGCCTCACCTGTCGCAGATGCGCTGCGCGCGAGGGAGGTCCCCCCTCGAGCGCCGGCTGCCGTAAACGAATAGATTTTTTTTTAAAGAGACAATTTTTACTAAAATACTATAATTTCCAAACTCTCTTTTTTATTTTTATTTTAAGTTTTTATATTTTTTATTTTTATTTCAAAAAAGAAATTTTGACAAGGAAATCATCACTTCCAACATTTTTACTTGTGAACAGGCGTTAATTTCATCATTGGGTAACCTCTGATTTTGGCTACCTCAGGACCCGGTGTCTACACATGTCAATCGTATTCTCACTTACATTAACACATTTAATCTTTAATATGCATAATCATTCATAATCCAATACAATATTGCACACAAATTAGGACAACTAACTTGCATTTATGACTTTTAGTTTTGTTACGCTTGCGAAAGACCTCAGATGTCCTTTTGTTGCACTCGCGGCAGATGTCACACTTGTGATAGAACACCAAAATGACTTCTATCGCGCCTGCGGCAATGCTCGCGCTCGCGACAGAACATGATCTAGCAAACTTTGCCCTACGGAGCCCTCTGTCTTGCTCGCGACAGAGCCTGAACTTTGTGCTCAAACTCCCAACTTCACATATCTCTATCAAGCACTCTCTTATTGACACGATCTCAGCAAGTGTACTGAATCGGCAAGTAATATAGTGGAATATAATTAAGACCACAAGTTATCGAACCCAAGGGACTGTGTTGTTCAAGTGTTTGACAATTAATTATATGCTAAAGAATTCCCAATTATTTTGATGTGGTGATTGTTTAACACAGAAAAATTAATAATCTAACTGATGATATTAATGTCTAAGAATATTAACGATTTAATAATACAGCAATTTGATAAAATAACTAAGAGATCTTGCTAAGGAATACCCATTCTCCCCAATAATATCATGTGAATACTTAATTCAACAATTTCATATATAATCAGTGAATAACCTAGCCTATACCATAGCTTGCCTTTCGGATCCAGCTTCTCTAAAACATGCACTTACCAATCCGGATTCAGCACATAAATTAGCATTATTACAGATCTTAAAGTTCTAAGTTAAATAATCCTACCATTCCGGATTCAGATATCAAACTCATTTATCTTCCACCATTCTGAACCTATTAAAATAAACATTCACGGATTTTAACTACCAATTCGGATTCATCAAATCAATGAAAGTTGATTAAGATAGAACAGAACATGTGTATGTATTTATGGGCTGATTGCAATCAAAGTTTATCTTGGTAGATCTCCCCTTAACTTGCATTCAAACCAGCAACAACAGATAATTTCAGAGAAGATAAAACTGAAGTATATTTGTATGTATTTATGAACTGATTACAGTTAAAGTTTATCTTGGTAGATCTCCCCTTAACTTGTACTCTATTCAGCAACAACAAATAAAATCAGAGAAAATACAACTGAGTATATGCATAATACAATCCATACAAAATATTCACATGATTTACTGGGGAATTAAGGCATCTCTTAACAAGAAATAAAATTACTCACTCATACTTGAAATAAAGACTGAATTAAATAGAGAGAAATTGATATTACCCAGTTGAATCTTAAAATGAAAATCTTACAGTAAACCAAACGATGTTCTTCAACTGAATCAGCTATTCCAACTTCCAAATTAAATTACAGAATTGAAATCTCACTTCTCAGAATTTCCAGATCAGAAATCTCAGAGTTTATTTTTTCAGCCAAAACTACAACTAAAACTCTCGTCGTCCTCTCTTCCAAAATCGTTCTCCTTTAAGCTAGTTTTCCCCCAAAAATAAAAGTCAAAAGTCTATTCGGTGGCCTCCAAATCTGATTTTTTTTCGGATTTGATTCACACAACATATTTTAAAAGTTACACGGCGGTTAGAGATATCCTCACCGCCGTGTAAATGTCCCTGGATATATTTTTATTTTGAAATCTTGAGGTTACACGGCGGTGAGGAAATTCTTCACCGACGTGTAAATATTCCAGGTCTGCTACTAAGTTCTTTGATTTCGATTCACACGGCGGTGAAGAATTTTCTCACCGCCGTGTAAACACTCCAGTCAGCTTCCTTAATTTTCCTTCTCATGATTCTAGCCTCCCGTCTCACACGGCGGTGAGAGATGTCTTCACCGCCGTGTAACCTACCTAAAATATTGCCAAAATAACATAAATCTCCATTTAGTGCACCAAATAACATCAAATGACATTTTATCAAAAATTAACACAAATAACAACTTTTAGACTAAGAAGTAATCTCTAAATTCACATCAAAACATTATTTAATTTAAACTTATCAAAATACCCCACACTTAGCTTTTGCTCGCCCTCGAGTAAAATAACTCTTCAATTCCAACCATCTCAATTTTCAAGCAGGAAAATGGAAATTTAGAATACCAAGCAAACACTTAGTAAATTCCACTTTAGAGTAATTCTTACTCAAACAAGTTTCAAAGGAAGAAAATACAATCGAATTTCTGATATGTGTGTGCAAAAGCCAAAACCAATGTTTTAATATTTTTCAAAACTTAAAACTTCCAGCATCAATCAATCAAGAGCAGATTAAATCAGTACATAAATGCACTTCTGGTTTCTCACTTGAAACTCTAGAAACACCATAGGCCTCTCCTTTAGTACCGGAACCCGAAGGTCATCTCCACTGAACAAATGAAAACATAAACATGATCATTAGGTCTTAAGCAGGTTGTAATGCACGGTTCAATTGGTGATGGCTAACAAGAAAAGTTTAGGAAATCAAATGAAGATTCAGCCACTCTACCAACTAACACTGCTACCCAATAAAAAATTTTTCCATCACCTACTTCCAATTTAACAACAATTGCCAAGACTTAGCTATTTTCCCAAATATGAAAAATTTTAATCACAAGAGAAATAATAAGATACAATTTCTTTCTCAAGCCCTATTATACCCCAATATTATCTTCTAATAGAGGATACCCCACACTTGAATTTTGCTATACTCAGAATTAAATATTATATATATATATATATATATATATATATATATATATATATATATATATATATATATATTTTATTTTTTTTTATTTTATTTTATTTTATTTTATTTTATTTTTTTATTTTTTTATTTTTTTAGAGAATTGTACTTAGTGGGATACTTATATCCTCTATTTTCTTGCAACTTACTTGTCAAGCAATATCCCAAAATTCTTTAATTTTTCTTACCCACTTATTTAATACTAAACACCCTATTTCAACTTTCAATGTCTTCCCAACCCAATCCTAGAGTGGCCAATTCTTAGAAGGGATAGGCAAAAGCATTTAAGTTAAATGGCATATTAAGTGTGTAACAAGAAAAATTTCAGAGTACGCTTTTAGCATACCAATTCAGCTCAATGGGGCTAGCAATGGAAAATTAATTCAATAGGTGGGAAAAAGTTTATTTTAAGTAGCTACTCAAAAGAATTAATGCCTAAATCATGTCAACATTTATGCCTTAATTGTTATATCGTTTCGAAGGGCAATGAGGAAGGTTCTAGTGTTCTAAAAATTTTCTGTTCAAAAGATTTCATGCTTGTTTTTCTTTACTTGTAAAAGCTGGCCTAAGTGCACAATTCATGGAAATTGCAATTGTATATTTCTACTTTCAGAATTGTTAAGAAAAATAACTTTAAGACAGAATCTTACTCTCTTGCAGACTAAGTGCTCTGAATGACCTTTTCAAGATTAACAATTGAGCTGGAATAACAACTTAAAAATTTGTTAAACTAAGCATGAGTCAAATTGATGAGCTCAAATCACAAAATACAACTTAAACAACTAACTAAAGAAACCATTATCAAAAAGCAGAAAATATAACTTCTAAAATATAAAGGCAAAAGAAATAATAATATTAAGCTTTGATAAAATTAAACTTACTCAAAAGAAATAATAAAATTAAGCTTACTAAAGTACTGCAGGGTTAGTCACATCCAAGTTACACAAACTAGTTACCCCACACTTAAAAGCTTGCTGTCCCCAGCAAGTAATTCAGTCAACCAAAAATAATGAAAGTAGCAAAATAAAAGATCAGAGAACTCCCAGAAAATCAGTCCTGTGGAGGTGGTGGCGGTGGAAAGCGGTCCATCATCGTCCTAAAAAAATGCTCCTGCTCCTCCCGAGCAAGGGCTATGGCGCGCTCTATTTTGGAGAAACTCAGTGACAGTGACAGTAATTGCTGCTCCTGCACAGCTAAACGGTGCAACATCTGATCTTGTCCAGTCTGTAGTGCCCCTAACTGGGCAGTAATATGCGCTAGATCATGAATGGCCCCAGCGGCAGCAGGCTCAGCACCAACAGCTGCTCCTCCAGCCGCCTCTTGCTCCTCCTCAGACTCATCGGCTTCTTCTACTGGCAATTGCACACGGCCCCTCTCTACAAGCCTCAAGTACTCGTCCCGGCTAGATAGCCTGACCTGATGATGGAAGTGGTGGTCGTCTACTATGATTCTGAGGTTTTTTAGCATCTTAAAGTCTATCAAAGTGCTCTCACCTAATTCATCTCCCAAGGGACTATAGCCGACTCTTTTGGCCAACACAGTCGCAATCCATCCAATAGATATTTTCTTTACTTTCTTGGGATTGCCCTGGAGGTCTTCAAACTTTTTCAACAAATAGTAGGCTCCATTTAGCCTTACCTGTTGGACCATACAGTAGAGAAATAGTGCCTTTGATTGGTTCACTGCACCTGCTGCCTCGATATGTCCATAGAATGAAAGTGAGAAAAACTTGTGCAAAATTCGCAGTGCATGATCCCTCAAATGATGGGCTTTGGACTGCCCAGTCACATATCTGGTGGCAGTGATGGGATCTCTGATTGCTGCCCATATGGTTTGCTTGTCCAAATCAGTTATATACCGAGCACCATCAACTGGGAATCCAAGTGCCTCCACAAAATCATTAAAGGGCATAGTATACTTCGTCTGATTCAGCTAAAAAATTACCTCACCAATATCTTCTCCGTCATCTGTATCAATCTTGCATGTTACTGTTGCAAGGAAATCTCGAGTCAAGTTTGGATATACTTTCTCCTCCTTTGTAAAAAAATCTGTCCACCCGATCCCAGCGATCAACCCATCAATTTCATCTCTTATGTCTAGCTTCCCTAAAGAAGTGAAGTCCAAAAAAGTGGAGGGGACATAGGTTGCAGCAGTGAAGTCCTTGTATGCTGGACGGCATCGAGTAGGTACCCAAGAAGGTACCGAATCGCCTCTCCCTTGAGAAGATGATGCTTGACTGGTTCTGGGTCGTTTAGGGGCCACTGCATGAACATTTGAAAACAAATGAGAGTAGGAAAACAATGTGGCTACCAGCAAGTATAAGCAACTTCATTAAAAAGACAATGCTAGCATAATACAATTGAACATAAAATTCAGCTAGCTCTTAATGCACCTTCACTCTATCTCAAGCAGCAATTAAAATAGAAGGCCATCACATTCCCACTTGCACAATCGTCACTCATGATTATGGAGTTTGCAAAATTTGATTCAACTTGCTAGGATGGATGAATTGTATGATATAGCCAAGACAAAAGAATCTCAACAATGAATACTAACTGTTTCTGACCAATAACATAAACAATATGAAATACATGTTCATTCAGACAGTCTATCAAACACTTGCTGAGCAGAAATGTTGACAAATCCCATACACTCAATTCTGTAATTCCTAACCCCAACATTAATCACAGGGTATCAAGAACCCACAATCACACAATGAAAACACAAAAAAAACACATGATTTCAGCAAACAAGGATATGAATTTCGTTCATTCAAGTATTTTATCAAACACTTGGTAGGCATGAATTTCGTTGCACACAACATGCAAAATTGATGAAATTCCTACCCCCATTTTCTCAATCAGCAACAACATCTCAGCCAAAACACACAGAAATAACAAATTCACTCTTTAATTTCAGAAAGAAGGAACAAGACAGAAAATTTTAAAAACCTAAAAACTAATAAGAACAGAAAACAAAAGAACAAACAAAAAGAAAGAACAGAAAATTAAAAGATAAAACTTACTTGAATTTGATGCTAATTAAGCAGAATTTACGCTTGATGGACAAATTCACCCACGAAAATGGAAGACAACTTACTGATGTAAGAAAATAAAAGAAAAAGACAGAGGGAGGGCAAGAGAGATATGCGAGAGGGAAAATGGGATTTGGTTATGGGTTTTAAAAACTGAAGTTAACTGGCAGTTAACAATTTTATAACCAAAAATTTTTACCTTACATGGCGGTGAGAGATTGCCTCACCGCCGTGTAAATCGCGACTGGGCTCATCTTTTCAAGAATATGAATTTCACACAGCGGTGAGATATTTCCTCACCACCGTGTAAAACTCCACTGGACTTAATTTTTTCGATAATTAAATTGTCACACGGCGGTGAGGGATTTCTTCACCGCCGTGTAACCTGAAATTTTCCGCCAAAAATTTTAAGTTTGCACAAGTTTCTCCCCAAATTTCTTTCCACACATTCTGCACCCTTCCTCAACACAAATTCAACATGAAATGACAATGACATTGATTGATGCAAATGACTAAAAATACACATATTGAAAACAAAAATAGCAAGGTTTAGGAATTTATTTAGTTCTGATTTTTAAGTCTCAGCTAGATTTTCACGTACCTCATTCTTCGTCCAATAAAATAACCACTGCTGCACCTTCAACGTGGTTTTCAAAATAAGGTTTTAGACGATGACCATTTACCTTAAATTCCGTGCTCCCAGGTTGCTTTCTAATGGTAACAGTTCCGAACTTTTTGACCGCCACGACTTCAAAAGGACCCGTCCACCTTGATTTTAATTTTCCAGAGAACAATCGCAACCTGCTGTCATATAACAAAACTTTCATTCCTGGAACAAATTCTTTTCTTACTATCCTTCGATCATGCAACTTTTTTGTGTTGCTCTTGTACTTATCAGCATGATTATATGCCCAAAATCTGAACTCCTCCAATTCATTCAGCTGTAGGGACCTGCATTTTCCTGCACCTTCAAGATCAAAGTTCAAAAATTTTGTAGCCCAATATGCCTTATGTTCTAACTCGACCGGAAGATGACATGACTTTCCAAACATCAGCCTAAATGGGGACATTCCAATGGGTGTCTTAAAAGCTGTTCTATAAGCCCAAAGAGCGTCATCTAGCTTAAGGGACCAATCCTTCCTAGATACACTGACTGTTTTCTCTAAAATAGCTTTTAACTCTCTATTGGATACCTCAACTTGTCCATTGGCCTGAGCATGATAAGGGGTTGTAACCTTATGTCTAACACCAAACTTTTTCAATAAAGCTTTAAATTGATGGTTCACAAAATGTTTACCACCGTCACTAATGATTGCTCTCGGGGTTCCATATCGAGTAAATATATTCTTCCTCAAAAATTTAAGCACAACTTTGGCATCACAGGTTCTAGTGGCCACAGCCTCTACCCACTTACTTACGTAATCAACGGCCACTAAAATATATTCACAACCATAGGAAACCGGAAAGGGTCCCATAAAGTCAATTCCCCATACATCAAAAAGCTCTACCTCAAGCATATTGGTCAATGGCATCTCATCTCGCTTTGATATATTCCCTACTCTCTGGCATCTATCACAAGCTTTCACAGAAGATTGAACGTCTTTAAACATTATAGGCCAATAGAACCTAGAAGATAAAATTTTCATTACTGTTCTGTTTGGTCCATGATGTCCACCAGCTTCTCCACTATGACAGGCTGTGATAATCTCACCCTTCTCCTCATCTGGAATACATCTTCTCAGCACTTGATCTGCACACAAACGAAATAAATAAGGATCATCCCAAATATAATGCCTTGCATCAGCCTTCAACTTCTTTTTCTGCTGCCATGTGAAATCCTTTGGCATAAATCCCCCTGCGAGAAAATTAGCTAAATTAGCAAACCAAGGAACAGAAATCTCATTTTCAAACAAAGCACAAATATGTTCATCAGGGAATAAATCTGAAATCTCCCCTTTCTCAATGTGAGCATTTTCCAGTCTTGACAAATGGTCTGCTACAAAGTTTTCTGCTCCCTTCTTATCTTTAATTTCCAGGTCGAATTCTTGCAGTAGAAGTACCCATCTGATCAGTCTTGGTTTGGATTCCTTCTTTGCAAATAGGTGTCTCAAGGCAGCATGGTCAGACAACACCACAATTCTTGCTCCCAGCAAATATGGCCTGAATTTTTCGAATGCATACACGATTGCAAGAAGTTCCTTCTCCGTTGTGGTGTAGTTCATTTGAGCTCCTGTCAAAATGTGACTTGCATAATAAACCGCACAAAATACCTTCTCTCTTCGCTGCCCAAGTACTGCACCAACTGCAAGATCACTAGCATCACACATTAATTCAAAAGGCAAATTCCAATCCGGAGAAATAATCACCGGGGCTGAAATGAGCCTCTGTTTCAAAGTCTGAAAAGCCAGCATACATTCATCGTCAAAATTAAAAGGAGCATCTTTCATCAACAAATTGGATAAAGGTTTAGCAATTTTTGAAAAATCTTTGATAAACCGGCGGTAAAATCCTGCATGTCCCAAGAAACTTCTAATGCATTTCACACTAGTTGGGGGTGGTAACTTTTCTATCACCTCTACCTTAGCCTTGTCAACCTCTATCCCCTTCTCAGAAATTTTGTGCCCAAGCACAATGCCTTCCCTTACCATGAAATGGCATTTTTCCCAATTCAGCACCAAGTTGGTCTCCTTACACCTTTCTAACACAAAATCTAAATGCCTAAGGCAGCTCTCAAAATCACTCCCATAAATGGTAAAATCGTCCATGAACACCTCCATAAATTTCTCTATGAAGTCATGAAAGATTGCCATCATACACCGCTGAAATGTAGCTGGTGCGTTGCACAGCCCGAAGGGCATTCTCCTGTATGCAAAGGTGCCATAAGGACAGGTAAATGTGGTCTTTTCTTGATCTTCTGGAGCTATGGGTATTTGCATGTAACCTGAATATCCATCTAAAAAACAATAGAATCCATTTCCTGCCAATCTTTCCAACATTTGGTCAATAAAAGGTAAAGGAAAATGATCCTTTCTGGTTGCATTATTTAACCTCATATAGTCTATGCACACTCTCTATCCTGTCACTGTGCGTGTGGGAATTAATTCATTTTTTTCATTGGCTATAACAGTCATCCCTCCTTTCTTCGATACATATTGAACTGGACTTATCCAATTGCTATCAGAAATGGGATAGATAATACCTGCATCAAGGAGCTTGAGTACCTCCTTTTTCACCACTTCTTGCATTGCTGGATTTAGTCGCCTTTGGGGTTGCACCACCGGTTTGAAGTCAGTTTCCATAGGTATCCGGTGTGTACAATAGCTGGGACTGATTCCTTTTAAATCTGAAGTTGACCAGCCAATTGCTCCTTTATGCTTCTTGAGTACTTCAATAAGCATTTCTTCTTCCAAACCTGTCAATAAAGATGAAATAATTACTGGTTTTGCATTATCTTCTAAAAATATATATTTTAAATGTGAAGGAAGAGGGTTAAGTTCAGAATGTGTATCCCCCTTTCCCAGGTTCAGTCCTTCTTCCTGTGTGTTTTCTTCTTCACTTTCTTGCTCCACAGCTGCAATCACTTCCTCATCTTCCAATTTTTCGTTCTCCAAAGAATGCAGTAAATCCTCATTCACCGGATCAGCTTCTAACATTTCCTCTTGCACTTCTTCTACACACTTATCTATTGTATCCACAAAGTAAGCAGATTCTTCTATATCATCTGATGGATACCTTTGAGCTTTGTTCATATCAACAACTAATTTTTCATCATTGAATCTCAGGGTAATGGTTTGCCCATGCACATCAATCAAAGCTTTTGCTGTGTTTAAAAATGGTCTCCCCACAATAAGTGGAACTTTCCTATCCTCTTCCATTTCCATCACCACAAAGTCTACTGGAAAAATAAACTTCCCCACTTTCACTAACAGGTCCTCTATCACTCCCTTGGGTCGCCTCACCGACCTATCCGCAAGTTGGAGTCTCATTCCCGTCCCCTTAAGATCACCAAGATTCAGCTTCCTGCAAATAGAATAAGGCATTAGATTTATGCTTGCACCTAAATCACACAAAGCATTACCATAAAAATTTTCACCAATAGCACAACGTACAGTGAAGCTACCTGGATCTTCCAATTTCTCAGGGATCTTGTTCATGATTATAGCACTGCAATTTTCTGTTAGTTGAACAGTTCCATGCCCTTCTAATTTCTTTTTATTAGAACATAGTTCTTTCATAAATTTAGCATAGTTGGGCATATGAGCTAAAGCTTCAGCAAATGGTAAATTAATGTGTAATTTTTTTAACATTTCTATAAACCTAGCTTTTTGCTCATTTTTCTTTTCTTGTCTAGCAACAGCAGGAAATGGCAATCTATTTATATCGAGATCCTCTACCCTTGGATTCACTATACTTTTACCTTTATCCTTTTTAGGAGCATTTTCATTCATTTCTAAATTAGAGTTAGAATTACTTACCGTCCGTGTTGGCTCCTCCTTTTCTGATGAAGAATAATTACCTTGATCTTCTCTTTGTGCAACGTCCTTTCCACTTCGCAGTGTAATTGCTTTTGCTTCCTCTTTTGGATTTCGATCCACATTTGAGGGAAATGTTCCTGGTTGCCTTTGGGACACAGAATTTGCAAGCTGACCCAACTGAGTTTCCAGATTTCTCATAGAAGCATCTTGGTTTCGGTTCCACTGCTCTTGAGATTTCCACCTAGATTCTTGATTTGTCATGAATTGCTGCTGACTGCTTACAAATTGCTGCTGACTGTTTATGAAGCTAGCCACCATATCCTCAAGGTTTGGCTTCTTCTCTTGCATAGGTGGCCTAGGTGGGTATCCCGGTGGATGGTATGATTGAGCTTGTGGTTGATTGAAGTTTTGTCCATGGTTGTGATGGGGTGGATATGGCATTTGGTATTGGTTGGATGTTTGGGGTTGGTATGAATGTCCTTGATTGTGCTGAGTACTTTGGTTGAAAGAGGGTCTTGCTGGTGGGTGAGAGGATGAAGCATTCTGATTTCCATCTTTCCAAGAAAAATTTGGGTGATTTCTCAAACCCGGGTTGTATGAGTTACTATAGGGGTCACTCCTCCGATAATCCCCTACAGCATTAACATTTCCCATTGCTGCACTCTCTTGAGCCTATTGCCCACTTTCATACCACTCATCTTCTTGAGAAACAGAGGCTACATTTTTCACCCTTAAGTTTTTCATCTCGTTCTGCATTGACTCCACCTGTGCCCTCAGCATTGACACTTCATCTACACTATGTATTCCTTGTCTCTTTGAGACTGATCTAGGATTAGCCCACTGAGCGTCATTTGCTGCCATTTCATCCAGCAGCTGGAATGCTTCTTCTGGTATTCTATTCATAAAAGAACCTCCTGATGATGCATCCAGCAAAGATTTTGTTTGTGGTGAAATACCAGAATAAAATTGTTGCATCAGATGGTAGATTGGTATTTCATGATGCGGACAGCTTCTTAACAATCTTTTGAATCTTTCCCAAGCCTCATAAAAAGGCTCATCACTCAATTGGCTAAATTGAAAAATGCTGTTGCGAATATTTGCTGTTTTTGTAGGTGGGAAAAATCTCATCAGAAACCTTTCTTGCAATTGATCCCAAGATGTAATTGACTGTCTTAGTAACATTTGCAACCACTCTCTTGCCTTTCCAATCAAGGTGAAAGGAAATAGTTTCAGTCTTATAGCATCAGGTGTCACTCCTGGAATCTGCACTTTGTCACTAATCTCCAAAAATAAGTCCAGGTGTTGTGCAGGATCTTCCACTTCTGATCCAGAAAATTGATTTCTTTGCACCATGTTGATAGTTGCTGGTTTCAGTTCAAATTGTACTCCTCTTGGCGGCACAATTGTCCTATGGTCTTCAGTCCATCTTGGCACAACATAGTCTCTTATCGTTCGCTGCTTAGGGACTTCTCCTTCATAATTTCTTGGTACCTCTTCTTGTGCCCTTGGCACTTGTTCATTCTCGAGAGGAAATTCACCAACATTCGGGTTGTTCTCCATGACGGTTTCTCTATTGGCTCTCCTGCGTTGATGCAATGTCCTCTCGATTTCAGGGTCGTAGGGTGCTAATGGTCCTTGTCTAACTCTGCTCATACACCACAACTACCCGAAAAGAATAAAAATAATAAAATCAGAAAAATGAAAACACATACAAATAAAAATCAAAACTTACTGACAACGCTACTCCCCGACAACGACGCCAAAAACTTGACGCGATCTCAGCAAGTGTACTGAATCGGCAAGTAATATAGTGGAATATAATTAAGACCACAAGTTATCGAACCCAAGGGATTGTGTTGTGCAAGTGTTTGACAATTAATTATATGCTAAAGAATTCCCAATTATTTTGATGTGGTGATTGTTTAACACAGAAAAATTAATAATCTAACTGATGATATTAATGTCTAAGAATATTAACGATTTAATAATACAGCAATTTGATAAAATAACTAAGAGATCTTGCTAAGGAATACCCATTCTCCCCAATAATATCATGTGAATACTTAATTCAACAATTTCATATATAATCAGTGAATAACCTAGCCTATACCATAGCTTGCGTTTCGGATCCAGCTTCTCTAAAACATGCACTTACCAATCCGGATTCAGCACATAAATTAGCATTATTACAGATCTTAAAGTTCTAAGTTAAATAATCCTACCATTCCGGATTCAGATATCAAACTCATTTATCTTCCACCATTCTGAACCTATTGAAATAAACATTCACAGATTTTAACTACCAATTCGGATTCATCAAATCAATGAAAGTTGATTAAGTTAGAACAGAACATGTGTATGTATTTATGGGCTGATTGCAATCAAAGTTTATCTTGGTAGATCTCCCCTTAACTTGCATTCAAACCAGCAACAACAGATAATTTCAAAGAAGATAAAACTGAAGTATATTTGTATGTATTTATGAACTGATTACAGTTAAAGTTTATCTTGGTAGATCTCCCCTTAACTTGTACTCTATTCAGCAACAACAAATAAAATCAGAGAAAATACAACTGAGTATATGCATAATACAATCCATACAAAATATTCACATGATTTACTGGGGAATTAAGGCATCCCTTAACAAGAAATAAAATTACTCACTCATACTTGAAATAAAGACTGAATTAAATAGAGAGAAATTGATATTACCCAGTTGAATCTTAAAATGAAAATCTTACAGTAAACCAAACGATGTTCTTCAACTGAATCAGCTATTCCAACTTCCAAATTAAATTACAGAATTGAAATCTCACTTCTCAGAATTTCCAGATCAGAAATCTCAGAGTTTATTTTTTCAGCCAAAACTACAACTAAAACTCTCGTCGTCCTCTCTTCCAAAATCGTTCTCCTTTAAGCTAGTTTTCCCCCAAAAATAAAAGTCAAAAGTCTATTCGGTGGCCTCCAAATTTGATTTTTTTCCGGATTTGATTCACACAACAGATTTTAAAAGTTACACGGCGGTTAGAGATATCCTCACCGCCGTGTAAATGTCCCTGGATATATTTTTATTCTGAAATCTTGAGGTTACACGGCGGTGAGGAAATTCTTCACCGCCGTGTAAATGTTCCAGGTCTGCTACTAAGTTCTTTGATTTCGATTCACA
This sequence comes from Excoecaria cochinchinensis, assembly GCA_947683425.1. Taxonomy (NCBI): domain Eukaryota; kingdom Viridiplantae; phylum Streptophyta; class Magnoliopsida; order Malpighiales; family Euphorbiaceae; genus Excoecaria; species Excoecaria cochinchinensis. The sequence continues at coordinate 2,265,170 of CANTUQ010000192.1, forward strand.
CGGCGGTGAAGAATTTTCTCACCGCCGTGTAAACACTCCAGTCAGCTTCCTTAATTTTTCTTCTCATGATTCTAGCCTCCCGTCTCACACGGCGGTGAGAGATGTCTTCACCACCGTGTAACCTACCTAAAATATTGCCAAAACAACATAAATCTCCATTTAGTGCACCAAATAACATCAAATGACATTTTATCAAAAATTAATACAAATAACAACTTTTAGACTAAGAAGTAATTTCTAAATTCACATCAAAACATTATTTAATTTAAACTTATCACTTATATTCACATACATGACTTCAAACATCAATCAAATACCAATTCCAGCCGGAATGGACTTCTAAACAAATAATCACATATGAATAACTTCCTCATCCATAATTTGTAACATATACATAATCAACATGCAAACAATCAAAACTTAATACAACTTCAAGTTATCAATAGGACATCATCAACTCATCAACATTAATCCATGTAAAATTTAACAACTAGAAAAGTTATTGAACCCTTCGAAACCCATAATTTCCCCAACTTAAATCAATAAGTTAAGCAAAATAATCCCAAACCTCAAAAACAAGCTTGATCAACTCCTCTTCTAGCTCAAATCTTATCTTTGCCTTTATCTCTTATCTTATCCACACCTTCTTGCACAAAACCCAATAAAACACACTTAATTCATAACCCAAAACAACTTAAAATCATAAATAGAACTAAGTAGAAGAAGGAGATAACTTCAACTTTCAAACCAACACTTAACTTTCCAACTTATCACATAACCTCTTCAAACCAATCCAAAGTTCTTGAAACTCAAACGAAGAAGAAGAAGAAGAAGCAAGAAATGACAAGCAAAATGAAGAACAAAGAGAGAGAGAGAGAGGGCAGAAAATGAAGAAGTGACCGACCCTAATGTATGCAAAGAATGAGACAAACTTTGCCTCCACTCAACCTTATATTTGCATGCAGAATCTTAGGTGTTAAACCCATGTTAAGCCACATGTCCAGTCCTTAGCAAATAACCCACTTAGTCCTTAGCGAACTCCCACTAAATCCCTCGCATAAATTATTTCTTTCCATAACTTTAATTTCTTTTCAATTTCATCCTCATTTATCCCATAAACTCATAATTATACAATTACTCTTGTACCTTCATAGTGCAAATTACACTACAATCCTACTAAGGTACTCTTGGATCATTATAGTTATACTGTCTTTTTTTTATCGTGCACCTTTACGCATCAATTGGGTTCCCCGTTAACCCTTAGATAAAGCCCACCTAGGAAAAGAGACCGCACAACCTCATGTGTTGGAGTGATAAGGCTGGAAGCATCTATTTGCTTGCATGTATTTGTCTATGCTGCATCAGCATGGCCATGCATTGCATTTTGATCATGCATCATCCTAACAAGGTGTATTTCGTAGCCATCATAGATTCGTTTAGGTGGTTTAGAGGTCCCAACAGTCGGCTAAGAAGGATTCCGCTCTTTGGACTACTGGAACTAGTGTCAGATCAAGGTTCAGATTTGCTTTGAGACAGTAGCAAAATATTTTCTTCAGAATCATCAGCAAAAACAAGCATGGCTAACCCATCGAGAGAATCTGATGCAACCCGAGCAGTGACTGCTAAAGAAGTGGGAAGGAGGATGGATGTGTTTGAGGCCCGAATGATGATGATGATGGGCAACCTTACTGGTGCTTTAGCGCCACCTGCTGGACAACAAATTGCTGCTCATACTGAGGGGCAAGGTGAACAAAATCAAATTGCAGAAGGTCCCCCTGCCGTAGCAGACCCACTTGTAGTTGAGCCCAAAGTAGCAGCACATATAGAGCATAAAGAAGCTCCTAGACATTAGAATGACCTGTGGGAAGAAGAACAAGAGGAGCCTATGGGAAGGGGAGAGTTGCCTAAGCTGGGGGAGGAAATGTGGAGAAAAATGGAGGAGAGGTTCGAAGCTATGACTCACTTACTAACAGTGGGAAGAGGCATGAGTCCTGAAGACAAAGAGCTGGAGGGCAAAGATCTAGTTCCCCAGAACTTCAAGATATTTGACATTCATAAATTCGATGGTACCTTAGACTCGATAGCACATATGAAGCAATACTCATTAATGATGAAGGGTACAACTCTAACCAAAAAGTAGAATATAGAATATTTCTGCCTGAGCTTAATAGGGCCTGCAGTTGATTGGTACCATGGATTGGATAGGGGGTCCAAAGAGGATTGGGAGCTGCTGATGGAGGAATTTCTTAAGCAATATGATTGCAGTACAAGGATGGAGGTCACCCTGAAAGACCTAGAGCTGCTTCAACAGAAGTTGGGAGAATCATTCCATGAGTGCCTTACCAGATGGAGAAATCGGGTCATGGAAATGAAAAGAAAACCTGATACCCCTGATCAGATAAGGTTATTCATTAGGAATGCTAGCCCATACTTGAGAGAGGCGCTAAAGATGAAGGGGCTAAAGGACTAGGAGTCCCTAAAAGAGATAGCTATAGAAGTTGAAGGAGAATATCTGGTAAGAAAGGCTAGCAATGACAATTATACTCGGAGAAATTATGGTAACCAGGGGGAAGGAAAGTCAACAGGGCCCAATAATGGAAATCGAACTGGAAACACGGTAGATGTATTAGTTACCAAAGTAGACCAAAGGCATTTTTCCAACCTAGGTAGATCATTATCTTGGGTACTTAAATGGTTGACGAAGGAAGATAAGTTATAGCCAATACCTACTAAACCCGATAGAAGTCAGGGACGTCCCGATCATCAAGCGGATCAGTATTGTGCCTACCATTAGCATACAGGGCATAATACTGACGAATGTCGAACTTTGAGGAACCAAATTCAGGACCTCATTGATAGAAAACAAATTGCTGATCTAGAGCATCGAAAGAAGAAAGCATGAGTTGTAAGGGGAATTCAGGATGTTAATAAAGGGACCCAGAAGGTGGCTATAGCACTGCAAGAAGTAGGAGAGGAAACATTCTTATAGATGTGCTTTTTATATTTGAACTTTTTAATCTTGATGTATACAGTACTGTTTATGTTAATTATATTAATGAATTTTTGTTTATGTTTCTCATGATTTCATTATGCATGATCACAAGCACAAGTTATTTACATTTGATAGTAACTTAACGAATACTGCCTCATTTAATCTCGAGATCCTGTTGGCATCAGATGTCACTCCTGAAGTGAGATAAACTCGAGAGAAAAAAAAAAGAAAGAAAAAAATGCCTTTGCGTGGACCTAGAATGACATGCTAAACCTACTTCAATTTGACAACCTAATAACAATCGAAGTTGCAAAAGCCATTCCTTTGCCTCCTCGACATCTAGGACGCATACAATGCGGCTAAATGAAGCCAAGCTCCAATCAATAAGGGGTTGCCTCAGAAGCTACATTATCAAATTCAAGACAGATGAAGCTTTGTGCTATTATGAAACAAAACAAAAGAAAAGAAAAGAAAAAGAAAAGAAAAGAAAAGAGGAAAAGAGAAAGAAAAAAAAACCCACAGTTTTGACCTAAGCCGTCTTAGGCCAACCTACAATCCAATCTCAACTGTGACGCGCGCCGAACCTCGGGGTGCCCCAGAAGCCTGCTTTTAGGACTTTCGAGAGAGGTTCGTGAAAACTTGTAAGAGATCTACAAGGGCATCTATTTTGGGCAACAAGGAGGTGTTTCGGAGTCGCCACCCAATAGAACATTGGGAAAGGTTGTCTAGCCTCACTGAGCCTAAAACAGCGCGTGTGTGTCTATTTTGGGCAATCAGAGATATTTTGGATACCCCCTTCCAATAGAACATTGAGAGGATCGTCTAATCTCGTGAAGCCTAAGACGACGTATATATGTCTATTTTGGGCAGGCCAGAGATATTTTGGACACCTCTTTCCAATAAAACACTGGAAAGATCATCTAATCTCGTGGAGCCTAAGATAATGCAAATTTGGCCTATTTTGGGCAACAAGAGATATTTTGGAGACCCCACCCTAATAGAACATTGAGATGGTCCTCTAACCTGATTGAGCCTAAGACCAGAGATGGTTCGGGACTTCCCATTTATTAATAACTTGATCAAAGTTACAATTGAGTTTTGAATTTAGCATTTCATCCCATTTTTCATTCAATTTAATACAGTTAATTAAAGCGCACGTTGGTTATCTAAGGAAAGTGGTAAATAGGAGCAAAAATGAAAATATAAAATTAAAAATAAATTATAATACAATAACTTACAATAAAACTAGGGGCGGAATACAACTCCCGTTATAAATAACATGTTGATCATACATGAATCGAGATATTTGTTAAAAATGAGGACATTGGTCCTCGCATGCACATTTACAAAAGTGATTTAAGCGTCAATTTTATTTTCTGGAAATCCGGACATTGGTCCTCAATTTATTTATAAAAATCCCAATTTAATTACTATAAATATTTGACCATTTTCATGTATTACTGGAATGAAATAATATTTACAATAATAATACTCAAGATAAAAAATAGGTAAGGGTAAAAGAATAAACTCGAGTGAAAATTCTCAGATCATTGCGGTGTCCTCCATTTAATACAACCCAAACCCGTCAAATAAATCAATGAAACTCACCAAAATAAGAATCATGTTAGTGCCACAATTAACATAAAAATAATGGACTAAAAATAAATTATGTAAAAGAAACCATGAAAAATTATTACAAAAATAGTAAGGAAATAAGTGGTGAAAAAAAGGGAGGAAAAGGAGAAGGAAAGGCCCAAGGACGGCCCATGGATCGCGACCGACGGGCATCCCTAGGCTAACTGACGGGTGGAGGCAGTAACCCTCGATGGCCCGTCGCTCTAATGAGAGATGACCGTCAATGGATCCTCTGCCCGTCGATCACTCTAGATCCAGAAAAATGCAGCAAACTCAAGCAAAAATTGTTTTATTTTAAATAAAATAAGGTTTTATGTGTAAAATCAGAATAAAATTATTGAATGCCAAGGAAATCGATCTAGAAATGTTTACCCTCAGAATATTACCTTTAAAGGTGAATGTCGCGTGGTTTTCGCTCCTCGAGTTCTACAAGGATTGATCCGCGATGCGAGATTTTCAAAAAAAAATTGGACTACAAAAATCATTTTTCAAAAATAAATCAAGAAAAGAAAATTATATTTTTCTTTCTCGATATTTTAATAGCAGTTATGAATACTAAAACGGCTGGATTCGATAGAAACGAATTAGTGTTGTTCCCTCGGATCCCTTTTAATTCAGAAAATATTTGATGATGACTTTTCGAGAAAATAAAAGTAAGAATATTTTCTATAAGGATAGCTAAAATCCTCTTTTTTGTCAAAATCGCTAACCCTGAACAATGAGCTCCCAACCCCTATTTATAGGTTTAGGAAGAAAATTCAAATAAATTCAAATTTAGAATTTAAATTTGAAAAAAAATTATGAAATTAAAATCAAAACCGAATGATTTACAGAATATTCTCAAAATCAAATCCACGATTAGAAAATATTTGAAAAGATTTAAAAGATTTTGAAAAGATTTAGGAAAAATTTGGAAATATTAGGAGATCTCTTTAAGAATCTGGAAAATAATGCTCAAATAACGTCAGATCATCAACCGACGGGCGTCGCTGATGGGGGCACGCTTGGTCTTTTGGTCGGCGGGCCCCTCACAAGAGACGAAATCGCGAGAGACAGGCATCCCTCACACAGACGACGGACGTCGCTCCATGCGAGAGACGGGCTCCACAAGTGAGCGACAGCCGGCGCTCGTAGCTAGAGACGGGTCTCTCACGCGAGCGATGGGCATCGCTCCCGCGAGAGATGGGGCTCCACAAGTGAGCGACAGCCGGCGCGCATCGCGAGAGACGGGTCTCTCACGCAAGCAACGGGCATCTCTCCCGTGAGAGATGGGGCTCCGCACGTGAGCGACAGTCGGCGCTCATCGCGAGAGACAGGTCTCTTATGCGAGCGACGAGCGTCGCTTCCACCGACGGTATACCCGTCGGTGGAGCAAAACCCAATTTCCAAAATATTAACTCCCCTCGATTCCCTAAAATCTTTTATGGCCGAGAAAAAAATCTTCAATCCTTGTAAAATCGGAGAATGAAAACTCACAACTTTCATCCATTTGTTTGGAAACAGAACTTGAAGTCTTCATCAGGTAACTCTGATCTGGACTACCTCAGGACCCGGTGTCTACAGTTGCCCCCAATTTTGGGGAAGCTAGTACACTAGTGTCTAGACGAGTCAAAATTCAGAGGAGAAAGGAAGAAATGCGTACCTAAGGCAGTCCTTACCTTTTCGCTGCTGTGTTTAGACTGGTGACCTTCTACTGTAGAGTAATAGCATATTCTGCCACGATTCTTTAGCAACTTATTCGACCACCTTCATCTGGCGGACCTTGTCTTGGCCTGCCCAATGTTTGAATGTCGTCAGAAGCAGTGTTATCCAACTGCAACCCAGTTGCGACTTATTCTATCGCCTGTGTATCGCTAGCCTCATCTCGGCTTGCACGGCATGAGAGGTAGTGTTATCCAACTACACCTCAACTGCGATTTGTTATATCACATGTGTTCTGCTGGCCTCGTCTCGGCTTGCACGGTATCTGATTGATGTGAGAGGTAGTGTTATCTAACTACTACTCGGTTGCAGTTTGTTCTACCATAGGTGTCCCGCTAGCCTCGTCTCGGCTTGTACGGTATCTGATTAATCTGAGAGGTAGTGTTATCTAACTACAACTCGGTTGCGGTTTGTTCTACCGCAGGTGTCCCGCTGGCCTCGTTTTGGCTTGTACGGTATCTCTGAGGTGTAGTGTTTTCTAACCACAACTCTGTTCTGTGATGTATGACTTTTGATTTGCTGACCATGTCACACCCCATTTACTCCCTAGTAGTATGAGCCATTTGTGTGTGCATTCATTGTGTGTGCTTGGCATGTGATGAGGGTATTTTGGGTAAATTGCATGTTTTGGGGTTTTGCTAGTGTGTGGGTGCATATATAATATTAGGGCGTGAATTAGTTGGGTTGTAATTAGCTTTGTTGCTCACATGTTTGTAGGATGTGAGTTGTGTTTGTGTGTTGTGTTCACACATTTATAGGGTGTTATAAGTTAGGGTGACATTATGTGTGTGTAGTGCATGCTTGTTGGGTATGAGTGATCAAGATCCACCACTAGGAAGAGGACACATGGCTAGGGTTAGGAGAGAGGGGATTTAGAAGAGGAAAGAGATAGGGAAGCAGAAATTCTGCTCCCTCAATCTCGTTTCTCTCTTCACTTCATTTCTCTTCTTCCTCTTCTCTTCCCATTTTGTGCCCTAGCTTGGATTCAAGTCATAGTTGGTGGGAATTGATCATCTCCTAGCATTCTTGTTGGTGAGTTTTCTACATTTTCATCTTGTTGATCTTCTTCTTCTCATTTTCTGGGGTTAAGGTTTTGTGGTTTTTTTGTTTTGGTGGGTTGTTGTTAGTTGAGCCTCCTCGCGACCCTAAAGGCAAGGAGAAGGCTGGTATTAGTGGCACCAAGTGATTTGGAGCTTAGGAGATTCAGGCTTGGGAACTTTCTTTGAATTGATGTTCATATGTGGGTTTTGAGATATGCATGAATTTCTGGAAATTTATGATGTGTAGATAGGCTTATATGGGTATATATGATATAGGTTTTGAGTTTTGATGAGTTATATTGCATAATTATTGAATTATTGAATCAAATGTGAAGTTGATTATCTTTGCTACAAATTTTCTGGTTTTGGGTTTGTTGAGATATTGATTTGTGAATTGATAAATTGATTGTAATTAATTGTGGAAATATGTTATTTTATGTTGGTTATGGTGTTTGGAAGGCTTATTTTGAGGTAAGTTGGAGTTTAAGTTTAATTTGGGTAAAAATGGTTTTGATTTGATTTGAAAATGATTTCTTGCATTTTTGCTGAGAAATGGAAATCACGATGCTGTCGGGAGCGCGATAGAACGGAATTTCCAGCTCTCGCGTCTGTAGGATGAGTTGTGAGCATCGTTGCTCACGAGTCGTGAGCTATGCTCTCGAGATGTGAGAGTCGTGAGCAATGCTCACAAGGCGTGAGCAAAGCTCACGAGTCGTGAGCCATGCTCACGGCCATTCTGTCGCGATCGCGACAGTGACTCCAGTATGCCCAGTTTGTCTCACGTGCTCTGTGTTTCTAAAATGGGTTGTTAATGTCTTCTCTTAGCTTTTCACTACTGTGTGCTACATTATTTTGCTTATATGTGTAACATCATGATTCCTTCATGACAAATAACATGTTATCCATGATAAATTATATGTTGTGTTTTGGAACATGATTTGGATTATGCATCACCTGCGAGAGTCAGTCTAGTGGATAGTTAGGCATGCCTAATAGAGTCTTTTAGCTGCAGCCTTAGTTCCATTTAGACCCCGTTCAGGTCCCCGTCTGGTTCCTCACGAACCCTTATGAATTTTGGATCTTGTTTAAGGTCCCTCCAAAAAATTGTTTTGAATGTGATAAAATAAATGGTTTTCGATTCGTACCCGTAAGGTACTGTCTGTATTTGATTCGTACTTGTAAGGTACTGTCTGTATACTCGTTATCCACTACTGTGAGTCAGCAGGTGTTCTGTTTGCTTTGGTTTGCTTTGAATATGATTTTTGAATGCGCATAATGATAAGTATGAGAAATCAGTTATTATGTATATGGAATTTGGATATGAGCTTCTAAATGTATGTTCCTATTATGCAAGTACGATTATATATCTGATATGATTATCTACATATGTCATATCGCGTATGTGATTTCCTTCGGCGACCATTGTGAATGGCCGTCCACTCTTCTGTTGTGTGTTTCCCCACTAAGCATTTATCGCTTAGCACAGTGTGTTACCCGTGCAGGTGCGGAAGGCGTTTTTGGTTTAGGAAAGTCGCCGCCAGTCAAGCTAACACAGAGGGATTAGTGTTAGGGCTTATTTTTATAGTATTTTATGATGATCCTTTTTGTATTAGAACTCTCATTGTATTAGTAATTTTGTAAGCTTCCGCTCTGTATATTTTTGATAGGTAATTATTTTGTATTATTAGTTTGATCAGAACATTATTGTAATGAATGTAGTTATATTAATGCTTGATCATGATGATGTTTATCTAAAGTTTTAATTTTCGCTGTATTTTCGTTTGTTGGTGATGTGTGATTGTATGCTTTGTATCGATCTGTTTGGTGTGACACCCTTGGTCTTACGGCATCTCACTCCTATCCGGATGGGTTCGCCTACGAATGGGTAGGGGGTGTTATAGTTTTTGGTATCAGAGCCTGGTTTAGGCGTTTATGGGTGTTGTATTGTATAGATGCGTACATATATCTAGGACTGTGTTGGCTGTTACGGTTGTCTTTGCTTGTTTTAGATGGATTCCGATTCTATTCGAGGGTCTCTTGAGGGATCAGCTAAAAGCGTTAATCCCCAAGCTGTTGATCCTTCTATTTCGGTGTCGGCTCAACCTGCTAGGGTACAACCCGAGGCTGCAGCCATGCCCTTCGAAGCAATGCTTAAGCTATCTCAAGACATGGCTCAAGTCTTGGAGAGAGTGACTGCCCCTAAGGCCCCGACTGAGAGTATGAGAAGAGCTGGTGCTGAAGACTTTTATGAAACGGGTTTGGATGAGTCGAAAGTCACTGAGCATTGGATTGATAAGGTAAAGCGTGCTTTTAGAGACGTCCGGTGTCCTCCCGATCAGAAAGTAGAGTGTACAGTGGCTTTGCTGCAAGGGTCTGCATATGAATGGTGGGAGTTGGTTTGTAGACATCCTCAGTTGCCTGACCCAATTTCTTGGGAGTTTTTCGAAAGAGAGTTCATGAGCAAGTATGTGACTCAGACATACAAAGATGCAAGGTGGGCTCAGTTCTTGAGTTTGAAATAGCGGGCGATGTCTGTGTCTGAGTTTGAGAAGGAGTTTAACCGGTTGGCTAAGTATACACCGGAAGGTATTTTCACAGAGGAGTTCAGGTGTAGGCATTTTGAAGTCGGTTTGAATGAGTCACTGCGGACTATGTTGATTTCTTTGATGGGTACTCCGGGAGTGGGGTATTACCAGATTGTGCAAGCTACTATTAGGGCTGAGAGGTCAGAATCTATTTTGAGAGCGAGGGCTCAGAGGAGGAATCCCTCTCGTGGAGGTTCATCTTCTTCATCCTCGGGTAAGAGGTCAAGGAACCCTCAGGATTAATCATCTGCAGGCCCGACTACTAGAGGTAGAAGATAGGGTTCAGCAGCAGTGTCTAGTTCTGGTAGAGGCGGTGCTGGTGGTAGGACCGAGTCGATGCCTGTGTGCTCTCTTTGTAGTAAGCCTCATCGGGGTGAGTGTAGATGGCTCACAAGTGGGTGTTTCAGATGTGGGAGCATTGAACACTTTTTGGTCAACTGTCCGAGGTTGAATTAGGATTCGGGTGCTCAGAGAGAGGCCAGTAGAGTTGGTTCGAATAACACGCAAGCTGCCCGTGGTAAAGGCAGAGGTAGAGGTCGAGGCGATCGACCTAGAGAGGGAGCTGCATCTGAGTCAGTTGAGCGTCCGTTATCTGTTCCAGCCAGAGCTTATGTTGTGAGAGCCAGGGAGGAGCAGGATGCGCCTGATGTGATTGCTGGTAAGTTTCTACTCCATGACATCGAATTATATGCTCTAATTTACCCTGGCTCCACACACTCATATTTGTTCACTGATAAGTTAAGTGATAAGTTCCATGATGTAGACCAGTTAGATTATGAGATTTGTGTGACCAGTCCTTTAGGGCATATTGTTAATGTGAGTAGAATGTATAGGAATTGTCCCCTGCTAGTTGAGGGAGTTGAGTTTCTAGCAGATTTGATTGAGTTGCCTTTCAGAGAGTTTGATTTGATTTTGGGTATGGACTGGTTGGGTAAGCATCGAGCGGTGGTTGATTGCCATAGGAAGACGGTTGTGCTTTGGGTTAGAGATCGGTCGTCTGTGTTTGTTAAAGGTTTGGGTGCTAGTTCTTTGAATAGTGTGATTTCCGCAATGCAAGCTAAGAGATTCATTAGGAAGGGTTGTGAGGCTTTTCTAGCTGTGGTGTTGGATTCCAAGAGGGATCAAGTTAGGATTGAGGACATCCCGGTTGTTAGGGAGTTTGCAGATGTGTTTTCGAGTGAGTTGCCTGGTTTGCCTCCTGAGAGAGAGGTGGAGTTGTTCATAGAGATAGTGCCGGGAACTACTCCTATATCGAAAGCACCTTATCGGATGGCTCCTGTAGAGTTGAGAGAACTCAAAACTCAGCTACAAGAGCTGTTGGATAAGGGGTTTATTTGACCTAGCATATCTCCATGGGGAGCTCCGATTTTGTTTGTTAAGAAGAAGGATGGTTCTATGAGAATGTGTATCGACTATAGGTAAATTAATAAGGTCACAGTGAAGAACAAGTATCCGTTGCCTAGAGTCGAGGATTTGTTTGATCAGCTCTGAGGTCCGGGTGTCTTTTCGAAGATTGATCTTCGGTCGGGTTATTATTAGTTGCGAGTTCAGGATGCAGATGTGGTTAAGACTGCATTTCGGACTAGGTATGGCCACTATGAGTTTTTAGTGATGCCGTTTGGTTTGACCAATGCACCGGCGGCTTTTATGGATTTGATGAATCGAGTGTTCAGGTCATATCTTGATCGATTTGTAATAGTCTTCAAAGATGATATCTTGGTTTATTCCAAGGATGAGAGTGAGCATAAGGAGCATCTTTGGTTGGTTCTGCAAGTGTTGAGAGAACATCGGTTGTTTGCTAAGCTCAGTAAGTGTGATTTTTGGCTTCGGGAAGTGTCATTCTTGGGGCATATTGTTTCGGCTAAGGGTATTCAAGTTGATTCGACTAAGATTGAGGTGATTGTTGATTGGAAAGTGCCTTGGAATGTTCCAGAAGTGAGAAGTTTTCTTGGTTTAGCGGGTTACTATCGTCAGTTTGTGAAGGGTTTCTTAGTTATTGCTGCTCCGATGACGAGGTTGTTGAGGAAAGGAGTTAAGTTTGAGTGGTCGAATAGATGTTAGGCTTGTTTTGAGCAGTTGAAGAACTTGCTAGTTGAAGCTCCCATACTTACTCAACCCATCTCGGGTAAGGAGTTTGTAATGTATAGTGATACTTCAGGTGTCGGTCTTGGTTGTGTTTAGATGCAAGAGGGAAAGGTTGTGGCTTATACTTCCCGTCAGTTAAAGCCACATGAGAGGAACTATCTGACGCACGATTTAGAGTTGGCGGCTGTGATCTTTGCTTTGAAGATTTAGCGGCATTATCTGTATGGGGAGAGGTGTAGGATTTTTATGGACGATAAGAGCCTGAAGTATCTCCTCACACAGAATGAGTTGAACATGAGGCAGCGCCGTTGGCTAGAGTTGTTCAAGGATTACGACTGCATATTGGATTACCACCCGGGTAAGGCCAATGTGGTCGCGGATGCTTTGAGTCAGAAGTCGGTTTCTGTATGTTCTTGAAGCATTTCAGGTGGAGGTTTGATTCGCATGGGGCTTTGGTTGCTCAGTTGAGAGTGAAGCCTACCTCGAGACAGAGGATTGTGGATGCTCAGAAGGATGATGAGAGGCTACAGGGGGTTTTGTACGAGGTCAGTTCTGGTAAGCAGTCAGAGTTCTCAGTTTTGGATGGGGTACTTAGATATAGAAATCGTTTGTGTGTATCTGAGAATGAGGAGTTAAGGAAATAGCTTTTGAGTGAGGCACACACTACGGTTTTTACTATGCATCCCGGTAGTGACAAGATGTATCGGGACATGAAGCAGTTTTATTAGTGGTCTGATATGAAGAGGGATATTGTGGATTTTGTGTCTAAGTGCTTGACATGTCAGCAGGTAAAGGCTGAGTATCAAGTTCCTTTGGGATTCCTCACATCTTTATCTGTTCCTGAGTGGAAGTGGGATAATATCGCCATGGATGTTGTGTCTGGTTTGCCTTTGACTCAGAAGAAGCATGACTCAGTTTGGGTAATAGTGGATTGGCTTACGAAGTTAGCTCATTTTCTGCCAGTTAGAGTGAATTATCCGATTGATAAGTTAGCCAGTATCTATATGAATGAGGTAGTCAGATTGCATGGAGTGCCGTTGTCCATAGTATCCGATCGGGACCCAAGGTTTACGTCGAATTTTTGAAAGGAACTACAGAGGGCTTTGGGTACCAAGTTGAATTTCAGTACGGCATTTTATCCTCAAACAGATGGTCAGTCAGAGCGAGTGATTCAGATTTTAGAGGATATGTTGCGGGCTTGTGCATTGGATTTTTCGGGTAGTTGGGACAGATATGTGCAGTTGATGGAGTTTGCCTACAACAACAGTTATTAGTCGAGCATTGGTATATCACCATATGAAGCTTTGTTTGGTCGGTAGTGTAGGACTCCAGTATGTTGGACAGAGTTATCAGAGCGTTCGATTATTGGGCCAGAGTTGGTTAGAGACATCGAGGAGAAGATCAGAGTTGTGCAGCAGAATTTGAAAGCGGCTAAGGATCGGCATAAGTCTTATGCTAACCTGAAGAGAAAGGATGTTCAGTTTGAGGTCGGGAACAAGGTTTTTCTTAAGGTTTCTCCTTGGAGAAAAGTGCTACGGTTTGGTTAGAAAGGTAAGCTTAGTCCTCGATTTATTGGATCGTATGAAATGTTAGCTAAGGTTGGTCCGGTAGCCTATAGGTTCGCTTTACCGATGGAGTTGGCGAATTTATGCGACGTTTTCCATGTTTCGATACTTTATCAATACAGATCATATCCTTCACATGTTCTGTCAGTTCAAGATGTGCAAGTGCAGCCCGACTTCTCTTATGATGAGGAACCGAAAGCAATTCTCGCTTAGGAAGTGAGACAACTGAGAAGTGAGCAAGTTGTTAGTGTAAGCCCTAGCCCCAATACATTGTAATAAAACACTTTAGTTAATAAATGAGGCATTTTGTTTTATCCATTGTATTCCTGTGCATGTCAATTGATAGAACTATCCAAGAATGTCGTTTCAGTTTAAGTTATCATGTGTGAGGCACATGGTTGTAAGACCTTGAAACAAATGAGACTTCATTCTAAATATCCCTAGTCAGTCATTGTTATGGGAATAACAAATGAATTAAGACTAGTATGCTCTCTCTGATTAGTTGAGTTCTGTCTTACGGATCATAAGGACAAAAGTGTCAATCAGAGATCATAGATACATGTTTATAACATGGTATTTGGATACGATCCACACATGAGAACACTACATGGTACAAGTCATAAGTGCTCCTCATATGCAAGTTTTGTATCGGAGTTCTTAGACCTAAAATCTCTATGAAACTCTTTATGAATTACTGTGTACTTTGACATACACCTAACGTGCTCGTAACTGAGTGACAAGTATGGGTATGCTTGGGTATGCATTGATTCATGTTAGAGAGCATGAGAGAAGTGAAGGGATTACCCCTCTCTATAAGAGAGAAAAATATCATCGGCCACTTGATCAGTGAACTGAGAAGTGTATGGCCATACCGAGATGTAATAATGTGCAATCATTATTTATCTGAGAGTTCAGTGTCACTGGAATATCAAGAAAGGAATTAACTTACACATGAGGATGACTTGTTCCATGCCTTATGTTAATTCTGATATTTATGGGTAAGGGAATATACAAAATTGCATTAGGTCACTAAATGCCAATTGCATTTTCATTTAATTTGGAATGCTATAATATCTTGCTAGAGAATATATATAGCCTTTGAATTAATTCTTAATTCATTGCCAATATTAAATGGACCTATAGGATCGCACACAAAGCATTGGGCTTAAAATACTTGAATAAAGTATTGGGCATTAATTTGGGCTTTTAATTTAAGTCAAATTAATGTATATGTAATGGGTATTTAATTGCTAATGGACCTTGGTCCATGAGAGAGGAAATTCGGCCCACATAGGTTTAATTTCAATTAATTAATTATGTTGTATTAATTAATTTAATTGAGTATTAAATCCTAAGATATTTAAGTCAAACTAAATCGCTTAATAATGGGATGACCTAGCCGAAATTCCAAGGATATATACCATGGGAATTTCGGCACATGTTAAATGGTAAGTGATTAGTTTGATTAATACATCTTAAGGTTTTATTTCAAATCAATTTGAATTTTAAATTCAAAAGGGATTGAGCTAATATTTACTACTGATCTTTAGGAAGTTTTTAAGGTTGAATTAACTATCTTAAGGTAGTCAAATTCGGATTAAAGACTTGCCATAAGGAGGGGGTATATATGAGATAAGAATAAAACCCTAGGGTAAGAAAGAAAAGGAGGCGTGAAACTTCTCTCGCTCTCTCATTTTTCTTCTTGGCCGAAATACACAAGGAGAAGGATTCTTCCTTGCTTGCTTGTGACTTTGAGCATTCTTTACACATAGTAGAAGGACAAGATCAAGTCTTGTGGCTTCAAACTAATTCTATTACACAATACATATTTAGTAAGCTAGCACTTTCGGTTTTGAGCCGTCTTTGCAAGTGTGTGTGTGAGAATAGAGAGGAGTGGCGAAAAAGGCTGTTCCTTGGCATTGGTGGTGAACATCTAAGGTGGACAAGATCATCTAAGTTGCTGGTCATCATCAAATTCAATTTGAAAGGCATCTAAAGTTGTAAGTTATTAAAACCCTAAAATTGCATGTTTACGATTCTTGTCATGGAATAGTTTGGCATGTATGATCAAATTTTTTTTGTTTTCCGCTGCGTGATCAGCATACACATACCATGACATATTCCATCAGTGGTATCAGAGCCTAAACATGCTTATTTTAGTGCTTTAGATGCATGAAATAATTAATTAAAAATCGTTGCTTTAATTGCATGCAATGTTGGAATTTTCTGTTTTGAATTTTTTGCATTGTTTTGGTGCAAAAACGATTTTAATTGATTAGCTGGGTATTATAATTAATATGACATGTTAATATACTGTCATAAGGTTGTTTAGGGGCTGTTAATGGTCGGATTTAATTATGTATACCTGATGGTACATGTTAATGTTAAAACTAGGTTCATTATGGCATGTTAATTGAAATTTTAACAACTAGTTTTATATATTAAATGTAAATTTGGTTTTGGCATGTTTGTAAGTGTTTTTTAAAATATTAAATATCAGGTCTGGACATTATTTAAATATGGTTTTAATTCTGGTCCATGACAATTTAATTGATTAATTTTAAAATCACTTAAAACATGACTAGTTTGTGTTTGTTACATGTTTAATCAACATTGTTTGTTTTGATTTGATTAAAATGGTAAAAACACATTTAGATCAGATTGGTACAGAATGTTAAATCAATATTTATGACCTTATTTAGATTATTAAATGACTCATAAAATTGATTTAAGTGTTTGTGCATTTTTGGCATCACATAAGCATTAAACAACTAGTTTTTGTTGTTTGTTTGTTTTTATATGCATGCCATGTTTTATATATATGTTCTTCATGATTTTATGCTTTAATTCATGTTGGTACATATTATATGTATTTTTAATGTTTATGGGCTGAATGACATAAAATTAAAAAATGGCAAAATTGGAAATAACACTAGAGTTGATTTATGGCACAAATCTAACTAGTTTGTGTTTTGGGCTTTTAAGAGAACTTATTCAATAAGAGGATTTAGTCCATTGGGCTTCGGCCCAGGCCCATCACGGGGTCATCTCTTAAAGGTTCAAGTACACAATTTCCATTAATGGGCTTGGCTAATTTAATTAAAATTGGACTTTGTTTGATCCATGAATGTTATGTATATTAATTTGCTTGTTTGGTGTGATAAATGGATATGCATGGTGCATTCATGGGCCCTGGGTTTTTGTAATTAATTATGGCCTGCGAGCCATTATGTATTATTGTAAAAGTTTCATTTATTTCTTAGAATAGAATTTACTTGAAGACTTTGTAAATCAAGATGAAGCCCACCGGAGTGGTGAAGCCCAACTAAGAAGATTCTTGTGTAATAGTATAGAATCTTAGTTGTAGGTTTTATGGGCCCATGTTTGTCACGCTTTACTTTATGCAATTATTTATATATGCATGCTATGAATGGATGACAAAGCGTATGCCATGTAAAGCCGTAATAAAATGAATCCCTAAAATAGTAAGTCACAAAGTTGCCTTCCTAATTCGAAACATGTCAAGGCATCGATCATCGGTAACGTAGACTAGGAGTCCTAGATGCGCCCGATTATCTTTGTGAGGCATGAGTTGTGAATGTAGGTTGGACTTAACATGGAAAGGGATGCCCGGACCTAGGCAACTAATAAATGGGTTTGTGCTATAACATCTTAAGATGTTAGCCCATTTGATCCAAGAGTCATGTACGAGTCATGATTGGAGTTATCCTACCTAAGTAACTTAACTTGTTAGGTGTACAAGCTCAGCTTGACTAATAAGGTTGTTGTGAAAAGTGGATCTTGGCCCACATTAAATCACTAACGCGAATTATTTAAAGGGATATTAATTCGGTTTGTGGGATTATTAATAAGACCTCATTTAATCTTGCTAAATTTTATTGTAGATTGAAAAATGGCATCTTCAAACAACAATTTCTCATTGCGATCGGTCCTTGAAAAGGACAAATTGAATGGCACCAATTTCATAGACTGGTCTCGAAACTTAAGGATAGTTCTTAAGCAAGAGAAAAAGTCGTATGTTTTGGATGCACCCTTGCCTCAAGAACCTGGAAGGAACGCCTCTGCGGTTCAAAGGGAAACTTTTGAGACCAAGAAGAGCGACTCCAATGATGTGACCTGTTTGATGCTAGCCACTATGGTGCCTGACTTGCAAAAGCAATTTATGGACCAAGAGGCGTATGCGATCATGGTGCACTTAAAGGAGATGTTCCAAGAGCAAGCTCGTCACGAGAGGTTTGTGACAACTAAGGCCTTAATTTCCTGTAAGATGGCTGCAGGTACTCCTGTTAGTACGCATGTACTCAAGATGAAAGGGTATCTTGATACTCTTGAGAAGCTTGAGGTACAAGTACCAAAGGAATTGGCTACTGACTTGATTTTAGGATCATTGGCTGATGATTATGATCCATTTGTAATGAATTATAACATGCATGCGATGAACAAGTCAGTTACTGAGCTTCATGGGATGCTTAAGAATGCTGAAGAAAACATTCGAAAGACTAATCCCATACTGATGGTTCAAGGGGGCATTAAGAAGGGACCGGCTAAGGGAAAAGGAAAGGGAAAGGCAAAACCCAAGAATGACCTGGCTCGGTTCAAGTCAAATGGGAGCGCACCTCAGGCCCAATCCAAGCCCAAGGCGCAAAAGCCCAAGGAGAGCGAGAGCACTTGCTTCCATTGCAACAAAATAGGGCATTGGAAGAAGAATTGCGCTCTCTTCAAGGAAGAACAAAAAAAGAATGGAGCCAAGGCGTCCAGTTCAGGTATTTTTGTTGTTGAAATTAACCTTTCTATTTCTACCACTTGGGTACTAGATACCGGTTGTGGTTCTCACATTTGTTCAAATGTGCAGGGGCTAAGAAATAGGAGATTACTTGGGAAGAATGAAGTGGACCTCCGTGTGGGGAATAGAGCACGAGTTGCTGCCATGGAGATAGGCGACTATCAACTCACTTTACCTTCCGGACTTTGTTTAATTTTGAAAAATTGTTATTATGTACCTGCTATGAGCAGAAACATTATTTCAGTTTCATTATTGGATTTGGATGAATTTGATTTTGTTATTAAAAATGGCAATGCTCATATTCGTCGCCAAGGCATTTCATATGGCAATGCCATGTTGCAAAATGGCCTTTATATCCTTGATCTATCAAACAAAGAGTCCATATACAACATTAATACAAAGAGGGTTAAATCAAATGAGTTAAACCCTACTTACTTCTGGCATTGTCGTTTAGGACATGCAAACGAAAAACGCATTTCAAGACTCCACAAAACTGGAGTGCTTGGGTCATTTGACTTAGAATCTTATGATACATGCGAGCCATGTTTGCATGGAAAATTGACAAAGAGTCCTTTTAACAAGAAAGGTGAGAGGACTAATGGCTTATTGGAGCTAATACATACCGATGTATGTGGACCATTAAGTACACAAGCCAGAGGTGGTTTTAGCTACTTCGTGACATTCACAGATGACTTCAGTAGATATGGCTATGTCTATCTAATGAAGCATAAATCTGAAACTTTTGAGAAATTCAAAGTGTTTAAAAACGAAGTAGAAAACCAACTTGGCAAAAGTATAAAAGTCATTCGGTCAGATCGAGGTGGCGAATATTTAAGCCAAGAGTTTGACTGTCATCTAAAGGAGTGTGGTATTATTTCACAGCTCACTCCTCCTGGAACACCACAATGGAATGGTGTGTCCGAAAGGAGAAATCGAACTCTATTGGACATGGTTCGATCTATGATGAGTCAAGCAAATCTTCCTGTCTCTTTTTGGGGCTATGCATTAGAAACTGCTGCGTTTCTACTAAACCGTATTCCAACTAAAGCAGTTGAAAAGACACCATACAAGGTATGGACTGGGAAAGAACCCAATATGTCATTTCTCAGGATTTGGGGCTGTGAAGCACATGTTAAGAAATTAACATCTGACAAACTAGAGTCCAAATCCACTGTCTGCTTATTTGTGGGTTATCCCAAAGAAACAAAGGGATACTACTTTTACTCACAAACCGAGAACAAAGTATTTGTTGCTCGCAAGGCTGTTTTCTTAGAAAAGGAGTTCCTTCTCAAGAAAGACAGTGGGAGTAAAGTAGAACTTGGAGAAATTCAAACGCCACAAACTCCTATACAGGATGAGTTGGAAATGGGATCAAGTTCACAACCAATTGTGGAACAAGAACCCATTGCACAAGTACCTAGAAGGTCCGGTAGGGTACGTCAGGGGATTGAGAGATATGGTTTTCTAATCACCGACAGTGACACTATTGAGTTAGTAGATCGTGAGGATCCTACTACCTACCGAGAAGCTATTGAAAGCCCAGACTCGAAAAATTGGCTTGAAGCCATGAAATCCGAGATGCAATCAATGTACGATAACCAGGTTTGGACCTTGGTTGATCCACCAGAAGGTGCTAAAGTAATTGAATGCAAGTGGCTATTTAAACTCAAAGCTGATAAGACCTACAAAGGTAGACTAGTAGCGAAAGGTTTTCGACAAACACATGGTGTAGACTATGATGAAACCTTTTCGCCTGTAGTCATGCTCAAATCCATTAGGATCTTGCTTGCCATAGCTGCATATCATGATTATGAGATATGGCAAATGGATGTCAAAACTGCTTTCCTTAATGGAAATTTACTTGAGGATGTGTATATGACACAACCTGAAGGTTTTGTCAATCCCAAGAATCCTAAGAAGGTTTGCAAGCTTCAGAAATCCATTTATGGATTAAAGCAAGCATCCCGAAGTTGGAATCTTCGTTTTGATGAGGCAGTCAAAGAATTTGACTTCGTCAAGAACGAAGATGAGCCTTGTGTATACAAGAAGGTTAGTGGGAGCATAGTAGTGTTTCTGGTCCTGTATGTGGACGACATCCTTCTCATTGGGAATGACATTCCAACATTGCAAAAGGTTAAGCAATGGTTGGGGAAATGTTTCTCAATGAAAGACTTAGGTGAAGCTGAGACAATACTTGGCATTCGGATCTACAGAGATAGATCGAATCGGCTATTGGGACTAAGTCAAGAAAAGTACATAGACAAGGTACTAAAGCGTTTTAGTATGGGAGACTCAAAGAAAGGGTACATACCTTTGGCTTTGGGAGTTCCTTTAACTAAAGAACAGTGCCCTAAAACCAAAGAGGAAAGGGACAACATGAGTAGAATCCCATATGCATCTGCTATTGGATCTATCATGTACGCTATGTTATGTACTAGGTTGGATGTTGCTCATGCACTGAGTATAACCAGTAGGTTTCAGCAAGACCCTGGTGAAAAGCACTGGTCTGCTGTAAAAGGGATTCTAAAGTACCTACGAAGGACTAAGGATCACTTCTTGGTGTATGGTGGTCAGGAAGAGCTCGTCATACAAGGCTATGCCGATGCTGCTTTTCAAACCAGCACTCAGGACTCAAGATCGCAATCTGGATTCGTTTTTGTTTTAAACGGTGCTGCTGTCAGCTGGAGAAGCTCAAAGCAAGAGACCGTTGCCGACTCAACTACAGAATTTGAGTATATTGCAGCAAGTGAGGCTGCAAAAGAGGCTGTTTGGATTAGAAATTTCATTTCTGGATTAGGAGTGGTCCCAAGCATCCTAGATCCATTAGAAATTTTTTGTGACAACAACGGGGCCATTGCACAGGCCAAAGAGCCCCGGTCACACCAGAAATCCAAACATATACTCAGGAGGTACCACCTGATCAGAGAAATCATTGATCGTGGGGACGTCAAGGTCAGCAAGATAGCAAGTGAAGACAATGTAGCAGATCCTTTGACGAAACAGTTGCGCCCAAATCTGCACGAAGCTCATTTGAGATCATTCGGTCTTAGGGCTATGCCCAATTGGGACTAGTGCTAGTGGGAGATTGTTAGTGTAAGCCCTAGCCCCAATACATTGTAATAAAACACTTTAGTTAATAAATGAGGCATTTTGTTTTATCCATTGTATTCCTGTGCATGTCAATTGATAGAACTATCCAAGAATGTCGTTTCAGTTTAAGTTATCATGTGTGAGGCACATGGTTGTAAGACCTTGAAACAAATGAGACTTCATTCTAAATATCCCTAGTCAGTCATTGTTATGGGAATAACAAATGAATTAAGACTAGTATGCTCTCTCTGATTAGTTGAGTTCTGTCTTACGGATCATAAGGACAAAAGTGTCAATCAGAGATCATAGATACATGTTTATAACATGGTATTTGGATACGATCCACACATGAGAACACTACATGGTACAAGTCATAAGTGCTCCTCATATGCAAGTTTTGTATCGGAGTTCTTAGACCTAAAATCTCTATGAAACTCTTTATGAATTACTGTGTACTTTGACATACACCTAACGTGCTCGTAACTGAGTGACAAGTATGGGTATGCTTGGGTATGCATTGATTTATGTTAGAGAGCATGAGAGAAGTGAAGGGATTACCCCTCTCTATAAGAGAGAAAAATATCATCGGCCACTTGATCAGTGAACTGAGAAATGTATGGCCATACCGAGATGTAATAATGTGCAATCATTATTTATCTGAGAGTTCAGTGTCACTGGAATATCAAGAAAGGAATTAACTTACACATGAGGATGACTTGTTCCATGCCTTATGTTAATTCTGATATTTATGGGTAAGGGAATATACAAAATTGCATTAGGTCACTAAATGCCAATTGCATTTTCATTTAATTTGGAATGCTATAATATCTTGCTAGAGAATATATATAGCCTTTGAATTAATTCTTAATTCATTGCCAATATTAAATGGACCTATAGGATCGTACACAAAGCATTGGGCTTAAAATACTTGAATAAAGTATTGGGCATTAATTTGGGCTTTTAATTTAAGTCAAATTAATGTATATGTAATGGGTATTTAATTGCTAATGGACCTTGGTCCATGAGAGAGGAAATTTGGCCCACATAGGTTTAATTTCAATTAATTAATTATGTTGTATTAATTAATTTAATTGAGTATTAAATCCTAAGATATTTAAGTCAAACTAAATCGCTTAATAATGGGATGACCTAGCCGAAATTCCAAGGATATATACCATGGGAATTTCGGCACATGTTAAATGGTAAGTGATTAGTTTGATTAATACATCTTAAGGTTTTATTTCAAATCAATTTGAATTTTAAATTCAAAAGGGATTGAGCTAATATTTACTACTGATCTTTAGGAAGTTTTTAAGGTTGAATTAACTATCTTAAGGTAGTCAAATTCGGATTAAAGACTTGCCATAAGGAGGGGGTATATATGAGATAAGAATAAAACCCTAGGGTAAGAAAGAAAAGGAGGCGTGAAACTTCTCTCGCTCTCTCATTTTTCTTCTTGGCCGAAATACACAAGGAGAAGGATTCTTCCTTGCTTGCTTGTGACTTTGAGCATTCTTTACACATAGTAGAAGGACAAGATCAAGTCTTGTGGCTTCAAACTAATTCTATTACACAATACATATTTAGTAAGCTAGCACTTTCGGTTTTGAGCCGTCTTTGCAAGTGTGTGTGTGAGAATAGAGAGGAGTGGCGAAAAAGGCTGTTCCTTGGCATTGGTGGTGAACATGTAAGGTGGACAAGATCATCTAAGTTGCTGGTCATCATCAAATTCAGTTTGAAAGGCATCTAAAGTTGTAAGTTATTAAAACCCTAAAATTGCATGTTTCCGATTCTTGTCATGGAATAGTTTGGCATGTATGATCAAATTTTTTTTGTTTTCCGCTGCGTGATCATCATACACATACCATGACATATTCCATCACAAGTTCCGTTGGTCAAAGTGTTATGGAATCATCACGAAGTCGAAGAAGCTACTTGGGAACTAAAGGCGTCCATGAGGGCTCAGTATCAGCATTTATTCAGTTCAGGTGAGAATTTCGAGGGCGAAATTCTTATTAGTAGGGGAGAGTTGTCACACCCCATTTGCCCCCTAGTAGTATGAGCCATTTGTGTGTGTGCATTCATTGTGTGTGCTTGTCATATGACAAGGGTATTTTGGGTAAATTGCATATTTTAGGGTTTTGCTAGTGTGTGGGTGCATATATGATATTAGGGTGTGAATTAGTTGGGTTGTAATTGGGTGTGTTGCTCACATGTTTGTAGGATGTGAGTGAGTGAGTTGTGTTTGTGTGTTGTGCTCACACATTTATAGGGTGTTATAAGTTAGGGTGACATTATGTGTGTGTAGTGCATGCTTGTTGGGTATGAGTGATCAAGATCCACCACTAGGAAGAGGACACATGGCTAGGGTTAGGAGAGAGGGGATTTAGAAGAGGAAAGAGAAAGGGAAGCAGAAATTCTGCTCCCTCAATCTCGTTTCTCTCTTCTCTTCATTTCTCTTCTTCCTCTTCTCTTCCAATTTTTTTCCCTAGCTTGGATTCAAGTCATAGTTGGTGGGAATTGATCATCTCCTAGCATTCTTGTTGGTGAGTTTTCTGCATTTTCATCTTGTTGATCTTCTTCTTCTCATTTTCTGGGGTTAAGGTTTTGATTTAGGGTTTTGTGGTTTGTTTGTTTTGGTGGGTTATTGTTAGTTGAGCCTCCTCGCGACCCTAAAGGTAAGGATAAGGCTGGTATTAGTGGCACCAAGTGATTTGGAGCTTAGGAGATTCAGGTTTAGGAACTTTCTTTGAATTGATGTTCATATGTGGGTTTTGAGATATGCATGAATTTCTGGAAATTTATGATGTGTAAATAGGCTTATATGGGTATATATGATATGGGTTTTAAGTTTTGATGAGTTATGTTGCATAATTATTGCATTATTGAATCAAATGTGAAGTTGATTATCTTTGCTACAAATTTCCTGGTTTTGTGTTTATTGAGATATTGATTTATGAATTTATAAATTGATTGTAATTAATTGTGAAAATATGTTATTTTATGTTGGTTATGGTGTCTGGAATGCCTATTTTGAGGTAAGTTTGAGTTTAAGTTTGATTTGGGTGAAAATGGTTTTGATTTGATTTGAAAATGGTTTCCTTCATTTTTCCTGAGAAATGGAAATCCCGATGCTGTCGCGAGCACGACAGAACATAATTTCTAGCTCTCACGTCTGTAGGCTGAGTTATGAGCATCGTTGCTCACAAGTCGTGAGCAATGCTCACGAGGCGTGAGAGTCGTGAGCAATGCTCACGAGGCGTGAGCAATGCTCACGAGTCGTGAGCCATTCTCATGAGTCGTGAGCCAAGCTCACGAGTCGTGAGCAATGCTCACGGCCATTCTGTCGCGAGCGCGACTTTGTCGCGATCACGACAGTGACTCCTGTATGCCCTGTTTCTCTCTCGTGCTCTGTTTTTCTAAAATGGGTTTTTAATGTCTTCTCTTGGCTTTTCATTGTTGTGTGCTACATTATTTTGCTTATATGTGTAACATCATGATTTCTTCATGACAAATAACATGTTATCCATGATAAATTATATGCTGTGTTTTGGAACATGATTTGGATTACGCATGACTTGCGAGAGTCAGTCTAGTGGATAGTTAGGCATGCCTAATAGAGTCTTTTAGCTATAGCCTCAGTTCCGTTTGGACCCCAATCAGGTCCCCGTCTGGTTCCTCGCTATGACGCGCGCCGAACCCCGTGGCCTCCCGAAAGCCCTCTTTAGGGCGATCAGGATGGGATTCATTTAAACTTGTAAGGTATTTACAAGTGCGTCTATTTTGGGCAACAATGAGGTTTCTTGGAGTCGCCACCCAATAGAACATTGGGAAAGGTCGTCTAGCCTCAGCGAGCCTAAGACAGCGCATACATATCCATCTTGGGCTAGCCAGAGAGATCTTGGAGGCCTCAGCCTCTACCCCCTGAAGCCTAGGATTGTAAATTTAAGTCTTTTGGTGAGACTCAAGAGGTGTCTTGGAAGTCCTAGACCTCTCGCCTCATTGAGCCCCAAAGACCAGAGTGAGTTCGGGACTTCTCATTTATTCATACCTTGGTTAAGTTTATAATTGAGTTTTGAATTTATTATTTCATCCCATTTCACATACATTTAATGCAATTAATTAAAGCGCACAACATATATTTAAGAAAAACGGTAAAAGCATAAGTAAAATAAAGCACATATAAAAATATTACAATAAAACTAGGGGCTGAATACAACCCCCATTGTAAATAAAATACAGATCATACATAAATCGAGATATTCATTAATGGTGAGGACATTGGTCCTCACATGCATATTATTATGAAACAATTTTTATGTGATGATTTTGGATGGAGAAAATTGAGACATTGGTCCCATTTTTATTTAGGAAAAATACCAAGTTAATTAATAAAAATGGTTTAGTGACTTTCTTTCTAGCGGGCCTAAATAAACAATTTTACAAGAAAAATATATGGCAAAAATAAATAGGAAAAAGCCAAATAAACAAAATATTACAAATAAAGAAAAATAAATATTCCAAGCGAGCCTTTTTGGACCTCCCCGTGTGCTCGTGAAAACGCCCAATCAAAAAAATGAGTTTATATCACGCCCAGTTCCACTCGCTAAAGCTGATGAGGCTATAACGATAGGAAGTGACCGCGCACACAAAATTACTTACATATGCTGAACTTAAGGTGATCATAAAAATCGGTACAAATAAATTTTTATCTATACTTATTCATGCCATCCATATGCAGCACACATAAACATATATTTCACCATAAACATGCTAGGTTGTTGTCCTTATAGTTACATGCCAACATACTTGTACGTTACACATAAACTTATATATCACATGAGCATACAGCTTTGCTTACTTTCCATTTTGCATATACTATGTTATTATCTTATGCTTACAAGCCAAAACATGCTTTGTACATACAACACGCATATCCTAAAGGATAACCCAACCTATACTAATCCTAGTGTTGACCTTTGACCTGCGGAGTCTTCCTTCGAATACCTACTTCCGTACCTGCACGGATTAAAGAAAACCCGTGCTAAGCGTTTTACGCTTAGTGGGGAACTCACACATAACAAGCAATATGGTATATTAACATACGAATCAGCAACAGATAAGATAAGCATATTTAGCCATCTCAATTCATAACATATATTCATGCCAATTAAACTATGCGGTCATATTACCATTTATCACATAAGTTAATTTTTCATCCCATTATTACCACACACATTTATTTCCCTTTTTCCTTTATCCAGATTATTTTGCCTGCAGTTCAAAGTCATGGATAACGGGTAAATTTCAGACAGAAATATAGGTACCTCAAAGGTACTTCTTGTAAACAGAAATAGGTACCTCAAAGGTACTTCTTGTAAACAGAATTTTCAGTCATCTTAGTACCCCTCGGGTACATTTATTCTTGTAAATCAGGGAATCCCGCAAGGATTAATTCATAATGATTCCATCGGAATCAACTTACTTACTTAAGCTGCAGCACAGGGACCCTATAGGCATGCCTACCTATCCACTACTTGACTCGCAGGCTTAAGTTATTTGATTATGTCATCCATTTCACATTGATCAATCTTCATAACACATATATCATTCATCACTTGAGCTTAACATCGCTCTCATACACATATATTTGTCATTCCATTTGCTATCCTTCACATAATTATATATTATTACTTTATTAGTTAAATTACCAATCTTAATCATACTCATTTATACATATTCACATACTTGATTCATTACACTTAAAACACTTATAGCTCACACATATTTATACACATTAGCATGCATAGTTCATCATGCTTAAAATACTCATTTTATAATGATAAATATGTATTGGACAAGGTATGGGAACTCGTGGTGAAGTTCGGGTGCATTTCGGGAAGAAAAACACCCTAAATAGATAAAACAGGGGGGGTCACGGTGACAATGAATTGGTTGTGACCGTGACATATTAAATTAAGCAAAACAGAAGCTAACCTTCGACACTGGTTCACACCATAATTTTGTACAGCGCAAACCGATATCTTACACTCAATTTCAGGCAAAGGTCCCTTCTTAACATTTCTTCCCCTATGTCTTATCTTTCAAATGGGACAAGTTTCAGGTCATTTGGATTCCTAAATTAAGAGATATGTATTAAACACTACAGACTGTTCAAACCAACCAAGCTGGTCAGATACATGTCCGGTTTTTGCCATTTTTGAGCATCTTAATGACAGAATAAAATTATGGTCATTCTTAGAATTTTGTAGGTACAGAAGTCACGGATCCAATGAATCAATAATTACTTTATTTGGAGTTTTAAAACTTTATTTATGACAAAAAAACTACCCGGAGGTCAGATCACATATAAACAGAATCTTTCCCTTAACCAAGGTTTATACTTTAATTGAGCTCATAACAACTCAATCATCAACTCCAATACAAATCAACCATATAATTCAACTATATCATCTTTCAAATCATGTACACCATAATCATATATAAGTTTCACAAAAACAAGCATACAATTCACACATTTAGATTAGTTCCCAAACCTCACACTCCTTAGCTCCTAATGGGGTTGTTGTTCACTTGTTTCCCCAACCTTAGCCTTGCCTTTGATTCTCTTCTTTTCTTCAGCTAGCAGTCAGAAATCCATTACACACAACTCCACAACTTGTTCTCAAACACTAAATCCAGAAATCAGATAAAGAAGAAATACATATATCAAACCCTTTACTTACCTTCCCAACTTAATCTTAATTCCTGATTTCTTACAATTCTTTCTTACACACATCAAACTCCAGCTCACTTCATTCACTCTCACCACTCACTTCTCTCTCAAGAAATGAAGAAGGAAGAAGGCTCAATATTGGAATAAAGATGCAGAAAATAATTAATGCTAAGTGATGATGAGTCCACCTCAAAAACCACTGAACTTTCCCTTTCCACTTAAACAATTAATGCTAAGTGATGATGAGTCCACTCATCACAAACCCACAGCAAAAGCCACTAAGAAAAACTGCTCCCCATTAGCTTCCACTATACTTATTTTATTCTTCTCAACTTCCAGCAATTCCCACTAAAAATCTGCTTCCATTAACTTATAATTATCCATTATTTTATGCCTTAATCCTTATTAATTAACTTAATTAGTCATCCACTTAATTAAGCATGCATAATATCATTTTAATCACTTACATACTTGTTATTTTAGCAATTAGGTCCTTTTGTAAATTTCAGATTAATCCACATTCATAATTAATTGCTTAAACACCACTTAAATCAGAAATTACCCCTTAACACATACACATACATACTTCACATGTCATACCGAAACAACTAGGGTGTAATGCGGCCATTACAACTCTCCCCTCCTTAAAGAATTTCGTCCTCGAAATTCATACCTGCGTCAAACAAATGAGGATGTTGTTCACGCATAGCAGCTTCTGGTTCCCAAGTTGCTTCTTCTACTCCGTGATGTTGCCATAGTACTTTAACAAGTGGTATCTGCTTATTTCGAAGTTGCCTTACTTCTCGTGCTAGAATTGTCTTTGGTTTTTCATCATAGGAGAAATCCGGTTGCACTTCTACTTCTTGTACAGACAACACAT
This sequence comes from Excoecaria cochinchinensis, assembly GCA_947683425.1. Taxonomy (NCBI): domain Eukaryota; kingdom Viridiplantae; phylum Streptophyta; class Magnoliopsida; order Malpighiales; family Euphorbiaceae; genus Excoecaria; species Excoecaria cochinchinensis. The sequence goes on from CANTUQ010000192.1 coordinate 2,294,283, forward strand.
GAGATTTATCTGATCTATATCGTCTCAGCATAGATACGTGGAACACATCATGTAACTTGCTTAATGCTGGAGGCAAAGCTAAACGATATGCCACAGAACCTATTCTTTCCAAAATCTCATAAGGTCCAATAAACCTTGGACTTAATTTCCCTTTATTACCAAACCTCAATACTTTCCTCCAAGGCGACACCTTCAGAAATACTTTATCGCCTACTTGGTACTCAATGTCTCTTCGCTTCAAATCAGCATAAGATTTTTGTCTATCACTTGCTGCTTTTAGCCTTTGTTGAATCATCTTAGCTTTTTCCTCAGTATCTCTCACAAGATCCGGCCCAATAATTCTATTTTCATTTAACTCTGTCCAACATACTGGTGTACGACATCTTCTTCCATACAGCACCTCATATGGCGCCATGCCAATGCTGGTTTGATAACTATTATTATAAGCAAACTCCATGAGTGGAAGGTATTTGTCCCAACTCTTGGAGAAATCCAGAACACATGCCCGCATCAAATCCTCCAAAATCTGAATAATTCTTTCCGATTGCCCGTCTGTCTGTGGATGGAAAGCTGTACTGAAATTCAACCTTGTTCCCAAAGCAGCTTGTAACCTCTTCCAAAACTTGGAAGTAAACCGGGGATCCCTATCAGACACAATTGTCAAAGGTACTCCATGAAGACGAACTATCTCTTTAACATACAGATCAGCCAACTTATCAAGAGAATAGTCCATCCGAACTGGAATGAAATGTGCTGACTTTGAAAATCTGTCCACAATCACCCATACTGCATCTTGTTGTTTTGAAGTTAAAGGCAATCCTGTGACAAAATCCATTGTGACATTATCCCATTTCCACTGTGGAATAGGAAGTGGATTCAACATCCCTTGAGGTACTTGATGCTCTGCTTTAACTTGCTGACAGGTAAGACATTTAGATACATACTCAATTATATCCTTCTTCATACCTGGCCACCAATACAGTGGTTTCAGATCCTGATACATTTTATTCCCGCCCGGATGCATAGTGAAAACTGTGTTATGTGCTTCATGAAGCAATCTTTTCTTCAATTCTTTATCATCAGCCACACATATCCTGTTCTTATACCGTATTACTCCATTTTTATCCACCGTATAATCACAGTTATCACCTTTGCCAACTGACTGCCATACTTGCTGTAACTTAGAATCATTTTTCTGAGCTACTAATAGATCATCTATCAATACAGGTCTTGCTTTTAAATGAACAAGCAAAGCTTCATCAGCTACACATCTCCATCTTACCTGTTTCAACTGTATCGCTGAAACTATCTTCCTACTTAATGCATCCGCTACCACATTTGCTTTTCCCGGATGATAATCTACTATGCAGTCATAATCTTTAAACAACTCTAACCATCTTCTTTGCCTCAAATTCAACTCCTTTTGGGTAAGCAGATATCTCAAACTTTTGTGATCGGTGTAGATTTTACACTTCTCACCATACAGATAATGTCGCCATATCTTTAAGGCAAACACTATTGCAGCCAATTCTAAATCATGAGTTGGATAATTCTGCTCATGCGGCTTTAGTTGCCTGGATGCATAAGCTACCACCTTTCCATCTTGCATAAGCACACATCCTAATCCCACTCCAGAGGCATCTGTGTACAACACATACTCTTTACCAGACATAGGTTGCGTAAGAACCGGGGCCTCTACTAACATCTTTTTCAATTGATCAAAACTCTGCTGACATTTTTCCGACCACACATACTTCACTCCTTTTCGTAGCAACCTGGTCATAGGTGAAGCTATCACTGAAAATCCTTTCACAAACCTTCTGTAATATCCTGCCAAACCCAAGAAACTACGAACTTCAAGCACATTCCTAGGTGGCTTCCAGTTCACAACAGCTTCTATCTTAGCTGGATCCACTTTAATCCCCTCAGAAGATATTATATGACCCAGAAAGGATACTTCCCGCAACTAAAATTCACATTTACTCAACTTGGCATACAACTGATGTTCCCGTAGCGTCTGAAGTACCATCCTTAGATGTTGCTCATGTTCTTTCTCATCCTTGGAATAAACCAGAATATCGTCGATGAACACCACTACAAACTGATCAAGATAAGGCCTGAATACTCGATTCATCAAGTCCATAAATGCAGCAGGCGCATTTGTCAACCCGAATGGCATTACTAAAAATTCATAATGTCCATACCGAGTTCTGAATGTTGTTTTAGGTATATCTTCTTTCTTTACTTGTAACTGATAATACCCAGAACGCAAATCAATCTTGGAGAACACACCTGCTCCTCTTAACTGATCAAACAAATCTTCAATCCGTGGCAAGGGATACCGATTCTTCACTGTCACCTTATTCAGCTGTCGGTAATCAATACACATTCTCATCGTGCCATCTTTCTTCTTAACAAACAAAACAGGTGCTCCCCATGGTGACACACTGGGTCTTATAAAACCCCTATCTAACAATTCTTGCAATTGAACCTTCAGTTCCTTCAATTCTGTTGGAGCCATTCTGTATGGTGCCTTAGACACTGGTGTCGTTCCCGGTAACACATCAATAGATAACTCTACTTCCCTTAGTGGTGGTATACCACCCAATTCTTCTGGAAACACATCAGGAAACTCCCTTACAATCGGTATATCTTGCAGCTTCACATTCTCTCTCTTATTATCCAAAACCAAAGCAAGATAAGCTTCACATCCTTTTCTTAAACATCGACTGGCTCGCATCGCAGTTATCACATTCACAAGAGGATTAGTACAAACCCCTTTTATTGCCACTCTATTCCCTTTGTCATCACTAAGCATCACAATCTTTCTTTTACACTTCACATCAGCGTCATACTTAGTTAACCAATCCATACCCAAAATCAAGTCAAACTCATCAAAAGGTAACTCAATCAAATCTGCAGGAAATTCATAACCTTGCACTCGTAATGCGCAATTCCTATGTACCCGATTCACATACACAGAACTCCCCAGAGGACTTGTTACACATATATCATATGCTAAACATTCAGCTTTAGACATTCTTTCACTTATCTTATTAGAACATACATATGAATGAGTAGATCCAGGATCTATAAGAGCAAACATATCCATATCATAAAGTATAAAAGTACCTGCTATCACTTCTAGTGCATCTTGCTCTTCACGAGCCTTCAGGGCATAAGCACGGATAGATCCCGCACCTGACCTGTCTACATTTTCAGAATCAACTGCCCACCTTGACTGATTTCCTCTATCACGTCCTCTACCTCGTCCTCTGTTAACTGAAGGCATGTTTGAACCACCTCTACTTTGCTCCTGCTGATTACTCACTGCTACATGTGGTTGAGGGCAATTGGCAATAAAATGTTCCGTGCTTCCACATCTAAAACAAGCACCTATGACCTTCCGACACTCACCCCAATGTCTCCTCCCACAGTGAGGGCATTCAGGTATATCAATTCGACTATTGGCTGTTCTTCGACTCTGATGAGCTACTGGGGGTTTTCCCCACTTCTTTCCTCTTACTGCAGAACCATATCTAGATTCCTCTGGTGGTGCCATGATACAATCTCGTGGCCTTTTTCCCGCATTATATCCTCCTCTATTGGCACTTCTTTTCTGTCTCCATTCCTTCTGAGCCTCAAGATTCTTTTCAGCTCTTAAAGCTGCCTGTACTATCCTGTAATAACTCACATTCTGATCTGTAGTTAATGAAATCAGCAATGCCTTTATTTCCTCATTTAGTCCTTCCTCAAATTGCTGACACCTCAATCCCACAGTCAGGACATCTTTTGGAGCATACTTACTCAATCGACAAAATTCTGCTTCGTACTCAGAAACAGACATGGTTCTCTGTCTCAGACTTAAGAATTTCTTCCAATTCGCCTCTTGATATGCCTTGGTGAGAAACTTTTGCCTGAATTCACTTTCAAAGAAATTCCAATCCACTGGATCAGGAAGCTCAGGATTCTGTAATACCAACTTCCACCAGTCATAAGCAGCGCCCTGAAGCAAAGACACAACACACTCAAGCCACTGATCTTGAGGACACCGTATCTCCTTGAGAATTCTCTCTACCTTCTCAATCCAGTATTCCGCTTTTTCAGATTCATCTAACCTTGTCCCAAAGAACTCTTCAGCTCCATGCTTTCTTAAGGACTCTGTTGGTATTCTAGGTGCCATCATACGCTCCATAAACCTTGCCATATCCTGTGTCATTTTTATCACTGCTTCCATGGGTCCCGCTAACATCTCATCTCTAAGTCTAGCTGGCCCAGATTGTCTAGTGCCTGTCCTCTCAGCTTCACGAGGGTTCACACTTTCAGCTGTTTCCTCTTGACGATCAGGATTCATCGTAAAATCTACAAAAATTTAACCAAGGACTTCCGCATTAGGTCAACATAACTATACACATCCTATCTACCCATTATTCCCAGAAAAGACTAAACCTTTGCTCTGATACCACAACTTATCACGCCCAGTTCCACTCGCTAAAGCTGATGAGGCTATAACGATAGGAAGTGACCGCGCACACAAAATTACTTACATATGCTGAACTTAAGGTGATCATAAAAATCGGTACAAATAAATTTTTATCTATACTTATTCATGCCATCCATATGCAGCACACATAAACATATATTTCACCATAAACATGCTAGGTTGTTGTCCTTATAGTTACATGCCAACATACTTGTACGTTACACATAAACTTATATATCACATGAGCATACAGCTTTGCTTACTTTCCATTTTGCATATACTATGTTATTATCTTATGCTTACAAGCCAAAACATGCTTTGTACATACAACACGCATATCCTAAAGGATAACCCAACCTATACTAATCCTAGTGTTGACCTTTGACCTGCGGAGTCTTCCTTCGAATACCTACTTCCGTACCTGCACGGATTAAAGAAAACCCGTGCTAAGCGTTTTACGCTTAGTGGGGAACTCACACATAACAAGCAATATGGTATATTAACATACGAATCAGCAACAGATAAGATAAGCATATTTAGCCATCTCAATTCATAACATATATTCATGCCAATTAAACTATGCGGTCATATTACCATTTATCACATAAGTTAATTTTTCATCCCATTATTACCACACACATTTATTTCCCTTTTTCCTTTATCCAGATTATTTTGCCTGCAGTTCAAAGTCATGGATAACGGGTAAATTTCAGACAGAAATATAGGTACCTCAAAGGTACTTCTTGTAAACAGAAATAGGTACCTCAAAGGTACTTCTTGTAAACAGAATTTTCAGTCATCTTAGTACCCCTCGGGTACATTTATTCTTGTAAATCAGGGAATCCCGCAAGGATTAATTCATAATGATTCCATCGGAATCAACTTACTTACTTAAGCTGCAGCACAGGGACCCTATAGGCATGCCTACCTATCCACTACTTGACTCGCAGGCTTAAGTTATTTGATTATGTCATCCATTTCACATTGATCAATCTTCATAACACATATATCATTCATCACTTGAGCTTAACATCGCTCTCATACACATATATTTGTCATTCCATTTGCTATCCTTCACATAATTATATATTATTACTTTATTTGTTAAATTACCAATCTTAATCATACTCATTTATACATATTCACATACTTGATTCATTACACTTAAAACACTTATAGCTCACACATATTTATACACATTAGCATGCATAGTTCATCATGCTTAAAATACTCATTTTATAATGATAAATATGTATTGGACAAGGTATGGGAACTCGTGGTGAAGTTCGGGTGCATTTCGGGAAGAAAAACACCCTAAATAGATAAAACAGGGGGGGTCACGGTGACAATGAATTGGTTGTGACCGTGACATATTAAATTAAGCAAAACAGAAGCTAACCTTCGACACTGGTTCACACCATAATTTTGTACAGCGCAAACCGATATCTTACACTCAATTTCAGGCAAAGGTCCCTTCTTAACATTTCTTCCCCTATGTCTTATCTTTCAAATGGGACAAGTTTCAGGTCATTTGGATTCCTAAATTAAGAGATATGTATTAAACACTACAGACTGTTCAAACCAACCAAGCTGGTCAGATACATGTCCGGTTTTTGCCATTTTTGAGCATCTTAATGACAGAATAAAATTATGGTCATTCTTAGAATTTTGTAGGTACAGAAGTCACGGATCCAATGAATCAAGAATTACTTTATTTGGAGTTTTAAAACTTTATTTATGACAAAAAAACTACCCGGAGGTCAGATCACATATAAACAGAATCTTTCCCTTAACCAAGGTTTATACTTTAATTGAGCTCATAACAACTCAATCATCAACTCCAATACAAATCAACCATATAATTCAACTATATCATCTTTCAAATCATGTACACCATAATCATATATAAGTTTCACAAAAACAAGCATACAATTCACACATTTAGATTAGTTCCCAAACCTCACACTCCTTAGCTCCTAATGGGGTTGTTGTTCACTTGTTTCCCCAACCTTAGCCTTGCCTTTGATTCTCTTCTTTTCTTCAGCTAGCAGTCAGAAATCCATTACACACAACTCCACAACTTGTTCTCAAACACTAAATCCAGAAATCAGATAAAGAAGAAATACATATATCAAACCCTTTACTTACCTTCCCAACTTAATCTTAATTCCTGATTTCTTACAATTCTTTCTTACACACATCAAACTCCAGCTCACTTCATTCACTCTCACCACTCACTTCTCTCTCAAGAAATGAAGAAGGAAGAAGGCTCAATATTGGAATAAAGATGCAGAAAATAATTAATGCTAAGTGATGATGAGTCCACCTCAAAAACCACTGAACTTTCCCTTTCCACTTAAACAATTAATGCTAAGTGATGATGAGTCCACTCATCACAAACCCACAGCAAAAGCCACTAAGAAAAACTGCTCCCCATTAGCTTCCACTATACTTATTTTATTCTTCTCAACTTCCAGCAATTCCCACTAAAAATCTGCTTCCATTAACTTATAATTATCCATTATTTTATGCCTTAATCCTTATTAATTAACTTAATTAGTCATCCACTTAATTAAGCATGCATAATATCATTTTAATCACTTACATACTTGTTATTTTAGCAATTAGGTCCTTTTGTAAATTTCAGATTAATCCACATTCATAATTAATTGCTTAAACACCACTTAAATCAGAAATTACCCCTTAACACATACACATACATACTTCACATGTCATACCGAAACAACTAGGGTGTAATGCGGCCATTACAGTTTAGACATAAAAAACAAAATACAAATAAAATAATATTAGTAATTAAATCAATTAAATCATTTAAATATACAAAATAATGAATAACAAAATAAAATAAAATAAGATGACATGAAAAGAATGATAATTGAATCAAAATGTTAACAAACCAAAATAAATGAGAAACATGCATTATATATGATAAATGATTAAATGATGTGATGAAAATAAAATAAAACATGTTAATTAATTAATACATGAAAATATACACATGATGAAAATAATGATGAAAAGTGAAAAATAATAAATGAATAAATAAACAAATAATAATAAATAAATCACGTAACAATGATAAAAAGAATAATAAAAATTAGTAAACAAAAGAATGATGAAAATAATAATGATATCTGACAAGGTTAATTGATGTGTTCATAATTAATATAAACTATTTACAAGGCAAAAATAATTAACAAAAATTAATTAATTATTTGCATGTTAAAAATAATGAGGAATCAAAATAAAATAAATTATTTACATGTTAGGAATTAAAAGAAAACAATATTCACATGAATAAAAATAAAATCATATATAAAAAATTAAATAGAACAAATATATAATCAATACAACAAATGAATAAATGGAAACAATAAATAAATCAATAAAAATAATAAAATATACATAAATAAATTAAATAAGAATAAGATAAAAGAAAATAGAAATCAAGCCTAGAATATTTACCCTCAGAGTATTGGATTTGATGAAGGAAAAGTGATGATCATTTTCCAAAAAATTGCTTGAAAGAATAATTTAGCAATAAAATTAATTCTCTTTGTTTATGGAGAAAACAAATGAATTAATTTGTATGCTTAAAATTGAAAAGAAATTGATTTCAAAGTGATGATTAATTTTTTGTGTTTATGGAGGAAAAACAAAGAAATTAATTGGAATAATTAAGAATTGAAAATTCATTTTTCAATTTCAATTAAACCTTTTAATTAAAAGAAAAATCTGAAATTTTTTAAGAGAAAATAGAAGAAGAAGAATTCTGGAAATTTCAGGTCTAAAAAAATGTGGAGGCCCCCTTTGATTTTTCATCATAAAGTATTTATAAGATAAAAAAGAAGTTGCCCTAATTTCATTAAGGAAAAAAAAAATTATTTTAACAAATAAAATCAAGTTTTATTAATTAATTATCTAAAAAAATGTTTTAGAATTTAATTTGGACTCAAAAACCCAAAAAAATGAGATAAAAAACGGATTTTCTGGTGAAAAAATCGGAAAAAATGGCGAAAAGTCGGAAAAGAGGGTATCAGACCCTATAGCAACCGCCAGGGGAGGAGGGAAGCCCGTCGCTATAGAGCGACAGGCTTCACGCAGAGAGGCTGCGCGAAATCCGCGGGCTCCAGCTCGAGATGCGGTGCGCAGCGCATCGCTTTTTAGCGACGCGTAGCAGAGTCGCCTCTTCGCGCCCAGCGCGCCGCCGCGCCCGACACTCGCGATCCGAAATTTTTTTTTAATTTTTTTTAATTTTTAAATTTTAAATTGACTAAAAACACTATAATTTTAAGCCCCCATTTTTAAAAATTAATTTTTTAAATATTTTTTATTATTTTCTAATTTTTCACTCTAAAATGCAAATTTGACGAGGAAATCATCACTTTTAACCTTTTAAGCCTGTGAAGGCAATTATCATCATTGGGTAACTTCGATCTAGGCTGACTCAGGACCCGGTGTCTACAGTTGCCCCCAGTTTAGGGAAATCTAGTACACTAGTGTCTAGGTGAGCCTAAACTAAAAGAAGAAAAGGAAAGAGACAAGTACCTGAGTCAGCCGTCTTTTCGAACTGGAGAATTCTGAGATGGTGGTTATTACCATGGTGTGTTTGAAGCGGTGCTATCTGTGAGCCCTTCGGTTGATTGCCCCCTGAGAGGTCTTCGGTTCATCGATCGTTTGCCCCCTGAGAGGTCTTCGGTTCATTGGCCCTGAGAGGTCTACGGTTCATTAATCTTTTGCCCCCTGAGAGGTCTTCGGTTCATTGCCCCCTGAGAGGTCTTCGGTTCATTGATCGTTTGCCCCCTGAGAGGTCTTCAGTTCATTGCCCCCTGAGAGGTCTTTGGTTTGCTACTCCCTGAGAAGTCTTTGGTTGATTGCCTCCTGAGAGGTCTTCGATTTGCTGCTCCCTGAGAAGTCTTTGCTTGATTGCCCCCTGAGAGGTCTTCGATTTGCTCGTTTGCCCCCTGAGAGGTCTTCGGTTCATTGCCCCCTGAGAGGTCTTCGATTTGCTGCTCCCTGAGAAGTCTTTGGTTGATTGTCCCTTGAGAGGTCTTCGGTTCATTGATCGTTTGCCCCCTGAGAGGTCTTCAGTTCATTGCCCCCTGAGAGGTCTTCGGTTTATTGATCATTTGCCCCCTGAGAGGTCTTCGGTTCCTTGCCCCCTGAGAGGTCTTCGGTTCATTGCCCCCGAAGAGGTCTTCGATTTGCTGCTCCCTGAGAAGTCTTTGGTTGATTGCCCCCTGAGAGGTCTTCGGTTCATTGATCGTTTGCCCCTTGAGAGGTCTTCAGTTTATTGCCCCCTGAGAGGTCTTCAGTTTATTGATCGTTTGCCCCCTGAGAGGTCTTCGGTTCATTGCCCCCTGAGAGGTCTTCAGTTTATTGCCCCCTGAGAGGTCTTCGGTTTGCTGCTCCCTGAGAAGTCTTTGGTTGATTGCCCCTTGAGAGGTCTTCGGTTTGCTGCTCCCTGAGAAGTCTTTGGTTGATTGCCCCCTGAGAGGTCTTCGGTTCATTGATCGTTTGCCCCCTGAGAGGTCTTCAGTTCATTGATCATTTGCCCCCTGAGAGGTCTTCAGTTCATTGCCCCTTGAGAGGTCTTCGGTTCATTGCCCCCTGAGAGGTCTTCGATTTGCTGCTCCCTGAGAAGTCTTTGGTTGAATTCCCCTTGAGAGGTCTTCGGTTCATTGATCGCTTGCCCCCTGAGAGGTCTTCGGTTCATTGCCCCCTGAGAGGTCTTCGGTTCATTGCCCCCTGAGAGGTCTTCGATTTGCTGCTCCCTGAGCAGTCTTTGGTTGATTGCCCCCTGAGAGGTCTTCGGTTCATTGATCTTTTGCCCCCTGAGAGGTCTTCAGTTCATTTCCCCCTGAGAGGTCTTCGGTTCATTGATCATTTGCCCCCTGAGAGGTCTTCAGTTTATTGCCCCTGAGAGGTCTTCAGTTTATTGCCCCCTGAGAGGTCTTCGGTTCATTGCCCCCTGAGAGGTCTTCGATTTGCTGCTCCCTGAGAAGTCTTTGGTTGATTGTTTGGACTAATGTCGTCACTCGGCTTTGGTCGGTGTCTGCATTAAATCTCTCTTTCTGCAAAATAGGGAAACTAAAATATGCAGGAAAAATAGTGAGCATGCAAGTGAAATGCATGAGTCATGCAGGAATGCAGGATAAAAATTCATCTATGTGGACTTGGAGATGATAGCCGGGCTAGCTGCAATTTGCAATAGGATCGATGCCTTTTAAGCTGCTTTTGAATTTCATGCCCTTCGGGATTGCGAGATTCTCATCCGGTACCTGTAGTCATTATTTGAAGGTAGTGCGTCCCTTGTGGATTTTCACACTAGTTTTTCTTAGTGGGAGATGCGTCCTTTGCAGATTTTCACATAAGCTTGTGCCTTATTTTTTGCCTGGAATGGACCCAACCCAATCCAGCGGCTTTTCTCTTTCTTTTTATTTTAAGGACAGACTGCCTGTTTTTAGGTTTTCACCCTATCCTTTTGCCTAGTTTTTGCTTAGAGCGCCAGTTACGGTTTTCACTCTAACGGCTCGTTTTTTTTTTTTTTTAAGATTGCTAAAGTTGTTGGCAAGAATCTTTCGGGAGTCTTAGGAGATGGTTGCATGAGCTTGATTCTTCACATTTGATAGCAGGATGAATCCGCTGAAGCGCTTGAGCGGTGGACAATAGGCGACTTTGGTCACACAAAGTGAACTGCTCTGATCACATCATTGCAGTAATGCATGTGTTTCAATTTGATTTCATTAAGCATGATCATTATTTGTCATTAGTTTCAAAAAATACAATACCTCAGCTAACCTCGGGATAGATCCTGAAAGCATCAAACTCCTGTTATCAATCAGCTCGCTCGGGTTTTATGATTGAAGATTTTCTCTCATCTCTTAATTTTTTCTTTGAACGCGAATTCTAGATGCAACTTTGGGGACGAGACTTAACTCGAATGCATGAATGCACTCGTGGCTCCTCGCTTTAAGCTCAAGAAACACCATATGCCTCTTCTTACATACCAAACCTTATTAGAAGGTCATCTTCACTAATTGGATAAGACTGAATCAAGAGGTCTTACTTTGGTCGTAATTATAGGCTTAGGTAGATGGCTATCAAAGGAGGATCAGGTTGCTAGAGAAAAATGGACGTAATATTGACTCGACTGATGGATGAACCATTCTCAGCTCAGTTGCATATACAAAGGTATTCTTGAATTTGGGTTCAGTAACATTTTAGCTCATTAAGATCAGATTGACAGTTAAAAACGTAATCATCGAAACTCGATAAGTGGTTACTATTTTGAGCTCTATTTTATTTTATTATTATTATTAATTTTTTTGAGCTCATGTCTTTGGCGCATGACTGAAACCCTCTTCTCAAATTGTAAACTCATCCTTACCAAGGCAATTTTTGATAACCCAAAAAATTGTTAAAACATACATCTATCCCTTCTAGAGCGGCCACTCTTCTAAGGAGAGGCAAAAATCATTTTAGGCAAGGGGATAGTTTTAACATGTGTAACAACAAAATTGGCACGCATTTAGCATACCCACATAAAGGCTCAATGGGCTAGCAAGCGATTGTGAAGTAAGGGTAGGAAATGGTCATTTAGAGAGCTATACAAAGAAAATGTTGCCTAAATCATTTTCTAGGTTCCGTCTTATCCAGGGATCACTTTGATGGATAATCAGAAAGGTTCTAGTGCTCTTAGTGAGTTTCCATCCAGTCCCCTAATTGTAACTAGTTTTTTTTTATTTTTCTTTTTTTTTTAATTTCCCTCTCTACCGGAGCTATATCAGATGCTATCAAAATTTTCTTTGGGTTCCCCAAAGTTTTTGAGATTAACTGCAGTCATATTATTTGAATTAATGCCAAAATAAATACAGTGTGATCATGTTAAATGAAATCAATAGAAATATCATACAAATAAGCAAAAGTTGTTCTCTTTATTACAAATCGAAAATTGTAACATAAAAAGTTCTAGAAATAAAAAGATTCCAGCATCTAAAAGCAATATCACTAGTGGACTACAAGACACGATAATGTTCGCGGTGGAGGGACTGTATTATAACCTGCTTTCTTCTTTTTCTCTCTTCTCAGGATCTGTGATCTGATTGGTGTCAATGAGATCCTGGATCTTGTTTCTCAGAATGCGGCAATGGTCAGTCAAATGGCCGGTGTGCTGGTGGTAAGCGCAGTACTGATCACCTCTATGTCCCGGCTGTCCCTGACTCAAAGTTGGTCTGGGTGGCAATGGCTGCAACTTACCTTCTTTCATTAGTCTCTCTAGCACCCAGGATAGAGAGCGGCCTAAGTTGGAGTAGTATCTCTGACCTTGCCCAACTCCAGTAGCTGAGACCTCTGCCGTCCTACCGTTTCTGCTGTTGCTGCCCCCAGCACCTCCCGATCTAAGCCCAGACTGGTTCCCATAGCTTTTCCCAGCAAAGTTATTATGGCTTGCTTTCTTTGCCAGGTAAGCTGCCTCAGCCTCTATAGCGATATCCTTAAGTGACTCCTAGTCCTTGAGCCCCTTAAAGCTGAGTAAGTCCCTCAAGTAAGGGCATGAGTTTCTGCTAAACAGCCTGATCTGGTCTACAGTGTCAGGCTTCCTCTTCATCTTCATGACTCTGTTCCTCCATCTGGTGAGGCACTCATGGAATGACTCATCATTCTTCTGCTGTAGAAGCTCGAGGTCTTTTAGGGTGACCTCTATCCTGGTGCTGCAGTCGTACTGCTTCATGAATTCTTCGGTCAAAAGGTCCCAGTCCTCTTTGGACCTCCTATCATACCCATGGTACCAGTCAACTGCTGGGCCCACCAGACTAAGGCAGAAATATTCCACCTTCTGCTTCTTGCTCAGCCCTGTGCCTTTCATGACCAGGGTGTACTGCTTGATGTGGGCGGATGGGTCAGAGGTGCTATTAAATTTCGGCAGCTCGGGCATCTTGAATCTTTGGGGCAGCAGCTCTTCATCCCCCAGATCTCTGTCTTCTGGGTTGACCCCCTTTCCAGCTGAAAGCATGTGGGTGATAGCTTCGATCTGCTGTCTCATACCTCTTAAAGCTTCATCCTCTACTTTGGGTCCTCTAGGCCTCGCAGCTTGGTGGACTATCAGCACCTTTTCTTCTTCCTCCTCCATCAGGAAATCATCGTTGGGATTATGAATCCTTTCCCCTCTTGGCTCGATGGGTGCGGCAGCCCTGTATTCATTGTTGGGTTGGCGAGCAGCAACTCCAACGAAGGGAGCCTCCCCACCAGCAGGTGGTTCGGCTTGCCCCAGAGGAGGGCCTGCCTGTGGCTGTAGAGCAGCAGGCGGCTGTGGGGCAGCAGGTGGATGGGCAATCCTTTTAGCCATGGCGCCCATCATATCCATCATTCTCCGTTCAAAATCCTCTAGCCTCCTAGCTAGGTCCTGAGTGGTCAAAGCTCCAGCTTCTTCTGCCATTGATGATTCAAGAGAGGATTCACTGATTGATGGGAATGACTCAGAATCCCAGTCAGACACTAGTTCCAACAACTCAAAGAGCAGATTTGTCCTTACTAGCCGACCGTCAGAACCTCTAGTCCACTTAGATGAATCTATGATGGCTGAAAAAATTAGATTGTTAGGATGATGCATGAATGACATATACAATGCATGATAGTGAGTTATGCAACATTTACAATCACATGCAAGCAAGTAAATCCTTCCAACCTTATTACTCCCACACACGAGGTAATGCGGTCTCTTTCCTAGGTGGGCTTGATCCATGGGTTAGCGGGGAACCCAATGGATGCGTATAGTGCTCGGTGGAAAACCGGCATCATAATATCTCTTATCTAATACGCATACATATGGATTTTGGCCTTAATATATTTAAACGTTTCAACTAAATTAAGATGGGCCCACCGGGGCATAAAAGCCTTTGATAAAAGTCCATTTAATTGGGTTGAATTTGTTCAATATATAATGGCCCACATAGTAAGCATTGTATTAAGGTACATGTCACCTAGGGGAAGTATCTATTGCCATTACATGAGCTTTGGTCATGGGTGATGATATTTTAGGGTTACCCAAGCATGGTCCCTGCCGACGGGTCTAGCTCATCACGAGCGTAACGACCGATCGGGTCACCATTTGATATACCTTAATGGTACGAGGCTTGGGCTGGTGATTATCCTTAACACTTTACTAAATTGAGTGAAAATAGGGTCGTGCTTCGGGAACGCATCGGGGCTAAAAGAGGGACCAAACTAGCATAGATCTAAGGCTCTAATGAGATGCAATGCAGTTTTGAAAAAGGATGAAATGTTTAAATTAAAACTCAATTGTAAATTTTAACCAAGGTACTTTCGAATCTAAGTCTCGAGTATGTCCCCAGTGGAGTCGCCACTGTGACGCGCGCCGAACCCCGTGGCCTCTCGAAAGCCCGCTTTAGGGCCATCAGGATGGGATTCATTTAAACTTGTAAGGTATTTACAAGTGCGTCTATTTTGGACAACTATGAGGTTTCTTAGAGTCGCCACCCAATAGAACATTGGGAAAGGTCGTCTAGCCTCAGCGAGCCTAAGACGGCGCATACATATCCATCTTGGGCTAGCCAGAGAGATCTTGGAGGCCTCAGCCTCTACCCCCTGGAGCCTAGGATTGTAAATTTAAGTCTTTTGGTTAGACTCAAGATGTGTCTTGGAAGTCCTAGACCTCTCGCCTCATTGAGCCCTAAAGACCAGAGTGAGTTCGGGACTTCTCATTTATTCATACCTTGGTTAAGTTTATAATTGAGTTTTGAATTTATTATTTCATCCCATTTCACATACATTTAATGCAATTAATTAAAGCGCACAACATACATTTAAGAAAAGCGGTAAAAGCATAAGTAAAATAAAGCACATATAAAAATATTACAATAAAACTAGGGGCAGAATACAACCCCCATTGTAAATAAAATACAGATTATGCATAAATCGAGATATTCATTAATGGTGAGGACCTTGGTCCTCACATGCATATTATTATGAAACAATTTTTATGTGATGATTTTGAATGGAGAAAATTGAGACATTGGTCCCATTTTTATTTAGGAAAAATACCAAGTTAATTAATAAAAATGGTTTAGTGACTTTCTTTCTAGCGGGCCTAAATAAACAATTTTACAAGAAAAATATATGGCAAAAATAAATAGGAAAAAGCCAAATAAACAAAATATTACAAATAAAGAAAAATAATTATTCCGAGCGAGCCTTTTTGGACCTCCCCGTGTGCTCGTGAAAACGCCCAATCAAAAAAATGAGTTTAGACATAAAAAATAAAATACAAATAAAATAATGTTAGTAATTAAATCAATTATATCAATTAAACATACAAAATAATGAATAACAAAATAAAATAAAATAAAATAAGATGACATGAAAAGAATGATAATTGAATCAAAATGTTAACAAACAAAAATAAATGAGAAACATGCATTATATATGATAAATGATTAAATGATGTGATGAAAAAAAAATAAAACATGTTAATTAATTAATACATGAAAATATACACATGATGAAAAGTGAAAAATAATAAATGAATAAATAAACAAATAATAATAAATAAATCATGTAACAATGATAAAAAGAATAATAAAAATTAGTAAAGAAAAGAATGATGAAAATAATAATGATATATGACAAGGTTAATTGATGTGTTCATAATTAATATAAACTATTTACATGGCAAAAATGATTAACAAAAATTAATTAATTATTTGCATGTTAAAAATAATGAGGAATCAAAATAAAATAAATTATTTACATGTTAGGAATTAAAAGAAAACAATATTCACATGAATAAAAATAAAATTATATATAAACAATTAAATAGAACAAATATAAAATCAATACAACAAATGAATAAATGGAAACAATAAATAAATCAATAAAAACAATAAAATATACATAAATAAATTAAATATGAATAAGATAAAAGAAAATAGAAATTAAGTCTACAATATTTACCCTCAGAGTATTGGATTTGATGAAGGAAAAGTGATGATTATCTGGAAAATTGCTTGAAATAATAATTTAGCAATAAAATTAATTCTCTTTGTTTATGGAGAAAACAAATGAATTAATTTGTATGCTTAAAATTGAAAAGAAATTGATTTCAAAGTGTGATTAATTTTTTGAGTTTATGGAGGAAAAACAAAGAAATTAATTGGAATAATTAAGAATTGAAAATTGATTTTTCAATTTCAATTAAACCTTTTAATTAAAAGAAAAATCTGAAATTTTTGAAGAGAAAATAGAAGAAAAAAAAATTCTGGAAATTTCAGGTCTAAAAAAATGTGGAGGCCCCCTTTGATTTTTCATCATAAAGTATTTATAAGATAAAAAAGAAGTTGCCCTAATTTCATTAAGGAAAAAAAATTATTTTAACAAATAAAATCAAGTTTTATTAATTAATTATCTAAAAGAATGTTTTAGAATTTAATTTGGACTTAAAAACCCAAAAAAATTGGATAAAAAATGGATTTTTGGGTGAAAAAATCGGAAAAAAGGGTGAAAAGTCGGAAAAGAGGGTATCAGACCCTATAACGACGGCCAGGGGAGGAGGGAAGCCCGTCGCTATAGAGCGACGGGCTTCAAGCAGCGAGGCTGCACGAAATTCGGGCGCTCCAGCGCGCGGTTCGGCTCGCAGCATTGGTGACGCTGCACGTCGCCGCGTTGGGCGCTCGCGAGCTGACGCAGGCGCGCCGCCGCGCCCGACACTCGCGATCCAAAATTTTTTTTTTATTATTTTTTATTTTTAAATTTTAAATTGACTAAAAACGCTATAATTTTAAGCCCCCATTTTTCAAAATTAATTTTTTAAATATTTTTTATTATTTTCTAATTTTTCACTCTAAAATGCAAATTTGACGAGGAAATCATCACTTTTAACCTTTTAAGCCTGTGAAGGCAATTATCATCATTGGGTAACTTCGATCTAGGCTGACTCAGGACCCGGTGTCTATACTCGCGAACCCTTATGAATTTTGGATCTTGTTTAAGGTCCCTTCGTAAAATTGTTTTGAATGTGATAAAATAAATTATTTTCGATTCGTACCCATAAGGTACTGTCTGTATTCGATTCATACCCATAAGGTACTGTCTGTATACTCGTTATCCACTACTGTGAGTCAGCAGGTGTTCTGTTTGCTTTGGTTTGCTTTGAATATGATTTTCGAATGCTCAAAATGATAAGTATGAGAAATCAGTTATTATGTATATGGAATTTGGATATGAGCTTCTGAATGTATGTTTTTATTATGCAAGTATGATTATATATCTAATATGATTATCTGCATATGTCATATCGTGTATGTGATTTGCTTCAGCGACCATTGTGAATGGTCGTCCACTCTTCTGTTGTGTGTTTCTCCACTAAGCGTTTATCACTTAGCACGGTGTGTTACTCGTGCAGGTGCGGAAGGCGTTTTTGGTTTGGGAGAGTCGCCGCCAGTCAAGCCAACACAGAGGGATTATTGTTAGGGCTTATTTTTGTAGTATTTTATGATGATCCTTTTTGTATTAGAACTCTCATTGTTTCAGTAATTTTGTAAGCTTCCGCTCTGTATATTTTGGATAGGTAATTATTTTGTATTATCAGTTTGATCAGAACATTATTTTAATGAATGTTGTTATATTAATGCATGATCATGATGATGTTTATTTAAAGTTTTAATTTTCGCTGTATTTTCGTATGTTAGTGATGTGTGATTGTATGCTTTGTATCGAACTATTTGGTGTGACACCCCTGCTCCTACGGCATTTCACTCCGATCCGGATGGGTTCGCCTACGTATGGGTAGGGGGTGTTACAGTTTTTGGTATCAAAGCCTGGTTTAGGCAGTTATGGGTGTCGTATTGCATAGATCCGTACATATGTCTAGGACTGTGTTGGCTAATACGGTTGTCTTTGCTTGTTTTAGATGGATTCCGATTCTGTTCGAGGGTCTCTTGAGGGATTAACTGAAAGCGTGAATCCCCAAGCTGTTGATCCTTCTATTTCATTGTTGGCTCAACCTGCTAGGGTACAATCCGAGGAATAGCGTGCTCTGCGACTTCCCGATCAATTCTTGGCATATCTTCGTAGGTCCAGGCAAAGACTTTTTCATATTTTTTTTAATATTCTCTCAAAATTTTCTCGCTCTTTAGGAGTTATGTCAGATGCCATCATGATTTTCAAGGTTCCAAGAATAAATAGAGTAGCATCAATCGAGCTAATGTCAAATATAAATGGATTATGATCATGCATGATGAAATCGTTAAAAAAAACATCGCACAAGTGAAGGAAATTGTTCGATTTATTAATAACACTAAAAAACATCACTAACATTATTAAAAAAGTTTAGAACTAAGAAGGAAAGTCTAAACTATCATCTTCCTCTCTCCGCCGATGCAGGTGTTGTTGCCGACAGTCCATAATCAACTTCAGGGCCCATCATTCCTTCCTTCTTAGGCGCTTCTACAATCTCTTCCTTTTTTGGGCCTGGCATCAGCTCTTGAATGCGATCTTTTAAGGTACGACAGTAGTCCGTTCTATGCCCCGAATACTGGTGATACACGCAGTACCAATCTGCTTTATGTCTAGGGTGTCCTTGACTTGGGGCAGGCCCGGCCGGCAAGGGTTATAACTTCCCTTTCTTGACGATACGGGTGAAATGCCAAGATAATGGCCTACCCGAGATAGTGAGGTGGGGCTGAGTTGTTCTAATGGCTGGGACTTCTACAGCCTTAGAATTTGCCTTACTATTATCAAGGCCTCCTGAGCTTTCATCTTTTGGAGTACGCATGATTGCAGGGTCTTCATCCTCCTCGGACATAATGCCATGTTCTAATGTAGGCTTCCTATTTTGTCCTTACTCAACCGGGGAATCAATTGATCTCTTACCTCTAATCTCAGAAGGAAAAGGAGGTACTGGACCTGTTGCTGTATGAGCCTCCTCGATCGTGGCCGGCTTTCCTTGGTTGAGAGTTGTTGCAGAACAAATACCATGGCATCCATCCTTTCTTTGACCATGGCCAGCATCTTTGTTTCAAGCTCCTCGAACCTTCTATCCAACTCCTGGGCAATTAGGGCACGAGTCTCTTCATTCTGTTGTGAAGGGCCAGCCATTTCTAATGCCTTTAGATGCTCTGGTAAGAACGCTAAAACTTTGTCAGCCCACGTGAACTCTGATTGCTCCTTAGACAACTATTGGGATCCCCTAACCACCAAAGAAAATGGTCTATAATGGCTAAAAATCAAGGAGTTAGAATGATGTATGAATAATATGTAATGCATGATCGTGCTGTGCAACAAATGGTATACAGTGACTGAAAGAGATTAAAATGATACATGTGAAACATTTGAAAAACTATACACAAGATAGTATGTACATGTAATAATTATATACAAAGAATAAAATGTATACATGGAGAGGAAATAAAAAATTTTATTTGTGTATGAATGACATGAATATGCAATGCATCATCCACAACCACATGCAAGCAGATAGATCCTTTCAACCTTATTGCCCCTACACATGAGGTCGTGCGGTCTCTATCCTAGGTGGGCTTGATCCATGGGTTAACAGGGAACCCGATGGACGCGCATGGTACTCAGTGAAAAATCGGCAGCATAACCTCTCTTAGCTAATGTGCATACGCATGGGTTTTGACCATCATGTATTTAGGCAGTCCAAATAAGTTGACATGGGCCTATCGGGGCATGAAAGCCTTTGATTAGGTGACCAAGTCAAATTATCTGGGCTTGTCCAATACATAATTATCCACATAGCAAGCGTAGTATTAAGGTTCATACCACATAGGGGAAGTAACTATTTCCATTATATGAGCTTTGGTCAAGGTGATGTTACTTTAGGGCTACCCAAGCATGGTCCCTGTCAACGGGTCTAGCTCATCACGAGCGTAACAACCGATCCGGTCTCCATTTAATATACCATGATGGTACGAGGCTTAGGCTGGTGATTATCCTTAACACTTCCCTACATTGAGTGAACGTAAGGTCGTGCTTCGGGAACGCACCGGGGCTGATAGAGGGACCAAACTAGCATAGATCTAAGGCTCTAATGCAATGCAATGTAATTTCAAAAAAGGATGAAAATTTTAAATTAAAACTCAAATATAAATTTTAACCAAGGTACTTTCGAAGTGAAGTCTCGAGTATGTCCCCAGCGGAGTCACCACTGTGACGCACGCCGAACCCCGTAGGACGCCCTGAAGGCCCGCTTTAGGGCTTTCGAGAGAGGTTCATAAAAAACTTGTAAGGTATTTACAAGTGCGTCTATTTTGGGCAACAAGGAGGTTTCTTAGAGTCGCCACCCAATAGAACATTGGGACAGGTCGTCTAGCCTTGGTGAGCCTAAGATGGTGCATAATATCCATTTTGGGCAAGCCAAAGGGATCTTGGAGATATCATCCCAATAGAACACTGGAATGACCCTCTACCCCGTGGAGCCTAGGATTGTAAATTTAAGTCTTTTGGTGGGACATAAGAGATATTTTGGGGATTCCATCCTAATGAAACACTGAGATGGACCTCTAACCTCATTGAGCCCAAGACCAGAGTGAGTTCGAGACTTCCCATTTATTCATACCTTGGTTAATTTTATAATCCAGTTTTGAATTTATC
The DNA here is from genome assembly GCA_947683425.1 of Excoecaria cochinchinensis. Classification (NCBI taxonomy): domain Eukaryota; kingdom Viridiplantae; phylum Streptophyta; class Magnoliopsida; order Malpighiales; family Euphorbiaceae; genus Excoecaria; species Excoecaria cochinchinensis. The sequence goes on from CANTUQ010000192.1 coordinate 2,315,416, forward strand.
ATTTCATCCCATTTCTCATTCATTTTAATGCAATTAATTAAAGCGCATGTCAATCACATAGTGAAAGCAATAAATAAAAGCATAAATAAAATAAAGCATATGTAAAAATATTACAACAAAACTAGGGGCGAAATACAACCCCCATTGTAAATAAAATACAAATCATGCATAAATCGGGATATTCATTAATGATGAGGATATTGGTCCTCGCATGCATATTTATTATAAAACAATTTTGATGTGATGATTTTATTTTGGATAAAGAAAATTGAGACATTGGTCCCATTTTTATTTAGGAAAAGTTCCAAATTAATTAATAAAAATGCTTTGTGATTTTTATTCTAGCGTGCCTAAAGTAAATAGTTTTATAAGAAAATTACATGGCAAAATAAATGAAAAAGCCAAATAAATAAAATATTATAAATAAAATAAATAAATACTTAATCCCAAACGAGCCTTCTGGATCTCCCCGTGTGCTCGCAAAAATTGCCCAAGAGGAAAATGAGATGTGAAATAATCATAAAACACAAATAAAATAATGTTAGTAATTGAATCAATTAAAATCAATTAAATATAAGATAAATGACGAATTAAAATAAAACAAGTTGATGTGAAAGAATGATAATTGAATTAAAATGTTAACAAATCAAAATAAATGAAAATATACATTAAATGATGAAAGAATTGAATGATTTAACTGGAATAAATAAATTATGTTAATGAGTTAATATGTAAAAATATCAACATGATAATAATAATGATCAAGATAAACAAATCAATGAATATATAAAATAAATAAATAAATGAAGTTAATAAAAATATACATGAATAAATTAAACATGAACAAAAATAATAAAAAGATAGAATAAGCCCAGAATGTTTACCCTCAGAGTTTCGGATTCGATGAAGGTAAAATGATGATCGATTTTTTTTATTTGATAATTTGCAATATTAGAGTGTAATATGATGAAAATGTTGGAATTTTATTCCCAGAAAAAAATGGGATGAAAAAATGATCAAAAATTCTTTAAGAACAAAAAATTGATTTCTTTGCCTAAAGAAATGATTTTGATCAAAAAAAGATTTTTATTGATTAAAATAAAGAAAAATGATTTCAAGAACAAACAATCACTTTGTTTGTATCAAGAAAAAAAATGATTAAAAGTCTTATTTTAGAAAATCAAATGAAAAAATTAGATTTTAATAACAAACAATTGTTTTGTTTGTCTCAAAATTAATTTTTCATCAAAAAGAAATTCAAAAGAAAATCAATGGAAAAGTTTTATTGAATATAAGTAAAAGATTAAAAATAATTTTGAGAACAAATAATTGTTGTATTTGTCTCAAAAATTAAATCAAACAACAAAACTCCTGTAACGCCCCCACCGCCGCCCCCGTTGGAAGGGCGCCGGCGGAAGCGCTACCCGACGCTCACTCACGACATACATACATGAGCTAAGCGGAAGCATTCACTACGAATAATAGGGCAGAACATAAATCTCATATGATCAAAATATAGAGTTAAGTACAATCCCAAAAGATTACATCATTCCTTTACAAAAAGTTACATAAGCCACTATACAAAAATATTACATACAAAGAGAATTACAGGAGGAGATAACAAAAATAAAGACTGTACTCCTATGTGGCCGACCAGCAGATGCGCAACATGAGCAATCTCCCAAAATCCTGTCATCTACACGGGACAAGAACCCGTGCTAAGCGATAACGCTTAGCGGGGAGGAAATGAAACACAACAGAACACTATACAAGATATTGAGCATAAAATTCAGAATTCACTAAACATCAGAGGGCAGAAATATATACACAGCTCAAAAGTCACTATATGTATATCAGAATTGAAACAGAAAACATGAAGCAATGATCATAATCAGAATCATGCAATAATTAGAACACTTCACTAATCACACACCTGACACTTAACACAATAGCCTGAATTCAATGGTGGAGGATACGGGAACACGGCACGGGAGACCAAAGCCTCAAAAATAGTTTTAATACCCAAAGGTAGCGCGGGAGACGGGAGTCTCAAAAAATTTTATCACTACACGGAAGATGACCATCTCGGAGGTCAATCGCTTCGCCCAAATGGGGCGGACACGGGCAGCTGCACTCACTAACCTTTCTTAAGCATGCTTAATTATCCAATACCTTGACACTCCAGGCTCGATAACACATTCACTAACACGACAATACAAAATCAAAGCAAGGTTCAACACACGACTCTAAAATCAAATAAATTCATAACTAAGACGCTAGTACAGTGATATCACGAGTCATAAGCATAAACATATTTCATGCAATAGTGAGAAACCGTGCAAAGTGGAACAAAAGAAACACATTCAGAAAACAGGGCAAGCAGGAAGGGCCTCTGTTACGATCGCGACAGTGTCGCGCTCGCGACAGAGCACGGGACACCTCCTCGCGAGCTCGCGCCAGAAGGTCTGCTCGCGACGAAGCACGATAGGCAGATTTGCGCAACCGAGCTCTGTCGCGCTCACGATAACGTCGCGATCGCGATGGAGACCAGTTCCTTCCTCCTCGTGCGCACGCTCGGCAGCATGCTCGCGCGAAGGACTCGGCTACATAGCTCTCTGTCACGGTCGCGACAATGTCGCGATCGCGACAAAGCGCTTTACAAGAACAAAGGGCCAAATCCGCACTCTGTCGCGCTCGCGATAGAGCCCAGATTCGCCCAAAATCTACACTTTTCCTACTCTTTTCACACACAATTCTACATACATGCAAACAACATATGCAAACACTTACCTCAAGCCTCCTGCACATCAACGCTTTATTCTCAAGCCACATAAACACATTTTACACAATAATCAACCATCAATTCATCAAGGATTCTCTCTCAACCAAGCTCAAAATTCAATAACATAGCATGTTCATGTTCCAAAAACACAAACTATCCTCACTATATCACTAACATTTCACTCTAAGTCACTACTTAATTTAAACATGCATTCATCTAACAAAACACTCAAGGTTACAGTGACATGTAATCACAACATAGAATTGATCCAAAGAGAAATTAGGGGAAAAACGTAATCCACAAACACAGCTCCCAATCACAATCAAATTAAACTCCCAAACACATACACACACTCAAAAATGCAGCTCCCAAACCTGGAAATCGCAGCTTCAAACCGAGGCCCTCACGAGTCCGCTTTCTCTTTTCCCTTGCTCTTTCTTCTAGCTTCCGATTCTTGCACAAACCCAATCAAAACCCACTCAAATCAAACCCGAATTCCACAATCAAAAACAGAAAAAGAAGGAGAAAAGAAGAACTGAAAAACCAAAGAACTCCGGACCACTTACCTTTAAAACCCCAACTCAAAGCTCAAGAAGACACAAGAGGAAAGGAGATGTGAGCAGAAAAATGGAAGCAAGAGAGAGAGAGAACGGGAAAGAAGAAGAAAAGAGAAAGAAGTGAGCTAGCTTCCACGGGAAGCTAGGAAAATTCTGCCCCTCCCTTCCCTCTCTCCTACTTTTCATTTAATGGTCACCAACCCCTTGCCACTTGCCACAATCTTAGCATATCAAGCCTTCCCACTTTGACTTAACCACTTATGGCACCATACCCTACACACACACTAACTTCTCCTACATAAATATCTTCCAATGCACCAAACTCAACTCACACCAAAATATTTCTCATAACCCACTTATCATCCAAGGCACCATGCACAAAAACCACACAATAAAATTCCTAAGTCCACTTATATCCTACTCCCATACACTATAAGCACACCATAACATTTTCTTCACTTAACTTATTACTTAATTAATTAATTCCTTAACAAATAATTTCTTATTATCCAAATTTTCTCTTGCTCAAATTACGAAAATACCCTTACTTTACCGACTTACCACGCAGATTCCGATCAGGCCCTTTTTGGGTTGTTACAACTCCTTCCAAAATATATGTTTTAGAAGAAATTATGTTGGAAAAAGAAGAAGAATTGAACTATTTTTTTTATTTTGTTGGGGAAAAATCTGGAAAATTAGAGAGAGTTTGAGGGGAAAAAGAAGAGAAAAAGATGAAAAAGAACCCTAGAAAAATTTCCCCTTTTAGGTTTTCTTCTTATTCTTTTTATATGAAGAAAAATAGGAAAATAATATTAATTAAAGGGATAAAACTTAATAAAATCATATATTAATAATTTTAAATTTTAAAATTTGAAAAAAACCTGAAAATCCCTTAAAAAAGTCATAAAAGATCGAATTTTGTGGAAAAAAATCGGAAAAATTGATTGTTGGGGCGAAATTGCCATTTTGCGGCGGAACAGGGCCTACGGACGCCCGTTGGAGCGCCCAAATGACCTGGCTAGCCTTTTGTGATAAATCTGGTTATGATAATAGGCCCTTAATCTGCTCTCATTTAGCAGGTTCAAATGTTGCAACCGCTGTCGTGCCCACTCAGTCTCCGAAATTTGAGCTTCCATAATTACCCTTAATGACCTGAGTTCGATTTTGACTGGCAGTATCACTTCTGTCCCATGCTCAGCCCTGCAATTGATAACAGGACTCAACGACTTAGACACTTGGCTAGTGAGAGTAGTGATAGAGCCTAGTTTAGATTTGCATGCATTTTGAGCGATGTATTTCTTTTTAAAATAGAACTAGAAAATAATGTAAATGAATAAATTCAATTTTATTTCATTTCACAAAGTTGTGTACATTTCAGCATGATTTTAGTATACATGATTATCATTTAACACTAATTCAAAATGCAAAGCTACATTTACTCATAGAACAAATCTTGATAGCATCAAATTCCGGTTACCAAACAGCCCTCTCGGGTTTTCTTGATTAGATATTTTCTCTCAAGCCTCTAATTTTTGGCCAGGATGCCATTTTTCGATTTTCACCCTGACAAGGCGCCCAGTTTTAGCAAGGCCGCCTTTTTTTGGTTTTCGACCCGCGGGGCTTTTATTCTCTTCTTTTGATTTTTATTGTCTTTAGCCATGGAACCTCTTGAGTCTGTCAATGTTAATTGGCTCCTTGAACTCATTGCCATTGTTGCCTGCCAGAATTGCCACCCCTTTCGACAACTACTTATGGAGGATGAAAGGGCCTTCCCATGTTGGTCTGAATTTCCCCCTAATGTCGGGCGCGCCCGGTCTCATCTGTTTGAATAACAGATCTCTTTCCTTCAGCAGGTTTTCTTGACTTTCTTCCCAAATGACCTAGCTAGCCTTTTTTGATAAATCTGGTTATGATAATAGGCCCTTAATCTGCTCTCATTTAGCAGGTTAAGATGTTGCAACCGCTGCCGTGCCCACTCAGTCTCCGAAATTTGAGCTTCCATAACTACCCTTAATGACCTGAGTTCGATTTTGACTGGCAGTACCGCTTCTGTCCCATGCACTGAAGAATATGGTGTGGCACCTATAGATGTTCTGACAGTCGTTCTATAACCCCAAAGTGCAAAAGCCAACTTTTTCGCCCAATCTCTATAGTTTTGAACCATTTTGGCTAGGATTTTCTTAACGTTCTTGTTGGCAGCTTCAATTGCCTCATTGGTCTGAGGACTATATGGAGAAGACTTGTGATGCTCGATGCCGTATCTCTGAAGTAACTTCTTCATTTTAGCCATGAACTGGACCCCATTATCGGATACAACGTGATGTGGGAGACCGTATCTACTTATCAGGTTCTTTTTGATGATTTTGGCCATATCCCTGGCATTAACTTTCTTGAAAGATTCAGCCTCTACCCATTTGGTAAACTAGTCGATAGCGACTATGATGAATCTATGTCCATTGGAGGCCGTGGGGCGCATTCCTGCAATAATATCTATCCCCCAAGCTGCGAATGGCCATGGTGATGTCAAACTGTGTAGTTCCGAAATTGGCAAGTGCCTCAAATCTGCATACAACTGACATTGCTTCATGTATTTGGAACAATCCGTATCTAAGGTAAGCCAATAGAACCCTTGTGGTCCTTTTCAAGAAGAATGGCAAAGTACGGGTATGTGTATATCAACAGGATTTGAACAAACCTTGCCCCCAAGATGACCTTTCTTTGCCCCCGTACCAATAGCTTTTTGACTTTTTCTTTTTTTGTCTTTCATTTTTTTGTTCTTTTCTTTTTTTTTTATTTTTTTTCTTCTTTTTTATTATTATTATTTTTTTTATGGATGAGCTTTGTTCAAATCCTGATAGTTTACACATACACGTACTCCTCCTCTTCTCGATATTGGAGCAACACTGACCATCAAAGAAAATTTGGCCTCGTTTCTGCTTGTGGATCTCTCCTTTTAACCTTTTCTGCCCATTCTGGCTTGAGTCTTCTGAGCTCTTGCTTGACTGGCTTATGGTCCAGATATGTTTGGATGGCATGTGTAGACACCGAGTCCCGAGTCGGGTTTAATGTTGAAAAAAATGGCAATGGCAATCTTGGGGCCTTGATAATTCCTCCGAAAAAATATATATATATAAAATAGGTAGGTTAAATTAAAATTAGATTAAAGTGCATGAAAAATTAAGATTAGTTAATATTATCAGTTAATTGATTAGTTAATATTATTGAGTAATTAAGATTGGAAAAAAAAAAAGAAGAAGAAAATAGATATGGGGTTTAATTAAATAAATTAGATGTGATAATTTAATTAGATTAATTAGATTAAATAGGTATAAAATATAGAGTATTTAATTAGTTAGTGTGTTAGTTTAAGTAAATTAATTAAAATTGGAAAATTAAAAAAAATAGAAAAATGGAGGAAGTTATTAGGGTAACCAAACCTAACCTAATTTAGGGGAAATAGAAAATGATGAAGGAAAGGAAGGAGGCTCTCTCGGCTGGACTGAAAAAAATTGAGAGGAAAAAATAGAAGGAAAAAGGAAGAAGAGAGAGCAAGGGGGCTCTCTCTCGGCTGGAAGAAGAAATTGAAAGGAAAAGAAAAATTAAAAAAAAAAAAAAAGAAGAGAGAGCAGGCTCTCGGCTGAAGAACAAAAAAGGAAAAAAATTAAAGAGAGAGCAAGTGAGCACAAGAACAAACAAAATCAAAGGAAAATAAAGAAAAGAGAGACAAAGAAGTGAAATAGAAAGAGGAAATAAAGGAAAAACAAGAGAGGGAAACAGGGGCCAAAACGCAGAGGACGACGCCGGAACCAAGGAAAAAGAAGAAAAAAGGAAAGGAGGTGGCGGGGGCTCCGGCGGCCAGTCACGGCCGGCGATCGCCGCACGCGCCCCGCTGCGGTGGAGAGGGGACCCGGACGAAGCCGACGGTGCTTGCTGATCATCCGTAGCCGCCGGCGTGATGGAGACCGGAGAGGGTGGTGGCGCGAGATTCCGACGCCTTTTCCGGCAACGGTGAAGCTTCCTCCGGCGCGTGACCAACTCCGGCGGGTTCCTCGGGTGGCGATCTATCCCCCGGTGAGGGAGGTGCTCATCACAGGCCACCCACGGCGGCTCCGGCGGCGAAAAACCGTTAAGGGAGGTTTATTTCATTTATTTATTTATTTTATTATTATTATTATTATTAATTAATTAATATTAATTAATATTATTATTGGTATTTATTTGTTATTATTATTTAATATTATGTTTTATATTTATTATTATTTTATTTATTAATTATTCTGTATATTATTATTATTATTATTATTAGTGTTATTCTGTTATTATTATTATTATTATAATTATTATTATTATACATTTATTTATTTTCTGTTTATTATTATTATTATTATTATTATTATTATTATTATTATTATTATTATTATTTATTATTATTATTATTAAATTATTATTGTTATTATTATTTTTATTTATCTATTATTAGTATTATTGAGCTATATTGATTTTATTGTTATTAATATTATTTATTTATTATTATATTTATTATTGTATTTTTTTGTTATTGGTTATTGTATTTTGTGATTATTTGTTATTATTATTATTGAGGTTATAGTATTGTTAGTAGTGTTATTATTATTATTTATTAATTTATTATTAGTGTTATTCTGTCTTTAGTATTATTATTATTAATTAATTAATTAATTATTTTACATTATTTATTATTATTATTATCATTATTGTTATTGGGTATATTTAGTTATTATTAATTATCATTGTGTTTTGTTGTTATTATTTTAATATTATTATATTGTTATCATCATCATTATCATTTTTATTCATGTTATTATTATTACTTTGCATTATTGCTATTATTATTATCATTAATATTATTATTATTATTATTATTATTATTATTATTATTATTATTATTATTATTATTATTTTGTTACTATTGTTATCATTATTTATTATTATTATTATTATTATTATTATTATTATTATTATTATTATTATTATTATTATTATTATTATTATCATCATTTTTTGTTTATTTAATCATCATCATCATCTTACGGTATTATTATTAGTATTATCATTTTTATTGCATTTGATTATTATAATTGCCATTGTGTTTTACATTCATTAATCCTCTCAATTTATTTCATTCAATCATTTATTTAATTATTTATCTATTTATTCATTTATTTATCATTTAATTTAATTTAATCCATTATTAACTTTAATTATTTTTCTCAATTTACTTTATTCAATTATTTATTTGTTTATTTATTCATTCAATTATTTATTTACCCATTATTAACTAACTTTGTTTTCTGTCTTTACCGCGATGCGAGTGGCATGTGACTCGCTCACGGAGTTAGGCGGAGCACGGTCGGGATGAGTAGATTAGGATTTATTTATCATTCGGAATATGTAATTATTATTTTATTATTTTTAATTTGCTTGTGGTCTGTATCAATAAAGGATTTTCTACCGCGCTTAAAAGAACCATCACACAAATATTTTCTACCAAAATAAAATTTGCTAATAAAACTGGACCAATGTTCTGGTTTTCACCCCAAAGCAAAGGTTTAAATCGATTTGAGAATTCTAAGCTTTTTATAAAATAAGTAATTGGGAACCAATGCTCCCATCTCAATGAATAGCCCGATTTATGTATGTATTTTTTTATCACTTTTATATTTGGATAATTGTAATTATATTTTATTTATCGTTTTATTTATTTATTGCTTTATATTAATGTGCTTTATAATTATGGCATAATCATGTGAGAAGAGGGATAAAATAATTGACCCTAAAAATTCATTTACACAAAATTAACCAAAGGTATGAATAAGAGTGAGGTCCCGAACTCTCTCTGGTTTTGGGCCTCATAAGGCTAGATTTATTTCCCGAGTTCTATCGGGTGGCGACTCCGTGATACCTGCCTTATGGTACCCAATAGACGCTCTCATAAGTTGATTGCCAACAATCGATTTGGATAAATTCCAGTCCATTGCGAAGCGACCAGCTTTCACGAGTTTTAACGAACCTCCATCCGACCTTCGGGTCCTAAAAGCGGACTCCCGAGGGCCATCCGGATTGCGAGCAGGGTTCGGGCGCGTCACAGCATGTTTTGCAATTTCACAATCTATTCCAAGCATATCTTTATAGGTCCAGGCAAAGGCTTTTTCATATATATATATTTTTTCATTCTCTCAAATTTTGACCTTTCATCAGGAGTTATATCATATGCTATTAAGATTTCCTTTGGCTTCTCCAAAGTTTTCGAGATTAAATGGAGCGACATCGGTTTAATCAATGTCAAATACAAATAAATCATGCTCATGATTATGCATATTGAAATCATCAGAAACATCACACCATTAAGTAAAATTGTTCATGTTATTAATAAAACTAGAAAAGTCATCAACATTATTAAGAAGTTTAGAATTAAAAAGGAAAATCTAAATTATCATCTTTTCCTCTCTCTGCCGACGCACATGTTGTTGCCGATGGCCTACTATCATCCTCAGGGCCCATCCATCCTTTCTTTCATCTCCTCTTCAATGAGGCCTTGAATCCGTTTCCTCAAAGTTCGGCATTCATCAGTGTCATGCCCAGTCTGCTGATGGTAGGTGCAATACCGATCCATTCGATGACCTGGACGTCCTTAGCTTCTGGAAGGTTTAGCTGGAATCGACCGCAACTTTCCTTGCTTAACAAAATAAGCGAAATGTCTAGATAGAGGCTTTTACAAGATGACACAGCCGCCTTGGGTCGCTCCCCGGGTTGGAACTTTTGTGCCTCCAGAACTTATCCTACTGCTATCACCACGACTTGAGCTTCCATCATTTCCTCCTTCAGAGATTATAGTCGGCTCAAGATCCCAAATTTGCCCCCTCAGGACTTGGCAATCATCAATTGGGCCTTTGGTATACTGATGGTGACTCGTTAGCCCCCAACCCATGGTTGATCTAGCTGACCAAATTTGCGAGTTTTTCTCCAACACTTTAGGAAAAGGTCCGCCTAAGCCGAATTGATATTTTTGGGCTATTCCAGCCGCCGATACTTTTTTCACCTCCTGAATGCCAATGCAACTATCACATCTATATAAGCAATTTTCCTCTTCCACATTTGCGGTACCAAAAGCGAGCCTCTTATAGGTGGCTTGGGTCGTAGCACGTTTAGATCGCAAAATTTCCTCCTCGAGGATATCTGTGACGCGCGCCGGATCCTCGCGGCTGCCCTTACGACCGCCCACTCGAGGGCGATCGGGGCATTTGTGGGTCCGCTGACAGCTTGCAATAAATCGCAAGTGCGTCTATGTTAGGCAATAAGGAGGTTTCATGGAGTCGCCACCCAATAGAACATTGGGAAAGTTTCTCTCACCTCGGAGAGCCTAAGAATGCGCTCAGTATCCATTTTGGGCCAACCAAAGGGGTCTTGGAGGGTGAACCTCTCGCCCTAAGGAGCCTAGGATTAACGCCAAGGTCTCGTGACACAAGAGGTGTCTTGGAGGGTAAACCTCTCGCCTCTTTGAGCCCAAAGACCAGAGCTGGATTCGGGACTTCTCATTTATTTCTACCTCGATTATTCTATGATCAAATTTTAATTATCATTAATTCACTCTCTCTCCACGCGATGCAATTGATTAAAGGCACATTTATTCACATTTGGAAAGCGTTAAATATACAAATAATGAAAATGATAAATTACAATAACACAAGGAGCGGAATACAACTCCCTTTTGTAAATGTACGATACATACACAAATCGGGGCATTGCTTATTTTGAGGACTTTGGTCCTCGCATGCATCATTATTAAAACTGGATATTTCTATTGTGAGGATTTTTATTGGATAAAAATAGGACATTGGGTCCTTATGTTTATGAAAACCTCTCTTTATTGAATATAAAACATTAATCAATTTTATATTTAGCGGGATACAAAAAAGTATACTCATGTGCACAAAATAATTAATGAATAAATAGATAAAGGAAATAACCAAGAAGGTTAGAAAACTAAACCGGACGGAATCCTCTGAGCATGGTAAATTTCCCCTCGAGCTCAGGATAGTCCAAGAAAATCAATATATGCTCACAAAAGGTTAATGGGTGTTAATATACAAAAGCTCAATATAAATAAAGTTCTAAGACTTGAGAGATAGAAAAGATTTGGAAACGTGGAGACAGGACCCAGCGATGGCCATCTATCGAGTGACCGACGGGTGTCAGTCAAAGTGACCAACATGCCCCATCGCTCACTCGAGAGAGAGGGCATCTGTGAGTGAGGTGACCGACGGGCGTCGGTGAAATAGATGACCCGTCGGTCACCACTGTCTCCGAAAATAAACAGTAAAAACTCTCTTTTTCAGAGGAAAAATGGGTTTTTATCACAAAATGAGATGAAAAGAATCAAAATAAAGAAAAATGAAAGCAAAAAGCCAAAAGAACAACGAAAATAAAGAATAAAGATGAAATAATACGGAGAATAAGTCCGGAATATTTACCCTCAGATAATGTTTTAGTGAGATTCTTGGTGTCGATTAGAGTCCCGCACGCTCCACGAGAAACAAAATGAAAGGTCAGGAAAGAGGAAAATAGATTGTTTCCTTCTTAACCCTTCAAAAAGATTGACTTTGGAATCAAAAACTCAAAGAAAACTAATTAGTTTTAGTTCCCTTTTCAATGGTTTGATTCTCGAATTAAAAGAAATTTCTTAGTGTATGTGTTTGCTGGAAGAGAGAGAAAATGCGCTTGAATTTTGGCAGAGTTTTCCCTTTTTAAAATTTTTGGAACCCTTTTTAGGAGGAAATTCAAAGCTTTTAAAGGCCAGGGCTGACCGACAGGCGTCGGATGTGGCGACGGGCGTCAAAAAAATCCTTCTGACATAAGGATTCATCCGATGGCCCTGCCATTTCCACCGACGGGCGTCGAAGAGGTTGCGTGCTCCGGGAAACCAGGTGGCGTGCTCCGGAAGAAGCGGATCCGTTCGACGGGCGTCGAAAAAACCATTGGCCGTCTGTGACCTTGAGCAACGGGCTGGCCTCCCACAGACGGGCTGGCTGTCTGTCGAGGAAAACATACCTTTTTGACTCAAAAATTTCCCATTTTCCCCCTCTGCCTACGAAAGGTGAAAAGACTCATTTCTCATGGAGCATGGGACTAAAACCTCCCAATCCAAACCATTTGTACAGGCTCGGATACCGATTTCATCATAGGGTAATCTCTAATCCAGACCGCTCCGGGACACGGTGCCTACAGTTGCCCCCAGTTTTGGGGAAACTAGTGCACAAGTGCCTAGATGAGCCAAAACTCAGAGAAAGGACAGAAAGGAAGAAAGCGTACCTATGTCGGTTCTCACCTTCCGTGCCTTTTGCCGGGTAGACCTCGTCTCAGTCTGTTCGGCGTGTGAAGATATCCTTATCGGTCTCGTTTTGACCTGTAGGTGTTGGTGAGATGTGGCATTCTCTAGCCACGACCTCGATATGAAGAGCAGTGTTTCTCTAACCGCAACTTCTGCTTCTGCTGGCCTCGTCTCGGCTTGCGCAGTGTTGAAGAGATGTAGTACCCTCTGACTACAAACTCGATGTGAAGAGCAGTATTTCTCTAACCGCAGCTTCGATTGTTCCTGCTGGCCTCGTCTCGGCTCGCACAGTGTTGAGGAGATGTAGTACCCTCTGACTACAAACCCAGTGTGAAGAGCAGTGTTTCTCTAACCGCAGCTTCAATTGTTCCTGCTGGCCTCGTCTCGGCTCGCGCAGTGTTGAGGAGATGTAGTGCCCTCTGACTATAAACCCAGTGTGAAGAGCAGTGTTTCTCTAACCGCAGCTTCGATTGGTGAGAAGCGTTACTCTCTGACCACAATCTCGAGGTGAAGAGTAGTATTCTCTAACTACAACTTCGATTGTTGAAGTTCCCTTGCTAACCCCCATCCGATCTGCAAGGTGCATAGCACTGTCTGGCTGCCGCGTGAACTGTGAGATGAGGTACTCTCTGACCGTAATATCAATTTTGTAGAGGAGGAAACCTTGCTGGGTTCCCAATTCCAAGAAGACATGAATCTTAGGTGCCCTTCTTCGGACTTTTAATCGATGCTTGTGTTCGAATTGATGTTTCTCTGTACCTGTGTGATAAAAGGTTTTATTAATTCATGTTCAAGTTGTTATCCTTTAACATGTCTATGAATGGCATGGTTTTGCTTTATCTACCATGTCATGTTTCATTTCAGATTCCTTTTTCTTTTGCTTTATTAAGTTGTCATTTTCCAAGATTGGGTTATCTTTTGTTATTATTTCCCTTCATGTTATTATTTTGACACGTGAGAAAATGTGAATGTATCGTAAATGAATGAATGAATGTACAAAACTGAAAACAAAAAGTTTTTCACTAGAAATATCTTCTTTTGTACAATGTATATACAAAGTAGAAATACAAAAAATGGCTCCCTGAATATCAGAGGGGCGGGTAGTCGGAGGGCTCCTCATCAGGGTCCTCGTCATCTGATATGTCCACTGTCCCTAGCGGAGGTGGAGATGGAGCTGGCCGTGCCGGAGGTGGAGGCTGAGCCGTGGAGGGTCCTGACTCAGCATCATGGGCCTGTCTAAACCTAATCTGAGCATAGCCATCTAAGAAGGGCTGGGTGCAAGTCCTCATGAACTCCAAAGTCTCTAAGACTGTGCCTCCTAACTTCTTGAATGCCTTGCTCATCTGAGTAGTCTGCTCGCCGGCGGCCCTCCTCATCTGGTCTAGGCGCTGCTCTCTCTGCTCCCTAAACTCCCTCATGGTCTGGGACAAGGGAGGAAGGATCCCCTCTATCGCCTGAACCTGAGATCTCAGGGAGTCGAGTGACTCATCGATCATCTGTAGAGTCATGTCAACTCTCTGAGACGCCTGATCCTGGGACGTCCTCAGATCATGAGTGAGCTGCTGCCTAAGCTCCCTCTAGCCCTGGGCAATCTACTCTACCAGCCTCGCCTGCTCGTCTCTGAAGGCCTCCACAACCTGAGCCTGCTCTCGTACTATGTGCTCAATAAAGCCGGCCTGCTCCTAGGCTAACCGCTCTATCATCCTAGACTGCTCCTGAATAGCAGCCTGTTGACGGTCCAACCTCTCCTGTAAAGCTCTGTCTCTCTCATCCTATCATCGCTCGAAGGCTGCGAACATAGTAGTGAGGAGCTGGGAGAAATCGGGCTGTGCTGGCTGCTGCTGCGCTGGCTCTGGCGGTGGGGCTGTAGAGGTGGATGCCCCTGGGTCGCCCCGGAGGTATGGGTGATACCTCTCGGGGGGACCGTGGGTAGACCTCTGTACCCTGATGCTCGGCGACGGAACAGGAGTCGGCACTCTGGATGCCGGTGAAGCACCAAAAAGCTCGTCCATAGTGAACTCCATGTCGAAATCTGACGGAGTCCTGGGCTGCTCCTGCTGTGGTGGCGGTGGCACAGTCTGGGGCTGAGGCTGGGGAGGCTGAGGAGGCTGCTGCGCCGGCTCGGGCTCTGGCTCTGGCTGAGGAGACTGCTGCTCTGGCTGAGGAGGCTGAGGAGACTGAGGAGGTTGCTGCTCTGGCTGCTCTGGGTGCTCCGGGTCTGGACCCAAAGGTGGAAGAGAGAAAACCCGCCTGGTCTCGTGGATGGACAGCAATCTGTAAGCCTCTACCTGCCCTGATATCTGCGAGATCATCCCCATCTGCCCTGCTGCGGCGGCATCCACATGTATCCCCTTATCCAGGGGTCCTCTCAGCCTGTCCGGGGCAACTCCTAACCCAAAAGCAACCGAGTAATGACTCCTCCCACTATCACCACTGGCGTCAGTCCTCTGACCAAGTTAGCCAAGATCTCATGGCTAACGTTGAGGCACTGGCCTGCCACCATAGCCCAGAGGCTCCAGATCTCTGCCGCATTAAGTGACCCTGGATTACCAGCTCAACCAAGGTACGAACTGGATAACACTTTGTGTAGGTACCGGAGTGCCTGAGACACCAGTACGGTGCTCTTCGCTGTATCATGATCATACAGCACTCCCGATAAGGCAATGGCCGCCCAGTGGGTGCGTCTCATTGCTCGCCGTGGGATCTCGACCCCCTCCTCTCTGGGAAGCCCCATGGCCTGCGCGAACCTCTGCCTGGTAATGCTAAAATGCTGGCCATCGAACCAGAACTGGACCACCCCTGGCTCTGTATCTGATCTCTGAAAATCGCCATAACGTAGGGTGGCTAGGACCTGGTGAATAGCCTCTGGAAAGGTCTGGAAAGCAGGGTCAAGGAACTCTGTCCATCCAGCACCCTCAACAAGCATGTCGACCTCCGGGGCCATCCCTAGGGCCTCTAGGAACGGCCGGGACACGAAGCAACTAGCCCGAATCTCCACCTGAGCCAGCGCTCTATATCTCTGAGCTGACTCACCGTCCATCCAACCCGAAACCACGACCTCGGGCTGGGCTTGTGGCGCTCTGCGTCTAGGAGGTATCCTGCAAAAGAAAATGTTAGATGGAGAAAATTTGACAAAACAGGCATTATTAGGCTCGTTTTCGAGGTGAAAGCCCATTCAGGCCTCACCCGGGCAATAGCGGCCCCAATACGAGGTAAAAAACAGATAATACATGAAAAGGGGCGAACGTCCTGTAAAGGAATGTTGCCCAGCATGCTTTGCACATATCAAAAGCAGAAGAAACATGCAATCGGCATGGAAATATTTAAAGCGAATAAAGATGGGCCTTCTAGACCCCAAGGCATGCATTACACCCGAAAATAATCAATTTCTAGAATAAAAATAGGCCTCAGGCCTCAACAATAACAATAATTTATATAAACGGGATGCACCCCGGCAAGAGTGTGTCCCCAACAACACAATATAATGGCCTCAGGCCTCAACAACACAAAAAAATGCGCTAGAAAGCCTATTTCTAAGGCAACAAAAGTATAGAAAACTTCTATTTCTATGTGATCATGCAAAGGTTTCGATTAGTTGCACTACAAAATACTAAAGAAATAAAAAAAAAAAACGGGCAGCATTATCCCTAGATTTTTAAGGCATCTAAAGCATTCTAGCCATTTCTAAGGCTAAAGGAAGAAGAAGAAATGAAGAAATAAATTGAATTAAATAAAAAAGTAGTTATTTTACTTACTTATAGTCGCGAAAAGTGTAGAAAAAACTGAAGAAAAATTATCGCTCGAGCGTCCGGTGAGTGGAGAACGCGGAAAAAATAAAGAAATCACAAAAAGAGGAGAAAAAATGCTTGAAAATGCAGAAAAAACGAAGAAAAAACCATTTTGGAGAGGGAAAGTGAAAGTGACAGTGCCGCTGGTCCGTCTGTCACTCGCCCTTATATAGAGTTTCATGACCGACGGGCTGGGCGTCTGTAGGAGCGACCGACGGGCTGCCCATCTGTCGTTCCCCACTCCCCAATTAATGCGCATTTAATGCTCGTGATAAATGCAATGCTGACGTATGCGTCTGCCAGGTGGATCTTTACCGATGGGCAGGCCGTCTCTTGGGAGAGACGGGTAGGCCGTCGGTGACGCCTTTCTATAAATTCTTCCAAAAAATTTGCTCCTTTTGTGTCTCTTCATTTTCCCAACATCTTGAGCTCCTCGTTCTTCTCAAAATGTCTTCCCCTTTTCTCCAAAGAATGCACCGCATCTTAGATGACAAACACACTTGGGAAAAAGGCGCCCTATCTTCCCTTTCTGGGCTAAACTATCTGCGTCGGGTCAAAGTTGATCAGAACCTTCTTCTGGCGGCGACCCACTTCTGGAACCCCCGGTTTCACGTCTTCCGGTTCACTTACCAGGAGTTGTGCCCCCTGCCTGAGGAGTTAGCTGCCATTCTTGGAGCCTGGTTCCCTCCTAACGCTCTGCCCTGCGTCCCCCGTTGCGGCCTACTCCAGACTCGGGGCATAGCTATGGCTCTCGGCATACCTCCTTCTGAGGCCACTCGGCTGGTTTCTCTGAGCTCTTCCTTTACTTTGGAGCCTCTGATCGATGCTCTAGATCGGTTCCCTGGTGTCCCTACATACCGGGTAAGCACCGTATTTCTGTTTTGCATGATGAACTTTCTCACCGTTGTTCCAGGGGGTTTGACAGGTGATCCTCGCCTATTCGGAGTTCTGGGCGATTTTCATTTGGGATTATCACCCTTCCCACTCATTCTAGCTGAAACCATTCTGGGCTTAGATGCTGTGAGCTCTGGATCCACTACTACCTTTACTGGCAGCCCCTTATTGCTCTAGGTACGTCATTATTTTAAAGGTAGTGCATCCCTTATGGATTTTCACACTAGCTTTTCTTAGCGGGAGGTGCATCCTTTCGGATTTTCACACAACCATGTGCCTTATTTTTGCCTGAAGTAAACCCTACTTACTCCAGCGGCTTTTTTTTTTCCAGATCTGGCTGCAAGAGAAACTGAGGATGCTGTCTGAGCCACCTTCTCGGGTCATTCCACAGTACTCACCGAGCCATTTCCTTCCGCGTCGACGGCTGTATGAGTGTGCCACTGCTGGTGAAGGCATCACCATATTTGGTGAACTGTCAGATGACGATATCAGTTTCATGTCTGTCTGGCTCCCACTGTCTCATGTGGTCATTGATGGGCCATCGGGGTGTGTTCCCCTCTGTGGGCTCCGTCAAGCCACCTTCTATATCACTTCTCGATGTACGCGTCAGCTCGGGATGACCCAGGATGTGGTGAGAGTTCCCTTATCTTTTCGGGGAGGAGCTCTTTCGGCTGCCTTCGCCTCAAGGTATCATGAGCTATGGAGCAAACTACCAGTGAAGACTGTTATTCCGAGGTTCGGCGATTATTCTGTGGCTTCAACTAATGAATACAAGAAGTGGATCCTTAGTCCAGCATCTGATAATAGGACACGAGGGCTCAAGCATCTGGTCGGCGAGAGCAGTAGCAGGACTTAGCTTAGCTTACATATGTATTTCTTTTGGTGTTACATTTCTTTTTAATGCAGAACTAGAAAATGACGAAAATGAAAAGAATAATATTCATTCTATTTCAAGAAATTGTGTACATTTCCATGTAATTTCAGCATACATGATCAGTTTTGACATTTACTCAACCGCGTACGCGCTGTTAATACATGAAATCAAATTTTAACAGCATCAACTCCTATTACCAATCGGCCCTCTCGGGTTTTCACGATCGGACATTTTCTCTCATGCCTCTAATTTTTGCACAGGATGCCTTTTTTCAGTTTTCACCCTGTCGAGGCGCCCAATTTTAGCACGACCGCCTTTTTTCGGTTTTCGACCTGCAGGGCATTTTATTCTCTTCTTTTTATTTTGGTCTTTAGCTATGGAACCTTTTGAGCCTGTCGATATTGATCGGTTCTTTGAATTCATTTCCATCGCTATCCGACAAGATTGCAGCTCCTTTGGACAACAGCTTTTTAAGGATATACGGCCCCTCCCAGGTTGGTCTGAATTTTCCTCTGATATCCGGTATACCTGGTCTCATCTGCTTGAACACTAAATCCCCTTCTTTCAGCAGATGCTTTCTCACCTTCTTTCCCAATGTCCTGGCCAACCTCTTCTGGTAGATCTGATTGTGATAATAAGACTTCAGCCTACTCTCATCTAGTAAGTTTAAGTGCTGTAGCCTCTGTCGTGCCCATTCGGCCTCCGGAATTTGAGCTTCCATGACTACTCTCAGCGATTTGAGCTCTATCTCAACTGGCAATACTGCTTCCATCCCGTATACTAGGGAAAATGGCATAGCGCCCGTAGATGCTCTCGCCGTTGTCCTATATCCCCACAGTACGAAGGGTAGCTTCTCGGCCCAGTCTTTGTAGGTTTGGACCATCTTAGATAGGATCCTCTTAACATTTTTATTGGCGGCCTCTGCTGCCCCGTTAGCTTGTGGTCGGTAGGGAGAGGATCTATGGTGCTTTATACCATACTTCCCAAGGAGCTTCCTGGTTTCCCCCATGAACTGCACTCCGTTGTTAGACACTATGTGGTGAGGGAGGCAATATCTGCAGATCAGATTTCTCTCTATGAACTTGGCCATATCCCTTGCGTCAATCTTTTTGAAGGATTCTACCTCTACCCATTTGGTAAAATAGTCAATTGCGACTACGATATATCTGTGCCCGTTAGATGCCGTGGGGCGAATCTATCCAATGATATCTACCCCCCAAGCAGCGAAAGGCCAAGGCGATGTCAGGTTGTGTAGCTTTGATACTGGTAGGTGTCTTAAATTTGCGTATTGTTGGCACAACTGGCATTGCTTGACATAATTTGAGCAGTCATTGTCCATCGTAAGCCAATAGAAGCCTTGTCTCATGATCTTCTTTGCCAGAGTTAAACCGTTCATGTGAGCCCCACAGATGCCTGCATGGGTCTCCTCCATCACCTTACGGGCTTCTTTTTCATTCAAGCACCTGAGCTGAATCCCGTCTGCCTGTCTTTTGTACAACACTCCTTCCAAGGATATGAACTGAGCAGATAACTTCCGGATCATTCTCTGGTCTTTCTCGGTAGCTTCCTCTGGAAACCTATTATTTTCCAAATAATTCATAATGTCAAAGTACCATGGCTTCCCATTCGCCACTTCTACTTCCATTACTGGCTTGATCTCAAAGCTGGGCTTCTCAGAACTCGAAATCAGCACTGGTTTCATAGCTACCCCTTCAGGATTATCCCATATCGACACTAGGGTTGCCAACGCATCAGCTAGACGATTCTCATCTCTTGGCACGAAGTGGAAAGTGTAGGTTTCAAATTGCCCACATACCTCTTTCAGATATTCAACGTAGGGTACCAGCTGCTCTTCTTTTACGGCCCATTCACTTCGAATCTGGTTAATCACCAAGGATGAGTCACCAAAGACTTCTACATTCTTTACCCCCAAAGCAGCTAAAGCTTCTAACCCGAAAGTGTATGCTTCATATTTGGCTTCATTGTTGGTTGCCTTGTACCTCAGCTTCTTGGCTGGAGTTTCTCATTATCTGGGGTTATCAAAATAATTCCAACTCTGGCCCCCCCTGTTATTCACTGCCCCGTCGAAGTGTAACTGCCATCCTTGGACAGAAATCGCGATTATGCTCTCATTAGGAAAGGTGAACTCGGGAGTGTCTCCTTGAATAGGATGCTCAGCAAGAAATTCGGCTACGGCTCGCCCCTTAATAGTTTTACGAGTGATGTATTCGACATCAAACTCCTGTAGCAAAAGTAGCCACCTCCCCATCTTACCAAGCAACGACGGCGCTTCTTGCAAATATCTCAACGGATTCTGCTTGGCCACTGCCTGAACTTTGTATGAGTGGAAGTAATGTCTCAGTTTCTTTGATGCCCAAATCACTGTGAGGCAGATTTTCTCTACTTCAGCGTATTTTATCTCATAAGCCAGGAACTTCTTACTGAGGTAATAAACTGTGAACTCCACTCCAAATTCATCCTCCTGAGCCATTATGGCACCCACAGAACTGTCTTCCACTGCCAGATAGAGGATAAGCGGTTTGACTGGTTGCGGCGGCCTTAACACTGGCGGATTCAACAGATATTCCCTGATGCTGTCAGAGGCTTTCTGGCAGTCTTCGTTCCAGACCACAGGCTGATTCTTTCTAAGCAGTTTAAAAACGGGCTCGCATATCGAAGCGAGCTTGGCAATGAATCGACTGACGTACTGCAGCTTGCCCAGGAAGCTCCTTACATCCTTTTCCTTTTGCGGCACGGGCATCTCTCTGATGGCCTTCACCTTGTCTGGGTCAATTTCTATTCCCCTCTGGCTAACGACATGTCCCGACAGCTTTCCTGAAGTCACTCTGAAGATGCACTTCTTGGGGTTAAGTCGCAGATTGTATTTATCGATCCTGGTCAAGAACTTCTCTAGAGCTTCAAAGTGGCCCTCTTAGGTGGCTGACTTGACCATCATGTCATCGACATACACCTCTATCTCCTTGTTGATCAGGTCGCTTAGAATCTTGGTCGCCATCCTCTGGTATGTTGCCCCCGCATTTTTTAGGCCAAAAGGCATGACTCGGTAGGCATAGGTCCCCCACTTTGTGATGAAAGCGGTCTTAACCCGGTCAGCTATTTTGTTTAGGATCTGGTTGTAGCCCACATAACCGTCTCCAAAGCTGTACATCGCGTAGTTGGCGGCACTGTCTATCAACACATCAATGTGGGGTAGTGAAAAATTATCTTTAGGGCAAGCCTTGTTCAGATCTCGATAATCCACACATACCCTGACCTTCCCATTGTTCTTCGCTATAGGGACCACGTTTGCCAACCATGTAGGATACTGCACTTCAACAAGGAACTTGGCCTCAATCTATTGTCGAATCTCCTCCTTGACCTTGTCTGCCCATTCTGGCCTGAGCTGTCTCAACTTCTGCTTTACGGGCTTATAATCTGGATAAGTCAGGATGGCATGTTTTGCTACGTCTCGATCGATCCCTGGCATGTCCTCATAGGTCCAGGCAAAGACTTTTTCATGTTTTCTTATTATTCTCTCAAATTTTTCTCTCTCATCAGGAGTTATATTTGATGCTATTAGAATTTCTTTCGGATTTTCCGAGGTTCCAAGATTAAAAGGCATTGTATCAGTGGAACCAATATCAAAAATTGATGGAATATGATCATGTTCATGCATGTTGAAATCATTAGAAATATCGCACAAGTAAGAGAAATCATTTGCCTTATTAATAATATTATAATTGTCATTTACATCATAAAAAAGTTCTGGAATGAAAAGACAATCTAAGCTAGAGTCTTCTTCTGCCTCCCTAGAGGTCGATGTTGCTGCAGCTTGCTCATTGGCTTCCTGATTCAGCAGAGGCCCTTCAGGTATGTCTGAGGAAATCTTTAAATCCCCCATCTTCAGTTCTATTTCTGCCATCTTCTCTTTCCCTTTTAGCCTGGCAGCTAACATCTTCTCGGTGACAACCTCTTCGGGCTCACCTCTGTCCCAAGAAATGCACTGAGTCATGACCTCTTCATCCCAAAAGTTCTCAGCGGTCTTGATAACCCCGACATCCCAGTCTAATACATCGTTAAAGATCTCAAATCCGGGTACAATCCTCCCATTGACCCATTGCAGCTCATCTTCTCCAGTATAAGCACATACTGAGGATGTGGGCACAAAGCTTTCTGAAATGTGAGGGATCTTATCCGCCGTCTTCTTCTTGGCAAAACCGCCTCTGTACCCAAGACCCTTCCGGTTCTTCTGACCTCGAGTAGTGATCGCAGTCTGCAGTCCCTGAGAGTTTCTACCCAAATCAGCCCCAGGGAGATAGTGCATCTTTTTCATCATGTTAACCACAGCTGGGTTATCCACTGACCCGTGCTCTTCTCCTATCATTGACACGTGTAAGCCGCTGAAGGGCTAATTAGCAATTTTAAGAGCTGACACCTGATTCTCTCTGGCCGCCTTAATAGTTATCACCTCCCCTTCGTGATGGAACTTTATCATTTGGTGCAGCATGGATGGTACTCCTCCTAATCTGTGAAACCAAGGCCTCCCAAGAAGAGCTGAGAAATTAGCTGGGATGGGCAGAACCACGAACTTTACTTCTACCTCAATGGGTCCCGTCTTGACCAGGGTCTTGAATGTTCTCGAGGCTTGCCTTCTTGAATTATCATAGGCTGTAATCGTCAAGTCTGATTCTCGAAGCATATCCTCACTCAATCCAAAAGCCTGAAGGGCTATCAGAGGGCAAATATTGATAGAAGATCCATCATCTACCATAACGCAAGTGGTGTGCTTATCGTTAATCTGTGCTTTGATGTACTGAGGTCGGTTATGATCGCGGCCCTCGACTGGCAGGTCGGCATCGGAAAAAACCAATCTCTCCCCCGATCCTCCTTTAACTAGACCCAAAAGTTCCGATGGGGAAATTGTGGTGGCAACAGTGGACTCAGTCAAAGCCTCTACCACTTTCTGCCTGTGAGAAGGGGACTGCCTTAAAAGATCCCAGATGGATATCTGAGCTGCGGTCTTCTTCAACTGCTTAACAATCTGGTTCTCCTCTGGCTCTTTTTCCGTCGATGGCTGCGCTGGTTCCAGTACCCTTGTAATCTCAGGGACCACTCTCCCACTTCTTGTCACAGCCCCTACCTCTTCTTCATCTTCATCAGATCTCCACAAGTCAGAGTTCACTTCTCCTTCCTCTTCGGCCTCTCCACTGCTCTCACTGCTCGACCAACAATCAATGGTTGCGACTACTGCTCTTTCTTCTTTGTCCATAAAACAAACAATAGCAGTACCCTTGCTCCCAAATAAATCCTGTAGGATGCACCACTCTGGCAGGCTGGACCCGATCATAAAAACTGGTGGTGGTACGGTGTTGTAACCAGGCTTCTTCTTGTCTTCCCTCTTCTCCGGGCCGAAAATCTGCTTGTTATCAATCAGATCTTGAATAGAGTGCCTCAGCGCCTTACACTTGTCTGTTAGATGGCCTGTGTGCTGATGAAATGCACAGTATTCATTGTCCTTATGACCTGGCTTCCCTTGCGTCATAGCAGGCCTAGGAGCCAAAGGTTGCAACTTTCCTTCTTTCATCAACCTTCTTAAGACCCAAGACAGTGGCCTTCCTAAGTTCAAAAACTTCCTCGGGGTAGTTGCGTCAGTAGCAGACACCTCAACTGTTCTTCTGGTGCTACCACTGGGACCGGCTGGCCTACTGGTTCCCTGACCGGTGTTAGTCCTTTTTGCAAAATTATCATTGTTAGCTTTTCGAGCCAAGAACTCTCCCTCTACTTCAATGGCTATGTCTTTCAGAAACTCCCAATCCCTCAACCCTTTCATCTTCAAACCATCCTTCAAATACGGGCTTGCGTTCTTGATAAACAGGCGGATCTGGTCTTGGGTGTCTGGCTTTCTTCGCATTTCCATCACTCGGTTTCGCCAGCGGGTGAGATGGTCGTGAAAAGATTACTTGGCCTTCTGCTGGAGCAATTCAAGATCTTTAAGAGTCACCTCCATCCTGGTGTTACAATCGTATTGCCTCAAGAACTCCTCTGTAAGTAAATCCCAATCTTCCTTAGTTCGACGATCGAGGCTATGGTACCAATCGATGGCAGGGCCAGTCAGACTCAAGCAAAAGTACTCCACCTTCTACCTCTTAGACAAAATGGTCCCTTTCATGACCAAAGAGTATTGCTTCACATGGGCAGTCGGGTCAGAGGTACCGTCAAATTTTGGCACATCAGGCATCTTGAAGTTGTAAGGAATCGGATCTTCTCCCTCTAGTTCTTTGTCCTCCGGGTTCATCCCCTGACCTCTACTCAGCATACGGGCCATAGCTTCAAACCTCTCCTCCATCTTCTTCAGAATAAACTCATCAGTTTGGGGTGCCTTCCCTCTCTCAGATACAGAACTCATTTTGTCGTCTTCGTCATCCTTGTCATCATCTACCCTCAGCACTGGTCTTCTTCTCTGTCCTCCCAAAGCTACTGACCTCAGCTCTATTGGTGGCGGCCGAATAGGCTCTTCTTGCCTCTCAGCTCTTTCCTCTTCTCGCTCATTGTGTCTCACGGGAGGAGGAGGTGGTGGATTCTCCGGAGCATTCTGTTGTGCCAAAGCAGTTAGCATGTTCATCATTCTGCCCTCAAATTCCTCAAACTGTCGGCCCACTTCTTCTGCAATCATGGCCCTGGTGGCATCATCTCCCCTAGGTGAGTTTGCCATCTCAGATATAGTACAGCTGACTTTCGATAAGATCTCTGAAAGGCCCTCTCTACCTGGCAGTTCAGATGCAGGAACTCGGATCAATCGTCCGGTAGGCGATCTAGTCCACCTAGGTAGATCTATAATGGCTGCAGGGACAAGGCGTTAGATGTGATGCATGGAATGCAGATGCAATGCGTGGTCGTGATATGCAACACCCACAAAACACAATCAAGCAAGTAGGTCCTTCCACCCTTATTTCTCCCACACACGTGGTCGCGCGGTCTCTTTCCTAGGTGGGATTAGCGCAAGGGTCAACGAGGGACCCAATGGACACGCATGGTGCATGGCAAAAATCCGGCAGCATAACACTCCTATGCTAATGTACAAGCGAATGGATAATGATCATCATGTATTTAGACATTCCAAAAATTTCAACATGGCCCTGCCGGGGCATGAAAGCCTTTGGCTAGGTTGCCAAGCAAGACATCTGGACTCACCCAATGCATGAGGATCCATACAGCAAGCATAGAATTACGGTTCATATCACCTGTGGAAAGTAACTACGGCCGTTAAATGAGCTTTGGACAAGGGAGATGTTACTTTAGGGCTACCCAAGCATGATCCCTGCCGACTGGTCTAGCTCATCATGAGCATAACGACCGATCGGGTCATCATTTTGATATACCATTGAGGTACGAGGCTTGGGTTGGTGATTATCCTTAACACTTCCCTAAATTGAGGGAAAATAGGGTCGTGCTTCAGGAATGCACCGGGGCTAATAGAGGGACCAAACTAGCATATTCTAAAGCTCTAATGGGATACGAATGCAAATGAGAGAAAGCGAATTTATGAATTAAATTTTAACCATAGATGTTAAACGAGGTATTTTCAAATTGAAGTCTCAAACCATATGTCCCTAGTGGAGTCGCCACTATGACGTACGCCGGATCCCCGCGGTCGCCCTTACGACCACCCTCTCGAGGGCGATCGGGGCATTTGTGGGGCAATTGACAGCTTGCAATAAATCGTAAGTGCTTCTATGTTGGGCAATAAGGAGGTTTCATGGAGTCGCCACCCAATAGAACATTGGGAAAGTTTCTCTCGCCTCGGAGAGCCTAAGACTGCGCTCAGTATCCATTTTGGGCCAACCAAAGGGGTCTTGGAGGGTGAACCTCTAGCCCTAAGGAGCCTAGGATTAACGCCAAGGTCTCGTGACACAAGAGGTGTCTTGGAGGGTAAACCTCTCACCTCTTTGAGCCCAAAGACCAGAGCTGGATTCGGGACTTCTCATCTATTTCTACCTCGATTATTCTATGATCAAATTTTAATTATCATTAATTCACTCTCTCTCCACGCGATGCAATTGATTAAAGGTGCATTTATTCACATTTGGAAAGCGGTAAACGTACAAATAATGAAAATGATAAATTACAATAACACAAGGAGCGGAATACAACTCCCTTTTGTAAATGCACGATACATACACAAATCGGGGCATTGCTTATTTTGAGGACTTTGGTCCTCGCATGCATCATTATTAAAACTGGATATTTCTATTGTGAGGATTTTTATTGGATAAAAATAGGACATTGGGTCCTTATGTTTATGAAAATCTCTCTTTATTGAATATAAAACATTAATCAATTTTTATATTTAGCGGGATACAAAAAAGTATACTCATGTGCACAAAATAATTAATGAATAAACAAATAAAGGAAATAACCAAGAAGGTTAGAAAACTAAACCGGACGGAATCCTCCGAGCATGGTAGATCGCCCCTCGAGCTCATGATAGTCCAAGAAAATCAATATATGCTCACAAAAGGTTAATGGGTGTTAATATACAAAAGCTCAATATAAATAAAGTTCTAAGACTTGAGAGATAGAAAAGATTTGGAAACGTGGAGACATGACCCAGCGACGGCCATCTGTCGAGTGACTGACGGGCGTCAGTTAAAGTGACCAACATGTCCCGTCGCTCACTCAAGAGAGAGGGCATCTGTGAGTGAGGTGACCGACGGGCATTGGTGAAATAGATGACCCGTCGGTCACCACTGTCTCCGAAAATAAAAAGTAAAAACTCTCTTTTTCAGAGGAAAAATGGGTTTTTATCACAAAATGATATGAAAAGAATCAAAATAAAGAAAAATGAAAGCAAAAAGCCAAAAGAACAACGAAAATAAAGAATAAAGATGAAATAATACGGAGAATAAGTCCGAAATATTTACCCTCAGTTAATGTTTTAGTGAGATTCTTGGTGTCGATTAGAGTCCCGCACGCTCCACGAGAAACGAAATGAAAGGTCAGGAAAGAGGAAAATAGATTGTTTCCTTCTTAACCCTTCAAAAAGATTGACTTTGGAATCAAAAACTCAAAGAAAACTAATTAGTTTTAGTTCCCTTTTCAATGGTTTGATTCTCGAATTAAAAGAAATTTCTTGGTGTATGTGTTTGCTGGAAGAGAGAGAAAACGCGCTTGAATTTTTGCAGAGTTTCCCCTTTTTAAAATTTTTGGAACCCTTTTTAGGAGGAAATTCAAAGCTTTTAAACGACAGGGCTAACCGACGGGCGTCGGATGTGGCAACGTGCGTCGGACATAAGGATTCATCCGACGGCCCTGCCATTTCCACCGACGGGCGTCGGAGAGGTTGCGTGCTCCGGAAAACCAGGTGGCATGCTCCAGAAGAAGCGGATCCATCCGACGGGCATCGGAAAAACCATGGGCCGTCTGTGACCCTAAGCGATGGGCTGGCCTCCCACAGACGGGCTGGCCATTTGTCAAGGAAAACATACCTTTTTTACTCAAAAATTTCCCGTTTTTCCCATCTGCATACGAAAGGTGAAAAGACTCATTTCTCGTGGAGCATGGGACTAAAACCTCCCAATCCAAACCGTTTGTACAGGCTCAGATACCGATTTCATCATAGGGTAATCTCTGATCCGGACCGCTCCGGGACACGGTGCCTACAATATCTATCCTCCTTTTTGGACCACTAGTAGTTATCTTAGACTTATCCCTAGAAGTATGCCCTTTACCTTCTCGCCCAAATGCTAGAGCAAAAGGCATTTTCCCTCTAGACTCAATCTGAGGTATGCATGCCCTCTTAGCTAGGTCACGTTCGCTCTGCAACGAGGCAAAAATAGTATAGTGCGCCTTGGTGGATGGCATCATTACAGAAGCAAAATTCCCCCTCATAGTCCTCATCCTATCTTTAAACTCTTCAAGCTTCCTCTCTATTTCCCGTGCCTTCCTATCCATTTCATCGATAATAAGTGTATGAGCTGCGTCGGGTCTTCTTGATGGGTTTGGTATGTGCTTTCTACTAAACACTATGAAGGGGTATGACTCACTGCTTTCTGAGGTTAACTCTAAGTTCGTATATATTGTCCTTTTCTCCTCTTCTCCCTCTTCTGGTATTTCAACAAAAATAAGGATTATTTATTAGTCGTTCATCGAAACCTTTAGACCACTTGGATAGATCTATGATGACTGCAAAATATACTCGTTAGGATGATGCATGAATGACATATAATGCATGGTCATGTTATGCAGCAACCACAAATCACATGCAAGCATATAGGTCCTTCCAACCTTGTCACTCCCGCACACGAGGCCATAGTCTCTTTCCTAGGTGGGCTTGGTTCACGGGTCAATAAGGAACTAGATGAACGCGCATGATGCATGACAAAAAATCGACAGCATAACCACTCCTCACTAATGCACAAACGTATGGGTTGTGATCGTTGTGTATTTAGGTAGTCCAAATAAATTGACATGGGCCTATCGGGGCATGATAGCCTTTGATTAGGTGACCAATCAAATTATCCGGGTTCGTCCAACACAATAATGATCCATACAGCATGCATAGCATTATGGTTTATACCACCTAGGGGAAGTATCTACTTTTATTACATGGGCTTCGGCCAAGGTGATGTTACTTTAAGGCTACCCAAGCATGGTCCTTACCGATGAGTCTAGCTCATCACGAGCGTAACGATCAGTCGGGTCTCTATTTAATATACCAAACGGTACATGGCTTGGGCTGGTAATTATCCTTAACACTCCCTACATTGAGTGAACGTAGGGTCGTGCTTCGGGAATGCACCGTGTTGAAAGAGGGACCAAGCTAGCATAGATCTAAGGCTCTAATGAGATGCAATGCAAATCTGAAAAGGGATGAAATTTTTAACTTTAAACTCAATTATAATTTTTAATCAAGGTACCTTCGAAGTGAAGTCTCTATTGTCCCCAGTGGAGTTGCCACTGTGACGCGCGCTGAACCCCAGGGCACCACAAAAGCCCGCTTTTAGGACATTCGATAGAGGTTCGTGAAAACTTGTAAGAGATTTACAAGGGCGTCTATTTTGGGCAACAAGGAAGTGTTTCGGAGTTGCCACCCAATAGAACATTGGGAAAGGTCATCTAGCCTCACTAAGCCTAAGAGAACGCGTGTGTCTCTATTTTGGGCCATCAGAGATATTTTGGACACCTCATTCCAATAGAACATTGGGAGGATCGTCTAATCTCGTGAAGCCTAAGACGACGCATATACGTTTATTTTGTGCAGGCCAGAGATATGTTAGACACCTCTTTCTAATAAAATACTGGAAAGATCATCTAATCTCGTGGA